>CM077303.1:129981847-131231847 GCA_039655065.1 Glossophaga mutica
TCTGTTGATTCCATTGCCATTTAGTCCCATTATACCTCTCTCCACCCAGTAATCACCATACTGTTTTGAATGTCCGTGAGTCCTTTTTCCTTTTTGCTCAATCCCTCCAACTCCTCACCACTCCCCACCAGATGTCATTCTGCTCTCCATCTATGAGTCTGTCCCCATTTTTCTTGTTAGTTCAGTTTGTTCATTAGATTTCATATATGAGTGAAATCATATGGTATTTGCATTTCTCTGACTGGTTTATTTTATTTATCACAGTGTTCTCCAGGTCCATCCATGCTGTTGAAAAGGGTAAAATTTTGTTATTTTTTGTGACCGAGTAGTATTCCATTGTGTAAATGTCCTATAGCTGTTTTATCCATTCATCTACTGATTAGACACTTGGGCTGCTTCTATATATTGGTGGTTGTAAATAATGCTGCAATAAACATTAGGGTGCTTATATTCTTTCAAATTTGTGTTTTGTATTTCTTTGTATAGATTTCCAGAAGTGGGATTGATGGGTCAAAAGACAGATCAGTTTTTAACTTTTTGAGGTATCTCACTACTGCTTTCCACAGTGGCTGCACCAATCTGCATTCCCACCAACAGTGTACAACTGTTTCTCTTCTTCCACATCCTCATCAGTGCTTGTTATTTGTTGGCTAATTAATGAGAGCCATTCTGACAGGTGTGAGATGGTATCTTATTATGGTCTTAATTGGTATTTTTCTGATGATTAGTGATGTTGCGCATTTTTTCATACATCTGTTGGACTCTGTATGTCCTCTTTTGGAGAAGTGTCTGTTTAAGTCCATTGCTCATTTTTAAACTGGATATTTTTTCCTTTTTTTGATGTTGAGTTTTGTAAGTTCTTTATAAATTTGGGATATTTACTCCTTATTAGATGGATCAGCAAATATGTTCTCCCTTTCTGTGGGTTGTCTTTTTATATTGTTGATAATTTCCTTTGCTGTAAAAAAACTTTTTTTAATTTCATGTAGTCCCATTTATTTATTTTTCTTTTGTTTCCCTAGCCTGGGGAGATATATCCAATAAAATTTTCCTGAGAGCAATGTCCAATATTATACTGCCTATGATTTCCTCTCTGATTTTTGTGGTTTGGGGTCTAATATTTAAGTCTTTGGTCCATTTTGGATCTATTCTTGTGTGTGGAATATTAAGATGGTTGTTTCATCTTTCTACATGCATCTGTCCAATTTTCCCAGTACCATCTGTTGAACAGACTATCTTCAGCCCATTGTATGTGCTTGCTTCCTCTGTAGAATATTCATTGACTGTAAAGGTGTGGGGTTTATTTCTGGGCTCCCTATTCTGTTCCATTTATCTACACGTCTGTTTTTATGCCAGTACCATTCTGTTTTGATTACTATGGCCTTATAGTATAGTTTGATATTAGATAGTGTGATTCTTCCAATTTTGTTTTTCTTTCTCAGGATTGCTATTGCCTTTTGTAGTTCCATATAAATTTTTGAAATGTTCTAGTTCTGTGAAATATGTCATTAGAATCTTAATAGCACTTGCATTGAATCTATAGATGCTATGGATAGTATGGACATTTTAATCATGCTAATTCTTCCTATCTATGAACAGGGTATGTGCTTCTACTTATTTGTACCTTCTTCAATTTCTTCCTTCACTGTCTTTACAATTTTCTGAGTATAGGTTTTTACATCCTTGGTTCAGTTTATTCCTAGGGTTTTTGTGGGTTTTTTTTGGTTTTTTTTTTTTTTTTTTTTTTTTTGGTAGCAATGGTGAATGGGATTGTTTTCTTAATTTCCCTTTCTGTTAGTTTGTTATTGGCATATAAAAATGCAACTGATGTCTGGATATTAATTTTGTATCCTGTTACTTTGCTGAATTCATTCATCAGTTCTAGTAGTTTCTTGGTAGACTCTTTGGGGTTATCTGTATACAATATTATGTCATCTGCAAATAATGACAGTTTTAATTCTTTTCAAATTTGGATGCCTTTTATTTCTTCTTTTTGTCAGATTGATATGTCTAGGACTTCCAGTACTATGTTGAATAAGAGAGATGAAAACAGGCATCTTTGTCTTGTTCCTGGTCTTAGGAGGAATGCTTGTTTTTTGCCTGTTGAGTGATGTTGGCAGTGGCTTTATTACATGTGACCTTTATGATGTTTAGGTATGTTCTCTCTTAATCCCATTTTGCTGAGAGCTTTGATCATCAGTTTGTGCTGGATTTTATCAAATGCTTTTTTTGCGTCTATTGTTAGGATCATGTGGTTTTGATCCTTCATTTTGTTTATATGGTGAATCACATTTTTTGATTTGCGAATGTTGCACCAACTTTATATTCCTGGAATAAATCCCACTTGATCATGCTATGTGATCTTTTTGATCATTGCTCTATTTCATTTGCTAAGTGTTGTTGAAGATTTATTATCTTTGATAAATCAGTTGTGCTTTCTGATTCTGAGATACCTCAAGACTTAGTATAAAGATATATTATTTTTAATGCAAGAGTATATCTGAAAATATTTTTATGTTACTATGCTTGAGAGCTACTAAAATTGCTTTAGAAGATAGCTCATGTACTATATCTGGGCTAAGATGAGTAAAGGAAACCTAAGTAATAATGTTTGAATTAAAACTGTCTTATGCACACCACATATACTCTGGAAAGGTTACACATATACCTAACCATTTAGACATGGCAATTTTAATGTGTATTTAATTCTGGTTTCAAGATCTTGTGATCTTTTAAGATATTTTGAATATGAATTCAAACTTGAAGACATTTTCCCCCTCAGTCTTACAGCATTCAAATAAAGCAGGCACCACTCAGATTTGGAAAAGGGGAAGCGAGATCCATGCCCACTGGAAATACCTGGACAAATCACATGGAATTCTGGATGCTCTCTGGTGTTCAGTAGGTCGAAGTTTAAGTCAACGCTCAAAGTAAACAATGATAGATCGGACTGCTGGAAGTTCTCTCTGTGTAAAAAACCATCTTTTCTGTTATCCAACCTATCGGGTTATTATACATTATTTGATGATTGGAAGATTTATTTTATAATACTTTATTAATATAGGTAAAGTTGAACTGAGATTCCTACCATTTCACTTAAATATTATTCACTTATCACTTATGCAGTACTTGCTTTATGCAAAGGACAAGCTTTGCTGTTGGGACATAAAATAATTAGTCATACTACCCAGAATCAAGAAGTGTTATAGGTTGGTGCTACAATAAACAGACACTGAGCTTAGAGTTCAGGTATAAATGATTAAGATCAAGGAAGGTCTCCCAGGATAAAGCGGTAAAGAGTGGAGAAAGGAGGAGCTTAAGACAGAGAATCTATGCAGTGGAGAAATTACAGTTGAAGTTCCAGGTTCAGCCCAATCCTAGAGAAAGACTTAGAGGTTAAATCACACTTGAGAGTTTGACCCACATTTAGGCAAAGGGGTACAGTTTTAACTGACGGGTCAGAACAAGAGATCGTGGGGGGAGGGGAATGAGGCAGTGTGGAAAACTCCCAGGTATGTCCACAATTCCGACAGGTGGAGAGATTCCAGTATCCGGGGCAGGCAGTCCTATGAAGGTGGGAGGTGGAAGCCATTAGGAGCAAAGCACACATGAACTTGACAGGTGTGCATGGAGCTGGCCAAAGGCATGGAGAGCAATGTGTGTGGGCCCCCAACAGTGATTCCTACCAGAAGTTCATGTTCTGGAAGAGGTGCTAAGCATTAAAAATATTAATGTGATAAATTCAATAATATATTGATATTCAAAGTGAGTAATAACTCAAGAAGGGAGGTGGATAAATCTCTACGTGGTGGAAATAGGGATCAAGGAGTGCTTGAGTAGACAGATGAAGACAACACCAAAATACTAATCTGCTTGCCACTATAAACTAACTGTTAAAAGCATGGTTTAATTATGAATGCTTCTATGTGGAAAATTAATAATATGTCTCTTAACTCTTGAAGGAGGATTTCTTTTAGTTAATTTCTTATGTCCTCTTCTCAAATCTCAAATTGTCCCACTGAATGAACTAAATTATTATCCTTTAAAACCTATTAAAAATTCCCCCTTAGAGAAACCTGTTGTCCTATAAGCCAAATGTTCCTAGAGATTTGTAAGTTCAGTTTGGTCTTCTGCTCCTTCCAGCCTCCTCTCTTCTTCCTTTTCCTAAACTGTGTTTTTCTTAACCTGTCACTGAGACCACATTCCCTCCTCATGCAGGAGCTGTGCTCCTTTCACCATTCCATCTTTCTCCTTATTGCCTCTTTCATTTCTTTCTCTCTGTAGGCTAAAACAGGCTGTTTAATTCTCTGGAATGATCATTTAGGATTGAAATTCCAATATCCTAATAAAATGATACCACGTAGTATGATCCCAGATTACAAAATTACGTTTTCATCTGGTGCTTCCTGTTTTCTTTTCAAGGAGTCTGACACAGACTCTAAAATCAGACATATAACCCCAGTTCTGCCACTTTCTTGGTGTGTAACTTTCAATAATATACTTGACCTCTCTGAGTCTCAATTCCTCCATCTGGAAAATAGAAGCAATCATTGTCCGTGTCTCATAGAGTTGCTATAAGTGTTAAATGTATGTTCAGTGCAGTGCCATGGACTTGGTAGATGAATGCAACTATTAATAGTAATGATAAAAACAAGGTAGTAGCCTTCATCAAGATTATCAGTGAAGTAGAAGAACTTCTTTTAATAAATTTACTATCCTGTGGTTTATACACTCCCAAGTTTCACTCAAAGATACACCTCTCAGTGTCTTGTACATTTACTTCCTATAATTTAATTTTTTGGTATCTTATTCCTAAATCTATCACTTATTATAGTAGTATTTCTCAAATCATGTTCCAGAGAACTTTTATATTAAGCGACATGTTAATTGGTGTTCTGGGAAAATGTACCATAAAATAACTAGGTAAGAGGGGGTTTTTGTAATTTAGTAATTAATTATCTATCCTTTTACAATTTACCTTCAAAATAGATTTGAAAAATACCAAACACATTTATTGAGCTCTTGTGATCATTAAAAATTTGATTTAATGAGTTCTTTTTCATGTGCAAATTCCATCATAACTTTGAAAGCTAAATTACATGAAACATTAAACAATTTTGTTTAATTTTTTTTTTTATTCAATGAATTCCATGACAGTTTTGCTAACATCTGTTCAATAGCTGGTCTGTGTAATGTGTCTTAATTTATAATTTTGTCTTTGTTATGTTACTAAATGTTTTTGTTAAATGTGTTAATCAAATGCTGATCATTTCTAACTTCAAATAAATTTCTGCATCTACTTTAATCCTAGAACGCATTTATATCATGACTTCCTGATTGTGTTCCATTGATGCATTATAATATGAAAATGATGCATGGTCAAATATGTTTGGAAATCCCTGGATTAAAAGGAACAAATTAGGAAGGGGACTTGCTAGAGGTATAATGATGGCAGTGATGTGAAGGGACACTTGGCAAAGTGGCAGTATTCAAGCTGCCAACCTGTATAACAAAGCACAGGAAAGTAATTGATGTTTGTCATGCTCCTAAACTATAAATTAGAATACACTCCGGTTCAGTATACTCACATTAATAAAGTGGTGTTTATATAATGGCTTTTAAAATAATGTTTATCTAAGAATTTTTAAAATAATTTTGACATTGAAATGGGAACTTCAGTTATCTTGAAAAATGTAAAATGCCTCATTCAATAATGGTATTGGTTAAGTAATTTTGTTTTTAAAGATTTTATTTTTTATTATTAGAAAGAGGGGAAAGGAGGGGGGAAAAAGAGGGTGAGAAACATCAGTGTGTAGTTGCCTCTTGTTCACCCCCTACTGGGGACCTGGCCTGCAACCTGTGCATGTGCCCTGACTGGGAATTGAACCAGTGACCCTTTGGCTCGCAGGTCAGCAATCAATCCACTGAGCTACACCAGCCAGGATTATTTGTTAATTTTGAAGTATCAGTTCTACTTTATGAGTGACCATTATTTATTAACCCTTTCAGTTAGCTAACATAATTAGAATAGTGTGATGCTTTAAACACATTAAATTAGCTAACATGGGTTCTTCAATGAGTATGTCTGGACTTTAACACTATGGATCACAAATTACAATATGATATTCTTTTAGTCTTTTATTACTGAACAACATACAGTATCATCAAATACAACAGTATCAGTAGCTTAAAATTTAAAAAATATATTTTATTTTGCTTATTTCTGATTTAAATGTAATAGATGACCTTTTGACTCTCAAAATTACTCTGAAGTTACTTCTACTTTTTTCTTACTTATGTGCACATTCTTTATTTTTTCTAAAGATGTTTATCTCTTCATTTGTGGGAGGAAATTAAAGAAAACTAGTACTATCCCAAAATATTACTACAGTTTCATAATGTCAGGGTCAGCAGACCTCAGTAGAGTGGGTCTTCTAGGGATGAGGTTAATGACGAATTTGTTCTCATTAAATCTTATTCTATGAGCAGGGCCCAAGTCTTCAAATTCTATCTTTCGAGACAACTAAACTTTAGTGAGTACTTACTGTGTGGCAATTACTGCCCTAAGATAAGAGCTTTATATGTATAAATATATTTAATCTTTACAGGCCTCATGAGATAAAAACAATAAGAACAAATGTTAAAATTATTTTCATTTATATTTCTGAGATGTGAAAGAAGTTTATATTAATGGTTATAATAATCATTTCCCCAAATTCATATGTTCCCATTTACTCTTTCCCAGCTTCAAGTTGGAGTTGGATTTCCTAAGCTATGAAGAAGAGTAACTAACTGTAAAACTCAATATATATTTCATTCAGGAAAGGAAATATGTTAAGAGGAAGAGATCAGTCAAGGGGATTTTTATTGAAGTGATAAGGAGAAGATAGTGAACAAATGTCAAAAAGGGGGTAATCTTGATGACTTTGGAAAAATGTCTTATTAATAATTCACTGTTCAGGTGATGTAAGACTTGGTTTTTGTCAAATTTTGCAACTAATTATTGTATAACCTCTGGAAAACTCTCCAGGCTTCAGTTTCATGTAAAGTAAGATTTGGAATCTAAATTATTTATAAGCTCTCTAATTTTTATGATGCTACCAAAGATACATCAAAGCCATTTAATTCCCTGAGTATTGAATGCATGTCTTCTACAGCATTAGCTACTACAGGGAGATAACACTTTACTAGGAAGGCAGGAAGGAAGGAAAGGAGTGAGGAGGCAAGGGAGGGAAGGAGAGAAGGAAGGAATTCCTATCCTTCAGTTTATAATTTAGTTGTCAAAACAAGGGCAGACATGTTAAAAACTGAAAAATTCTTCCATGACAATGAAAGTGCCATGGCAATTTAGAAATTTATGTTCACCCCAAAAGTTTTAATCAGGGTGAACCACCTGAAAGAGAGTAGTGGCTAGTGTTAAATGTAAAGAGCACAGACCAGGAGTCAGTAAATATCAACAAATCCCCATATTGCAATATTATTCTTGTTGAAAACAAATAGCAGTAATTATGAGAATCTCTCTTAATATGGAATTTTGCTAACTACTTTTCATATTCTAGTAATACTCAATCCTAATGTACGAAAGTTGGAGCCTTAGCATTTTAGTGATTAAGTAGACAACTTATTTCTTTCCCTGGTAGAAACATTTTACATATGTTAGGAACTTCTTCATGAATCTTTGTGAAAACTATAGAACTCGAGTGAATAGTCGTTTAATGATTGGTAGACAGTTAATTTATTTACTCTGTGGTATGATGTTAACTCCCTGCTGTACTGAGAGAAAGGGACAATAGAAAGTAGAAAAGAAAGTTTCAGTATAGTTCTTTCAGGTTCATACTAGCTTTCAGTTCCAGTGGAATGTTTTGTTCTGAAGACAAACCTAATGTCTCAAACTGTTCTATTCTTTTGGGGCATGAAAAATAGCTTCATGTTTGTTTGGTTTTTGTTTTCTCAAGAAAATTTCCAGAGCTGGGAGTAACTCTCAAAATCTTTTTTTCAGTCTAACAAAGAGACAGAGTGCTTATTAAATGTGGCAACCTCTGCCAAATGCTCCCTTCAGTATAAAAAGTTCCATTAAGCCAGTAGATTGGGCATTTTCTCAGAGCTTGATGTGTGTGTGTGCATTTTAAATTATAAAACCAATTTAAACACTGAGTCCTTAAAACACTGGCCACAAACCTCAAATTTATAGAGAAGAAAAGATGTTTGGAAATTACAAAAATAATTAACTGTGCTATCAAATCTGAATGCCAATGACTACAAGTTATTATTAATATGTACTATTTTTGGTCATTGTTGCCTTCTTTTGTTTTCAGAGGGCATGAAGCAAAAAGGCCCAGATTAGAAAGCAAAAAATGTTGGGGTTTTTTGTTTGTTTGTTTTGTTTTTTGGACAATCTAGAATTTTTTATTTCTATATACTTTGGCAACCATTATGGAACTAAAAGATGTATAATTAAAAAAGAAATTAAAATGTTAAATTCAAGGACACAGTGCTTTGAATAAATGCCTCAAAAATGTGAAACTGAGAAGTGCATCAATTATAAATAGAAGATCTAACTAAATGAGGAATTTTGTGACTTGTGAGACTAAGGAATTTTTAAAATGGATTTAGAACAATAAGGAATTATAGGGAATTAACTTATAAACTAAATCATTCATGTATAGATATTAGGTAATAATATTTCACTTTTATTGCACAATTTATAAGACACTATGTGAAAGTTCTAAAACTTGCAGCAGAAATGGATTAGTTTACTATTATTAATTTATTTCCTCCTTATTAGCTTACTCTCTGGGTAGATGTTATTATTTGAAATATCATGCAATGTTAGATCTAGAAAGAGATAAGGAATGGAATTAAACCTCTTATTTCCATAGGAGGGAAGTGTAAAGACAAAGCAGCTGTGATTTTCCAGGTTCGAGTGAGCCTTGCCCCAGTCCCATAAGCTCATTTAGGTGAATCACAACAGCCTGTAAATCTAAGAAGGGAAGACACTCTCTTTACATCAGTACATTCTGTTTTATTTCATTTGTTGATTGTATTTAACCAAATACCTGTATTTGTATATCCTGGTACTGATATTTATAATTTTTCAAGAGATTTTCTTCATATTATTATATAAAATTTTTATATTTATTGAGTGCAAACCTTGGTATTATATGATTGTAGTATTGAGATTGATTATTTAGAAAAAATTATCAGACAAGATATACACAACCAAGGAGAGTAAATGAATTCCTCAATATTAGTTAAATTCATTCAATCATGAATTTTTAGATTAACATAAATGATGCACTTTCTGTAAATAATTACTCTTTTCAATAATTTATTGATTACTTCCTCCTAATATGTATCTTATATCCAATTACCCAGTTTATAGGTAGTGAACATTGAGGTGGATTAGCATCATGCTGATTTTATTTTTTATTTCATGTTAATCTTTTAAAAGTGCACTACAGTCAGGGTGGAAAATGTCTGCAAATAATGTGCACCAAGTTTTATGGCCAAATTTACTTATATTCATTCATATAAATTGTTTTGCTCCTGCTAAGCAGTTCCAAATTCAACAATTATTCATACAAATGACTCATTGTATTTTTTATATATTTATCAATTTGGATAATAAGATGTATCTTCTAACAAGCTGGGTATTTTACGGTGGATAAAATTGAGAAACTACTAATTTTTCTAAAACTACTGAAGTCCTGTTAAGCTGGACTTCCCAAAACAAGAACTTTCAAAGGTAGTTTAACCACTTTTTAAAAAAAAGTAGTCAATTAAATTCATAATAATAAACTGTGGAATAAACCCCAATTGAATAATGTTGGTAGTTTCTATGGTACAAAAGTGAAAAACACATGAACGTGTCCCCAAGGTGGCTTGAATTCTCAGCAAACAGATGCACACACAAATAATTTCAGTATAGCATGAGAATAGCTAGAAACTAGAGCTTAGCACTGTAGGTGTGCCAGCTCTGGTTCTGTTAGTTTTACCTCTTTTACTCTGCCCAGTAACCCTCTAAGAGTGGGTTTTATTGCCATCTCCGTTTTAAGAATAGGAAAGCTGCCCAAAGAGTATTTGTAACTGCCTAAAGTCACAGAATTAGTCATTTGCCAAACTGAGATTAAAACTGACCATCCTGAATCTCGCTAGAAAAAAAGAGGTGTAATACATGGGCTAGAATTGTAGCAGAGAAATAATGCTGAATTACAATTTGAGAAATACGTAAGAATATGCTGCGTAAGGAATACACAGTGACAGAAGAGGGAATTGAGGGATTGAGGGAGTGGGAACAATTAAAGAGCTTTCTGGAATAAGAGAAGAAATTTTTAAGGGCATCTTTGCCCTTAATGATGAGACCAATGGACATATGAGGCAAATAATAACAGGCCCTTACTGGCACAGCCATTTTTCTCCAAGTGAAACTACAGATCATCTGAAAAAAGAGTACACTGACTCCCAGACTCTAATATTGTTCTACCGAGTCACAATCTTTGTGGTGGGATCCAAATGAGCATTCTTTTAAATTATATGTTATTGATTATGCTATTATAGTTTTCCCAATTTCCCCCTTTGCCCCCTTCCACCCTGCACTCTCCACTCCTTCAGGCAATCCCCACAACCTTGTTCATATCCATGGGTCATGCGTAGGTTCTTTGGCTACTCCATTTCCTGTCCTGTACTTTACATCCCCATGGCTATTCTGTAAATACCCGTTTGTACTTCTTAGTCCCCTCACCCCTCACCCATTCCCCACAATCCCCTCCCATCTGGCAACTGTCAAAAGAGCTCTCCATATCCATGATTCCATCTCTGTTCTTGTCGCTTGGTTCGATTTTTAGATTTAATTGTTGATAAGTATTTATTACAATTTAATTGTTCATAGTTTTGATCTTTTTCTTAAATAAGTCCCTTTAACATTTCATTTTATAATAGTTTGGTGATGATGAATTCCTTTGTTTTTTTCTTGTCTGGGAAGCTCTTTATCTCCCTTCAATTCTAAATGACAACTTTGCTGAGTAGAGCAATCTTGATTGTAGGTCCCTACTTTTCATGACTTTGAATATTTCTTGCATTTTAATAGAGCGTTAATAGAGAATGTGAGGTGATTAAGTGCTCTGCCTCACAACTTCTAGGATCCTGTACAGGATTGTAAAGTTTAGGATGAGAAGTGTCAGAAGGTAGATAAGGAACAGAATTCTATAAGGCTTTTAAATTTTTCTCTTTCTGATTAGGTTATTCAACAAAATAAAAAACAGTATTTCAAAATATATTCTAAATATTGACATAGATTAAAAACACAGGAGGAAAATAAATAACTCAACAGGCAGAAATGAAAAAAAAATTATTTGTTATATATCCTATTTTATTTATCTTCTAAAGTAATCCATGAGGAAATACGGATTCTTACCTATTATTTTATTAAGATACAACTCCCCCTCCATAATTCTATTCCATTTATTTGCTACTTATACAAATCTTTACCTTTTCAAGAAGTCTTTCAAAAGACATGAGCAAGTTCAACATTCATTCATTCATTCATTCATTCATTCACTTGACCTCATAATTTTCTATCCTGGTGGCAAATAAGGATGACTGAAGGAAAATTTTATACAAGAACTTTTGAGTTACATTAATTTGTTCCAGTGTCTGTTACGTGAAAGTATTTTTACTCTTTACTCTGAGGAATACATGTGTAAGATAAGTATACTACCCACAGGGAGCTTGAAATGTAGAAAGGAAATACAGTATGTATAAAAATGTAATAAGTCAAAATACTGTAAGAACCCAAAAGAGGTACAGGCAATGCACTGCAGGAGTTCAGAGAATTGCATTGTTGCTTGATGTTGAAGACATTGGGGATGTTTTCAGGAAAAGTAGGCAGTTGAGCTTAGTTGTAAATAATGGATCAGATTATGACATTAAGGTTATTGAAAAGGGCATTTCCAAATTTTCTGAAGGAGAAGTGACTGTGAGGAAGTAAAGTTGAGTAAGAGGAATTATGGTGAAAGGGATCGTTGTAAACAGCTAACATTTTGTCTTGAGAATTAGACTCAGTTAGTAAAGGTGAAGAAATAAAAAGAAAAATTTATTCTCAGTTTGAGAGACCTGAATGCCTGCCTAAAGAGTGTGGAATTTATTCACGTCCCTAAGTGAAATAATGAAATATTTTAGCAAAGAAGAGGTGTGAAGAACCATGTTTCAGAAAGATCAGTCTGATGTTAGGGTGTGGGAAGGATTGGAGAAGCAGGGACTGAGTACAGAAAAGGGTTATAATATTTTGATTCAGGTCTTTATTCCCATATAGAGATGGAAACCTGAAAAATGATAGAGTTTGCAATACAAACTCTTATTTAAAAATTGACCTTCCCCATGCATTTTGTGATTATTTCTTTCTATAAAATGAAGAAATAAAAAAATTAAATCTTCTTCTGCTTCTCCTCCAGATCTTGTGTAAGTAATTGTATGCAGTGACTGTCTGTATTGAATGTGTCCAGTGGTATGCAGTTAAGTGGTTAAAAATAAGCTCTCCAAATTAAACAAAATAAAATGAAACAAACAACAAAACCAACACAACAACCCTGATTTGTAATTTGCCGATTTCTATGCTATACATAATAATCTTTCCATGGCTGTTTTTAAACTATTAATGTGATGTAGCTGAACATGAATTTCAGAAGGTGGGGGAGGAAAACTTCTCCACTAATTAGGACTGACTGTTCTGGGCCCCTCAAATTAACTGACAATAGACAGATTAACAGAAGAAAAGTTTACTCTGCCTGCAGAGCTTCCCAGTAGTGAGTAACTCCCTGAATGACCAGAAATAAAGGCCTCTATACCCATCTAACAGAAGGGGTGGGGGCAGTTTAGGACTTCAGTGGGAAAGTCTAGAACGTTCCGTTGGGCCTTTCCTGGACTCACACTCCTGGTGCTAAGGGATCAACTGTGGTGGTATGCTTGAGAGGTTCTGCTTAAGTTTAGATAATATTTCTTTCTGTGGCTACTGGTTGTTCAGAAGCTTTCAGTTTAAATACACACACACACACACACGCATGTACATGTGTGCATACACCCACATGCACACACATACACTTTGGTGAGCTGTTAATCCCTTTGGGAATCAACGAACACAATCAGCCCTGAGCCTGGCCAGGTCGCTACTGTACACCAGTATATGTATCCCACCTCAGAATTGCCTTTTTCATGAAGTGAATTAAATTATTAAAACAAACAAACAAGAAAATCAAAATCTAAAGTTGCCCTTAACAGTTTGTGATTTGGGCACAGTAGGAGGATTGATATCATTGTTAATCAGGATTTGCCTGTTAGGATTGGGCAGATTTTGGAAAGTACTATAAAGTATCCCAATAATTTGAGGGAGTTTGAGCAAATGAAGTCTGTAAAAAGAGGTGAACTGTATATTACCCTCATAAAGGTTGGAGTGTATATTAGAGTAAAGCTAAATTTAGACAATTGGTGTAAAATTGAAATTAATGCTCTCTATTCATACTGCTCATTCCCTCATTTGGTTTTATTTGTTGTAAATTGTTTAATTTGATTGTAGATATATTTATTACAGGAAGGTGCTAAACTTCTGTCTTTGGTATGGCTTTTGAAAGAAATTTTTAGGTAAAATAGTTTTAGTTTCCAGGTATCATAGCTAAGGGGTGGCAGTTTTCTTGACCACTCCCCTCATGTCACGGGGCCCAAAGAAGAAATGGCCCTTCTTGCTCCTCCTCATTATTTTCTGCCTGCTCCCTTTCCTCCCCCTGAGTACCTTTGGCCTGAAGCTCGTGTCGTTCTTCTAAGTGGTCTTTCAGCTTCCACATTTGCCCTCCTCTAGTCTCTTTCTAATCTAGCCCTTGCCACATACTTTTCATTATAAGTGAGTCACAAAACCCAGCTAACATGTAAGGGAAGGGTATTACACAAGAGTACAGATGGAAAAAGCATTAGAGGCCATTCTAGAAGCCACCCACCTCAGGCAGCATACCCAGTTTTAAGTACTAGGACCTACGCTCAGAAATTAAAGCCTCTGTAGCAGACACACAATTCAGCTGTCATTTAGTTTAAAAGCTATGAGCATTATCCTGTCCACCAGCACTTAAGAAGTCCATGAATGGAAAGACACCCTTCCTTCCTGTTCAATACAACAGCAGCCAAATCTGCTAGTGAAAAGCTGTTCTGTGTAGTTGAAAGTCAACTACAGCAGCTTGCAACTCCCAAGGCCCTGGCATCTGTGTCCTGGCGGAGAGTACACCTGGCCTTTATCTTTCTGAGGTTGTTGAGACCTGGAGGCTTTGCTGAGGCCCATATCTCCTACAAAGTATCACTTAAGACTCTGAAGAATGTAAAAATAGCTTCCTGCCTATGGGAGAAGTCTCCAGAAGCAGCAGACAGCCTTCCAGGTTAAACGCAGGATCTGAATTTTAAACCTCTTACTCAGACCTTGGCAGTGAAAAGCCAACTGAATAGTTGCTAAAGAGAACACATGTTCTCTGCATGTGATGATCTTGCTAGCAAAAGAAAGGACTGAGCTGAGCCAAGCAAACCAAATTCATCCACGCCAAATTTATCAGCAAGGAAAGGGATCCTTTCTTTGCCAGAGGAACGGAGAAAGTGACACTAGTAGAGCTGCTTCTACGTGAACCACCAGGAATGAGGAACAAGTGTGCTCGTCAATCTTCAGAATTTTACAAATATTTTATTTGCTTTATAATTTTATATTTTCAATATGCAGAAAAATCAACATAGTCATATAGGTCACTCTTTGACTTTATGATTTATTTAGGTTTATATTTAGAGAAATCCTTCCCATTCTATGATAATTGAAATATGCTTAACTGTATTTTCAAGTGTTTCTTTTAGGTTTTTATATTTAGCGCTCTAATCAGGAATTTATTTGAATGAAGTTTAAGGATATATTTTTCTCTAATAACTAACTGGTAAATCACAGACTACTAAATAGCCTGGCATATTTCTTTTTACCTATCGAAGTTACAGTGAATTGACAACTATGAAACTTCTCAAGTGGGAGTAAGGATCAGTACATTAGCCTTCAAGGAAAATTCATTAGTGTACGTGAAGTCAGCTAGTTATATGTATATTTTATAACTAAGGCCTTATAATTCTCTAAATGTATTAAAAGAAATAATCACAGATATGTTTTAAAAACATTATCAGAGCATTTATTGTAAAGAAAACTTGGCAATATAAAAATGTCAAAAGTTAAGGGCCTGACAAGATGAATAAACCTATACTTATATGATGAAATTGTACACATTTATCATGAATCACATCAAAGGAAAATATTTGATGTGAGAAAAATCCTGATAATAGATAACGTACATTAATTCCAGTCACAGAAGAACACTGGAAAAAAGTGCACAGATATTTTATCAGTAATTATCTTTTGATATGTGGATTTTTATTTATCCATCCATTTTTTGTACTTTCCATAGTTGCTTGACTCTCCTAATGAATTTAAAATAATTAGAGGGAGGAATGGTTTTTATTAAACATACATCTTCACAAAATCTGGTTTGTGGCAGGTTCTCAACACTGTCTGTTAAATCTTGTTATTAAATGAGATTATAATTTGAACTTGTTCAAAGTAGCAGAATATACCATGAGTGTTCAAGAAAATAAACAGACAGAAGGATAATGGGGATTTGAGTCATAGACTGAAACATAAAATGATTCAGTAGCATTTGTTTTGGATACAACCTCAGAGAGTAGGAATCATAGACAGAATTTTTCTCCTTGGAAGGAATAGTGGGCTAAAAAAAGAATCTGCCTTATAGTATCTGCATAACTTGGAGGGATGATAGAGGGACTTTAAGGTTCAAATATCATGAAATCCCAGATTTTGGATACAAGAGTAGAAACTGAAGTTTTCTAAAATTGAAGCAAACCAAAGGAAAGTAAAATTAATATGCTTAGTCATTGTTGAGATGGCCAGTAAGACCGTGACCAGAAGCAGATGACAGCCAGTGGGTAGGGCGAGGTGAGGGGGCCGAGGAATGGAGCAAAAAGGAGAAGGACTCATGGGCGTGGACAACAGGGTGGTGATTGCTGGCGGGACGGGAGTTAAGGGGACTAAATGGTAATGAACAAATATAATAAAGATTAAATTAAAAATATTGTTAATAAGATTAGTCATTTCTCTTCTTAAGAATGCTGTGGTGTGCCTGGCATGAAATAATTGTGCTTTTTGTAGTTGATTTTTAAATTTGTTTAAATACACAAATGAGATAATATTGATTTTGTCACCATGGTGAATCTATAGCACTGTTCAAAGAAAAGAAGTGCTTAGGTTCTAAATGAATTGTATGTACATTTACCATTGCTTGGCAAAAGCACATTTTGAGAGCAGCCGGTTACTTGTTCTAACTTTATGCTGGTTCTTCCCACCAAAAGGAAAGAACTTAAATACATTGCCACCCTGAGTTCTTATGACAAGTTTATTTTTCATTATTAGTTACTATGCCGGCCCAGCTCTGAAAAAGTACAGTTTGCTATTCATTTAATTATTCTGAATCATTGTGCAAAATTACTCATCCCTCTGAGAATTGATATTATTTAATTTCTGAAACTTTCAAAGTAAGAATCAATGTCTGATTTCTCCTGTGGGATTCACCCTGAAGGAGTGAGTCGGTTGGTTTGGTTGCCATAGCCCAATGAGTCAGGCTATGGTGAGGTTTGGTCACAGCTTTGGTTTAGCTTTGATTTAATGACAAAGCAGGAAAGAAATGAGATTAGTAATTGGAACTGATCGCAAAATCAGAATAGAGCAAAGAACAAAACTAACTGAATGCTGAGCCAGGAATATTGTTTCTTTCAACTATCTTAGATTATTGAAATCATACAAAAGAAATTTTGAAAAGACATTTTTAAAACCTCTGTGATCTTAGGAAGGTAAACTTCAACCAGAGCTTTTGTTTATCTGTGGATCTGTACTAAAGGCATTTTGAAGTAGAGAATACATGAGGCTGTGGGAAAATATTTACTCTTCAACCTTAGGTGGGTGTATAAATAAATTTCCACACAGGACAATTTGATAAAAGCACTCAAAATTACAATTGAATATATCTTTAGCCCAGTAATTCCAACTCTAAAATATTATCTTATAGATAAACACGCACATAATGTAAGATTATTTATTTCATCTCTGTTTGTAGGAGCTAAAGGATGGAACTGCAACACAGGTTAACTATATTATAACTCAGGCATAAAATGGGACACTATAAAGCAATATAAAAGAATGAAGAAACTCATTATATGTAAATACATGGTAATTTGATATCTGCTGCTTGGCCTTTCTGGTATCTAATCCATTTTACCACTAACAAAATTTGAATTTTCCTTTGGGGAATGATTTCTCCTAAACTCTCAATCCATTTGTGTTGAGTAGTGCTGACCCAACATCCTTGAACAGGTGTGAGCATGCAGCAGAGTCCTGGATCCCTTTCTATTAGACATGAAAAGGCACAGGAGCCAGATCATTTAAATGAAGTTCAAATATGGGAACTGTGTGTATAATATGTTATCTTTTATATACAAAAGAAAAGAATAAATTATTATATGTGTATATATCTGTGTATGTGCTTTCTGTTATATATGAGTGCATACAACATCTGTGGAACGTCATACGAAAAACATAAAATTAGAGGCCTTCAGATGTCTGGGAACTAGGAAGAGAAGGGAAATGTTTCCTTGAAAAACTGTCAGTGTGTTAGCTAGTCAAAAGTAAATTTTTAAATATATACTAAATCGTAAAAAATAAGTAAGTACATTCTTATAATCAGGTATTTTTTAAACAAATCATGGAGTTCCAAATGCAAAAATATATAACTGAGTCCCCCGAAATTTAAAAAATAATTTTGTAAATTATTTTGCTTTTATAAATATTGGTAACATCGCAGCTTGGAATAGAGTAGTATTCTGGCTCTCTACTCTGCTTGTGTCAGGCAATTCCAAATTTTAGATTCTAGAACTTGCAATTTGCCAACTATAGGGTTTATTCCTATATCAGAGGATGCTTAAATCTCAGGCACACTGTTTTGTAAAATTTATTTGACCATATAGAGCTCAGTTACCAGGATGTCAAATATGTACTTAGGACTCAAATATTTTTCTCTCCATTTCTTGGATTGGCTCTGTGTTGGACTTTTTCCTAGGAATGGTCCATGTTCTTGGTGACATCTGGCAAATCAGATAAAAACATATTCTTTGACCTTAGCAATATTAGCTGCATGAGAGCATCTCTTTCTCAAAATTCCAACACAGTTCCCATATTTGAACTTCATTTAAATGATCTGGTTCCTGTGCCTTTCTGTGTCTAATAGGAAAGGGGATCTGGAACTTTGCTCCGTGCTTACACCTATTCAAGGATGTTGGGTCAGAACTACTCAACAGAAATGGATGGAGAGTTTAGGAGAAATCATTTCCCAAAGGAAAATTCAAATTTTGTTAGTGGTAAAATGAATTAGATACTGGAAAAGCAAAGCAGCAGATACCAACTATAAGAACATAGTATAAAGAAGTATGTTACTCCAAATTTTCATTTAGAGAAAACAGAACTGATAAAAGATGTGACATGAACCAGTAAGGTTATTGAGTTTGACCAGTACAAAGAACTCATTCTGACTTAGATACTGAACTCAATTTACTGTCACTCCAGTTTTACTTTACTGCGGAAACAATGATCAAGGAAGCATGGAACATTACACCACTAAGGAATGGAATGAGTGAAGTCAGCTTCCCCGTGGCTAACAGGTTCCTCACGGAGGTGTGCTGTCTTTTAGTGGTCAGCATTCTGGATTGCAGAAGCCTGGGGCTTTAGGCTCATTGTCTTCTCTAAGATATACCTGATGAAGGACACAGATTTGTGCTCAACAGCCCACCTGCTAATACATAGGGAATGTCTTCTTGTACCATGATTATTTGTTCTGAATTCCCTTTCTTACTGATTCCTTGGGACAACCGTGTCTTACAAGTGGGATGAATCATGAGAAAACACCTAAGGACACAGAAGCCTAATGTATTTTCAGAATTATTGAATGCCTGAATGAATAAATGAATAAGTTTTCACAAAAAAATGACACATCTGAACGAAACATTTTCAAGAAAAGTAGCCCATTTAACTACATAAATTTAATTATCCTAAGTACTTTACCAATAGTAACACCATTGATTATTAAAACAGCAAATACTATTAACATGTGGTGTATTTTTATGCAACTTTAGAACTATAAGAATTCATGTTCAAATTAGAGTTAATACATTTAGATGACCATTTTATTACACCTAGAAAATTGCTTTATAAAATTTACTCTGTTTAAAAAATTAAAATATTTTACTTACACTCAAATCTCTTTATGTACTCAACAGATGTGAGCTCAATTGATCATGTTTCACTTCAAGAAATCCTTATAAATAAACTTTAATCCCATAGGACAGATCCATTCATTATGCTTTCAGGGGAAGTATAATGAATGGATCTGTACTGTAGAATTATGGCATTCAGTTAATATTAATGATGGAAACTCACTTTACCAAGCACCTTAAGAGTACCCAGATAAACATCATGTTATATGGCTGAAACTTTCTTCAACATTCCCAAGTGGAACATAAAAGCATGCAAAAAAAAAAAAAAAAAGAAAGAAATTAGCATCAGCTTTTCCATGAGATCTTTGTAGAAGATTAAAAATTCTTTGGTAGAGAGGTTATGTACCCCAATAAAATGGTCTGTCAAAGTTTATTTTGTGGAAGTTACAAAAGCCCTGATGAAAACTTAGAAGCTATCAGTAAAATGACAGCCATGTATTATAATCAAAAAAAAAAAAAAAAACAAACCTGGTGGTGTTGCTATGAACAGTATTTTAAAATAGCCTTTTTATAATATTTAAAATAGTTTCAGATTTATAGAAAAGTTGCTGAGGTAATACAGAGAACGGACCCCTGTACACCCCTCACCCAGCTTCCTCTGCCATGACCCTCTTACCTCAGCAGAGGAAATTTGTCACAGCTAAGGACCACTATTGGTACATGGATATTAACTAAACTCAGCAACTTATTTTGATGTCACTAGTCTCACCCAGTGTCCTTTTTGCTATTCCAGGATTTCATCCATGATTACACATTATATTTAGTCACCATGTCACCTTAGAAATATAATCTCATTCAGATTTTCCATGTTTTTGATGAATTTGGCTTTGGTCAATGTTTTTTTTTTTCCCCAAAAAAACATTCTAATTTGGGTTTGCACAGTATTTTTCTCATGATTAGACTGAGTTAATGGGGTTTTGGTAGGAAGACCACAGGAGGGAATTACCCTTTCACATCACACTATATCATGCTTTCTATATGATCATTTGGTTGCGGTAGTTTTGGCCAGGTTTCTCCACAGTGAAGTTACCTCTCCCTCCATTCCATACAAGACTCTTTGGAAATAGGTCGATAAACACAGCCTAGGGATGGGGGTAGGGTATGAAATCCCATTTCCCGAAGAGGGGGAGTGCCTACACAAATTATTCTTAATGCTCTGTAAGAGAGATTTGTCTCTTCTTCCCAATTATTTATTTATTTGGTCACTTATTTATTTTTGAATTCATGACTTATTTTTTGTTTTATACTTTCAGTGTACTTTGATACAATGTTATTTATTTTGTTGCTCAAAGTGTTTCTTCTTTGGCAACTGAGAACTCTTTCAAATTTGCTCCTTTGTTTCTTTGGCATGTTTTATCCTTTTATCTTTTGAGCACTTCCTCACTTTCTGGCACAGCAAAATGCTTCAGGACAGGATGAATCTCAAAATCATTTTGCTGAATGAAAGAAGGTGTACCCAAAATAACTTGCACATTTCTGTTTATGTGAAATAAATGGAAGGCAAAACTAACTTACAGTGATACAGCATATCAGTGTTCAGTGTTGCCTGTTGAATAAGGGAATATCCTGGGGTGATGAATACCACTCTCTTGTGTAGACCTCATATATATGTATATATGTATATATGTGTATGTATGTATACATACATGTTTCTCATACATATGTATGCGATAATCTTTGTTTCTCCATTACATCATATAATCAGATAGAAATAGCAATTCAGCATATTTCCTAATTTTGATAAAAATAAATAAATGGCAAAAAAACTCTGAATACATTTAAAATTAAAGTCAATAACTCACCTCAGTTATCCGATGCATGTATTTTCCAGCTTCCTGTCATAAATTCTGGTTCAATTTTTATCTGACCTCTTCCTTTAGATGTTTTTTTTTTTAACATTTTATTTATTTATTTTTATTATTTATTTATTTATCTTTAGAGGGGAAGGGAAGGAGAGAGGGAGAGAAACATCAATGTGCGGTTGCCTCTTGTATGTCCCCTGCCGGGAACTGGCCTGGCAACCCAGGCATGTGCCCTGACTGGGAATCGAACCGCGATCCTTTGGTTCTCAGGCCCGCGCTCAATCCACTGAGCTACACCAGCCAGGGCTAGATGTTTTAACTCAATGTATATTCTCATGTCAACTTCTAAAGTAGGTTCATGCTATGTAAAAATTATGTTGAGTGTCTTGATTCATATAGTTACCATTGTTTCTGGACTAAACAGCCAGAAGTAATCTCACTTTAATGGATATTTTCAATGTGTCCAGTTTATTGTACACATCAATGAGTAAAAATGAATATAAGTTTTCAGTGGAGAGTCTCAGCATTTGTAGAAATTGCAGCATCCCTCCTTTGCGGTTGTTGTTTTGTGGGAACTGAAGTCAGCCAGACTTGTCAACTTGTTCCCTTATGTCCATCAGGGTTAATTCTTATTTTTGTTTTAATCTTTACTGTAAAATCTCTTGTATTTATGTGCATCTACATCTGGAAGGCAAGCTGAACATGTAGGTGCGAATTATTTTCAGTGTCATTTTGCTTATCCACTTAAATAGAAAATTCATCTGAGAAAATAAGCTAACTTTATAGCAAAATAACTTATATTGCTACCTGTTATCAAAATCCTTTCCTTGCTTCAAGGAAAAAATAATGACAAGCTTCTTTTTTCAAGCCATCCTCTTATTTAAGAAGTTTTAAGTGACTACATTTTCAAAGGACTAGAAGAACAGCATTAACCACTTTCCAATAATGCTATTGTATTTGTGGAAACCTTTTGTCCTTAAAAATGATCATTTAGCAGAATATAGTAAAAAAGGTTATAAATGTCAGGTTCTATGAATACAGCAATCTTAGTAACTTAATATTTCATTTTACAATGGTGTAGTAATGGCAGACATACTTTTATAATAAATAAAAACTGGGTACAATAATTCAACTCTCCATAAAAGAAAGAAAAACTATTAATTCCTGTTTGAAATATCAGTCTGAAAGACATGGAAATAGCAAGAGGTGAATCATTACAGATATAACATTATTATTTTTTTTAAAGATTTTTATTTATTTATCTTTAGAGGGGAAGGGTAAGAGAGTGGGAGAGGGAGAGAAATATCAATGTACGGTTGCCTCTTGTGTGTCCCATGCTGGGAACTGGCCTGCAACCCAGGCATGTGCCCTGACTGGGAATCGAACCGCGATCCTTTGCTTCGCAGGCCCGTGCTCAATCCACTGAGCTACACCAGCCAGGGTTGATATAGCATTATTTTAAAAGAAAAGGTAAAAAATGCAGTAAGAAAATATAACACTAAATACTACCCTAACACAAAAGATGATCATTGTATTTAATAAAATGTATTTGCAGTCTACAGGATGGTAATTTGAGTAATATTTCAGAAAACTACTTATTGCCAAGTGATTTATTATGTAATAATAATTTGAATTTTTCTACATACATATTTCATTTATTTTTTATTGTAATACTAAGGATCACATTCTAAATTAGGAGTAATAAAAGTAACTACAAAGAAGCGTCACTTCATTCCAATTTGTTTTCCTTGCAGAGTGCAGATATGAGCCCGGCGAGCAGCACCACTTCACTGCCTGTTAGTCCTCTCGCGGAAGAGCCATTGCCTTTCAAGGTAAAAAAGATACAAATGAACACAAACAATTGTTTATAATATTTTAGGATAGTTAATAAATATTAGTAAAATAGTTAACAAATATAGTAAAAGAGAAATTTTATGCATAGGTGATAAAGTGAACTGCTTTCATCTGTAATAAATAATCTTATATCAGATGTTAACATCTTTTGTTTCTAGTTGCTAAATAAAGGTAAAGGCTTGTAATAGAAATTAATAGTTTATGGAACACTTTGTTTGCTTGGCATGTAAACTATAGTGATTTCACTGTAATTGATGTCACGTGAATTTGAGGTTTCGAATTTTTTATTTATATTAATTTTAAGCAATAAACTTAGAAGGAATATTCAGCCCTCACTAGCTGGTTAAAATTTTATTGATGACTCTACATCATAATTATCTAATCTTTACAAAATAATAGTCAAACTTAAGAACTGAAATATAGAACTATTCCTCTAAAACATTATATTTTTAAAGTATTTAAGTAAATATGCAAATACGTAAGTAGCATGATTAGTAGAATTCTTCAGTTTGGAGTCTTTACACATTACAAACATATAGTCATGTTTTTGTTTTCTTATTTAAAATTACATTTTTCTCTTTATGCCAGGTTTGTAGATCAGCTACTTTATATTTGTGCCAGGAATACTTGAATTTCATTGGAACTATTATAAACAAAGACACTCCTTAAGATCATGAGAATATAAAGAAAAACTTGGAAAGTTGGGATGATACACTTGGTGCAAGAATCTACATTTAGTTTGCTTTAAAGACAGGGAAATGTACATTTTTGGGGTTCGTTATGACTTTCATGATTTCTGTAACTACTATAAAATTGTGTTTCTTTTTCCTTCTTGTATGAAGACTATGTCTTACTCAACTTCACGCTGCTTACACCTAGTACAGTGGCTGGCGTGAATATTTGCTGTGTTGTTAAAGTGAATATAATAGAATGCTATTAATTCATTGTGTATCTTTGTTTTTAATTCTGCATACTTTCTTGCTTAATGATAATTATTAAAAGCTTATTTTATATCATAAAATTGTGAAATACTGAATAGTATATTAGTTATATTATTTATTGAGAAATATTTCTTTATCTACAACAAAAGGAGAAATATTAATGTTTCAAAGCTCAGTGTTACTGATTTTCATCTTATGGTGTATGGAACAAAATTTACAGAAGTTTTAATTGGATTTTCAAAACATCATCAGAAGGCATTTTCTCTTTTTGATATATTGACAAGGCCTACACTCCTTGAAACTTAATGTATGTTTTAACAAAAGTAAAGTAAAAGGTGAGGTATAATCTAATGTGAGCTGACATAAAGCTAATTTAAACATAACTATTTTAATTAGTTTCTCCTGTTGGTTCTAAGAGATCCATAATGTTCCTTTATTAATGTGTGTAAGGGGTTTTATCATCAATTAAAACTTCCAAGGGCTTATAATATATAATATTGGCTTTTGATAGCCAATATAGTTATAGTACCTCTCAATTTGCTGCTTTGTAAAAGAGATGATATTTACATTTTTTCAAAAAATTTATTATATATAAAAATATCTCATTAGTATTTAAAAGTGAAGTTCAAAATTACAAAATAAAACTCCTACATTTGCTTCTTTAATTTTTGTATTATAAATTATTATTATGTAAATGGTAATTGAATATTTATTTTTATGACAACGCAAAATATATAGCAACTCTTTTGAGATACACCTTAGCACTATCATGAATTATAATTGTAAAAATATGTTGAAAACTGTTTAACTCATAAAAGACACAGGTTTTCTTATAACCATAGCACGAAAAATCCTGATATTATCATTTATTTGCATCTAAAACTCTGTTTAAAATTATATGTGACTAAAAAATTATTTTTTCTCATTCCGCATGAGTAGGGCATGGTCTTTTAAATTAATATAAGTCTGACCCTTTCTAACCCCTCAGCTTCCTTTTCTAGGACAGTGACACCCGCACCACCCTCTGTAACCATCTGTTCTGATAAGGCCTCAAAAAGATGAGTTTTGATGATTGATTAAGGGAATTGATTTGTCTTTTCTCCTGGGATGTAATTAAGTTACTAAAAGAAATGTATTCCATCCTTTTTCTTGATCTATTTTAGAAGTACTCATGCAACAGTTGGAGAAAAATGTCTTGTTTTGGTTCAAGTGTTTTTCAAAATGAATGCTTTTCTTTAATTATCATCTGTAGAATGGCATTCAGATTAAACTGATTTTAACCATAATATTTCAAATAAGATATATGTGTGTATATATACACATATATATCCTAATAATTACTAATTACCTTCCCACTAATATATCTATCTTTATTCTTGACCTGAACATTAGATGAAAAATTGGCTATCAATAGGCCAATAGTACCACAGTAGGATCTATTAAATTAAATGGGGAAGAAAACTAGGTAGCATCCTGAAGAGAATCTCCCAAAGAGTCCAGACAGGTAGGTGAAGCAAGACAGTTCAGTCTTGTTTGGGACCAAATGCTTCTCTTCCACAATAAGGCAGTATTTTTCAACACTATTAACATTCTTCAAGTTAATTTTTAAACAAGATCTGCACTGAACAGTAATTCAGGCCCCATATATTTACTTCTCTGTTTTCTCCAGAGAGCATTTAACCTCCTATTCAACTTCTTAAGCTTCTACTTACCATTTAGAACCTATTGCTGTAGTGTTTTGTGTCGTTTAGCTAGTCTTTTAAAAATGAGGATGTTTTCTACAAATATCTATCCAGTCTTAAACAATTGCTTGGAACTGAGTGACCAAAAGTAAGTAGGGCTGGGCACATGAATGCCACTTTACCACAGTTATCACCACGCCCTGCTGTGCTCATGTTGGACCACAGAAGCTGTTGAGTATACTCTTTCAGAGAAGAAGATGTATAATGCATGAGTTTCTACATTTACTGCAAGTAATAATCTCACAGATTTCCTAGCCACACTCGGTGCTGAGAAGTTTCTAGGATTCCAATTTCATATATTTGTGCAGACTATTGTTATGGACATACTTATAGAGACAGAAAGCAAATGTATAACCTCTATTTTTTCAAGATTATATTTACTTACTTTTAGAGAGAGGGGAAAAGAGGGAGAAGGAGAGGGAGAGAAACATTAATGTGCAAGAGAAACATTGATCAGTTACCTCTTGCATGCGCCCCAACCAGAGAACCAGCTAGCAACCCCAGCATGTGCCCTGACCGACTGGGAATCAAGTGGGTGACCTTTCGCTTTGTAGGACTACACTCAACCAACTGAGCCACTCCCATCAGGGCTACCCTGTTTTTTTTTTTAAATACAATATTTGGCATTACCTAATCTCTACACACAACTGGTCTGTCATATGCCACAACAGCATGTGGAAGGGCCAAGGGATAGCTAATTTGGCCTGGGCGGGAATAATACATTATTAAATAAACATAATGGAATAATAAAAGTCACAATCATTTATCTAAGGCTTTGATTTGAAAAAAGAGAGAGTACAACTGCTTAACTGTTCATTAAAATTTTTATATTTTTCTGGAAAATAACAGTGAACCAAGTTGGCATTGTTAAATTTGGTTTCCCCATTTACTATATTCTACATTTTCTTTCTGTCATTCCCCCTGATTTCTCCTACTAATCCCCTGCCTCCTTGGTCCCTATGCTAGGCTTAGTCAGACATTCCACATTGAAGATGCCCTGGGGCCACCAAATCTTACTGTTCTTTAGTAGCATTGCTCTATTAATATATTTGTATATTGCTAGTTTCAATCCACCCCTGGAACTAGCACTCTTGAAGCCAAACCTGGCTCATTGTTCCTGACCCCTCTAAATCAATGCATGTTATTTTGGCCATGTTCTTTTTCCCAGCCACTTTTATCACATATTTTCAAATTTATTTATACTCCAGTGAAACATGGCTGCTAGATTTGGTTCTTTTGTCTCCAAAACTCATCTTTTCTCTCATTAGATGTGTTTAAAAAAAGGTATTTTCCTCCCTTACCCTTTCATCCTTGTCCTGTGAGAAATTCAATGGGATAGAAACAAATTTAACTCTATTTCTCTTTAGACTCTGCTTCAAAAGTATATAAAAACAATAGAAGTATATTTTCTATTCAGCAATCTTCAAAGTCTAAAAGTAAGCACAAAAATAACTCATTACCTTTCTTGGCCCATTCATTGCTGCTTCTCTGGGATATTGAGTTCCTAGACTCAAGTTCCTAGACTGTCTAATGAGTTTGTGTATCTAGTGCTTAGAATACCCAACAGAGTATTCTGATCGAAGGTCCAGCCTCCTTCCCAGAAGCAGCTGCAGAGTGGCACTGAGCTCTCACTAGGTCTCCTCATGCAATCTGAAGTTCTCTTGGCTACTTTTCCTCATCCAAAGAAATCATCATTTAGTTGACTAGAAAAACTCTCAGGCTTCAGAATTTTTTCAGGTATTAGTCCTCTCTTCTTTAATTAGCCAGGGTCTGGAAAAATCAGCTCAATGTACTTTTTATAAATAGAATTAAGGAAAGGAATTGCCTGAAGTGTCTAAAGATTCTTCTGTCCTGATGCAAATCTCACTTTGAGAAGCACAGAGTCACCTGTTTAAGCAAGGGGCAGGAGGTGGAAATAGAGAAATACTAATACTAATCTGTCAAAAAATATGTTCTGTCATGCAACATTGGAATGTTAGGGGGAGAAATGATGGTAATTCCACTTGACTTAGTAACATGTAGTAACACATGTAGTTTGCTCTCAATGATATGACATTTATTATATAGAAAAAACAGAAAATGTACAACAATCAACCATAATACTTTAAAGGTTGTTTTTTTTTTTTTCCCTGTAGTTTCTAAAGTGGCCATTTATCTCTACTTTAAAAACAATATTTATTTTTAAGAAAATGGAAAACGGAGTTGGGAACATTAGAAACAATGTACCCTGGTTAGGAAACTGCCTGGAAACAAATCTGAGTTCAGCCATTTTTATCTGGGCAACCTTGAGGCCCTGTGTTCCCTACCTGTGAAAGGGAACAATGACATGCATTTCTTCACTGGGCTCTTATGAGGTTAAACAAGTTAAAGAATAGAAATGCTTAGAGTAGAGTACAATATATAGTATGCGGTATATATGTTAACTATTGTTTTTTAGAAAGAAATACCTCTATGTTTAAGATGAGAAGGTTCTAGATGTTATAAATAACATGAAGCAGAAATATTTTAACTCAACCCCTCATCCTTTATTTCCAAATGTAAGACTAGAAATGCATCTTAAACATCAGTGCTTTACTTTGGTGAAAAATAGTGTTTAATACTCATTCCTGGAAGCCATGCTATTTATTTTATACACTTTATTCAGATAAGCTCATATATCTGATTCCTCTTATAAAATATAATTAATGGAAAAGTTTGCTAATTATGAGGGAGAGGAAGTAAACATAATAAGTTTGCCTTAAGGGAAAAGCAGTAAATATAGTAAAATTTTCCTGGAAAAAAAGAGAAATAGATAATCATTTCTGTTACCATAAGGACATATAGTATCTTCTTATTCGAAATATAGCATGGTACATTTTTCTTTGATTTCGCGAGCCTCCCGCCATGAGTTAACCTGGTAACCTCCTGAATGTTAGTTCTACTAAAGGAACATTGTCCAATCATACTAGATGCTGAGAAAAACCGCATTGTGAACAGAGCAGCGTTGATAGTTTTCTCTTTATGTGCTAAAACGTAAGTTCACTTTGCCTGACAACGTAACGGGAAGGAGCACACTTGGAGGCTCCAGGAGCGAGCAGTCGGGTAGTGGCATGGCCTCTGTAACATCCTCTGCTGCGTATCCTGCATAGATTTAGGCTTTTTGTGTGTTTATTATTATCATTTTTCATGAATTTAGTGGTCTCTCTTATCATTAAAAACATTTTTATGTCACAGAAAGGCCCCCGACTCTTCTGTTTTGGTCTTCTAGCCATTTTTTTTGACTAGGCTGTCTATTTGTTAATAAACCAATTCATTGAATACCTACCATGTGTGTGATAATATTCTAGACACTGGTGCTTCAATGTAAACTGTGTAAACTAAATTCCTGCTTTCTTGGTGTTTGGGTTCTAGTGAAGAGAAAAAGGCAGGAAATACACAAAACATACAACACGTCAGGTAGGAATAATAAATGTTATAATGAAAAATGAAACAGGATTTTGAGGACAGAAATTAACTGAAGTGTGGTGCTGTTTCACAAAGGATGGTCGAAGATGGCCACTCGGATTGGGGGATAGTTTAGGAGACAGCATAATGAAGAAAGGGAGAAAGCCGCACATCTGTCTGTGGAAAGAGGCCTGAGAGCAAGAAGTGAGAAACCTACAAGCAAGAGAACACTGGGCCTTTTTATGACCGTCAAGAGTGTTGTTTTCGCCGCAGCAGAGAAAATGGAGGGGGAGGAAAATAATAAGAGATAAGGTCACAGAGAAACAGATCATAAAGGCCCTCGTAGGCCACAGGAAAGACTCGGGATCATATTTTGTAAGAGATAGGAAACCATTCAAGTGTTTGGGGGAAAAGAATGACATAATCAGACTTAAAAAAAAAACTCCGATTTCTCAGACATCTGTGTAGATACAGGCACAAGGAGACATGTTAGAAGAAGGAAGTCGAGGCTCCTGTAGGTGAGAGATTTTGGAGGCTTAAAGTGGAGTAGTAAAAATTGAAAGGTAAACATTGGCAGGATTTTGGACACATTCTGAATGTGAGTCCACATAATTTATTAATGGATTGTATGAGTGATATAAAAAATAAGAGCAGTATCAAAGATTATTCCTAATTCTAACATTCTCTATATTTTCCTATTTTTACCTCTTTTGCTATCTTTCTGATGTTTCAAATAAATAGATATCATGATGTAGAAATTAAAGAAGTCCTATTTTTTGTTGGTTTGGTTCAATATTTTTAGTGGTAGTGAGGCAGAGGGACTGAATTTGAGGTGGCAGATGTCAGTTTTACTAGGGCTAACAAGGAATACAGATTTGGTCATCCGTTGTCTCTCCCAGATAACTGAAGAATACAAATAAAGCTAGATTTAACTTATAATTTTATGTTGATTTATATAAATAATAATTATGAGATTGAAACATGACTCCTTAATGCTTAGTGGAAGAAATAAGCAGGCAGAAAAAAATTCTCCAAGGGATAGCTGATGAATTTACAATACAAAATCATACTGTGGTTTTATATTTAAGGGATTGGTTTATGATATCATAATAACTATAAATACAAAATGCCATCATTATTTTTCCCTAGTAGGAATGAATTTTAAGAGGGATCTATTATCTATAAATGCATATTTAAAGAAATTATTTTTGATAACTTAAAAATAAAAATATTTCCGTTATCCATTGCTGTGTAATAAACCATTTTAAAACTTGCCAGCTTAAAACAATAACTTCTTATTTGCTGTTTATGATTCTTTAGGTTGACTGAGTGTATTTGGACAGGTCTTAGTTGAGGCTTCCAAGTGGGCACAGTAAGATGCAGGCTGAGAATGTCCTTATCTGACAGAGCAAGTGGAGTAGACATCCAATAGAATTCTTGTGGACTAACTTAAGATTTTTTACCATGTGGTGGTTTTAGATTAGTTAGAAATGTTACATGGCCTCTGGCATCACCCAGAGTGAATGTTCCAAGAGAAGAGGAAGTGGAAGCTACCAGGCCAATCATGAATGAGACACAGAAGTAGACAGCTTTCCCTCCACATTCTTCTATGTTGGTTTAGCTGTTACATGGTATGTTGACCCAAGACTATCCCTATGTTCAGAGATTTGTTAGAAGGACTCACAGAACTCAGCTGGTGGCCTTACAGAGCACACACACTCTTCTTCCAGCAATATATACAATGTTTCTACCCAGTGAAGCCCATTAGAAATTCAACACCCAAAGATTTTATTGGGTACTTGTCATATAGGAACCCTAAGCCTAGAACATGCAGAGATTCCAGGTTCCTAGAAAGAAGTCAGGTGTGCAGCGTAAATGATGTTGTTTGTACGAATGGTTTATGGAAAGTGGGCCACTCTTAACCTTTATGGAGAGTTTGATATGAGTGTAGAACACTGTTTACTAGTCAAGTTCTCAGAAGCTAGCCAATGGCCAACGTTTCACACAGACCTAAGGATAATGGATTAGTTTGCTAGGCCTGCCATAACAAAAGAATACAGGCTAGGTGGCTTAAAGAACAAAAATGTACTTTCTTACACACTTGGATAGAAGTCCAAGTTCAAGGTGCTGGAAAGTTTGGTTTCTGGGGAAACTCTTCTTGGCTTGCAGATAGCCACTGTTTTCTCATTGGTTTTTCTCTGTGCGTGCGCATTCCTGGTATTTCTTCATCCTCTTATAAGGACACCAGTCATATTAAATTGGGGCTCCCTCAAATGTCCTCATTTTAACGATCTTATCTTCAAATGTGGTTATATTCTGAGGTACTGGGTATTGGAGTTTCAACAAATTTGGGGGGAGATACAATTCAGCCTAAAAAGATAGACTCCAGACTGCTATGTATCTTGTTTCTGTAGGTAGGGTGAGCCTTGACTCAATGGAAGGTAAAATAAATGGCCTCTCTTGATGAGGAATAACAAAAATTTGCAGCAATTTTTAATCTAACATATTGATATATGATATTCTTTTATTAATACAGTTTTCAGTGCTATTGAATTTTCACACAGGTGTGAGGAGTTTGGGTTTGAGGAAATGTAGAAGGAAATAAGCAATTTCCTTAAATGTTTACATTTATTAGCCAGTATACTCATTTGAGTATATTTTCCAATGTTATTTTAATTTTCATTAAATGGCACAATATTTGAACTAATTTATGGTCCTTAAAATTTTGTGTTTAATAGTATAAAAGAGTATGGCTTTAAAAATATTTTACCAACTTTTTTATTATTACCACTGAGAGTAAAATTCAAAATGCAATAACTACCAAGCAATATTATTTGTATTACACTTTTATAGTGTCATTTGATGTTAACATTTTTCTGTTTTTTGTTCAATCAAGATAATTTTTGAATGAACATTATATCTATTATTTGATTTTTGCAGATAGCATTACTGATATATGATGAATGCTTACATAGTAAGAAAAATGATAATGTTTTATAATAATGTAATAAATAAAATTATTTTACATAAATTAAAGCCAAAACAAATCTTGTTTAATTTGTGTTCAAGATACACAATATCTCTCAGACCTCAGGGAAAGAATTTTAATGAAAAAAATAAGCAAATATATGTCTGTTGCTTACGAGCTTCAGGTTGCTGTCCAAGTCATTCTTGCACGCTGTCCAAATGATTTCCGGAGGCTTGTGCAAGGCATAGAACTTGTCAACATTAATGCATCCATCTTCAGCTAACACATTCACTTTCTTCCTTAACTTTAAATCAGATGAGTTAATTTATCTTTGCATAGGTTGTTATCTCAGGAGAACTTAACTGTTGTGAGTTCTCCAAGTGATACATATAAAACTTTCTTTGTAAAAAGCCTTATTTTAATAAGCTTTCAAAGCATTGAGTTGTACTCTAATCTCAGAGTCCCTTTGATATATTTAGTGGACGAGATTTACTGAGTGTCTGTTAAAAATAGCCTCAGAAAATTAAATTCAAAGATCCACTTTCCATACCATTGAGTTTAACAGAGCCCTAGAAAACTACAACTAGGTATGAACTGTATTCCATAAAAGGCAAAAGTGAGCATTTTGTAGGGAAAGCTTGGATTTAGAATACAAAAATAGAACATAGGAGAATGAAATTCAGGTACAGAACATGGGAACATCGTTCTGAATACATCTGTACATAAAAGTCAGGGTGTTGACATACTGCTATCCAAGTCCAAAAGCCAACAAAAGCCTTGAAAATTTGGCAAATAAAACAAATTTATGTATTTCTTGGCAAAATATGGATTTCACAGAAACTGAGTCATTATAACGTCAACCTTGGTTCGAGGACCCACTTCAAAGTGGGGTGTCTTCCCCTGAAGCATTTGTTTTGTCTGCCAACAAGATGTCAGGACAAATTTATCTGAAAACAATTGAAGTCAACATTCGTACAGTCGGCTGGTGCTCTGTTCCTTAACCCTCGCTGGTACCAAGTGGCTAAAAAACCCTGATATGAGATCATCACAGAGGTGGCAGGCAGTGCTATGCACATGAATATCGGCAAGATCTCTTTTAACATCTGACACAGACTGAGATGTTGAAACTGGCTTGGGATTAACACTGCACTGGAGATAACAACATCATCAATGACAGTCTAAACAACTGATCGCATGTATCGCACATCCAGTGTTTGTATCTTCTCTCAGTGGTACCATTCCATATATTCTCTAGATCATACACACTCATTCTTTGGCTTTTAATATAATCTCTAGCATTACTTTGGAGTTTAATCTAAGTGTGAAATATACTGTAACATTTTTAAATAAGAAATTAGCAATCAAGATAAAGTTTGAAGAATATGATTCATTTTTAGCATGCCCATTGGAGACTGACCATGAATATGAGTAGCTATCAAAAGTGGATTGAGTATAAATTGAGTTTCTCCGGTCATGACTTCTATCTGTTCTACATTGAAATTCTCTACTTAAAAAACAAATGAATTTTAGAAGTCAAATCATATCAATATGCACTTGCAACATTAAAATATAATGTGCATGGAATCTAATGAACATAATAAACAAACAAACGAAATAGAAACAGATTCAGAGATACGAAGAACAGACTCCCAGCCGTCAGTGGGGAAGCTGGGTGAAAGGGGTTGGGGATTAAGCAAACAACAACAACAACAACAACAACAACAACAAAAATACCTCATAAACACAGATAACACTATGGTGATTAAAGAGGGGAAAGCGGGATAAAGCAGGTAGAAGAGTAAAAGAGGGATAAATGATGACAGAAAAAGACTTTGGATGGTGAACACAATACAATATACAGATGATGTTTTATAGAATCGGATGTTTCAAACTGATATACTTTTTTTAATCAATGTCACCTCAATAAATTCAAAATGTATATATATGTATACATATATAAATATCTATATCTATATATAGTGCATGAAATTAAATACGGTTAATTCTGTAATATAGCAAATGATTTAGAAGTGGTTGTATTATCCTTAGTAATTTTAATAATCTAATAATTTTTAACATAAAGTTGAAGATTATTAGATCAAAAATGTTATTGGGCATCCATTGTTTTAATTATACAACGTGGAGGTATTAAATGACCATGGTGATAAATGCAATGAAATGAGTAAAATAAGCAAATACTCTGTTTTGAATCTTTTGCATCAAACATTTGCATTTTGCCACTGCAGTTTTCAGACTACACATCAATAACTAGGCAGGGATTCTATTTACAATAACCCTGCTAGGCAAAATTGGCATACTGATGATACCAAATAAAAGTTGGCTAATAATTAGGAACAATTGGAAAATTCTTTGTACTCTTATGTATAGTAAGGATATTCTTAATAGTTTAAGGAAACTGGGAACATCACTTTGAAATGCATTCCAAAAGAGATAACAAAAAAGTGCAATACATTTTTGCGGAAACTTACTTTTATCCTCTTGGATGGTGGCTGATCCATCACACAGAAACCTGAAGGTAAACAATTTCCAGATGGATGTATCAGAATATAATCAACAGCCTAATTGCAATAATTGTGAAGATAGATGTAATTTGAATATTCTGAGTAACTGTGATTTCAGAGTCTCAGTTACAGAAATTCTTTTTTTCCTTTAAGCTTCCGCATTATATTATCAGCAGTCAGCTCATATCTGCACCCGGACAGTGCAGCACAGATTATCTGTGCTTTTGCTCAGGTAATCTCTCTTACTCTAGTAAACCTCTTGGGAACCCACGAAGGTATGAAAAACACTGGAGATGTTGGCTAAGCCTGTTGTATTAGAATTTTATTGCATATGTTTCTTATTAAGAAGAAAGGTTCATTTAGAGTACTTAGGCCCTGCTTAACAAGAAAGACTTTGGCAGCAGTGGAAAATTTTTAAAAAGCTGGGAAGAATTGTTCAAGCATAATTAATGGTGGATGAATTAAGCTCACTTCCTCACTTTAATGTCTTTGCCAGGGAATAGAACCTTTGGCAACGGAGCCAGCAGAAAAATGGAGCTGTGCCAGCCTCTGTGCCATGTTTAAGACATTGGGGCTCAATTTCTAGTACTAGTTCATACAGGAGTAAAGCTGACAGCAGTCTGTCTTCCTGTTAATGTAGCCATTTCCTTCTCTGTCTTGCTCTTTCCTATGAGACTTAGTCACTTGCTGATATTGTCCTACTATTGTCATTTTTTAAAATATTTGTTACTTTCTTAAATGTGGCAAGTCATTCAAACAATTAACAAACATTTTTGGGGTCCCACTATGTATAAACCTATGCAAAGGTGCTAGGGCAGAAATATTTTATTCTGACTATAGAAAGCTACAGAAAATTATAATGCAGGTTTTATTGGAACTTGACCTGGAAAAATGCAAAATACTTTAAAATTGCAAAGACGGGTTTGAAAAAAAGGAAATGTCCTGAGATCTGAGCTAAGAGAGAAGTGAGCCCAGGTCCCAAGCTAGTCCATGATGATCCAGAAATTACAAACATTCAGTCGTGTGTTATCCATATGATAAGGAAGAAGTTGTTCAGTGTGAAGAATATTACTTGCTTTATAAAGAACTTAGACTACCGCCCTGGCTGATGTGGTTCAGTGGACTTAGTGCCACCCTGCAAACCAAAGGGTGGCTGGTTCAATTCCCAGTGAGGACACGTGCCTGGGTTGTAGGCCAGGTCCCCAGTAGAGTGTGCGTGAGAGGCAACCATACATTGATGTTTCTCTCTCTCTCTCTTCTTCACATCCCCTCTCTCTACAAATAAGTAAATAAAATCTTGAAAAGAAAAAAAATAGACTACCTAGGCAGGAGGTATTGTCTTTTTTTTTTTTTTTTTTTTTTTTTGGTCTTTTCAATATAACCTCATATGGTATAAGAGGCAAAGAAGCTCTCTGGGACCTCATTTATAAAGACACTAATCCCATTCCTGAGGGCTCTGGCCTCATGAAACTAATCACCTCCAAAAGGCCCCATCTCCTAATTCTATCACTTTGTCATGTTCGGATGTCAACATAGGAAGTTTGTGGGGACACAAATATACAGACCATAGCAAGTTAAATAAACACTAAAGATGCAAAAATGAAGACATTTTATAATACTTTTTGAGCTCAATTTCCACAAAATGACTTCTGAACTTTATTTGAAGTTTGACAATTCCTAGAATATCAAATAGTACTAATCAAATACAAAGTATAATTAATATAAAGAATTTTTATATTTCATCCACTATTATTAATTGCTTACATCTGTACATGCCCCAGTAGGGTGAAAAATTCCTACATTTGTATTAAAATAATATAGGTTACAGATGATCTAGGCTTTCATGTATATATACTAAAAGATTCATACTTTTATGTTTATCTAATTATTATATCTTTAAAAAACTTGTAGTTAGCATTATTAGTTTCACATTGCTCTTGTAACAAATTATTACAAACTCGATGACTTAAAACAATTCACAGCTTGTATCTTACGGTTGCAGCAGAATTGAGTCTCCCTGCACTGAAGTGTGGGCACAGCTGATTTTTTTTTCTGGACGCCCTAGGGGATAATCCGCCTAATCGCTCTGTTGAGTGTTTAAAGGTTGCCTGCATTTTTTAGCCCATTGCTTCCTTTCATTCTCAAAACCATCAATTACCCATCAAGTGTTTCTCCTGCTGCATCACTGTGCTCCCCACTCTGCCGCCTTTCCTTTTGACATTTAGGACTCTCAGGACTTCACTGAGTCCACCAGATAATCTGAGGAAATCTTTTTATTTTAAAGTCAGGGGATTAGTTACCTTAATTTCATCTGCAACCATAATTTCCCTTTGCCAGGACATATTGGAGGAAAGGAGGGGCATTATTTTCACCATTACAGTCACATCCCATACATAATACGAGCTGTATCTTATATTGCTGGCAAGGAATCTTTCTATTCATAAATAGTGAGCTGATTATTTAAATAATTAGAATACACATCACCCCTTTTTCTCTAATTATTAAGTGGCTGTCATACTGACACAGAGAAAGGAATACCCATTGTGCTGGATTGCACATGATGTTTCCTGTACAGGATACTTTGCTGTCTTCTGTGTCTGGGTAATTTCTAATCTGCACTTCATGCCCAATTTACTGCCTCTCCCTCTGGGAATTCCTCCCAAAAGTTGTCGCAATGCATTTATCCAACTTGTAATATAGAACTCTTAATTGCATCATACATTGTTTATTTATATTTGCCAACAGAGAGAGATATTAATAAACACAGATATTGTATTTTAATCCCTGTTTTATATTTCACTGCCTATGAGGATAAAACTAATACAGTACACTAATGATAAATGAATGATTCGATTATTGAATGAGTGAATGGTGAAAAAAATTTCACTTAAGACCTAATTTCTTCTCAAGTGTTTTATTCTACTAAAATCAAAGTAGTCATTTTATTAAATTAAACATTTATAAGATGAAAAAATATAACAAATTCTGCCAAACTATATAAGTAGTATCTAGCCAACCACATTTTCTGTATCTTACCCTGTTTTTTTGGTTGGTTCGTTTGTTTCTTCCTGCAGCTCTAAACATAGCTGGACCAGTCCTAGGTACAAATGATATGTTATGAGATTAGGTGGGTGCTAGAGAACTTAGTATTCAATGGCCCTTGTTTGTCATTTGCTTTAGCTGGTATTTATTTGACAACCAATATCTAAGAGGAAAATGCATTCCTGCCAATCATTGATGGGGATATATAAATGTTACCTTTCCTGAGATGCCCAGAGCCAAATGCTGGAAGTTTTAGATGCTGGAATGATTTTTCCAAATTGGAAATCCTTAAAGCTGTCTACTTCTTTAGAGCATTCGTCTTCAGGACACAAGATTGCTGTCTCGTTTCACAGATGAGGACATTGAAGCTTAGAGCAGCTGAGAACCTGACTAGGGGTCAGCTAGAATGGCACCACTAGAACTCTGTCTCAGGTTTTTAAAATTTTAAAGATTGTGGCTTTTAACTGCTGTACGTCAGAAAGTCTACAGTGTTTTTATTTTAAGCATGATTCCAACTGTTCACTGGTTTTATGTAACTTAGGAGTGGGGAAGAAGACACATAGGAAGAGATAAAGAGGAGAAAAAAACAAAAAAGAAAAGAGAGGGGGGAGAAGAAAAGAACATACATAAGAAATCATCCATCCATTCTTTAGATTTGGCATCTGTTGCTATACCAATCGTACTAAGGTTCTGTGTTTTTTATTATTGGTAGACCTAATAATTCTGAGCCACTGTTGCAATCCAGGAATGAAATCCACCTGAAATATTGATCAATTTTCATAGGTGCAGAGAATATAATTGGTTTTAACTAGTTTAGAGAGAAGGAATTTTAGTATAGGGCATATAGTATTATACAGAATTCCTTGGAAAATCAGCAGACCATGCTGGGAGAGATTCCTGCCTGGAAGGAATAGGCTATGGTGCCAGACATTGACGGCAATAGAGGAAAAGGGGATGGGGACATGGGGCTTTACGATTTAATACGCAGTTATTGTTATGTTTTGGGGGGGATTTTTTTGTGAGAGAGAATTTGAAAATTAGTTGTGAGTGGATGGTTTGGGGTATTTATAATTTTGGAGAATAAGGTTGTCTGGGAATTGTGAGACAAGATGGTGAAGACAATATTTATATAGTCATCCCAAACATATTTTTTCATTTGACATTGAATACATACTTTTTAAAAATTTTTTAAAATTTAGACCTCCTTCACCTCTCACCACCCCTCCCGACACTGCCTCTGGCAACTGCTTGTATGTTTTCTGTGACTTTAAGTTTGGCATTGTTGTTGTTGTTGTAGATTGTTTGTTTTTATAGATTGTTTGTTTTTAGATGATATGGTATTGGTCTTTCTCCAACTTATTTCACTTAGCATAATCCCCTCATGATCCATCCATGTAGTTTCCAGTGTGAAGACTTCATTCCATTTTTATGGCTGAATAGTATTCCACTGCATTTATATGGATATATGGATATATGGATATATACACACACACACAAAGATTAATGGTAGTTAATATATTAAATAGTTATTAAAGCATTTGAATTTTTCTTATTGAACTATTGAGTTATGAAGTTGTATTTGTAATTGTTCTTATTTGTTGGCATCTTTATATAGGTAATATATTCAATTTAAATAATCTGATTTTTAAATTGAAGTTTATGTTTTTTATTATCATAAAATTCATTTTGAGCTGTGGGTGCTTCTTTCTGAATAACAACACAATAATTTACATCTATGTATATATTTTAGACTTTAAAATATAAGAGGAAGATAACCCAGTATTTTTTAATTTAAAATGTATTAAACAAAAATTGTTTTAAAACAACATTAAGTTGTAAACACATTCAAAATTCTGATATGGGCCATGTTCCAAATGTTTGCTCAGAATTTATTTGTTCAGAATGTTGCTCATGCTCACCCACAAAGCCTCTTTAAATCCATGATTTATCTAAAAAAGCAAGTATAGCAGCACCTTTAATTTCTTGAGCACTCCCATGCACTAGACAGATTGTAAGGTGTTTTATGTATATTTTTCTCAGGAAAAAGACTCTATTGATTTGGTTAGGCATTTTTAATCCCATTTTCCATAAGAAGGAACTGATACTAAAGGTTTTCTTAATATTTCCAATGTATTTCTAATAATTGGCAAAGCAGAACCGATTTCTGAACCCATACTTTAAACTACTGTGCTGTACTACAGGTTGGCCCTTGATTTATACACACAATTGTCTGTCTAATTCAGTGTGACCTTTGTTCACTGGATCAAGACAAAGACTAGATCAGAGTACCTCTTATGACCACTCAAAGGGTTTATTGACTGGGTGATTCAGTATTATGTAAGAGCACATTATCATGATTTCTGTTAATATGAAGATCTAACAATCGATTTCAAATACATGTCTGAGTTTCTTACAGAACTTATCCTAGTTACTGTAATTATTGGCATATGTTTATTTTTTGTATCTTCATTATATACACCATGTCTGTATATTACACTATTGTGCGCTCTCTGTAATTTCCTATATCCTGTCTAGCACTGCATTCTACATAATAATCACTAAATGCTGGTTAAATTTGGATTAAAATGACAAACTTTTTAGTTTGATGCCATTAGAACATTTTCTGACATGTGAAAAAGCTGAAGCCTTGTCTGGTTTTGTCAGAACTTTTGCAGATATTTTAAAAACAAGAAAAGTTAACATATTTTGTTTAGTACTGTATTCTCTCATAAATGGCCAAATTATCTACTTAAATTGAAAGAAAAACCCACTGAATTTGCAACAGAATTTATAAGAGAAATATTACCTATGCAAACACTGTTAACTGTGATTTGTCTTAAATAAAATAATATCTTGAACTTTCTAAAGTAATTTGTGAACAAAATGGCTATCAGTTACCTTAATAAAGATAAACAACAGGAAAAAATGCAACAATACTTAGTCATTTGGCTAAATTACATGCAATGTAGAACCTACATTTTAAAAATATATTTGCAGTTTTACTCAGAATGTTTGATTTGATCTAAAAACAAGCTTTTAAAATATATAGAAAATATTTAATATGAAATTGTTTACTTTCTGTCAAAATGCCAAATATCTCAGTCATTTGTGTAACTTCACGATGATTTCACTAACATAACATTTGTCTCTATATTCAACTCCTTTATGCAGAAATCTGAACAATGTTTCAACGTATTTAGGGATGATTCTTGAAGAATAACATGCATCAGAATAATCAATTTAAATTTTTAAATTTAAGTGAACATGGTCTTTTTTCTGTATTAAGTTTTCTGAGCAATTTGTAGATTTGTTGCATGACATTATATAATGTGTCCATTCATTACTGACAGCTGTATGTCATGGGCCAATATTTATAAGAATTGAAAAGATGAAAATTGCTCTTAGTTTTCATGTTGAATTTTGAACTGCTAGAGGACAAAAACCACACCACACCACACCACACACATGGGTGCACACGCACGCGCGCACACACACACACACACACAGAAATGCCTAGCAAAGTGCCTTGCATATTTTAGATTTTTGCGAAGTACTTATTGAATAAAAGTAATTCTTAAGTTTCATTAAGTACATCTTGAAAGTATAGACCATTAGGTTAAAAGGATGAAATAAGTAACACAGAGAACATGTCCATTTTTTCACTGATTTGAATATATTATTTAAACTAAAAATAAACTCACAAAGACTCAGATTTAAACCAACATTGAAACTTTGAGTAATATGAGGGTAACCTTTTTGCCCCCCTCTCATAAAAAATTCCTTTATAAAAAGATAGTGTTGTGCTAGATCCTGCGAAGGTGCTAAAATGTAGATGTAGATTTTGTTTTCCAAGAGATTAAAAACAATGTGTTGAATAAGAAAACAGCACAACAATACTCTGGTAGGATGACTAAGGTAGTGAATTGAGAGAAATTCACATGGCTTGTGGTGATGGTTATGAAGGATAAACTGGAGGGAGAGGGAACTTAATGATTTCAGAACATTGTATCTGAATTTTCCCCCATTTGTCATGATCTCTTAGTAGCATTTAACATGCAATTCCAATCCCTTTTCTCTTCAATCCTTTTTGTTTCCTGTATTGAAACAACTTGTGCCTCTTCCTAAACCATCTGTATGACCACAGCTCAGTCACCCTTAAAGTACAAGATCCATTGTCAAATTGTCCTAGCAATATTTCTGGACACTAACACTGCCTCCCAAACAGTGGACAGTGTCTTTCTTTTGTGCTTATCCTCTATACCTCTCAAAACAAGCTCAATTATATTCCCTATGACACTGCATAGGAATAATTGTTTATCCTTTTCTCCATTATACTGTAATTGATCTGATGAAGTATGATGTCTTCTTATCTCAGAATCATTGGTGCATATTGTCTACAGTGCCTGATCAATAATGAACTTTCAATAACTCTCACTGAATAGGAAAGATAACTAGAAAACTGCAACTAGTTTTCTCAGGATGTTGAGGAATAGAAAAAACTCAAGCTCAGTAAACTAAACCTCAGTAAATGAGTTTATTTTACAAATAAAACAGAAAATGAAGGAGGAAAACAATTAGTTTTAAAAGCAAAATAGCAAGAACTAACAGTGTGCTCATAATATTTAATAGTAAGCTCTTTAAAGGAAAAAAAAAAACTAATTTGTAGCATTTGCTAATTTATTTGTTGTCATTGCCCCACCATGGCCAATTTCAAGCTACCAAGTCAAGTTCCTAACCTTGGAGTTGGGGAAAGATGAGCACAGTCAGTTCTTACAAACTTGTGCCGGGCAAATCCAGCAGAGAAGGCACAGTGAGCTGGAAGATGAGCCATCCTCTTTAGTACAGCACTGAGTCTCTGGGTGTCTGATACCCAGCAGCCAGCAGGTCAGGATGCCACGCTCCCGACTTCCCGTCTGTACTGCCTTCATGTTTCTCTTGTCCTGTGCTATTGACAACTTCTCTGTTTTCTTGTATCTTTAGCTGGTAACTTCTGCTTAGATCAACTTCTGTTGTCAAAAAATTCCTGTCATGTCATGTCTTCTGTTCTTGATTTTTATATTCTTCTCTGCTGCCTAATATCTACTGTCTACTTCCCTGCATACATTTGGAATGGTTGATATTCGAACTTGTTGAGAGAAGTTACTTGTTTGTCAAGTTACTATCTAGTAAACCATGCCAAAGTCAGTGCCCTCATTAACAGTTTCTTTTTTATGCTTCTGCCAAGAAAGCTTTGGGGCCAAGAGGCTTCCCCCTACCAGGTACTGGGCTGTAGCTAGCACCCACAGGATCACCTGATTTGATAAAACAAAACCTATAAATAAGAAACTTCTCAGACACAGCTATGGGAGGGGCGAGTTCTCTGATGTTGTGCTGGGTATGTATCGCCATTTCTGTGAGAGAGGGCCATGAGGTAGGTGATACTTCTCAAGGACAAGGGAGACTGTGTACCACAATTTATAAATCTCTTTGATGATAATGTTTTCATATACTGAAAATACTGTCGACATAATCTGATTGTACAAAATAATTAGAATTTTCCTGTAAACTTGATCTCATGGCCCTAAGTTACAATGGCTTTTTTATAAACTGCCCATATACTATGTTTAGATTTAAGTCAAGCAGACCCAAAGACCCAGAATTTGGACCCAGAAGACCCAAATTCATAGATGTCTGAAACAAACTGAAAAAGTGCAACTATAAGATATACATGAGCATTTTAAAGCTGTTAAATACTACACATTTATAAATAAATATTGTAAAAAAAATGTACACTTAGAAATGACATATATATGTATTTAGAAATATATGCATTGAATGTGTGTACATGTGCAAACATGTTAAATGTGTGTACATACACACACACACATATATATGAATAGGAAAGCTTATCTGTATACACAAAACAGATTTAATTATTTTTACAATTTCTTCACCACCATCACCACCCTCCCCCCACAAATATGTCTTAGTAAAAAGCAATGGTGACTAGATCAAGAACAAATTTATTAATTTCACAAAATGTACAAATATATGAAATTTCATTTAAATGAAGTTACACTCACATGGTTAAAATAGCTGTATAAAATTACTTAAATGTCATGGTGAGAATTTTCTTTAAAATTATTATATTTTAATATTGTAACAGATTGTTGTAAATATTTTACCCAGAGCTTTAAAAATATGGATTTTTAAGTTTTACTTGAAGAAAAATGTGCCAAGTTAAAATAGTATTTTAAGCCATAATTGTTGGCTATTTCAAATAAGACATGCGGGATATATAATGAATAAATGAGTATATGAAGTAGTAGATGCAATTTTGGTTGAAAGTGACTATAATTTCAACCACTAAACTATTTTTAGACTACATTCAAGTTAAGATATTATATTCACTTACAATATGAATGCTGACTGTACATAATTTTATTATTTTTAATGTTTGAATTAATGCTACTGTTAATAGGATCTTACCATTAACAGCTAGTAATAGAAAAAAAGAAGACAAAAATTCAAAAACAAAAACATTTAGTAGGAGAAGATATCAGCTCATTTCTATTTTCTTGTCATACAAAAGGTGTACTCTTCTTCAGTAATTTAAATTTTTATCTTGTCCTTTGGGTCTTTACTGCATTTACTATTATAGTCATAAAATTAAAGTATTATTTTCTATTCATATTTGAAAGAGTAAACTTAATACTATTTCTAATTTATTTAAGAAATTAAACAAGTATTATTTTCTGATTTGTTGATAACAGTTATTGGTAATATCCAATTATTGAAAAACTAGCAGACTTTTAATTTATGAAAAGTAGTTAGTTTAAACAAATAAAAATATTCTAGCCCATTAAGAAGTGGGATATTCTAGTGATTAAAAATACAAGTTTTAGAAATAAATCTAGGTTGAATCCTTGCTTTGTTTCTTGTTATGGACTTAAAGTAAGTTGTTAAATGTAATCACTCACTTATGAATTAATATTATGCCTGAGGTTATAAAAATAAATAAGGCTGATAAAGTCTCTGTCCTCATGAAACTTTTTAGTTTTTGGTGAATGCAAACCGTGAACAAATACTTATAATGTGATAAAGAAGTACAGAGAACTACACAAGAAAAAGCAGAGGGTACTTAATCTATTTTCATATTCAATGGTGAAAAAAAAAATTGTGCTTAAGATGACTCTTGAAGAAAAAGTTTAGCTGTATAAATCCAAATACATGAAATGACAACTAATACCACCTCATTTATAAGGCTTTTTAAATCAAATTAAAATGATACATGTAAAGTTCCTAACACCATCCTTTGTCACATGGTGGATGCTGAATAAGTGGTAGGTACTGCTGTTGTTACCATTTTCGACTTTCTACATACAACTTGTGTAGTACCATATTGTCTCCCTATGATACCAATCATGTAATTGTGCTTTAACTAGTCATAAATAACTTTCTGTGCCATAATAGTATAAAGTCAACGATGCCAGCACTTTTATCTTATTCATCTTTCTAGCTGCATCTGATCACACTGCTTTGGAATATAATAAGTTCCTAATAAGTATTTTTTAACAAAAAAAGCCCATAAATAAATGGGGAAAATACAGCCTTCACATTAATAAGGAAGTCAAGTTTTGTAACTAGATAGAGTATCATCCAGTGAATATATGTAATTATGACACTGCACTTCAATTATTGTGGCTGTCAACATAAGAATGTCTAAACATGTAGAGAATTTTTATGAGTTTATTTCAGTTTCTTTGAGACAAATAGACAATATGTCTTCAAGCAAGATCTCAACAGAGTGAGAAAAGTGCCTCCCGAAATGATAGTTTGCAGTTCCTTTTATGTATTTGGAATGAAGAGGGAATGTAAGGAAGATTAAATGAAGGTGAGAGAAAGCCAGGTAGAGATTGGATTTCAGGATAGTTAATAAGATTGTATAATCCCTTGTGGGTGGTGAGGCCTATGAGAAGTCTGAAAAAGAGGATTACCCTGGCATTTCAATCATGCATTAATGTAAATGCACAAGAACAATGCTTAAGGCAAAAATAAACCTTTTACTAAAAGTTATGTGCCTGGGTGTGACTACCCATCATGATCTGCCCAGTTATGAATTTAGGATGAGATCACAGTGTGACCTCAATTTTCATTGCAGGACTTATTCGTTTTATTATAGAGCCCCTTTTTCATCCACATGGCCTCCTCTTTATTAAATGCACATGTCTGATTTCCAACTAATTATTCAACTATGCAGGCTCCAGTGTCTTCAAAAAAAAGATAATTGAAAAAAATGACAATAACAGTGCACGTGTTTAGTCTGTTGAGTCTGAAGAAGGGTATTTTTTGACTCAGTGTCTACAAATGTTATCTGTTACTGAACAGCAAGTGGAGTCCTGCTGCCTGCAGCCACCATCTAGGCAAAATTCTGGAGGCAAAGGTTTGGTGATAAAGGAAGAGTCTTTATTCAAAAGCTATACAATTTTGGAATAACAGCTTTCTAATGCATTAGTCACTGAAGCCTATCAACTAAGGTGAAACTCTTTAACTCTTTAGTTACAGCTTTAATCACTTAAGCCTGTCAATTAAGGATTAAATCTTTAACTCCTGAGTTCTATGTTTTTCATTAGTTTGTTAGTTTTTAATTATTTTATTTCTATAGGATTAGTTTACAGACTAAAACAACATAAAATACAAAACGTACACAGTTTTTGAAGAATGGCAGGCTTCTGCCTCAAAGGCCATCCCCTCCATAATTTCCAAAGTAGATAACCCTGCTACTCTCTGTCAAACCAGCCCAATCCTAGTCTACACCCAGAATTCCTTCTCCCATCCAAAATACCGTCCTTTGGGAAACACAGACAGCTGCAACACAATCCAGGTATCCTTGAGGAAGAGAGCCTGGAAGGAGTCTCTGCCCTCCTTTTATTTTAAGTCTTCTGGCCCATAATTCCATGTGCTCCATAGCCATTCAGTTCTCAGCCAATTCCATCCTAGATTGTTTACCATAGCCTCAGGAAACCTCCTCCTATGGTCCTTCCCTTAACTTCCCAAGTGATCTGATCAGATCTCTCTGTATCGGTTCCCCTCTTTTAACACTTCTGGACCTTTGTAATCTTAGATATGCAAATGGATGAAGGTCTCATTCTTCTGTAGCTACTTCTTGCTGGCCATGGACCTAGTCTGTCTGTCTTCTGGTCCAGAAGTCCAGAGATTCCTAACAGAAAGTGGATCTGGAGTGGTTAGAGGCCTTCACATGAGGGAGAAGGATCTCGCAAAGACCAGGTCAGATGGCTCCTCCTGGGAAATGGCGTGTGCAGTGTCTAATGGATAGCATTGCTGAACAAGATGGCATCCTTGTCATACTCTGGAGGTGACAAGGCAAATGACTTAGAAGGTACAATAGCACCATAACCACTAAACAGCAAAGGCAGGGACCAATTCTACAATGTCTCCGATTAAGAAAGAATGGCTTCCTTGGACAGAGGTGTGTGATGCATGTTACATGGATCCAAAGCACTTTTTTCTACTATACTTAACTCAGGGTGAGGGGAAATATCCTAGGATACTCACCTTTAACATTTCTGGGTCCTTTTTTTTTCAAACTATTAGGGCAGTAAAGGAAAGCAGTTTTAAGTGAATCTGACAGACTGCACCATATTTCGCTAACTCAGTCACTCATTCAAGTCAAACTGTTGAGTCTCAGGAAGTGGTGATGTAGATGGGCTTCTCAAATGAGTCCTATACTGTGTAAACAATCACCCAGGTACTAAAATCATAGACATATACTCTTTGAAAAGAGAAGGAAGAACATACAGGTTAACTCACAGCAACCCATAAACCAGTTTCTTGAGTTGATGAGGCTGTCTTTTGAGAAGACATTCATTTGAAAGGCTTTTGCAGGCATGATATTAAACAATGAGAATCCAACAAATTTTTCCTGCCCGTAAATTGAACATCTCTGATGATGTCACAAACTGAGTTCAACTTCTAAGCAGAAACAAAATTTGAAGACAGTTAGCTGTATTAGAGTCTAATGTCAACCACTGAGCATTGTGATTTTCCTTCAAACATGGTTTTTCTCCTTAATATTAACCTCATTATCCTCAAAGGGATTGCATTTAAGTCCAATTTAATGTTTGCCTGCTCCTTTGCATAAACACAATGAAAGCAGCAATAGATCAGATAGGTCTTTGAACCTGCTTTGCTGCAATTTACACAAGGGACCTTTATACTGAGCTTTAGTTCGCCCTTCAGGGCACAAAACCCAAGCCATACAATTGTCATTTGGCTTTGCCTGCTATACCTGCATTCCTCAAGTCCTTGAGGTTCTCATCATGTCTTAATGTTCCTCCTTGCCATCTTTCAGAAAAGCAACCTTCATTCCTTCCTTGGAAAGATCACCATGCATCACATGACCAACCAAGGTACCAGGCCACTTTCCCAGAGAACTTTTGTTAGCTTTGAAAATCAATCTCAATTCCTCAAGGAACTGTTAACAACCAGAATACAAGGCATACTTTCTTCATACCTTCTTCAAAGTTTTAATAAATCCACCAATTGTACCTGTTATTACAGGTTTTATGTAAAGAAACTTCATGTCATCACTTACTCATTAAGAATGTCAAATTCTGGAGAGATAAGGTGGTGAGAGAAATACAAGGCATGAAGGAAAATCCTTGGTCTTCCAATATCCACCAAAGTTACATTTCCACGCCTTGTACCTTTCATTATTTACTTTCCAGTTGATATGAAGTTTTAACTCTCCCTGGAAAACCTCATTTTCCTTCCAAAACTGAAGTAAAATCCAAGACAAAGTCAGAGTTCCAAAAGAGGAGGGGACTAGAACCAGTTTTAGAATCTTACCTCATACCCACTGGTCATAGTAACTGGTCACACAGATGACCTTTTTCAGGTCCCAAAGAGCTCAAAGCCCCAATAGTAAAGGCAATCTGCTGCCTACCAGTGCATTCATTAGTCTCTTGGCAGAAACATGCTCCCTCACCCCCAGTCAGACTCTACCTGACTCCAAATCACCCTTCCTAGGTCCTAAATGGCAGAGGCATTCTCTCCAACTGTTCTCACAGATGACCCCCACTAGGTCCCAATGGCCAAACAGTAGAGACAGAGGATTCCAGATTCACACAAAACAACAGAATTCAAACCAAGTCTCCATAAGATCAGAAAGTAATCAAAAAACAAAGCAAGCAAAATATAACTGGACCCAAGAGCTGGTTTTCCTTTCTTTCAGATTTAAAACTTTCACAACTTCCTATGGCCTTTACAGCTTTCTATACACCTTCTATAACTTTCACAAATCTTGTATATAACTTTATTCACTCACAAATAACTATAACTCACTTTCAGTCCTTGTTTTTTTAAATACTGGGAAGGACCATACTCTAACGCAGTATCTAGCAACTAAGAGTCTCTAGCTTTGCAAGCACGTAAATACAGTAAAAGGAACATTATCACATTGTATTGGGGGTCACTGTTCTTTTCCAAAAGAGAATTTTCAAATTTCCTCTGGAGTGCAAGTCCAGGATTCCCTTTCAGCATCGACCACAGCAGGATTCGAGGCTTTCTCAGGCAGTGCCCATTTTACCTGTGTGTGGTGGATCCAAGGCTTGCATCCCATTAGCTTTAGAGAAGAGTGCATTGTTGACAAGATGTCATTTCTTGGCAAGGGCTTTCATCCTCTTTATTTTCCCTTTTGAGTTTTGAGCATTCCCCTCTCCAGTGGCCTCCCTCCTTGCAATAGACCCAGTGATTGGTGCCTAATGGGTCTTTCCTCCTTCCTTTAGGATTCCACCTCTTCTTCTGATTTCTCCACACTGTGTCTAAGAACACTGTGGCCTGTTCTACCTTCCTTGCTTCCAGGACATTGTAAACTCTAAAGCTATGTCCATCAACTGAAAGGGATTCCTTCCTAACACCCCATCCAAACTCTTCAGTTTCTTTCTGATATCCAGGGAACTTTGCCCAATAAAAGTCATATTCATCCTCCTCACATTTCCTGGTGCTTCTGGGTCAGCATCAGTGTGCTTTCTACAGGCTTGATAGATCCTCTCTAAACATTCAGAAGGGTCTTCATCTGGCTTTGGATGAAGGGCCTATATCATTATTCAGGCTCTTTTTGAGGGCACCCCCTTCTTAAGCCCTCTAGTGTGTATTTTCTGTAATGTTCCAAGAAGGCTAGGCCCCCACCATTTGGGTTCCAGTCAAACTCTGTCAAGGAAATTGCCCCAGCTGCACTGGGGGTCCCATTGGGTTCCTCTTGGTGGAGACATTGGGCCTCTTCATTAGCCCTATTTACAACCAGCCATCTCTTATCCGTTGTTTGCAAGATATTGAGGAGAGCCTGTACATCTGTCCAGTTTGGATGATGAGTGGCAAAAATGGAGGTGATAAGATCTGCAATTCTCTGAGGATCATCCTTAAATGAAGGGTTGAAATTCTTCTATTTCAGTAAGTCTGAAGTAAAAAAATGGAATATGGGCCCAATAGTAGCCATAGGCTGGGCTTCCTGATTGACTCCACTTATTACCTCAAAGAAGGCTGCCCTGCTCTGAATAGGAATGTTTCCTGGCCAAATTGGGTGCTCTGGTGGGTCTTTGAGGGGGAGACCCATCCCTCATCATACAGCAGTGGAGCTATTGGCTCTAACTATGGGCCCTACTTCAGGAGTAGCTAAAGGAGGGAGTGGTGGTGGGAGGGTCCCCTGGGTTTAGAACATTGATGAGGTTTATCTCCTCATTCTCTTCTACTTCCTGAACCTCACTGTCAAGGAGATGTTTTAAGGCCTCTTCCCATCTCTGCATCATCAGATGGTTCTCTTTCCCTGGCAAAACCCTATTATGCAATGACATAAATGCATGGACATAACAGGTTTCTCTCCATCTGTCTAACTTTTGGCAGTACTGTTTTAATTGCATGATGGTATGATAATTTAGGAAGCCATGCATGGGCCACTTTTCCTCACATCCAAAACATACGTTGGCCACAAGTATTATAACAATAAATCAACTCCTCCTTAGATTGTATAAGGGCTGTGCGTACTCCAGTATGCCAAAATCCTACTCAGTGGGGTCCATCTAGGAGCCAGCACAGAACTGCTCTTAATGGCCTGGATGTATAGGCCAAAAGCTACAACCAGATAAATCCTAAAAACATGAGAATACATAAACAAAACTGATATCCATGACTCCATTATTCCAAAGAGTACTTACAAGAAAATCTTCTGCCAACCAATCTTACCAACCATGGTCCCCACACAGTGGCTTTCCCAAAAGTTGGCCAGTCCTGACCTGATCCCTCCTTAGAGTCTATCACCTTCCCACTTCCATTCTACCTGCCAGGCATGTTTAGGCATCTGACATCTTGAATGAACATGCAGAAAATTCCTAGAGACTGCAAAACCCCATAGTCCCACTTTGGGGGTCAAAAATGACAGGTAACTAGGGTCCCACTAGAGTCACCATTACTGTTACCCAACAGCAAGTGGGATCCTGCTGCCCACTGCCACCCTTCAGGTAAAATTCCAGAGGCAAAAGTTTGGTGATAAAGGAAAAGAGTCTATTCAAAAGCTACACAGTTCTGGAATAACAGCTTTCTACATGCATTAGTCACTTAAGCTTATCAATTAAGGTGAAACTCTAACTCTTTAGTTATAGCTTTAATCACTTAAGCCTATCAATTAATTCTGAAATCTTTAACTCCTGAGTTCTTCTATCTTTCCTGTTAGTTTTCAATTATCTTATTTCTATAGGATTAGTTTATAAACTAAAACAACATAAGATGCAAAATCTACACAATTTTGGAAGGATGGCTGGCTTCTGCCTCAGAGGTCACGCCCTCTAGAACACCCACAGAAGAATAACCCTGCCACCCTCTGCCAGGCCAGCCTGATCCTAATCTGTGCCCAGAGTTCCTTCCCATCCAAATACCATGCACTAGGACACATAGGCAGCTGCAGCACTCCAGGCATCCTCCAGGAAGAGAGCCTGGGAAGAATCTCTGCCCTCTTATTTTAAATCTTCTGGCCCATAATTCCATGTACATGAAGAGGCAGTCAGCTTCTTAGCCAATCCTATTTACCATTTACCATTGCCTCAGATGACCGACTCCTATGGCCCCTCCCTACTGCCCCCCAGTGATCTGATCAGATCTCTTTGTATCATAATTATCCCAAATTGAGATCGAACTGGAAAGGAATCTGATTGCAGTGTTTCCTTAAAAGTTGTGCCTTGACTTTGGGCTTCACTAAATAACTAAATTAAAAAGGTAGATTCACTGATTTTCCTTCCAGTTCCTTATAAGAATAGCAGATTAGAGATATGAATTTTAGACTGTTTTAAACAAAATGAAATGATATGGCTCATGCCACAGGAAGACACCAAAGCACTAGTCATTTCATAAGGAGACTTATCACATGTCAAGGAATATTTAAGTGGTCAAATTAGCTTCAAATAAAAACAAAAGGAGAGCAGATAGTATATGCGTGAGTATTCACATAACCTAATATATTTCCATTCTAAGATAACCACACATATTGACCCATGTGGTGATTAGTGCTTCAATGATCTTTTGATGTGCACATTCCTTAGATGTGTGACTCCTTAGATGTGACTCCAATGCTGTTCAGATTGTCATCCCCTTGTACTGAGCCTGCCTAGAAGTCAGCAAGCTCTTTCAGTCTGCCATGTGAGCCATGCTTCAGCTCAGGGCTTTTTATTTTTGTTGTTTTGAGTTGTTACATGATAACTATCTTCTGGATTTATTTTCGAAACTTCTTATTTGTTTTCTTGCAATTTGCATTGCTTCCTTTTATTCACTCAGTGCTTTATTTTCTTTGCTTGATACTTCAGTCACTAAATCAGGTCAGTCACTAAATCAGGTCTCTAAAGAAAAATATTTTCTTTTTCCATTGTCTTCCATAAGTTTTGCATGTACAATCTATTCATTTAGTTCCACAAAGTCTAGTTAAGCCTCAGCCTCCTTAAATTTTGTTGTTGCTGTTCAGATTGTCATCTGCTCTCCAACAGTTTGATTTTGACAAAATGCAACAGGTATGGTCACTTCCCTGTAGTTTCATTCTCTGCCAGTGGATCACTTTTGTTTCGTTATTTACTGGGGCTTAGGTCCAGCTGTTACATACTTTACATTGCGGCAGTCTACTGGGCAGTGAGAGGTAAAGCAGTGGAATACTAACCCACATAGCTGCAAGTAGCTGGGAGCAGAGCTATTTGTCCCTCCTGCTTTGTGCATCTTCCCATGATTTATGGGAACCAAGGAGGCCAACAGATGCACTCAAGGACAATATTACAATTGTTTGAATATTACTCAGGTTGAATTAATTTTAACTCCGACTACCCACTGTTTAATGACAATAGGAGACATAACTTCAGTTATTCATGGGTTGGCCCATTGCAGAGATTTGCAGATGTCCTAAGATTTTTACAAATTATATAGCTTTTAAAAAGGCCATCTAGTTATGGACAGTCAGTTCTTACAGCATCATATGAGATATGCCTTTTGCCAGTCCACAGTTTATGTCCCATGGCTTTGCCTATTTCATGTAATGTTTGAGGCACAGACTCCTTGAGAAAGGTTAGAATCTTCTCTGTCCAGGATCTAGCCATTTAGGTCAAGAGTGAAGAGGACAGCCCTTCTTGGTTGCCTTTGCCATTTCTCTGAGTAATGCCAGGAACAAAAACTGAGTCTCCTCTGTTCACGGGACCACAGCTCTCCTAGCTACTGTGAGAACCTCCCCTCACCTCCTAGGCATTTTTCAAAAGCTTTCTCACTTTCCTGTTACTTTCTAGTATCCTCCGCATTATCCTTTCAAGATCTTAAGGATTTTATAAAAAGTCATAGGATTTTATAAACAGTTTCTGTTTCATGTTCACTCTCCTTAAAACTAATTGCAGGTCCTTCCTTAAAAGGAGTATGAGGAAAAATGTATGAGGAAGAAACAGATATTTCGATATTTCACTGTTATCCTGGCTCACCAGATCACGTTTTCTTGTAATTTGCTTCTCCTACCATCTGATTCTTTTCTTTTTTTCAGAGTGCCTACCATATTTCTAGCATTTATGTGAAGTCCGACCTTCTAGGTAGATTGTAATAATCAATGAGGACAGGCTTGAATTTAATATATATATTTCCTTAATAGACATTTCAATTGAAAATGTTTCCAAACAATGTGTGTGTCTTTTTTTTTTTTTTTAAAAAACAGGATTAACTTTGACCAGTAGAATATAAGTAGGACTATAATCCAGGAAGAGATTCACCTCTTATAGAGAAGAACCAAAGCTTGGTCTTTAAGTATAAACATTATCAGCACTAGTAAAGCTGCATGTATGGATCACATTGAAAATACTGATTAATTTTAATTTTTTGCAGCTGTCTTATGTCTACAGAGACATCAGTTATCACCTAATGATGGTGGCAACTGTGCTGTGGGCCACAGGGAACCTGACAACAAGCCTTGTTTAAACAGAATGCAAGGTGTCAAGGCCATAATATTGTCTCTGTAAGAATTAAGGTATTTATCAAAACAAAATATAAAATTTTTAAATATTCTTATTTAACTTTTAAAATTAACCTATTATTCAGCCATTTGAAAGAATGATAAAGAAATTTTTATTTAAATTATGCCAATTTTGGAAAGTTTATTTTTCTCAACTAGAGAATTAGTTGAAAATTCATAACCTGTGGTATTCTAATGTCACTTATAACTTGGATATTAGTAGCAATTTATGCTCTCTTTTCTGCTGGTCTGTGTCACTTCCAAATACTTTAATGACAGCATTGTACTATTAACTAATATATGTTTCTCACTACCTAATAAAAAACTGACTAATCATTTTATAAATCAAAATGATTTTTTTTTTAAATCTCCCTGTTCCCATTCTCCTTTGGTGGCTTATGCTGCTTTATTTTCCCAAATGAAAAGTAGAGAAAAATATCATGGCAACCTAGTGTGTCTTCAACAGTTTCTGTACAATGCTTCTGTCCAAATTTTTTTCCAATCAGAACTTGTTCCTTAGCAAACAAGTCACTAACTCTAACTCTCTCCTGTGTTCTTTGAGGTGTCCCTGTAGCAAATCTGAATTGGCTTAGTATTTAACAACATGTACAAGACTTTCAGGCAACATTTTTTTTAAAGGCTTCTTAAATACCCTTTAGTATCCTTAAAGGATTCTGAATTTCTGCTTAAAATCCTAATACACTTATTAATACTGCATACATATGCATATTTAAACAGAGTGAGAGAGAAATTTCTTTCCTGACTCCCTACGGGGCATTCTAATATTGCTTTCCTTTAAACATTTCTTGACCTATGAAGACCTAATATACAGTTAAGATATTTTACTCAAGGCTCTCTCCAGAAACTTGACAATTAAGAAATGCACATGAAGACCTGCTTAGGATTGCTCTGTACTCTTTGTTAGGACCTTGGCTGCAGAGATTTAAAGGAGAATCACCTCACCTTTCCATTTTTCCAAGTCATACAACCTTTGATGTATGTATGCATGTATTTATGTATTTATTAATTATTTTTATATTTTCTCTTTACAAGTCACTCCATTTCAGTCAGGTTTTCAAAATCAACCCATTCTCTGGAAAATTGCAATCTAGCAAGGAGGAAGAAAACAAACTACCAAACTATAATTAGAGGCTAGATTGTTGATGGTTGAAGCAGATTTTTAAGGAAATACAAACATTAGGAACCTAATTTATACCAACAGATTACAGATTTCTTCAAAAGGATAATATCTGTTCTGAATTGTTAAGAATTAGATTGTGCCGGAATAGGGAAAGGCCTCTCTGAGCAGAAAGATGGATGGTGGAAGTAAAGAGGTGAAGCCATGTGAGAAGTTTGTGATTGTTACCTGTATGGATTTCTATGAGGGACTGTGGTTGAAGTCAAACTGGTAGACAGGACCATTGAAGGCATTGGAGAAAGAAAAGGGAATGCATAAATGAAATTTTAATAACTTGTGGGGGAACTTTGCACGCAGAGCCCCCGTCTGCCACAGATGAAAATAAAACTATCAAGACATGATCTGCTTGGGGAGGAGAGGTAGCCAATCTCTCAAAGGAGAATGACCCAGAGCCCCTTCCTCAATGGGCTTTTATTGGGTTCATAATACACAGGAATACAGGTATGTCAGGCGGCAAGGATCAAACAATGGATAACATTTCAAAGAAATCTGAGGGCTTAATCTGAGTCAGTGTCTGTCAGAGAAGGGGTTTGCAAAACTTTGGGAGACAAACTCATTTCCTCCTTGGACCCTTATCATTTAAATGAAAGCACTCTTAGCAAAGCAGGTTTCACAGGACTTTATGAATTCTTTCTTAAGCCAGATCACCTAGGAACTGCTCTGGCCAGCACAGGGCTGCCTTCACAGTTTCAGGCTTAAGTGGATTAGAGCCAGGAAGCAAGAGGTAAGGAAGACACCTCTTGGGCTATGTCAGAATAGCAGGGGGTGAGGTTCTATCGACCCCTCTTTGTTGCAGCCCCCCCTCTCAGTCCTTCTATGAGGGCCTTCTAAGTGGTTGTGCCAGGCTTGGGTCACCCCTTCCTTGAGGGGTCTTACCTGTCATTGGCTAACCCTGACCAAGCATTGGGGCCAGAGATGGAGGAAGCAGAAGCGGTGCTCCTGCCAGGGAAATAAGCTTTTTCTCCTTAGTGGCTCAGGTCCTCTTGACAGAACAGACCCAGATGAAGTGGGTCCCTCTGCTCTTATGCAGCCCACCATGGGGTGAGGGTTACAACTCCTGAGACCAGGCTGAATGGTCCACAACAATCACTAACTTAGAAACTTTTAGAACATAACTTGTTAGAAAGTTAGGGACTTGTATTATGCCAAAAATCTAAGCAACAAACCCATTAATCTCAGTTAAATATCCTGCTCATATTGCAACATAGATTATTTTTTCTAATGCAGATGGGCATCTTTATGAAAATATCTTGCTGAAAGTTTTGTTCTCATAATTTCCTCAGTTCATATAGAATGTTTTTATGGAAAATTTTATTTATATCTCAGATTTTCAGGATCATACATATTAAGTGATATCACAGCTAATTGGAGAGAAGTAAAATATCTGAATGCCCTATTTTTTAATACATTACCTATATACAATTTGTTTTATTCAAAGAATATTAAGCAAATCATACTCAAAATGATTGTGTCATTATGTAATAAATGCAACCTGATAATAATATTTAAATAAACACACATATTTTAAGGGATTTAGTTTTTTTCTGGATTCTTTCTCTGTGTTCACAAATTCTGACAGTATAACTTATTTTCTCTTTACCGATACAGAATTAGGGACACTGTAAAGATATAAAACATTTATGAGGTCTAAGAACCCTTAAGTTCTGTGCACATTAGAGCTCATATGAGATGTGAACTATTTTCTGTAGTTCAGGTGAGCCAAAGAGATTCATCAATACCTTAGCACTCAGTTCAACTTAAGATGAATTACCTGACAAATTTGACTGTACTGCTGAGCAAGTTGAATACCATTATCTGACTAGAGAATGGTGCCCAGCCAGATACCTTACAGATGCTCAGCACATTGCTCAAATTTGGAAAAATGCATGTGATAGTCATTATATTAACATCACAATCTTTGACCAATGGAGCCTCTGGACTGATTTCATGGGGATATTTAAAATGTATAATGCAACAATTATTTTTCCTGCTTTTCTGTGTTCCTATAATTTTTAAGATATAAAAATCTGATTAGAATTTACCAATATGTAGTACAGACATTCACATTTCTGAACATGGCAAAATGCAAATAAACATTTTTTTTTTGTTTTTGTGCTAGGCATCATAACACAATTGCACATGAACTTTGGATTTGCCATTTCTTTTATAGTTTAAATGTGATAAACTGAACAGTTAGTTCTGCTTTAAAATTATCTATGAACATGTATTCTCTGCAGATATCAGTTGAACTTCAATCTGTTGATACTAACTAAATTAAACCAAATGATTATTCTAAGTTAGTGAACTCAAAATGCTACTTTTCTATGTGCATTATTAACTAGATTATTGAGAAAAGTATAATTTTTATAAAATTATACAGTATCTTAGGTCATTCCTATTGTACTATCTTCTTTTCCCTTGCATCACTTTCCCTGGGGAAAGCTTTCAAGTCATGAGGAAGCCCTGTGGAGACACCAACACAAGGGAACTTGGAAAAGGATTCCTCAGGTGCACTTGTTTTATAGTTCAGAAGACTGCAGTCTGGCTGAGTACAACCTCAAGAGACCTCAAGTCACAATACACAGCTAAGCCACACCTAGATTTCTGACTCATAGAAACTGTGTGAGATGATAAATATTTGTTCCATTTACTTTGTCACACAGCTAAATATAACCAATAAAACACTATTTTTTTTTTACTAAATATGTCAGTGGAAATTTAAAAAACTGTAATTAAAAATATGGGGCATATAAGGATTGCCATTTTTAGACTGGGTCATGAGGTCATTTAGCTCAATATCACAACAATAACATGTCAAATTTAGTTATTAAACAAGGTGTTATACTATCATAATATTATCCTCAAATGTTAGAGAAAAAGCCCAAAGCAAGTTACATTTCTTGTATTATTTATTTGTAATCCTTCAGTGAGTGTATCCAGTGATTATCATTTATTATACTATGTTATACTATGTATTATATTATGTTCCTTTTTCTTTTATTCATTCTACTATCCTTATTCTCCAAATCTCTCTCTGTCTCTCTCTTTCTTACTCAGTTGCTTAACATTTCTCCCCTCTCCCACACCTGTCTCTTTCTCTTTCACCCATGTGTGCGCTCACAAAAACACAGCCGTATGCAAGTGGGGAAAAAAGTTATTGACATAGTTAAAACTCTAGGAGTCAAATAAAATTTCTTCCTCAATAGTTTACTTAAAGTCTTGTTTGAACAAGTCATTTGAACAGCAATGCAAATGAAATCTTTACTTAAGTAAGGGAAATAGGAGTTGTGATATTTTTCATTTGTTTAAAAAATACTAAAAGCAAAAGTTTTTTTTGATCTATTCAGAACCTTATAATTATTCTGCAAGTACAAAATATTGTAGCTTTTTGTGGGACTATTCTTGCTATTATAATATGGCTATGGAATTTGTAATTCATTATTGGTCATTCAACCTTTATATAGCTATAATTTTAATGTGCTAACATGCTGCTAACATTTATATTAATTATAATAATTAGCACCTGTTGAGTTAATCTTTCAATCTTTCGATTAGCTCAGACTGACTATCACTAAATACCATAGACTGGGTGGCTTAAGGAACAGATACTTAATTCTCACAGTTTTGGAGGGTAGGAGGTCTAAGTTCAAGTTCCCAACAATTTTGCTTCTCTCTGAGGGCCCCGTTCTGGCTGGCAAACATGCCATGGGGGGTAAGGAAGGTAGTTCTGTTCTCTCTGCCTCTTTTTTAAGGGTCCCACCCATATCACTTTACCTAATTACTCTAATTACCCCCCAAAGGGTTCCACCTTGAAATACCATCACATTTGTGGTTAGGACTTGAACATATACATTTGGGGGCATAGAACATTCAGTCCGTAATAGTTTAATAATACATGAAATAGTTTTATTTTTTATATTTTTTCATTTATAAAATGTTATTGTCAGCTTAAGTTTTATTTATTAAATTTCTTACCCAAATATTTAAAGAAATAAAATGTATTTTTAATTATTTGTTATACATACTATATTATTCTTCTTACTGTCTTTCTTTGAATAACATTATTGAGTATCTAAAATTTTATGCAAAAATTGGTGTCCTTAATGAAAACATATTTTCATTGACCTGTTTATATCATCTTACAGTTATATTCTTGAATTGGTAGAAATCAAAATCTACTTTTTGTATCTCCTACTCTTTCTTTTCCTCCTAACTAGAGAGATATATTGTTAAAACTCTCTTACCAAATAAAATAATTGCATTTAGAAAATGTCAGGCACTAAGAAATGAAGAGAACAAAATTGACATTGTTGTAGAAAGTGAGGTGCTGTATTGTATATAAACAATTACCAAATATGTTGTGGTGGGCCATAATGCATGAAGTGGTGGACTTAATTTGAAGGTTTTCAGTTGTTGGCCAGTTTCACAAGTCCTGATATTGACATGGGAATTTGGATTTTACTTGGAACCCCAGCAGGTAATACTTGTTTTTCTTTTTACACACAGCTTTCTGTGATGTATTCCCTAGTTTTATATCACTGTTTCTACATTGTTATTTAAATTGGTGTCACGCTGTGATTCTTAGGTGTCATTACCAGTGGTAGTTAGTGAGAGCTAAAACATGTAATCAGTATAAGTTTTACTTATATGGACCCCTAAGAGGCAGTCTTTGTCTAAATCCCAGGTGCTGTCAAATTAAGACAAGAAATTATACAATACTACTTATAAGCTTTAGTTCTACAGTGACTTTTCACTTATGAGAATATTTGATCTCAAAGGCAAAAAGCTGCTAACATTTTTGTAATTAAAAATTGGTTCTTCAAAAAGTATAGAACATATAACTAAAATTTCCTGTTTTAAACACATTTCATTATATCTTAGAGATTTTCCTGGCATTGTTATTCAAAGATATTGTTTTAGGAGGGACAGTGTGGATTATTGTGGGGACAAAAAAATACTTTCTGTTTCACCTTTCTTAGTTTTTCAGATTGTACCAATAATCAAGTTAACATGAGACAGATTAATAGAAGAAAATGACTAAAATGTATTATGGATGTACAGGCGAGGGTGCCATCAGACTGATACCTGAAGACACACTGGGCGGTTGAGGTTTACATGCCATTCTGGAGCAGAGGAGAGAGAGGTGTGGGGGATGCTTTGAGAATTCAAAGAGCAGGAAGGCAATTCTCATGGAAATAGGAAAGCAAATGTTTAGTAAATAAATGTTTGTTGAATCATCTTTACAAGGGGACACAGAGAGGACTTTGAACAAAGGGGCTTTGCTAGGCTTTCCCCTGTCTGTCTCAGTTATCTGTGATGATATCTTCCTTCCTGGAGCAGGTCCATTAGTGGTGAAATGGCACCAGGTGTTAGACCTGCAGAGTCAGACTGGACCTTGTTTAGCCACCTTGGTACTTGAGTTCTGCGTAAGGAAGAATTCAGAGCCAAGACTCAAACTATAAGAGAGAGTTTATTTAGAAAGTCACAGAGATAGAAGTGAGCTGTAGATGAAATGGGCTCAGGAAACAAACTACAGGTCGTAATGCTTAAGGGCTGTTCTTCAGCCTGTCTGCTTGTTTTGTTCTCCTTCTAAGGAGATCTAATGCACGTAACTGACAACATGCGGGGGCGGGAGGGGGGGGAAGGTCAGGGGAGGGTCCAGAATAAATAATTGGTGATGTCAGGGGTCTAAACCCCATGACCAGTGATGTGCTAGGGAAGGAAAGGTTAGCCAGCAGGGGGTGGAGGGGCGTCCTTGTTTCCCCAGTTTTGCCTGTGGCTAGGCACTCGGCATTTACCTCCCTGGTGACCTTCTGTACCTGGCCCACCATCCTTGCTCTGCTCATGCCTGTCTACCTACCTACTACCAAAGGTATGTACTTAAATTCCTTTTAGGTAGTTGGAGGAATGGTCAAAGGATTTTCCTGAGTCTTTTGTTCCTTAAAAAACAGCTCAAAATAATATCTCAAAAGGCATACTTTGCGGTGAGACACTCTGTTCCCCTCCATTACCATTAGTTTATACTGTATATCAATTACTATTCATTATCAAGGGTAAGACCACTTTTTGGCAGGTGATGTGTGGAAGACCTACCAAATACATGCTTATTCTTTATTGATGACTACTTTATGTAAGTTAATAGGCAACATTTCTCACACAAAAAATGTCAGTTATAATTTACACTCCCTGCTGGGACAGAATGCAAATATTTCAGTGTTATTTGAAAAATTGACAAGGGATTATAACTTTTATATGGTGCATCACTTACTCAATGAGCAGACAGCCTTCACACTTGGAAGTGTTTCCAAGCGTGAACTTAGGTTAGTGTAGTGTTCAGACATTTGAGTTGTGGTGTAACAGATAAAATGAAACCTCAAATCATTCTCTAATCTCTAGAACATCCTGGCAGAATTACTGTGACTTGTCTGATAAAATTGATTTCCCCTTAAGGAAAAGTAGGCTTTTTTATTGTATTAAGAAATGATTTTATCTATTAAGTGTCTTTTCTTGTGAAGATCCTTCCCTTTTATGACCCAAAAGGAAAAATATATTTTTCTCCCAAGTTTTTATATCCTCTTATGATACTAATCTATTGTCTATATTGCTAACAAGATGAAATGTAATCAAAAAACAGTATTTTTAAATGAATATAAAATGGGCAACCTACTCTAAAATTATTGATCACCCTCATCTTAATTTGAAACATGTGCATTGCTTAATTTTATACTTTACACTTTTAATGAAAGCAATAGGTGGCAGACTTGTGTGCTGAAGAAAAGTGTCATAGGACAGAGAATCAGACTATTTACAATGCAGTTTCGAAAGCTCCTGGTAAACATTAAACAAGAAACTTTTGTTAGGACACTAATAATACATGTTGGGGTTTCGAACTGGGGTGGTATGTTCTGGTTGTGTTGTTAGTGATGATGATTAGGTTGATTTGTGGTTTTAATAAGACTAAGTAATAAAAAGCATATAATTCAATGCTTCATACCTTTTCCCAAATAGTTTTATTTAATTTTTATTGTACATTTTCCATTATCATTTAATCCCTTACTCCCTCGACCCACTGCAATCACCACACTGTTGCCCATGTCCATGAGTCATTTTTGCTTTTCACTCAGTCCCTCCAGTCCCTAAACTGCCTCCCTTAGCTGTCCTCCTGCTCTCCATCTCTGAGTCTGCCTCCGTTTTTCTTGTTAGTTCAGTTTGTTCATTAGATTCCATATGAGTGCAATCATGTGGTATTTGTCTTTCTCTGACTGGCTTATTTCACTTAGCATAATGTTCTCTAAGCCCATCCGTGCTGTCACAAAGGGTAAAATTTCCTTCTCTTTTATGGATGAGTAGTATTACATAGTGTAAACATCCCATAGTTGTTTTATTCATTCATCTACTGATGGACACTTGGGCTGCTTCCATATCTTGGTGATTGTAAATTACATTGCAATGGACATAGGAGTGCTTATGTGCTTTTGAATTAGTGTCTTGGGTTTCTTTGGATATATTCCCAGAAGGGAGATCACTGGGTCAAAGGCAGATCCATTTTAAATTTTGGGGGGGATCTCCATATTACTTTCCACAATGGCTACACCAATCTGCATTCCCACCAACAGTGCAAAAGGGTTCCACATCCTCACCAACACTTGTTGTTCGTTGATTTATTGATGATAGCCATTCTGACAGGTGTGAGATGATCTCTCATTGTAGCTTTAATTTGCATTTTTCTGATGATTAGTGATGTTAAGCATCTTTTCTTATGTCTTTTGGCCATCTGTATGTCCTCTTTGGAGAAGTGTCCATTCAAGTCCTTTGCCCATGTTTTAATTGGGTTTTGTGTTTGTTTTTGGTGTTGAGCTTTGTAAGCTCTTTATAAATTGAGGTATTAACCCCGTATGATATATATCAGTGAATAGGTTCTCCTATCTGTGGGTTGTCTTTTTATTTTGTTGATGCTTTCCTTTGCTATGCAAAAACTTTTTAGATTTATGTAGTCCTATTTGTTTATTTTTTTTCATTTCCCTTGAATGAGGTGATATATCTCATAAACTATTGCCATGAGCAATGTCTGAAATTATACTCCCTATAATTTCTTCTATCATTTTTATGGTTTGGGGACTAACATGTAAGTCTCTGATACATTTTGAATTTATTCTTCTGTGTAGTATAAGAAGGTGGTCTAGTTTCATTTTTCTGCACGTGTCTGTCCAGTTTTCCCAACACCATTTATTATTGAATAAACTATCTTTAGAATATTGTATGTGATTGCTTGCTCTGTTGAATATTAATTGAATATAAAGGTGTAGATTTTTTCTGGACCTTCTATTCTGTTCCATTGATCTATGTGTCTGTTTTTATGCCTGTACCAAGCTGTTTTAATTATTATGGCCTTATACTATAGTTTGATAGTAGGTAGATGATTCAACGATGTTCTTCTTTCTCAGGAGCACTGTTGCTATGCGGGGACTTTTGTGGTTCCATGTAAATTTTTGAAATATTTGTTTTAGTTCTGTAAAATACATCATTGGAATCTTGATAGGAATTTCATTGAATCTATAGATAACTCTGGGTAGTATGGACATTTTAATCATGTTGATTCTTCCTATCCAAAACAGGGTATGTGCTTCCACTTTGTACTTTCAGTTTCTCTCTTCAGTGTCTTATAATTTTACAAATACAGGTCTTTTACATCCTTGGTTCAGTTTATTCCTAGGTATTTTCTTCTTTTTGTAGCAATTGTGAATGTGATTGTTTTCTTAAATTCCCTTTCTGTTAGTTTGTTATTGGCATAGAAAAATGCGACTGATTGCTAAATATTAATTTTGTATCTTGCTACTTTGCTGAATTTATTGATCAGTTCTAGTAGTTTCTTGGTGGAATCTTTTGTGTTTTCTATGCACAGTACCATGTCATCTGCAAATAAAGACAGTTCTACTTCTTCATTTCCAATTTGGGGGTCTCGTATTTCTTCTTCTTGTCTGATTGCTGTGGCTAGGACTTCCAGTACATTGTTGAATAACAGAGGTAAAAGTGGACATTCCTGTCTTGTTGCTGATCTTAAGGGGAACACTTGTAGTTTTTGAATGTTGAGTATGATGCTGGCAATTGGTTTGTTGTATATCGTCTTTATTGTGTTTAGGTATGTTCCCTCCAGTCCCACTTTGCTGAGTTTTGATCATCAATGGGTGTTGGATTTATCAAATGCTTTTTCTGCATCTATTGATAGGATCATGTGGTTTTTAACCTTCATTTTGTTTCTGTAGTGAATCACATTTATTGATTTGTGAATGTTGCACCAACCTTGTATTTTAGAATAAATCCCACTTGATCATGGTGTATGATCTTTTTAATGTATTATTGTATTTTGTTTGCTATATGTTGTTGAAGCTTTTAGTGTCTATGTTCATCAAGGATATTGGCCTATAATTTTCTTTCTTTGTAGTGTCTTTTATCTGCTTTTAGAATTAGGATAATGTTGGCCTACTAAAATTAGTTTGAGAGTCTTTCTTCATCTTGAATTTTATGAAATAGTTTGAGAAGGGGAGGCATTATTTCTTCTTGGGATGTTTGGTAAAATTGACCTGTGAAGCCATCTGGTCCATGACTTTTGTTCTTTGGGAGTTTTTTGTTTACTGCTTCAATTTCACTAGGTGTAATCTGTGTATTCAGATTTTCTGATTCTTCCTGATTTAGTTTTGCAAGGTTGTATGTTTCTGGGAATTTATCCATTTATTCCAGGTTGTCCAGTTTGTTAGCATATAGTTGTTCTTAATATTTTCTTACAATGCTGTGTATTTCTTTGGGGTCAGTTGTTATTTTCTCCTCTTTCATTTCTGATTTTATTTATTTGGGTCCTCTTTCATTTTTTTCTTGATGAGTCTGATTAAAGGTTGGTCAATTTTGTTTATCCTTTCAAAGAACCAGCTCTTAGATTCATTGATACTTTGAATCATTAATTTAGACTTTCTTTCATTTATTTCTTCTTCTCATCGTTATTATTTATTTCCTTCTATTCACTTTGGTCTTTGTTTGTTGTACTATTTCAAGTTCATTTAAGTGTGAAGTTAGATAATTGATTTAAACTTTTTCTTGTTTTTTGATATAGGCCTGTAATGCTATGAATTTCCTTCTTAGGATTGCTTTCACACTGTTCATCAGATTTTGGGTGTTGTGTTCTCATTTTCATTTGTTTCAAAGTATTTTTTAAAATATTTTATTTGTTTATTTTTAGAGAGGGGAAGGAAAGGAAAAAGAAAGGGAGAGAAACATCAATGTGTGGTTGCCTCTTATGAGCCCCCTACTGGGTACCTGGCCCACAACCCAGGCATGTGCCCTGACTAGGAATTGATCCTGTGACTCTTTGGTTTATAGGCCAGCACTCGATCCACTGAGCCACACCAGGAAAGGCTCAAAGTATTTTTTTTTATTTCTTCCTTGATATTGTAGTTGACCAGTCATTGTTTAATAACATGTTATTTAGCTTCCAAGTCTTTGTGTACTTTTTAGTGTTTTTGTGATTGATTTCTAGCTTCATAGTATTGTGGTCAGAGAAGATTCTTGACATAATTTCAGTACTCTTAAATTTATCTAACCTTCTTTTGTGTCCTAATATGTGGTATATCCTAGAAAACATTTTATGTGCGCTTGAAAAGTCTGTACATATATTCTATTGCTTTGGGGTGAAATGCTCTGAAGATATCAATTAAACCCATTTGATCTAGTATATCATTTAAGGTCTCTGTCTCCTTGTTGATTTTCTGCCTGGAAGATCAATCCGTCGAAGTCAATGTGGTGTTAAAATCCCCAACTATCACTGTATTTCTGTCAATATCTCCCTTTATGTCCATCAAGATTCATTTCACGTATAAGGTGTGTAAATGTTTAATAGGGTTATATCCTATTATTTGATTGTTCCCTTTATCATTATGCACTCTCCTTCTTTGTTTCCTACTGTAGCCTTGGCTTAAAAGTCTGTTTTGTCTTATATAAGTACCGCTACTCCAGCCATTGTATCCTTTGCATTTGCATTCAGTATCTTTTTCCATACCTGTACCTTTATCTGTGTGTATCTTTTGATCTGAGATGGGTCTCTTGGACGCAGAATATATATGGGTCATGTTTTCTTTTCCATTCAGCTACCCCATATCTTTTGGTTGGAACATTTAAGTCATTCACCTTTAAGGTGATTATTGATAGCTATGTATTTAGTGCCATTTTATTGTTAGACTATTTTCTTCATTTTTTTCTCTTTCTCTTTTTTTTCTTCCTCTTCTGTTGCAGTACTGGTTTGGTATTAAGAAACTCCTTTAGCTTTTTTTTCCCCCTCTGGGGAGCTCCTTATTTCTCCTTCAATTTTAAATGGTATCCTTGCTGGGTAAAGTAGCCTTGGTTGTAGGTTCTTGCTTTTCATCACCTTGAATATTTTATGCCACTCTCTTCTGGCCTGAAATGTTCCTGTTGAGAAGTCAGATGACAGTCTACTTGGTGCTCCCTTGTATGTAACTACCTGCTTTTCTCTTTCAGCTTTTAGAATTCTCTTCTTGTGTTTAAGCTTTGTCATCTTAATTATGATGTGTCTCAGTGTAAGACTCTTTGGGTCCAACTTTTCTGGGACTCTTTGAGCTTCCTGAACTTGTGTGACTTTTTCCTTCACCAAAAGGAAAAACTTTAATGACTAAAATTTTTAGTCATTATTTCTTCAAATAGGTTCTTGATCCCTTGCTACTTTCTTTTCCTTCTGGTATCCCATGATGCAGAGTTTGTTGTTTCATGTTGTCCAAATGTTTCTTAAGCTCTCCTCATTTTTTAAATTCTTTTTTCTTTTTTGCTGCTCTGCCTGGGTGTTTTATTCTACCTTATCTTCCAAATCACAGATTCAGTCCTCTACTTCTTCTAACCTATTGTTTATGCTTTCCAATGTATTAATTATTTCGGATATTGCATTCTTTATTTCTAATTGGTCCTTTCTTATGGTTTCTTTTTTCATGCTGTTGAGTATCTAATCATTACTCTAAACTGTCTGTCTGATAAGTTGCATGCCACTATTTCTTTTTGTTCTTCTGGAAAATTCACTTTTTTCATTTGGAGTCTGTTTCTTTGTCTTTCCATGTTGGCTGTTTATTTGTTTTTGTGTCTAGGTATGATCCCTGGTGTAGGTTTGACAGACACTGCCTGTGATGGGCCCTGGTCAACTCGTTTGTTGTTATCAGTGTTCCATAGCATATGGCTCCCTCTGCTCTGCCTTATTGTGTGCAGAAGAAACCAGGCAATGCACCAAGGCAGGCTTTTATCAGCATTGGGCCCAAGTGAGGGTCAGCTGAAGTCCATAGAGCTCCCACATATTTGTCTTAGCTGTTCAACTAATCAGTGATTAGTTGAATAGCCTCAACTAATTATAGCCTCAAACTGTAATCATCACCCCAGCTTAAGCCCCACAGGATGGGGCAGTATACTTCCCATGTGCAGGGCTGTTGCTTCCCTTCAGGTTGATGCAATTTGGGGGTAGGTGCTCTGCCTCAGGATAATGGCTTCTGCAGTATGGGGAATGACTTAGCACAGGGATCCTGGTGGCATTCCTTCTGTTCTCTCCGCAGAACCACTGACCCCTGACTCTTCTCAAGAAGCCCTATTCTACTCTGCCCTCCCTTTGATGGAGGCCAGAAAAAAATGGCTTTAAATGAAATATTGTTCACTGGCCCTTTAAGAGGTTCTCTGCAGCTCCAGCCATCTCCCCCTGGTAGACAGAAACCCTGTTGCTTTTCATAGCTGGATGTTGTCTGGGCTCCTTTCCAGCGCTGGTACAGTAGGCTAGGAAGCCCCACTTGCAGTTTAGACCCCACATTTCTCAGAGGGAATACCCTGACTGCTGAAATATCCATCTGGAACTTCAGCTACCTCCCATGGGAGCCCAGCCAGCCTTCTTGCATCTTCTCTGCACTCCCTACCAGTCTTCTCGTGGTGAAGTGGTTTCTGTTCTCTGTCCTTGGTTGTAAGGCTTCTCTCCATCTAGTGTTCAGTTGGTTATTCAGGATGATTTCTCTACAATTGAGTTGTAATTCCAGATTGGTCCTAGGAGGAGGTGAGTATAGCTTCTAGTTATTCCCCTGCCATCTTAGGTGTTGCCCAATACATTTAAAGTTAGATTTTACCCAACCTTGGTGACATCTATGGCATCTATAGTGAATGAAAAAAAGAAGAAAACAGTTGGTATTTTTTGCATTTGTTACTTAATGATACCTTATTTAACTGTAATGCTTTGTAATTAGAATATTTTCTGTAAAAACAAAACAAAACAAACAACAAAAAATGTATTGGAGGTAAGGCCAGAAATTGCAATTCCCCATCTGAAATTATAATGGCATCCTCTTTGTCATAGCAGAGGAAAAATCAGAATGTCTGAGTGTATAGCTCACATATTTGAAGAAATAATTCTAAATTTTGAAAGGAGGTATTCATAAAAGCAAAGGTTAGATTTTGTAGTCAGAAACTTCAACATGCTGTTATATATGTAAAAATCTAATAACATTCATTTCTTGATGAGTGAAGATGAATATTGTGCTTCATAAACACTATTTAACCAGGTATGCTAAAATCAAATTCCGTCAATTATCAATGGTATGAATGTCTTGGGAGTGAGAGAGTGGAGAGAGTGTATAAGTAAGTACATAGGTTCTCTTTTCTTTTTCTTCTATTTAGTCCATGAGGTTTAGCTTCTAATATTTATATATAATATTTATATAATTTAATTATTAAACAACTGTAATGTTCATTTTGACCTAAGGTTAAAAAATATTAAGGACATTTTTAAAAGTTTGTTTTTATAACATATTAAGAACATTTTAAAAGAATGTTTTTATTAGTCAGAACTTGCCAAAAGATCCCAGTGAATTCCTATGAAATATTTTTATAATTTTTCATATACCTCTAATCTAAAATATGTTTCATATTTGGACTCACTTGCTTTAGACTGTGACCTTATTTTTCTACTTGATCAAAGTTATAGGTATATTATTCCCTGGGAGTAGTAATGCCTAAAAAATATCACTTGAAGGATTATTTTGTTAAAAGATGTGGCTACTCACTTTTCTGATAATATATGCATTGTAGTAAATGTGCATTGAGATTTATTGGGTAAACCCAATAAATCTGTACTTAAACATTTTGCAACAATTATGGGTTAGCACCTGGTATGCCATAATAGTATTTTGAAGTACTATGCTTTGCATTTGCTTCATAAAAATAGTTGATTTGATAAACTTCCTTTTTCTAAATGCTGTCATGTCCATCTTTTTAAAACCCTCCTTGTTCACTGTAAGTGTCCTTAGCCATACTGCCTAATCAGAGGTACCTCATATCAAGTCTGATTACTCCTCTAATGTTTTCCAAGTGTGCTTGGTGATGAGGCTGGCACATGAAACAATTTCCAACAGTAATAAAACTAATTAAAGTAGGCAGTCATCCACATACCACTTTCTAATGAATTATAATAAATTCATTAATCTCACCCACTCTTATTCCAAAAAAGTCTATTGATAGGAACTGTACGTCAGAATACAATCCTCAGCCTTAAAAATGAACAACTATTACAGAATCAAAGAAGACTTTCAGAATTTAAGTTGCAAAATCACAAATAGCTGACTGAAGTCTTAAATGAAACATGTAGCTTCTAAACTCTGCCCAGAGTTGCATATTGATAAGTCTTTTCTATTTGAGTTCTTCTGTAATTGATTTAACAAAGGAAAAATGGTTCATTTCCGTCTTTAGCACCTTGAATACAAAAATTGAATGAACCCACCTCACATTTGCTCCTAGAGATCCTATGATAATGATGAATTGATAACATTTCATCAAGTGATAAAAACACAGCCTGTTTCCTCTCCATGACTAGAGAATCTGCTCAAATGTCAAACATAATAACTATTTTTTGTTAACTTTTCTCCAGATGTGTGTGGTGCCTAGTGAAGCAACATAAGATATATTATTCCATTAATTTACAAATAGTCTGCAACATAGACCTATTATTCTGGAGATAATTTTACTGTGAAATGATAAGATTGTTAAATGTAACACAGGGAAAGACAATTTCTGAACTACGAATATTAATAGTAAGAAAATATTTTGAAGGATAGGGTGGAGGTTTATTTTATATTTATTATAATTTGATGTTTTAAAAATGTTAGTTTCCATTCTGAAGCTTATTACTACTATGATACACATGTGGGTTTCTCCCTTAAGTTAATTATAGATATGCAGATATAAAAATTAGTGCAGAACAATTGTAATGGTTTAAATGTAAATAGGTACCTTTTAACTTGTGAAACTAGCATTCATAATTGTTATTTACATTCATGAATTTTTACCTAGTATTTCATTGTTCTTTAGAGGGTGAAAGGTCGGATACTCTGTGCAGAGTATTTTCTTTGTAAAACAGATGTTGAAAAATCTGACAGCTTCGGTAGGCTGTAACTGTCTCCCAGTGTAGGATCACCTATGTAACTATGGTGGTCAGTGGCCGTTGTATGTGACGATTTGTTTCCATGCTGTAGACAACAATTCAGGGGAGAGCTTTCGGTGCAGGTTCCTCCATCATCTAGCTGTATAGTGTTGAGAAAGCAGATTATGCATCTAATTCAGTATCTTCACGTGTAAAATGGGATTAGGTTAGAGCGGTGCAACTCTAGGTGCTGGAAGTGCCACTGATAGGAAATTTGTTGTTTAAGTAATTGTATTGCAATGACCAATGATAGTGTATTATATGAAATAAAACAATTTCCCTTTTTAAATCCAGTTCAGTTCTCCTGAAATCAAGGAGAAACACTGTGTATTAGTCTATAATATTTCTTTAACACGGAGACAAGAAAAACATACTTCTAAACAGAAGGATTTTGCATGCAAATCTTATTAAGAAAAGTACATTTTTTGAACATTATCTCCAAGATAACAGAATTAAATGAGAGCCTTAGGAAAACTTTTGGAGCTCCATTTGATCTTGTTTTGAAATGAAACCATGTTAAAAAAAAAAACTTGCTGCTGTTAGTGGATTTAACTAATGGTGTCTATTAAGAGCTAGCTATACGTTGAATAAACTCTGGTGATGTACTCTAATATTAATAGGAACATGACTCATCATTGTAATGCTCTACATTAATGTAATGCTTAATAACTAATGTTTATTGAGTGTTTAGAAGTCAGACACTCCTTCTAAATGATTCACATATATTAACACATATTAATCTTCATCACTCATTTTAATATTTAAAACAACCATATAAATTAACCACTAATATTTTCCTCATTATACATGCGACGAAACTGAACTACCAAGTTCTTAAGGAATTTGAGAAAGTTCAGACAGCTAAGTAAATGGCATTTTTTAAAATTCTGTTCAGTATCCAAGTACCCCATACATTTCCCTGTCCCGCTGTTCTCTACTCCATCACCTCCCCTTAGCCTTAGTTAACCTACTCCTGCCATTTCTCAACTGGAATCTTACTTCTTTCAACATTATATACCCAGTGTCTGGGCACATGGTAGGTACTCAAAAACTATTTGTTGAATAAATGTATTAAAAGATTAATTAATAAATAAATTTCTGCTCTAAAGACAACTTAAAAAATGCTGAACTAACAAGCAAAACAGAGACAGACTCATAGAGAGCAGGATGACCGCTATCAGGGTTTGGGGGTGCAGGGATCGAGCGAAAGGAAAAAGGACTCATGAACATGGACGGCGGCGTGGTGATTGTGTGGAGCAGGGGAGGGCAGATAAGGGGGGTAAATGGTAATGGAAAATAAAAAAGACAAAAAAGAAAAATGTCTCTACACATAACGTCTGAACTCTAAGAACTTTTGCCCAGCACTTCCTATACTTTGTCTTACTTATATTTCTCCTGATAATTTGTCTGCATTTTGTTGTTAATCTTGGAACCAGAACAGTGTGCTCTGTGGTCAGGATATATAGGTTCAAATAAAAACTCCATTACTTATTTCTAGCTACTATTTAGCTGTGTGACATTAGAAGATGTATTTAGAGGTCTCTGAGTTTATTTTCTTACTTGCATAATAAGTATATTAGTGTCTAACATATCTATCCAGCAGAATTTATTTTTATTGATTATATTAAATGTACTTAAAACAGCTAAGGATGATGGCTATATTGTAGATGTCTTATGATAGAGGCAATCTAGAAATCATATTGAAATATCTAGCATCGTATTGAAACACTGGAGCCAAACAAACCTAATACGATGACTGGGTAGTTCTGGAAGACTGAGTACATTATTTACAAATTTAAAACATTTGTTTTTCAATACTTAATCACAAAATCCAAGTTCCTAACACAGGATTGTTGTAAGGGTTAAGTGAAATAATTTAGTTCAGAGTGCCTGACATACAATTAAAACCAAATAAATGCTAGCTGCTTCTTTTAGTAATGATTCTCCTTTCCTTTAAATGGTTTTTATTCTTTTGTTTTAATACCTTGTGGGGCGGGGAGAAGACAGTTCACTGCCCCATGACTGAGTATATTTATTACACTAGTTTCATGTAGTTTTTTCTAAAATATAAGCAGTATTTTTGCCTTATAACAGTATAACTCATATTATCTTGAACACTAAGCTGCTTAAAGTTACTACATTTGAAAGTAGAAAAATCAGTTATAACAAATGTTAATTTGTTGAATCTATATTTTACAGACCACTGGCAATTGGAGACGATGATAGAGAGAATATTTATACTATATCCCTGTATCTATAAGTCCATTAATAGAGAACCACAATTGGAGCATTTGAAAAATATTATTGGAGAAGATTAATTTGGAAGTAGGATGTGCATAAGTAAATGGATATATGTATCTCTTGTTGGATGATTGCAAGTATGCTTGGCTGTAAAAGTGTGTAAGAAGCAAATTTTATTGTAATCAAGTTCTCCATTAAGTGCCAGTATATTATTGGAAACACATTCTTCTAGAGAACTAAATCAAACCAATTCACAAACAAGTTAAAAAAAAAAACAAATCTGTTATTCCCAAAACCAACATCCCAGAGATTATGTACTTTTTAAGAAATTCTGTCTTGCATTTGGGAAGGGAACAGTCTTCTGCAATAGAGCCAACACACTTCATGTGAGATACCATATTAAACCTAGAGGAATCTCTGCATTCCTCAAGATTCCTGATCCCTTAGAGATAGGGTTAGAGGATTTTTTGACTTTTAAAAACTCTTTATTAGCTCTGGCTGGTGTAGCTCAGTGGATTGAGCGCGGGCCTGCGAACCAGAGGATCGCGGTTCGATTCCCAGTCAGGGCACATGCCTGGGTTGCAGGCCAGTTCCTGGCAGGGGACACACGAGAGGCAACCCTACATTGATATTTCTCTCCCTCTCTCTCTCCTACTCTTCCCCTCTAAAGATAAATAAAAATTAAAAAAAAAAAAAACTCTTTATTAAACCACATTGAATTAATTTGCAATTATTTATTTTAAAATCAGGTCCATTAATACCTTGGTAAAGATTATGTCAGGTAGTAGTTGAACATTGCCCTAGAGGAATTAGGACAAAATCTACAATTCAGGGCCCCTGCTACCAGTTTACTTAAAAACAGTATTATATCTTCCTCTAACATTTGTAATAGCCTTGTAATAGACCCTCACTTCCTCTCTTACAACTATATTCTCTCCTCTTATTTTCCCAGTCAGTCCTTCTGCTTTATGCAAAGACTCTGCCCTATTCCTACTAAAAACCATTGTCCTTAAAGTCCTAAAACCTTTATTCCACTTGTCCTTAAGATAAAATCTAAGGAGTACAATATGATGTGGCTTATTTTACAGCATTGCCAAGTGCCATTTTGTTCCTTTTTGTTTCATACTCCATCTGTACTAGATATCTTTTATGTCCTTTAACTTTCTGCATTCCCATTTACTTAGTCCAATAGTCTAGGATTGTTTTGTTTTGTTTTTCTCTTCCACAGCAAGACTATACTCATCCTTCGAATCTCCACTTCGATGTGACTTCATCAAAAAGCCTAGATTACGTTTCCCTGGAACCTAGCAGTTCTCTTCCATGACATTATCACACTTTAAAAATCTGATCCTTATGCTAAAGAGTATAAGCACCCTTTTTCTACCTTGTTTGCTGCTGTGTTCTCAGATTCTCGTACAGTGGCTAGCATTTAACATTTACTTATTTCTAAATACCCTACGGTATAAAAGATGTTTAAAATAATAAGACTGATAAGATTACCAGCTCATGTGAGAGTTTCTTTAAGGGTTATACCCATAACCTTACACTATCAGATTCTACCTCATCGATTCCCTCCCCTCACAGACATGATTCCTTGATATAGAGCCCATGGAACTGAATGGGCCATCTTTTCATATTTCTCTAGAAGTTAAATTTGGAAGATTTTTGATTAAATATGGAATATAATAATTAGTTAAATTGTCTGCTTTTTGGCCATGAAATAATGGGGGGGGTTGTGCAGATTTTTTGTGCTGTTTAAAAAAGTCTTTATATGCAATATGTAATTTTGACTTTAGATATTAGTTAAAATAAAAAATCCTGCATTTTCTATAGTTGTCAGTTTTCTATAGTTGTCATCTGCAAGTATGAAATCATGGTTTTTATTTGTTATTGAAACATAGACAGTCTTTTATTTCAGTTATTTTAGTAACTCTTGAGTTTGCCTTGAGCAACTCACTTATCTTTCCTATTGTATTTTTCTATTTCAATTTACTTATGAAAGATAGGGATAAGGATTGTGATGTTGATGTATCTTACAAAAAAAGATAAAATCATATTGAAAAGAATGGTAGAAACTAAAGCAGTGTATCAAATGCCAGATAGGGTAACAAAAATAAAACAAAGAACATTCCTGTTATACAGTAATATATTAGGAGAAGTGGTTTAAATACTGTGAAAGGCAGTAGAATTATTTCTTGATAAATACTTTATAGAGTATTCAGTGATAAGTCCTACAGAAAAAAATATATGTATAGTCTAGCAAAAGTCCAGCCATTGTTAATATAAGGAGAATGGTTTGTGTGATATTGATGTAACCTGTAGGAAGTTGTTTGTCTTCTTAGAGTGGAGTTGTGTGAGTTCTTTATATATTTTGAAGATCAAACCCTTGTCTGAGGTATCATTGGCAAATATGTTTTCCCATATAGTTGGTGCTCTTTTCATTTTAATGCTGTTTTCTTCAGCCATGCAGAAGCTTTTTAATTTGATGAGGTTCCATTTGCTGATTCTTTCCTTTATGTTCCTTGCTACAGGGGACATATTGGTGAAAGTATTGCTGTGTGGAGTATTTCTAATAAATTATTTAAGGTATAATTTTTGTACATCTAGAGATGCTGTCTTTTGTGGAATATTTTTCTAAAAATATTTAATTCTTCTATTCCACGTGCATCTGAATTTATTTAAATGTTTACAACCCCATATTCTTGTTTCCAGACATTCTTTTTGCAATTTGTGTAGGGAGTGCAAGAAAAGAGGTTTCATGATTTGTATAGAATTTACATCACTGTTTATTTATTTTATTGATGTATTTTCAATAACAAGGAAAATAATATTAAAATTTCATTCTTCCTTAAAAATAAACATACAAAAACCCCCAAAATTACTGATTGAGTCCAGCAACGAATCTACATCAAATTTTGTGATAAGCTTAGATGTTCCTCCATGGAAACTCTTCAGACCATTCAGAAGGCTGCAGCTATGGACAACTGGTGATTGGCAGCTTCATCATGACAATGTACCCACTCATGCATCACATCTTGTGAAGAGATTTCTTGCAAAACAGCAAATCACACAGGTGACTCAGTCCCTGCTACAGCCCAGATTCAGTGCTTTGTGACGTCTAGCTTTTCCCAAAACTAAAAACACCTTTTAAAGGGAAGAGATTTCAGACCATCAGTGAAACTCAGGAAAATACAACAGGGCAGCTGATGGTGATTGGGAGAACTGTGTGAAGTTCCAAGGTGCCTACTTTGAAGGGAACTGTGACATCATTGTCCTATGTACAGTGCTTCTTGTATCTTGTATCTTCTTCAATAAATGTCTCTTTTCATAGAAGTGGCTGAATACCTTCTGGCTTGTGGACAAACTATACGTGTGTGTGTATGTATGTATGTATACACACAAACATATATAATCACACACACACACACACACACACACACATATATAGTTGGTTTTAACTTCAAACTTCAGCCTAACATTTTTTTACTAAAACACCTAGGCACATAGGATAGTAGCTGGTTTGCCATCCATTCATTTCATTGATATTTATAGAACTCTTCCTTTGTGAAAGTTACTGAACTAGATGATTTGTAATATATAAAGATAAAATATGGTTCTCATCCTCGAAAAGGTCATATTTATTATTAAATTAAGAAATACAATTTTAAAATTCGATTAAGGTTCTCTTGCTTAGTGTTGGAACAAAGATGAGGAGAACAATGGAGATAAATGAAGAAAACCAACTAGATTAAACTCCTGAATGAAGGCAGTTACAATGAAAATTGGTGAAATGGAATGAATTAAAGGAAATTTGTACTCAGAAAGAGGATTGTTTGTCAGATGGTTATGGAATGTGAGAGAAGATGGGGAGTCAGGATAAGGATTTCTGGTTTCAGTTGCAACAGGCAAAGAACTTGGAAGTCATCACTTGTGTCTTAACAACAAGAAGGAAACCAAACAGACTTAAAGTCAACAACTTTTGCATGAGCGGGGTGGGTTAACCTGAGAAATAAAGCCACAGAGCAAACCACCACCCCAGGTAAATATAGAGAATCACAGATGAATTCAATTTACCTGGAGTCGAAGCCACTGAAACCATAAACTTGTAGGAATAGTTAAATGGTAATTTTCATGAATTGCTGGAAGCTATGTGTGGACTAGCTTGGCAGTTGAAATGTCCTGGGACCATATTCTTGGGGTTACCTATTTTTTTCATGAATGTGCACTCCAGGAATCTATGCCAGTTCTCATGGTAAAGAAGAACAACTATTAAATAAAGTCTCCTTGTGACTTTGGCAGATATACAGTAAAGTAATCATTTAAAATATGCTACACTCCAGGGGAAAATACTTTACAGACAGAGCCTTATCTCTCTCAAGGAAAATGGTATTAACCAGTTCTAGTCCTCTCTACCCTTACTATTTCACCTGAGAAGGGAATAAAGCTAAGAAAGAATTGTGAAGGTCCCAACCACCCCATCCTACTAAAACACTTGTCTTTAAACATAAGATTATAGAACTCTTTCCTGTCTCAACCCCTTACTGCTGTATTAACTGGGTTCCAGTATAATTGGGTTACAGCTGGAAGAGCTGCAAGGCACAGACTCTATTTAGAAAACATTCTTAGGGGAGCGCAGAGACAGCAGAAGGGACAAAAATAAGGATGATAGAGGAATTTGAAGCCTCTGGGGCCTACAACTACAGAAAATATTAAACATAGCCCAACTTCCTGCAAGATTAACATGAAAACTCACAATATTTCCCCCAGTTGCTATTATCTAATATATCATCAGCTTTAAACAAATTTACAGGGCATGATAAATGCAGGAAAAAAACACAGTCTGGAGAGACAATGCAAGCAGCAGAACCAGACACATATATCCATATGACAGATTTTAAAATTATCAGTCAAGGAATTTAAAATAATTTTAATTAATATGATACAGGCTCTAGTGGAAAGCTAAAAAAACATGCAAGAACAAATGGACAATGTAAGCAAAGAGATGGAAACTCTAAGAAAAAATAAAAAAGAAATGTTGCAAATCAAAAACACTGCAACATTAATGAAGAATGCCTTTGATGGGCTCATTGGTAGATTAGACAGAGCTGAGAAAGGAATCAGTAAGCTTGAAGATATGTCTACTGGAATACAAAGAGAAAAAGGGATGCATTAAAAAGTAACAGAATATCCAAGAACTCTGAGATCATTTCAAATAATGTAACATGTGTATAACTAGAGTAACAGAAGAAGAAAGAATGGAGAAGAAATGTTTAAAGTAATGATGGCCAAGATCTTTTCAAAATTAATGACAAACTGCAAAACACAGATTCAAGAAGCTCAGAGAATTCCAAGCAAGATACAAAAAAAAAAAAAAAAACCTACACCTATACACCTATACATAGCATTGAAACAGGAACAGAAGACAAAGAAAATCTTGAAAGAATTCAGAGAAAGAAAATACCTTATCTATAATGGAAAAGAATAAGAATTATGAGAGAATTCTCATCTGAAGCAATGCCAGCAAGAGAATGGAGTGAAATACTTAATGTGGTAAAAGAAGTAAATAATTAATCAGGATTCTTAACTTATATGAAAAATGAAATTGTTAAGACCAGAATTGTAGAAGAAAGAACATGTTGCTCCTTGGGGTGAGGATTTTCCATTTGAAACTTAGAGTCTGACACACCTAGAATATGATAAATGCAAGACTTCAGAGGAGGCAGAAATTTGGGTTGAGATTTCATAAGATGAAGGGTGGGGATTGATAGTAAATATTGAAATGTTAGTTTATAGGTTGCTGAGATGAAGCATTTAAGGGCAGATGGGAGGAGGCTTCAGACAGAAACCTGGGAAATATTTTTAAAAAACTTTTAAAGAACAAAGTGAAAGAAAAAAATGTTCAAAAGTTTGAAAAATATCCAAGCTATGTAACAGGAGAAAAAGCTATACAGAAGTCCAGGAGGAAGAGATGCTTTAAAGAAGGGATTTTGTATTGCCAAATGTGAAGCATGAATCAGGTAGAGGACTTAAAAATAAAACGTTTCCACTTACCACTGATGAGAGCAATTTTAATTAAGTTACTCAAGTAGAAACCAGCTTTCAGATGCAGGAAAATTGATCAATTATTAGTTGTTTATTCATAGAGGCTAAATTGCACATGAGGGTGTGAATTCTATATGCAGTTCCTCTTCCAAGAATCTTATTCATAAAAGGAGGAGCCAGGAGTCACAGAATGTTTGCTGTTGTTATGTTTGAGGAAAGATAGAAACTTAATCCAGTTTAAAGACTAAGAGAATGAGTAAAGATCTAAACTCAAAGCTACTGTAATTTAGGGGGCTTTCCCCACAGATGAATATTCTGAACAGAGTGAAGTAGTATATGACCTTCTCCATACTGCTTTTAATTTTATGTTCAACCAACTCTGAACAATTCATGGAAAAGCTTTCTTTTCTCCATCATCCTGGATAACAGAAAGTGTTTGACACATGAGGAAAATTTATGACATATTGTGATTACAATAAGGAAATTATATTAGTTATCATAAATGCATATGCTCATTTTATACATATATTCTGGGAATCATTCCTTTTTCAAATGATTATGAATAACAACATATTCCAAAGAGTGAATTTTTTTTTAAAAAATGAAAAAGGTGGGTTCCCACTCACACCTTTAGTTGGGTCTCAAACCAGGAGGGATGAAACGTGGAAGAGGAGACTAATCTTTGAAATGCTTCCCAGATGATTTAGATAAATCTTGATTCACTCCATTAAATCTACCTTTCTAGTTTGCCACCCATGTACTTCAGTATTGACTTTCTTCAATATATAGTTTTCTTTTCTTTACTTTTTATTATGTTATAATTCTGTGACTTGACTGACTTTCTTCTTATGATGTTAGACCTTGCACAGCTGTGAAAATTTAAAGTAGCAATGGAAGCACATAAATATCTATTACTTTCAAAATAGTACAATACCATTCAAGTGTAAATCTCTCAATGTGACAAGTTCAGAATAAAGACTTGATGAATTAAAGTTACAATTTCTGTGTTCAAGCAAAATAACTTGACAATTATGGACAAATAAGGTCCCACTTGCCTTTGCAATATATTGCTTTTTATAAATCTCAGTCTAATGCCATTTAAAACTATAAGTTAAAGTTGTATACTTTATAAATTGACATTTTTATACTTTTAAAATTTTAGTAGATTTTTAGTAACATCTTTTTTGAACTGATAGTTCTTGTATACTTTCTTAAACTTAATTAACAAAATGTGCATTGCTTCCCTATGTGTAAAGAATACTTAATATCAAAAAGATTCAAAGATGCCTATCGGTGCTTGTAGTTTAGCTGCTTTACTCCACATTTTCTGGTGTCTAGTACATATGCAGGCTCTTCTAAGTTTGTGGATAATTTATGGGGGCATATTTATGTGAAACTGTTTCCAAAATTTATCTTTTTTTATTTACTATAAAAAAATTGGTCTTGACTACTTTTCTTTTTCTTCCCTATACTATGATTGGGGCTGCTTCTTTATCACATACATCCTTAAGGGTTTTTATGATGCAAAATCAAGGAGAGAAGCTGGGTAGGTAGAGTGACTTGTGGCTCCTCCCCTAAGCAAGATAAGCAAGGGCTATAGGAAGCTTGGGAGAGAGAGCAGTGGGAGTGTATCAGGTAAACAGAGGAAAAGAGGAGAATAGAGTAATAGTAAAAATTATTGTTATGAGATATTTCTTCCTAATTTCTGTTTCTGATTATTTCATTATTGATATACAAAAATGCCTTTGATTTCTGAATGTTGAGTTTGTATGCAGCTATTTTGCCAAATTCACTTATTAGGTTGAGTAGTTTTCTTGGTGGCATCATTGTTTGTCAAACAATGATGGTTTTACTTCCTCCTTCCCAATTTGGATGCCTTTTATTTTTTTTTTTCTTATCTGATTACTGTGGCTCTATCTTCGAATACTATGTTGAATAAAAGTGGTAAAAGTGGATATTCTTGTCCTGTTCCTGATCTTAATGGGAAAGATTTTAGTTTTTGTCCATTGAATATGATGTTGGCTGTAGGTTTTTCATATATGGCTTTTATTATGTTGAGGTTTGATCCCTCTACTCCCACTTTTCTGAGTGTTTTTTATCATAAATGGGTGCTGTACTTTATCAAATGCTTTTTTCACATCTATTGATATGATCATGTGATGTTTGTCTTTCCTTTTGTTTATGTGGTATGTTACATTTATTGATTTGCAAATATTGTGCTATCCTTGCATCCCTGAAGTGAACCCTACTTGATTATGGTGTATGATCTTGTTAATGTATTGCTGAATGTGGTTTGCCAAAATTTTGTTGAGAATTTTAGTATCTATGTTCATGAGTGATAGTGGCCTGTAGTTTTTTTTTTTTTCTTTGTTGTATCTTTATCAGGTTTGGGGATTAGGATGATGCTGGCCTCATGGAAGACAAGAAAAAATGATGTACCTAGGAATAAACCTAACCAAGGAGGTAAAAGACCTGTACTCAGAAAACTACACAACACTGAAGAAAATAATTAAGGAAGACACATATACATGGAAGCATATACTGTGTTCATGGATTGGAAGCATTAACATCATTAAAATGTCCCTACTACCCAAAGCAATTTATAGATTCCATGCAATCCCTATTAAAATACAAATGACATATTTCACAGATATAGAACAAATATTTCAAAAATTCGTATGGAATCCTAAATGACCCCAAATGGCTTCAGCAATTTTGATAAAGAAGAACAAAGTAGGTGGGATCACAATACCTGATATCTAACTATATTACAAGGCCACTGTAGTCAGAACAGCCCAGTACTGACATAAGAACAGACATAGATGAATTGAACAGAATAGAGACCCCAGAAATAAATACATGTCTCTGTGGTCAATTAATATTTCCCAAGGGGGAAAGAAGCATAAAATGGAGTAAAAATAGCCTCTTCAACAAATGGTACTGGGAGATCTGGAAAGCTGCATGCAAAAAAATGAAACTTGACCACCAACTTACACCACACACAAAAATAAACTCAAGATTGATAAAAGATTTAAATATAAGTTGTGACACCAGAAAAATCCTAGATGAGAATATAGGAAGGAAAATTTCAGATGTTCCATGCAGCAATATTGTCACCAATATGTCCCATACAGCAAGGGATATAAAGGAAAGAATAAACAAATGGGACTTCATCAAATTAAAAAGCTTTTGCATGGCTAGAGAAAATATCAGCAAAAATGAAAAGGGAACCAACTGCGTGGGAACATATATTTAGCAATGATACCTTAGAAAAGGGTTTGATCTCCAAAATATCTAAAGAACTCGCATGACTCCACTCCAGGTAGACAATCAATCCAATTAAAAATGGATAAAGGACTTGAACAGACACTTCTCCAAGGAGGACATACAGAGGGCTCAGAGGCATATGAAAAGATGCTCAACATCATTAGCCATTGGAGAGATGCAAATTAAAACCATGATGAGACACCACTTCACACTAGTCAGAATGACCATTGTAAACAAAGCAACAAACAACAATTGCTAGCAAGGTTGTGGAGAAAGGGGAACTCCAGTGCACTGTAAGTGGGAATGCAGACTGGTATAGCCACTGTGGAAAACAGTATGGAATTTCCTCAAAAAACTAAAAGTGGAACTGCCTTTTGACCTGGCAATTCCACTGCTGGGATTATACCCTAAGAATCCTGAAACACCAGTTCGAAAGAACCGATGTACCCCAATGTTCATAGCAGCACAATTTATAATAGCCAAGTGCTGGAAGCAACCTAAGTGCCCATCAGCAAATGAGTGGATCAAGAAACTATGGTACATTTACACAATGGAACACTATGCAGCAGAAAGAGGGAGTTCCTGCCCTTCGCAACAGCATGGATGGATCTGGAGAGCATTGCGCTAAGTGAAATGAGCCAGGCAAGGAAAGACAAATACCATATGATCTCACCTATAAGTAGAACCTAATCAACAAAACAAGTGAGAAAAATGGACCAGAGACATGGAAATAAAGAACAAACTGATAATGACCAGAGGGTATGGGGGAGGGTGATAATGGGGGAAGAAGGGGAAGGGTCAAGTTAAGGAGCAAGTGTAAAGGACCCATGGACAAAGGACAATGGGGCAGGGAGGATTGAATGTAGGAGATGGTGGGTGGGCAGGGTGGGGAGAGTAATGTGGGAAAATTGGGGACAACTATAATTGAACAATACAATTTTTTTAAAGTTATTGTTATGAACTATGTGTTCTTGTCACACTGTTCATGATAATACAAACGAAGATCTCTGATTGTTGTGAAATTCCTTAATGGGCCTAAAATAGTTTCTTTTGAACATAATATTACTCTGAGACCATATCATGTGTGCCTTGGATTCAGTAGGTTACATGATTGCTCAGTACCTTTGGATAAACAGTTTGTTTTTCATATATATTTTTCTGAATACAGCACCTATAATATTGTTAGCACATTATGAAAATTTAGAAATTAGAAATTTTAAATCACACATAAATCCACAACCCTAATAAACTAATTCTCACAATTATGCATATTTTCAGATTTGTGATAAGTATGTATTTTATTTACAAAAATAGTACAGTTTTACCTAACCACATAGATTTTATAAAAATTGCAGAATTTGTCAGTGAATGAATTTACCATCATTTAATAATCATTCTTTAATTATTGTGTACTTACATTGCTTTCAACATTTAAGTATTTAGGTATCTGATATATAGCTGCTAATTTTCAAACTTCAAGGATGTTTTCTTTTATCTAGCAGGGCTAAGATTGGATGAGTATGGGGTATGGGTATCAGGGCAATTATTTACATTTTCTCCCATGTCTGGAGGTGATATTTTTCTTAACTACACTTTGATTATATGCAAAAATGAATCTGAACAATTGCATATCTCCAAGAACTTCATCACATGCTGATTAGCAGTCAAAATGAATTTGACTTTGATGCAATTGACTTGTCTAGACATTTTGATGAGCCCCAAGTCACAAGAATGTGGTGATTCCTAAGTGTGGTAATGGTTGCCCTACTATCTTCACAAAAGCCCACAACAGTAACCTCTGGGGTTAATTGAAATGATAAGGTTTGGGGGGGGGATAGGAGTAAAAGACAGAAAACTGTACTTGAACAACAATTAAAAAACAATTTAAAAAATAATAAGGTGAGTGTGACATAAGGACAAAAATACTGCCTCAGACACAAACTTAAGTAGATACATGCACCTCTTCACTTACGAATAAAGTAGCTACTAAACATGCACAATAAGGATATGTCATGTTTATAACTTAAAAGAATAAAGAAATATATTTGATATACTAATAAGCCCATCTATTTGTAATATTACTCTATGTTATGCATAAGAGTAAGCACTTGTAGAGCTTTTTTAAAGTTAAGAGACACATTAAAAAGTAGGTCATGGTTTATACAATGAGGGACCCCCAAAAATGGAATTATGTTCTGGAGGGTGGACACCTTGTAGTACAGGATTTCCCTGCTAGGTAAGTGCTGGGTGGGTTCTAGGAACCCACCTGTGTCAGTGTACGAGCTGGCATTGCTGTGAGAGGCTGTGTTCAACTTCAGTGAATTTTTTTTGAAGATTCTTTCAACGCATTTCACCTATTTCATGGGGGGTGATTGAAGCCACACCTGCCAACACCTCACTGAATGTTCAGCAGTTTCTGATGGGAAAATGGCATGGCCCCCATGCCCCACCCTCCCTATTCACCTGATCTTTCCCCAAGTGACTTTATTTTTATTTGCCCGGATGAAAGAAATCCTCAAAGTGCAGTGTTTTGCTCATGTGGAAGAGGTGAAACAGAAACCTGCAGAAGTACTAAAACCTGCAGAAGTACTAAAAGCATCAAAATTGACAAGTTAAAAAACTTTTGTGTGGTGAGAAAAAGATTTTGGTAGGCATATTTCATCAGATGGAGAGTACTTTAAAGGTGAATAAAGTTTAAACATGTAAAATAAATACACAATTTTTAATAAGTAAATTCCAGGATTTTTGGGGTCCCCTCATGTACTACTTTTCCCCCCATTATTCTTTGTTTTTTGCTTATTTATTAATTATTGATAAATTATATATCAACTCAATATTTACACATAATCTATGTGAAGGTGTAGTAGCTGAAATTTTGTTATGTCTGTGTATATTAGTCTCCTAAGTCTGCTGTAATGAACTGCCACAAACTGAGTGGCTTAATCAGCAGAGACTTACTGTCTCCAAGCTCTGGAGGCTAGAACTGTAGGAGGAAGGTGTCTGTGGGGCAGAGCTCTCTGGGAGGGCACTTGGGAATGATCTGTTCCTGGTCTCTCTCCTAACTTCTGGTAGTTCCTTGGTTTGTGACAGCATACCTTCAATCTTCAAGTGGCATTTTCCCCCATGCTTTGTATCAAAATCCCTCCTTTTTATAAAGACACTAGTCATGTTGGATTAGGAGTCTACCTTATTCCAGTATTGTCTCATCATAAGTAATTACATGTACAGTGACTTTTTTTTTCCCAAATGGGGTCACGTTCTGTGGTACTAGACATTTGTACTTCAACATATGACTTCTGAGGGGACATTCCATTCTTAACAGTCTGTTACATAGTTAAAGTTTTTATTTTTATTTTTACAAATGGCATTCTTTCCATTGAAGCTCTATCAACAAAAGCTTATGTCATTTCCTTCTGTTCATGGATACTTCTTTGCTTACTGGAAGCTAATACATCATTCTGTATCCTGGATATCATCCCTTAATACTTGAAGTATTTCTCTCCCTTAGTTATTCCTTCTGTCCCTTGTATTTTTTTTTTTTATTTATTTATCTTTAGAGGAGAAGGGTAGGAAAGAGAGAGAGGGAGAGAAATATCAATGTATGGTTGCCTCTCGTGTGTCCCCTGCCGGGAACTGGCCTGGCAACCCAGGCATGTGCCCTGACTGGGAATCGAACCGCGATCCATTGTTTCGCAGGCCCGCACTCAATCCACTGAGCTACACCAGCCAGGGCTGTCCCTTGTATTTTTAACTTCTTCCTCTTTACTGAATAATTTCCATTAGTCATTGAATCTCTTCAAGCTTTTCCGTCTAAAATGCACACACACACACGCACACACACACACATACACACCATCTCAATCTTATGAGCTACTATTCTTCATTTCTTGGAAGGATCTTGCATTTTGAAAATTATGTGGTTGGTAATCCTATATTTTCCCTTCATCTTTAGTTCACTTCTGAGCCCCTAGTAACCTGTAATTCTCACACCAAAAAGTTGGTAAGCCCTTATTTTACTTCATCTGTGTCACATGTAATGTCATCGGTTTCACTCTCCTTCTTAAAGTTATTTCCAGCCATAGGTATTATAAAACCATGCTTTCTTCATTGTCAAACAGTTAATTTTCATATTTCTTCACTTTTTTCAACTGTTTACTTTCCACTACATCAGTATACTGGTGATTCCCAAACCTCCATTTCCTGACTCTAGCTCTCTTTTCTGCACCCGCATCTACATAACCAGTGCACACTACATTTCTGCAGTAGGATGTTACAGCTCACCTTTTCATCTTAGATCCCTTCACCTCAAGTAGTATTTGCTCTCAACAGAAGTGTGCAGTAATTGTATTCATGCAGTAGATCTGCCAAAAAACTTAGTGTGATTCTTGATGCCATCTTCATTTTCTCCTTCCCACAACACCCATATCTGGGAGAATCTACCTTCTAAATGGGCTTTGAGTCCACTCCCACAGCTCCATTTTAGTTCAAATACTCATTATTTCTTACTTGAATTATTAAACCAATCTCCTAACTGTTCCTGGCTTTAGTCTCACTCAGCTCATTTTCCGTTCTGTACCCAGAGTAAGCTGCATAAGCTTAAATGTGATAATACTCTTCTATGAATTGAAATCCTATATTGGTACCTTATAGCCTTCTGAATAAAATATAATTTCTATTATGGCATAAATGACTCTTATGATCTGGTTCTCAGTTGTTGCTCCTTGCCAGTGTATACTTGTCCCCACCATTATGCTAAGGTACTTTTTCCCTGGACTCATGCCCTAGTTTCCCCTGCCTCCAGGAATTCCCATGGTTCTGCATCTGCTTGGAAACACTGGCCTATCTTTGGTCATTTAGTAATTCCTTGTGACCACTGAGTTATGGCTGGATATTTATTTCCCAAGAAAACTTTCTTCATTTGTTTTCCAACACTATGTGACAAATTAATACAGACACAGTGACTTAAAAAATACTCCTAAGTCTTCTGTCAGTCTCCCAAGGCTGAGGTTGGCCAGCTGCATTCTCATCCAGAGCCAGGGTCCCTTCTAAGCCCATTTCTGTTGTTGGAAGAGTTTACTTCCTTTGCATTGTAGGTTTAAGGTCTCTGTTTCTTTGTTGGCTGTTAGGTGGAGGCTTCTCTCATGTCTTTAAGATCCATCTTCTTTCTCACGTGACCCACTCAATCCTCATAACAGCTGTAGTGAGTCAAGTCCTTCCCATGCTTTGAGTTTCTGACTTTGTTCTTATGTGACCCTTGAAGACTCATTTGACTAGATTAAACCCATCCAGATACTCTCCATATTTTAAGGTCAACTGCATCATAGAACAGAATAGCATAACCATAAGAATGATGTCCTGTGATGTTCACAAATTCTGGAATTGAGGACAGGGCAGCTTTGGGGTGCCATTGTACACATTCTACCTATCATAGCCTAACTGTGGTTGTTTTCTTCATTTGTGCTCGAATGAGTCTCACTGTGGAAAAAAAACACCATGATCCCCATTTCAGGAGGAAAACAGAGACTCTAGGAAGCAGTATAGACTACTATTGAGATACACTGTTTTGGTAATAATGCAGACTTGAGTTTACTTCAGTAATAATTATTTCATTTAGTTTGATAATATAGAAATGTTGTTAAAACACTGAAAAAATATGGTTAGTAACGCATTCCCAGTAAAAAGTGTTGTGAATATCCACTGATGATGTGTGTGAAGTATTTGGGACTTTTTCAGAATTTCAGTAAATTGTATTTGCATCACTGGTAATTGATTTATCCAGGGTCACGCAGATGAATTGTGACACGACAAAGACTCCCATGCAAAAGCTTTCTCTGTTGGGGCTGAGAGAGAGCAAGAGGCAACATGAAAAACACTGCTAGATTGGTAGGGTCTTTTTAATATTAGATGAGAGTTTTTAGGATAGGTTAATCTCATTTATTTATAATCTAAAACTTCCCAGTACTCTTAACTTTAATCTATATAACCTTAAAGCCAAAATTTTATTTTGTGATGGAAGTTAATTATGCAGTTGGGCACAGTATACAGGCATTCACTATACAAGCAACCATTCAAAAGTATATCTGCTTCATACAATGAAAAACCAGCTTTTGCCCGATCCCCATATATGCCATCTTAAAAGACTTCTGCTTAACAATGTATATATAATGAGTATGTGAAGATACTACTGTGTGTGCCGTTGTTATCCATTAGTGCTCTGAAAGAGAACAAAGCATGACCTTTCCTTCTTTGCTTATTATCTAATACTGGTTTATATTTTGTAGCTGTGATCTGTGGCTTCAGCTAATGTTCACTGCTTTTTTTGCAGCTTAGTTTTCTGACCTCCCAGACTGCCTAAAACCACTGCTTAAATTGAGTCACATTATTTATCATTCTTGTATAGCATTAATGTTGAGCTCTGTGTTTTATTTCATTCCCAGAATTCTACAATTACGCCTTTGTCCTTGAAAAACACCCCCAAAGCAATACTTATTTCCTCATTCTTCATCATTGTCACAATTAAGCACCTTGCAAAATAGGATACTACACAATTTTTTAGGATCTGATAATATTACGATGTTCCCTCTCTGGAGTTTTTACTCACCTTTCGTAACATAGTGAGGGAGACTGCCCCAAAACTGGAATTTATTTATTAAAAATTGTGTATTTTTTCTCACATATTTAAACTTCAGTAACCTTCAAAGTATTCTCCATTTGTTGCAATACATCTATCAAGACTTTTTTCCACTGCTCAAAGCAGTTTTGAACTCATCAATTTTGATGCCTTTTAGTACTTCTATAGGTTTCTGTTTCACCTCTTCCACATCAGCAAAAGTCCCTGTGAGAACTTTTGTCATCCAGGGAAACAAAAAAAAGTCACTTGGGGCAAGATTGGGTGAATAGGGAGGGTGGGCCACAGGGGTCACGCCGTTTTCCATCAAAAACTGCTGAACACTCAGTGAGGTGTTGGCAGGTGTATTCTCAAATCACTCATCATGATGTGGGCAAATGTGTTGAAAGAGTCTTCAAAAAATTCACTGAAGCTGAACATAGCCTCTCACAACACCAGCTCGCACACTGATGCAGATGAGATCCTAGAATACTCACCTAACAGGGGAAGCCTGTACTACAAGGAGCCCCCCATCCAGAAAATAATTCAGTTTGGGGGGTACTGCTCTATAAAACTAAAAGGGCTTTACTCTCCCTTCATTATGCAAAAAAACATATGCATTGCCTTGTGGTACCTGGTATTATTCAGACTGTTCTTCCGTCTGTCTGAATTGACATAAATGTCCAAGGCTCAAGAGCTGGCTTAGCCCTCTTGTCCAGAAGGATGGTAGAAGTGTGCCCAGTACCTGCAGCCAGCCCCTACCGGTGCTGTGTTTTATGAGATTTAAAGATTCTTTTGATGGTGGGACATAACATACTGACACTCAGATGAAAGGCAGAACTCTTTGTTACTTATACCTCCACATGAAAGAAGGTTCCCAGGCAGGGTCATGCTGAAGATTGTCCTCTGTGGACAGAATAATCATGAACTAGAGCTATAGGGGACAGTTTATGTATGGCAAGCAAAATGGAATTGGCTAGGCTTTTCTGGGGCTCCCTGAGGATTGGCCAATTTGAATAATTTCAAGAACTAGTACCTGGTCTGGTAGGGGTGGCACATAATGGGCCTGGGGTGGAGTTCACATCCCAAACACTTTGCAATAAGGAAAGTGTTTGGGATGTGGACATAGTCAGCTGTTCAAGAAGGAGAACTAACTATCCTCTAGTCAGGATCTTCAAACTGGGTCAAGATAGAATTTTAAATGAAACAAAATAAAACAACTGTATTACACACTTGTAGGTGGGGAATGAGATGCATTTGATATCTTTTGTTACTTTTCCATCCCAGAAATTAATTCGCTAACTTTATTCAAGATGTTGAGAAATAAGACATCCCCTATTCCTTACTTAAAACATGAAAAGCAAGTAAGCATGCCTTCATAACTGAAAATTTTAAGAGGGTGTTTTTAACCATTTTACTTTATTTTTTCATGTATAGTATATGAGGTCTGTCCAGAAGGTATCCAGCCATGTAATATGAAAAGTAGAGACATTTATTGAAGAAGATACAAGAAACCTTGTACACAGGACAATGACACCTCAGTCCCCTTCACAGTAGGCACCTTGGGAACTCACACAGTTCTCCCAGTCGCCATCAGCTTCCCTGTCATATTTTCCTGAATCTTATCAATGGTCTGAAATCTCTCCCCTTTCAAAGGTTATTTTAGTTTTTGGAAAAGCTGCAAGTCTCAGTCCACTGAATCTGGGCTTTAGTGGGGCTGAGTTTCTGAGTTTCCTGGGTGATTTGATGTTTCACCAAAAAGTGTACCAGATGTGATGCATGCATGGGCGTGTTGTCAGAAGCTTCCAGTCACCAGTTTGCCCATAGCTATGACCCTCTAAATCATCCAAATAGTTTCTGCAGAGGAATATTCAGACTTCATGCAAAATTTGATGCTGATCCATTGCTCTGCTGGCTCAGTCATGTTGAATGTGACATCCATACAGTACACATGCTCACTCAATGGCATCTACCATTCCCACTGACTAGTACAGTGAAGTCATCATTGTTCACGCATGTGCATTCCAGTCCACTCTCCTTGGCTGCCAGGTTACATAGATGTCATGTAAACCATTCTCGTTATATTAACGATGGGAATACTGTGGGAAGTGTCACTTAAACTATTGCTTCGTTGTTGTGTAAGAAATAAGATATAAAAAAATAAATACGGTATAATGTGGCAATTTTACCTGTCTACTATGAGACAAAATAATGCTGGTATAATCGAATCTAAAAACCTCTTAAGGATTTTTATTTTCCTGTGAACTTTGTATCAAGCAAGTTTAATGGAAGATCATTATTGATGAGTTTATAAAGACGTTTATATTTTCCATATGGTTTATAATTGATTTTGATGAAACCCATGGGTTTAGGCAATTAGGAAACTAGTCTATCATACCTACTACCTCATTCTATAACATTGACCATTTGTTTCATATCCTTCTACATAAAAAATATGCACCATCATTTAAAAAAAGCTTTAGAAAGTGAAACACCAACATTTGTTTTCTAAATTTTAATTTACACACAAAAAAACTGAATAAAATAAAGACAAGAAAGTGAAAACTTTGAATAAATATTTTTATAAGGACTATGACTTAGGTTAACATGCTGTTTACTTACTATACAGAAAAACTATAAAATGGAATATATTATATTAGGAGAGTTAAACAACACAGTTTTTTTTTTCTTATTTACGTGAAAAAGTGAATGTAAGAGGACTCTAATAACTTGGAATGACAAGCCCATTATTTCATGAGATGGCTTTAACATCTTAGCAAATTTCTCAGTACAGGCTAATGTTTCAAACTATTGCAAAAAATGTAGAAATACATTGAATAATGAATACAACTTAAGGGTTTGGGTATTATTAATGGTTTTCTTTTATTTGACTTTTGGCGCAACTGTGTTCTCTGCTTCATTTGTATGCCTAAAGCTCTGCTTATTCTAGAATTATACCATTTTGTTAATAATTCATCAAGAAAGATCCTGATAGCAAAAAGAAATTCTGCACATGCAAGTGTTTTATGCATTATAAATGCCCTATGCAAAATAGGTTATTGTTGTAATTATCTTTTGAGTGATGGAAATCAGTAAGAAGTCTTAAGATTTCCTAAGAATATGTGCTGTAATCTAAACAGTCTTGTATTTAATCGCTTAAAATTCATAGTTTATATAATGAGAACATATTCTTTTTTATGCATGAAATGAGCTATTTGAAATTTACACTAAATAACTTATATCATCAAAATCAGAAAGTAAATCACAAAGTAATGTACAAGTGTATGTTAGCTGTGTACATTTTTATGTAACTATAATGAGTCGATTTACACTAATTCTAATGATTTGAAGTTTGTCCATATGCACAAGCTTAGTAACTCAAAACTATACTTTTATTTTGTTCCTAGTTTTATAAGTTAGGAATTTGGGAATGATTCTATTGAGGCAGTTTTGGTGAGATACTGGCAGGAGTTCTGGGCACTGACGGCCCCACTAGGCTGGATGTGCACTATGACTCACTTTCCCGGCTTGCAGTTGATGCCGGGTGTCCTGTGGCAGCTCGCAGGAGACCATCAGTGGAAGCATGGCTTCTGGGTTCTTTCTGCAAGGGAGTAAACTGAGAGGGGGAGTTCTCAGAGACCAATCGTGAAGGTTGAAAAGTGCTTTCTTTTCTAGCCCTGAAAGAAAGGTGTTTTCTAGCCCCAGAATACAATGTTTCCTTCTGTTGTATTCTGTTGGTCAAGCAAGTCAATAAGACCAGACTAGGTAAGAAGAGAGCAGTTAAGTTCCATGTTTCAGTAGGAATAATAGCAAAGGATTTGTAGCTATTTTTAATTTAATCTATCATATTAGGAATTCCATATTCATGAATAATTATTGAATTGGGAAGTAATTGAATTGAATTTTAGTCTTAAAAATTTATTATACTTCAATGACATAGTGAATGTTATAATTATTAAATTATATTTTTCCTGTTTGTAAATAATATACATTTAAATAAGCACAATATTAAATTGTTTACATTAGCCTTTATGTAAACGGAATAACTTTATTTTGAAAACCAATAATATTAAAATCCATTTAATTCTACACATTAATATGACATTTAACTCAACATATCATCCTGCCAAATATGTCCCAGAATTTTGCAAATATAGTGAGAATATTGAGGGAATATTGCTGTCAGCCTTCATCTCAGAGTAAGAATTGTTCAAGGGATTTTCATGTTTGTGTTAAACAGGTACCTCTGTGAATATTGTCACAATATAATGACTAAATACAAAACTCTAGGTAACTCAGTTTCATTTGCAAAGTCAGTCATAGATAAGGCTTTTAAAATGGCTTCTGATGACATATGATAAAATTTAATGTTATTCTATAATTAAATGCAAGTATATGTTAACACCTACCTGATTTAAAGCTGTGAAATTCCTGATCTTCTTGAAAAAGTTCCCCAGGAATGAAATTAGAGAATCATGTAAGGTGAATATATTTTTTGAAAACCAAGCTTTTTTACAATTTCTATTAGCCAAAATGTAGATAAATATTTCAAACTGAGTAATTGACAAAATATAAATTAATATACAAAAATATTGTTGATAATTAATCAACCAAAACCAATTTCAGTAGATCCTTCCTGAGGCTGAGATTCCCTTCCAATAAAGGACTCAACACCCAACTGCAAACCCTGTTAGCTGACTGCCTGTCTCCATTAGCGACTTTATCAGCTGAAGTCAAGCTCATCTCTGAGTGATCTGAGACAATGAATGAAGTAACAACAGCTGAGATCTAGTTCTCTTGAGGCAGTGCCCAACCAGTGACTGCACAGCAGGGAGTGGTATGAGAGCCGACCTACTCACCCTCAAGGAGGGATTCTTCTCAGGAGCTTTCTTGGCTCTGGAGCTTCTCCTCCCTCTGGCAGAGGATTTGTGAGGTAGGAATCCTGAGTCCATCTGTACTTCTGCTCAATTATGATTCTTCTTCTTTTCTTTTCACATGGATTTACTTTCTAATAAATCTTTTGCACCCTTAATTCCACCTCAGTATTTGTGTCCTGGAGAACCCAACATGTGACATTTTATTTTATGGAAGGGAGTTATTTTTTCTCAAATGAGATATTATGTGAAATTTGGGGATTATGAGGCAGTTTATAGTTTGGTGTTATCATTACCCTCCAGAGAAATGTCCACAGGTCTCAAAGAAGCTCCGTAACTAGCACCGGGCCACAGGGCTACCTAATTGTAGTACCAAGGATTCAATTCTAGAGCTCTCATTCCAGCAAACATGACCACCTTCTCACCTACTTCTTAAGCCTGGTATTTTTTCTTTGCATTGGGGAGCAGGCTAAGCCTTTTGCCATTAACAGTATAATATGTAATATTTAGAATCTATGAAAAGAAATATTTAAAAAAGATGAGTATAAACTCTACCCATAAAAATTTATGATTTAGGGAAGAAATAGCACTGCTACGAAATAAAAGGAGCGGAGATAGTGTCTCCCAGTCAAGCTGGTTGTCAGCAAATGAAAGGAGATATTAGTACATTTGAATCAGATGTTCTATATTGTTTAGTGCAGTGGTCCTCAACCTTTTTGGCACCAAGGACCGGTTTTGTTTTTGAAAAACCGGAAGACAGTTTTTCCACATACTGGCCTGCGGGGGGGGGGGGGGGGGGTTCAGAATGATTCAAGAGCATTACATTCAAGCTCACCTCCTGCTGTGCAGTCTGGTTCTTAACAGGCCCAGACCAGTACTGGTCCTCAGCCCGGAGGTGGGGAACCCTTGGTTTAATGTAAAGTAGAAGTTAACACTATGAGAACCAGAATAAACAAGTATTCTATTTTCTCTAATCCATTAGCTGTTTCCTTCCTTGTGAGCTCAGATAAAGTTAACAGATTGAGAAAAAGTAAGAATTATCTTAATGTTTATAGTTTGTTTGGTAATTTTATGAGAATAAAATGTGGATTTGAGCATCTTACATGTCAGTTACAATGTTTGGTGCTAAAAATACGCTAATGAAGTAAAGGTGTACCTCAGAGATATTGCAGGTTTGGTTCTAGGCCACTGCAGTAAACTGAACATCAAAATATGGAAAGTCTTAATGTTTTTGCTGCTGAAAAGTCTTGTATTCAATTTATTTTTAAAAACACAATATCTGTGAAGCTAAATAAATTGAGGTAGACCTGTAGTCTAGTCACTAGTGGGGGAAGAACTAGTCCAATGAGGGTGCAGAACAAGCAAATAACACTTGAAGTATTAGTATTGTATGGGATGACCTATGATTTAGATGGTATGGAGCACACCATTACCCTCTAGGAATACATAACTCAGCCAAAAATGGAAAGCTTCTAGAGGAATAGGAATAACACTTGAAATGCCTCTTTTTTTTAAATTTTTTAAAAATTTTTATTTTAATTGTTGATCTTGTACAGTTTTCTTTTATTCTCACCCGAACCCACCACCCCAGCCCTCCCCTCCTCCCTCCCATTTCCACCCCCCCCCCATAGTTTTTGTCCATGTGTCCTTTATACTTGTTCCTGTAAATCCTTCCCCTTTTCCCCTGAAATTCCCTCCCCTCTCCCCTCTGGTGACTTTCAGCCTGTTCTCAATTTCCGTGTCTTTGGTTATATTATGCTTGTTTGTTTGTTTTGTTGATTAGCTTCCTGTTAAAGGTGAGATCATATGGTATTTATCTTTCACTGCCTGGCTTACTTCGCTTAGCATGATGCTCTCAAGTTCCATCCATGTAGTTAGGACTATATCCTAAGAACCCTGAAACACTAATCCAAAAGAACCTATGCATCCCTATGTTTATAGCAGCACAATTTACAATAGCCAAGTGTTGGAAGCAACCTAGATGCCCATCAGTAAATGAATGGATCAAAAAACTGTGGTACATTTACACAATGGAATTCTATGCAGCAGAAAGAAAGAAGGAGCTCCTACCCTTTGAAATGCCTCTTAAAGCATGAGAAATGTGAGGGGGATAAAGGGTTGCAGTGCTTCATCGACAGTGTGATCCAGAGGTGTGCGTGGTAGAGCAAGGATATATAAAACATTTTGCATTTCAGCTCTGTAGGTGAGCAAAGGTGGAAAGAAAGTTGGAAATGAAAAACGTTGACACTCCAGAAGTAAGCAAGAGCAGATAAAGAAAGGTATTATATGCTATGCTAAAGAGTTTTGACTTGTATTTCCTCTCAAAGAGGAAGTGATTAGCTGTTAAATTAAGAAGTAATTATTTGATTGTAATTAATTTCCTATAGGAAAATATTTCTGACGGATAGGGAAAGTGATAAACAGTTTAGAGACTCAGTACAGTGAGTCAGGTAAGAAGCAATGAGTGCCTAGAGAAAGTCAATGAATAATAGAGAGGAATGAGTCCAAGAAACATGAAGGAAATAGAGATGAAAGGCTTTGGTTCCTGTCAGAGGGAAGGCAGTTGAGGAGCTGGGTGAAAAAGGTGAGGGGATTAAACAAAGAAAAAAAATCCTCATAGACACAAACAACAGTATGGTGATTACCAGAGAGAAAGGGGGGTGGCAGAGGTAAAAGAAGGTAAAGGGGAGATAAATGGTGATGGAAGGAGACTTAACTAGGGGTGGTGAGCACTCAATGCAGTATACAGATGATGCATTCAAGAATTATACACCTTAAACATATAATTTTATTAACCAATGTCACCCCAATAAATTCAATAGAAATTAAAAAAAACTTGGTACCAGATTTGGTTCTTAGTAAGAGCTGAGAGTATAGAAAATAGAAAGACATTGGGAGATATAAGTAGAAGCAAAGCTTTGGGGTAGGGAAAAAGGTTGCTGAGATGAAGGTTGAGTTGAAATGTCTATAGAATGATGTTGAGTATGTGCTCAGTAAGTAGTTTAATTCATGGTTGAAACTTAGAAGATGGATAGGCCTAAATTAAGTATTTGCATCAGAGAGTTACCAGCATAGAGTAAGGTAAACCACAGAGGAGAATGTTTACTGTATGTAGAAACTGTGGCTGAGTGCACATGCAGAGTAAGAAGATTAAATGCCCACAGACCTCTAGTAAAAGGAATAAATGTTATAGTGGCATCATTAAACATAAAGACTTTAACATAGCAATTGGCTGGGGAACTAATATTTAATTACAGTGGGGAACAAATGGCAAAGTATCTCATTGAGAGTATAGGTGTTTTTTATTCCATTGATATGTATGCACAGAAATGGGTGGAATGAATTTAGGAAAGAATTTAGACTTTATATGTTTCTGTCTTTGGCAACAAAGTGACAAATGGATATCCAAAGGGGGGAAACACATGTGTGTATATCATATATGGCGTAATATTTTTGGATGCATTAAATTATTTTGCAACTGAGAATACTATCAAAATATACTGTAGAGGAAATTTCACTTCTGTTTGTCAGATGTAATTATCTTCCACTGTGTGAAGCTGACTCCTTATCAAGGCCAAAGTGAAATGGCTAAGCCTATTATGCTGTTTCTTTAATGTTTTTATAGGATATAATGAAAGATGAATGCTCTTTGTTGAAGCTGCAGCTGAAGGAGAGGGATGAACTCATTTCCCAACTTCAGGAAGAGCTGGTAAGTAATAATAATATTGGCCGGCAGGTGTGTTTTCCTCGTCATTTGCTGTAAACCCTACAACAGCTTAGTTATTAACACTAATATTAATTATAAAGTGTTAGTGATTCAGTCTGATTACCAATTTTAAAATCTTATGGCAATAAGGATTTGAGAATCTGAAAAATAGAGAGCATGTTTTATATTATGCATTGAGGTTTATATAATTTAGAAACCGGTAACTGAATCAGGGTTAGACATTTCAGTTGAATCTGTGAAAAACTGTGAAGGATAAGGCCACATTTCATTTTGTAAAGTGCATGATTTAAATCTGCTATGCCTTGAGATACAAACATGAAGTATAAAGCAAAATACTAAATCATACTGTAAACAAAAACAGATTTTACTTTTATTTCCATAAAACTACCAAAGATATATTAAGCTAATGAGATTTAATAAGTATTATACTACATAAATCCAAATGGCAAATATTATACAAAAATATGAAATGTATATAGTTCATCATTCATGGTGTTTTTAAAAATGTGACATAATAAATCATACTTTTATAATATGAAAACATTTGGTAGGTAACAAGTACTGAGCATTACTTTTCTAAACATGTTTTCAATTTATGATGATTTCAGATTTGACTGCATTAACAGTGTATTATGTAATCATTAAATATAATTAAAATTTTATAGACCATCAAACCTCTGAGAACTCTTATCATGTTAGATGGTGGACAAATTCAGAGCATATTTTCTTGACTCAACAACTGACAGCATTTCCGCTGAGACTTGACCTTTATTTGGACTGCTCTGTGACCGCAGTGATGCTGATTGTCGGTCCCGTGAGCACAGTGTTATTGTTGACTTAGGAAGTTTTTGAATCCTGCATAAGTGATCCTGAGCAGCTCAAGCCCATGTTGTTCAAGGGTCAACCAGTAGTCAATTTGGGTAATTTGAATTTAAAGTAACAAGATGCACTTGTGCCTCATTTTACTAAATCAGCCAACAGAGGACTTATTTTTGGAGGGAAGGGTACTAAATTAATTATAGCTGTGTAACATTGACTCTGGAACTAATAATTTCTTATTTCATTCAATGAATGAAGGACAAATATTTATTAAATATTAGAATATTAGCATGTTCTAGGGTTGTTTGTGTGGTGGGACAACAATTGGAGAAAACCAGAAATAGTCTCTTTAGGCTAGAATTTGGGGTTTGGTAAATTTGCAGGAACTGGATCACACATGGGATATTTACTCCCAACGCCCTTCCAAGAGAGCAAAGTCCCCTGTGCCCTGCCAGGGGTAGTGTGCAGGGCACTGGTCAGTCATGCTTCTGTGGCATGGGGTATGTAAACGCTATTTTTTATGTTGACAATAAATTATATCTTGTAGTGGTTTTATGAAGTGTGTCAAAAAATGGAATAATCCAAACAACATTTAAAATTGTCTTACGAAGTTTAAGACCATTATTCTGCTATCAAATGAAATCTTTAAAATGTTTTTATGTTCCTTTCTCTTCTGTTTTCTAGAAACTTACATGAATTTTACTGAGCTTATTGAGGACTTTTAGTGACTTCAATTCTTTTAGTTGGTTTTCCTTTGAAACATTTTCTTCTCTTTTATGAATTCTTATTAGTGACTTACATTTGCAAACCCTTAATCACAGTATTATCTATATAGATTTAATTTATATATAGTGTAAGATTTATTACACATCACTGCATCTTTTCCTCTTCATCTTACTCCATTACATGATGTATTTATGGTTTGATTAGAATCTTTTCCCAGGCCCTGGCTGGCGTAGCTCAGTGGATTGAGCACGGGCTGTGAACCAAAGGGTTGCAGGTTCGATTCCCAGTCAGGGCACATACCTGGGTTGCAGGCCAGGCCCCTAGAGGGGGCCACGTGAGAGGCAACCACACATTGATGTTTCTCTCCCTCTCTTTCTCCCTCCTTTCCCCTCTCTAAAAATAAGTAAATAAAATCTTAAAAAAAAAAAAAATCTTTTCCCAGTTGTTTTGTTCAAATGGGGTGTTGATGTTGTGGTCTCTAAATCTTTGAATATCTCCTTACCTTGAAAGATAAAGGACACTGCTATGGATTGAATTGTGTTCCCCCAAACTCATAGGTTGAAGGCCTACTCCCCACTGTGACTATATTAGAGATTGGGCTTTTCAGAAATAATTAGGGTTAAATAAAGTCATAAATGTGGAGTCCAAATTTGTTAGGGTTAGTAAGAAGATGAAAAGAGAGAAACCTCTTCTCTTCATTGCCAAGCACCAAGCAAAGGCTGTATGAGAACATAGCCTACAGCTGTCCGTGTCTGGGAAGAGGGCCTTTAGAGCAGGGCTGTCGGACTCATTCTCATCTGGGGCCACATCAGCTTTGAGGTTGCCTTCAAAGAGCCGGATGTAATTTCAACTCCTTAACAATTAAGGAGTAGTTACATTTATACAGTCGTAAAATTATTTCATCCCTTTGAAGGCAACCGGGAGGCTAATGTGGCCCCTGGTGAAAATGAGTTTGACACAGCTGCTTTAGAGGACCCACCCATTCTGCAACCCTCATCTTGGACTTTTACACTCCACAACTGAGACAATTAACTTCTATTTTTTAAGCCACCCAGTCTATGGGTATGGCAACCTGAGCTTACTGACAGATACCATGTCTACGCATAATATTTTTAGGATTTGGTATTTTTTTCTTAGTAAGTAACATTCTATGCTTTTTAAATTTGGGTGCCGTGCCTAGTATTTTTCTGTGGTTAACCTAGATGTGTGACTATTTTCCTTCCTTAGTTATGACTAGCATCAGTAACCCTGTTCGTCCCATTGAAGTCTTCTTTCAAGTTATATTTTTTCCCTCAAGTCTTCTATCAAATTATAGAATATTTTTTCTCCTGAATCCCTTATTTTCATATTTGGTCTCATAGGTCTATCTGTCAAGTTCCTTACATTTTTTTCTTAGTATTGAACTATTTTGCCTTTTGCTGAATTTCTTTTCCATTAATATTCCAAGCCGCTAATTTGATCCTCAATTTGACTGTGCTTTTGCCCTGACTGGTGTGGCTCTGTGGATTGGGTGTCCTCCTGCAAACAAGAAGTTCACCAGTTTGATTCCTGGTCAAGGCACATGCCTGGGTTGTAGGCCAGGTCTCCGGATAGGGGTGTATAAGAGGCAACCGATTGGTGTATTTTTCTCACGTCAATGTTCTCTTCTTGTCTTTCTCCCTCCCTTCCCCTCTCTAAAAATAAGTAAATAAAAACAATACTAAAAAAATCAATTATAAAAACAATGACTATATTTTTAGTCTAATAAATATTAGAATTCAGAATTTTTTTAAATCTAGAAAATAATTTTAATGTAATTATATACTGTTAGATATTATTAGTATTTTGATGTTCTTAATTTGTCATTTGAGTGGTATGGCATTTCACCTGCACTTGAAGTGGCCTATCCTTAATATTTTCCTTGTCCTTCCTTTCCAGGATTTTTGCTCCTCTTCAGATCTATAATTACTTTCTTTTGATTATTTCTCTATTCATTTTTCAGTGCCTGGGTAAAAAAAAATGGAAAATTTAAATGAGAGATGGTCAAAGGCCAAGTAGAATCTGCTTTTGTTGGCTGGTAACAATGAATAAACTTGAAGGATATTAGTCATTGACTTTCTTTTGTGCCACCCTAAGTCTCCTTAGTGACAGATGTTAGACACCACTGGCCTATCTGGATGGCTGCTCTGCTGTTTTCCATTCAAAACTACTCTGCAGATCTGGATAGGACAACAAATTAGGGAATTATCACCCTTCTTGCAAGGGCAGATATATTCACCAGCAGTTTTCTCTCTAGAACCTTGATTTCTCATTTTAATGTTGGCTTATTGGCTGCTTGTCCACTGGCTTCAGTTAAGCCCCAAGAACAAGTTCTTGAGCCTGCTCTCTTCCCTTAACACCCATCAGAATTTAATCTCTCCCACATGTGCCTATGACCCTTGTCTCCCTGCCCCAGCCCCTGCCTCAGCCCACAAGAAGTTAGTGTCAGCTTGGGAGATGATACGAGGGGGTAAAACCCCAAAATGGAATTATTTTCTGGAGGGGGGGACCTTGTAGTATAGTCTTCACCCACCAGGTGAGTGTTCTAGGAACCCATCTGTATCAGTGTAGCAGCTGGTGGTGTTGCGAGAGGCTGCATTTGGCTTCAGTGACATTTTTGAAGACTATTTCAATGTGTTTGCCCATTTCGTGATGGGTCATTTGTGAGAGTATGTGCCAACACCAATGCCACACTGAGTGTTCAGCAGTTTTTTATGAAAAACAGCATGAACACTGTGTCTCACCCTCCCTATTCACCTGCTGTCCCTGTGAGCACCTTTTGTTGTTGTTTGTTTCCTTGGATGAAAAACATCCTGACAGGAAACCGTTCAACGTAGAAGAGGTGAAACAAACAAAAAAAATGGCAGAAGCCCTAGAAAGCATAAAAATTGATGAGTTCAAAAACTGGTTTGAGCAGTGGAAAAATGTCTCCATAGGTGTATTACATCATATGGAGAGTACTTTGAAGGTGACTGAAGTTTAAACATGTAAGAATATACAATTTTTTTATTTTTATTTATTATATATTTTATTGTTGTTCAACTACAGTTGTCCCCATTCTTCCCCTATCACTCTCCCCCGCCCCACCCACCCCACCTCCCACACTCAACCCTACCCCCGCTTTGACTTTGCCCATGGGTCCTTCGTCCATGGGTCCATCTCCTTGACAATCCTTACCCTTCTTTCTCCAGTTATCCCCCTTCCCCTCCACCTTTGGTTACTGTCAGTTTATTCTTAAATAAATTTCTTTTTTTGTTGTTCTCTTATAGTGTCAGAAAAGTGTATTCACAACACCATCTTCTTCTGAGACTTTCTGCATGCACTCTGATAAGCAAATCCAAAATGGAGCTGTATTATGCAATCGCCCCTCCACAATTTTTTAGCAAGGGTTCAGTGGCAGCCACCTTATAGGAAGCCCCAAGGCTTACACCAGGTTTGAACTTTGAATTGGGTTAGAATGAGATGAGAAATATAACACAGGAGACATTTATTCCCTGAATCTTACTGTGGCCCTATCTTTCTTTACTTGAAGAGGAGAATGAGTGAATATAGTAATACAAAAAAAAAATTCGGGATATGAGTTTTTAGACTAATTGCCTATGTGACTAGATTTAGCTTTCTTCTGGCTTGAGTTTCTTCAATTGTCAAATATTAATTACCATGATGCTAAAAATATAAAAAATATTAAGTATTCATCAATAATGAATTTGGTAAATTATAATATATATTTATAGTATAGATGAGGTCTTTCCAGAAGGTATCCAGTCATGCAACATGAAAAATAGAGACATTTATTGAAGAAGATACAAGAAACATTGTATGTAGGATAATGACGCCTCAGTCCCCTTCAAAGTAGGCACCTTGGGACCTCACACAGTTCTCCCAATCACCATCAGCTGCCCCATCATATTTTCCCGAATTTCATTGATGGTCTGAAATATCTTTACTTTCAAAGTGATTTTAGTTTAGGGAAAACCTAGAATTCTCAGGGTGCCAAATCTGGGCTGTAGGGGGGCCGAGTCACCTGGGTGACTTGATATTTTATAGAAAAACTGCACAAGACGTGATACGTGAGTATGTGTGTTGGTTGTGATGAAGCTGCCAATCACGTTGCTCATAGCTGTGGCCTTCTGAATCATCCAAATGGTTTCTGTGGAAGAATGTCCAAGCTTAATGCAAAATTTGTTGCAGATTTGTTGCTTTACTCAGTCATTTTGACTGCTACAGCCACATGGTACACATGCTCACTCAACAGTATCTACCACAACCACTGACTAGTTCTTGCTATATTAACAAAAGTTGGACTTTTTCTGGAAAGATCTTGTGTTATATCTATAATATATATTTAAGTAGATACATTTATAAAATTAAGTGGGGAAAAACTACATACTGAATAACATTGTATGTAATATACATGCATAGAAATTCTAGTATAATTAATAATTGTTTTTAGATTATATTAGAATGTTTAGATTCTGTTTTATATAATTTGGTAGTGTTTCACTGTTAATAACAAGCATATGGTCATTTTATAATAAAAATAGACATATATGTTTTTGAAAATACATAAAGTAGAATGAGTTTAGTGGTTTTCATCTTGGGGTGGGTGTGTTTTGAGGGAATGTATTAGTCTGCTTGAACTAATATAGCAAAATACAATAAACTGAATGGCTCAAACAATGGACATTTATTACATCTTTTCAGGCTGAAAGTCTAAGATGTTGGCAGATTCAGTATCTAGTAAGAGCTTTCTTTCTGATTTCCAGGGGCTGTTCTCTCCATATGCCCTCACAGGGCCTTTTACTGGTGCGTGCATGCAGGGAGAAAGAGTGAGCTCTCCTGACTTTTCCTCCTCTCCTAAAAACACTAATTCTGTCATGAGGGCCTCACCTTTATGACCTAATCTAACCTGAATTCCCTCCAAAGTTCTCATTTCTAAATATCGTTACATTGGGCTTAGGCTTTGAACATACCAGTTTTGGACACAAGTGTTTAGTTTTTAACAGGGATATGAAAGTATCAGAAGTCTTATGGAATTATCCCCCCTTACAACTATTTAACAGTAGCCATTATAATTGCACTGGTTTTCCGTGTTGTAATTCTCTGTAAGAGTGTGGTTGATAAAAAGGCACATCTAAGAATAAAAATAAATCAAACAAATCAAAAACCCAGACAGAGTGTTTGCTAAGGACAACTGTGAATTGTTGGATCAGACTAGGAAATGATATGAAAGATGAAAAGCTATAACACCTACTTCACTGAGAATTATTCAATATTATGTTGATTGGGCAAGATACTGAAGGCATGGAAAGAAACCAACATTTAAAGTCAGAAATGATAAGAACCTTAAAAATATAAATGATATTTAAATATATTCAAATATAAATTTGTGTTTATTTTGTAGAGTACATCAAACTTTTTAAATATTAGAAATAAAGCTCCCTCACAACACAAAGATTAGGGGATTTTATGAATTTACTTCATTAAGATGCATAATTCATAGGTGTAGGTTTAAACCAAAAGTCTAAACATACTGACTAAAAGTAAGAATAATTAATTAGAATCATTTATAATAACACGTTATTTAAAATAATCACATATTTAGCCCTGGCTGGTGTAGCTCAATTGATTGAGCGCGGGCCTGTGAATCAAAGGATCGCCATTCGATTCCCAGTCAGGGCACATGCCTGGGCTGCAGGACAGTTCCCAGCAACAGTTCCCAGCAGGGGACGCACAAGAGGCAACCATACATTGATATTTCTCTCCATCTCCCCTTCCCTTCCCCTGTAAAGATAAATAAATAAAATCTTTAAAAAAATAAAATAATCACATATTTAACCTTACATTTAACATGAACTATTAAATTTAATGATATAAATCAGAAAAACTTTTGTCATTATGATAAAGTTTTAGATTTTTTTCCTCAGTGCTTTAGTGAAGGTTACATTGAAGAATACCGTATAATTTTTTTGTTAGTATGAAACTGAGCGACATTATAAATATTAGTTTTCTATGCCTGCTAAATCCAAGATACTTACCATAAATGTTCCTGGTGAAGTGTAGTTTTATGCTTTGGGAGGAAAGATATTTTCTTGTAAATGACTATTAATCTTATAAAGGATTCATACTATGGGTGAAAAGTATGGCAGAAATTGCAGAAAGTGTATTTCGTATTTATGGATTGATTCAAAATATTTTTAAATAAGTTGCAGGTAACTGACAAGTAAAAATAACTTCAGTTGAACCTAAGACTCTAGAGAGTGAAGTTTAATTGCCCTGAACAGAATCAGCGTACCACACTATGGATTGACTGTTTTGTTATATCAGTAGTTTGGATGCCTATTATTTATGCTCTGTCAAAAATATTTAATTGTGTGGATAACCACATTGGAAATGTGTCAGTAATTCTAACCTTTTATAATTCTATCATATCAGACTCTTCCCTTTGGAAACTCTTATTCATTTTCTAGCTGATCTGAGTAAATTTATCAAATGTAGCTTTTTACAGTATAATTTTTAAAAACAATATATTTGTATTCAAAGGGCTAGTTTAAATGGGTCACCCCAAAACAAGTTTTCTGAGCATAAAAAATTTCAGGCCTCATTAAAACAATAAGGAAAAATAAAACAAGGCAAAATGAAAATGCTTTCCATATTTGCTTTCACAGTCCTCTGTTTACCAACATGGCATTCATACTTGTCAGCAGGTAATGGAAGTTGGTACCGTGACTGCCACAAGTTTGTAGGCTAATCAGTGGGTGATACGTTGGCTGTCAGGGCACTTAAAACAAACAAACAAACAAAAAAGACTGAAAGTCATTTGTATTTACTATTACCATAGGAGAACGATGTTAGTGGTAAGACTCCTCCCTGAAAAGATTTCTTGTGGGCCTAAATTCTAATTTAGTAACTGCAGGTTATGACTGAGTTTTACATTTTACACACATGTACTTTTAAACATTTTTATTATTACATTTTAGAACTCATCCCTTAATAAACATTGTATTTTTAAATAAAAGTTAATTAAGAGAACTTCCAGGTGGAATTGGAACACACAGAGATTAAGAGTTCAGTATCAGCCAGTGAGTTTGAATATCGATTTGTGTTTCTAACTCCCATGACATTACATATTAATGTATCGGACACTAAATTCAAAATAAGCAATGAGAGCATAGTTATTGCAAAGATGAAAGAATGGGCCTTGAATTACTTCAGTTCTGTCATTTGAAGTAAACATTTAGCATATTTATTTTCGGTCAAGACTTAAACAAATGGAGTGAGAACAGTGAAGCATATATTTTGGGGGGTATATTTTTGTATTCCTCTTCCTGGACCAATAATCAAATTGACATGAAGAAAACTAACAAGATAAAATAACCAAATTTATTATGTACTTACAGAGATGCCATAAATATGAGACTGGAAGACAAATTTGGCAACTGTGGTGTGTGTGTGTGTGTGTGTGTGTGTGTGTGTGTGTGTGTACACACATATATCCATATATATTTCTATATATATACACACACAAGCGTGCACGCCTATATATGTATGCATATATGCATATATATATATATATATGCATCTCTTGAGTTAAGGAGAATGTGGGGGGTGTAGTTTGGGCCTTCAGTGGTCAGGAAGGCAGTGGAAAAGCAAATGTTAAATAAACAAATGTGTGCTGGGCCATCTTTAACCATCAGACGCGGAGGGGACACCAGTGGGCATTGCTAGGCTTCTCCCCTTCTCCCACACTCCTTCCTGGAAACTGATCTCTCTCTTCCTTGAGCAGCTTCTCTATCTAAATTCCTTTTAGATAGGGGGAAGATGGGAAGTTTTTCTGGAGTTTTTTTTGTAAAAATAATCAATTTAACATAATCAGTATCCCAAAGACACGTATTTTGAGGTAGCAAATTCTGTTCCCTCTCACAAATTTTAGTTTGTATATTTTACTATCTTCAATTCCAAACCTTATTTTTCATACTAAAATGCATGTTTTAAAGCTAATGCTCTAAAAAAAGTGTTACATCAGAGTACAATTTAGTAGTTATCGAAATTGCATCTTTTGTAAACTCTTGATAAACAAACATTGTTTACTGAAACATTGCTTTTTAACATAATCATATTTATGAAGTTCAATACAGCAACTACTTAATTAGCTGCATTTCTTTTTTGGCGATTACTAATACTTATTTTGTGTCATGACTATCTTTACAGAAAATTATTTGTACAGGAGGGGAGGGCTTTAAAACTGCTCTGTTCCAGTTCTCGGATGCAACCCAGGTCACCGGGTTGAGCACTCCCTCCTGCAGTGTAGACTAACCTGAGAAAAATCACATGAAGGAAGTTTTTTAAAAATTCTTAATAAACCTTCCTGGTTCTAATTCACAGCAAATATTGAAAATTATATTCTTGAATGTAAGTAAACATAAAACAATTATTTTCCCCCATCCTTTTAAAAATGCCATTTATTTTATTTAAAAGTAAGCCAAGCTGTGAGCTCACTTATTAATATTTGAACAGTGAAGTATGGGGGTGGGGAGCTGCACAGACCGTGTAGAACTGATTTTGAAAACTTGAAGGCCATTGGAGAACAGAAAGTATAGTATTACGTGTAATCAGGTTACTATGTCTGATAAAAAGGGGGAGCTAAAAATAAACGACTAAGAAATACATATGGCTAAATAGCACTTAATCAAGAATCTGGAGAGGAATCATTGTGATTTGGTTTAAAAATATAGGTAGAATTCAAATTAAATAAAATTGTGTGCCCTTGAAGACTTAGTAACAGTATAATTCCTTCCTGATAAGAAAAATGGTTTTTTTTTTGCATTTCCTGAATTAATCTTAAAAGCAATTTTCCACTTGCTCCATACTCTGTTATTTATGGTATTATTTCATGCTAGTCACTTTAAGAGAGAATATTACAGGCCCATGCATGATTTACATAAGAATAGACAGCTGTAAGTACTTTCAAATTCTTTTCTTTCTCATATTTAGGACACATTAGGAACAGAAAAGAAAGAGATTAGGTATACTTAAATATTATTAAAGTGGCAGGCTACTTTCCTTTTCTCAGGCGGCAAATTAATTGCATATATTGCAGAAAAGGCTTATCTCAGCAGTAATTACTCTCCTGTCAGGTCAGTGAGACAGATGTATAGTGTGAATGTGACAATACCCTATAAGACATGATGGGGATTAGTCTCCTGTTCCTCACCCAGTCCCCTACTGTCATGAAGAGCTGCCAGAAAGATATAAGCTTTACTATTCTGCCACACTTGTCTTGGCAATCCCACATGTTTGTCTTTACCACAATGTATTGCCATATTGCATAGATAGAATAAAATAATGGTGGTATAACTTAAATTCCAGTAAGTAAGTATTTCACCTTGAAGAATAATGTTGTAAAAAGGAACAGGTATTCATACTATTGTAAAATTAGACGTGTAGCTGAAATTAATTTATACCTAAAATTTTTGGATATTTTGGATATTTTCATTGATTCTATAAGGTATTTCATATAATTTAGTAGTTTTCCCTTTATTCTTTTGCTATTGCTTTTATTTTATCAGTCGAGATTACTGTGCTTAGAGTAATTTACTAAAACTATTTAAGTAGTTAACAGGATACAAAGATAGACAAAGACTTAGAATTAGGAAAAAAATACAAATTTTGTTCCTGAATTATGGGTGGAGTTAAAAAGCCAAAGATGAAATATGTGTATGTGTGTGCTGTATATGTTATGTGTATGTATATAGATATGTGTATATATCCAAATAAATGGTATATAAAACATTATATATATATATAAAAAATGTTCCAGTGTTCCATTTCATAATAAATTATCTTTACAAATTTTTAAAAATTTTTATTTTATTTTTCTTAAATTACAATGTCTTTTATTGTTTAAGTGCAGTTGTCTCCATTTTCTCCCCACTTTTCCCCTGGCCCCACCCATCCCCACCTCTCACCCTCCATCCTACCCTCCTTTGGCTTTGTCCATGTGTCCCTTATACATGTTTCTTGATACCCTTCCCCTTTTCCGTTATCCCCTGCTCTCTGGTTACCAGCCTGAGCTTGACTGCTACAAGGGTTAACCAGATGGACTGCACTCAAATGAGGGGGGCAGACAAAAACAGATCATTTTAATAACAAGAGCCATTATTTACTGAGTTCCTACTCTTTGACAAGTGTTCTGATGAATGCTCTGGGTTTATTATTTAATTTTTATAATAGAATTGAGAAGTGCACATTAATACTTCTATTTAATGCATAATAAAACTGAACCTCAAAAAGAATGAGTGATTTGTTGAAGTCTGCATAATAAACTATTAGGATTTGAAGCAAAGTCTGATTGCATGAACATATTTATCCCCTGCTACATCAGATTTAGAAATTAAAGAGCAGCAAGGTTAGAGCTATACAGCAGGGCACCACAGTTCTCCTTTGCTCAGTATCAATACCCTAATAAAAACAATAGGTCCTGTTTGTGCATTGTTTGGCCCATAGTAGCCGTCAGACTTGCGGGGTCCTCGCAGCCAGTTCTGTGATACAAACAGACGTATCAGAATAGTCCCTTTCAGCACTTCCTCTGCCCTGGAGGCGAGCACAGTGGCTTTCCTCAGAGTGAGCTGGGGCTCCACACACCATTTCCTGTCACATCTGTTACCACGTCCTTGTTTTTGTTTTTTTCATGAACACTCCTTTCACCTAAGAGTAAAACTTACTCTTTAGAACACAGGTGGCAAAAATCCGGCCCTCCACCTTGTTTTATTTGGCCCAGCACCTTGTTTCTACCCAGCAGGAGCAACGAGCTCTTGCTTAACTATTAAAGTGTGGTTACATTTACAGTCCTAAAATTACATTTGGCCCTTTGAAGGCAACCTCCAGACTGATGTGGCCCCTGGTGAAAATGAGTTTGACAGCCCTACTTTAGAAGTACGTGGAAGATTATGGCTGTGTGTTATAAGAGTAATGAAGAGATAAAGAAGAAAAAAATCTAAGTCTCTTATCTAAAAGCTAAGAAAACAAATGTTTTTTAAAGATCTTAAATATAGGGACGGGCAAAAGCTGATTTGAAATCAACCACCTCAGGAGGTAGTGGTTCTAACCCAAACAGGTCATTGAAAATTCAGGTTTGTTTTCTGATTTTCAGAGACTACAAAAACATGTAAATAATGAAGGCTAACAATTTGAACACTTACAATATTGTACGTAAGGACACTATACCATTGTGGCACTCTTTTGAGTTAATAAAGTTTTTGTAATGATCATAACCTGCATGTCTTTTTCTATATGAACAACTGTAAATATACTTCTGCCCTCCTGTGTATATTTGTGTTGATAAAATGTTTTTAATACAATATTTACATACTATCTTTATATTTCAAATCACTAATAAATTTACCATAGTCAGTCTAATACTGGGTGTGGAGACTGTCAAAAGGGAGGATACCCAGTAATCCAAGTAAAAATCATGAAGTATAACAAAGTTATTTTACTTAATTGATGAAATAAACATGAGTGATTGGGCTAGAGATGTTTTTGAATAATTTTATACCATCTCACTTCCCAACTATTTGAGCTATATCTAGGACTATTTTAAGACCTATAAGAAATAAACTTTAGGATTTATAGTTTAACCAGGCCTTATTCCCACCAAGAAGCTTGGGCTTAAATGCCCTTCTCGTTTGCTCATATATCCACATTTAAGTGTGACTTGAGCTCCTATCTCATTGATGAGCTCCTTAATGATAGGCCCTTGTCATCCTTACATACTCAGAATACAGCAAAGTGTATGGGCATTCATTGAATGTATGGGCATTCATTGAATGTTTGAAGGAATGAATAAAATGCATGTATATCATAGTTCTCAGTCCTACATTTGTTAAGGAAACCTTTAGAGAATAAAACAAGATAGTATCATATTACTAAAATGTACATTTTGGCAGATGCAACATTGGAAGAAAAGGGGGAAGAAGGAGTATGGTTTTAGTGTAGAATTTGGTGTAGAATTTACTGGAGAAAGTTCTAGAGCCCAAACAGACCATGGGAGGAAAGGTGAAGTGGTTAACTTAAATATCAAATGAGTGCCACGGTAAGCAGTGATGGAAAATGGAGAAGAAAATAACACTGTAAAATTATCTGAAGACTAGGAGTCAAACAAATTATAGAAGCAAATACGAAAGGGAAAAGTTAACATTGATCAAAATCTAAAATATTCTAGAAATTAAAAAAGGAAACAGTATTAATAAAACAATGAAATGTTCTTCAAAAAATTTAGGTAGTGCTAATCTAGTCTGCTTCTCATTTTTACAAAAAAATTTTGATGAAATTTTACAGTTTGACAGTTCTGTTAAAAATAATTTTTAGAAGAAACAGTCTACAATTTGAAAAATTAGCAATAGAAAGTAGCTGTGGGTAGGGAGTTAATGATATAGGAAAAAGAACAATTGCTGCTGAATATTAGTATCAATGGAAGAGTACAACTAATTTTAAAATGACAAAGATTCATAACCTGTGTTTGCAGATAACATCCCATACTGTGTGTCAGTATTGTGCTAGGCAATTTGCTTATGCATCTCACATCATCCTCAGTCATACATTCTTCTCTTTATATTCAATGGAGTCGAGGCTTAAAGATGTTACCGTATTTTTCAGATGATAAGACACCCCCCCCCAATTTGGGAGGAAAAGGGGGGTGCGTTTTATAGTTCAAATGTAGCTTACCTGGCTCACTCTGGTGGTGGGGGGCATTGGCCTATGTTATTTATGTTATTAAATACTTTACCACATTTTTTTGCTTCAAATTTTTTTCTATTTTCCTCCTCTAAAACCGAGGTGCATCTTATGGTCCAGTGAGTCTTACAATATGAAAAATTCGGTAACTAAATTGCTCAAAATTAAGAAATTGCAGAATGTCATTCAAAGAAGCTATTCACATATAAATTAAGTTCAACTTTGCTGCAGAGAAACAAAAAATATTCTATTGTAATATTCCTTAAATTAAATTTCCTGCTCACTGTTTGTAGCATTCACAGACTGGTGGAGTGTCAGGCTGAGAGGAACAAAGAGATTATTAGACCATGTCAATTCAGTGGTCATAGGCATTTTGAAGCTGTTGAAGTTATGGATCTTGGTTGCTTTGAAATGAGAGTTCATTAACATTGTTACAGCATTCCTGATATAATTACAATTTTCTTTTTTATTTAATTCTCAATTCCCAATACATTTCACAGTTCTTGGTTTATTCAACTGCCAGCCAAGATTATCTTGACTCAATATTTCAAGGTTCCCGTGGTTTAAGGCTGCTGTCCCACTTTCTTTCCTGTCAATTGTCCATCTGTCAGCAGACTAGTCTGGTTACAACTCTAAATAGATTAATATTTTAAAAGGGACATAACTTTTAGTAAGAAATGCAGAGGAATAAAACATATCAAATCCAACATAATAAAGAGATGTCCAATGTAAGGACTTCTGCCCACTGTTCTTTATTTATTTTAGTTTGTATTCATTTATACAACCTGTGCTCTATCACTGTTCCCAGCTATTCTATAAATTATGTTGGTTTTGTTATTTTCAGTGTCACAAACAGAGAAACAGATTCAGCACGATGAGTGAACTTTCCCATCAGCTAATGAGCAACAGATAAGAGACAGGGATGCTTTAGGCCTATGTCCCTTGCCTTTGATTAAGACTGACTTTTTCATGTTGGATATGCATTTTGGAAGAGAGGAGATATGATAGAATCAATTGAAAATATGTTTGCTTATTTTCACTTCCCAGCTTATCTGATCTTTTCAATTAAAAATGATAGGTATTATTCATAGTTCCGTCCTTTTGTACAATAAGATCTTGGGTGGCATAGTGGATCTTGTTACAATCTGTCATTTAGGCAAAATTCCTGTATATAATTTTGCCATGGGTGAAATTCTATATATTTTTCCTCCTATGAACTTTGTCACAATATGCGTATTTGCTTCAGTAAAAATAGCCAAGCTGCTGGAAAGATGACACTATGCCTGTTACACTGCTCAAGATACACTGCTACGTAATTTGCTTGAGTTATCCGATATGTTGCAAAAGGCAGACACTTGAAAAGTTTAGTGTCATCCATCTGTTGTAATTGAACTTAAGGTTGGATGCTTTATTTCATCCTTGCAACTTTACAAAAACAAACAACGTAGTATCAACAAAAAAATGGTGCTTTTTAAAGAAGTCTCACTATTTGAATATTTTAATGAAGGGTATTGTTTACACAAAATAATAACCTTGAGTAAGTGTTTTGTAAAATATATTTTAAACTATATTTTTGTAATATTTTTATGAAAGTTTTCTAGTGGCAGAAGAGAAAAAATGTTACCCATTTTCCCACTAGTCCAGTGTAATTCTTTGAGATATTAACCCCACCATTATATAGTTGAAATGATAATGATATATTTAGTACTCTTGATTTTTTCTTAACTATATATGAAATAAATTATATATGTCCAATTATTTATATTCTCAAAATTAACATTACTGGAGTAAATATCAAGACATCCTTTTTCCACAAGCATTAGGTGTTACTATTTAACTGTTTGTTTTCTAATTCAGTGGTACAAATATGTATTTACTAGTAATACATTTTCTGTCTGTATTGGAATTAGCTGCAAATGGATAGAAAAGTCTTGATTTTAATGGAGCATGTTCAGCTAGAGTAATAGATAGAGATAGAGATAGAGATAGACATTTGATAAAACACCTAAAGCCATAGCTTGAGGTATTTGGATTGGCCAAAATCTCTGTAAGATGGCTCTAGTGGCATTTATTTGTCTTTAACTTCATTTGAAACAATTTTGTTAGATTGCATTGTGACAGCTGTCATATCAGTGTACATTTAAAAACTTTTCAAAATTGGCGAATTTTTGTGTCATTTTAATATTCAAGATGGAAGAAAATAAGCAACATTTTTGGCATATTATGCTTTATTATTTCATGAATGATAAAAACACAATTGAACCATAGAAGAAGATCTGTGCAGTGTATGGAGAAGGTGCTGTGACTGATCAGACTTTTCAAGAGTGGTTTGCCATGTTTTGTGCTGGAGATCTCTTGTGGGACAATGCTCCACTGTCAGACCAGTTGAAGTTGATAGCGATCAAATTGAGACATTAATTGAGAATAATCAGTGTTATAGCACATGGGAGATAGATGATATACTCAAAATATCCAAATCAATAAAGTTATTGGTGAAAATTAAGAATGTGTCTTTTAGTTTATGGAAGAGCACACAAATTTTTGTCCAACCCAATAGGTTTTTGTCCTGAGCTATAGCAATGAAATATATATATATATATATATATATATATATATATATATATATATATATATATATATAAAGGAAGCTTCAGTGTTTACTAAAAATATGTAAAAAATTGTCTGATTCTTAGAAAACTACAAACTTAAGCAAGCTTGTTAATTGCTTTGAGGTGACTTCCCCGCCCCCATGTGATGATTCTCCTCTTACTGTGAAGTGCAGTTGTCAAAGTACACCATTTCAGAAATGTATGAAGAAAAGAAATGCTGCTTTCTGAAAAAGAAGTCATATCTGTCATTAGGTAGATGAACATTATTCCTTTCATTCCAAAATCTGCAAATACTTTTATATTCCTGATTTACCAGAAGCATTTAATTATGCATTTATACCAAAGGCCCCTGGCAAGTCTAGTCTTTCCCAGCTCTTTACATTCTTCAAGAACCAAATGGTATGCACTTGAATAAAGGATTATGGAACAATGAAATTACAAATTATTTACAGGGTTCATCTACAAATAAAATATTAAATATGTACATTGTAAGAATACACTTCTGTGTAAGAATGAGAAGATCCAAACCTACTGTTAAATTAGGTACATTTCACCTATTTATACTCCATCTTGGAGGAAACAAGATGTTATGCACTTATTATAGTGCATAATCTTTCCTTATTTAGCACTTTTCCAATAACCTAGGGGGCTAATCCTAATCCTGCAATTGAAATGAACAGGTGAACCCTGTAGTGTGTTACATAAACAACTCTAAATTAATTTTGCTATATTTTCACAGTTTAAAGGAAGTTCTCTCTAAGATCCCTTTCAATTGACCCTCATAGAAATCTCATACCTATTTCACCAAGTGCTTTTCAATAATGAGGGTAAACTCTAAGTTAAAATGTACACAAGGTCTGTCCAGGAAAACGTCCAGCTATTGTTACTATGAGAACAGTTTGCACAGCATCTATGGAACCTGGCAGCCAAGGAGAGTGGACTGGAATGCACATGATGTGAACCATGACGACTTCACTGTACTAGTCAGTGGGGGTGGTAGATACTGTTGAATGAGCGTGTGTACTGTGTGACTCTCACATTCAAAATGAGCAAGCAGAACAACAGATCTGCATCAAATTTTGCATTAAGCTTGAACATTTCTCTGTGGAAACTATTCAGATGATTGAGAAGGCTGCAGCTACGGGCAACTGGTGATTGGCAGCTTCATCATGACAGTGTACCCACTCATGCATCATGTCTTGTAGAGAGATTTTTGGGGAAACATCAAATCACCCAGGGAATTTAGTCCCCCTAACAGCCCAGATTTGGCACCCTGTGACTTCTGGCTTTCCCAAAACTAAAATTATCTTTCAGAGGGAAGAGATTTCAGACCATCGATGATATTCAGGAAAATACGAAGGGGGCAGCTGATGGCGATTGGAACTGCGTAAGGTCCCAAGGTGCCTACTCTGAAATGGACTGAAGTGTCATTGTCCTATGTACAATGTTTCTCGTGTCTTGTATCTTCTCCAATAAATGTCTCTATTTTTCATGTTGCATGGCTGGATACCTTCTGCACAGACCTCATCTTTCTCACTAACAATCAGCTTTTCAAAGTCATTAAGATTTCATACATGATGCTCAGAGAGTAAGGAATACTAGTACTTCAGTAAGCTGAATGAATTATTGATGCTAAACACCATTTTGGTGTTAGATGCTACTTGAATTAATCATTTAAATGCAATCTTCTTTTTACCATTAAGTAAAAAGAGGCTAATTACATTACAGAGGAAAATAGTTAATTCCATTCTAGAAGTATTAGTGGATAGTTTTCAGGTGTTTATTACTAATGCAGGTAAGAACTGTATCTATATTAAACATGATATAGAATTTTTTCAAATGCTTTTGATACTTACTTAAAGTACTTTTCCCATTTGCACCTACCAAATCTTTTCTTGGGGCTTTGATTTAACCTTTTTGTCAAACTAAGACAACCAATTACAGCATCATATTTGAACTTCCAAATGCAATAGTATTAGACGTATTCACTCTTCATGTTTAAGGCTTCTCTTATGCTATTAAGTATTATTGCCTTGGAGCCTGCAAGACTGCAATCCCAGTTCAGGGATATATGCTTAGAGTCATGTGTGTTGCTAAATGCAGTTTTCCCCCTGAGCATATTTTATTTCAATCTGCTTGCAAGACATTTTCTTTTCTTTCTCTATACATCATTGATAATGCTTTTTCAGCATCCCCTGGAACTCTCGTTACAGATGGCAGTTTAGGAAAACTGAATCTTTTCCGAGAGACATATTCAAATAGAATATGGTTTTAATTTTGCCAAGTTGAAATAGATGTTACCAGATTGTTTTAACTGTATGAAAGACATCTGGGAGAATTTTGCTGCAGTCTAGAGAATCATATGCCATTGTGAAGTGTTTGCTTTATTATAGGCAACACACGGTCTGGGACAAAATGGTAAATGTTTCTTAATTTTCTAATGACTCCACTTTTCTGAATGAAACCTAGAATGCAATGATAGAAACTCTGCCTTTTGTATATGACTTAAAGCTGTCTCGTGATCAGGGAAAAACATTCCCATTCTGGTCTCCATCCTAGCATTCTGAGAGAGTGGGAACTCTCTTCTGGCTGGCATGAGATTTCTGATATTCTTATACGTGCAAATTATATGGTACTATTGTACTATTGGGTACATCATTTTTAGGAAATATAGAGATGACAAATGGAGTTTCTTTCTTTTAAGCAAGCCATGATTTAATTTTTTATTATTTTTAATTTAATCTTCATTGTATTTACTTCCATTCCACTTATACCCACCTCCCCCCAGCAATCACCACACCATTGTCCATGTCCATGGGTCCTTTTTCCTTTTCTCTCAATCCCTCCACCCCCTAATTTCCCTCCCCAACTTAGTTGTCATCTGCTCTCCATCTATGAGTCTGTCTCTGTTTTGCTTGTTAGTTCAGTTCATTAGATTCCACATAGTGAAATCATAGGGTATTTGTCTTTCTCTGACTGGGTTATTTCACTTAGCATAATGTTCTCCAGGGGCACCTATACTGCTGTAAAGGGTAAAATTTTCTTCTTTTTTACAGCCAAGTAGAATTCCAATATGTAAATGTCCCATAGTTGTTTTATCCACCCATCCATTCATGGATTCTTGGGCTGCTTCCATATCTTGGTTATTGTAAATAATGCTGCAATAAACATAGGGGTGCTTATATTCTTTCAAATTAGTGTTTTGGGTTCCTTCAGATATATTCCCAGAGGGGGGGTCACTGGGTCAAAGGTAGATCCATTTTTTATTTTTTTGTGATATCTCTATACTGCTTTCCACAGTGGCTGCACCAGTCTGCATTCCCACCAACAGTGCAAAAGGGTTCCCCTTTTTCCACATCCTCACCAGCACTTGTTGTTTGTTGATTTATTGATGACAACCATTCTGACAGGTGTGAAAAGGTATTTCATTGTGATTTTAATTTGCATTTCTTTGATTAGTGATGTTGTGCATCTTTTCATATGTCTATTGATCCTCTGTATGTCCTCTTTGGAGACATATCTATTCCAGTCCTTTGCCCACTTTTAAATTGGGTTGTTTGTTTTTTTGGTGTTAAGTTTTGTAAGTTCTTTATAAATTTTGAATATTAATCCCTTATCAGATGTATCAACAAATATGTTCTCCATTTTGTGTGTTGTCTTTTTATTTTGTTAACAGTTTCCTTTGCTGTGCAAAAACTTTTTAGTTTGATGTAGTCCCATTTCTATTTTTTTCCTTTTGTTAACCTTGCCTGGGGAAATATATCTGATACAAAAAATTGCTATGAACAATGTCTGAGGTTTTGCTGCCTGTATTTTCTTCTAGGATTTTCATGATTTTTGATCTAACATTTAAGTCTTTGATCCATTTTGAATTTATTCTTGAGTGTGGTGTAAGAAGGTGGCATAGTTTCATTTTTCTGCAAGTATCTGTCCAATTTCCCCAATATCATTTATTGAATAAACAATGTTTAGCTCATTGTATGTGCTTGCTTCTTCTGTCAACTATTAATTGACTATAAAGGTATGGGTTTATTTCTGGGCTTTCTATTCTGTTCCATTGATCTATGTGGGTGTTTTTATGCTAGTAACAGGCTGTTTTGATTACCATGGCCTTATAGTATAGTTTCATATTAGGTAGCATGATTCCTCCAACTTTGTTCTTTCTCAGGATTGCTGTTGTTATGCAGGACATTTTGTGGTTCCTTATAAATTTTTGAAATATCCATTCGAGTTCAATGACTATTCAATCTAGTTTCCAATGAAATACATCATCGAAATCTTGATAGGAATTGCATTGCATCTATAGATTGCTTTGGATAGTATAGACATTTTAATGATGTTAATTCTTCCTGAACATGGTATGAACATGATATGTGCTTCCACTTATTTTTATCTTCATCAATTTCTTTCTTCAGTATCTTATAATTTTTTAAATACAGGTCTTTTACATCCTTGGTTAGGTTTATTCCTACGTATTTTATTCTTTGTGAAGCATTTGTGAATGGGGTCATTTTCTTAATTTCTCTTTCTGTTAGCTTGTCATTGGCATATAGAAAAATGCAACTGCTGAATATTAATGTTGTATCCTTCTACTTTGATGAATGCATTTATCAGATCTAGTAGTTTCTTGGTGGAATCTTTGGGGTTCTCTATGTACAGTATCATGTCATCTGCAAATAAAGACAGTTTTACTTCATTTCTAATTTGGGGGTCTTGTGTTTCTTGTTGTCTGATTGCTGTGGCTAGGACTTCCAGTATTATGTTGAATAAGAGAGGTGAAAGTGGACATTCCTGTCTTGTTCCTGATTTTAAGGGGAACACTTGTAGTTTTTGGCTGTTGAGTATGATACTGGCAGTTGGTTTGTCATATATGGCCTTTATTATATTCATGTATGTTCCCTCTATTCCAACTTTGCTGAGAGTTTTGTTCATCAATGGGTGCTGGATTTTATCAAAAGCTTTCTCCGAATCTATTGATATGATCATGTGGTTTTTATCCTTCATTTGGTTTATGTGGGGAATCACATTTACTGATTTTCAAATGTTGTACCAACTTTGCATTTCTGGGACAAATCCCACTTTGATCATGGTGTATGATCTTTTTGATGCATTGCTGTGTTTGGTTTTCTAATATTTTATTGAGGGTGTTAGCATCTATGTTCTTCAGGGATATTGGCCTATAATTTTCTTTCTTTGTAGTATCTTTATCTGGTTTTGGAAATAGGATAATGCTGGCCTCATAAATGTGTTTAGGAGTCTTCCCTTCTCTTGAATTTTATGAAGTAGTTTGATAAAGAGAGGTGTTATTTCTTCTCAGAATGTTTGGTAAAATTGACCTATGAAGCCATCTGGTCCAGGGCTTTTGTTGTGATTTTTTTTTTATTACCACTTCAATTTCACTAGGTGTAATCTCACAGGTTCCCTGATTCCCTGATTCTTCGAATTCACTGATTCTTCCTGACTTCTTTTGGGAAGATTTACAGTTTCTAGAACTTTATACATTTCATCCACTTTGTCCAGTTTGTTAGCATGTAGTTGTTCCTAATAGTTTCTTATAATCCTGTGTATTTCTTTGGGATCAGTTGTTAGTTCTCCTCTTTCATTTCTGATTTTATTTATTTGGGTCCTTCCACTTTTTTTTCTTGATGAGTATGGTTAAAGGTTATCTACCTTGTTGATCTTTTGAAAGAACTAGCTTTTAGATTCAGTCATTAATCTTTCGTATCCTTTTTAGACTCCATTTCACTTATTTCTGCTCTAATCTTTATTATTCCCATTCCTTCTACTTACTTTGGGGTTTGCTTGTTATTCTTTTTCATGTTTCTTTATGTGTGAAGTTAGGTCATTTATTTGAGCTTTTTCTTTTCTTTTCTTTTCTTTTCTTTTTTTTTTTTTTAAGATATGTCTATAATGCTATGAATATCCCTCTTAGGATTGCTTTCCCAGGGTCCTACAGATTCTGGCTTGTTGTGTCATCATTTTCATTTGTTTCAAGGTAGCTTTTGATTTCTTCCTTGATTTCATTGTTAACCTATTTATTGTTCAATAACATGTTACTTAGCTTCCATATCTTTATACATTTGTCAGTGTTCTTGTGATTGATTTCTAGTTTCATAGCATTGTGATGAGAGAATATGCTTGATATGGTTTCAGTCTGTTTAAATTTGCTGTGACTTGTTTTGTGTGCTAACATATGGTCTATCCTAGAAAATGTTCCTTGTGCACTTGAAAAGTATGTATATTCTGCTGCTTTGAGGTGAAATGCTCTAAAGGTATCAATTAAGTTCATTTGATCTGGTGTGTCATTTAAGGCTACTGTCTCCTTGCTGATTTTCTGACTTGAAGATCTATCCATTGAAGTCAATGAAGTGTTAAAATCCCAACTATGACTGTATGTCTGTTGTCTTCCTTTATGTCCATCAAGATTTGTTTTATGTATTTACATGCTCCTATGTTGAGTGTGTAAATGTTTACTAGGATTATACCTTCTAACTGGATTTTTCCTTTTATCATTTTGTAGTATCCTTCTTTGTCTCTTACTATATAGCTTTGGTTATAAAGTCTATTTTGTTGGATATAAGTACTGCTACTGCAGCTTATTTTTCTTTTCTGTTTGCATGAAATATTTTCCCCAACCCTTTATTTTTAGCCTGTGTATATATTCCAATCTGAGATGGGTCTTTTGGAGGTAACATATATTTGGGTCTTGTTTTCTTATCCATTAATCTACCCTCTGTCTTTAGGTTGGAACATTTAAGCCATTTACTTTTAAGGGGACTGTTGATAGATATGTTTTTAGTGTCATTTTATTGTCAGACTGTTTTCCTCTGTTTTTTTCTTTCTGTTTTTCTTCTTCTTAATGCAAGCCCTCTAACATTTGTTGCAGTACTGGTTTGGTGTTCACAAACTCCTTTAGCTTTTTCTTGTCTGGGAAGCTCCTTCTTTCTCTTTCAATTTTAAATGCTACCCTTGCTGGGTAAAGTAGCCTTGGTTGTAAGTCCTTCCTTTAATCACCTTGAATATTTCATGCCACTCCTTTCTAGCTTGAAGGGTTTCTGTTGAGTAATCAGATGCCAGTCTAATCTCTGCTCCCTTGTAGGTAACTCTCTGCTTTTCTCTTGTGGCTTTTAGGATTCTCTCCTTGTGTTTAGGCCTGGCCATTTTAATTATGATGTGTCTCAGTGTAGGCCTCTTTGGATCCAACTTGTTTGGGACTCTCTGAATTTCATGGACTAGTATGACTTTTTCCTTCACCATTAAGGATATGGTTCAGTCTTTAATTTTTTTAATAGGTTCTCAATCCCTTGCTCATTCTCTTCTCCTTCTGGTATTTCCATGATGTGGATGTTGTTATGTTTCATGTTGTCCAAAATGTTTCTTAAGCTCTCCTCATTTTTTTAAATACTTTTTTCTTTTGCTGCTCTGCCTGGGATTTTATTTTTCTACCTTGTCTTCCAACACACTGGTTCCTCTGCTTCATCAAACCTACTGTTCATTCCTTCCAGTTTATTATTTATTTCTGATAGTGCATTCTTTATATCTGACTGGTCCTTTTTTATGGTGTCTCTGTCTTTTCCCATGTTGCTGAGTGTCCTTATAATCATTATTCTGAACTCTGTATCTGATAAATATCTCTCCTCCATTTACTCTAGTTCTTCTGGAAAGATCACTTGCTCTTTCATTTGTTTCTTTGTCTTCCCATTTTGGCTGCTGTGTACTTTCCACCTTAGTTGCTAAACTGATCCGCCTCTAAATTGATCAGTTACTAATCTAATGAAATTATAATCAGCAGCCTGGGTTAGGCACCACAGGGTAGAGGCAGAGTAATTCCTGTGGGCTGGGGCATTACTTCCTTTTAGACTGATGTCATTCAGAGAGGAGTGTTCTCCCTGAGAGTAATGACTTCTGTAGTACAGAGAATGTCTCAGCACAGGGACCCTGGCTGTTGTTACTTCAGTTTTCTCCTCAGAGCCCACAACTCCAGACTGTCCTCAAGCATCTCCAAGCCATTCTGCTCTCTGTCACCCTGGGCAAGTGGCTACAAATGAAATTTTGTACTTTGGCCCTTTATGGGTCTTTCTGTTTCTTTAGCCATCTCTCTCTGGCAGACAGAAACCCTGATGCTTTTCACAGCTGGATGTTATCTGGGTTCCTTTCCACCTCTGGTGGAGGAGGCTGGAGAGCCCCGCTTGCAATTTAGACCACACATTTCTCAGGGGGAACACCCTGGCTGCCAAAATACCCCTCTGTCACTTCAGCTGCTGCCCATGGGAACCCAGTCAGCCCTCTTGAGCCTCCCCTGCACTCCCTAGCAGTCATGTTGTGCTGAAATGTTTTCTCCTGTCTGTCTGTGGTTGTAAGGGTTCTCTCTATCTAGTGTTCAGTTGGTTATTCTGGATGATTTCTCTACAATTCTATTGTAATTCCAGATTGGTCCTGGTAGGAGGTTAGTATAGCTTCCAGGTAGTCTTTCTCCATCTTCAACCAAGTCAAGATTTTAAAATAGTGTAACCTATATGAATGTCTATTCACTGTGCTCTACTCCTGAAACTAGAAGAGAGCACTCAAGGAATCAACAAATGGAGTTCATTCATCCTCATCAGTACATATATTTTCTTATCTTTTGGATACTGATGAACAGATAGATATATGTTGAGCAGGCATGCCACAGAAATTTAGATCAAACTAACATTTGGACCTGTCATCCTGATGAAGGATTATTAGTCAAATGTAATAAACTGTAGAAAAGATTTGTTTATAACTTAATGTGGATGAGCAGACATGCATTCCGCTGAGCCTTCTCCACTCACAAGCCTTGCTACTTGGATCCCCTTTCCCTCCCCGGCCCTCTCTGGCTCACTCACTCCTAGAGTTCTTGGCATGCAATCTAATCATTTCTGTCTCCTAAAGTTTAAATAAAGATTTCTAAATTTTAATATAGAGCATATAGAGTGTTTATACCCATATAGAAAAAATATATCAGTTAATATATTTTTAAAATTTAAGAAAGTCAATGCATATTTTTTTAGTTAACAGTGTCTCATGGAGTATTTTCATTAGTAGAATACAACTGACACTGTACACTTTCTTATGCAATTATCTAAAATATTTTAGTTGTCCAATTTAATTTAGTTATCCTATAATCAAAATAAATTATTGCAATATAGTATTAAGTGAACTATTTTCTGCCATTAGATACACATTTGGATTTAATTTTCATGAAATGCACAATCATTTTTAACCTGTGAGCTATCATGTTTTGTGTGTCTTCTATATTGTTGATTGCTTTAAGAAACATTATGATCTTTATCCAAGAAGGAATCTATAATTGAGATAGGAATCTAAAAAAATGCAGATATAAGCAATTAATATCACATAATAATGTATTTTGGTAAAGCTTATAACATACCAAAAATATCAGTTTATCAAACACATATGTAAACATGCATTTAAGTAAACAAAGCATATTTAAATAAAGTGAGTGAACTTTTTATACACTTATTCCAACTACCGGTTCTGAAATAATTGAAATCTAAACATGGGATAGGACAGCACATACCTGTGTCCTCCATGTGTCCTAGGTCTTGTTTGGACAAAATACCATAGACTGGGTGGGTGGCTTATAAACAACAAGCATTATTTCTCACAGTTCTGGAGGCTGATAGTTCAAGATCTGGGTGCTTGCATGGCTAGGTTCGGGTAAGGGGTCTCTTCCAGGTTGCAGACTGTTGACTTGTAGTTGTATTCTTGCATTACAGGGAGCGAGCAAGTGATCTCTCTGACCTCTTGTTAAAAATCTCAATTCTAAGGGCTCTACCCTGCTGAACTAATTACCTCCCAAAGGCCCCACCTCCAAATACTATCTCACTGGGGAAAAGTTTTAACATATTGTCACAGGTGGGCACAGGTAACCAGGTTCTTGGTGATTGTGGACAAAGAATTAAACCAAACACACAGAGTTGGTAGCAGAAAGAGGGAGAGAAGATTCATTAAGCGATAGTACACTCCACAAAATATGGGAGCGGGCCAACTCTGAGCAGAGATTGACCTCAGGGGCTGGAGGGATTCTATTCCTATAGGGTGTATATTTCCCAGATAGTTCTTCTGGGCTTTTATTGCTCATGTACAAGTAGTTATATTACTTTAAAACTACTACACATGTGGTCTTCCATGATTTTCCTTGATTGGCCACTGGAGAAGGGGGTTGCACAATGTTAATTTATTATAATACTATTATAATGAAGCAGGGGTCATGTAGCATCTTCTGCATAGGTGCATTCATGATTCACTATGGTTCAGCATTTTTCCAGAAAGAGGGGACAACTGGTCATAGAACAGGGTCTTTGGACTGTATCGATGTCCTTTATCTTAGCCCTGGGAACCTCCAGAGTTTCCTCCTTCCTGACAATTTCCTGCCTCAGCTTCACCAATATCTAATATTAAATGTGTATAGGTAAAAACTGAGAAGAAAGGCTTTATTTTGATTTAGATTTAGAAAGGAGACAAAATAACCATTTTCTCTTACAATATAGGTTGACTCTGACATTAATTTCCCCATGGAAAATCTATAATCTTCATTTTAAAAAATTGGTACCCATACTTATGAAGTGCTGTGTGCTCAAATCCTTGAAGAAAATTTCTGTGTTATGATTAGCCTAAGACATCTATCCTGGAGTGTTTCACCATTTTCTAGCTTTGTGATTACATCTTCCTACTAGGTATCTGATGAACCGAAGGAAGTAGACAGCTCTAAATTCCAGCTAACTCACGGGTAAGGTTTTATGAGCATTAAAAAATAATTTAAGGTCCAGTATTCAAAATGTTTCACAGCTGGTCTATTTAATGTCTTCACTGACTAAGTGCTTATGTATAAGGCCTAAAGCAAATCAACAAAGGGACACCATTATGTCAAATGGCACTCATAATTTTAAAAAAATATTTGAAACTCTGCCTCCAAATCACTCTGACTTTCAATGGCAGTTGTGGCATTTCTCATCAAGAAGTCATTTTTCTTTTTTTCAGTTGGTGAAGTGGCATCTGGGTTAAGAGAAAGCAGAATTTTTTTCAATCCCCTAAATAAACTTCTAAAAATGACAGTGAGTAGCATGCTACCTTGCAATTGTTACATAAATTAGACAGATTAACCTGATTCCTCACAGCTCAAAAACAGCAGACTTGTCCCTTTTGAGACTTTTACCTGAATCCTAGAGATAGTGAGTCAACAGCTAGTCAGTTGTCACTAAATGATGTTTATCCTCCCCTTTGGAAGATGTTAACCTAAAAAGTAAAGGCCAAAGTGAGAGGCAACAAGCATTTATTTGAGATTAAAAAAAAAACAAAAACAAAAAACAAATAGCTATTTGGAAAGCACTGATGCAGGTACAAACTCAGTGTTCTGATTAAGGGGTGATACTAACTCTAAAGAATGAATGTCTTTAACTTTAGTCCTTTGATAGTCGAGATGTCTGCTTTCCTGTTAGTTTTGCAAACAGTTGTTTGAAAAACAAGGTTGCTGTGTCTCAGTACAAAAGTTATTTTGCCCAGTTCAAACATCCCAAAGATTTGAGGAATAAGTTGTGCAAGGCAGTTCCTCTGGCATGGGTGATCTAGCTGTTTTAAAATGGCAACTTTTCACATTGGTAAGATCAATGTTTAAAATCCTCCCTAGCTAATGCAGAAACAAAATGACATGCCTTCTCAAAAATAACCTTCATTATCAAAATAATAATTTGTAACTTAGATAACTCATTCCTATAACAGGAAATCAGGTTTGTGTTTGAGGGCCAGGATGGGAACAAAAGTAAAAATCAACGCTTAATGAAGAAAATATTTCTGTGTATATTGCCTGATGTAGTCTAGGTCGGGATGCATTTTGTATTAGAACTACTTGTAATCTCAATTTTCTCTTTTGCCGAGGTTTCTTTCAGGCTACTCTGTAGAATTTTAAAAGCTCCTTGAATTTTATTACATTATAAATCAAGTAGAAACTTCATTATGCATATTTTGAGGGTTGTTCTGGTAGTCTGGAAATATATCTGGCTCTCATTCATCCTCACAATAACCAAAACTTTAAGTAGAAAGAATGTGGTTTCTCTTGGCCTCTAATTCCTATGACTTGCCCAAAAAACAAGAATTTAGGCAGGGATCACAAAAAAAGAACTTCTTGTGTAATATACACATCTGTGCTGTCCCCTTTGTATTTCCTCTCTCCTGATTGCTAACCTATTTAATCCTTTCCCTCTCTCTTTTTTTTTGCCCTTTAAAATACAATGCTTGGCTTTGGTGAGTGCTCAGTAAGTGTTAATTTCTTCACCCCACTGGCTTTCATTGGACTAGTTTATTAGTCTATACAGCTTATTTCTTCTCACCAGCTCCTTATTTGAAACACCTTTAAACAAGCTGTAATTTGAAAGCAAAATTATAAATATTCTTCTGTTTCAAAACAATTATCAGTAGTTAAGTTAATAATGTTATTAAAATTCTAGTTATTTTTCCTCTGCCAGGAACAATTTCTACAGGGAGTGTGGGTTAGCTTCATGGCTGAGTGGAGCCATCTCCTTGCTTGTTTGAATTCAGCTGGTTTTCTCTGGGATTGGAGGAATAAATAGGAAACTAGAAGGAACACGGAGGAAAAGTAGGTGCAGATACGGTGACCACCCCCCACCCCCGTGAAGAACTAACATCTGGATTGTACAGGAAACCTGTCTATTTTAGGTAAGCAATTGAGTCTGAGAGGGAAGGAGGAGGAGTGTTGGGGTGCTCAGTGGGGCATGCTTTGGTTCTACAGCAGAAAAATGTAATAGGAAATCATAAGAAGTGGGCTCAACATCAGGGAAAATAGTCCCTACAGGACAGAGGTAGCCATGAGGGACACTGCCTCCTGATGGAGTAAGGGCAAGATTTTTAGGGAATCAATGCCAAAGGGAATAAGCAGGTCATACAGAGAACCCCATGTCTAATGTGACTACATTCTGGTTTACCAAAGAAAGTGTCTGATCACAAAGCCATTTTTTCCTGATCATTAATAGTCACCTTTCCCATGTTCAAAAATGTTAACAGTTTTCATAATAAATTACATGCTCACTTTATACAATACCCAGAAGATATGTATGAAGAGACTTCTGCCTAATAGGCTATGAAATTGCTTATGTCTTAAGAAAAATAATATGATACACTGAAGTAAGAATAACATGTTACGTTGATTGAATATATGAACACTTTCTATAAACTTCATAAGTTAAAGGGAATGGAAGTGTAGGGAAGGAACAGCTTTCCTCTACCTCTAGGTTCTTTGGACTGGACATGAGACAGATTAACAAGGGAAAATAATCAGATTTAATCATGGGAATCCCACACACATGAGGGGTTCAGAGACAGAAAGGGGTAACTGGTGTATAAGACACGCTGAGCTAGGGATGAGATAAGGTGACCTGGGGCTTCAGAGGTAATTGCTGGGAGAGCGCTTGTTCAGTAATCATTTGAACTGCCATGACGCTAGGCACAAAGTCGTTTCTGGTTTTAACATTTATCATGGGCCCAGCTTCTACTTTAAATTCTTCTAGCTGTTTAAGCGGGTAGGAGGTTCTCTTGAATTTGCATGGTCTGTTTTGCCTTTCGCTTAAAATAATCCGCATGCCTTTGAGGCGCATTTTGGACTGGCTCCTTCTGAACCCCTGCAATGGCATCTTTTAAAAGTCAGCATAGGTTAAAAATTAAGTGCTCCCCGCCCCCCACCCCGGAGCTGCACTGGACAGTTTAAGGCTCCATTTTCTAGCATTTATTATTTGCATGACCTTTGGCAAATTATATAATATCCTATTTTTTTCATTTTCTCATCTGTGGTACAGAGGTAATAATAGTATCTACTTCATACAGCTCTAGTGTCAATTAAATGACTCATTTAAAAAAGTGTGCTTATAGCAATATGGCTATATGCTGTCAACGTGGTTCCCCTCTGGCTCCCGGAAATTGGCAACCGACAGATTTCCAGGTGTTCTTTGATCTGCTGCATTAAAGTTTGTCTACAAGAGAAATTGGTAATAAACTGAGTCAGACTTTTTAACAGCATTGCCTAAGACTGTCTAAAGCACTTTTCAAATATAAAGTGTTACTAACCTGCATTCATTTTTCATATCATTTAATAGTTTAGATTACTATTTTAAAATTTAATCTATTCCTTACTTTGTTTTTTAAATTATATTGTGTTGATTATGCTGTTACAACTGTCCCAACTTTGCCCCCCTCCACCCAGTATCTCCCACTCCCTCAGGCAATCCCCCCACCATTATTCATGTCCATGGGTCATATAAGTTCTTTGGCTACTCCATTTCCTGTCCTGTACTTTACATCCCCGTGGCCATTCTGTAACTACGCATTTGTACTTTTTAATCCCCTCACCTCCTCACCCATTCCCCACATCCCTCCCATCTGGCAACCATCAAAACACTCTACATATCCATGATCCTGTTTCTGTTCTTGTTTGCTTAGTTTGGTTTTTAGATTCAATTGTTGATAGATATGTATTTACTGTCATTTTATTGTTCATAGTTTTGATCTTCTTTTTCTTAAATGAGTCCCTTCAACATTTCATGTAATAATGGTTTGATGATGATGAACTCTTTTAGTTTTTTCTTGTCTAGGAATCTCTTTATCTGCCCTTCAATTCTAAATTATACCTTTGCTGGTAGAGCAATCTTGGCTCTAGGTTCCTGGTTTTCATGGCTTTGAATATTTCTTGCCAGTCCCTTCTACCCTGCAGTTTCTTTTGAAAAATCAGCTAACAGTCTTATGAGAACTCCCCTGTAGGTAACTAACTGCTTTTCTCTTGCTGTTTTGAAGATTTTCTCTTTATCTTTACCTTTGGCATTTTAATTACGATGCATCTTGGAGTGGGCCTTTTTGCATTCATCTTTTTGGGGACTCTTTGTGCTTCCTGGACTTGCACATCTATTTCCTTCACCAAATTAGGGAAGTTTTCTTTCATTTTTTTCAAATAGATGTCCAATTTCTTGTTCTTTCTCTTCTCCTTCTAGCACCCCTATGATGCAAATGTTGGCATGTTTGAAATTTTCCCAGAGTCTGATTACTCTACACACATTTTTTTGGATTATTTTTTCTTCTTGTTGTTCTGATTGGTTGTTTTTGCTTCTTCATATTCCATATCATTGATCGGATTCCTACCTTCATCCACTGTACTGTTGTTTCCCTGTAAATTCTTCATTTCAATTACTGAATCCTTCATTTCTGACTGGATCTTTTTTATATTGCTGAGGTCCTCACTAAGTTCCTTGAGCATCCTTGTAACCAGTGCTTTGAACTCTGCATCTGATTGCTTATCTCCATATTGTTTAGTTCCTTTTCTGGAGTTTTGATCTGTTCTTTCATTTCAGCCATGTTTCTTTGTCTCCTCATTTTGGCAGCCTCCCTGTCTTTGTTTTTATGTATGACGTAGAGTTTCTATGACTCCTTGTCTTGGTTGCATGGTCTAATGTAGTAGATGTCTTATAGGGTCCAGTAGCACAGCCTCCCCTAACACCCAAGCTAGGTGTTCAAGGTGTGCTTTTCATGTGGGCTGAGTATACCTTCCTCTTGTACTTGAACCTTGATTATCATTGGCAGGTCAGTGGGAGGGATTTACCCAGGCCAGTCAGTTGCAAGGACTGGTTGTGACCACTGACCACCAACCTCTGTGGAGGATCATCTGTGCAGGGGCAGGGAGGTGATGCTCCAACATAGTCTATAGCTGTCCTCTGGGTGCACAGACTCTGGGGTTTCCCAGGTGGTACAGGCCAAGGTCAGCCCCCACCTGTGTTTTGCCTGGGGCCACCCTGCCTGAGCTACAAAGCAATTTGAGCTGACTGCTACTTATTCCCAGGCAAAGCAAAGCCATGAATCTAGGCTAGTTGCTGCTAGTGTCAGGCTGGGGCCACTTAGCAAGTGTTATGGAGTCTGGGGACTCACTGAGGTTGGCTGTGGCTTGTTTGAGAGGAATTATGAAGCTTTGAAGCATGAGCCAAGACAAGCCATTCATATGAAAAAGCAGTTTGGGTGGGCCCATAAGTAGGGTGGGGAGGAGTTTCTGGGGATCTCCAGGGCAGGGTTAACAGTGTTAGCCAGGTTGGTAGAGTCTCAGATATGGTACCAGCCTGATCTCTCTGTGTCTCCTTGTAGAGGGGGCTTCAGAAAAGGGACATTGGCCTCTTCCTACCTTTCTGTCTGAGAAAAAGCTGTCTCCAGCTCACACCTTAATGCCACTTTGGTTTCCCCCTGAATGCCACTGTTGCATTTCAAGCTGCTACCTCAGTACTGCAGCTCAGAGGAAGTGAGTCTGAGAAAGTCTGTGTGTGAGTTCTTTAGGAAGAACTGCTTGCAACTCTAGAAGTTTCTTCCACTGACTCAATCCTGGCTGGTTTTCGCAACCAGAAGTTATGGGGACTTATCTTCCTGTCACTGGGACCCTGGGCTGAAGTAGCTGGTATAGGGCTGGGACTCCTTGCTCCCAAGAAATCCCTCCCATATTTTTATCCAGCACACATGGATGTAGGTCCAATCCGTTTCGCATCTCCACCCCTCCTACCAGTCCAGGTGGGTGTGGTTGCTTTAATTCTGTAGTTATCAGACTTCCATTCAGCTTGTTTTCCGATGGTTCTGAATGTTGGTTGTTCTATAATTTAATTGTAATTTTGATGTGGTTGTGTGAGGAGGTGAGTGGTATTATGCCTTCATCTTGACAGCAGAAGTCCATCAGTAGTTTTTCCCACTTAAAAATGATTCTTTTTCTCATCAGCAAAATATTTTCTAGAAGACTTTATCTTTCATGATGTAATATGGAACTTTTTTCATATTTTATTTTACCCAACATAAAATTATTCTTTATACTTATTTATCCATTCCTCCATCTTTTGCTATTTTTTCTATATGCCCTTAATTCTGTACAGCCAAATCATTTAATACTAAATCTTTTTTAAAACAAGTCTTTTAAATTTTCTTAACAATATGAATTTATTTCACGAACATAAAGATTATATTTCTCTATGTTTTACATTTTTTCATTCTATAATTATTTCTGCAATCCATCAGGAAAGCTACATGATAAGTCTAATAACATTGCTTAGTCTCTTGGAGCTCAAAGGTAATAATATAAAATGTATTCTTTAATGTATTCAGTACTCTTGAACCCTAGCCAAACCTTTCAAGATTTTGTGAAATTTTCAAGCCCTTCATGACCTCATATATTATTGCATTTAGATGTTCTCCAAGATATTGTTATAAATTATTTCACTATTCCAGTCTCCTTTCCAGTAATATATAATATATATATTGAGATATATGTAGCAACTGGAAATTACTAAACTAATACTAGATTTCAGAGTTCTTAAATTATACTTGCTTAACCATGCATAATAAAAATAGTCTCTTAGCTCATATTTTACAGCAATGACTAGCAATAACAAATATTGGTACCATTGAAGACAATCCTCATTGTTAGAACTACCTTCTCCTCATTTATTCTTCTAGTCAGTCTCCTTAGCCTTTCTTGAACATACAGAACATGCTCCTTCCTTTCAGTTATTTGCCTTAGCTGCCTTCTCAGACCATCACATTTTCCCCCCAATTCATGTAGTTACTACTTCCTGTCCTTCAAAAGTTTATTCAAATGTTACTTTCTCAAATTCCCCTACTCTGCCCAATTTAAAATGGCCCCCACATCATATGCTCTTTTCCCACTACTCGGATCTCTATTCCATAGCATTTATTACTTTCTAATACACAATATTATTTACATACTTGTATGTTTATTATTGACATCTGCCCACCCCAGCCAGTAGGTATGGGCCAGGAAGCAGAGATGTTTGTTTCATTCACCAGTGTATTCCTAGATTTTAGGCAAGAATTCAGCACACTTTTTCTGTAAAAGGCCAAAAATGTAAATGATGGGTGTGACTATGTTCCAATAAAATGGTACTCTCCAAACAAGACTGTAGGATAACATTGGCTACAGCTTGCTGTTACTGTTTGACACATAGTGAGTTCTTCATAAACATTTGTTGAATAAATTATATACACATACTGAAATTAAACATATTAAAAATGTGAGCATAAGTTACCAAAAAAGTTTACCTCTTCTTTCACCATAAAATTAATAGTCATGTCTTCACAACTGAAATATTGACTCTGGCCTTACTGCCCATCTTAAACAAAAGAGTTCCTCATTCCATTAAAATTAAAATATATTCTTATGTATGACATAACAATAGTGTACAGGGTACAATAGAGTAAGTAAAGTCAAATGAGCAGTAAATGGCTGTCCTGGGTCAGAGGACCACAAAACCCTGAGTTAAGATTAGAATTAAGTGCCTTGGTTAGTATTTACTTTTAAATTTAATCCCCAGCAATACAGTATTTCTTCACCATTTTACGAACTCATGTCTTCTATAATGTACAGTATTCTTTCCTATTCAATAGTGAGAATGAGGGATGTTCCTATTTCTTGAGTTAGATACAAACCTGAAATCGTGGCAGAGGACTGGCAGTTATCATTTTCTCATCCTGTGGCACATTTTCCAGCAGCAACATGAAACGGGGAGCAGTCGTGGTGCTGGGAGGCCATTTAAAGGTGTTTGGGTGTTGTTGATCCTAAGTGCTCAACATGAAAAAATGCAGGAGGGTAGTTTTATTTAATCACAGGAGAATGCTTAGTTTATTCTACAACAAACTGAAGGGTGACCCAATGACCAGAATGAAGAATTACTTCATTATTACATATATAAATAACTTTTGAAATTCATTGGATCATTTCGTTTTTGATAACCTTCAGAAGACTTCTTTACTTCTCAAGAAATTTAATGTGATTGTGTCCTTATTCTAAATAGGAGTACGTGTTGGTGTGTGGAAACCCTTCAGAATGGGAGTGAAATTTTTCCATCTTAAAGAAACAAAGGCATCAATTATAGACATGAGAGGTGTGAAAAGCCTAGGGATGTCATCCATCCTCCCAGAATGGTATAATAATGGTATAGTACTAAGCCATTATAATCTTGCAGGAAATATAAATGTATTTTAATAAATATATTTCTATTCCGTGTGAGGAATGATGAGCAGACTATGTGCAGGCTGTACGGGCACACCCACCATTGGTGGAGCACCTAATCCAGCCTCTTGACAGCATCCGTTTGGTTCTGATAGAGAGACTGGCATTTGTCACATGGCGTCTCAGAAGACTCTCTCTGGATTTGTCTTTCCTCATAATCACAGGTCCTTTTTTATATCATCTCAAAATATTTTCTTACATTGCTTTCCAGTCTGGTGAGATTCCTTGTATTATATCCAAATTTTTAATTATTTTATTCTCATTGCTCATCTTATGCTGAGCTCTATTTTTGTATTAGAAATTTTCTGTAGCTCCATTCTCTATACAATAATAAACACTTAGTTCATCACACTTAGTCTTTGTTATCAGTATTTCTTTTAGCTTTCTTACCTTAAATGTACACTTATGTATACTTTAGAAACAAGGAATACAGGAAAAAATATAAAGAATTCCATAAAACAATATAAAAACTGTCATTCAAATCACATAGACACAATGATCTCTTCATAATTTTTTTTTTTTACATTTCATTCTTGATTTGTTTGCTCTTTTTAGATTTCACCATAGATATTCAGTTTTTATTTTGATTATTTTTCTCTTATTACTCAAAGATCTTCAGTGATAAATAATATATGTAAATATGCCTATCTCAACAGAATGTTAGTTTTTCAAATTTAGTATATGATAGTCATATCATGATTAGATAAGACAAACATTTGCCATTCTGATTTAAGGAGATTTTATTTTATTTTTAAGGAAGATGGTCATGAGTTGGTCTTTATGCTTGCATTTGTAATTTTTCTTAACACAGTCACAGGAAATAACACATAATTGTGTATTTGGTAAGTGCAGTAATATTTTAGGTAGCAGTGTTAATGGTGATGCCGGCTGTTGGTTTTTGAGTTCAGCAAAGAAAGAATCCAGAGCCAGGAACTCTGTCAAACACAAGATGAAGTTTTTGGTGTGCACAGCAAAAGTACACTCAAAGAGAGAATTGAACTGGCTTCTCAAAGAGTCGCCTTAGCCTTTTAGAAGGGAAGTCACAGAGGCAGAAGAGTGAGACAGCAGGGTTGTATGGACTCAGAAAGCAAGTTACCAAGGCAAAAGAAGGACCCTTGAAAACGAGTTCAGGGGTTAGCCTAGGACGAGCTGTGCTGCCCGATGATCCCCTGGTTGGTAGTCTCATGGGAACCCTTGGAGCTTAGAAGAAAGAAAGGAAAGATACATGCCAGAACAAAGAAGGTACAGACGTGCTCCAGAGAGAGCATGCACTGGGTTCTTTGTCTAAGGGTTTTTATCTTTTTTTTCTAAAGGCAGGAATTTTAGGGGAGGTCTTAGAGGAGGATCTCAGGAAAATATTCATCAGCTTTTCAAGTGTGTACTTTAATATGCAGTTTTATCAAAATGAGCACATAGAGTCAGGGTCATGGTCTCTACTAATTGGTTGGCACAAGGATAGGGGATGATTGGTCATTGCATCCCTTCCCGATGCCAGCCATTTCATCTGATTTTGTGGTTTTTCTGGGAATTGAAACATAACTGAGGCCTAGATTTTATCTCTAGTTGGACCAAAAACTCTGTCTCTGTGGTTAATAGACCCAAGGCTTTGTTCCTAAGATTATTTGATGCTTACAGAACCTCATTGTCCTGAGGGCTTAATGCTTAAGGGAGTGGCCATGCAAGGGAGAAGGAGGCAGGTGAGTCAGGGTGCTGGGTGAGTAGAGTTTGAATCAGATGTCTGTGCCAGTTTTCCCCAGTCCACTTGCCAGGGACTTCTCCTGGCTTCTCACTATCCTGCCTCAGCAGGAGCTAATGGCTTAAAATGTGAGTACTTAGCAAAAGTAAGGCAAATATACATCAATTACATGTAAAAATGGCATTTAAATATTAAGTCATTTTTCCAGAAATTACAACTGGAAATTAAGGGCAGAAAATAGCATAAGACATACATAGTGAATTGAGGAAATATTTTAAAATATTGAAAATATTTTAAGTAGCTCATTTGGTTAGAGCATCATCCCATATGCCAAAGTTCTAGGTTTGAAGCCCAGCCATGGCACATAAGAATTAACCAATGAATGAATAAATGAGTGGAATAAATTGATGTTTCTCTCTCTCCCCGCCCCTTCTCCTCTCCCTTCTTTCCACTCTCTCTATCTCTACACTCTCTAAAATTAATAAATAAACATCTTTGAAAATTATGAAAGAGTATTATAAATATATTGTAAATTAATGACCTTCCCCCCGACAACCAGGATAAAAACAGTGATGGAAATTCCTTTTTTCAAGCTTGACAATGTCTCAAAAATTCTAAAGTAACCTATTTTATTTTTTCAAGTCATCATCAGATAAATCTGTAAACCTATTTAAAGTGATTTTGATTTATATACTCACAATTTATACTGGTTAGTATGAATTGACTTCCAGTGAAAAACCTAATAATGCTTAATTAAGAGATCATGATGTCTTATGGTTATATGGATGGTAAGTATTTTTTAAAAAATATCTCAGAGGAATACACTGACATAAGTAGCAAAGGTGAAACACAGAGGAAAGCTACAGGCCCAGAGTGTAATCCTCAAGATTTTGCCCCCAGTTGCAAACACAGACTCAGAATTCTAGCTTCTTACCAAGGATGAACACTTTGACCTTTCTTTGCCAACCGTTGTCTTAACTCTACTTACAGGGCCTTGCCTGATCCTCTAAATGTTCATAACTTACCTTTGATCCAATTTAGCACAAAATAATCTATGCACTTATACTATTGGGTTCGCCAAAATGTCCATATGTTTTTTTTTTCTGTAAAATTAAAGATACATTTTTCATTTTCACCAATAACTTTATTAATTTGGATATTTTGAGTACGCTGGCTCCTGTGTGGTATAATATTGATTGTTCTCAATTAATGTATCAGTTAGATCCCTATCAACTTCAACTGGTCTGCCCTACTGTGGAGCATCTTCCAGTGAGAAATCTGCAGCATGAAATTTCACAAAACTTTTGACATGTTCCATCAGTCACAGCATCTTTTCCATACACTGAACAAATCTTTTTTCTTGCATGTCAGTTGGTTTTACCTGTTTTGAAATAATAAAGCATAGTATAAGCTGAAAAAAAATCTAACTTATTGTCTTCCATCTTCAATATTAAAATGGCTACACAAAAATTCACCAATTTTGATGTTTTTTTTTAAATGCACACTGATATGACAGCTGTCACAATACAATCCAACAAAGTTGTTTCAAATGAAGTTAAAGACAACTAAGCACTATTAGAACCATTGTACAGAAAAAAGCTAAACAAACTTTTTGGCTAACCCCATACATTATTTTGGCTACCTACGGAGCCGTTTTTCTCTGACTTGACATTTACTCTCATGCCATTTGTACACAGAACTAGATTGTACTTTTTAACTTTGGGGCACTATGTATCTTAAAGATGAATGTGTTTCATTGTAAAATTTTGATTACTAGCTTAAGAGTCCAGCTCATCTAGGGATCGTACGTAAGTATGTGGCATGCATGCTTTTCTGTGCATTCCTTCCTTTTTAATTTGCCTGCTGTCTGCTTTCTCCAAGCATTCAGAAATTTATAAATTTAAATCCTCATTGTTATGAATTGCTCTGGGATAATATTGGCAGTTTCTATTTTGTACAGATTATATACAGCAGATTCTCCAGTCCTTTGTGGAAGACTGTATCAAGCATGGTCCTGTTAATAGACAGGCATCTCAGGGTAATTGGAACAGAAGTTAATACAAAGAGTTATTAATGGTATTTATAGACCCAGATACTGTAGCATTAGCTAGTCTATAGAAGAGACCTATAGGGAATATAGGGAAAACAGATATAAAGAGCAGACACTTGTCCTAAGACTGAGATAAAACAACCATGGAAGTGTCCTCCCATCCCAGGTTGAGATCTAGACCTTGTTGGAGAGAATGCAACTGTGGCTCACTGGAGGGCAGGCAAGTCATTATGGTACTACACTGGCAGAATTTACTAGAAGTCTGTCCTCTGGTACTTATGGAACTTCACCCTATAAAATGCTGGGGAGTACTGTTGTTCATGGAGAGGGTTTTGGTGGAGGCACTCTTCTACAAGACTACCTAAGCAGGTTGCTGGGGGAAGCTTCTGACCACAGCGTACTGTTGGCTCTCATGCACTGGAGGAACTGAGCAGTGGGGAAGCCTTGGCACTGCAGAAGCTGGAGCTTCAGAAAATTCCTCAAGTCTAGGAGCCTAGAACTCAAGAAAGTTCTCACATTACAGAGCCTGTTGAAAGAGCATATTAGAACCGGGAAAGAAAACACCTTTCTCCTTGTCACTGTAGCACCTTCCACTGATAAAGCTTAACATCCTGCTAGATGACAAAGGAAGTAAGTATATTTAATGTCCCAACTCCATTTTTGCACAACAGGCAATGAAGAGCAAATTTGGAGCTGAGAGACCGCTAATGAAAACTGGCATAATATCCTTGTTATGAACAAATGATTAATTGTGCTTTTGCTTTAATTTTTCTATACAGTTACGCCCTCACTTAATGTGATCAGTAGGTTCCGAGACTTTAGGTGAGTCCGTGTATAATTTCACTACAGGCTGATTGATGCAAACAAGAGTTAAGTTCCTATGGCATCTCATCAACATTATGACAAAATAGCTTTATTCAAGGACTTGTTCTATGTGATTTGCAGAATAATCTACAGAGACTTTATGTACTAAAAAGAAACTGATAATCTTATTTTAGAGCAACTCATAAATATGATGGTTTAAATCTCTTCCTAGGTTATGCAAATATAGCTATTTGCCCCAAGGCCAGTAATTTGAGAGAGACCCTACGCTGCTTTCAATATCAAACACCTGCAGTTGCACTGTGATTCAGGATGGCTTTGGGCGTAAGCAAGAGTAATAATGCAAACAGACAGTATGAAATGAAAAAGTCCACAGTTTCATCCTCATAAACAGTGAAGACAACAGCAACAACAGAAAAATGGCAAACAAAACCTGAGGTCCCTTTGCTGCCTCTCTTGTTATCTTACCACTTTACTAGCTTTTTCTCTCTAAGGTTAACGTTTTCAATGCATGTAGCAAGGGATGAAAGTTTATGCATAGAATGGATGATTTTCTAATGGTCATTTTTTCTAGTTTAGCTTCATTTTCAAGAATTTAAAAATGTAAAATCTTAGAAAACAAAGAAATTCAGTGGACCAAAACAATGCTGCTGTGATTTGTTTTACCAATTATTAGGTCCAAGAAAATCAGACAAGATGTAAATGTAAACAAACTCATAATTAAAAATCCAATTTAACATTTAAGCTTAGAATGAAGAATTATTTCTGATAAGTTATTGATTCATTTCATAGGGCTACCTTGAGTTTTTCTATGCTTTTGTTTTGACCTTTATATCTGAAAAACACATCTTTAGCTATATAAACCAATACCTATAAAGATCATATTTCATTAAATATAGATTTTATGTATTAAAATAAAAATAACTTGGAAGTGAGCATTTTGGTTTAAACTAAAAAATCTTTGAAAGTACAAGGCTGTACATAGTTTGGGTAGTTCTGAGAAATGATACATAAGGATTCTAATTTCTTTTATTTCACATTTTGCAGACATAACTATCCATATTAGTATAGCATTTATGGTTGTTGAGGTGATCAGATTAATTCAAATTGGCTTAGGGAAAATGTATTTACTCATGAAATCCAAGGAAGGATACAATGATAAACAATGGCAAGGAGGTGATACAGCCCACTAATTCTGGTCACACAAATCGGTGAACCCATCCACCCATGAGATATTTTTACTACTTGCTATCAGTATCATTTCTCAAAAGGAGACTCAAAAGAAGAGCCCAGAAGAATATACAGTGTAGCTCCTGACCTCACTGAATTTAAGTAGTATTTACTTCAGTTTAACAAGTGTGCAGGGAGCTCCTGATGTTTTCCAGTCACTCTTCAAGGAGCTGGAGATAATAGAAAAATGAATTAACAGTAAGATATAGTCTGAACTCATGCAGAAATAGTAGTTGATTTCCAGATATGAGTGTTTTGAAATACTTCATGGATATATTGGGATTTAATTAGGATATTGAAGAGAGAATTGTCTCCAGTTGCCTGTCCAAGTACTAACCAGGCCTGACCCGGCTTAGTTTCCAAGATCAGGAGATCGGGCTCATTCAGGGTGGTATGTATGGTCGCAGACAAGAATTGTCTCTAGTTATTTGATTAGAAGATTCATCATATTGGGTTAACAGTGTAAACTGGAGTACAGTTCAAAGGGAGGTTAAGGAATCTGAAGTAAATGGGGTTGGCTGGAATGTGCAACGTTTAAGTATAGATAGTGAGCTAGAAAGATGCATTTTCCGTACCGGAATTAGGAGAGTACATTTATTCAAAGTAGTTGCTTCCCTCAAATTCTAAAAGGAGATATTTCAAGTGGTTCTTGCTTTGTTATCACTCAGATCATGTCTTATACGAAATTATCCACGTTATGCTAAGGTCATTGTTCACATTGCTCTTCTATTTTAGGAAAACATGTGCTGCCTACTGCCAGGGAACTACAATACGATTTTTACAAAGTTCACTGCGCAGTGCTTCAGTGTTCAACACTTCCCTGCATTCTCTGGGCTGACACATGGCAGCTTTCACACACAGTTGTGCAGCTACGTGCCTTCTCCTTTACCTTACACTTCTTTTGCGGCCTGAAAAAGAGCATTCGGAATTTCTTTTTAACTTAAAAGTGATTGCTATGCATTAGGGGTTATTCCTGTCTCTCTAGGATTACTACTTCCGCTTCCTTCTCTAGAGATCTCACAGCACGCCTCTGCCTCTCACTGTGACTACCACTCTAGGCCTAGCGAAGTCAAAGGACACAGCACAGGTTGAGAGCACCACTGCTCTCTGCTCAGTCACTTTGTTTTTCATTTTAATTTTTAGAATAAGGCTACTTCTTGGATGAGTGTAAAGTTATTAAACAGAAATATTTTATTTGTTATGTCACTTACTGTAGCAAGAATTGAGGCCAAAGGACAAGCCTGACCAACAAGTTTGGATATTACATCTTATAACTGGTTTCCACTATCATCAACATTCTAATATTTTTATGTAGTGTAATTATTATTCATGGAGTTCTTTAATAATTTTATAAATCACTTTCTATTTTTCAATTACAATTGACATACAATATTGTATTAGTTTCCGGTGTATGCCTCACTGATTATACATTAAATAACTTACTAAGTGATCATCCCAATAAATCCCATACCCATCTGACTCCATACATAGTTATTAGAATATTATTGACTATATTCCCTATGCTATTTCATTCAGTATTTTTTACTAAAATAATTTTCTGCCAGCTTTCTACCCCTAAAATATGTTAGTATAATATTTTTGGAGATATGTGATATTTATTAACTGATTAATATCTTTATATTATGGTTTCACTGTCAATTAGATGTGCGTTTACTAACTCTAGACTTTGAAACGATACGCAATTATTTGAGAACAATTCATATAAAGGGAAAGAGAATGTTTTGGTAGCCAGGCAAACTTAAACATTTATTAGCTGTGGTGTTAAACATGTATCTACTTTTTCCCTCAGTGTTTTCATCTGTGATGTGAATAATAATATTCATTTAGTTATCCATTCAACATTTTTAGCAACTGATTTATATAGGATCTGTGTATAAGAACAGCTAATGCAAAAATAAAAAAGAAAAAATACAATCGCTATGGTTAACACACTCGTATGACTACTTGTCAAATTCAATTATATAACCTGCTTAAAGTATTAACTCACTAGACACTCAACTAAATTAGATTATTTCCTCTCACCCCCTTTCTTATCTTTCTCCCACGCTAATTCTAAAGTACAGCTCCCTGCTGACTGGCCTCACTCAGCACTTTGGTAGTTTCATTGCTATGTTCTATTAGGAAAAGCCAAACTTTATTTCTAATTTCAAAGCATTTTGTTTACTTAGAAATGTTATTGCTGTAGTCACTAGTTGGTAACACAATTTTGCAAGATAATATCTGGAAAATAGTAAATATTCATTTTTAAATTATGTTTAAATTTTAAAATCTTTAGCTTACATTCATTAATAGGCTCACATAAACAGCATGTACAATGATTTTAAAATTTCAAAAATGATTATGGCAATTCGGATGAGTTTTGTGCAGAACAAAGTGTCGGATAAGTTTATCTGTTTTTATGGGGTAGCATGCCATACTTTATAACACAGTATAATATTATTTATATGTTGAAGTGACTTTTCCAGTTTAAAGCAGCATTGCTAAAAGAAAATAATACATAAAAACTGCATTTCTTACCTTGAGCACATATAAGTCACAGGAGCAAGAAAGTGTAATCTGATACCGCTATATAATTTATATATTTTTTATTATGACATTCAATCTATGCAAGTACTGACCAGAACTGATAAAACAGATGCATTTTTCTTAGGGAATGATTCTGCCCTACACAATTACTTATCATCCTTTCCAGCTATGGAAGGAAAGGAGAAAAGGAGAGGAGGAAGAGCTATAAGAAATAGTAGCTTTATCAGATTGTGAGTAAAAGGCAACTACATACAGCTCTTGAGAAGTAACTAAGATAAAAAGAAATGAGATACCACTTGACACCCACTAGGATGGCTAGAATAACAAAGATGGGCAGTAACGCATTCTGATGAGGATGTGCATAAATCAGAATCCTCATATGCTGCTGATGGGCATGCACCATGGTGCAGCTGTTTGGAAACAGTTTGGCAGTGCCTCAGAAGTTAAGTTATAGAGTTAACAAGTGAGCCAGCAATCTATTCCTAGGTATAAGCCCAAGATAATTGAAAATATATGCCCACCCCAAAACCTGTACATGATGTCCATAGCAGCATCATTCATAACAGTCAAAAATGGAAATAACCCAAGTGCATCAGCTGATGAATGGATAAACAAGTATGATATATCCATATAATGGAATGTCAGCCATAAAAAGTAATGAAATACTGATTCAGGCTACAACATGGACAAAATTTGAAAACAATGTAGTAAAAAAGGCAAAAAGAAAAGTCATATGTTGTATTATTCCACTCATATGAAATATTTACAATAGGTAAATTCCCACAAACAGAAAGCGGTGCTTGCCAGAGGAAGTGGGGCTGGGGCATGGAAAAATCACAGCTGACGGGCTCAGAGTGTTTCTTCAGGGTGAAGAAAATTTTTTGAAATTATTTGGTGCTGATAGTTGCACAACTCTGTGATTATACTAAAAACCACTGAACTGTACACTTTGAAAGGGTGAATTTTATAGTTATATGAATTATAACTCAATAAAAATGTTACAAAATAATAATAAATTAAACACAGTATTTTTTCTCTTGGAATATGTGCCTTTCAGGAAACAAACAGGATACAGAGATAGATAATAATTGAGAGATAATTTTTTAAAATTAAGTTATGTTTTTGAAAAGTACAAAAATACAAATCTTTGTGCTTTCAGATTTATTATTGAATGCAAAGTTGTCTACTAATGGTATGAGGAATTATAGAATTTGAACTCAAAAAGAAATTTGAATACTATTGAGAAATTTGAATTACACTGAGAGATGTAATGCATATTTAAATCAGTCCCTGAAGGGCTTATTTATAGCTTATGATGCTAATGAATGAATTTCAAAAGCAATAACACAGTGTCATCATGTGTGGTGATTAGCGTTCCAGTGTTAGAGACATACAGCTGCGATGTAGGTTACACGCATTCTACGCATTGAAATGACTGAGAGGCTACATTTCGATTAAAAGTAATCTTGTAAGTACACACTTTGAAGAACTTAGGAATTTTCATATTGTAGTAGAATTGTTTAGTACTTACTTTTAATGAATTTGTTAGTATCTTTGAAGTCAGGGAAGGTACACAAAATTAGCCATCTAATTAAGCAAGTGTCAGTGAGAAAATATAACAAAATAGTTTTACAGGTATTACAACTTAACTTACAACTTCCAATAATAATCCTGTGAAAGATGAATAGTTTTGAACCTTTTAGCACCTCCTGTGAATATCATGTCTCATTTGACCCTCACAAAAATCTGAGATGGGGCATATAGCTGTCATTCCTCAGTTTTTACCAGTGATGAAACAGAGAGAGTGATAATAATGTAATGTCACATAGCCTGGTGGTTTGTTATGTATGATAAGAAACACAGATCCTCTAATTTAGCGCTCCATCGATATTTTTTTTCTGCTAGAATAGTATTAATTGAGCAGTGGTGTTAGTGGGATGAGAGCTGCTAAGAGACTAATAGTCAAGAATAATGATTTGATAAAGAATAGATAGGGAGCAGGTAGTTCAGAATCTAACAAGTAAAAATATTAAAATGTAAATAAGTTATTGAGCAATTATTGGACACATTTCTGAGCACATTACCTAATAAGATTTTGTGAATAGGATTGAACTATTTATTAAAGGAGACTCAAGAGATTTTCAGCATAAAAATGTTATCGAATAGATTGTGTACTTTATGCACATGGTACATACTTTAAAAACACCTGGGCTGCTGCCACGTCCCCAAGACTAATGAGTAATTATGTAAGTTAGAAACATGCCATATGACCCCTCTTCTGAAGTGAAAGTCAGTTCTCTCTGATGAAGCATTTCAGTGAAGCATTTTGATCATTTCCCAAAGAAATCAGAATTCATTGTTTTCTTTGGAATGACAACTGATCTAGAGATGACCTTGGTTTTAGAAGCCCCTTTTCATGCCTTATGTAACTGTTACTTTAACTCTACCTTTTTAAGACCACAGAATATCATTACATAGTGCTCTTAACTAGTTCTACCAAGCACAAAACATCCCCTACTCCCTGCAGATGGTATGATGGCACTTTACATAACTCCAACCATAGAGGTTTCCCCAATCTTACCCTACTTTAAGATGGAAATCGGACAGTGTAATATAGGGGCACAAAACGTGTTGTTTTGTGACTAAAATTGCCAAACAGAAATGATCCTCCATTCTGTTATGTTGTTGGGCTCCATAAAAACACAATTAGTACTCAACAGTCTGGCCTAGTTTGGAACTGAGGTCACTATTTGCCACATCAGTATGTCTTCATTCCTTTCATACGGTTAAAGTGTAGATTCGGAAGAGAACATCTTTAAATTTTTTTCTCCTTTTGTTTTTTTATTTTTATGGTCATAGTTGTTCCAATTATTTCCCCCTTAACCCCTTCTGCCCAGCCCACCCCCCCACTTCCACAGTCAGTCCCCACCCCATTGTCCATGTCCATGGGTCCTTCGTATGTGTTCTGTGACTAATCCCTTCGTCCTCTTTCAAACAGCCCCCCTCCTTCTTCCACTCGTATCGCTGTCAGTGTGTTCTGTGTTTCTTTGCCTCTGGTTCTATTTTGCTCATTAGTTTATTTTGTTCATTAGATTACTGGAAGAGAAAATCTGGGTATAGTACTTCTAAGCCCTTATCACTGGAGTACAATAATTATACCTTTTAGGGACTATCTGGATATTACACTTCCCTTTATTTGGTTTCTTTCAAAATTACTTCATTAACATTTTATTATTGTGAGGTACAAATAGTGAATTTTAAAAATGTTTACACATGCATTATTCACAGAAATTATTATTTTCTTCTGCCTCACCAGTTCAATAACTATTTTCTTCTTCAATCAGATTTTACTTTTACACATCATGTCTCATTAACTGTTAACATAAGAATAAATGTGATCATATATATTCCTATTATAGATCCCCTTTTCCTTCCCTTACCCCTCATTTTTCTCTGCATTCCTTTTTTCACAGCAAATTAAGTTTTTTACTTAGTCATCTTTATCAATTTAGCATACTTGTAATTTTTGTTATATTAGCTATTATGACTATCCCAAATAATGCTGCATATGTTAAAGTTGTAAAATACAGAATCAGAAAATAGAAAGAATGAATGAAAGCAATAGAAGAAAGGAAAGGAAGGGAGGAAGGGGAGGAAAAACACTTTTAAATCTTCATAACTTGAAATTTGATAAATACATTTCGCTTACTCTGATGGAGCAGAATCATAGTTCTGTGTAGCATAACTCTGTCCTTAAAGTCCCTTTGTCGCTTAGGACACCAAGAAAATCTCATCTAGACCAGACTTCTTTCCTGCTCTGTCCTCCTCTGTTTATCACCTTTTAATGAGTTTTTTCCTACCACAATGATCTGTGCTGGAATATCACTATTTTGCATCACAGTCTTAGTCTCCATTTTCTCCCTGTGAACTCGCTTCTAGTTCACCCACCTAATGTTTTACAGGTTTGCTTCTTCCCACATTTCCCACAAACTGTTGTTTGTTTGCCACATTTACTCCTTAGCCTTGACTTCAGCGTGCTTGCTTGATGCTGCCCCTCTGTTTTCTAACCTGAGTGCTCTGTACTTGCTTTCTATATTTCTTTGTGACAGATTCTTTTATTCTGCAAGTTTTGTCACAAAAAGAAAAAGTTGGATTTACTTTCCAAATGAAAAACAGATCTATATAGATGCAGTAAAATTCCATGATTATCTATAAGAGCAGTAGTATTTCTTTCCTGATCCTTGGTGTTCCCAGAGCCAAGACACAATATCTGGACCAATCAATGTCCGGGCCTACGCTGCAGCAGGTCAGATGGCATACCTGTTTATGGCATGTCTGCCACTCTTGTAGTCTACAAAAATGTGCAATATATTCACATAGACTGTGTTACACAAGCCTCACAATTAATGACATAGCTATAATCTCAGCTAGGTATCCTCAAAAAATTTTGCCTATTAAATATTGAGAGAGTTTTTCATAGGCTTTGGAACATTTACAAGTTGTAAGATGATTGTTATTTTTTCAAGTTTTAAACAAGTTTCTCATTTTGATGAATCAAAATCATTTCCTTTGTGAAATCATGTAAATTAGATGTTATTTATGGACATAGTAATTGTAATACAATCAGTTGCCCAAGGACATAGAAATACACTGACAGGAATCAGCTGGAGTTTGCCCTCTGATACTCATTCACAAACCAAATGCTGTTGCTATAGTTATGGTTAAGAGGAGTGAATAAGGAAGGTAATATCAAAAAGTCTCTTTAGAATCCCTTTAAGGTTATTTCATTTCAATTTGACATAGTTTTATTTAATCAGAGTTTACCTTTTGAACAGTGGAAAGAAAATTTCGCCCCCAATTGAACATCAATTCATACTATTTAGAAGTTAGGAAGTCATGTGACTACAACAGCTAAGCAGACATGACATATCTGAGATTTTAAAGTGTGTACCTTCAGCCCTGACCGGTGTGGCTTGGCGGGTTGGGTGGCGTCCCATAAACCAAAAGGTTACCCATTTGATTCCCAGTCTTGGCACATGCCAAGGTTGCAAGTCAGGCCCCTGGATAGGGGAATGCCAAGGGCAATGTTTATTCCCCTCTCTTTCTTCTTCCCTTCCCGCCCCCCTCTCTCAAATAAATAAATAAATAAATAAATATTTTTAAAAGTTAAAGAATAAAGTGTGTACCTTCAGATTCTGATCTATCTGACACCTTTGCTGACAGTTGTCTGTTATAAAAATGCTATTGTTAAAAATTAGTATCTCAGACACTAATCTAAGCAGGTAGTAGGTAAATGGTACATCAATAGGAGACTGATTCACGTGATCCCTCTCTAGCATCATTTCCACTTCTTTTGTTTTGTATTTCTACACAGTTCTTATAATCATTTTAGTATGAGATATATTATAAGTTATATTTTAATTAAATGTCTAGGGGGCAATTAAAACACATATGCAACTTTACCTTCTCATTGTCCTTTATTTTCTCATCTTTCCTCCATACACACATACATTCTTACTTCCCCATTCTTTCTTCCTTAGTCCTCTTTCTTCTGCTTGCTAACGGCTAATGCTGCAAACCTTATAAAACTACTGATAATTAGAAATCATGTACTAATGAGACTAATTTTCTTTGAGAAAATATTTGAGCATGTTATAAATGAGTTAGTAAAGTAATGAGGCAACTACAAAGGCAAAGAAGCATTAATCATATTTTACAATTTTACAAAAGGTCTTTATAGCTACTTCCCAGAGGAGGATGTCTATATATTAAAAAAATTAACACAGAAGAGCAATGATATTGTTTGTTACAGGCATTAGCAAAAATCTGCACCCATAATTTGTAATTGAATTATTGATTTCCTCCCATCTCTTCAACTATCTTTTGTTTTTGTTAAAATAGCTCATCAAATTTTGACTTAAATTTTAGGATACAAGTCTAATCTAGAGCATAAGAAATTTTCTAATGGGTGGAAAGGTTATGAACATGCAGTTTTTAAGATGCCATGTAACCAATCAGTTTACATGGGAGAATCACCACTCATGTTTTCTCACCTCGAACATTTAATTATCCAGGTTTCTTTCATCCACATGCCATTCCCCTCTCACTATTTTCTATGCATTATGCTATAACCAAGCCAGGAGAAATTTGACGGTTTACTATTGCCAATATGTGAAAGAGTTAACAGGCAATTTATAACCAATCCTCAGCAAACCTTAGTGGTATCATTTCCTGTCACACACCCCATGTACATTATGCTTTTACAACAATTTTTCAATAAGCAACAAAGAAGCTGAATTAAACGTATAGGTAATCACTTTTGAAATGTTTATAAATATTTAACTATTTTAAATTTAATAAAACTAACTATTCATTTCTTTTTACTATAACCCTTAAGAATGCAAAAAAATAGTATTTCAAATAACCAACCATAATTAGTTTTCTTAATTTTTGTAAACTAAAAAGATTTCTAAATTTTTATTCATATTTCATCCTATCCATATATCATATTTTTAATTTCCTAAAAATTTTTAAATTTCATTTTTAAAAGACCTAATTCTTAGATATTTTATTAAATCTATTAAATAATTGGATTATTTAGTAAGATGCTGTTTTTTGCTTGCTCTTTTCTAGAATACATTGGTAGGGGTATGAAACAGAATAGTGAAGAGCACCTCTTTTAAAGAGGCCCTATCCAAATAATCTGAGTTTGAATCATGACCTTGGCATTATAAGCAAGGTGACTCTGGAAAATTAAATTCCCTAAATCATACAAAAAATGGTGGTTATAATAATAATAATATATACCACATAATGTGTTACAAAGGTTGAGTTGATACATATAATTAATCCTCAATATATGGCAGTTATTATCAATGATGATAATATATATCAGTATTTTATTTCCTTAGGCTACAAAGGAACATGAAAATTAGAAATAGTCAATTTGTAATTCCAAAGCACATATACTATTATTGAAATTATTATTTTATTTTTAATTATATTTTATTGATTATACTATTATATTTTTCCCAATTTCCCCCCCTTTATCCCCCTCCACCCTGCACCTCCATCATCATCCCCCACCTTAGTTCATGTCCATGAGTTGTACATATAACTTCTTTGAGTTCTCTGTTTCCTATACCATTTTTTATCTCTCCCTGTCTATTTTATGCCTACTAATTATGCTCCCTCTTCCCTGTACCTTCCCCCGCATTCCTGCCTTCCCACTCCCCACTGAAATCCCTTCATGTGATCTCCATTTCTCTGATTCTGTTCCTGTTCTGGCTGTTTGCTTAGTTTTTGTTTTCATTGTTTTTCTTTTTTTAGGTTCCTTTGTTTATAGTTGTGAGTATGGTGTCATTTTACTGTTCATAGTTTTTAATCTTCTTCAATTTCTTAGGTAAGCCCCTTTAACATTACATATAATAAGGTCTTGATGATGATGAACTCCTTTAACTTCACCTTATCTGGGAAGCACTTTATCTGCCCTCCCATTCTAAATGATAGTTTTGCTGGATAGAGTAATCTTGAATGTAGGTCCTTGGCTTTCATGACTTTGAAAACTTCTTTCCAGCCCCTTCTTGCCTTCCAGATTTCTTTGGAGAAATCAGCTGATAGACTTATGGGAACTCTTTTGTAGGTGACTGTCTCCTTTCCTCTTGCTGCTTTTATGATTCTCTCTTTATCTTTAATCTTGGGTAACTTAATGATGATGTGCCTTGGTGTATTCCTCTCTGGATCCAACTTCGCTGGGACTCTCTGAGCTTCCTAGACTTCCCAGAAGTCTATTTCCCTTGCCAGACTGGGGAAATTTTCCATCATTATCTAAAAAAAAATTTCAATTTCTTGCTGCTGTTCTTCTCCTTCTGGCACCCCTATGATTCGGATATTGGAATGTTTAAAGTTGTCCCAGAGATTCCTAAGCCTCTCTTCATTTTTTTTTTTTTTTTTTTTTGGAATTCTTGTTTCTTCGTTCTGTTCCAGGTGGATGTTTATTTCTTCCTTTTGTTCCAAATCATTGATTTGAGTCCTGGTTTCCTTCCTGTCACTGTTGGTTCCCTCAATATTTTCCTTTATTTCATTTTGGGTATCTTTCATTTTTCGACCAAGCTCAATCAGTTCTGTGAGCATTTTGATTACCAGGGCTTTAAATTCTCCATCAGATAGATTGGCTGTCTCTTCATGACTTAGCTTTCTTTTTGGAGCTTTGCTCTGTTCTTTCATTTGGGCCATATTTCTTTGTCTTGGTACACCTGTTAAGTTGTAAGTGGTGAGGCCTTAGGTGTTCACCAGGGCAGGGCAACCCTCCTTACCGTGCTGCAGCACTGCCTGTGGGGGAGGGGCCAGAGAGGGAACAATGCAGCTCTCTTGCTCTTCTCTAGCATACTTTCCAACGGACTCTTGTATGAGACTGGGAGATTTTCTCACCTTGACAACCCCCACCATAGTCCATATTCAGCTCTAAGTTTCAGTTTCCCGTTCAGTCAGTCCCACCTTCATGGTCCACCGACTTGCCACGGGTTCTCTCTATCTCCCCATCTTACCAGTATGTTTGTTCTGGTTGACTGTTTCTTTAATTCCCTGGTTGTCAGAGTTCCATGCAGTTTTATTTTTCTGGCACTTCAGGTTGTTTGTTGTTTTAGGTTGGTTTTCTTCTTTTGGTTGTTCAAGGAAGGGAGGGGTTTCTTCCTACACCTCCATCTTGGCCGGAACTCAAATTAGTATTTTAAAAATCAAATAAAGAAAACAAACTGAATTTGTTTTTATTAATCAACAAATATTTAAATGATGCTTCTAAAATATTTTTTACAAGTTTGTCATCAGTAATTTAGGTAGATGTTTTTAAAATAATTTATATGTACCTATGATGAATGTGCAGTTAAGAAAGGGAAGTGAGTGGAAAGTATAATATTAACTGAAATCTGAAATATTTAAAATACAAATTTTATAACAACACAATTTTAGTTGGTCTCATTTTAGAATACAAATTGCAATGAGGACATTTATATTTTGACAAGTTTTATGTCTGTATACATGTAGGTATATATGTGTGAAGTACACATATATGAGGTCCAGAAAAAGTCCAGCCATTATTAATATAACGAGAACAGTTATAACACATAGATGTAACCTGGCAGCCAAGGAGAGTGGATTGTCATGTACATTTGTGAACAATGATGACTTCACTGTACTAGTCAGTGGGGGTAGTAGATGCTGTGGAGTGAGCATGTGTACTATGGGGTTATTGCATTCAAAATGACTGAGCAAGTAGAGCAATGAATCAGCATCAAATTTTGCTTTAGCTTTAACATTGCTCTGTGGAAACTATTTGGCTGCTACAGAAGGCTTTCAGGGATAATGCAATGAGTGCAGCACAAATAAAAGCATGGCATAAATACTTCAAAGATGGTCGAGAATCTGTTGAAAGTGGTCCACATTCTGGGAGGCCCGCAGCAAACAGAACACCTGAGAATGTTGAATGTATACCAGCTGCAATCAAAAAAGAGCAGCGACTGGCAATGCAAGAACTAGAAGCTGATCTGGGGATTCTAAAAACTACTGTGTCTGAGATTTTGACACAGGATCTCATCATGAAACATGTTGTGGCAAAATTCGTTCCATGACTTCTGCTACCAGAGCAAAACATAGTGCTGCAGTTGCTAATGATGCTGGGAAAACTGTGTGAGATTCCAAGGTGCCTACTTTAAAGGGGACTGAGGCATCATTGTCCTGTGTGCAATATTTCTTGTATCTTGTATCTTCTTCAATAAATGTCTCTATTTTTCATATTACATTGATGGATCCTTTCTGGACAGACCTCATGTGCATATATGTATATGTACAGCTATATTTAAATTATTTGGCAGTTATGTTAAAAAAAAAGCTTTCGCAGATGCCTGAGTAAAACAATATTCTGCATTTTATTTTTAACTTTTTATTGCAGTATAATCAACATATAACAGTATATTAATTTCATTTGTACAGCATAGTGATTTGACATTTGTATGTATTGTGACATAACCACAATAAGTCTGGTAACCATCTATCACCATACAAAGCTGATACATTATTATTGGCTGTATTCCTTAGGCTATACATTACGTCCAGATGACTTCTTCATTTTAGAACTGGGAGCTTCTACTTCTTGATCACTTTCATCCATTTTGCCACATCCCACCTTCCCTCTCTACTCCCTGGCAACCTCCAATTCTCTGTATCTATGAGTCCATGTTTTGTTTTGATTTTTGTCTGTTTCTTTTTTATCCCACATGTGAGTGAAATAATGCATTATTTGTCTTTCTCTGTCTGACTTACTTCTCTCAGAATAATAACCTCAAAGACCATCCATGCTATTTCAAATAGCAAGATTTTATTCTTTTTTATGACTCAGTAGAGTATTTCATCACGTGTATATACGGTAGATCTCTTATCTGCAATCTTACTTTCCATGGCTTCAGTTACATCCAGAGAAACAACAACAACAACAACAACAACAACAACAACAAACAAAAATCACTCAGGCAAGATCAGGTGAATTGGGAGGGTGGGGCATGGGAGTCATGCCGTTTTGGGTCTGAACACTCAGCACTCTGTGGACAAGTGTGCTCATGAATCTCTCGTCATGAAAGGGGAAACACTTTGAAAAAGTCTTCAAAACAATTCACTGAAGCCAAACTCAGCTTCTCACAACAATGCCAGGTGGTACAATGGTACTGAAATGTTCCTAGAGCACTCACCTAGCAGGACAAGCCTATACTACAAGGGGCCTGCCCTCCAGAAGGTAATTCTGTTTTGTTTTTTGGGTTTTTTGTTTGTTTGTTTGTTTGTTTGTTTTTTATCCCATCTTGTACAGTTTTTACTATGCAGATCTTTTATCTGTTTGGTTTAATTTATTGCTAAGTATTTTATTATTTTTGATGCCATTGAAAATTGCATGTTCTTGCCTACACTTTCTGATGTTTATTATTAGTGTTAAGAGATACAGCAGATTTTTATCTATTAATTTTTATCCTGTAACCTTAGCAAATTTATTTATTAGTTCTAATAGTTTTTTGCCATAATTTTTAGGATTTTCTGTAGATAGTATTATGTTGTTTACTTCTTTATTTCCAATCTGGATGCCTTTCTTTCCTTGCTTATTGCTATGACTAGGACTTCCAAAATTACATGGAATAAAAGTGGATGGAGTGGGCATCTTTGTCTTGTATTTGATATTAGAGGAAAAGCTTTTAGCTTTTAATCATTAAGTATATTATCTATGGCTTTTTCATATATGACCTTTATTATATTGAGGTATATTTTCTCTATACACACTAGGTTAAGATTTTTTTTAGGAATAATAAATGGATGTTAAATATTGCCAACTGCTTTTACTGCACCTGTCAAGATGTTCACTGATTTTTATCTTTGATTTTGTTAATGTACTGTATCTTGTTGATTGATTTGAGGATGTTGAAACTATTCCTGCATGCCTGGAATAAATCCCACTTGATTATGGTATATGATTCTTTTAATGTACTGCTGAATTCAGTTTGCTAATATTGAGGATTTTTGCATCTCATCAAATGTTGACAGTGATCTTGTCCTGTAATTTTCATCAGAGATAGTGGTCTGTAATTTTCTTTTTCTCTGGTGTTTTGTTAGCAGGGTAATGCCAGCCTCATATGAGTTAGGAAGCATTTCTTCCCCTACATTTTTTTGAGAGTTTGAGAAAAAGTGGTATTAAATCTTCTTTGAATATTTGGTAGAATTAGACTGTGAAGCATTCTGCTCCTGGACTTTTGTTTGTTGGGTGTTTTACTGATTTTGAATCCAATCTTACTAATAATTGGTCGATTCAAATTTTCTGTTTCTTCATAATTCAGTCTTTAAAACTGTATGTTTCTAGGTATTTAGTCATTTGTTCCACATAGTTCAATTTGTTGGTGCGTGAGTGTTCATGGTATTCTCTTTTGACCCTTTGTACATCCGTGCTCTCATTCATACCACTTTCATCTCTGGCTTTGCTTACTTGAGTCCTCTTCTTTTTTGGTGAACCTAGCTACAGGTTTTCAATTTTGTTTATCTTTTTATAGTACCACCTCTTAGTTTTATACATACTTTCTATTTAGTCTCTTTAGTCTTTTTAGACTCTATATTATTTATTTTTACTCTGATCTTTATTATTTCCTTCCATTAACTTTGGTATTTGTTCTTTTTCAAGTTTCTTTATGTGTCAGGTAGGATTGTTTACTTGAGTTTTTTGTTTGTTTCTTGAGGTAGGCCTATATCACCATGAATTTCCTGCTTAGAGCAGCTTTTGCTGCATCCATTCCATAAATATTGGTATGACACTTTTCTGTTTTCATTTGCCTCTAGGTGTTTTTTTTTCTCCTTTTATTTCTCCAGTAACCTATTGGTTTTTCAGTGTTATGTTATCTAATCTCCACATTTTTGTGCTTTTTTTTCAGTTTTCTTCTTTTAATTGAGTTCTAGTTTTGTACCATTGTGGTTAGAAAGACAATTGGTATAATTTCAATCTTTTTGAATTAATACTTATTTTGTGGCCTAAGATGTGGTCTGCCCTGGAAATTGTTCCAAGTGAACTTGAAAAGAATGTATATTTTGTTGCTTTTATTTGGAATGTCCTGTATATGTCTGTTAAACTCATCTGCTCTAATGTGTTGTTTAAGGCCAGTGTGTCCTTATTGACTTGCTGTATAGATGATCAATTCATTAATGTTAAGTGGGGTTTTAATTTCTTCTATTACTGTAAAATGGTCAGTTTCTCCCTTTAGGTCTGTAAATATTTGATTTGTACATTTCGGTGCTCCTATGTTTGGAGCATATATCTTTATAAATGTTATATGTTCTTGCTAGAATAACCTTTTATCATCATGTATGTTTCTGAGTATTTACCCATTTCTTCTTTTCATTTCTATTTTCATGGAATAGCTTTCTTTATCACTTTAAGTTTGTGTGTGTTCTTGCTTTGGGAGTCTCCTATAGGCACCATATAGATAGTAAGTCTTGTTTTTATCCATCAAGCCACTCTATGTCTTTTGATTGGAACATTTATTCCACTTACATTTGAAGTAATTATTGATAGGTATGAATTTATTGCTATTTTAATTATTTTCAGGTTCTTTGCTAGTTTCTCTCTGTTCTTTTCTTCTCTTTCTTCTCTTGTGGTTTTATGACTTTGTTTAGCATTATATTAATCTTCCTTTTTATTATCCTTTGTGTATTTACTGTAGGTTTTTGCTTTGTGATTGCTGTGATGTTCACATATAACATCCTATATATATGCCAGCCTATTTTTAGTTAGAAGTAACATATTTGAATTAAACCCAAAACTCTATATTTTTACTCCTCCCACATGTTCCTTTTGTTATCACATTTTACATCTTTTTATTTTATGGATATCTTGACCACCTATTGTATTTTAGTTAATTTTATCCTTTTGTTATTGATTATATTAGCCACATAAGTGATTAATCACTATCTTTAGTATATATGTATGCATGCATATGTATATATGTGTGTGTGCGTGTGTGTGTATCTTTTCTAGAATTTTTTTCTTTAGTATGTTTTCCTGACCATTACTTTTAAGGTCTTTATCAGGAAGATTACTTATCTTCATTTCATTAAGGTCTTTTTTCTGTCTTTTTTGTCTTGTTTTGTTTGGAATATAATTCTCTTTCCCCTTATCTTTCTTGATTCTCTGTGTTTGTTTCCATGTATTAGATGAGACTGCTACCTCTCCCAGTCTTGAAGGCGTGGGCTTGTGTAGGAGAAGACCCATGGGGCCCAGAAGCATAATCCTCTTGGCTACCAGAACCAGGTGCTTTAGGGGTGTTTCCTGTGTGAGCACCTTGTCTCCCCAGCTATGAGAGAGCTGCAGTGGGGTGGGGGGTGGGCAGGACCCACACACTGGGACTAGCAGTTTAGATGGAGAGTGCTGGAATGACTGCCAGCACCAGGACCAGCACTAGCAAGGCAGACTGATATTGCAAATATGGCACCCGCCAGTGCTTTGCTTCCAAAGAGAGTCTCAGCAGGTTCCTGCCTCTCTACCATATACTTTAAGATTAGTAGGTAGGTTTCACTGACTTACTGAAAGTGCTGCTTTTGTATTTGGTCCCAGGACAAGTAAGTGGGTGTGTGAACCCTTTAAGAACAGGTTCTAAATTTATAAATGGTTTTGTTATTCTGTTCCGTGTGACTCCTATTGGTTTTCAGAGCCAGACATTTTCGGGACTCATCTCTTTGGTGCCAAACCCAATGTTTAGAGTGCCTGATGTGACGCACAAGCCCTTCACTGCCCAGGGGAAAGTTCTGTATTTTTAAGATGCATCCCTCTTGTGGGTTGCCCTGCCTGGGATGGGTTTTTAGAGAGAACTCCCACTTGTTTTGATTTGGCTCTGTCATTGTTAGTTGTGGAGGTGCTATGTATCTTGTTTTCAGGCCATTCTCAGAGGAAATTAATCCATATGTAATGTAATTCGTTGTGTCTGTGGGGACAATTGAGTTCAGGATCTTCCCATGCCACCATTTTGTATGATCCTTCTTAATATTCTGCATTTTAGTATATTCCACAAAAGAATATTCCTTATTACTTTGTTCCTGTTTGGGAACCCACAGTCACTTTGGATATGGACAGTCATAGTAATAATATTTATAGTGGCTAATATATATTACCATCATCATGTACTGACCATAATCCTAAATTTCTATAATTTATGTAAAAATGTTATTCTTACAACCACTCTATAAACTGTTAGTGTCGCCATTTTATAGAGGAGAAAACTAAGACTAATCTGCTCTAGAAGGGATTTCAACATAGTATACCTATAATTTTCCTTAAAAACGGCCTTAAATTTACAGAAATATTTACTGATCTCTATTTTTCTTCAAATACATTCTTAATGTCTTCTAGATGAAAGGCTGAAAGGCAAATGCAAATTGTATTACACAGCCTTTTCTAAACTCAAGGAAGTGTTTTTGGCTGGATTAACTTTGGTTTATCTAATAGCAATGAAATAATTATTTGTCTTTATTAGAAAATAAAGAATGCATTTTAAATAGCAGTGAGCAAATAGAGATCCAAGATGGTGGCAGGGTAAGTGGAAGCTACACTCACTTCCTCCTAGGACCAAACTGGAATTACAACTAAAACTAAACTACAACTAAAAAGGTAGAAGAATCTACCTGCATAGCAACTGAAGACTAGCTGAAGAGAAGTCTTGTAACCAAGGATTTACAGAAGCAGCCACATTGAGACTGGTAGAAAGGATGAAGACATGAACAGGACTGGCCCCACTGCCACAAGTGGCAGCTAAGATTCTGGAGGGACATCTCAGCTGCAAAGATTCCTCCCGAAGAGTGTGGGTTCTCAACCCTATGCCACACTCCCTAGCACACAGCAGCAGAGATAGCAAATGGTGACCACAAAACATCTGGCTATGAAAATCATTGAGGATTTTGCCTGCCAGTGAGAGATAGGAGCCTGGTAGGGATGCAGATTCCCTCCTAAAAGGCCAACACACAAAATCTCGTTCACAGACACTTATCTTGGGCTCTGGTAGAGGAAGGGCAGAGCAGACTGGAGTCATGTGAGGACAGTCTGGGGTGTACAGCTCTGGGAGATAACTGGAGCCACCAGGACCCCTGGGCTGAGTGCCTCTCCAACACTGCAGATACCACCTTTCTTGGGTATAGCACTCACCTCCTTACAGCATCAGACTGGGAGAAAGCTATAGTCCCACTTTGTGAGCTCCCTGTCACTCCACTTTGCAGACTTCACATGCTGCTGAGGAGTCAGCTGCCTGGGCCATAGAGTAGAGCTCTGGGCAGACGCAGCGGGTGTTAGTGGCTGAGTGGTGTTGCTTTGGAGCAGAGGACATTCCCCACCCCGCCCTTTCTCAGAAACCTGACTGGAAACTCACCCTCCTGGAAGATACTGTAGCTACCCTCCAGGCTCTAGGTGGCCCACAGTCTTAATGGCTGGTGGTCCTGCCCTACTGAGGTCTGGGAAGAATCCTGGATAGTGAGTTTTGTATGGACCACTCCTCCCACCTTCTCCCAAGCCTGACCTGCAACTGTCCCTCATGGAGGTCCATCAGCCCCACCCTCTTCACTTCTGGCGGTCCTTCCCTGTTGAGCTCTGGCTCCTAGCATAATCTTGGACAGACTGAAATGTGACTTTACGGTGGGGACCATTTTCCTCTTGCACACCTGACTGGTGTAGAGCCCTCCCTTCATGTGACCAAATCTTGGCCTGTTTGGGCCTGTACACTCTGATGGTCTCACCCTGATGACCCCCTGAAACCCCACCCCACCACAAAGTTCTGCAGAAACCCAGAGGGTGGCAGTTAGACTTGCTATACCCTGGGATACTTGTTAAGTGGCCTCAGACCCTGCACTAGCACTACATACTTCTGCCTGGTGACTCACTGAGAACTGACTTCATGAAACTGCAGTACCACCAGATGCTTTTTAAGTAACTGAGCCTTTCAGGCAGCTGGAGGCAGCTGGAGGCAGCTGGAGGCAGGTGGAGGTAGATATTAGGTTCCTTGGGACTTGTACTGACCTGCCCCTGGTACCAGTGATAACAGCTGTCCTTGGTGCACACATGGTCCTTCTCACTCACACCTAGGCCCACACAGGCAGCTAGAAACTGTGTATTGCTTTGAAAATCCCAACAAGGAGTTTCCCAGGGCCTGTCATAGGCAGTGTCTGACATTGGTCTGGACCAAAGTCCCTCCAAAGAGACCCCAGGAAAAAAAATATTGGCCAGTTTCAGACAACATCAGAACAAAGTCTAATAAACTTCACAAGTGGAATATCCAAAGGGAAATCTTGGAAGGCACCAGACCCAGATGAGGTGAATTCTGCTTCCTGTGGTCACTCCTGCATGACCTCTCATATACTGTGGTCAGGGTCAATCCTTACAGTCAGTCTGAGGATGGACCCCACACATTAATGGGCCAGTAGCAATCAAAACTCAATCACAAGAGGAGGCCCACTAAGGTGCATTCCTAGAGCACCCAGAATAGGTGATCACAGAGAATGTGCCACTGGGTCCCACGGGATACCTACTTTATAGGTAGTCCAACATGGGAAATCATAGCAGAACAAAAAGAGGCAGCCAAAATATGGAAACAAGCCCCAAATGAAAGAACAGGAGAAATTTACAGAAAAAGAGCTAAATGAAATGGATGCAAGCAATTTACCATGTATAGAGTTTTAAAAAATGGTTATAAGGATGCTCGGGGAACTTAGTGAGAACTTCAAAACAGAGATAGCAAGCATAAAAATGACATAGAAACTGCAGTAAACAGCTGGTTAGAGTTAAAGAATACAATATCTGAAATGAAGAATATACTAGAAGGAATAAAGAGTAGATTGGATGAAGCAGTGAATTCAATCAGTGATATGGGAGATAAGTTGGCAGAAAACACCCAATCAGAGCAACAAAATTAAGAAAAAAAGAATTTTAAAAAGTTAGGATAGTTTAAGTTATCTTGGGACAACATGAAGCATAACAACAACAACATCATAGGCTTTCCAGAAGGAGAAGAGAGAAGACAGGCGATTGAGAACCTATTTGAAGAAATAATTACTGAAAACTTCCCTTGCCTGTTGAATAAAAAAGACACACAAGTCCAAGAAGCACAGAGAGTTCCAAAGTAGATGGACCCAAAGAGTCCCACACCAAGACACATTAAAATTAAAATGGCAAAGAGAATCTTAAAAGCAACAAGAGAAAAGCAGTTAATTACCTATGAGGGAGTTTCCATAAGACTGTCAGCTGTTTTTCAAACAGAAGCATTTTAAAGCCAGAGGGACTGGCTCATGAAATATTCAAAATGATGAAAAGCAGGAACCTACAACCTAGACAACATTACCCAGAGAGACTCTCATTTAAAATTGAAGGAGAAAGAAAGAGCTTCCCTGACAAGAAGAAGCTAAAGCAGTTTGTTACCACCAAACCAGTATTATAAGACATGTTAAAGGGTGTTCTTGAAGAAGAACAACAACAATAAAACAAATAAACAAACAGAGGACATAGTTAAAACAATAAATTGGCAATACATATGTATCAGTATTCACTATAAAATTAAATGGCTTAATGCTCCAATGAAAAGATATAGGGTAGCTGTGGGATAAGAACAGATATACAAGGTCTTTCCAGAGTATATCCAGGCATATAATATAAAAAATAGAGATTTTGTTGAAGAAGATACAAGATACAAAAAATACTGTACATAGGACACTGAAGCCTCAGTCCTATTCAAAATAGGCACCTTGGACCTCACACAGTTCTCCAAATTGCCATCAGTTGCCCCATCATATTTTCCTGACTCTCACTGTTGGTCTGAAATCTCTTCCTTTTCAAAGGTGATTTTGGTTTGGGGAAAAACCAGAAGTCACAGGGCACCAAATCCGGGTTTTAGGAGGGCTGAGTCACTTGGGTGATTTGGTGTTTTGCCAAAAATCTCTGCACGATAGGTGATGCATAAGTAGGCACATTGTTGTGATGAAGGTGCCAATCACCAGTTGCACATAGCTGCAGCCTTTGGAATCATTGGAATAGTTTCTGTGGAGGAATGCTTAATTCAAGCTTAATTCAAAATTGGATGCAGATTCATTGCTCTACTCACTCAGTCATTTTGAATGTGCTCACTCAATGGCATCTACCACCCCCACTGACCAGTACAGTGAAGTCACCATTGTTCACATGTGCACATTCCAATCCACTTTTCTTGGCTGCTGTGTTATATCATTGTTATACAAACCATTCTCATTTGTATGAGAATGTCTGGACTTTTCCTGGACAGACCTAGTACATACACACACACACACACACACACACACATTTATATACACTGTGTGTGGGGTGTGTGTGTGTGTGTGTGTGTATACACACACACTGTCTATAAGAGACCCATTTCAAGATGAAAGATACACACAGACTAAAAGTTTTATGAAAATTGAAATAAAAAAAAGTTGGGGTAGCAATACTTATATCTGATAGAATAGACCTTAAAAAAAGGCTATAGCAAGAGACACATAGAACACTACATAATGATTAAGTGAACAATTCACAAGAGGATATAATGCTTGTAAATATTTATGCATACAACATAGGAGCACCTAAATATGTACAGCAAATCTTGGTGGACATAAAGGGAGAGTCAACATTAATACACACATAGTAGGGATTTTAACATGCTGTACACGTCAGTGGAAACATCTACCAGACAGAAAGTCAGCGAGGAAACAGCGGCCTTGTTTAGGTGGATTTAATTGATATTTTCATAGCAGTTTACCCCAAATCAGCAGAATATACATTCTTTTCAAGTGCACATGGGACATTTTCTAGGGTAGACCGTATATTTGATCATAAAAGAAGTCTCAATAAATTTAAGAAGATCAGAATTGTGTCAAGCATTTCTCTGACCATAATGGTATGGAGTTAGAAATAAATTACAAGAAGAAAACTGAAAAACACACAAAAACATGGAAGCTAAATAACATTTTACTAAACAATGAATGGGTTGATAATGAGATCAAAGAAGAAATCAAAAGATAACTTGAAACAAATGACAGTAAGGCTACAAAAACCCCAAATTGGGGGGACATAGCAAAAGCAGTCCTGAGAGGGAAATTCATGGTATTATAGGCCTACCTCAAGTAGTGAGAAAAATCTAAAATACACAATTTATCTTTACACAGAAAAGGGGAATAACCAAAATCCAAAGTGAGTAGAAGAAAATAAATAATAAAGATTAGAGCAGAAATATGCCCTGGTCAGTGTTGCTCAGTGGGTTGGAGTGCCATCCTGTAACCAAAGCGTTGAGGGTTTGGTACCTAGTTGGGGCATGTACCTATGTTGAGTTTTTGATTCCCAGTCTGGGCATGTGTGATTCTGTGGTCTGGGTGTGGATGGGAGGCAAACAATAAATCTTTCTCATATCGACATTTCTCTCCCTCTCTCTAAAGCAATGAAAAAATGTCCTCAGGTGAGGAAAAAATATTAAAGATCAGAGCAGAAATAAATGAAACAGAGTCTAAGCAAATGGTATAAAACATGAGTGAAACCAAGAGCTGCTTCTTTGAAAAGATAAACAAGGTTGACAAACCTTTAATCAAAGAAAAAGAGAGAACTCAAATAAAATCAGAAATGAAAAAAAAAGTAACAACATCACAGAAATACAAGGGTTTATAAGAAGATATTATAAACACATATATGCCAACAATTGGAGAATCTGAATGAAATTTATAAATTCCTAGAAATATGCAATCTTCCAACACTGAATCAGGAAGAATCGCAGAATCTGAATAGCTATTTAGAACTAAAGAAATAATTTAAAAACTAACAACAAACTAAAGTCATAGATTAGGTGACTTTACAGGTGAATTTTACTAAACATTCAAAGAACTAACACCTATTCTTCCCAAACTATTCCAAAAATTTTAAGAAGAAGAAGGCTCCTAAGCTGATTTTATAAGCCAACATTATCCAAATTCCAAAACCAGATAAGGACATTGCAGAAAAAGAAAATTATAGGCCAATATCCCAGATTGAACAGAGATGCTAAAATCCTCAGTGAAATATGAGCAAACCAGATCGAGCAATACATTTAAAAGTTCATACACCGTGATTGAATGGGATTTATTCCAGAGATTCTAGGCTGGTACAATATCTGCAAATCAATAAACATGATATACTATGTAAAGAAAATGACATATAAAAAAACACATAAACTTATCAATAGCTGCAGCAAAATCATTTGATAAAATCCAGCACCCATTTGTGGTAACAACTCTCCTCAAACTGGGAACAGAGGGAGCATAACTGAACATAATAAAGGCCATATATGACAAACGCACAGCCAACATCATACTCAATGGGCAAGAAGTAAGAGTGTTTTCCTTAAGATACGGACCAACACAGGGATGTCCACTTTCACAACTTTTATTCAACAAAGTACTAGAAGCCCTACCCACAGCCATCAGACAGAAAGAAGAAATAAGAGGCATCCAAATTAAAAAGGAAGGAGTAAAACTGTTATTACTTGCAGATGACATGATACTGTATATACAGAACCTTAAAGATTCCACCAGAAACCACTAGAACTGATAAATTAATTTAGTAAAGTAGCAGGATAAAAAATAACCCAATATCAGTAGCATTTCTGTACCTGAATACTGAACTATCAGAAAGGGAAACTAAGAAAACATTGTGTTACATTGTATCAAAAATATACCTAGGCATAATTTAACCAAGAATGTAAAGTACCTGTACTTTACAAGACACCAAAAGAAAATTATAAGACACCGAAGAAACACAGATAAGTGGAAAGACCCACTGTGCAAGAATAGAAAAATTAACTTCACTAAAATGTCAATACTACCTGAAGCAATCTGTAGATTCAATGCAATTCATATCAAGATACCAATGTTGTATTTCACAGAAATAGAACAAATATTCCAAAACATTCTATGGAACCAGAAAAGACCTTGAATAGCCACAAGCAATCTTGAAAATGAAGAACAAAGTTGAGGAATCATACTACCTGATATCAAACTCTAATACAAGGCATGTTTTCATATAAAAATAGACATAGATCAACAGTACAGAAGAGAGTGCAGAAATAAACCCACACCTTTATAATCAATTAATATTTGAAAAAAGAGGCAAGAGCTTACAATAAGTTAAATGTAGTCTATTCAATAAATACTGTTCAGAAAATTGGACAGATAAGTGGGAAAAAATGAAACTAGATCACCTTCTTACACCATACATAAGAATAAACTCAAAATGGATTAGACTTAAATATTAGACCAGAAATCATAAAAATTCTAGAAGAAAACATAAGCAGGACAATCTCAGACATTTCTCAAAGCAATATTTTCCCGATATGTTTCTTCAGGCAAAGGAAGAGAAAAAATGAACAACTGGCACTACATCCAACTAAAATGTTTTTGTACTGTGAGGGAGATCATCAATAAAATGAAAGCACAGCCCATTAAATAAGAGAACATATTCTCCAATGATATATCTCTTAGGGGGTTAATATCCAAAATTTATAAGGAACTTATAAAATCAACACCAAAACAACAACACAAACATCCAATTAAAAATGGGCAAGGGACCTGAATAGACACTTCTCAAAAGAAGGCATACAGATGGCCAATAAACATATGAAAATATATTCAACATCAGTAGTCCTCAGAGAAATTCAGATTAAAACCACAATGAGTGCCTTAGCTGGTGTAGCTCAGTGGATTGAGTGCTGGCCTGTGAACCAGAGGGACACTGGTTCAATTCCCAGTCAGGGCACATGCGTGGGTTGCAGGCCAGGTCCCCATTATGGGACACTGGAGCAGCAACCACACATTAATGTTTCTCTTCCTCTCTTTCTCCTTCCCTTCCCCTCTCTCTAAAAATAAATAAATAAAATCTTAAAACAAACACAATGAGGATTTAATTGGATTATCATTTCACACCTGGCAGAATGGCTATCATCAATAAATCAACAAACAGCTAGCGTTAGCAAAATGATGTGGAGAAAAGGGAACCCTCGTGTACTGGTGGTGGGAATGCAGACTGGTGCAGCCACTATAGAAAACTGTGGATTTTCCTTAAAAATAAAATGACCTACCTTTTGTCCAAGCAATTCAACTTCTGGGAATATATCCAAAGAAATCAAAATAATTCAAAAGAATACATGCACTCCTATGTTCAGTGCAGTGTTGTTTATAATAGTGCAGATTTGGAAACAGCAAAGGACCCATCAGTAAATGAGTGGATTAAAAAGCTGTGGTACATTTACACAATGGAATATTACCCTTCGCAACAGCTTCGATGAAACTGGAGAGCATTATGCTGAGTGAAATAAGCCAGGAGGTGAAAGACAAATACCATATGGCTTCACCTATAAGTGGAACCTAATCAACAAAACAAATGATCAAACTAGAACCAAAGACATCGAAATAAAGAACAAACTGATAGTGACCAGGGGGTAGAGGGCAGGGGAATAATGGGGGAAAGAAGGGAAAGGGTCAAGTCAATGAACGTGCATAAAGGACCCATGGGCATGGGTAGGGATTGACTGCGGGAGGGTGGGGTGGAGTGGGGGGGCAGGGGAGAGCAACAGGGAGAAAACAGGACAACAGTAATTGAACACCAATAAAAACAACAAAAACATGGTACATTTACATGATCGAATACTACTTGGCTACAAAACTAAAACAAAAAAAACTCACCTTTTTTGACAGCATGGATAGACTTGCAGAGTGTTATGCTAAGTGAAAGAAGCCAGTCAGTGATAAACAAACACTATATGATTTTACTTATGTGTGGAATCTAATGAACAAAATAAACAAAGAAAATAGAAACAGATTCGTAGATACAGAGAATAGACTGAAGCTGCCTGATGGGAGGGGCGTGGGTGGACTGCTTGAAAAAGGGAAAGGGATTAAGCAAAAAACGACAAAAACAACCTCGTAGATACAGACAACATAGGTGCTCACCAGTGGGAAAGGGGCATAGGAGGGGATGGAAGAGGGTAAAGGGAGAATAAATGGTGATGGGAGGAGTCTTGACTTAATGAACACACTGTCAGTACACAATGATGTGGTATAGGATTGTACACCTGAATCCTATATAATTTTATTAACCAATGTCGCCGAATAAATTCAATAAAAATTTTTTAAAGATAAAAAATATTAGCAAGCAAATAAAAGCATGGATCTTGATATGGTGAATTAATAGCAAAGAACAGAAATTTAGAATTAGCAACTTTTACATTTAGATTTTCATGTCAATATTGGAGAGATGTTGGCTTGAAGGCATTTAAGTGAGCATGCATTTCATTGGTAAATACTATAACTTTTTATTAACAATGTAATATATTTGTACTTTCAGACACAATACTGAGAATTATCTTCATTAAGAAAAATAATCAAATTACTATTTTATGTATCAGTTGTTGTGGTTTAATATATTAATGGATGAATATTTTGATCAGTATGATCCTTCCTCTAGAAAACCTTAAGTGATTATTGCAACCTTCATCGATCTTTATTTTAATTTAGCAACTAATTTTATAGTTGTATGGTTATAATAATTATTGTTTACAAGTTATCTGTATTTTCTTAACTAGATTTCACACCTCCGAAGTACAGCGATCATATATTTATACTTTTTCTTTCCCACAGGGCTTAAGTAAATCCTGTGTACACAAATGTTCAATAATTTCTGTTTATTATTAACTGTAAAAACAGCTCTTGATTGTAAACTTCCCTGTAGCCAGTGCCTTGCTATAGCTCTTCAGTACAACAAAAGTAGTAATGTATAAAACTTTTACAAATATTCAAACAAGGTGTCCATTGTTAAATATTTGTTGTGATTTCCAAATTCTTCAGTTAGGACTCAGATTTCCTTAAAAGCTTCCATCAAATTGACATCATTGATTTTAATTTTTGGTGTTCAACTCAATTCATGTTAATATTAAACTAAACCTTTGAAATGATATTTGCCTTCAATATTCCCTGCAGATCCCTATTCATAAACAATTAGTATTCTGATTATGAGATTAAATTTTTTAAATTTTATTTGACTTTACATGATATTAGACTTTCCAACCAATAATTATGGAATAATAATTATTATTCTTTTGAACAATAATGATTGAATAATGATTGAAAGAATAATAATTATTCAGTAATTATGTTGAATACCCACAGTTAATGTTAAGTACTAAAAATGAGCAGAATGAATATTACCTGCTGAAATGCATACATATAAGTACATTTTTTGAGAAGAAACAAGTGACAGTGGAATTGTTCTAGCAAACATTTGGGGCCAAACAGCAAACATTAAACTAAAAGTCAGAGTGCCTTGACTTCTGTATATTAGTTCCATTATTCTCTCTGCTCCTAAAAAGACAGATGGCATTCAGAGTCTGAATGGGCTGTTCCCAGATTTTTTATTTATCAAGATGTATTATTTAATAACTGGCTTTATTTTAATTCTGTTTTCAAAAATGTAAGCAAACAATGACATATAGTACTGCACTACTATGTTAATCATTTAGTTTTCAACCTTCCTTCTTTAATCTGTTTTCAAGGTGAGAGAGAATGCTGCTGTAGTGAAAAGTGAATGACTCCTTCACATTTGGTTTTCCTTCAATTTTTTACTTAAAAGTTAACTACGTACCTAGTCAGAGGTGTTGAATAATGTTTCTTTCTATCTAAAATTGCTTTTGAAGCATTTTTTCCTCTTATACTTCATTATCTTTAGGCACAGCTTTAGGTAATATTTTAAAAGTCATAAAATATTTTCTTAAGATATGATTACATAAATCCTTTACAAACACAAATCATACAAGGGCTTGCATTTGAAATTTTAAAAATAAGCAAATAAAACTAGTGGCTATGTAGCAAATCTCTAAACTTACTTAAAATGTTCCTTTTCTCCTCTTATTCTTGTAAAACTATTCTATATATTTCAGCCCTAGGAGAAGTTTTTGTTTTGATAAGGAAAACATGTCGTGGGGTTTCTATTTTGATATTAGTCTTGTGGGTGAGACATTTGGCCAGGTTACCAAATTATCTTGATCTCACCAGCTTCTACTGTTTTCTCCTGTCCCCACCCTTTACCTCCAGGGATCTTCAGAAAGTTGTTTAACTTTCTTGAGTATCCATTCCTACCTATATCTAAAAATGCCATAAAGATAAATTCAACAAATGCTTTGGTATTCTACAGCTGACTTTGGTATTCTTAGATTGATATTCTTTAAAGGACAGAGATCATCTCTTCTTTTTTTCTTTGCTTATCTTATTCAGTGACTTGAAAACCCAGTACCCAACACATGTTTTATTTTGAGATCTTGAGTTCTGTAATGATCTATGATAATGGAACAGCCTGTATTGGCTGGACTATTTGAACAATTATGCATGGTATTGAACAAAGAAAAGGGAACATAATAAATGGATATCCTTTTGTTTTGAGGGCTATTAAATGCCTTCACTTTCATACAATGAGATATTTGATAAACAGAGTTGAGCCTCATGGTTAATGACATTTCCAAGTTCCAGAATGTCTGTAAATAATGGAGGAACTTCATTATAAACAATGGAGGGTAGAACAAAGAACCTCTCTTCTGCCACGTGAGAATAAATTACTTCATATCTCCTCTATACTTACGTGAATGATGTTGAAGTCTATTCATTTATCCTCTGATGCACATTTTTGGATAAATTATGGCATTCTTTTGAAACTTCAAATCCTAATGACTTAATATGATAAAATATGTGACATTTTATAGGCATTTGGTAACACATCTTGCATGGCACTGTAGTGCAGTTACATATGATATCAGTTATTACCTAAGGTATCATATAGTTGTAGGTCATAAACTTTTCATTTAAATTAAACATCACAGCTGGTTGCTTTAATTTGTTCATTATACCACAAATGTTTCAACAGCTTGACTAAAATGAGCCATACTGCAGAATCAAAAGAAGAGCGAAGGTCAGTGCGCAGGAAACCTAGTCATATGCAAATTTTCCCTGGGCTATTTAAAAACGTTCTGCAGACTATGCTGTAGTGGAATGAAAATACATGAAAAGGAGTATACTGAAATGCCAGTTCACTTATGGAGAGTAGTACTACAGATTCTTAATTTCATGACAGTGTTTATAAGAGTACATTTAAAAATTGTGAATATTGTGCATTGAGAGTGTTGTTTAGTTCTTCCATTGTGATAGTCCTGACTTCTTTTTTCAGACTTTTAAAACATTATTAAATCTGCAAAGGCAGTGAGCAGGAAAGAAAAAGCAAAGTGATCACCCTTTTCCTCATCTTCTACTCAGGGAGTTTTTTCCTCCTCAATTGAAAAACCAGAAAAGCTGTCTCTTCACTCATTCTGTTTGCACTCCAAAAGTCTTTAGCTAAGAGGATTGATAATAATAACTTTAAGATTATCATTCATTACAGCATAAACCCAATTTTGAAACTGTTGTGTCTCCAAGGGTGTTCAGTAGCAATTAGCCCTAAATATCATTGCTAAAGCAATTCATAAGCTATAATAATATAATCACTTATGATCAGAAAATAAAGTCTCCCAAATTATGTGCTGGCAACACAACAGAGATAAAGAAATTAGTGCAATAGGTTTTTACAGTGATATTTCAATATATTAAAATTTTAACTAAATTGGCTCTTTTATAATCATAAAGTCATAGAATTTTAAAGCTGAATGAGAACCAAAAGGTCTCTGGGAGAGTTTGTTCTCAACAAGACTGCATCTATCTAATCATCATCTCTCATTTCAGAAATAATTATTGTCCCTAAAGCATAATGCCCTTAACTATGACATTTGGAGCCCAGTTCCGTCCTATCCATGTATTACTGAAGTATGCTCTGTTACATGTTCTGATCTAGTCATTGTGTGTGTATGTTCTTAGCCAATATTTTAAATACCCTTCTTCCTTTTAACATTGCTCAATTACTGTCTCCTCCTAGAGTTATCCTAAATCATTTCAATCAAAATAAACTCTCCCTTTATTGGAATATCCATACAACTTTATTATTATGGGATTATAATTATGGAATTCCTTTAGTCCCATATTAGGTTTATTTTAACAGTTAGACCGCTAGAGTATGAACTCCTATGGTTACTGTAGCATCCATCTGCCCTTCAGCTCTCCATTTCTCTGTGTACCTAATTAATGTACACTGAAGTGAACTGCATCACCATTCTAATCTAACTCATTTTCGTTATAATAGAGAAAGTTGAGTTTCAGGGAAATTGTTTTCTAAACAAAATAAATTAGTGTTATTTCCAGGATCAAAAACCCATTTGTGACTCATCATGCATAGGTGCCTCATGATATATAAGAGAAAAGCCTGCTCTGCTTAAAGTTAGTGTTATAATTAAAGTTGGGAAGTACAGGTTTTGGTTTCTCAATGCAGCTTTCACTGTTGTTGGCAGGAAACAGGCCCTTACCTCCTATTCTCTTGTCTGTTTGTTTTCCCAGCTCCCCTGTGCACCGTGTTTCTGGGGTTAACTTTAGCAGCAGTAGTAATCTGCCTTGCTTCATCTTCCCTGTTACATGGAGGAAACTGTAATCAATTGAAAAGAAGAGGGCATTCATAGTAGAGAAACCCGCATGCGGTCATATTCCCTAACTTTACATTTACATTTTAGGTATTTTTGAGTCTCTATTAATAGGTCCCATGCTCTGCACAAACTAAAGGTCCTCTCGAAATATTAATCTTTTCTCAAAATGGAGAGGTATATGTACTCTGGAGATGGATGTTCTGAGTTTGAATCTCAGCTATGCCTCGTCCTTGTTCTGTGACCTTGAATAAGATACTAAAGTCCTCTGTACCTCAGAGATCTAATGTAAGAATTAGAGTAATAGTTTTGAGAATTAAGTGAGTTAGTAATTGTGAAGCATTTAAAATATCATGTTTCCACTAGTATTGGCATTTTGTAGAACTCAAACAACCATTTTATTTCCTTTAAGACATAACCAAAAATATATTTTCAAAAATAGTGTTCTTCTTCCAAATACTATTCATGGCATTACCTCTAGAGGTTTTGCTTCCTCTCTAACACATTTTTCCCTTGAGCATTCAGTGTGTTTGCACATTTATCCCATCATATAACTTCACTGCCTAAAATCCTTCATTGAACTATCATTGTAAATTCCCAGATGTGTGAGCATTCCAGTTTGAAAGAATTAAAATATTCTCTTATATTTTCATTTGAATAGACTCTTCATTGTCTAAATGACATGACTAGTATGGGAACCTCAGGTCTGGAAAAGATGATGGTGGAGGGCATGTTGGCAATTGGCAGGGAAGTTCCAGATCACGGTGTTTTGTGCTTCTTTAAAGTCAGGTCTGGTCTTAAATATACAACAAAAGACACTGATAACACAGGCTGAGGCCTCTTTGAATATCAGCCAGAGAGGCTAATTCCAACCTTTACTGGTTTCCTTTCAGATATGAAGATTATTTTTATCATCTAATATTGTCTAATCACATCGTAATATTTCATAATCTATATTTTTTCATAGCAACCAAGCAAAATGTGAGTTTTAAGGATGTTGGGTATAATCCCTAGTCATGATCAGGAACTAAAGTCATTGACACGAATTTACCAAAAGACATGGACAGATGCTATCTGTTCCTGTAAACCTGCTCCTACATGAATAGGCAAAGCCATCATACCATAGACAAAGCATAAAATTGTGAATCTAAGATTGTGCATAAAGATTGCAATTTAGCAGAGTGTGGAGATCCTTAATTCATTTAAACCATTTACTAAATATTTTATATCAGGCATTTTTTCTGAACTTAATTTTTTTAATTTCTAAGGGTAATATAATGACTGAACGTCCTATGTCACAGAGCTGCTATGAGAATCGGTCAGCTCATATGTGAAAAAATGCTTTAAAAACTAAAAATTAAAAATAATTTGGAAACATTTTTTAAAGAATTAAAGTTAAAAGAACCAATGCTTTTATAATCGAGTCCCGTCTAATCATTAAAGAGTGAATGATTCTCATTTTACTCATGTATACTATAATCTATACCATAGGAAGCACTGAAGGGCTTTTTCTACTTCACTCTAAAATTCTAGCCTAACTTGAATGTTGAAAATAACAAAGTCACCCCGCAACAACATACATATAGAACCATGTTACTTAAGAATAAGATACATAATTTCTCAGTGAAGTATTTGCAAATAAGGTCTAGCCAATTAATTAAAAAGGAATCACAAATAGCAGGCAATGTTTATGGAGTGCTTACATGATCTCACTTCTTTTTTCTTAAGAAGAATTATTTATTTAAAAGTTGAATAAAATTGTTGTACACAGCATAATTTACAAAAAAGTTTTTTAAAAGGTCAACCACTTCTAAAAATTCTAGACAGGCAATGAAGAAAGAAGGTATGTACAGCCAAAATTAAGTATTTTATTTAAAGATTTTATTTTATTAAAATCTTAATTTTAAATAAAAATTTTTATTTTTTAAATAAAAATTATTTTATTTAAAAATCTTTTTAAAGATTTTTAATTGTTATTCTATAACAACTTTCTATTATATCCCAATTTAACTGGTAATAAAATTGAGCCCTTGCAAGGTAAAGTAACTTCATCTCATAAATGTAGTGAGTAGTCCGGCTAGAATTTGAAACCCTGCAGTCTGACTCCTGAGTTCATGGTCTTAGCAACATACTATCCTGTTTTGCTGATCCGTGTAAGATTCAAGGATAGTTACATTTTTATGAAATGTATCAGTATGATTCATGACAGCAGTGAATCAAAAGAGACAAATATTAATTGTTTCCATATGTGAGTAAGATGATGCTATCACCAGTGACAAACTACAAGCTTCGTATTAAAAAAAAACCCACACACTTTGTTTTAAAATAGGCACCTCCACTAAAGGAGGTACACTGAAATTCAGTTCAGTTCCCACTGATGTTGCCTTGGGCACCTACAGCGTACCGGCGATAGTGCGCTTAGGGTGCCTGAAGAGTGATGAGATGGAGATGGAGGATTCTGCCTGGCCAGGATCACAGGGCCCCTGGAGGATGAATACAAGATAGACAGGAAGAGATTAAGCAACTTCAATAAATTGATAACAGAGAGCGTTGAGTTTTTTTCAGGCAGAAGGACCAACACATATATGTAGTTCTAAAATAGCTAGCTGTACATGGGAACTAAAAATAATTCCGTGTTAACAGAGAGCAGTGTGAAGTGGAGAGTGGCAGAGATGAAGTGGGGCAGAGGCAGATGCCAGTCAGCAGAGCCCCTCTGTCATCTTGTCAGGGGGAGGGCCTCTGACTTTCTGCTATGAAAACTACCTGAAGGTGTTTCTTCTTTCTGGTGGGTTACATCCAAAGTCTTTAGAGCAAAAATAACCCTGAAGAGATTGAAATAGTACAGGAAACTGACAGGTGCCTTAAAAGGACAATTGGAGAGGAGATGCATTTAGGAATTGTTTAGGAGTTAAAATCATCGGAGACTGTTGACTAAATAGAGAGGAATATAAGGTGACCTCTAATATATAAAGTGACTGGGTAACATGTGAAGCCATTTGTGACAATCAGAAATTAGGGAGTAGAATCATTGAGGGGATGGAGGAGGCTGATGTATCCTCCAAGTAGCTCTGTCCACTGCGTAGACATGCAGACAGTGGCAGCTCAGGGGAGAGGTCAACACAGTGGACTGGGGAGTTGTAAACACACAGGTGGTACGGAAACCATAAAAAGAGAATTGAAAAGGAGTTTGCATGATATAGTGTTTGGCATACAGTAAGTTCCCCAAGGTCATTTACTGAAAAAAACTAAGTAAAGCAAGGTGTAATGAGTCAAGAAAAGAGTGGAGTGGAAGAATTGCACCATTTAGGGGCCAGAGGAAGTACCCCTGGCAAGGGGTAGGGAGGAGTGCCTGTATAAAATACAATGTAAGTTGTAGAAATCATGTCTGTGGTCATATGCATGTGATAAAATAAGCATCAAATTACATCAGCGATTAACTCTACATAGAATAGGAGGTAAATTAGACTACAGTACAAAGGACTCTAACAATCTCTCTCTTTATTCCTCTGAAAGGAAAAAAAACTAAAGAAACAGGAAAACATGCTAAAATTTGAGATGGTGTTTAGTGAGTCCATAAATATATGCTATTTTTAAACACATTTATATATGCTTAAAATATTTCCTAGTAACTTTTTTTAAAGGGTAATTGGAGAATTTGGAACAGAATCAGTAAGTGTGAAATACACTTTGTAAAAACCCGAGATTGAAAGTAAAAAAATGGGAGTGTGTTAGACTGGACTCAAGACAAGGAGAGATTTTTTTATTCTTCTTTTTCTAAGATGGGAGAGACTTCACTAGTTTATAGATTTAACAAAAGGACAGATGGAGGACAGTTTTTGAAATATAGGCAGTGTCTCAACAATATAGTTGTGAAGTCAAAAATGAGAAAATTCATGTCATCCAGTATGTTTGTCCTTCAAATTCCATTACAATAGAGTTAGAATTTTTATAGTTTTAATATATGCCTTAGAGTATTAAAAGCATAAACTCATTTTGTCTAGTTCTGCATTATAATAAAGAACTAAGGGGAAAATGTTATACTTCTTAGATGACATCATTCAAGAAGTTATAGCAAGACAGTTGCCTACTCTGTTTTTCTCAAAGGAAATTAGTGACCATGAGAGTCATTCACAAATTGCAGTGCATTTGTGTTGTAATGTGCTGTCCCTGATGCAGGACTCCCGCTTGTACAGTAGCATCACCAAATGGACAGAAGAGAGTGCACCTGCTGGAAGAAAAAAGGAAAGAGAATGTGTGGGCCAACATATAATCTTGTATTTCTAAATAGTGAAAACTGTTGAAAAGAGAATGTAGTTGAAGTTACGGAAGTGTCACAGCATTAGTAATGGAGAATTTATTTAAAATATAGAATTTCTTAATGACTTCAAGAATTGACATCATGGGTGGACTATAACTGCCTTTTGCTTGCCCTGTGTAATAGCTCTGAGTCTGATAGTGTGAGTCAGAAATTCTTTTAAGATTTTGGGCAGTTTATCTGGAAGTACTTTTTATTTTTGCTGAATTCATTTTATATTTGGAAATGTTCTTTGGTTTGGTCCTTAAAGAATATAGAATATTGTCCTGAGAAGCATTTGCGGCTATGAAGGCACTGTCTAGTTGTATTAGAACAATAAATAGAGTTGAGAAAAAGATGACAATAATAGATGACAAAAATAGAAATGACAATAATAGAAAAAGATGACAATAATTAAAAAAATTATTCTTGTGGCCAAAGATGGCATTAAAACCATCTCCTGAGCAACAGATCTCAAAGAAATGCCAAATGTATTAATTGTTTAAATTGCATCATCAAGTGTCAGGGCAAGTATGTCAAATGAAGGGCAAACAATTCAGCTGCATTACTACTAATCCTATTACCAAAAATCTCTTGTTCTTTACTCTTCTTATTCCTAATGTTCTCTTGCTCATCCTTTTGCTAATTCTATTTTCTCAATTTGATCATTGCTATTGTTGCATCTCATGTCATTTCACCATCTTGGGCAAGTTGCCTTGAATTTTCTCTCACCTCCTGACTCCCAGCTGCTCTCTGTTGCTGTTCTCCAGTGACCTCCATCCCTCTGCATTAGCCAAAGGCTCATGTGTGAGCTGGATCGTCGTCTCATTCAGACAATGGAGTCTTAAATGTGCTGGCAGCTATTACAGCAGCACTGGGATTCGAATCGCAAGGACAGGTGTGCCCCTCACCCTTTGAGATTCCACACTGAGGAATCCTTGGGACAATTATGGCAAAAATAACTCACGGTACTGTACAACTTGCAGATGTGGGCTCTTTTTGATCCTCTTATCATCTTCTCTTGACTTCACTCTTTTAAAAAATTGTATCTCTTGGACATCAGTTTTCCAATTCAGCCTTAGTCTGTCTTATCATGGAAGAAATTCATGTCATGTTCTCAAATTACAATAATGATTATTCTAAGTGAGCTAACCCCACCCCACCTCACACAAATGCCTGTCAATTTTAATTAAGAATTTTAAACATCAGTGGAGGAGAAATTTTTGTATCTTTAGATATTTCTGAAATGATGCAAATTATGTTTGGTAATTATTTATAATTAGTGATAAGAATGGTAATAAAAACTGAAATTTTATCATGTACTATTTTTTCCTCTCATTTAATTCTCAAAAATCTCTATGATTCAATATATGATCATCATCATTTTGCTGAACAAATATTTGAAATGCAAAAAAGTTTGTAAACTTAGAAGTCACCTGACACCCCCCAAAAAAGATAGTGCTGCTGAGCTTTCACTCTTTATTTATTAATGAAGCTACCATTAGAAACAGTAGTCTATAAAACTATGTCTGATTAGTTGACAAAGAGAAATTTAGGGCTGTACCTGGACTCATTATAATGCTCATGGAGTCAGAAATTTCTAAGCACCCTCCAGTTGAATTATTGCTTCTGCTTTTAGTTATCACCTACACTGGAAATACTTAGGATAAATGAGGCCAATAAACCTACCAAATTAAAACACTTAAATAAGGTGGTTAAAAGAAGAGGGGCTGTGAACAGAGATAGAAATAGCTCTTAACAACGAAGGATGTAAAACTTACAGAAATGCTTATGTAATGTGGGATACAGTGGAGGTATTCCCAGATAGAGACAGGACTTCCAAATGCAGGCCACCAAGAAGAATTGTAGTGGTTAAGGCTACCATCAGCAGGGAATAAAGATTCTACAAGAAACAGAAATTCACATTTGTCATTTTTAAAAAGGGAGAGAAGTGGGGAGATGTTATATTCTTCTGAGTCACTTCTGCCCTACCTTTCTGGAGATTCTGGTTCCTTGTCCACTTTCACACAATGTGCAAAAAGTTGTGTGAAATAACTCCAAGTGTAGCTGGGTAAATTGAAAGTTAACTTTTTAGGCATTCTGTTGCAGACATCAGGCCAGTCAACTTAGAGTCCATTCTTGTACCATATCTCTCTATTCTGAAGGAAATTTTAAATTCACACATTTAGGAACCTCTTAGAATATTCCAAATTTCTGGAATATCCAAAAGAGATGGTGTGTCTAATCTGAGAAGGGGAAAAGACATTCCAATCAGGAAACAAAAATGACAGATGTTAAAACAATCCTTAAGGGGACATTTGGATGGTACGATGAGAAAAGCACAATTTGGGTGTAGGAAATGGGGAACCAGTTGGAAAGAGTCAATGTGAAAACCACATGAGGAGACAAATGAAGTTCAGAGTAAATTGAGGCCCTAAAGGGCATGCAGTTACACTGATGGTAGTAAATACACACCACCCTTGTTAACAATTTTCTTTATTATTGTCTTGAAAATAATTTAAGACAACTGGGCATTAATTAATACTTCTTTAACAGTTGAATTCAAAAAGTTCAGTTGCAACGGTAATGAAAAACAACTTCTATACATGTGTGGATAATTTTTTTAAATTAAGGGGGAAAATAATTTTGCATCTCTAATTATGTACATTATTTTATTACTGATTTATTCTACCCTTTATATTTTTGTATTAAGTGCCTTTTCTTGATTAACATATACTTTGAAAGTGCAAGAGTAGAACAAATAATGAATAAGAAAGCAGTAAAAAGAAATTCAGAGCAACAATTCTCCTTTTAGCCCTGGCTTAGAGATTTGTTTTTGTATTTTGCCATTTGATGATCTCTGTTGCTTACCACAAGGATAAATATCCAATGCTCTTTTTAAATGAATAAAATAAAATGTTTAATGTTTATAGTTTACTAAAACTGGAAAAATCACATGTAACTTTGAGGAATGCTTTAACATTCCTGCATAACCTTTCATTCAAAATCAAGTTACACTGTTAAAAATGAGCTTGAAAATCCTAAGTGAAAAAAATGTTTTGAGTTGAAAAGTATAAACAGACAGGACAGCTTTCCTCAATTTTGTATCCAGCACAGTGTCTCCTGATATTACAATAGCACTAGTAAATACTTGTGACTTTATAGTGAGCAATTTTTTAGTCTTCATTTTCAGACTCAATAGTTATCAAAATTTATATATTTTTATGTTTACTTGATCAGTAGTTTTATACATGAAATATTAAACATTTAAAAAATCTAACTGTGATTAATATTACATAGTACGATACATTTTAATAATAATATATACAAATGTATGTGCAAATATAATTTATATTTTCTTTAAAAACCCAGTCCCTCAAAGTTAGCTCTTCCTTATTTGAAATAAGTAACTCTTAGTATATAAAGCATAAATAAAATATGAAAATACATTAGCTTAAAGAGCACACATATTAAATTTATTAATGATGCTCAAGAGTAAATATTACAGTATGAAGACACCAATTATAATACTTTTCTTTTGCTCAATAGTAAACTTCTAATCTTTTTAGAATTAAAAAAAGTCGAGTGCTTCTAAGTACTGTGTAGAGAAATACTGTTAAATAATAATTCCACAAAAATAGTTTTTATAACACAGAAAGTTAGGTTATTAATATAGAATATTGTCATTGAAGGCAACCTGGCACAAAGAAGTGGAGATCTGGATTCTGGTCTTCCGTTTGCCACGTACTACTTTTGGGATTCTGGTAAATGGACGTTACCTCACTGGGCTTCAGATGCCTCATAACTTACTTCAAAAATTAGACTTTAAAGTCATTTTCAGATAACCTGTAGCAAGTGCTGCTGGTGCTCTGCTCATATCTTAGATTCCTTTATCTTGCTGCATGCACACACACAGGGCTCCAGGTCAATGTTGATTCACTCTGACCAGTAACTGTCTTTGTCAGTGAGCTGTCAAAGCTGAAGCTTCAGGAGCCTAAGGCTCACTTTGCTTGCACAGTAAACCTCCCTTACCAATCAATGACTACCTTGCATGGAGGGATCTGGCTACCTTACCCTTGGGTAGGGACAGTTTTGAGATATTTCCCCTTTCTCCAGGCTTTCCTGTGGGATAGAGCCAAAGGTACCTTCTAAGATCTTGAAGCTTCACTTTTAGATATACTTCTTCCCTTCCCTTTCTCTTTCCCCACTTTCCTACTAGTATTTTTCCTGGGAGCATCTCCAAATAAATCAATTTCACAAGAATTATCATCTCAGAGTCCATTTCTGGATATTTCAAGCAATAATCTCTTTTTTTAATTTAAATTGAGATATAATTGATATATAACAATACAAGCAATAACATTCTGACTCATATTGTCTTGGTTTAACATTGGCTTACATGAACTCTGTCTAATGTCTGTATGTTATCTCAGAAAAATACTGCAGAAATTACTGTACTATAATCTTAGTGCCTGAAACAAGTCAATATAAAGATTATTATAAAGAAGACCTATAAGATAATATAGTTACTTTGTATAATAAAATTATGATAACAAATATTATCAATGATAATATGGATTTTTGATGGTGGGTGTTCTTGCCATCTGTGAACCACCAGCATAGATTCATATAAATCAGATATTTGCCATATATTTTATTACCAATAATATAATAAATAGAAAAGCAAAAAAAGGGAAAAAAAGTATAAACAGTTAAACTACAATATATAAAAAACAAGTGAGCGGACAAATGTATACAAACATTAAAAAATGTAGGATTAATCCTGACAGGTGTGGCTCAGCTGTTTGGGCATCATCCTGTGGAGTGAAAAGTCTAGGGTTTGACTCCCTGTCAGGGCATGTGCCTGGGTTGCAGGCTCAGTCCTCAGTCGGGTTGTGTTAAAGAGGCAACCGATGGTTGTTTCTCTCCCTCTCTTTCTCATTCCCTTCCCCTCTCTCTCTAAAAAGTAAGTAAGTAAATAAAGCCTTTTAAATTAATGTAGAATTAACATAATATATACTGAGATTAATGTTGATTTTAGATAAAAAGATATTAATATATGACTCAAATATTGATTCTATTTTGTATTTTTGATGTACTTTAAAATCAAGGTAATATTTTTAAAATAAAATACTACTTTTATAGTACTGGCAATACATAATATAGACATGTATAATCTTCAAAAGTTATTTACAAAGCTCCAAAAGTATTGATGCGTGGAGCAAGTATTAACAACTCAAGAAATTACTTTTGATAAACACTACTTGTGATTTTAATCAGATCGGTTAACTGTTATAAATTCTTCTAAGGACTAAAATATTTCTGAGGGAAAGGGCCTCTTTGACATATACCAACATATCAAAATATGTATGTATTTTTCTCCCAAATGACAAGTGAAATCAGAAGAAAAATCAGCACAGTGGCTAAACTGAGCATTTATTTTATCTGATTCACACATTGTTTCCCTTGAATTCAACCTAAGAATGAAGCTGTTATTTGTCTAAAAAGTGTAGTTTAATGTTAATAGTATATTCATGCCTATTTTGCTGAGCAATAATTTCAGTAATTTCACAATGTTGAATATATAATTTTGACAGATCTTTCAAGAATGTAAATGATACCTAGAAATTTAAGATCCTCAAGATCTGCATTTTACTGTCACACCGACTTCATATCTTCTTCATTCTGTTTGATTTCATGTAACTTGTTTAATTAATGTGCATTACCCAGCAAGCTGAAGTGAAAGTTTAGTAGTTTCTTTCATCTTATCATAACAGATTGTCTTATTTTTTAAATAAAATTATCTAGAGAGATATTTCATTATTGACCTCACATAATCTGAAAATGAGAACTGAACTTTATTTACAAGCCACCTCTTCTTATATTACTATTATCATTCGTATTTTAACTTTGGGTCAGGACTATGCATACAAAGTATATGTAAGGCTGCAGAATACTGCAGGTCATCCAAAGAAGGATTATATTTATTAATCAGAAATTAAGATTATGACTTCTAAGTTTTCCTGTTTATACTTTGCAAATTAAATGTGATATATTACTTTATAATTAAAAACATTCTTTCAATCAAAAAAAAGAAATTAAGATTGTTACTCTTAATTTCTCTTGATTTATATTTATCAGTAATATGTTTTCCATTCTTTTATTTCAATATTTATGAGTTTTTTTGTTTGTTCCTTACAACATATTGTTTGATCTTGTTTGCATTTCTTTACTGTGTCAGCTTTTGTCTCTTATTTTAGCGGCAATGTGGGCTCTCAGGTCTTGACTTTGTGCAGGAAAGATTTTATAACATGAGTCTAGGTGATTTGGAGAGTACATTTATTAAAGCTGGGACAGTGAAACGAAAGAGGAGCTTAAGATGGAAGAGGTAAGATCATAGCACCAGGAGTGGGCCAAGGCAGAACTGCCTTGACCCTTTAGAAAGAAAGCCACAGAGGCAGAAGAAGTGAGCCAGGTGGGCTGTGTGGACTCAGGAAACCAGTTACAGAGGCAAAAGATGGGCCCATTGAAAAAAAGAAAGCAAAGATATACACCTTGGGAAAGAAAAGGAGGAAAGGCACAAGCTTTTGAAAGACAGAGTAGGGGGGGAGACAGAGAGAGAGAGGGAGTATTGGTTCCTTTGTCTTGAGGGTTTTTATCTGTTTTCTAAAGGCAGTAATTATTTTAGCTGATGTCTCAGGAGATGATTTCAATAGAATATTCATTCATCAGCTTTCCAGGTGTACTCTTTCAGGCTTTTGTTCTCTACTGATTGGTCAGTGCTAGCATAGGGCTCAAGACCTGAGAACCCACATTGCCACCAGTCATTGCATCTGTTCCTACTGCTAGCCATGGTATCACTTTATCTGGTTTTGCTGATTTTCTGGTTCTGGAGCTGAAACACAAGTGATACCTAGATGTTATCTCTGGTTAGACCAAAACTCTGTCTCTGTGGTCAATAGACCCAAGGCTTTGTTCCTAAGATTATTTGATGCTTACAGAACCTCATTGTCCTGAGGGCTTAATGCTTAAGGGAGTGGCCATGCAAGGGAGAAGGAGGCAGGTGAGTCAGGGTGCTGGGTGAGTAGAGTTTGAATCAGATGTCTGTGCCAGTTTCCCCCATTCCACTTGCCAGGGAGTTTTCCTAACTTATTATCCCTACCTCAGTTAGTTTAATACATCTTCATTTGGTTTAATTTCTGTGTAACTGGGATTTAATTCCTTCATTTTATTTAATATATTTTTATTTCCTATACTTAATATGCTTTTCTAATTCAATTCTATAAAATTTTCTTCTGGTATTTAAAAGTTATACAGGCTAATTTTATTATTGTTTCCAAAACTTAAGAAGCATATATAGGATAGCATCTATTTCTTAAACATATCAATGACTGTATCTTCCATCTTACAAAAGAAACATCCTGCACCTTTTGTTCTCTCTGTCTCCCATTTTATTACTAATGGCTAAAATATTACTTTTGTTAAAGTAGATAAAATTTCCCCTTCCTTCCTTCCTTCCCTCTTTCATTCATTATACTATATTACTTATTTAAAATTATTTTATTATATGTATTAATACTGTATTTCTGAAAGCATTTATTTTGGTCCAGTTTATTATTTATCTTTTGAGAGATATAGAAGTCCTCAGAAGTCAAATTCATTTGGCCTGCAAGCTTATATTATCTGTGGAATGTTGGCTCTTTGGTCTTGGTGAAGGGCTGAAGTCCAGACCATAGTCTATGTCAGTCTAGGGTAGTTCAGGATGTGGGTGTGTGAGGGATAGGGAATGTGACACAGACTTTCACCAACCAGAGTATCATTTATTTTGCAACAACTCAGCAGGAAACAACAGCCAGGATTTCACCCGCAAATCCTTAGGAAGTGAAACATAGGGAGAACGTGGTTTTGTGAGGTTGTAATCCACAAACTCTGGGGTTGGACTGGGAGAAATAAAGGACTGATGCTCAAAGAAAGTCAGCCCCCAGCCACTTTGATTTCCTCCAGTAAGATTCTTGGTGGCATAGATACCCACAGCAGTGGTTTGAGGAAAGTGGGTAGGCAATGATCATCCAAAGGCAAGGAAGTAGAAGGGTGGGGTGAGGAGAGACAAAGCAGACTGTAAACTGTCTTTCCACTGGTGCTTCTGCTTTGGCTCTGCCCTTAGCGGTGGCCACCCCATTTTTACACAGAGCAGTTTAAAATGCTGTCGTCGTCGTTGTAGTTAGATCTTGGATTCTGTCTCTCCTTATTGTGTATTCCTACTGATTTAGCAGTGGTAACCAGCAGCCCATCCAGTTAGACATTTTTTTGACTATATTAATTTTGTGCATGTGTTGTTAATTTGTATCTGTATTCAATATGTATTATTTATGTAAAATCTTTGTATTCATTGGTATAAAATATGTCCCGTATTCACTTTTCTGTTTTAAATTGTTCACATATTTTTTGTTTTATAATTCCACAACTATTAAATCTATAGCTATACAAAAAATTGTAGAATTGAATATCTGTGCTTATTTTACAATGAAAAATCTTCATTTACATTGAAAATAGATACTGGGATATCTGACCTTATACGTATTAATTTGAAAGGACACTTAAATGAGGTATGAAAATGCCAAGTAGCAGCTAATAAATCTTTGTGAACACTTTGTTTAATGCAATTTTTAAATGCATTGATTACTTGGATATATAAAATAGAATAGATAACAAGTGAAGAGACTTTGGTCATCTTATCTAAAATGTTATTCTTTTGTGCATATAATTGAACACTGCTAAGTATTACCTCTTTTATAGACTAAATAATCTCCACACATTATTTTAATGGATTAAGTGACCTTATTATCTTTTTCAAACTAAAGCACGTTGAACAAAAGGAAAAGATGACATGTTTGTTTCTATACATATGCTTATTTACGTGACAGCATGGATATGAGTACGTGGCCTCGGACTGTAAGTACCAAGGCTGCAAATACTGTACGATGACTAATACTTGTTTAAAGTCCAGTCCATTTTATTGATTCCCTGCACTGATCCCTCCATAAAGCACCTTGCATTGTTTCAGGAAACACCAGCCGTACTGGTCACTGGCTCTATCTCTCCCTGATCTCTTTCTCCACCCCACTTCCCCTTTCTCCTCTTCTTCCTTTTCAACCTGTTTCTATTTGTTTTTGCCATTTCTCCTGCCATTTATTTTCTCTCCATTTCTCACACCTTTTCCTCTTTTTCTTTTATTATCAAGTAGTAGCAGTATATTTCTCATAAATACCATTGATGGTCATATCTATGATTCAGTAAATGTTTTTCATGTGCTTGACATTGTGCTCAGCTTTTTACCATACAATTAAATTTGGTAGTGTTTGGGATTCCAATATGGTCGGAATGTTTGTGCTCCCTCCAAATTCATACACTGAAGTCTAACCAACAAGGTGATGGTATGTATTAGGGCCTTTGGGAACTGATTATGTCAAGAGGGCAGAGCCCTCATGAATGGGATTAGTGTCCTTATAAAAGGGACCCCAAAGGGATCTCCCACCCTTCCACCACACGAGGACACAGAGAGAGGGTGGCATACATGAGAGAGCAGACTTTCACCAGACACCAAAACTGCCGGGTCTTGGTCTTAGGCTTTCCATCCCGCAGATTGCGAAGAGTAAATTGCTGTTGTTTATATAGCAGCCCAAACAGACTGAGACAGGTTCAGTCGAGTTTGGTGTGTGATTCATTAAAATTATGCTCTTGAAACTTTGAAATTAGAGTGAAATTAATAGACTAAGGAATTTATACTAGGAAAGGTAGATTTAAAAACTCAAGTTGTATGTATATATGTGTCTGTCTATACTTTTAACAAAAAATATATTTTCTCTATGTATACTTTTTTCATGTTGTTTTAGATGTTTTATTAAAAATGGAACAAATAGATAATATTTCATGTATAAATATTTATTCAAAGAGAGTTGAAAATAAAATAATATTTAAATTTAATTTCCCATAAGCTTCTTTAATGAATTGTTATTCTTTGAATATTCTGGCCATATTTTTTTCTTTGCATTAGAATATCAACCAGAAATAAATACTACTTCATAATAACCTCAGCAGATATTTAGAGGTACCTAAAAATTGCCCTTTTGGATTATTAACTTCTGTATTAGATTATTTTATAGGAGGTTGGTCACATTAGACTGAATCAAAACTATGTTGATCTTTCTAATAACTACAAGTTACCAGGTTTGCTTTGCTCAGCTCTTTCAAAAGGAATAAAAATACGCAGAACCATTTGCATTGTAATTGCAGGAATCAAATTAGCTTCACCTTTTAGATTAAAAAAGAAGTGAAATTTGTAAAATAATTTACACTTGGAATCATAAGAATCCTGAGCCAAGTGAAAAAAAAAAAAAGGTGAAGTAAAACATTCTTTAGGCTTCAGGTAAAGTATAATAAAAAACAAAGACACCATAGAGAGCTTATCAGATTTCTTGAACATAAAGTCATACTTTTTTTTATTTTTTTCGGGAACTTACAGCGTTCTGGGGAGTGGTAGACCAGACAAATAGCCAAAGACAAGATCACAAAGAACCAGATGAATAATGCTAGAGTATTAAACTTATCTCTTATCTTGAATTTGTAAGAAACCAATGAAACATGATCTGATTTTATTTTATAAAGATTTGTTTGTCTGCAATATGCAGCATATATTAAGAGAAAAATATCTGGAGGAAAGAATGCTTTTTAAAGTTTATTACAGTGATTCAGGAAAAAAAATATGACAGCCTTGAGTAAACACTGGCAGTTAAATAGACAGGAAGGAACACATCTGAAGAATATTTTGGAAGAGAACTTCTTGGATGTGGGTCAGATGAAAGAGGGAAGCAAAGCAACCAGGGTGACTCCTAGGGTCTTCATTAACAGATTCTTTGACAAGGATACTTTGTGCTGGCACAGGGAATAAAAAAAAAAGTTATAAGGCATCAAGTTGTATTTAGAATATGGTGAGATCATGATGCATGAGGACTGTCTACATGCGTGTCCCTACTACACAGTTTGACATATGGGATAGACTTTGTTCAAAGAAATGCATGTATTTTACTAATGAAATGAATGAGAAGTGTAGAGTGACATTGTCTTTCATAATTTTGGTTTGCTGAATTGCAACTTTTATTATTAATACTAGCTTAATTTCAAGTCAACTTAGTTCTTAAACCTCTGGCATTATTAGGACTTGTGTAATGTTCATGACATATTAGGAAATAGGTTTAAATAGATCACTTAAAATATTAGTGAATATTAATTAGAATTAATATTAATAATTATGTAACCAATGGAAGTTGCAAGGTTAAAGAGAAAGTGGAGGATAAATAATGTATGTTAATTCCTCACAATTTTATTTAGAAAAACGTTGTCTAATTATGACAAATCAAGAAATGGAGGAAATAAAATTTTAAAACACTAGATCTGTAAAATATTATCTAGTTTTAATAGTTGGTATTAATATTATTGATATTGCAAAGTTTATTATATAATAGAAAAAAGAACTGAGTACAAAAAAATATAAGCATTATGATAAAAATACATAAGATTACCATAATAGCCAACATGTAAGTAACACATATGAAAGTACACAAAACATGGTTGTATATCTTTAATAAAATTTATTTTTGATTTCTTAGTTCCTAGTTTGCATATATCAAACACATTTAAAAATCAACTGTAAACAAAATTAGACTTGAAGACTCTACTTAGGATCCTAGCACTATTTATTGTTTTGTGAATTTTTTGGGGGGGGGATTAGTTCTCTTTCCTTAGCCTTTGGCTTTGGCCTTCTCTTTTCTTGATTAGGTCTCTCTTGGTAATAAATGTCAGGAAAATAACTCAGTCTACCATAAACTAATATAGGAATTTGTGAAAAGACTACCTGAGTGACTCATGAAACCAAAGACAAGACTGAAGTTGGGGCCCAAGAACAAATGTCATTAACAATGAAGATGACAGTAATTTTTATTCTCTATACTCATTTCTGCTGTTCTTTGATTTTTTTTTGTTCTTTCTTCCCAACCCCTTCTTTCTCTTTCTGCTTGAGATCAACATTTATTGTCCTGTACTAGCATAAACTTGACCCACTGTAGCTCTCAGACTTAACCAATTTTTATCCAAGCACCACAAGAAAGATCAACGTATTTTTCATACGTCTTGTGCCACAATTACCAGTAAAGGTGTCTAGCTGAGCTTGGGAATAGGGTCCACTCTCTACAATCCATGAACTGTGATAGAGTGATCATATTGCACTACCCAGCAGCTCTGGCCAGAGCCACGTGACTGAAAGGGAAGAAAGGGAAGTTACCAGGAAGGTGTGTGTGTGTGTGTGTGAAGGGAGCAATGAGGAGTACTGGTTAGAAAACGGGTGTTTGCTATTATTTGAAAGAGTAATGCATTCATTTAAAGACTCTGTGTGTTCTTGGCCCTCTTACTAGCACTATTTATAGCTTTTAGCAACCTAACCATCTCTTCCAACTCATATCACCTCATACTTGCTCGAATATCTCAAAATACTCTCACTTTTTAATATGTTCAATATATTCTGTTTATCTTTCTACTCAGTTCATCCTGCTTCTTGATCTCCCATTCACTCCTATTTCCAATTAAATCCACGTCTACAGTGTTCCCTGTATTGGAAATGCTGCCACTATCCAGCCTTTCCACTAGCTCAGACCAGAAACCTGGGAGTTGCTCTTCATTTTTTCCTTTTCTTTAACCTACCTATCCAGTAAATTACTGGCTCTTTAAATCTTATGTTGAATCTGGAAAGTATATAGTACTGAATTACATTTGCCTAAAACCCTTCATCTAGACTACTGCATTATGTTGACTCCCTTACTCCTATATATTTCTTGCCTCTATTTTCTTTTCCATATAGCAGCCAGAATGATATTGACTAAATATGGAAACATACTTAAAACATTTTCATGGTTTCCCACTGAACTTAACATAAAATCAATGCTTAGCAGAGCCTACAATCATATGTCAATATTCCTCTTGCTCTCTAAATTCTAGTTACACTCTACTTTTTTTCAGTGCCCCCCCCCCAAAAAAAAGAAAACCATACACCTAGCTCCACCCCCAACCCCTGAACTTTCTTCAATGTCTCTCTCTCTCTCAAACAGTCCTCTGCCTACTGCCTTGTCCAGGTCTTTGTCCTGTAGGTTTAACATTAAGACCCTTTTCCTCAGTAAGGCACACTCTATCATCACATATAATGGGCATCCTTCATATTAGTCTCTTTCCTAGGCATTCATTGCTTCCCCGTATATCACTTACCAAAATTTGTAATCTTGTACTTGTTGGCTTCCTTACTGGAAGCCTATCTCCTCTATGAACTATATGCAGGGAAACAGCAAAGATACATCTTTTCACCACTCCCCGTGTAACAAGGGCATTGGGTTTAGCATTCTAGACAGAACACTGTCTTTTGAGAAAGCTGGCACCTCGACTCCAGCTGCACTGCTGAGTTGTGTCTTCCTCAGGACCTGGACTCTAAGATGACTCACAGTGAATGATTAGCCAAACATTTTATAAAAATAGTTGTATTTGTAAATATAAAATATATAAAATACAATGCATTAAACAAAATAAAAATATTGTATTTCTAATTAAACAGAGAAAAAGTGAAAGCGTAGTTTAGTTTACATATTTAAATGTACTATGATTATTGACAGATGAATTAATAAATTATAGTTACACATTAAATATTCGTTGGAATCAATTAAGTCTGGCTTTAAATGCTTTTGCTTAACAATTGTTTAAAAGATCAATAAACGGATATTCAAAGCAACTAAGTAATTCTTCTAGTCACCTATAATCCCTTCACATTCTATTTTATTAGAATCTGCTCTTCGGATATATTTGAGGTTTTATTTATTTTTGTGTGCTTATGAGTGTGCTGAAGGAAATTTGAAGGGCAATGTATTTTATGGCATTCAGAATTTCTTGAGTTGACAGTGAAGTCTGATCTGTGTGGACAGTTTGTCCAGTGAAGTTTGATTCATGACATCATTTTTTCTAGCTCATTGTTAACCCGTAATGCTGTGCTGACTTTGCGTGTCTGTGGTGATCTTCCTCTTGTCTCCCTTACGCTTGTGTTTCCGTAATGCTGTCATCAGCATATTGCTGTTAATGAATGACTAAGTGCCTTGAAGATTTTTGTGTCATACAGTTTATTGTTAAGAATTTTTATATACATGAAAACTAACTCACTTCAATAAAAGAAAATGCTCACAGTTCCCTAAAGTGAATCTTTTCTTCGAAAAGGGAATCTCATTTTAATCACAATGATAAAGTGGACAGGGTATAATATCCTGACCTTCCTGATGAAAATATCAAACAAAAAAGCTAGAGGATTCTTTGCCATACTTGCAAGATGTCAATCTCATTATTGTAGGCACAGTTCTGTTTTTTGTGATATAGATTTTTTCAGGAAAAAATTTCAAGGTTGAACTAAAGTTCTATGGTTATTGTATTGCCCATCACTACATGGCTCTCTTAGAAATTCCTAATATTGTGTTTAATATTATAAATACATGGTAATATTGTAATAACCATGTTTATACTCAACTTTTCCAAGTTGATTCAGTGTGTGTGTGTGTGTGTGTGTGTGTGTGTGTGTTTGAGGTTTAAAAAGGGCAATAAGCAACATCCTTCTTTGCCCTCCTAAATTCAGAACTAATTGTAAAATAGAAGATTAAGAGAGATTGAATTATAATATAATAAAATCCAAATATGGATTGGAATGCAGCCATATCAGCTTCCAATACAGTTTCTGAATTGAAGTGACCCACTAGAGTTGCTGACACAAGGGAAATTTTTATTCTCTCCCACATGGCAGGTCTATAAGTTTATGTCTGGGCAAGCTGAGATTTCAGGCTGTAGACAGGCGATGCCAGTAAAGAAGCAGAGTGTGTTTGTTTATCCCAAGGTCACCTTCCAGTTTATAGATGAAGAGGAGTGAGTAAGCGGTAGGGAAAGAAACCTGAAGTGTACATCTAGCGGAACTTCCCTCATGAAAATATGGGCCTGGGGAATGAACCATTCCCTGACCAATAGAAAGTGTGTTTTATAGACCAGGATGATGCTTGTAAGGGACTGTTTGGGACTTGACGTATCAAAATATTCTCTTGGTCCCTATTTCCTATAGAAGACACTTCTACATTCATTTTCCCCCAGTTACCTTCACTGAATAAATTACTTCATTAAGTTTTCACCCACAATATAGAATTTAGCCAAGAGTGAGGAAGAAGTACATAACCTGCTTATGAAAAAGAATCCTAATCCATGAAAATATTTCTCACTTGATATTACAGCATCATGTCCTTAGACGTGTGTTTTTTACTTATTTTTCAATGCCCTCACTGTTGTCTCTTTGCATTCTTTCTTCTGTTTTCTCTCAGGACATTTGAGCAGCCTAGAAGTGCTAGAATAACCCCATAGTTAGTATATTGTTCCAAGCATACTCTTACTTAAATACCATACAAATGCCAGAAATTTTACTAGACTCGTCATATCACCAATATTCAATTTCCTGTAGCAAGTGCTTTTGCAGCTTGTGGAGTGCACCAGCTGGTCTCCAATGAATCCTCTCAAACCTCATGTGTCATCTGTCATATACCTACTTCCTTATTTCATGAAAGTGTCAAGTACCCAGAACATACCAAACACTACAACAGACAGTGTGGAAGCAATTTGGCTCTGAATAGATGCCATCATTGTTATAAAGAACTTACATGCTAGTGCACAGGACAGAGAAAATATAGACAAACAGCCAAATAAAAGAAATATTTGTCAGTTGAAATGAGAGATATTTAGTAAAAAAGAAGTTAAGAAAAAGAATCACCTGGAGATAGGACTCTAGTTCAGAGAGGGTATTAAGGCAGAAGCACTTAGTATGAAGAACATTCCAGATGTAGGCTATGGCATGTTAAAAAGTTTAAGTGCAAAAAGTTTGGGTCAACTCAAGCAACTGAAAGAAGATGTCTAATAGTCACTTTTACAAGGGAAAGACTGTTATGAAATGGAATTATAATAAATAAGGGCTAAGGAGAGGCAGGGACTGTACATCATGGTAAAATAAAGGTTTACTTTTTATTATATATAGGCCAGAACTGTTCAGTAGAAACATAAAACGAGCAGCAAATGGTAGTTATTTGTGTAATTAATTATTTCAAATGCATTTTATTTAACTTAATATATGCAAAATTGCATCATTTAAGATGCAATACATATAAAATTATTCATGAGTTTATTAATGACTTTTTTCCACATATATTTTCAAAATCCAGTGTTTTTAATAATATATTTTATTGATTATGCTATTATAGTTGTCCCATTTCCCCCCTTTATTCTCCTCCACACTGCACGCCCCATCCCACCCACATCCCCCCCCCCTCCCGCTTCGTTCATGGGTCATACATATAAGTTCTTTAGCTTCTACATTCCCTATTCTTAACCTCCCCCTGTCTATTTTCTACCTACCATTTATGCTACTTATTCTCTGTACCTTTTCCCCCTCTCTCCCTCTCCCCTGCTGATAACCTTCCATGTGATCTCCATTTCTGTGATTCTGTTCCTGTTCTAGTTGTTTGCTTAGTTTGTTTTTGTTTTTGTTTTAGGTGTGGTTGTTAATAACTGTGAGTTTGTTGTCATTTTAAGGTTCATATTTTTTATCTTCTTTTGCTTAGATAAATCCCTTTAACATTTCGTATAATAAGGGCTTGGTGATGATGAACTCCTTGAACTTGACCTTATCTGAGAAGCACTTTATCTACCCTTTTCTTCTAAATGACAGCTTTGCTGGATAGAGCAATCTTGGATGTAGGTCCTTGCCTTTCATGACTTGGAATACTTCTTTCCAGCCCCTTCTTGCCTGCAAGGTCTCTTTTGAGAAATCAGCTGACAGTCTGATGGGAAATCCTTTGTAGGTAACTGTCTCCTTTTCCCTTGCTGCTTTTAAGATTCTCTCCTTGTCTTTAATCTTGGGTAATGTAATTATGATGTGCCTTTGTGTGTTCCTGTTTGGATCTAACTTCTTTGGGACTCTCTGAGCTTCTTGGACTTCCTGGAAGTCTATTTCCTTTGCCAGACTGGGAAAGTTCTCCTTCATTTTTTGTGCAAATAAGTTTTCGATTTCTTGCTTTTCCTCTTCTCCTTCTGGTACCTCTATGATTTGGATGTTGGAACATTTAAAGATGTCCTGGAGGTTCCTAAGCCATTTTTTTTTAATTCTTATTTCTTCATTCTTTTCTGGTTGAACTTTTCTTCCTTCTGGTCCACACCATCGATTTGAGTCCCAGTTTACTTCCCATCACTGTTGGTTGCCTGTGTATTTTCCTTTATTTCACTTAGCGTAGCCTTCATTTTTTCATCTAATTTGCAACCATATTCAACCAATTCTGTGAGCATCCTGATTACCAGTGTTGTGAACTGTGCATCTGATAGGTTGGATGTCTTTTCATCACTTAGTTGTATTTTTTCTGGAGCTTTGACCTGTTCTTTCATTTGGGCCAATTTTTCTTTTTGTCTTGGCATTCCTGAGCCATGAAAGGTTAGGTGCCTAAGGCAGAGTCTGCTGACAGGACTGATGTGCCTCACTGACTTGGAATGTGCAGGTAAAAATGTTGGAATAACTCATCCCAGTGTAAAAAGTCTACCTGAATCCACACAACTGTGGTTCCTTAGAAGAAAGTACGTTTTCAGTGGAAGGGATCACAGCTCTTTTCCTCCAGTGTGTTTTTTATACTTAACAACACATCTTAATTTGGACTAGCTACTATTCAGGTGCTCATTTGCCATATGTGGCTATTGGCTACTGTATTGGAATGGGATATTAACAGGTTTTAAGCCAGAGAATGACATGATCCAGATCACATATTCAGGTTGCTTTGCTATTATTTACAGAGAAGATGGAGTTTATAAAGTATGGGTAAAGACAAGAAAACCAGTTAGGAAGCTGTATAATTTCCTTTGGCTGCTGTTTAAAAGTAGCACTAATTGGCTGACTTAAAAAAACAAAGATGTTTTCCTCATGGTCCTGGAGCCTAGAAGTTTGAAATCAAGGTGTTCTCATGATTATGGTCCCTCTGAAGTCATGGATCCCCATGAAAGATCCTTCATGGCCTCTTCCAGCAGCTGATGGTTGCTGGCAATCCTTGTCCTTGTTTGACTTTTAGATATACCAGTCTAATTTCTGCCACTGTCTTCAGATGGCCTTCTCTTGGCATATCTGTTTTGCTGTACCTAAATATACCTCTTCTTTTCTTTTATCACTTTTTTATTGTTGTTCCAGTACAGTTTTATCCATTGTTCCCCCACCACTCCCCCCAACCCCAGCCATCCCTACCTCCCACCCTCAATCCTACCCCCTTTTGGCTTTGTCCATGTGTCCTTTAAACATGTTCCTTGATGGCCCTTCCCCTTTCTCTCCCCTGTTATTCCTCTCCCCGGTTCTGTCAGTTTGTTCTTTATTTCACTGTCTCTGGTTATATTTTGTTTGCTTTTTTTTTTTTTTTTTTTATTAGATTCCACGTACAGGTGAGATCATATGGTATTTGTCTTTCACCGCCCGGCTTATTTCACTTAGCATAATTCTTTCCCAATCCATCCATGTTGTTGCGAAGGGTAGGAGCCCCTTCTTTCTTTCCACTGCGTAGTTTTCCATTGTATAAATGTACCACAGTTTTTTGATCCACTCATTTACTGATGGGCACTTAGACTGTTTCCAAAACTTGGCTATCGTAAATTGTGTTGCTGTGAACATTGAGGTACATAGGTTCTTGGCCTGAAACTAGAAACTAACCTCAAGGTAAAAACTCAAAAACACTCAAATTCATGGAGATTGAACAGCAGGCTATTAAACAGCGAATTGGTTAATAATGAGATCAAGGAAGAAATCAGAAAGTTTCTGGAAACAAATTAAAATGAATACACAACAGTCCAAACCTTATGGGACAAAGCAAAGGCAGTCCTGAGAGGGAAGTTCATAGTGACACATGACTTCCTAAAATAGATAGAAACATTTCAAATAAACAACCTAACCCTACACTTACAAAAGTGGGAAGAAGAACAACAAACAAACCCAGAGCAAGTAGAAGGAAGGAAATAACCATGATCAGAGTAGAATTAAACAACATAGAGACCAAATAGCCCTCTTCTTATAAGGGCAACATTTACATTGGATTTATGATTTATTCTAAGCCAGCATAACTGCTTCTTAACTTGATTACAGTTGCAAATCCTATTTCTTAATAAGGTCACTTTGCTAAGTTCCAGGTAGATAAGAATTTAAGAGGGATGTGATTCCACCCAGTACAGAGGCTATTGGAGTGAAAGCTGGTAGTGGCTTGCACACACCAAGCACACATTTATGCTCTGTTCCCCTGTTTGCCCATTGGTAGTGGATCCAGGGTAGTTGTGGCAGGGGGGGCGGTGCGGGGGAGCTCCGCCTGCAGGGCCCCATCCCTCTGTCACAGATGAAAATAATACTACCAAGACATGATCTGCTTGGGGAGGAGAGGTGGCCAATCTCTCAAAGGAGAATGACCCAGAGCCCCTTCCTCACTGGGCTTTTATTGGGTTCAAATACACAGGAATACAGGTAAGTCAGGTGGCAAGGATCAAACAGTGGTTAACATTTCAAAGAAATCTGAGGGCTTAATTGGAGTCAGTGTCTGTCAGGAAAGGGTTGCAAAACTTTGGGAGACATACTCATTTCCTTCTCGGACCCTTATCATCTAAATGAGAGCACTCTTAGCAAACAAAGCAGGTTTCACAGGACTTTACGAATTCTTTCTTATGCCCGATCACCCAGGGAACCGCTCTGGCTGGCACAGGGCTGCACTACCCACAGTCATGGTTTCAGGCTTAAGCAGATTAGAGCCAGGAAGCATCTCCCAGAAGGAAATGGGGACTCAGGCTATGTCAGAATAGCCAGGGGGCGAGGGTCCATCACCCCCTCTTTGCTGCAGCCCCTCAAGTCCTTCCATGAGGGCCTTCCAAGTAGTTGTGTCTGGTTTAGGTTGCCCCTCCCGTGAGGAGTATTACCCGTCATTGACTAACCGACTAAGCATTGGGGCCAGAGATGGATGAAGCAGAAGCAGCGCTCCTGCCAGGGAGATAAGCTTTGTCTCCTTAGTGGCTCAGGTCCTCTTGACAGAACAGACCCAGATGAAGTGCATCCCTTGGGCTCTTACTCAGCCCACCATAGGGTGAGGGTTACAACTCCTGAATCCAGTCTGAACGGTCCACAACAGGTAGTGGCAGTAGATACAAAAGGAAGAAGTGGTTGTGAAATAAATTGGAAATGTAATTAAAAGATGACTTGAATTGTGGAGGGGCCAAGGCCCAAAAATATGGGTGATATTTGTCTCTTCTTTAAAATTTTAATTTATTCAATATATTGATATACAGTAATTATAGTAGGTTCAGGCATTCAGCATAGTGATTAGACATTATATAACTTAAGAAGTGATGGGTGACATTTCTCAATTACAGCTTCTGTCATGCTTTTCCTGATCAGTCCCTACACGCTTACTCTTTTAACTTAGGAAATTCATATTCCTGGCTTCCAGAGGCTCTATCTCAGAGACTTCTCTTTCATGTCCCTCTTTCTGGGGACTTTCTTAATTAGCTTCACCTTACTGAAAAGACTATTAGAGAAAATGAATTATTCTGTCATAAGCACTAAAGAAATCAAATATATATGACTAGTGCTATTTATACATAGTACAATGTGCTCTTTAGAAAAATAAAAATTGGGAATCCATAACACTAATGTTAGAATTGAAATGGAATGTGTCATTCAATTACTGTTGGAGAAAGGAGTTCATGTTTTAAATCTAGATTATTGCATTCAGTTATCTGGGTATAATTATCTCCAATGACTTCAATCTGAAAAAAAATAGAAAAATTCCTAATTTACATTTCAATTTATTTCTTAAATGAAGTGACATAAGCTCTTCTTAAAAACAGGTATATTTTCAGTTTCTATAATCTCTTATGAATAATAAGTTCCATTAATTTAACCTGTGGTGTATAATTATATGTCCTCTTTTTTTCTTGAAAAAATTCATCTCCAGTCCTGTCTCGAAGTGGTAAGCTGTAGAGGATGCCAGGCACTTTCCTAATTCAGATATCGTAGTTTATATGGAGATAAGTTATCTAGATGCTTGTTTTATTGATTTACCGACAATTTTTTGCAGAGCCAGTTCCTACACTACAAACATCTGTTATCTAGAATGAAGCACAATACTGACCAGTGGAGCTATTTAAGTATATAGCTAATTACTAACACTTCTTATTTAAATTCCAATAAACATTGTTGAAATTGAGTGAATAGTGCATAGGGATTCTTTGTATTATTCTTCCTATATATTTTTGTTTTATGTTAGCAATTTTCCATAACAAAAATTTAAGAAAATAGTATTAATCTATTTTAATATCCAAGAAACTTCATGGTGTATGCAAGGAGTTTTGATTTGCCTGGTTGCTGTTGCTCTTGTTTACAACTCTTCTGGTGTCTGCAGTGCTCTGCACTCAGTACGGCAGGAGGAAGTGCTGTGAGGGCTGTGCTACTGCCTTTTCATTCCTGACCTCATCCTTGGACTCAGTGTCATTAAGCAATCCGTTATTTTCCCTTCAGTTTTTTGTTTTGTTTTTAAGTAATCTTTTACTATTGACATTAAAAGTCCCTTATGTGTTCAGTTCTTTATGAGCCACTAATTTTTTAGTTTAAATTTGACTCAGAATACTTTGTGAATTCTCTTGTGTTGAATTATATTACTTTTTTTTTTTAGGTTGGCTCTTCTCTTCTTTTAGAGTGTTAGTCTTTCAATACTATCTTTCTATAAACATAGCCATTAGATTCATGATTTAGTACCTGAATTTACAATTATACTATTTTAACGCATCTTTGTGTTCTTTTTACATTTATAAGATAGTCTCTTTTTTCTAATTTAAATCTACTTTTTTGCACAACTGTCTTTTGCATGTTTTGGATAATAACCCAGATGCTTTTGTTTTTCTTTCCTTTCAGCCTTAACATACTTGTATATTTTCATATAGTAGTGTTGTAATCACTACTACATATGTTTCCTGTATCAGATTCCTATTAATTTTATTAATTCATAAGAGTACATTTTATTTTATTATCATTTCTGTAGCTAACTGTTGCAAGTAGGCCCTCAAGTTTTAATTTTTGAAGTTCATCTCCTTTTCATCTTGTAGGTGAATTTTACAACTTCTGTGTAGGCAATTAAAATAGTAATTTAAGATAAACTGGAGTTATATCTTGGGATTACTGATTCTTTTCCTTTCAGTTTGGTTTACTGCACTTAGTTAACCATGCATAAATTTTTAAACAGCTCTAGTAGATGATAATAGGTGTGAATATCTAAAGTAAAAACAAATCATGTTGTTTAATAAAATGCTAGAATTTTAAATATTGTTCATAATTGTTTTTGTTACTCAAGAGCTTATCTAATAATGTAAATAAATACAAATATATGGTATTTGTCTTTCATTGCCTGGCTTATTTTACTTAGCATAATGCTCTCCAGTTCCATCCATACTGTTGCGAATACCATATGATCTCACCTTTAACAGGAACCTAATTAACAAAAAAAACAAACAAGCAAAATATAACCAAAGACATTGAAATTGGGAACAGGCTGACAGTGACCAGAGGGGAGAGGGGAGGGTATTTCAGGGGAAAAGGGGACAGATTTAAAGCAACAAGTATAAAAGACACCTGGACAAAAACTAGGGGAGGTGGAAATGAGAGGGAGGTGGAGAGGGCTGGGGTGGTGGGCTGGGGGGGCAGTAAAAGACAGAAAACTGTACAAGAACAACAATTAAAATTAAAAAATACACTTCCGGCCAAGATGGAGGCATAGGCAGTCACACTGTGCCTCCTCTCACAACCAAAATTAAGGACAAAAAATATTTAGAAACAAGGAAGCAACCAGAACTGACAGAAAATTAAACTGTACAGAAGTCCAACAACCATTCTTCTAGACTGGTAAGAGGGGCGGAGTCGCGGCAGGAAAAAGTGGAGGTGAGGACCCGAGAACACAAGAAGCAGAGGCTGGCAGTTCCCAGGTGCACAGGCGGTGGCTGGCGGACCCCAGGCACAGGGGGGCAACTGTGCAGACCCAGTGAGACTACGCAAGGCAGCTGGCTGACCAGGTGGTCAAACATTCGTGCGCGCAGACGGTCCAGGCAAAGGGGAAGTGGCGGAAGGGACTGAATCCAGGAGAGAGCGGAGCAGGCGCCATTGTTCCTGCCCCCACATACAGCGTCACTGCCAAGCGACTAGGCTGCCCCACACTGGGGAGCGCCTCAGGCTCCATTCCTAACTATGTAACAGCATGCATGCGCACAGATAATCTAGGCGAAGGGGAAGCGGCTGAAGGGAGCGGAGTCCAGGAGAGAGCGGAGCAGGTGCCATTCTTCCCTCTCGGACCCCGCCCCCACCTATAGCGTCACAACCCAGCGACTGGGCTGCACCACCACGAGGAACACCTAAGGCTCCACCCCTCACTACATAACAGCTGCGACCAGACTAAAACCAAAACAAAATAAAAAAACCACCAAAAATGGCTCAAACAAGAGAACAAAGGAAATCTCTAGAGCCAATTCCTCTAAGCCGTGAAGAGATAGCCAACCTATCAGATGCACAGTTCAAAGCACTGGTCATCAAGATGCTCACAGAATTGGTTGATTTTGCTCACAAATTAGATGAAAAAATGCAGGCTACAATACGTGAAATGAAGGAAGACACATGGGGAACCAATAAAGATGGAAGGAAAACTGGGACTCAAATCAATGGAGTGGACCAGAAGGAAGAAACTAACAACCAAACAGAAAATGAGGAAAAAACAAGAATTCAAAAAAATGAGAGAGGCTTAGGAACCTCCAGGGCATCGTTAAACGTCCCAACATCCAAATTATAGGGGTCCTAGAAGGGGAAGAAGAAGAGCAACAAGTGGAAAACTTATTTGAACAAATAACAAAGGAGAACTTCCCCAATCTGGCAAAGGAAATAGACTACCAGGACGTCCAGGAAGCTCAGAGAGTCCCAAACAAGTTGGACCCAAGGAAGAACACATCAAGGCACATCATAATTACATTAGCCAAGTTTAAAATGAAGGAGAAAATTCTAGAAGCAGTAAGGGATAAGGGGACAGTTACCTACAAAGGAGTTCCCATCAGAGTGTCAGCTGATTTCTCAAAAGAGACCTTACAGGCAAGAAGAGGCAGGAAAGAAATATTTGAAATCTTGAAAAGCAGGGACCTACATCCAAAATTGCTCTGTCCAGCAAAGCTGTCATTTAGAATGGAAGAGCAGATAAAGCACTTCTCAGATAAGGTCAAGTTCAAGGAGTTCATCATCACCAAGCCCTTATTATATGAAATGTTAAAGGGACTTATCTAAGAAAAAGAAGATCAAAAATATGACAGTGAAAAGACAGCAAACTCATAGCTATTAAGAACCACACCTAAAACAAAAGCAAACTAAGCAAACAGCTAGAACAGGAACAGAACCACAGAAATGGAGTTCCTATGGAGGGTTAGCAACAGGGGTGTGGGAGGAGGAGAGAGGGGGAAAAGGTACAGAGAATAAGTAGCATAGATGGTGGGTAGAAAATAGACAGGGGGAGGGCAAGAATAGCGTGAGAAATGTAGAAGCTAAAGAACTTATGACACATGGACATGAACTAAAGGGGGGAATGTGGGTGGGAGAGGGGGTGCAGGGTGGAGGGGAATGATGAGGAAAAATGGGACAGCTGTAATAGCATAATCAATAAAATATATTAAAAAATAAAAAAAAGTTTACCATTAAAAATTTTAAAAATAAATAAATAAATACAAATATAGTCTAAAATAAGAATAAATGATTCTAACACTTTATGCAGAATATATTTTTATATTTTTCTGCTTAATTGATCACATCATCACTATCAAAATGATTTCACATCTATTCTAAGCACACATATGTTTTATTAATCTTAAATGAGAAAAAATAGGAGTGCTTTGTCAAGTATTGATACTTTCACTGTGTGGAAAGGAAACTTAAAAACAATGAGATATTTTATCTAGGATGTAAATTTACTTATCAAATGTCCCTACCAGAAGTTGAGTTGTTTCAGTTCTACACTATTCCTCTGCAAGAGGTTAGACGAAGGAGTTGTAATGTTTTCGTACATTAAACAACACTGACAGACAGCCACATTAAATCATCTTGTAAATGAATTAGTGGTCAAGAAAAATAAAGATCGATATACTTCAACTCTTTCTCTTCTCCATGTTGCTTCCTTTTTGTTGTCTTATATATAAGGTGAAATGAAGTGCTATAAATAATTCCATTGTAATTTGTTAAAATATTTTATAGCTTTATTTGTAAAGTAATATTTAAAAATACATTCATTACTTACATAAGAAATAAGAATTATCTGCAATCCCACCAACCAGTCATACCAATTTTTATGGTATATTTTCTATTTGATTATCTATAATACTCCTTATTATATGTTACATTTATTAATCAGTAGATATCCATTTAACAGAAATGTAAGAGACCCATAGATAATTATCTCCCAATAGCTATATATAGTTTTTATTTAATCCTTTAATTCTGTTATAGAAATTTATTATGAACTTTCATATATTTTCTTCCTACTATTTCACTAAATAAAATATTTAATTCTTATTTATGTGTACCTAAGTTTATTGGAACCATAATTTACTCTCAACATTTTAAATTGGTATATAAGTACATTTATAATTAGTAATTAAAATATGGCATATTTGTTGTTGTGGAAATGCCTGCAAAAGGGAATAGTAATGAATTTTGTTAGAAATGTTGGTATTCTTTTTGTAATTTTTGAAGGTAACCATCTTTGATCTAGGGTTTGTTTGTTTTGCTTTGATTAGAATATCGGTTAATGAAGCTCTTTGAATATTTCATTTATATGTTTTGTCCTAATTCTTAGGCCCATGAGATAGAGTTTATCAGCCCTCTCCAACTCCTGTCCTCACAGTGGAAGCCCCTGAAAATAGAAATGGGAGGTGAAGCATAAAGGAAGCATTTGCTATCCATTCTTCCCCACCCTCATTAGGTCATGATCTCTAATTCATACACAGACGTTTATGCATATATACCTACAGATTTACAACAAAGCTTATTACTTTTCCGAAACTTAAGACTCCACCCTATTTCAAAAGTAAATAAAGTTTTCTAAACAACCCGTGGAAGATATCAAATGTTACTGCTTCCTTTACCTCTTACTATTGATAGTTCTCTTTTGTTTCCCCACCCCCAGTCTAAATAGAAAACATATGTCTCACTTTAATTAGTTTGGAAAATGCAGCCATGTTTTCGCTTATTCTTTTCAAACAATTAACACCTTACTTCACTCACATTACATCTTCCTGAATTATCTATTACCTGTTTCATTTTTGTCTGAATAGCAGCACAAGAAATTTGTGATAGGAAAGATAGTAGGTATGAGACATTAATGGTATATGAAGCATTTTCTGTATTTCAGTAATTCAAAGTAAATTATGTTTACCAAAAGTATGTAGTTACTTTGTTAAACAACTCAGATAATGCAAATCTCTGGCAGATTTGAGGGAAATGCAGTGGAATGGTGAGGGAAGGTGGAGGAATTGGGGAGGGAAAGAGAAAGATGAATTTTGTGTAATTGGAGTTCTTGATAGTAAGATTCTTGATGAGCACTGTTTCTTCCTAGAAAAAACATGAATTAAATAACCTTTTTCCCATTAAGGTATTATACAACTATTTTATTAAGCATACAAAAAAAAGAAAACAAAATAAATTCTTCTTTAACGTAATTTAAGGAAAAAAGAGAGTCTAATGAAATGACAGGGACTTCTATGGAAACTTTCTCAAGTTAAATTTTCTAAACTGTTTTGCTGCCCTTGAAAATGGGTGGTGATAGTAGTAAAAATCCGGAGACATCATGGGGTCACGTGAGTGCAGCACTCCTAGCTGTGACCGCCGCGCAATGGAAATATGATGTAATATTTAAGTTCAAGATCCCCTTTTATTTTAAATGAAACGTTTAAGAATGAGAAATGATTTTTTATTAAGTTCAAAGAAGATTTACCATAAGTATTTCAATATTAATGTTTTGGGGAAGAGGTTTTTCCTGTTTTAAAAAAATTTAATACATACTATTTTATAACTAGGTAAGGGAAGTAATGCATTTGAAATATGAAATCTCTAATTTCCTTCATGCATTACTTCCCTTACCTAATTGTAAAATGATTGGATTAGTGGCAACCTCTTTGAAGTGGAGAGTCCTACATGTTAGATTCCAGGAGAGTTAAGAAGAAAAAAAAAGTCCTAAATAAAATTCTCTGGGTGGTATTATTTGTTGAGAATATATTGGGGTTTAAATGTGAATGTTCTGAAACAAGAGCAATAAAATCCTATAGAAAACAACTAATCAGAAGCATGGCATAAACACTTGGTCTTGGATTTAAGCAAAACGTGTGTCTCTAGGAGTCAACTGTAGTTCTGACTCAATGGTTTTTGTATTAAAAGAAAGGATTGCAAAGGTGGGATACATATGACTTGAAATTAAAGCTCCGAATATTTAAGCTGATATGCAAAGAACCAGCAGAGAAAAGTATGCACACAAGAGTATCATGAGTTGTACACTAATCAAATCTTAATAAATGGAGAATATTAGTATAGAAGTGATGACTCACTAACAATGTGGGTTTTTTTTGTTTGTTTATTTGTTGGTTTGTTTTCATTTTGCAGGGGAAAGTGAAGCACTTACAGAAGGCTTTTGCTTCAAGAGTAGATAAATCCACACAGACTGAAGTTCTAGGCTATGATGTAAGTAGGTATATAAAACCATTTTATCTTCTTTATTGGTATTCAGACTTCCACAGCTTATTTGCCTTTGCTGCTACTGTGTCCATGCATTGATTTAGTAGAATTTAGTGGTGCGCCATTCATCTTTTGCTCTTAAATAATACCCAAATACCTACTGGAATTGGAAAGGATAATTACAGCTACTGACTAGCATATCAATGTCTTATTTTTTTTTATACTAACATCGCTAATACAGTCTTTTGAATTAGTGAATTTGCAGACATGTGGATGATACATATTACAACAGTAGGACAATTTATTTCAAAGAAAGTACTAATTTATTTATTAACAGCTTAATAAAGTTTGCAGTCACCAAAGCCAAGCACATCATTTTTACAATATGGCACATAAAAGGAAACAACTTAGCAGAGAAATTTATAATAATATTTTTAGATCTCGGGCTTTAGTGCAGGCTGCAGAAAATAATTTAATTGAAAGTTAATGTTTTTTTCTTAGTGTGAAATACTGAACTGTCAAAATAAAATTGTAAAACATGTTTGAATACAAGATTGCTTCTAGTAATGCTAGATAATTTTGGATAGCTTTGATTCAAATACCTGTCTTTCCTTAAATTGCAGGTAAGAAATTTTCATTTTGCCTAAGTTTATGACTAAACTTCATTGTTATGAAAAATAGAGGAATTATTGTCTTTATCTTGTAGGTAACATCTGTGAGAACTCTATTTGAAAACATTTATTATAGAATTTTTAGTCCTTTATTGACAAATATAAATAGAACAGAGGTAATTTTAAGTTGTTTTTTGAATGCATGTAATGAAAAATGTGTTTATTTTCATGTCTTCATTATGATAAACATAAATAGGAATATTTTGTGTTTCCTTGCAAAGAAAATTAATATATTTAATATAAATCTACTGATCTCTATTAGGAAAGAAAAACAAAGTTTTGAATTCTAGTGCAAATTGTTTTTCAATATTTATTTGCAGTATTTTTCAGTTTAAAAAATTAAAATCTGTGCTTTTATTTTGAATTTTTGTTACATTCATTTTAATGTTTTCTAGATACCTAAATCTTCTAGATATCACTATTGTGATGTAATACTTATTGACTACCAGTGTTATGTATTATTTAAATGATGTTAATATTTCATATTTTAAGAAAGAAATTATTTTGTTAAGTTCAAAGAGGATTTACCATATTTCAATATTAATACTTTTGGAGGAGATTTTTTTCCTGTTTTAAAAAAATTAAGGGACTTATCTAAGAAAAAAAAGATAAAAATATGACAGTGAAAAGACAGCAAACTCACAGCTATTAAGAACCACACCTAAAACAAAAGCAAACTAAGCAAACAGCTAGAACAGGAACAGAACCACAGAAATGGAGTTCCTATGGAGGGTTAGCAACAGGGGCGTGGGAGGAGGAGAGAGGGGGGAAAAGGTAGAGAGAATGAGTAGCATAGATGGTGGGTAGAAAATAGACAGGGGGAGGGCAAGAATAGTATGGGAAATGTAGAAGCTAAAGAACTTATGACACATGGACATGAACTAAAGGGGGGAATGTGAGTGGGAGAGGGTATGTAGGGTGGAGGGGAATGATGGGGGAGAAATGGGACAACTGTAATAGCATAATCAATAAAATATATTAAAAAATAAAAAAAAAATAATACATATTACTTGTATTTCATTTTCTAGGATATAAGCCTGGTATGTATTTTATAAATAATAACCTATGTATTTTTAAATCTTGAAGTCAGAGTTATCCAATCAGCAAGAAATCCAGAGTTCCCATGAAATCTTATTCCAATGTGACACTATTATATAACACAGGAAAACAAGTTAATGTAGAATCTTCCTACTTCAAAACTCTCAATTTTCAAATAAGTTAACTGAGTTCCAGAGAAGTGAAGTCACTTGTTCACTACCACATAATCTTTATGGCAGTGGTAAAAGTCTAGTCTTTCATTACAAGTAGTGCATTTTTTAAGCTGATTAACATTATTAGTCTTATTACAAGCACCATACATGAGTTGCAGTTGCAGTTTTGTTCAACTAAAGGGAAATTTTTTTTTCTTTTTAAAAGTAAAAAAGTGGTAAAGGTCTAGTCTTTTATTAAATGTAATATATTGAGCAAAAAAAAAAATGGATTGTGAGAGAAAAGAAAAAAAAACTCCTATAAAAAAAGTACCATATTCTTATAAAAGGGAAAACACTTTTGAATTTGGGCAATTATTTCCTTTTACCCCATATAAGAAAATTATGTGTGAGAAACTGAATTCTAAATGTCCAGATGACTGAATGTAGATACGGAATGTGAGAGACGTGTAACACTGTTAGGGCTGCTAACAAAGAACAGCAGGGGGCGGGGTGGGGCGGTGGGGGGGGGGCGGTGCTGACTGTGCTAACGCCCTCCTGCCTGACCTTCCTGTTTCTATGTAACTGTTTGTATTAGTGCTGTTTCGTTCTCTAACCAAGTAACTAAAAATCTAAAATGAAGCCATGAACATAGTTAGTCCTTATTATTAAATCCTCATTGTTAAATCCTCATTATTACTAGCATTTTTTCATATTTGACAATGAGAGCTTAATGTATTGTACTGGAGAGAGTTGTTAAAGATTAATAATTTCTTGGTAGTGAGTCCTTCAAGGATCCACTTGTACAAGTGTCTGTTATTATTGTGGTAGGTGTAAACATGGAACATCTTTTCTAAACAGTTCATGTTCTCATTTCTTACTGATGTATTCTAAGATACAATCATCAGAATCAGCAAATTTATTACCAAATATAGAACTTTATGCTAGTACTAGAGGTAACTGTAGGAATGAACTTCAGAACATTTTGTATGGAAAAATCTGGGTAGGGAAATATTTAAGTAAATTAGAAATAAGTAAACCATTTTAAAAGTGATAAATTGTATGACTATTTGGAATATGTGATTCATTGGTAGTGTAATTTTCCATGACTAGGATATACTTTCTGTACTTTTCAGTATCTATTTAGAAATAATTTTTAATATTTTTATGTAATAAGAATCACTTATCTTTTAATTTATAATATTTTACTTGTATTTTCTCAGGAAATATAGTTTGATGTTATTCAATTTTTCACAAATGTTATATACCTATCCATACAGAATATTAAACTTCTTTATAGTTTGCAATAATATTTGTCAGAAAAAATAATGAAAAATCTTGTAGAAATCTTGCATATTATGGATGATTTCTATACTATCTTCTTCCTTCCTAAAGCTGCCAAATATTAGGTACAAATTTTTCTTTATTGATCATTACAAATCATGTTTCAGTGATAGGGATGTCAGAATGTAAGCAATACAGTATGCATTAATATTATTTCCTTGGGAAGATAGCTGTGGCTATACATTTTACTTAAGATAAGACAAAGCATCCCCCCATAAGACATTCATATAATGAAACTTACTAAAAGAAATTTTTAAAAATCCACTATAATGAATAAATTCAAAGATGTGTCCAATAAACTACTCTATCCTATAACAGGTTTATTGAGACTTGAAACTAATGTTAATGCACAATGTGCTCTGATTTGTAGTACACATGCAAGAATTATTTAAAAATAAATTTGGAGTGTCTCAGCAAAGACCTATAAACACAATAGTTCTTGTGATGAAGGAGATTTGTTAAATAAATGATGAATGTGTCTTAAATAATCAATGCCAATTTAACCTCTTTCACCTTCCCCTGTCGGCACAGGCTTAGTTTATTGAAAGATCAAAGAATAATTTCTTAGGTGTCACTTGTATTATTAAAACAGGATAGAAGATGAATAGATGTAGTCAAGTAGTAATGTTGCCACTTATAAGATTGCATTAAAAGGTAGAGAATATTGTTCTGATAACATCAACTATATAAATAGATGCTTCAACATAGCACATGGAGTCTCTCTCTATATTTTATAGTTTGAACTACTGCAAGTAACATTTTGGTTTAAATAATTGAGAATGAACAGCCAAAATGCTGCAGTGTAGATTTTATATTCTAACACTGAGATAATTCAGGTATTTCTATTAATTTGACATCCTCATGGATAACTTTTTTTTTAACTTCCTTGTGATGTTCTGCAGATCTGTCTTTTTCAATTTGACTAATTGACTGCGTGTACGTTTTCTTTCAATGCGTGCCTGAATGTAGAACAGTCGCAGCGTCTCTACTTTGCTATTTTAGGCAAAAGTATTAACATTTTTTAAAAAGTTTCTTCTTTTAGTGAGTGTTTTATACTTATATTTAATAAGAAGTGTTTATTAGTTTTGAACAAAACAATGTTTTGTTTATATTTTCTTTGAGTTATTGAGTATATCAATATTAAATCACTAGTAATCACTGTTCATATAAATACCATTAGTGGTTTTCATTCGTTTGTTTGAGATTGACTGAATTGTGGCATCACTCATATTCTGCCTCAGTCACATATGAGTGGAACATAAATCCATTTGGGAATATATGCTCATACCACTGTGTGTTTTTCAAATATTTTAACATACTTTCTTAAATGTGGGATTTACTTTATAAGTACAGCTTCTTACTTATATGCTAGGAAAATAATATTACTAGCTGTATTACAAATACGCTTTTTGAAAAACTGCTCAACGCAATTATCTATGCATTCTTAATTGGTGTTACTTTTCTTTATATTTAATTTTGGAGGTCCTCCTGACACAGTTAGTAATGTCCAGGGAGTTCTAGCAAATATGAAAATATTTATCATGTAAGTAATAAGAATTATTAGTTTTTACTGTAATTGTTTTATTAGCTACTAGAAAGTTAACTTGTTATGCTAATGTTTGTGCCAGCCTGTGGATTAAGCCCTATTCAAGAATTGAGTAACTATCAATTAGGCTCTCACCTACCTGCTAATAAACTAGTTTTAAAGCTTTCTATTTGGGATCCATTCGTTGCTCTCATTTTCTTTAATTCAGTATTTCGGATAATGCATCAAAATGCCACAGCATTTAGTAGATGAAAGTGTTCCCCCACGTGCTTTATTTATATTTATTTATGTCAGGTATTTCTGTTTGTTTTTTTTACAAATTAAAAAATCAAGCTTAAAAACTGAATGACATATTTCAAGTTTTCTTTTGAACTACAGTTTCTCATATTACATTAAGGGTCAGTTCCACCGAGAACATTGATTAAAAACAATTACAGGAAACGTGATCGTTTGCCACAGGTACTTATTAATATTTAATAGAGGAATCAAAGCTCCTCCAGCAGTGAAGTTCTAAGGGCATCACTTTTGAAAATTCCTACATGAATTTATTCAACAGATATTACTAAGTGCCCCTGGAAGCCAGGCCTTGTTCTGTGTGCTGGGGATACATCCTTTAATCACACAACAAATAGTCCCTCATGGAACTTGCATTTTGTGGGGGGGAACTTACAGTAAACAATAAATATTTAAAAAATAAGTGAATTATGTACTACATTAGAAGGTGCTAAGTACCACGTACAAAAGAAAAATAGCACAGGGAAAGAATGATTTTGAATGTAAGGATGGGAGTCAAGGCTGTGATTGGAAATTTTAAACAAGGTGATCTAGGCAGGTCTGAGGGTGAGATGTGAGATATGAAACTTGAAGAAGGTGAGATGAGAATCCCATTTAGTCAGAAATTCTTTTGTGATGTGTGCTTTATGAAAACCCCTTGAAGACCTGCAGTCAGTAAGAACAATTTGCTTTACCTTGCCACAACCCAGGTAAGAATAGCTGGCTTCATTTAGAGGCTGTCCAGTATGGGAAAAAATGTATTCAGTGCCAGTAAACCCCAAATCAGGCCCAATGCAGTATGAAAGTTTTCACTAGGGAAACACCCCCTGAGCGGACTGCCCGCTGAGGCCTCTGGAGCACTCACTTAGAATAAGTACTGCAGAGAACTGGGTGGGTCCAACTACGCTAAGTAAATTGCATTTGCTTTCCTCTTTTTTTTTGTTTTGTTTTTTTGTTTTTTTGTTTTTAAATGCTTTAATGGAGATCAATGTACAGAAATAATCACTACAGTTTCAGATTTTAATTGACATATACACATGGGTCATTAATGTCACATATGAATATCACATAACTGAAAATTAAGCAATTTTACAAATTGATGAATTCTAGTCTTCATTATAATTGTTGCTGTGTCCATGATTTTTCTTTTTTTTTTTTTCTTTTTTTTTCTTTTGCTTAAAGGGTGCTGTGGTTTTATTTTTCTTTCTTTCTTTCTTTCTTTTAATCAGTATTTTTTAATTGTTGATATTGTACAGTTTTCTGTCTTTTACCCCGCCCCAGCCCACCACCCCAGCCCTCCCCACCTTCCTCCCATTTCCACCCCCCCATAGTTTTTGTCCATGAGTCCTTTATACTTGTTGCTCTAAACCGTTCCCCTTTTCCCCTGAAATTCCCTCCCCTCCCACTCTGGACACTATCATGCTAAGCGAAATAAGCCAGGCAGTGAAAGACAAATACCATATGATCTTACCTTTAACAGGATGCTTTCCTCTTTTTTGCATGTACTGTCTCTACCCCCTTCTCTTTCCGTGTGCCATTCATCTTCTAGAGTTGAATTTATATACTTTAAATGTATAATTAGGCTTCATTATATATCAGTGTGTCCCATGTATCAAAAGCGTGCCGTAAACAAAACAAACAAAAAAAAAAATAGAAAGCAGTCAATGATTACTTGGTGAAAAATAAATTAACTAAAAGGCTCTAATGTCACTTTTATGATACTAAAAATCTGTAAAAAATCAGTGTGCATTATTTTACTTTATTTACAACAGAAGCTACAGAAGTGCACATTGCTATCCTATCTTTTATTTTATATTATGTCATTATATCTAACACATTCTGAAATGACTACTCTGTGCCTTTTAGAACAAATCATTAAATGCAGATCGGCATAGACAACCAGTAATTTTAAAACCTAAATGTCAACTTGCAGTTGCCTTTACAGTATTTCATTGAATGCTTCCTTGTTAAATCCTGAATCTTTGGCTAGGAGCCAGAGGATTCCTGGAAAGCTTCCAGGTCTTTAATTCAGCTTTGACTACAAACAATTAGGTAACTGATAGTTCTCTTGTTAAGAGAATTTCTGGTTAAAAATTTTATGGGAGAAAAGCAAGACTAGGTGTTTACTAGAAAAGCTGTTGTAATTATACAAATATTCGCTAAATGAAATAATAAAATACACACAAACTATTTTGTACAGCTTAAAATATGTAGGGAAGGAAAAATAACTTTCCCTCTACCTGTCTTGGTTCTTGGCGGAGATCCTTCCCAATGAGAGACAGATTAATGGAGGAAACCACCCCCACAGAAATTTAATAACATGTATACACACGGGAGATAACCAGGAAAACTGAGTAACTCCCCAAATGGCCCAATCCACCCCTTAAATAGCATCTACAACTGAAGACAAAGAAAAAAAAAAGATTTTGGGGAGATAAGAGACCAGTATGGGAGGTTACCAGGAAAAACACAAGATTCTGTTTGTTACGAAGATTTAAATGGGTGCTGTCTCTATTGGTAAGAGTTTCTAGAGATTAGTTATCTTTCTCTTTCTGGTATTAAAAGGGAGACACCCTTAAACATGGAGATTTCTCTTAAAAACATAAATGTCTCTTTCAGATTTAGAGTTTACCTTTTATCTAAGTTTCTTAAAAATAGACAGCTCAAGACAATTTGTATGTCAAAGAGGACCATTTTGGGGTGGCAAATTCTGTTCCCCTTAACTGGCTTATATTTTCTGCCAATTAAAAGAACTGTTAATTATTTTAGGGAGAGACATTAATATATTAGATTATTGTATGTTAATAAACAAAAATCCAACCAAATAAATGTGAAGATCTAGGTGACTTTATTAAGCAAGTCATGAATCTTACATCATTTCACCTAACAAATAGGTAGTCCAAAGGGGTTGTGAAAATGGAAGGGTTTTTTTTTTTTTCTTTTTCTTTTTCTTTTTTTTTAATCAGAGAAAGGGTGGAGCCAGGAAGCTATTTAACAAAAGAAAATAAAGGATTACTTTTAGACCAGAGTACCATCTTTTGGGAAAAAGATAACAGCAATAGATTTTATCATGCAGATTGCCTCTTCTTTCTAAGGGAGTGGGAGGGGGCCCGCAGGACAGATTACCTTGTTGGTGTTGACCAGCACATTTTAAACTGGTTGATTAATATTGTGTTTCTAGGAGCAGTAGAAACAGCAATTAGGTGAGGAATGAAATCTAGGTTTGTTTATCACAGGCTTTAGGACAAGTGACTCCATTTGGAGTCTGTGGTATTGTCCAGCAAGTATTTTAAAATAAAGTTGTGTTTTCATAATAAATGACTATAAAGAACTAAAGGGAGATAAAAGGTTTACAAATGTTTGGCTTTGTACCAAGCAGGTGATAGAATGGAAATTCTCACAATATTGCATTACAGAAAGTTTCTAAAAGAGAGCCACGTGTAGCATTAACCTTGTGCTCTATAAAGTAAGAATACCAGGAAATGATACTTTTATGTGACACCACATTGTTAAGATGATAATTAGTACTTCGAATTTATAAAGCTGAATTACTTTTGAGAAAATTTATACCAGGAGAGTACAATTTACAATTCAGAATACTTAAAGACTTCAGATTTGTCATTATTTTAAGGGTTTTATGCTTATAAATGAATGTATAGATTTAGATTTAATCCATCACATGAAAGGAAAAATTTTTTAAGATATAGTCTAGTGTAAAATAATTTTCAAAAAGAAAAGTATTCTAAACAGGTCTTTTTTTGCATCACAAAAGTATAATCTGGTAATTGTTGATTTTTTTAAGCCTAAGGAAAAAACTAATGTAGAATTGGAAATATAGTGTTTTTTAGCTTTTCAAATGTTAATAAATGCTTAATATTGCTCCAGAAATGTTACTTGGAAGTCTTTTTGAAAAGTTGCTACAAATCCTAATTGATGTGAAAGGATTAACTTCTTCTTTGAGGGAAGGAACATCAAGAATCACTCACTCTTATGCCTTAATCAACAAGAAACTAAAAGGAATTTAGCAAAAATCATAAAAGTATACAAAAATCACTTCTTTTGAGTGTGTGTTTCTACTCTTTTAAAAGCTTTCTCCCCATCTTGACTTTTTTGGTGTGTTAAACAAATAAACACTGAACTGTTATCTATAAATACATTACATGTACTTAAACATATATACCTATATATTTTTGGCATTTCCAATTTGAATATTATTTCACTGTATTATTAGTAAATAATCTTTATTTTATAATTTAAATTACTGAATATTATTCAGTCATGTAAATATTAAACATTATTTTTACATTTTTTTCTTCTTGAAGAACTCAATTGTCATATAGCAAAATCTCCATAAAGGGGCTTCTGAAAAATGTAACAAAATTGAATATGTTGTTTTTCCTCTATCCAGCAGGGCTCTCTCTACAAATCTACCCTAAACGTGCATATTCACGTATATGAAACAGCATCTCCAGAAGGTTTCCCTTAATGGGCATTATCTGTAATAACTAACAATGAAAAACAACACAGAATAATATAAGGGCACTAAATGGGGAAAAAGGTACAATAAATATTAAGTTTAACAAAAGCAGAAAAAAAAAACAACACAAATGTTCTTTAGTAGAGGGCCATTTGGTAATGGGTACTATTTGCAAAATGTAGGGCCGTAAAGCCTCCCAAAAGAGGGAGATATCCATGTTCCGATATGACCTAATCGCTAGGCTACATTAATAAGTGAAACAATCAAGGTGTGAAGCCGTTATATTAGTATTTCATTTTTATAATATTTTGTATATGTGCAGATAACAAAAATAAATAAAGTGTTTACCCATAGGAGAAGCAAGAGAGAAATATAGAATAGTGCAGAAGATAAGACAATGAATTAAAATTCTTTAAGTGTACATTTTAATACAGTTTTCATGAGAAAAAGGAAACTAAAAGATTAAAGTCTTCTTGAAATAGATAAACTTAACTCTGCATCAAATTGGTATAATAGCCACAGGGAGAAAAAACAATTTTAAAGTGATTTGGCACCCTTTCTCTGCTTGTATATCTTAAGTTGGCTATAGTCTAAGGACAAAGAAAACTACAATAAAATCTAAAACTTGACTCAGTGGTACAATTATATTGCTCCTATAATAATTTTGAAGCTATTTATGTGTTGTATAAAATTCAACTAATAATTCAATAGACTTTACTAGTACTCAAGGCATCTCAGGATGAGAGAAAAGAAATATAACTATAAAAATTAAAAAAAGGAAAAAGAAACCCTGTAATATAATATTCAAATCGAAACTATCAGTATGATTTCATAATTCACTAAGGAATATATGTAGCTCTGCCCACTGAAAGAGTATAGAGTGAGAGTCACAAACATCTAACCTGAGGTGACTCAAGCTTAGCTGCCTAACCTTCAGTATACAGTAAATGCAGGATGTAAGTGGATATGTAAAACAATGTCACCAGTTACCAATTAGACATGTCCCAAGTAAGCAGTATTCTGAGAGAACTTACATGTACCCTTAAAAAAGAAAGTGCCATTAAAAATTGGGGGCTTATCATTACTAAAGAAACTAAGACATATGACAAATGTAACATATATATACAATTGTGTGTGTGTGTGTGTATATATGTGTGTGTATATGTATATGTATATACACACACATATATATACACAATTGTATGTTGGGAGAGAGAAGCAGCAAAGGCAACTATGACAACTCTAAATTACTGAGTTTAGGTGATGGCTATACAGATGTTAGTGGTACCAGTCTTTCTATTGTTTGGCATGCTTAGAAATTTTCCCAGTAAAGGGAAAGGCTATTTCATGTTTTAAGAATTAGAAGCAAGTTTTAAATAGCATTTAAATGCGTGTGATACATGGTACAGGACTGAATCTTGGGTTGGGCAGTTCAGCAGTAACCTGTATTTGAAGGATATTTGAGGACATTTGAATGACAGCTGTTAGATAACATGAAAATATTTTGGCATGGAAGGATGGAAGTCATTAACCTGGGGGCGGGGGGCGGGGAACGGCAGCAAGTAGAGTAACTTAAAAAAACAGAATATACTGTATGGTCTCATTTTGGTAAGGAAGAAAATGTGAAAATGAATACACTAAAGTTGATAGGATCAACCTGGTTGTTAGGAATGTGGCATTTTAAATCCTTATTTCTGCTTATCTCTTTTTCTCACATTTTGCAATGAACATATGTGCTTTTATAATAATAATGTTTGTAATTTCAGTGTAGAAATGCATTATTTAAAAAAGCAAACTCCCCAACACTGCCATAAGGATATGGAATTATGTTGGTAGATTATATTTAATTTCAAGTACTACTTTAATAAAAAAATAAGATAACCTGAAAATTTTTGAGGAAACAAAGACACTATTCTTCTAAAAATATAATTATTAAAAATGTAAATATTCACACTTGGAGTTTTTTTCTAATTTGACAGTATATTGAATGCATTGTATTTTAAAGCCCAAGATGATCTAATTTTAACTGTTTTTCTTAATTTACAATATTACCAGAGTTGTTAATCATAAAAATTTAGAGAATTGTATTTTTTCAAATTATTTGTATGTCTACAGAGTGTTTATAGGGAACCATTTATTATCATTAGCTGAGCCTTAATATTTCTTGCAGACAGAGAAATGTTGAGGCTTTTATCCTTGCTCTTTGGCAAATCCTAGAATATTATAAACTTTTATGGTAAGAGAAATGTTAGTATTATATATTTTAGTGACATTTGTGTCTCTGAACCTATTCAACCTACTATATTTTTCCCTTCATTTTATTAACATTTTCTAGAGCAATAAAAGGTGGATCTGGATTAGAGTTTCATTAAAATATGAATGTCAGGAGGCTTAAAATACAGTTGTTGAATGCCAAACATTGTACAACTTAGTTATGGGTATCATGTCCTTTATTGAAGGGGAAACAAGAATCCATGGATTGTGGAGTACAGTGCCTCAAAGCAGTGAAAACAGCACCTAGGAACTTTGGACAAAAGTGAGCTTTATAGAGAATTAAAAGCAGCAATGTGAACAGCGCAGGGTTGGCTAGAAGGTGGGGATTACCTGCTAAGGCTAACAGATCTTAGGCCCTTTTTTCTAGTGTAAAGTGAGCTAGCTAAAGCTGAGTGATTGTGGTTAGTACATGTTAGATTCCCTAAATAGTGAGGTGTTTCCCATAAATGTGGGCTGACTTAACTTTAGATTTGTAAGGTGGCTTAGGCCACTGAGCCAACCTCCATTTTATCAACGATTCCTTTGTCAATTGCCTCCTTCTGAGGAATACTGTCCATTGTACTGAGTTATACTTAGAGTATTGATCAAAATTTAAGGTCCTAGTACCACTCTGAACTACTGCTTTTTGTTAATGTTGGAGGCAAGTTGTGTCTCCAACTGGAAATCAAAGGTTAGGATATTGAGGTCTCTGTCTCTGAGTTGACAATTGTCTTTATCCTTCTTAGCATTTGAGGCAAAAGGAGATCATTGTCTGTTTCCAGCAGCTGCATGCATGCATTTAAAGCATTTGAAAGAATGCAGCCCACCAGGAAGACTATTAGAAAAACTCTCCTCAGGATAATACCCAGCAGTCGGAGGGCATTCTGAAGCCACAGTCCCAACTATCCAAAACAACAGTGATCAAATTGATCAAAGAAAGGTATCACTGAAGGAGTCACTTACTTAAGCCAGCTGGCTTGTTCTGTGACCCTAATGTAGCTGAGTCTTAACTTTCCCAGAAGTGTTAAACCAAGTGCAGCAAGTGGTATTGACCACAACATAGATGCCTCCTTGCTCTGCTAAAGGATAATCAAGGGCTATCCTACTATCAAGAACATTTTTACTCAAAGATTCTAAGGATTTTTGTTGGGAAGCTATTGCTTTAGCAGTAGATTCTGCCATATCTTCAAGAATTCAGGAGAGGTTCCTGATCGTAGCTTCATTTGCACCTACACCTAACCAGAGGAGTAGGGATCTGCCAAAGGAAGTGAATCGTGAATCGTGAATCCTAATGCCTCCTGGTAACTCCTGTTTTATTCAATAATGCAAATTGAAAGGAATTGACTACTGAGAAGTCTGTTTGATTGTGGAATGTTAGGAGTACAATTAGATAATGCAAATGACTCTCTCTGGTTAAGCACTAGCCATCTGGGCATCCATAGATAGACCCGAGAAGAATATTTCCCTTAAAAATGCTACAGACAAAAATCAACCCTGCTGGAGCACACACCACTCCCATTAAAGTAGGGTTATTAACGGACTCATCGACAGGGGAGTTTTCAGTTAAGCATGGATCCATGAGGTTTCATCACATTTGGGAAGATAATTTTCTATTTTAAAATAAATGTACTAAATTTTTTGCTAAGGCAGGTAGTTGCAGAAAAAGTTGCATATCTAGGCCAGGGGCAGTTTGTATTTAATCATAAGAATATGGCCGTGAGAATGTTTTTAAAGTTATTCTCATCTGTCTGAGTTCATATGATAATGACAAGGGAGAGATTAAAGCAAGGCATAGGGAGTTCTGACTGTCAAAGTCAGACTTTTAAGTAACCTCTAAGGGTATTTGATTGTAGTTTATGGTGACATTAGAAATGGAAGGAAAAATAGTCAGAGGGAGGACCAGGATGTTTTTAACATCATGGAAAGATCAGAGTTTTTGATGACAAATCCTGTGGTCTGAAAGGATGTCCCCATCAGCGGTGCCCTGGGGGAGGTATAGATAACATCATTATCTTTCTCGGCCAGTGCCAATGTAAAGGTAAGAAAGAGGAAAAGGAAGTGTTTTATGTTTGAGGTTAAAGTATGAAGTCATGATTTGACATCTTAGGTGGAAATAGTCTACCTGAGCTGAAGGCTAGTAGTGAGAGCTCAAGTCCATGAAACAGGTTGTGCCCTCTTCATCGGAGACATGCGGGGCCAGGGTCTGATGCCTTGAAGTTCAGCAGCTGTGTTGGTAGTGAGGAGCACTTGACAGAGTTCCTTCCACCAAAATACAAAGGCAGATTTTTTTTTATGTCTCTTTCATGAGACCCAAGTTTCAGGTTGTGGGGAGGAAAGGTAATGGATTCTGGGTTGGGAAAGTCTTCCTCAAACTGTTGGAAATGAACCTTTGTGTCATACTTTACAGATTTGCAATAATGTACCATTTGGGGATGAATGAGAGAACTGTCAATATGAGGTTTGACCACAAGTGACACCAGTCTCCCTGTGATAATTTCATAAGAAGTTAACGTGATTTCCATTTGATGTGCTCCCTATATAGGGATAGAGGAAGATCTTTAGGTCATGAGAATTCTGTGGAGTCTAAAAACTTTGATAGTTCAAGTTTGACCATGCCTTACTTCTTTTTTTTCTTTCTTTTTTTTTTTTTTTTTTTTTTAATTTACTGATTGAAGAAGGTTCGGACAATGGCAATGCCACCTGGTATGGAGACTCTTGTTGACGGCCTGCACAATTTGTCTGGTGAAAAAAGATCCTTTAGTCACTGGAAATTTATCTACGTGTATCTCAAGTTGAGAGATAACATGTTTTAAGTTTTGGAGGGGGAGGGACAACAGAAAGGGCATCAGTCTTTCTACAAGGAAAGGCTTCAATCCATCCAGAAAATAAGCAATCAGTAACTAGTACGGATTGATAACCTTGTGCCAGAGCAATTGAGTGACATCCAGTTGCACGTTCAAATGGTTTCATCAGCAATGGAGCTGTTCCCCTGAAACTTGGATAGCTTACTGGGGTTATGAGTTTGACAGGTCTTATACCAATTAATTACTTTAGTTGCAGTCTTACAGCAATTTCCCCACCAATATCATATTTTTTTTCTGTTCTTTGGTGTGTCATGGGGCATAAGATATGGAGTAGGGGCACCTTGAGTGACTCTGGGAGAACCAGGTACTTCCTGATCCTCCAAGGCTTGGAGGTCTCATGGGATTTACAACCCTTTATTTTCCAGTATCGCTGTTTCCTTGGAGGGGAAGTTTGTTGTGAAATGATGACCTGTGATGTGAGAAGTTGAGTTAGAAAATTAATGGGCCTCTGAACTATGTAGTGGATTTTATCAATTTCGGGATCCAGTGGCTTTGGCATGAAACTCTGCCAATACATTTCCCTGATACTTGGACTTAGGTCCTTTAGTACGAGTCTCGATCTTAATTATATTGTATTTTAAAGGGAAGTAAACTGGCAGAGAGAAGTTCTTCTGTTTGTACCAAATCTTAATAGGAGTTCTGCTCGAAGTTAGAAAACCTCTTTGTTCTTACAACATTCCAAAATCAGGTACCATGCCAAAAGCATAGTGCTGTTGGTGCCAGTGTTAACTGATTTTTCTTAAATGATTATGCATGCTTTGGTCAAGACATATAATTCCACCTGTTATGCTGAACTGCATTGTGGGAGAAATCTGCATTCAGTTAACTCATGGTCAGTAGTGACTGCATGATCAAGTTAATATTTTTCCTGCTTATTTCAGACCTGTCCACATATATAATTAAAGCTGGGTTATATGGGAGTATATGCTTTAAATCTAGGCATGGGTAACTGATTGGAAAATACCTGTCTCATAGTTACATTCTTCTTTTTACCTGATAAGGGAGTAAAGTGCAGGATTAAGGTTGCATTTAAGATGTATATTAGATGGAGATAAAAGTAGATCGTAAGTGAAGAGTCTACTTAAGGAAAGGTGTTGAGCTGAAGCTGAGCTTAGAAGACTCTGAACAGCATGAAGTATTTGGAGACACACATAATTTCCTAAATGCTGAGACTTCTGCTAATTTACCTGCAGCTGTGACTTCCTTAAGACAGTTTGTGTAAAGCTCTAGCTAGTGAGTCCACCTGCATGCTATGTTATGCACTAGGTCTCATTCTTTCACTTTGGTCTTGTGTTAAAAACTCCTAAAGCCTGATTATTCCTATCACGGAGGAATAAGGTAAAAGACTGGCCATAGTCGGGTAGGCCCAAAGCCGGGGGATTTTGGAGGGCTTTCTTAAGGTCAATAAATGCTTGTGCATGCTTGTCTTTCCCATGGTAGAGTTCCGGTGTGGAGGTTTTCATGTGTCCATAAAAGGGACTCATCAAAGCTTCTGAGGAAAAATCAGAAACCCATAGCTGACAATATCCTGCCAGATCTAAAAGCCCTCTAAGGATTTGTGTGTGTGTGCGTGTACATGTGTAAGATTTTAGAAAGTTTTGTATTAATTGCATGCACTTTGGAAAGAGTATCTCCTAAATGCTTAAACCATGTCTTAAACTTTAAACAACCTGTTTGCAAAACTGATATTTTTCCTTTGTGACCTTTGCTAACTGTTAGAGTAAATAAAGGGTGAGACAAAGTAGGTTTACAGTTATTCATATGGAAAATAATACAATAATAAATAAATAATAATGCAAGAATAAATTCTGTAAACCTACTTTTGTCCCACCCTCTATTGAATCTTAATTAGAGGCTTTTGAGTAGGAGAACATAGCAACAGGTTATCACATATTGTAAAAGTGAGGACCCCTATTGGAATCATAGGGTGGTAGATCTGGATAGAGGGCTTGGGAAAAGTATGTGGGAACTTCAGGAAATCCCTAAGGCATTATAATCCAAGTATATTGCCAATTGTTCCATGTAAATAAATATTGTCTATTTGGAACCATAGGGATGTTAAAGAAAGTTGGACATAAGTTTACCACTGTGAATCATTTAAGATTTCTTGGGAATTGTGATAACAAGGTATTTGGATTAGGTTTAGAAAATGAGGAACCACAAATTCATTTATTGCCCCTAGATCACGAACAACTCATAATCCTTGTCCTTTGGCTTTTTAACTGGAAGGATGGGAGTGTTACAAGGCTTGGTTGGTACAAGGGGAAAATAACCCTTGGAAACTAAATATTTTACAATGAGGATGAACCCTTGCATAGCTTCTTATTTTAATGGATATTGAAGCAATTTAGGAAAAAGTTCGGTAGAGTCTGTTTGGACGTCTATGTGTTCAGTGCTCTTGGTTCTTCATTGTCTGTTAGTGCAGTTACCTGAGAGTCTAGGGAGCTTCAGGTAACTCTAGTGTCATAGGATGACTCATCTTTAGTACCTTCTATAGCAAACTGTAGGCACATAATAATTCTGATTCAGGTTGGTCAGAGAATTTGAGGGTTATTTTTCAATCAGAAACCTTTAACAGGAAGCTAATCAACAAAACAAACAAACAAGCATAATATAAACAAAGACACTGAATTTGAGAACAGTCTGACAGTGTCCAGAGTGGGAGGGGAGGGAATTTCAGGGGAAAAGGGGAACGGTTTAGAGCAACAAGTATAAAGGACTCATGGACAAAAACTATGGGGGGGTGGAAATGGGAGGAAGGTGGGGAGGGCTGGGGTGGTGGGCTGGGGCGGGGTAAAAGACAGAAAACTGTACAATATCAACAATTAAAAAATACTGATTAAAAAAAAAAAAGAAGTGAAATTTGTGTCCTTGTAATTTAGCTAAAAGGTTTAGGCTGATTAAATTCAAAGGGGTTGAATCACGGAGCAGAAAAGTATGGAGGAGGCTGGTCCTAGGGTCAGTCATCTGGGCCAGTTTGGTGCGTAGGGTAGGCTCCTTGCGTCTTATTTGAATCTCCCACTATTTTATATTGTTTTTTATTTTGCAGGATGGTTGCTTTAAAATGCTGGGGTTTAACATAGGCAAGGTCAATCCTGTATCTACTAAAATTGCACGTTTTTTTTTTTCATTTATTTTGATTTGAATTTTTCTGTGTTGATTTAGAAGGACTATAGAAAGCAGCTTTTGTGTATGTCCCTAGGAGCCCCTTCACTGAGGTCGTTTTAGAAGTAAGGAAGACGGGTTCAACATACGTTTCTTTGGAGACAGTTTTTTCCCCCCAATATCCTATCCCTTCAAATATGTGACATGGGACTGTGGGCCAGGCTTGTTTAGGTCAGGTCTCTTGAAGTTTAAAATATTAAGGTGGCTTGTTTGTTGACTGAGGTCCTTGGAGCTGGAGGGCCATGGGTTTGGTGGCTTTTCTTTTCTAATTTCATAGTACATTCGAAGTGTTCAGCCAGAATACAGACTTCATCAATATGCATGACTTCCCATTCTAGTCTGTTCAGCCAGTCATGCTAGAAAGATCTGGGAAGAGGCCATGCAGAAAGAGGGACATGAGGACAGATTGATTTGGGGAAGTTGTTTCAATAAAACCTGAGTGTCTCAGAAATAAAGATTCAAATCTAGTTCTAAAATCTGCTACTGATTCATCCTTTTTTCATTTGCAAGATTGAACTAGAGCTCAGTTTGTTCTTAGTGGAAATATTCTGGGAACAGCCCTTAAAAAATCTTGAGCCATTGTACAGGCTCATCTAGCATCTCTGGCAATGGCTTGAGCTTCTGATTGCAGTTCCTCTTTAGGTTTCATCTAGCTTGACTCTATCCATTTTTGGGATCTGCCACAATGTACATCAGTAAGCATTGATCAGGATTCTAAATTCCTCTGTAAATTTTTTGAGGATCCTCCTTTGGTTTCAGGAAGTCTTTTACTGTGACTCATAGTTCAGCCTTGGTCCATGGTGTAAAAGTGGCTTGGATTTGAGAATAAATTTAGGGGCATTCTTGTCTTTATTAGGATTTTCTGTTGGCCGAGTTTTAAAAGAGAAGTGATGCCCTGGCCAGATGGTTCAGTTGGTTGGAACATCATCCTTACAACACAAGGTTGTGAGTTTGATTCCCGGTCAGGGCACATACCTAAATTGTTGGATTAATCCCCAGCTGAGGCATGTATGGGAGGCAAGCTATAGATGTTTCTCTCTGAGATTGATGTTTTTCTCTCTCCCCCTTCCTTTCTGTCTGAAAAAATCAATGAAAACATATTCTCAGGTGAGGATAAGAAAGGGAATTGAGTGAAAAGATGTTCAGAATAGAAAGGAAACTCCAACAGTGAGTTGAGACTCTCAGGGTAGTTAAGAAGGGAAGTGAAAGAATGGGGTACAGTTGGAATTAGAGTTGATATGTATAGTGCCTTTTCTGATTTTTTCAATTTATGTGGTTTTAACTGTGGAGTGGCTTTTTGCAATGACTGTTTAAAAGACATGATTTTTTTATTTAGAAGCTTACACTTCACCATACTAATCAAAGAAAGTACCCCATTCTTTTTGTTTAGCGTTTGAATCTCTACCTTCAAAGGCTCTTCATAAGTATAAAACATCATCTGAGTTATAAAAGCCCCAAAATGGCTACTGTAACTCTAAATTATCTTTGGTTATTTCTTGACAATGTACAAGTTTTAGGAATGTGCAGTGGTTTACACTTTAATTCTTTATCATAAAAAGGGCAAGAATCCCAGACACTATGTCCCTGTTTTCTTTAGAGTGAGAGGTAGCCATCTTTGTTAAAATAATATTTTCTAATTCAAACAGATTTACCATTTCTGGCTGCCTGTGCTGCACAGTTCCTGAGACCTGTAGGTCTCATTGTGGAAAATCTGGGGTCTCTCACACCCTGATTTTCTAGTAGGAAGGATTAGAACGAAAAACCTAGAAGAGCACAGAATGAGAAATAAGTGGAGCTCAATGTGAGAGAAGCTTACGGGAGGTCCTAGAGAGGCAGCAGACCTGAAGAGTTCTATGGGTGCCTTGCCCTGTGTCTGGACGCCATTCCCAGAATCTTCAGCAGGTTTCTTCAGATTTCATCCTCACCGCCAATCTGTTCAATGACAAAAGTATAGAATTTAGTGATGAGTTTGATGTCCTTCGTTGAAGGAGAATCATCCATGGACTATGGAGTGCAGTGCCTCACAGGCAGTGGAGCACTCTCCCTATGGCATTCTGGGCAAGAGCAAGTTCTATAGAGCGTTAGAAGAAGCAACTCAAAATGGAGCATGACTGGCTGGGAGGTCCTGTGTTCTAGGATAAAGTGAGGGAGCTAGAGCTGAGTTGAACTGTGATTGAATATGTTAGGTTTTCTAAACAGTGAGGGTGTCCCACAAGTGTGGGCTGACTTAAGTCTAGGTTTGTGATGTGGCTCAGGCCACTGGAGCAACCTCTATTTTGTGGAAGGCAGAATTCTGGATTTCTCAAATCCATAAAAATATAAATACATTCCTGTCTTTTCGTATTGACTCAGCTAGCATTTAGGGAGCAGGTCTGAACACTGGGCATCTTTTAAATATTTGTTAGTCTTAGTGATTCTGCAGACTTTTCTCATAAATGTTTGGTTGGCAAATATATATCTGTACCTATCTATAATGTACAGTTATAGCCCTGTGGTTACTTTTGTCATGATATATTTTACCTTTTCATTTATACAATCATTTTTTAAAAATAAGGGTATTTCGGGCACTGCGATTGTAACAGTGAGTGATAGAGAAGTTCCCTTTCTTTATAAACTTTATATTCTAGTGGATGAAGACAGACAGTAAATTAGAAATGAGAGAACCAAACAAGAGGATTTCATAGTGATAAGGCCTATGGTGGAAATAAGCAGAAAGATGAAATGAAGAGATGAAGCAGGTGAGGAGGAGATCTTGTGCCTAGAAAAGACTCATCAGGGAAGACCGTTCTGAGGATGTTGCCCTTGAGCTGTAACTTGAGGGATGGGTCAACGGTTAACAAAACTGGAACAAGCATCTTGACAGAGGGAATCATATTATGAAGAATAGTTACCTTCTAATGCTGCTTACTTCTTTAGGACTTCGCATTGTTTTGGGTCTTGTCTTCCTACTTACAGGCTGTACACATTCTAATCTACGTTGTACCACAAATAGATTTACAAAGATAAAGCAAAAAAACAAACACACACACAGCTTACATTCTGTTATATTTAAAACTCTCTCTCTCAATGGCTCACTAGGCTTAAATGATAAAATTCACATTCCTCAAAGCAGCATCCATAGCTACTAAAATTATACCTTTACCTATTTATGCAATTTTAGCTCCTAGTGTTCCTAAACATAAACCTTTTATTCCACTTAAATTACTCCAACATACATTGCTCTATCTTGTCTCTATTGTCTACTATTTTGGCTTGTTTATTTTGTTGTTTTAACCATTTTATCTGGAATAACCCCTCCCCTATAATATGTCTTTCTTTTTGGGCTATGCTCCAATCTCATATCCTTGATTTGACCACCCAAATTGGGAGTAATCTCTTATATCATAGAGCTTCTTCAACAGTTCTCATTGTTCTATAACCTGCTTATTGTAGTGGTCAGCACTGTTTATCAGTTCTTGATACACATTGATATAGATGTGTAAAAATACTTGTATGTGTTCGCATGTCCTATACACTTACATATAACAATCATGTTGTAATATGATCTTTTCTATATTTATATCCATATATCAAAAGGTGGTTTATGTATATTAATCATCTTTTCTATATTTGTATCTCTCCAACTAAATTCTACCTTACTTTGGGGCAGATACCTTATTCTACTCTTCTTGGATCCTATATTTATTTTTATCCATATTATTTAAACAAAGGAGCTTTTATTATTTAAGATGAAAGGCTTTGAGACATTTTAGTTTCCCATCACTTAAAACTGCAATAAAATATAGAAATTTAAAAATAATAATAATCGCTGAAGATTGACAAAATTCTGTCGGAGCAGTATGTTTAGGACCTTGGATTTTAACTAAATGGGGTTTACAGGAATGCCAGGAGGGCCATGGGAGATTTACTTATTACTTAGTCATTTAATTTTTCTGAGGTTTTCTATTTGAAGAATACAACGAGGAAAAAGTCGAGTAGAACTCTTATTTTTTAATCTACTTTACAAAATCAAGAAAATAATAAAATTTAGCTCATTGATCTTCCCTCTTTCATATTGTATTTAATAGTAGAGCATAGTTCATTTGAATTTGGGAACCTGTAAGCATTATTAATATAAATATTTAAGCAATTTTTAAATTCTGTTTTGACTTGGAAAATCATAAATACAAAAGTTTTATGTTGATCTGTGTTTTTTATTTAAGTGTTCAAACATTTTATATGTTCATATTAAATTTCATTTCATTTTGTTTTATTAATTTGATGTCATTCATTCATTTTTTTGTTTTCTTCTTTTCAAGGCCCTGTGGAATCCTACATGCACTGAAGGTTTTTTTAAACCAGTACATATTTCAACCTAGCTTAAATCAATATTTGACCATAGGAATGTATCAAGAATTGGTGACATATTAAATGATGAATATAATCAATTTTCCATTATTCCATGTTAGCTATTTTTCAGAGTATGTAAAACAGAAATGTTTCCATTCCAAATATGCATTTTTTGCATTTGTACAAATTGCATAAAATATTTATGGAAGTTTCAACTAACACATTCCTACGTTATTCTTATTGTACTTTTAAAACAAAAATAGACTTTTATTTTAAAATTATCTCAATGTTCCACTATTATGAAATGTAATATTCCACTTGGCAGTATATATTTTTTGTTCAAGTTTCTCATCCATATCATTTGTCTCTGTGGTTTTATAGTCTTCATTTAAGTTTACCACATCTTCTATGTACATTGGGTAAGTTTATAAATATTGCTTCAAGTCTCTCCCATCCAAGTGTGACAGTTTCTACTAAAGAACTAAATGGTCTCTATTTTTTCTTGCACTGAGATAAAAAGATGAAAGCAATATGTCTTCAAATGGAATAATGAAGAGGTGTATTCTAACTACAGAAAGTCAAAAAACTATATCACTAAACAAGTGAAGAAACATTTTTGGATGTGAATCTTACATTGAGGGAAATTTCTTGACTGTGTCATGAATGAAAGCCTACGTCCTGGACTTGGCATCTCCACCTGATTTTTGGCTTGTGTCTGTTTGCTGACTTTCTATAATAGTTCACTTTGATTATCAAGTGCCAGGAGGCAGCAAGACACCCTCGGATGCAGTGGTTTATTGCAAGGATGAGTGATGGAGCCCAGACAGTGGTTCAGTGTTGTGGGCGGGGTTCAGAGGAACAGAACAGTTGCAGAACTGAGAAGAGAAGCAATGAAATAATCATGGTCAATGATGGTAACATTCAGAAGTATGTTATAAAATTTCTTAAATTATTTGAATTACTATGTAGCATATAATATGAATGATCAAATGCTGGGTTTAAATCACAGTACTAAAATAAAATTATAATTATTTATTTACATAAAAACATTCTACGTTTCCTTGTTGACTTTGCCACTTAAAGCAGCATCTTTTATGATTCCAGATTCAAAACCCTGTATCTCTAACAGTTTTCCAGAGGTTATTCTTCTATCCTATCCCTTTCTCTTTCTTTTTATTGTCCTATTTTATATTTGAAAGCTTTACATGTAGGCAGTATAACAAAACCCATCACCTACAATAAAGAACTTTCCTGGTAAGATTTTTATCACCTTGAAGGGTAAATATCATTTTGAAGAAGAAAGATTTCAATTAAAAATATTTTGACTAGGATACAAAGAAAAAAACCCTTTGTATTAGCAAATAGATTAAGTCAATAAAGAAAGGTACTTTTTCCCTCAAAAGCAATGTAGAAGAAGCTATCAATACAGATTAAAAACAAAAACAAAACAAACAAAAAAAAGACACCTACCTCAAATGGTATAATTCTGTGATTTCTCTTTAATACCAGTAAGACATTTCAGTGTTGCCTGCTCGGAAAACAGGTTAATTTTGTTTTCATAGAGAAACATATTTGGATTTTCTCACAATCTTTATTATGTAATCCGTCCATTTAACTATAAAATGTTTTGTATTTATTGATTACATTAAAAAAGTGAATTAAAATCAGGAATAAACATGGGGGAGTTGTTGTTTTTAGAGAAATGTGTAAGAACCATTGTCATTGCTATACTATATCTCAGGGTATAATAAAACTCAGGTTGATAATTATTCCCCAAAGAAGAAGGAAGATGCATCAAAGTGTATCTGCCTGTTGCAAATAGTACAGCCTTAGTGTTTACGGCTGAAAGGAAACACTGTGCTTTACAGTCATGCCTGAATATTTATGCTTTACAGTAACCAACTGAAAATAAGAGGTGGGAAAGCTTAACTATATTCATTTTCCAAATAAGAAAAGCAGAATTTGAAGAGGTTGAGTGACTTTCTCAAGAGACTTTCTAACAGGTGTCAGAGCCATAGATTGTGCTCAGGTATTCCAGATCAAAGGTCAGGATTTTGTTTCTTTTCCTGATTTCAGAATGCTCATGGAGTGCATGATTGCAAACCTCAATACAACAAATTATAGATGTATTCAATATTACACGTGCAAATATGTAGGTAATTGTATACTGTATATGTGTTATAGTATTAAAGCTTTAATTTCTCTAAATCTATACATGGGTCCAAAATAATTTTGATGATTTATCATGTTAATGGTTAACTGTCTAAGATATATAATATATAAGCTAAGGAAATAATTTTATGATAGTAAGAAGTACTTATTTAAGTATAGAGATGTTTGAAAAAGGAAAACCTGGACACCTTTGCTAGGTATTTTTACAGTTGTTAACGCATATTTTATCTATATTTAAAAGGATTCTGAAAATTTAATTTGTATCTGAAATATATGCATGTTAGATGTTTTTATTTATCATATTTTAAAATATAGGCAACTTATTCTTCTTGGTTAAAAGTATGACATATGCTTGTTTTAAAAGATTTTTGGTAATTCTAAAAGAGTATTTATTATACACATATGGATTTTATTATGACGCATGAAAACTTCCTTGCTAAATTGTTCAAAAATATATAATTTTTCATAACTACCTAAATTTGATATTATTTTAAGTATTGTTTATTTAGAAAACAAAATGTACTTCCTTTCCCACATTTAATTGGATGCTAGCAATGTCCAAACTGGAGGCAGGAATGTCCAAATTTAACACAGGGATACTTTTCATGTTTTCCATTGTTTGCCTATTTGTCCTTATAGGACTTTCTAAATGTAGTTCCAGCCTATCTTAATTTTTTATGTATGATCAGTCTTTCTAAAAATAAATAAAAAATCTCTCTTCCTTGGTGCCTTTTGGTAACAGCAATCACCATTATGATATGCTGGAACCATTCTTAAAAAACTGTTAATAGTATTTCATATATTTTCAAACAAACCAATTTCATTTGATATATATAGTTGAAAGATATCCACATGTCAAAGGTAGATTGACATATGTATCCTCCATTGAAAAGAACTGATATTCTTGACATTAATAAGCACAGGGAACTGTTAGATTGTCCTATGCCTTCCACGGGATGTCTGTTGAGTATCTGAATTTGCATAATACATTTATACCATTAGTTGTTATGGAGAAGAGTAAGGTAGGCTGTAAAATGGGGGAAAAGAAATATAAGCACCTTATTTTTTAACCCCAAATCAAACATCGAGTACATCTACTGGGTATTTGCTTACCTTTACTGTGTGAAAACTTCTCTCTGCTTTCCTGTTTGAATGCTGTATATTGATGCTCATACAGGAGGTTTATGAACAGGAGGCTCAAATGATAATATGATACTTTTTGGTGACTGTTCCTAACACCTGAAAGTGATTCGTTGCAGATTTGCAATGACCACAATAAACATTGTGGTCAGTGTAGACACATGTATGAAATGACAAATGCATGCTACGTGACTTCCAACGGAGACAAACAAGGATTGCAGCAAGGGTAAAGTCATCGTTGCCGTACTTCCCTCTAAGATTTAGTTTAGTTTTTTTTTTTTTTAAGTTTTTAGTATTTAAAGAAATAATAAGTCTCAAGACATGAAGGAAGTGTTCCTGCACCCTGTAAGGAAGTATAACGGGTAGCTTGAACTTTGATGAACAATCTGAAGGCCCACAAACTAGTACCTTTTGAATATAATGATCAGGGAGAATGAATAAATGTATTGACTTTCTACTCAGGCCCTTCATAGAGATTTCTTCTTCATAAAGTGTAAGGATTTCTGACCTGGAAAAAGATTTATGTGTACTTTTTTTTTTTTTGATTGTTTGTTTTTTCACTAACAGAAGCGGAGGAACTTGAGAGAACATGTAACTTCATTTGGTAATAAATGTGCTACACAGATACTAATTTTCTTTATATTATGGTGTGTACAGGTTTTAAGAAGTTAGTGTGTTACTGTAGATTTAGAGGTCCACTTATATTAGTATAATTTCATACAACATTGTTTTATGATTTATGTTTTTGAAAATCTTTATCATCTGACTGCCATTTGCGTGTAGCCACATGAATGTTAAGAATAGTTTCCTGAAAATTGATGACTAGTTTCTTGAAAACTACCTTATGCACTTCAGTAATGCAAATAAATATGAGTAAAATTGTATGTCCATAAACATATACTATATTTTGTTTTTATAATGTTTTATCAGAAAGTAATCTTCAGAAAACAAAGCAAAAAGCCTGGCTGTTTTTCATTAATTTGATTTAAAAAACAAAAGCGTCTAATAGCAAAGTGTCATATATACATTAGAAATTTGTTGTTGATTTTTAATGAAGGAAGAATATGTGTGGGGAGCTAACACAAAGGATCTGATTTAAAAATCGGACTCACAAATCATAGATCTTACCCTAATACCAAGCTTTTGTGATTTTTCTAAGTTCTGCAAGTCAAGCTCAGGTGAAAGAGGGTCAGGTCTGCAGTGCTGAGGGCAACGCCCCTCGCTCTTTTATCCTCCCTGAACATCTGCGATCTGATCCAGAGTGATACATTAGATTTCCAAGTGAAGTTTTTGTGGGGTTGCCTCACACAGTAGGAAAAAAGATGCATCCATGAAACACTTGTGTTTTATTTCTGATCAGTGTGACATTTTTCAGGGAGCCATGCTGATAAATCCACAGATTCTAAGTTTATTACACAAATCAGTCCTTAATTAGGACTTGCCATTAAAATATCCTTAGATCAGGACTCTTCTTCAAGCAGATACTATTAGTTTATTTTCCTGGAGATCCCGTTTTCCTCTCAGTCAGTATGATTAGGCAAAGTTCACCTACTCCATTTCTACCATTCACGTGAAAATGATAGCCTATTGGAATGGAATGGTAATCCTAATGTCCAATTTTTACAAATTTGTTTTCAACTGTAAGTAAAATGATGGTGTATAAGAAAAATCTTTTCTGACCCAAGATTACAGTTATTTTTTGTCTTCTGTATTTCAAATCTTTCAAAATACACTTTGAGGCCATAGGTAGAATATTGCTTTTCTTGGAGAGTCTTTAAATTTTTGTTTTTTCACTTAAGGTAGGATTTCTGGAATTGCAGTTTTTGAAGGTCAAGAATGTTGTGATTCAACTGTGGAAAGATTTTCTGGATGTATACTATACTGCACAGGAGAAGAGCCAGTTCTTTAAATGTTATCTTTTTTAAAAAAATAATAAATTGATAATATTTAAAACTATGTAATATTTAAAATTATAAATATTTGTAATATATTGTTTTCATTTGCCATTATACAAATATACTACATTTGGCTAGTTAAAATAGAATATATTCTATTGTTATGTTTTCTTATTTCAATTATACTATATGCATAACTGTATATTTTGTTAAATATAAAATGCCTGGTCTTAAGATATTTTGGATGTAGGTTTATTTATGTTAAAGAATCTGTTATTTTATATTTTATTTTGTTCTACTTGGTTATGTGTCAGATGTACAGTAGAAAATTCCATAAAACACATAAAAGAAAAACTAACTCTAGTGTTGGCAGCCCGATTTACCTGTTTTCTGCTGCTCCACACAGATGATTACATCTACCCTCTATTCTCGGTATCTTTCCTCACATCAATCCCCTAACTCACAGAACTATGTATTCCCTCTTAGATGGTTCATGAGAAGAAGAAACCAAGTTTCATATCCCCTGCCCTATCCCTAACGCATTCCCGGGCTTCTCCAGGCAGAGAGAGAGAGAGTGACAGGCTGTAAATACACTGGGTCTTACATTTCCCCCCAGAAGTGGTACGTTACACTTCTACTCCTATTTCATTGGCCAAAGAAAGTCAGTCAGTCAAATGGTCACAGCTAACAAATGCCAAGGGGTCCGGGGGGAACTAACCAACCACATGCCCAGAAGTGGGAAAACCACAGAAAATGGGCAAATGGCACCAATCGCTACAATTGTATCTTTTTTGTCTCTAAATTAATCTGGTTTTAACTAACATATGAAAAATCATTATTTGGTAAATATTCTGACATAAAATCTTTTAATCCCATTGAAGTTATTCACAAAAACTTAATTCAGTTATTTTTCTATACAATGGAAATAAAATTTATTGGCCACTTGCTCCATGCCAGACACTGTTCCAAGAGCTTCGGAGGTGTGCTCTACTTCAGTCCTCACAAATTACGTGGGCAGATTGCTCAAATTCAAACAGCTGGTACATGGCAGAGCCAGGATTTATTTTGTCTAATTAATTAACTTACTTTTTTTAACTTTTGATTACAGTTGGCATGCAATATACAATTAGTTTCAGGAGTATGATACAATGCTTAGACGTTCATGTCTTACGAAGTGACCACCCTGCTAAGTCTACACACCAGACACCATGTGTAGTCACCCCAGTATTACCGACTAAGTTCCCTGTGCTGTACTGTGCATCCCTGGCTCTGTGTTTATAACTGGCAATTTGCATTTCTTAATTCCTTCACCTTTTCTCCCATATGCCCCTCCCCCCCATCTGGTAATCATCACTTCATTCTCTGTATTTATGAGTTTGTTTGTTTTCTTTGCTTACATTGTTTTTTAGATTCATCATGTAAGTGAAATCATGTGGTATTTGTCTTTTTTCTGTCTGACTTGTTTTACTTACCATAATACTCTTGGGTCTATCTATGCTGTCACAAATGGCAAGATTTCATTTTTCTAATGGCTGAGTAATATTGTGTTGTAAGTATGTACCACATTACTTTCTTCAATTTATCTATCAGTGGATGTTGCCTCCATACACTGGCTACTGTAAATCATGCTGCAAAGAATATATAGGTGCATATACCTTTTGAAATTAGGGTTTTGGGTTTTTTCATATAAATACCTAAAAGTAGAATTGCTGAGTTCTATTTTTAGTTTTTTGAGGAATCCCCATACTCTTTTCCACAGTGGCTGCACCAATTTAAACACCATCAACAGTGTCTGAGAGTTCCCATTTCTCCCTGTCCTCACCAACAATTGTTTATTGATTTGTTGATGATAGCCACACTTACAAGTGTGAAATGATAATCTTATTGTGGTTTCAATTTGCATTTCCCTGGTGATTAGTGATCTTGAATGTGTTTTCATATATCTTTTGGCCATCTATAAGTCATCTTTGGAGAAATGTCTATTCAGGTCATCTGCCCATTTTTTAATCAGCATTTTTTGTTTGTTTTTATGTTGAGTTGTATGTGTTCTTTATATATTTTGGACATTAACACTTACTGGATGCACCACTGGTGAATATCTTCTACCATTCAGTACACTGTTATTTCTTTTTGTGATGATTTTCTTTGCTGTACACTTATTAGTTTGAGGTAGTCTTATTTGTTTACTATTCTTTTGTTACCCGTGTTCTTTGGAGACACATCCAGAAAATATTGCTGAGTTACGTCAGAGAGTTTTTTGCCTATATTTTTTTCCGAGGAGTTTTATGGTTTCTGATCTTACATTTAAGTATTTAATTCATTTTGAATGTATTCTTGTATATGTTGTAAGAAAGTTGTCTAGGTTTTTGGGGTTTTGTTGTTGTTGTTTTGTTTTGTTTTTTGCATCTGTCCAGTTTTCCAAACATCATTTATTAAAGAAAATTTCCTTACCTCACAGCATATTCTTGCCTTATTTGTCATATATTAATTGCCCACATAGGCATGGATTTATTTCTGAACTCTCTATTCTGTTCCATTGATTTATGTGTCTATTTTTATGCCAGAACCTTATGCTGTTTTTTAAAAATATTTTATTTATTTATTTTTAGAGAGAGGGGAAAAGAGGGAGAGAAACATCAATGTGTGGTTGCCTCTCAAGCATCCTCAACTGGGGACCTGGCCCACAACCCAGGCATGTGCCCTGACTATGAATTGAACCAGCAACTTTTTGGTCTGCAAGCCAGTGCTCAATCCACTGAGCCACACCAGCAAGAGCCATATGCTAGTTTAATTACTACAGCCTTATATTATAGTTTGATATAAGGTAGTTTACCTCCAACTTTGTTCTTCTTTTTCAAGATTGCTTTACTATTTGGGGTCTTGTGGTTCTACGTAAATTTCGTGATTATGTTTTCTAGTTTTGTGAAAAATGTCATTGGTATTTTGGTAGGGGTTGCATTGAATTTGTAGATTGCTTTGGTCAGTATAGACATTTCAACAATGTTAATTATTTCTATCCATGAGCACAGTTTATGCTTCCATTTCTTTGTATTTACTTTAATATTTTTTCTTTGATGTCTTATAGATTACTGAGTATAGGTTAAATTTATTCCAATGTATTTTATTCTTTTTTATGCAGTTGTAAATGAGATTATTTTCTTAATTTTAAAGTCTTTCTGATAATTCAATATTGGTGTATAAAATGCAACCAATTTCTGATTATTAATTTTCTATGTTGCTACTTTACTGAATTACTTAGTAAGTTCTAATATATTTTTGGAGTCTTTAGGATACTCTATATATAGTTTTATATCATCTGCAAATAATGACAGTTTTACTTCTCTGTTTTCTTTTTTATATATTATTTTTTGATCCTTGTATTTTTAAGTATTTTTATTGATTATGCTATTACATAATTTTTATTGATTATGCTATTACATAAATTGGAAAAGTTTTCCCAATTTTCCCTCATTATCCTCCCTCCACACTGCCCTCCCAACCCTCCAGCATTCCCCCCTCCTTAGTTCATGTCCATGGGTTGTACATATAAGTTCTTTGAGTTCTCTGTTTCCTATACCATTTTTTATCTCTTCCCATCTACTTTATGACTACTAATGATGCTTCTTCTTCCCTGTACCTTTTCCCCCCTATTCCTCCCTTCCCCCTCCCCACTGAACTCCCTCTTCATGATGTCCATTTCTCTGATTCTGTTCCTGTTCTGGTTGTTTGCTTAGTTTCTGTTTTCATTGTTTTTCTTTTCTTTTAGGTTCATTTGTTGATAGTTATGGGTTTGTTGTCATTTTATTGTTCATATTTTTTATCTTCTTTTTTTCTTAGATTAGTCCCTTTAACATTTCATATAATAAGGGCTTGGTGATGAGGAACTCCTTTAACTTCACCTTATCTGGGAAGCACTTTACCTGCCCTTCCATTTTAAATGATAGCTTTGCTGGATCGAGTAATCTTGGATGTAGGTCCTTGCCTTTCATGACTTGGAATACTTCTTTCCAGCCTCTTCTTGCTTGCAAGGTTTCTTTGGAGAAATCAGCTGATAGCCTTATGGGAAATCTTTTGTAGGTGACTGTCTCCTTATCTCTTGCTACTTTTAGGACTTTCTCTTTGTTTTTAATCTTGGGTAACTTAATGATGATGTGCCTTGGTGTGTTCCTCTTTGGGTCCAACATTTTGGGGACTTTCTGGGCTTCCTGGAAGTCTATTTCTTTTGCCAGATTGGGGAAGTATTCCTTCATTATTTTTTCAAATAAGTTTTCAATTTCTTGTTGTTCTTCTCCTTCTGGCACCCCTATAATTTGGATATTGGAATGTTTCAGGTTGTCCCAGAGGTTTGTAAGACTCTTTACTTTTTTTAATTCTCATTTCTTCATTTTGTTCCAAATCATTGCTTTGACTCCTGGTTTCCTTCCTGTCACTGCTGGTTCCCTGAATATTTTGCTTTATTTCATTTTGGGTACCCTTCATTTTTTTTTTTTTTTTTCATTTTGTGAGAAACCTCAATCAGATCTGTGAGCATTTTGATTATCAGGGCTTTAAATTCTCCATCAGAGAGGATGGCTGTGTCCTCATCACTTAGGTCTCTTACTGAGGCTTTGCTCTGTTCTTTCACTTGGGCCCTATTTCTTTGTCTTGGCACAGCTGTTAAGTTGTAAGGGGGTGCTGTCTGTGGGGGAGGGGTGAGAGAGGGAACAATGCAGCTCACCTGCTCTATCTAGCCACTTTCCAAGGGACTCTCGTTTGTGAGACTGGGAGTTTCTCCCACTGGGGCACCTGCCGTAGTCCACAGCCCCCTCTGTGTCTCAGTTTCAGCCAGCCCCACCCACCTGGCCCACCTGGCAGTGTTTTTTCTGAGTCAGCCCACATGGCCTGTCGCCTTACTGGTCTGGTTGTTCTGATTTTTTTCTTTAATTCCCCTTGGTTGTCAGAGTTCCATGAAGTTTGAATTTCTGGTCCTTCTGGTTGTTTATTGATTTTAGATTGGTGGTTATCCTCCTTTTGGTTATGTGAGGAAGCAAAGGGTTTCTACCTATACCTCCATCTTGGCTAGAACTTCACCTTATGTATTTTGATTGGAGCATTTAGTCTATTTAAATTTAAAGTAATTTTTGATAGGTATGTAATTATTACCATTTTATTAATTTTTAGGTTGTTTTTGTTTTGTTTTGTTTTTTTTCATTCTCTTGCTCTCTTGCATGTGGATAACTTTCTAGAGTTTTGTGTTTTAATTCTTTTCCCTTCATTTCTTATATGTCTTTTATATTTTAGGTTTGTGATTTACATTACCAAACTACATTTATACTAGTCTATTTAAGTTGATGATTGCTAAGTTTGAACATATTCTATAATAACTACAATTTGGTGCACAACTCTACATTTATGTTTTTGTCGTATTTTCATTTCTTTTGTGTGTGTGTATCCCTTAACTTATTGTTGTAATTGCACATGGTATTCTACTTTTGTCTATTAACTTTTGTACTAGCTTTATAGTTGTTTGATTTATTGCTCTAATGAAGAATGTTTTCCTTCCTATTTTTTGATGTTTTCTTCTTAAATAAGTTGCTTTAATATTTCTTATATACTTAGTTTATTGGTAATAGACTCCTTCGGCTTTTTCTTGTCTGGTAAACTCTGTGTCCCTTCTTCAATTCTAATAGTTTGACTGATTCAGTGAAGTGATCTTGGTTATAGGACTTTGCTTTGTGTCACTTTGAATAATTTGTGCTAATCCCTTCTGGCCTGCAAAGTTTCTGTTGAGAAATCAGCAGACAGTCTTATGGGAACTCCCTTGTACATAACTGCTTTTCTCTCACTGCCTTTAAGATCCTCTGTGTCTTTATCCTTTGGCGTTTTAATTATGATGTGTCTTGCTTTGGGTCTGTTTGAGTTCATCTTGTTTGGGACTCTCTGTGCTTCCTAGATTATATATCTATTTCCTTCACAGCAATCCCCACTGGTTTTCACAGCCAGCTCTTATGGGGACTCCTCTTTTCAGCAATGGTGCCCCAAGCTTAGGTGCCTAGTGCAGAGCTGGGACCTCTCACTCCTCAGAGGGGAGCTGTACAGTGGAGCTAACTCTTCCCATTCTTAATTGTTACACCATGGGTGAGAGACCTGACTGCTTCATGTCTCTGCCACTCCTACCAGTCTCTACACGGCTTCTTCAGTATTTCCTTAGTTACAGGATTTCTGTCCCACTTGTCTTCAGGTGGTTCTCAATGATAGTTGTTCTATAATTTAGTTGTAATTTTGATGTGGGCATGGGAAGAGGTGCAATTTGAACTTTATAAACCTTTAAATGTATACCCCCTCCTTAAAATGGCATATGTACATAATGCTTATCTCAATTCTTGATATATGACAAATGTATTACTTACTCCATATTCTCCAGATATGTTTCAGTCAATCCACTAGATTTTCAAATATTTATATTTTATTAGAAACATTTCTGCTTAAAATCAACAGACTATCAACTGATTATCCTAGGATTTGCTATGCTACTACAGTCCTAGTCAAGCTTGTTTTAACTATTTTAAATTAATCATATTTGTACCTATAACAGAGGCCTTTTTTTCAGGGCTACTTATGTGTTATTTTCTTTCTTTTTTCCCTAAATGTCATTATTCTACTTGTCAGAATAATTCAGGTGGACAGTGTTTTTCTAACATTTTTAGTTGTTTACTTTCTTACAAGCACATTTTGTTCCTCTGTAAGTATCTCTAGAGCTTTTAAGTGACAGGTATAATATTTTAAATGTGAACAAAAATGGCTTTCTTATTCCCAAACGATATGCTGTGCTTTATCCAGCAATAGATAATTTGCATCAACAAAGAGGTTTCATGTGAAGTTTTTCTTCCCTCTAATTTAATGTTAAAGCCTTCTTATATTATCTCTTACATCATGTATTATATTTTCAACCTTTGTGATATAAAGATATAAGCATCTTCAATTCCGACAACATAACAATTTATATTTCTATTTAGTAAGAAACTCGTCTATTAATATTTTAGTTTGTAAGTAAATTGAAGTGCATTTTTCTTCTTGTTGTTTCCCCACTGTTGAATGTTATATGAAATTTTTGGTGCTATTTACTTCTAATCCATAATTAATTTGCTTGTTCTTACTATACTATTTATACAAACTATTTTCATTGTAAGTAAAATAAATAGCTCAAAACTCATTATATTATTGTGGTAGTGAGCATTACCAAGACTATTCATATAATTTACTTTAGTCTAAATATGATTTTATATGTGTGTTTACTCACATAGATAAATTACCCCCATGCACAATTAGTGTTCTTATTTATTTAGACTGATCTTTTCCATATTCATTTTTAGAATATAGAAAATAACTATGTGAATTGGAAGAGACCATTAATCAAAGTGTTATAAATATATATATAATGTTCTCAATATTGTAGTCACATTTATACCTTTTATATTTATGTCATTCAGTATGAAAAGAAAATTTGTAAATACCAGAAATATTATCAGCCTATGTTTTACTGTCACAATTTTAAATTTTATCAATAGTTTTTAAAAGTACATATTATAAAAATATATTAATTCCCACTACATAGCAATAATTAATTTTCTGAGTTTTAAAATATAGATTCTGACATCACTCAGCAATTTTTATGCATTAGAAATGTCAAAAATCCAAAAATAGCAAAATTAAAATCACCAAATCAATAAATAGTACTTAGAAAGTGTTCTCTGTACACAGAAGAAGAGTTTGTGACCTGGCAGCTTACAATTTCGAAAACTAATATGATGCTCAGGGGCGTGAAGTTACAGGATGGCATAAAGTGGGCATGCAGATGCCACTCACCCTCTGCAGTGACTGGTTAGTATGATGGGGACTCCCAGATGGCAGGGATTGGTACAAGTGACTATGTCACACCATTTTATGGTTGTCAGAGGTGTTTTCAAGACATAATCTAAGTTTTGCCTGTGTTTATGAATTGAGATTGATTTAATTTTACTTACTAAGCTTAAATGATTTTATCCACTTAGGGAATTCTCATGTCAGGTTTTCATTTTATATTTAATTTTAATAGAAAATAGAAATAGGTAAAATATTTAGAATATTAGATTGAGTGTTGTATTTGTCAACCCAACTTTACTAGGAAATCATGATTTGCATGGATTCACATTATTTTTCTTCAATCATTAGGGAAATATTTACCAAGTAGAATATATTATGTCCTGGGACATAATGCCATATAACACTGGGTACTAACCACCATAGATGAGTAGAGACTACCAGGTACTACTCTAGGTATAATTACACTGCTTTTTAATAGTATTATAATTATCGTAATAAAAATGAATGATATAAAATGCATTAATTTCAGAAAAAATACATATTTTAAGTGCCCATAAGTAGATGAGTGAATCAAAAAACTGTGATACAATTACAGAATGGAATACTGCACAGCAGAAGAGAGAAGGAGCTCCCACCTTTTGCGACAGCATGGATGGAACTGGAGAGTATTGTGCTAAGTGAAATAAGCAGGTGGTGAAAGACAAATGCCATATGATCTCACTCATAAGAGGAATCTAATGAACGAAATAAACTAATGAGCAAAATAGAACCAGAGACATGGAAACATGGAACAGACTGACAGTGGCCAGAAGGGAAAGGGGTAATGATGGAAAGAAGGGGAAGGGTCTAGACAATGGACATGTATGAAGGACCCATGGACGTGATCAACAGTGTGGGAATTGACCATGGGAGCAGGGTTGGGTGGAGCAGAGGAGGGCAAAGGGGGAAAAACTGGGAGAACTGTAATAGAATAACAATAAAAAATACCCTGAAAAAGGAACCAATGCATTTTAGTGTAATTTGAGAATCTATGATCTCATTGATTTCAAGGATTATGTTGTAGATTTCTATAGAGAAAGAGAAGAGGTGCTAACATATTAAGTACTTCTGAGCATCAGACATAGGCACACATATTGCTTTTCCACATGTCCTGATTACTTTGTTTTCCTTAATTAATTTCTGAATGAAAAAGGCATATTTGATGTCTTTATATGAGCAACCATGCTACATAGGAATTTAGTTTCAGCCTCATCAAATATTTAAGAATGACTTAAAATGTAGTAAGTTTAAAGAAATAATAAACTACTACTGGGTAACAAAAGCACATGAACAAGTAGGTGTTTAACTTGAAAGAACATCATATGTTCAAGAGAGTAAAATATTGTAACTACTAAAAAACTAACACAGTTTGGTAACTAGAAAAAGGGAAGAATGTGTTCTCAATCATTGTCGCCACATGGGGTCGGGGAAGCTCTATTGCACCAATAGTGTACTCAGTTGATAATTAAGTGTCTATCAGTAGTTATGTTTTGTTCTCAGGTAATGTATTCAGGAAAATAAATTTTCCCAATGCAGTAAAGTAAATGCTGTATCATTCGTGCATGTATTCATTTCACAACATATGGATGGAGTAGTATATGTTATGTGTCAGGGACTCATGTAGGTGTTGGGTGTGTACAGTAAAACAACAATTATAATTCTCATTTTATGGTGTCTTCATCTCTTTTGGCAGCCATAGCAATTGTAAGTTGCAGGCAGTTATTATCCATACTCAGTCTATGAAAACAGGAGGTTTATCGAGGATGAACAACTGGCCTGATGTCACAATAAGTATTTTTTTTAATTTCTATTTTAATTGTTGATCTTGTACAGTTTTCTGTCTTTTATTCTCACCCCAACCCACCACCCCAGCCCTCCCCACCTCCCTCCCAATTCCACCCCCCATAGTTTTTGTCCATGTGTTCTTTATACTTGTTCCTGTAAATCCTTCCCCTTTTCCCCTGAAATTCCCTCCCCTCTCCCCTCTGGTGACTTTCAGCCTGTTCTCAATTTCCATGTCTTTGGTTATATTATGCTTGTTTGTATTAAGTGTCTTCTGTGTTAGTGTGATGACAGAAACTGAGCCCATCACATCACACCACTCCTCTCCACCAGGCAGAGTGTTAGGAGAAAAGCAAAAGGGCAAAAAGATGCAAACAGGCAGTGATAATTTATTTTCATTTCAAAGCAGATGGAAATAGAGATGTGTGGAAAGAACCACACTTACTTAATATCAACTCTTTGTCCAGACTATTTGCTAGAATCGCAATTAAAACTACATTTTAAAAGAGGAAGTAAAATGAAATATGCAAAACACAATCCTAAAAATATTTTGATTGTTGTATCATATTAAGGATTAATGCCCTAAAGAATATTTCATGTTTGTCATATTGTCTTTTCATTTCTGAACTATCACACTGATGTCTTATAAATTAATTTTTTCTCGGAGACTAAACTTGATAAAGACTGAAATGTATTTTTATTACCAACTATATCTGCTGGTGGATAACTGAATAAACAAAGAACAAAACTGAATTATGTTGCTGCATTCTAATATCATCACCTACTAATCAAATATGGAAACTCTTACAAAAGGAAACCACAAATCTAACCATCAGATCCAGAGAGACAAGGTGGAACTGGTCTCTATTTTCTTTATTTTTTTAAGATTTTACTTATTTATTTTTAGAGAGAAGGAAAGGAAGGGAGAAATAGTGAAAGAATCAACAGAAGAGTGGATAAAATAAACTATGGGACATTTCCACTAATGAAATTCTACTTGATCATAAAAAAGAAAATTCTACCCTTTGCAACAGGATAGATGGACCTGGAGAGCATTATGCTAAGTGAAATACAAATAGAGAAAGAAATACAACACAGAGAAAGACAAATACCGTATGATTTCACTCATATGTGGAATCTAATGAACAAACTAAACAAGCAAAACAGAAACACTCATAGATGGAGAACAGATGACAGCTAATGGTGGGAGGGGTTAGGGGGTGAGGTATTGAGCAGAAAGGAAAAAGGCCTCATGGACTTGGCAACAGTATGGTGATTGCTGGGGGGAGGAGGGTATAAGAAGACTAAATGGTAATGGAAGAAATACAATAAAGATTTTAAAAATAAATAAAAAGTAAAACTAACTTTAAAAACATCACCAGTGTGTGAGAGAGAGATGTAGATCAGTTGCCTTTTGCACACGCCCCCAGCTAGGGATCTGTCTTGCAACCCAGAACCCAGACATATGCCCAGACTGGGAATTGAACTGGTGACCTTTCAATTCACAGGCCAGCATTCAGTCTACTGAGCCACACCAGCCAAGACTTATCTCTGTTTTATATACAGACTTTTATAGAACAATAGAGTCAGGAAGCATATACATACATACATGCATATGTGTGTGTGTGTGTGTGTGTGTGTGTATCCTTAAAAAGGGCAAGGTTGCCACCTGCACAGTCAGATTATCTAGGGTAGGAAATAACCACTTTTAGCTGATTCACCAGTGTAATCTTGAAAGAAATATGATTGCACTGGGGAATCTCTGTCTCCTTCCTACATGTAACTGAAATATAGCTGATGTGCTAATCTGGTGCTCTTTTTTGCCCTAGACTCTTAGGGAACCATATGTTACATTTTCAAGTTTCACAGATATGTTTAGCATTTTTTAATCACAAAAAACTGAGATCTCATTATCACTGACTTTCTTTGAATAATGGTTTATTGGGTATATGCTATGTATGTGGGATAGGCAGTTTTATAAGCAGAGTTAGAGGGAGTATAAAACTAGAAACTTCACTCAGGATTGGTTGAGATTAACAGAATAAATTTATGAATTTCATTTTACTAGTCCCTGGGTATGATTTCTCAGGAACATTGACATCAGGGAAACCAATGGCACTCTCCACCTCATGTCAATAGTTAATGAACTAATGTCTCATCTCTCAATGTTTCTGGATTTGTTTACTTTAGTAAGTAAGTTAACAAAGTGTAGAAGAAAATGACAGGGTGCCATTAACACATAGCTTTTGGTCTAGCACTCTTATCTGAGAAAAAAGGTAATAACACTTAATTTCGAGGGAAAAAGTACTTAGAAAATAAACAGTTTGTCAAGGAACTCCAGAAGAGAAATCTTTGTGCCAAAAAAAGAAAGAAAAATGCTGTGAAGGGCATAACCCTTTTTCAGCTGAGAGTGTTTTTAAAAGCAGGGGAGTTTGTTTTTTTTTTCCAGTTATCTTTCTTCCTTTTATAAAGTTTCTCATGAGACAGAAGAGTGTTGAAATGGTGGGTAAAGTAATCTTCTATGTAAGTTTTCATGAAATCTACTAAAGACATTCTGTAGAAGGCTCACAAACTTTGTTAGGAGTCCCATTCAACAAAAATTAAGAAATGTATTTTATAACTAATAATGAAGAGATATTATCAAAAGCCATATTTTATTAACTCTTGGTATGTCCTGCAGTGAAAAATAGGATGTGCTATCTAACTTCCTATAAACATATTTATAGACTTTCAGTTAGCATGGATAATTGTAATTTTTATTTTGAATGCTTTTAAATTTTTCACTCTGGTTTTCACGCTTGCAAGTAAAGTTAGATTTTTCAGAGGATGAGATATTGAGGTAATTGTTTTATGTGAGCTCTGATGGTTAGGCTAACTTTTCCAGTCATAGTAGGATAATTCTCTAAATAGGGATTCTCTGAAAGTTAATTTCACACACACTTCTTGCTTCTCTCTCTCTCTCTCTCTCTCTCTCTCTCTCTCTCTCTCTCTCTCTCTCTCACTGTACTGTAATGAATAGGGATTAAAAACTTCTGTCCATTTGTGGAAGTATAATTAGAAAAACTAAAATTTAAATCACATTGCAGGAAAATTCACTGGTAAAGGCACTTTTCCTAGAGGCATAGATCAATCATAGATTATTAAAGGCATTTCCTTTTTGTTGACTCAGTATAACAATATTCATTAAAAGGCAACAAAATAAATGTATGAAAAGAAAATATTAAGTCAAACTATAAGAGAGGAGAGCTGAAAATAAAATCTCTAGGTAAAGCAGGTTAATTATTTTAAAAACCCCTCTGCCCCAACCTCCCAGGAACTTTGGATAATGTCTGGGGACATTTTTGGTTTCTTCATTGTGGGGTGCTACTGGTATCTAGTGGGCAGAGGCTAGGGATGCTGTTTAATATCCCACCATGCACAAGACAGCTCCCCACAGCAAATAATTATCCAGCCCAACATATCAGCAGAGCCAAGGCTGAGAAACCCTGATCCAGAATAGTGATTTTCAACTGGCGTGCTGCAAACATTTTAAAAATATGTAGTTCTATTTCGTTAGCGGCTCTGAACACTTTTCCCTTAGATTGTCAAGTTAAAAAATGACAACAGCCAACACAACAATAGCCATCTGGTGTAAATGAACTAAATTATGTCTATTGTTTTTGTGTCAGATAGGCAAAAGGTATATATTTTTTGGTGTGACACAGAATATTAGTAATTAGTTTATCTATGTCGTGAGAAAAAAGGTTGGATATTGTTGCTCTGGTTTCCTTCTTATAACTGTCTCAGAACTGAGTCTCTTTTAGCTCAAGGCAGCCTGTATTCTCTTCAGTTACCTCTGAAGAGTTCAGTTTTCAGCCTGTCACCTTCCCATGTCAATGTTTGAGTCACGGAGTCTAGGGAAATACATTTTAATTATGGAGTGATTTTTTTCTTTTTTCTTTTTTTAATTTTAATTGTTGTTCTTGTACAGTTTTCTGCCTTTTACTCCCATCCCAGCCCACTGCCCCAGCCCTCCCCATCTCCCTCCCATTTCCATCCCCCTAGTTTTTGTCCTTGTGTCCTTTATACTTGTTCCTGTAAATCCTTCCCCTTTTCCCCTGAAATTCCCTCCCCTCTCCACTCTGGTGACTGTCAGCCTGTTCTCAATTTCAGTGTCTTTGGTTGTATTTTGCTTGTTTGTTTGTTTTGTTGATTAGCTTCCTGTTATAGGTGAGATCAAATGGTATTTGTCTTTCACCGCCTGGCTTATTTTGCTTAGCATGATTATGAAGTGTTTTTACATGTGCTCCTGTCTGCCCCCATCAGGCTCTTGGAGGTCAGACATACACTGCATCCTAGAAACATCCTTGAGGCTCACACAGGCAGAAATCTAATAGTGAACCTGAGTTTTAAATATTTTTCTCAAATATCTAAACTTCAGTACTGTAGAAAGAAATTATTTAAAGTATTTCTACTCTAATATTTCCCTTATATCTTTCTCCTAATATATTGTTTTGTATATTATTTTTCTATACAAAGGATTTTCATGTATAACTTCAGTGAAAGTGCATGTTGTCATCCATATGTGTTATACTCATATACTTTTTTCCTCTAGTTAACTTTTTTGTTACCATTGACACTTGAACAACATTTCAACTGTGCTGCTTCAGTCATACACAGATATTTTAAAAATAAATACTGTAAGTGTACATTATCATTCTCATGATATTCTTAATAACATTTTCTTTTCTCTAGCTGAGTTTAGTGTAAGAATACAGTATATAATGCATGTAATATACAAAATGTGTTAACCAACTATTTATGTTATCTGTGAGGCTTCCAGTCAGCCAAGGGCTATTAATAATTAAGCTCCAGGGGAGTTAAGTTACATGGGGATTTTTCATTGCATGGGGCTTAAAGTTCTTAGCCCACATGCTGTTCAAGGGTCAACTGCATAGTTACAAAACAAACAAAAAAATGACTCTAGTGTGTTAGTGATAAAGTTTTGATATAAACTAGAAAATTAAAATATTGGAAATTAAGTTACATATCTTAGAAAATCAACAAACAATATTTTTCCAATTCGAATTTTAGGAAAGTAATTCTCATTTACAATAGTGATTATTTGATTTTTTTAATTCAAAAATTAGATTTGTTGAAATAAAAGTATTCTTACTATCAATATTCATTCAGTGAATATTCATTAGTGCCCAGGCTGGATGGCTCAGTCAGATGGAGTGTCATTCTGCACACCAAAAGCTTTCAGGTTTGATTCCAGATCTGGGCATGATCTTTAGGTTTTCCTTTAATCCCAGTCAGGGTGAGTATGGTGGTGGGGGCAAGTTATCAATGGTTCTCTCATATATCAATTTTTTTCTCTCCCTTCTCTCTCTAAAATCAATAAAAACATATCCTCGGGTGAAAATAAATAAATAAATAAATATGCATTAATCACTATTAGCCTAGCATGCATAAATTATCTATTCTAGAACTATTTCAGAATATACTAGTATTTAAATAATAATCAAATATTAAATATGAATGTAGGGAAAGGAATAGACTTTATTTCACCTGTATCCATTTATATATAAATACATATATACATATATATTAATGTATATATTATATATATGAGTATACATATAGAGAAAGACTCATTTTTTGTATTAACTCATTTTTTCTTTTTAGCCCATTACTGAATAACTGAATTCATAGTATAGGTTTCAGTGAGTTATTTGTATCTGTAAACTTTCAAATAAAAAGCAATACACTTAAAAAAAACTTATCATCTTATACATTGATATCACTTTTCCAATAATCTCTTTAGCAGTAGGGGAAAATGATAAAGCTTTTTAGAAGCTTTAATAGAAATGGATCTTAAATTTTTCTCCCCTGTTGCTTTTCAAAAAAGTAATGTATACCTTGTATGATGTTAGTCAATTTTGTTGATTTTTATTGATATGTACTTTCACTAAGCCCGTCATAATTTTGTAACATTTTATACATTTAGAGGTATATTTTATAGACCCAATTTGAAAACATATACATTCTATATTATGATGTGTTACTTATTTAATATGTAACATTTTTACTCTGTACTTGAAGCATAAAATATATTTTGCATGCTTCAAAATGAAAGTATTCTAAGAACTGATAACACTTGTATATTTATTTTTTCTCTTGAAATGATGATTTACTCTAGTAAATATATTTAGTAGTTAACATTTTTTTATTTTTATTGCATGTCAACAGTAAATTGGCCAAAATTTAATTTAACTAATTTATATTTTTAATTTACACTTAATTTATACTCAGCATTCTACTAGGTGTTTATCTTGTGATAGATAACTACATTAGTATGTCACAAGAATTTAAAGGAGTTCTTAACATAGTTCTCATCCCAAGTATGTCATAAAATTGATAATGTTAGTTTAATATTATTGTTCTATTTTCACACAAATAGCGTTTTCAGCTTCCACTTAGTGTGGGACTGAATAAAAACATATAATGAATGCAAAACAGATAATGCATAGTCTCAATCTTTATGTGAGTATTTCTTTGCAATCCTAGTGAAACAAGTTTCACCTAGGGAAATGTGAAAAACATTTTTAACCTATTATGATGGCTTTGAAATTGATTTTTGTGTATAGATGACAAGTGGTCCATTTCTTTAAAAATGAAGAAGAATTATTACTAAGTGATAAAGTGATTGATTTTTCTAAAAGCTACTACTTTGGCCCTGGCTGGTGTAGCTAAGTGGATTGAGCACAGGCCTGCAAACCAAAGGGTTGCTGGTTCAATTCCCAGTCAGGGCACACACATGGGTTGGGGGCCAGGTCCCCAGCTGGGGACACATGAAGGGAAACCACACATTGATGTTTCTCTTCCTCTAGTTCTCCTTCCCTTCCCCTCTCTCTAAAAATAAATAAATAAAATCTTTTAAAAAAAGCTACTACTTTGCATAGTTAACCCATGTCTGAAGTAGCAGTAACATTCAAAATGGACACTTCTGTGAAGGTATATTTAGTATAAGTGCCTACATTTTTAAAGTGAAGAGATCAAAACACACATACACTCACTCACTGAAAGAGATGAGGTTAAGCAGAGAGAAAGGGCTGGAAAGGTATGCAGCAGTCTATCTTAACTGTGTTTATCTGTGTTAAAATTACGTGATTTCTCTGTTCTTATTCACAGCTACTATTTTTTCATAGTGAATGCATGTATTTGATGAAAATGGAATAAAATTTATTTTGAAAATAATATGTGAAGGAGAACAAGTTTGAAATATAAAATATTGAATATTGTGTGTCCTTGACAATCCTAACATAGCTGGTGCTCTATCCTCCCAACACCTAACTCATCCTTGATCTAGTCTCAATTGAACAGTTAGAGGCTGCCGCTTGGAACTCTCCAGGGACTTTTAGTTTCTCTGTAGGTGAATTATAAAGTCCTTACATAGTCTGATCCAACTCCGTTCCCACCCCATTCCCTTCTCTAACTGCTTTGTTTTCTCCCTCCCTGCTTACTCACTCAGCTCTTACTGCACTGGGTGTGTTTCTTATCTGGGCATATACCTCCAGTCTCAGAGACTTTGCTCCTTTGATCCCTCTGCCTAGAATTATCTTTCACTACACAATTCATGCTCAGTACCTCACCTCTTAAAGTCTTTCATGACCTAAGTGATGTTGTAAAAATTCAGGTCATATTTTCTATTTTTGTTTCTTGCTTAATTTTTCTTCTTAACAATTGTCACCATTTAATGTGTTGGTGTTTTATTTATTTATGTCCTGTCTCACAATTTAAATATAAGTCAAGGAAAAAAGGAATTTTATTTTTTTTTTCATTGCTATACCTCTGCATTTAGAAAAAAAATATCTAATTTCAGGCAGACACTCAGTAAGTGTCTTATGAATGGAGGATACCAGGGGCTTGCAAAGCACAAGGCTGGTATCACTTTTCAAGAGTGCCACATTTTTATTGGTTTTAATCTTTGGTACAAGATCAGAAAATCACTCCTAAGAGACTGCAGCAGGCAAACATCAGTTCACAGAATAAGGCAAATTGATCGAAGGAAATTAGGCCAATCAAGTATAGTCATTCTGCAACTCCAAGCCTCATTAAATCAAAGTCCCAGCAGTAAACACTTCTTCGTAGAGCTTCCTAACCTTTCTGTATTGTGGTGCTCCTAAAAAACGATATTTGGATAGCTTATTGGGACAAAGCTTTTTATGCCCAGAAGATACTTCCCCAAGACATCTAAATCCCACAGATATATCATCATACTTATTATAAAATATATAATTCTTAATATGATTTATAGTTTTTATAATCTGGCTCCTGATTGCTGTCAGAACCAATCCTCATTCTTCTTGCCCTCATATGATGGCTTCACTTCTACTGCTGGAAAAATTAAGCCCCATCTTAGGGCATTAGTATGAGATGTTTCCTCCCTCTGAAAGACCCCTCCCTCTTTTTTGCCATTCTGACTCTTGTAATTCAGATCACAGCTTGCACATGACCTGCTCAGGAAGACCATCTCATTGGTCAGTTTAAAAAAGCTACATAACTCATCTTGGATCACCTAATTTAATTGCATGCATAAGCTTCATCAACATCTAATATTTTTCTATGTATTTGTTTATTCTCTGACATCTTGGCCTGAGCAGGAAGTATCTCTCATTCACACAAGATGTGCAGCACCAGAACTATACCAGAGATGTTCAGTAAATAGATGTTCAGATGTTCAGTAAGAGATGTTCAATATCTCTTATTTCAGTAAATAAGAGATGAATGAAATTAATTTCTTATAAACAAAAGGTGTTTAAGGGTATTGTCAAGTATTTTACACATTTGTCCACAGCTAAAATATGTTTTCCTTATATAATTGCAATGAAATCAAAATCCATAGAAGCATTATAATGTAAGTGGTTTCAGGCCAGATTTGGGCTTAAGAAAGACCCACTGTCAATGGCCTGGGACAACTTATTTTGTATACCAAAGTTTCTGTGTCTTCATATATAAAAAAAAAGTAATATCTAATTCATAGGACCTTTCTAAGAGTAAAATTATATACTGCATATGACATACTACATGAGTGCTAGGAGTAACTAAGGAAACCTCTTGAACAAGTCCCTGATGATGGAGAGAGAATTGTCAGGCCAGATTTCTAAAATAATTTATTCTTTATTCATTTATCTCTTCATTGATTTATTCAATGAAAGTTGAGGAGCTTTTGTTTTCTATGCATATGCTATGTTGCAAGCCATACAAAATTAATTTGTACCAATTCTCAAAGTTACTTATGGAGAAAAGCACATAAATAAGCAACTAATACATTTTAAGAAGTGATATGCTATTGGCTTACACAAATATTTCAGACTCAGTATGGATTCAGAACTCCATCGAATTTTTTTAACTTATTTTTTTTTCTTTTATTGATTTCAGAGATAGGGGAAGGCAGGGAGAAAGGGAGAGAAAAACATGGATCAGTTGCATCTTGCACTCACAGAACCTGCAGCCCAGGCATGTGCCCTGACCTGGAATCAAACCTGTGACCTTTTGGTTTGTGGGATGTTGACCAGCCAACTGAGTCACACCAGCCAGGGCCATCTGATATTTCTAACTGAAGGTGAATCTAAAAAGTTGAGCAGTGAGTTAGGTGAACACAAGGGAAGTAGTGACAGGCACATAAAATAGCAAAGGCATAAAAAGAGGAGAGAACATGGGGAATGAAAAAGAATTGGGAACAATGAGAGAAATTACTATAAATATGACCCCAAAAAAGGTAATGTTTAGAATTTTTTTAAACTGACAGTATCGCAGGTGTCAAACCATTGTTTGTGTCCCTTCAGGTATTTAGGTAACACCTAGCCTAACAGATCACTACAGATTGACATACAAAATGATCAAAGACCTTGACCTCTGCCTTGGCTCCTGAAAATAATAAATTAATTTAAACTTGCACCTCTAGGGAGCTTGTAATGCCATGGTCACGCAGTTGGAAAAAATAGAGAATAATGCCTACCAGTTTGAAGAGGCACTTTGACTTACTTGAGAGAGCTTCTAAATTAGCTTTGGGACACAAACTCCAGTACCCATCTAATGAAGTGCACTTGGACATTTTCATGAAATCCTCTCAGGGATATTTTAAAAATGTGTTTATGGTATGCATCAAGTTTTATTAATGGTTAAGACCCCTTATTTGTCTCTGAGTAAGAAATAGTCTTTTTTTTTTTAGAAAGCTATCATCAAATACATTCCAAATGGTCTTGGACAGAGTAACTACACATTAAAGTAACTGCCATTCTCTGCCATACCAGCACGTTGTGTTAGCTAGCTCTCCGCTGATTTCCATCTCCTTTCTAACTTCTGCAAGGGCCTAAAAAGCAGCGGGGGAACAGGTCTCAGCTTTCACTCTCCAAAATGCCGAGGCCAGTGTCTGTCCCATGTGGTCTCTTTGCATACCTCTTGGGTAAGATCTCCTGTATAGCAACTTTAGCTGGCATGTCTCTCTATTTGAGTATTTTCTTTCTTTCTTTTTTTCTCTTTCTTTCCTGCACTGCTGCCCTGAGGCAGGGTGTGTGTTGTGGGGGAGGAGGTGCTGCCTTGAAGTTCAGCGTGGTAGCCTTGGCCTACATGCCGGCATTAGAGGTAGGCCTCCATCCTTTCATCCCAATTTAAATTATTAAAGTATCATTTTCAAAAAGTTAAAAATATGAATCATACAAGTGTAAGTAAATGTCTGTCGAAGATCTTCAATGCAGTGATTAGTAAGATTATCAGTGAGATGTTACTTTTTTTCAAACTGCGTTTGAGTAGGTATTTATGTGCAGTGAAAATTGTTAGAATAAGATTGATGGAGTTATTTGTTAATCAGAAATTACTTGCATTTCTACTGTCAATTCTAAACAGTAACATCTGCTCTTCCAGAATTATAACACAGCCCCATCAATACGAAGTCAATGCCTCATCCTGTAGCAGAACACTATGCTGAAGAGAGGCCCAGTAATCTGTCTGCCTGTTTCCAATACCTATATTGAATTTCTGAAGCCATGTACTTAAACTGCTGCCTTAAATTGTTTTTAAAGAATATAGACTGTTAAATTTTTCACACCTTGTTTGGAGTTGACCTTTAACATTTGCCATTTTCCTTGTCTGTTACTGTTGTTATTGCTTATTTTGCAATAGTACTCCCTGAGTTAGTTTTTCACCCCAAGCTATCCTGGCTGCTAACGCTGACAATAGCAAACACACACTTCATACTCAAATGGCCAACCCTGATGCCTCAACCACACACAGTGGGCTCTCAAAGAGAATCTGAAGAACACACTGCACCATATCTGCCCTCCTTGAGCATTGTGTTAAGCATTTTTATTAGGCACTTTATTGATCTTTTTGTCACAGTATTGCTGTGTAATACATTCCCCCCAACACCACGGCAACGTTTATTTCTTTGCTCATGCAGCTGTGGTTTGGATTTGGCTGTGCTTGGTTCTCCTGGGATGTCCTGGGTTGATCCCAGGCTGAGGCTCCATGTGTTTCTTCATTTTCCTTGGACTGGAGGGCCATCCATGCATATTCTTCTTGGGCTAGATGACCAAAGGGCAGAACTATGTCAAACAGAATGGCTATTGTCTTGCGTTTGTTGCTATCGCCTTAACCAAAGCTAGTTTCAGAGGACAGCCCGCTATCCATGGAGAAGGAAGTATATTCTTCCCAAAGTGCAAGGGAGAAGAAAGTTAATATTTGACTAACAAAAATCCAAACTCTCACATACATGTTTTATGAGACATGTGTAATATACCAATCTCTAGGTAGTGAATCTTAGCTGAGATAAACACTTCAGAGGTGAACATTGAACAAAAGGGATCTTTTAAGAATCTAGATGGATATATAGTGGTCAACAGCAATGACTGCTTGAGTACTAACTCCATGCCAGGCAGTTGGTCAGATGTTGGGCCCATTATCTCCAGTGCTAAAGATAAGCCACCAAGTAAATGGTTTTGGATTACCAGAGACTCTGCGAGGGTGAGTGGTCTGGAGTTCACACCGTTAGCAAGTAGCAGACCTGACTTCTCTTCTTACATTTATAACTTTCACCAGGCACTGTATTAAATAATTTGTAGGCTTTAGGCCATTTATCTAAAAAAAATAATAGTATTCCCACTTCTTATGAGAAAACCAGACTTAATAGAATTAAATAATGTGCCAAAGATAAATTAGACACCATTAGCTCTGACTTCAATATACGGGGTAGGGCAAAAGTAGGTTTACAGTCATGCGTATGCAAAATGGAGTTTATTTTTGTATTCTTATTATTTGTTATATCATTTTCCAAATGAACTACTGTAAACCTACTTTTCCCCACCTCTATACTCCATAATCAAATAAAGGAATAGACCTCAAATTCCTGGTTAAATTTTGCCTCTGGGGCTTTTCTTCTCCCTCTTTGACAGCAATTCATCTTGTTTACCTGCTTTAGTTGATCCAGACTTTGACCTTAAACCCTCTTTTCTTCTTGCTTGTGACCCCTTAGCTTTTCACCTCAACTTTGCCATTTGCTACAGAGCCTTTGTACACGGGATCTCAGTTCCACTTGGCTGTGTCTGCTTCAGGCTAATAACCCAGTTCAGGCAGTTAATCAAAGCTTTTTTTTTTTTTTCAGCATTAGATGTGCCTGTGCTTATCTTGGAATTATGCTCCAGAATGAGAGCTCAGTAAAAATGGCCTATATGCTATCCCTTGAAGATAATAAAAGAACTCTTCTTTGTAATAATTGGACATGTAGTTCTATGAATTAGAATAGAAAATAACCTGCAATTATATTTTACATAGTATATCTATTCATATTGTTTTCATTAATCATTCATTCTTTTTAAAAATATTTTATTTAATGCTTTTATATGTAAAAACACTGAGAAGCACAGTTCAAGGATACAGGGATGAAAATTAGACACCACTCTGAAATGAATTCACCCATTAAGAAAATTATGTTCTCTAGAGACACCACATAGTAAAATAAAACACTTTATTTCTAACGTTGGCAACTCTCCATTCCCCACAATAGAAATATTTGATCCCTTACCCACATTCTGGTACCAGTTATCAGTCTTCATCTGCCACCCCTACCCAGTCTACATCGTTAGGTTCAGGAATACCCTGTACCTGAAACCTCAATTGCATTTCAGTTCCTAAGCCAACTTGGACTAAAGTGGGAAGCAGATTTGTCCGATCTGCACCCCTCTCAGCCTACCCACAGTCTAGATGAATTTAGTACTCTCTCCCTTCTTTGCCATCTTTCTGGGAACAAATGCTCACCACTGACCCATGGCCTTTTATTTTGATTCAGTGTCAAAGCTACACTTGCCTTCAGCCCAGAGTTCTAGTTTGGATGATAGAACCACTGTACTTGGTGTTCTGACTCTTGACTCCTTGCTACAGGAGTTTGAACTACATTCCTCTTCTTAACTATTACCTATTACACTAGACTGGGGTCTAGAGGTTTCTATGAAGTTATGAAATACTTATATAGCACTTTAATATAGGAAGTATTGTTATCCTCATTTTATAGGTAAAGTAATCCAGGGAATATGACTCAGAGTCCATACCCTTAACCACCATGCAATCTGCTTCTCAAATTTTATCTTCCACTTACTGCTATGCCTTTGTTGCCAGCACAAGTAATTAATCTTGTCCCTAGACCCTGTGCCCACATAGGATATGGAGCCAGTGTTGACTTGCAGCCCGCCATGCCATCAGTTCTGTTGGCTGTAGTGCCTGGACAAGCTCGGAGTTGTCTCAGTAGTACCAGTCTCTAGGTTCTACTTTATCCCATTCACTTTGTGGTATTCCTGGGCCTCCAAAGTTCAAATTGCTTACTTACCATCTTCTCTCCCTGTTTAGTATTCACTTTCCTAGAAGCCACATTCTGATTATCCTTTACCTATCCAGTATGTGTTAGTTAATTTGAATTCCAGTATAGACCTTCTAGCCTTCTAGGTTGCCCCTTTCGTGTGTGTGTGTGTGTGTGTGTGTGTGTGTGTATCTTTAAACATACGTAGCAAGAGTTAACAACTGTGGCTCTATTCAGCAACCATAGAAGATCAACCATTATGTCATCTGATCCATCTTTTAGCTTTTTAACCTTATGAATGGAGGATGTAGCTACAGGTACATGTGTATAACAATACTAGATGTGCTAATAAGTATACATATATGAAGCTTACAGAAAATGGTACAATCTGGCCAAATCAAAAAAAAATTCTGTTTCAAATGAATATCATAATATTAATGTAAGGTTTATATGTTAAATACTAATGGATTTTTATAAATAGATTAGAAATTATTGACAGATTATGCAAATTTGATTTCAAAACAGTACTTATTAAATTTAAATTTAAATTGTGAATTAGAACATTTACATTTATAAAAATCTAACATGTATCTTTGTTGAATGACTACTGAGCATAGTAGAAAATTGCTGCCATTATAAAAGACCAGAATGTGCATAATAGGCTTTAATAGCAATTTAATATAGAATTATCTTAATCAGTTCATTTGACTGGTCTGAAAGATAATAATTGATATCTTAAATTAATTAATTTGGATTGATTGCTTTTTCTTCATTAGCCTGATGGCACTTACAGGAAAATAAATAAATAAGAGCAGAAAAGATTCAATACAGTCCTGTGCTGCTAATGACAGAGAAACATTTTGAGAATGTGCCATTAGGCAATTTTGTCATCGTGTGAACACCATAGAGTGAGTGCGCTTACACAAACCTGGGTGGTATAGGCTACGTGGCAGAGCCTACTGCTCTTAGGCTACAAATCTGTGCAACATGTTCCTGTAAAAAACAACACAAGGTTAAATCAGGCTCGAAAAAAAATGATTCAACTAAGAGACATAGTAAACCTGAGATGTAGGAGGCAGCTGCTGGAGTAACATGGCATATGGTTTTTTCAGCAAACTTTTCCTACAAGTAGAAAAATTATACTCTAAAGTAACAATAATGGCCCTGGCTGGTGTAGCTCAGTGGATTGAGCGCGGGCCTGCGAACCAGAGGATCGAGGTTCGATTCCCAGTCAGGGCACATGCCTGGGTTGCCAGGCCAGTTCCTGGCGGGGGACACACGAGAGGCAACCGTACATTGATGTTTCTCTCCCTCTCTTTCTCTCCTACCCTTCCCCTCTAAAAGATAAATAAATAATAAATTAAAAAAATAAAGTAACAATAATGTATATTAAATACATAAACCAGTAACATAGTCATTTGTTATCATTATCAAGTATGATGCACTGTACATAACTATGTGCTGTACATTTATGCGACAGGTGGTGCAGAAGGTTTGTTCACCCAGCAGCACCACTAACAAGTGAGTAATGGTCCTGCTATGAAACTGTGATGGCTACATCACTAGGCAATAGGAATTTCTCAGCTCCATGACAATCTTATGGGACTGCTCTCATATCTTCAGTCTGTGAGTAGTTAACCAAAACCTCCTTATGCGATGCATGGCAGTGCTCACAGTGCTTAGATAACCTCCTTTCAGAAAAATCATTGTTTAAAGCCCTTGTTCAATGAGCGATTTTTCTGTGCTGAGAATTTTCATTCAGTTCTCACAACCTAAGGGAAAGGCTTTGTCCCCATTTAAGAAGACACTGGGAACTGGGGTGGTTCGGTACTCTGTGCGTAGTAATACAGCTAAGTGAGCAGTGGAGCCAGGAATACGCTCTGGGCCTTGCTAAATCTCTGAGGATTCTGCAGCATTTATATTCCCCCAGCTTTCAATTATGCTGCCAATGTAAAAAAAAAAAATCCTTTCTAATGAGGAAAGGTGAAAATGGTAAAATATAAGTAAGCAATAGATGAGGGCAAAATTACTGATTTCTCCTTTGTTGTAAAGCTAAAATGATGGCTGTTGCCAAATCATACACAAAACTGTGAATAAGAACTTGCCACTTCTGTATTTAATGTTCTATTTAAACACAGAAATGAAAGAATATTATTTTGACTATAGTGACTTAATTTTTAAATTGCAATGTCTTTAATCAAATTCAATATGACAGTAAAATAAAGAGAGTTGAAATCATGAATATTTATATGCCCTTGAACTTGGTTCTCAGAATGTACCTCAGTGGGCCATATAGCTAATATTTCAAACTGAATATAATCACATTACATCTGGAAAAAATGTAGGGCTTGGTAATGAGCATTTGAAATATGTAATGTTTAAGCAAGCAATGTACATTACAGATGAGAGAATATAAAGTAATGATGGAAGACAAGATTCGGGGTCTCACCTTTCAATTTCCAGGTATTATTACAAGAATAGCAGGTTTTCTTTATGTACTGTAACATGTTTTTTTAATATAGGGCTATTTTAAAATTCGTTTATTCACTTTTGGATAATGAAAGATTCCACTAGTCACTGAAGGCAGTTTATTAGCATTAATAATAATATAACCACCACAGTAGCATTACAGAAACAAATTATAACATGAGTATAGGTAATTATATATGTTTTTGTTTCATAGAAAGAAAAATCAAAATCATCTTTTAAATTTGAGTGCTATTATTTTTAGTAAAATGATCAATCATATTGGATTTTAATATATTTCTAATCGTTTCAATATTTTCACTTAAAATATATATTTTTAAAACAATAATTATTGGATATTTATAGTTGTATTAAAATGTGTTACCAATGTACTTCCATATACTGGTCTATTTAGAGGCATTTATGGAAATTAATATTGATTTTAAAGTTATGAAATAAATTTGACCTCAATATATTTTGATTAGCATCGTGAATTTCTGAGAGTGTGATCTAATAGAATCCTGGAATCAAGCTCTCTAAGAACTACAGTTTTCAGAGTCTGTGAATTACAGAAATTGATGTAAAGATGATAGGTAGATGCATACATAGACATATTTTTTTTTTAGTATCAATTATGGATTGAATTGTGCTGCCTACAAAATTTGTATGTGAAAGGCCTAACTCCCAGTCCCTTAGAATGGGATGGTATTTGGAGGTAGGGTGTTTGAAGAGATTAACCAAAGTCATTTTAATGAAGGTGGACCTAATCTGATATAACTAGTATTCTTCTAAAAGAGGGAGAGACCCCAGGGATGCATATCCACAGAGAAGAGGTCGTGTGAGGGTACAGCAAGAAGGCAGCCCAGCCATCCATAAGCCCAGAAGAGAGTTCTCAGGGGAAACCATACTAACTGACACTTTGATTCTGGACTTCTAGCCTCCAGAATTGTGAGAAAATAAATTTGTTCTGTTTAAGCCACATAGTCTGTGTGCTGTAGCAGGCCTGATAAACTCAAACAGTACCTTATCATCTATTGAAAGATTCAAGTGTGTGTGTGTGTTTAAAATGAAAGATTCCACTAGTCACTAGTCTACTAGTCTACTAGTCACTAATACACACACACACACACACACACACACGCACACTAGTTCAATAGGGCTTTGGAAAGTTAGGAGTTCCTGTCAAATATTTTATTTCTTCCTTCTTCTCCTGCTTTTTTTTTTTTTTTTTTTTTTTTGGTAAAGATCTGATTCAGGTATTTATTAACTGTGTGCCATTAAACTTCTCATTTAACTCCCCTTGTAGAGGTAACTTCATTTTAAAATGTCAGAAATTTATCTCTGATATTGGTTCAGTTTTCTCAAAAGTCTTCCATTTTTAGTATTGCAAGCATATACATACATGAAAAGGCATTAACCAGAGGAAAATATTTGCCTAAAATTTTGACACATAAAGTTAATGTCTTAATTTAGATCACAACACTACACACTACTAAGAATGATATCAAGAGTCAAATTAATAAATTGGAAGGGACATGAATATACGATTTAAGGAAGACATTTAAGAGTGGAAAAATATTAAGTCACCAAAATACAGATAATACAAGTTTTCATGTTTCTGTACAAAACTCTAAAAGGTTCAGAATTATACTTATGTAATCTAGTTAGAGGTCACAGAATGTATTTGCTGCTATTGTGAGAGTAATTAGCAATAATTTGTTGTTAAGTAGCTGGGCAGTAAGAATCGGAATTAAAAAATATTAAGAGCCTTCAACCTAGTAATTCTATTTCTGGAAATCTTCCTTAAATGTAAATTAAAATAGTATAAACACTTTAAGATTAAAATAATGATTGTAAGCATTACTTATAATGGTTAAAAACTAGAAATAATCCAAAGACTGAATAAGTGAATATTTAAATAAACTATGTTATGGTCATTTTGTAAATTAGTAAAAATAAAGTAGATGAACCAAGGAAAATAATGCTGGACAATCCATACTATTCTGTTTTTAGTAGTTGTAGGTGATAAAAATATAGGTGATTACTTTCTTCAAAGGCTTCTAAACATTTTAAAGTTTTCTATGACTCTTCCTTATTGTGATACACATATCAAATTTTTTACCCAAAACCGTTTTTTATTTCTTCCTTGCTAATAAAATCCTGAGTTATTTTAGACAGGCATTATGTTCAGCTGAAAATTTAATTTGGCATCCTTGATGGTTGATGATGCCATGGGACAGTTGCGCTTAATGAAATCTAAGCAGGGAGGCTTCCAAGAAATTTCTCTAAAACGGGTTAGTCTTTTAGGACAGCCACCTTTTTTTTTTGTTTTTGTTGTTCTTTGGTCCTTCCTCATTTTATGCCTGGTATGAAAATTCAGTGCTGGAGGTGAAACTCCCAATTTGTGACCGCAAGACTACAACTATGAAGCTGAAGCCCCGTGCTGAGGAAGGCCTAGCAGACAGACGGCACCTGGATTTCATTTGTTTCGGAGACTGTTCCAGCCCTGAACTACCTACCTCCTCCAGTCTCCTTAAGGGGTAAAAATTGGATCCATGATTTGTTTAAATTACTGTTGAATTATATTTTCTGATATTTGCAGCTAAAATCAGACCCTGACACATTTATATATGTACAGCAGATTCTCAAATAACATCATTTCACTCCAAGTAATTTCATTGTATCACTGATGAAATGCCATAGGAACTTAACTCTTTTTTATGTCAATTAGCCTATGGTACCTTGGTTTTCTTATACTTTGTTTTGTTTAAAGTTTTAGAATCTATTGACAATATTGAGGCCTTACTGTATTGCATATATAAATCCATATACTAATTATTTTCTGTGTTATATGTTTATATTAATGGGTTTATATCTATGTAATTGCAGATTATATACATATAAATTGGATAGATATATGTGGATACATCCATTCACTTATAGATAGATATGAAGGAATGCACACTGGATAGAAAAAGAACTACATATATGTCTATTTGCATCTATATGTAGATATATATGTAGGTATATTATATATGTATATGTACACTTATATGTATATGTGTGTGTTTAATTCTGTCTAGTGTACTCTGATTCATTCTTCAAGATTTAGCTCAAAGGTACTTCCTCTGCGAAGTACGCTCATCCTGCTTTCTTATAACTTGAATGTGCCTGTTATAGCACTTATTTATAATTTTGTATTGTAATAATTTATATATACGTATGTATATATACATATATATGTATATACGTGTGTGTGTGTATAACTTCCCACTTGTTTATTAGTTGATGGGCAGCTACATTTTCTCAATCATCATTGGTGAACATTTTAATAGATAATAGATTGATTAAAAATTTTAGTGATTCGGTTAGATATCCTTTTTATTTTTATTATATCTCTTTAGTTAGACAGCATTTTTAATTCCTTTCCAATGCCCCACATACTGTTATGTACAAAACAGGCGTTCAGTGATAGATAATTGCTTAGTAGCATATACAATACATATATATATATATGTATGAGGATTTCCAGTATCTGCAACTTGTATCTAATACATGAAGCATTCGATCCGATGTTCACTGTGTGATAGGGTATCTTACATATTCACATGAACCGCCCTTTCAGGGAACGCACTAGCCTCAGTATAGCGGACAGCCCAGCACACGGGTTCTGACACTGAACTGCATGGCCACAGGCTCAAGCCCCAACAATTACTAGTTCTGTGTATTCAAGCAAGTCACTTGATCATTTATACCTTGGCTTCCTCATTGGTAATAGAATAATAATTGTATCTTATTTATTAACCTGATGAGAATGTAAGTGCCTAGAACAACAGGACAGTTAGGAAGTTCTCAATAAATGCTGTCTGTAAGTGATAGTTTGTAGTCAACATGAACAATTAGATCCTAATCTGCCCCTTAGAAAATATCTGTCAGGAGTTGGTCTTTCCAGAATGTCTATTATTTTCTTTTTTGTTGCTTCATTAAACCTTCAGCTAATTAATATATTTATGTTACCATAATCTAGATTTAAGGTATGTGCTAAATTCTCTAATATACCTTCTCAATACAAAAGTAATAAATAATTCTTTAGACTGAGCAAAAATGAGTTAGAGCAAGACTGAAATTGTGATCTTCACATTAGCTTCGAAATAAAGATCAATAGACTTATCCAGTCTTTCTCTTTGGCTCTGTCAGGTTGAAGACATTCCCTAGGGAAATTTGAAGTTTACATATTTTGCATGCATGATTTGTAAAGGAACTACTGATGAGAACTGTTTATATGATAGACTTTAGAAAGCTTCTGTGATAAATTTCAATTTGTAAAAGATTTCACTTCAAGAACTGTTCTTTTAGTCCAGTTTCCCATTTTGTAAGGAAACTTTTACTGTCATAAAATATATATTTAAATATTATGCATATGAAAAATAGGGTTGTCTTCATGATTATATCAACAGAATCATAAATATATTCCGGAGTAGTAAACCAACAACACACAACTACTTTTGAGCATCCTAACATAAACATTATTCTTTCCCTATTCCTAAATTATACTTTCCTATGTGAAATGAGTAATTATAAATGCTTTCTTATTCATATCTATGTGTATATATTTTAAACTTTGTGTATATATGTGCGTGTATACATAAATATTTTAAATTTTTATCTTTGAAAGCACAGCCAATTGGACATTTGTGCATTCACCAAATTACCCTAATTATGTAATTATTCATCAAAGATTTATTGAACGCTTATGTATTGAGTAGTCTAGGTGCTAGGGATCTGAGTAGAACAGGTAAAATCTTATTCTTGTGGAGGTTATCTACTAAAATATTTTATAATTTAAAGGTAATGTATGTACCTATGTTCCTAGGAAGATGTTATGAAAAATGCTCAATTTTTGTTCATCCTGTAAATACTTATCAGTTATTAATGTGAGCTAAATACCATAGTGGTTATTAAAACTACCACAATGACATTTGACATTACATTTCCCCCCCTCTGCCATGCAACTTGCTTTGGCCAATGAAATGTAAGTGGGAGTCATGACTGCTGTTACCTCTGAGTAGATTTAAAAGTCAGAGTGATCCTGAAGGATGTGGCAGATGGGGCATCCATTTAGCCTGCGTGACTGAGTGATGGTGAACAAAGCTTTGTTTCAGATGCACACTGCCTTGTAGACTGTGGTGAGAGATACTCTCATCCTGTTAAGCCATGAAATGTTGGAGTTGTTGTTAATGTGGCATAACTTGACATATGCGACTGATACAGCACCGTTCTAGGTGCTGAGGATATAATAGTGAGCAAAGCAGATGAAATACTGAAACTGGAGGGCAACAAAGTCTGGAGCTCGTGCTGTCTGTCACTGCTCAGACAAAAAGAAGAGACAAGGATTGGATTATAATTGCACTCTTATTGATGTAAGAGGCCAGCAATCTGAGAAGGTGGCAGGTGAATATCCTAACATCCACCTTACTTTGAGCTTTCAGAAGCAAATTTATATAGGGGAAACATGGGCATTCAGGAGGGGAAAATTCCTAGGGGGAGCACAGACATGCTGTTTCTCTTGGGAGAGGGAGCTGAAAGGGGAGTTGAGCAGCTTCTTCTCAAGCTGGCTCCTTTTGTCCTGCTGTTATTTCTCCTGTTTGCATTAGCATGGCCAGCAAAGCTGTGTATTTATTCTCTGGTTAGGGAGGGGAGGTATAAACTATTTTCTCTCAAGTGTCCTGGTTAGGGGAGATACATACGGTCTTTCGATTCACCAGCTGGATGCAATTTGCTCCAACTATTTGGTCTTGTTTAATTTTCTTGTCCAGTTTCCCCATTACACTTGCCCAGAAATTTCCCCAGCTTCTTGCTAATGTGTCTGAGTACCTTCCTACATGGAGCTTATGTTCAAGCAATGAAACTAAAATTTACAATAATAATGATAAATTGGTATAAATATGGAGATAGTGTAAAGTGCTATAAAAACAAGGTTTAGTGAGGAGATAAAGAATAGCAGTGGGTAGACAGAATGGTCAGGAAAGTCATTTTTGCAGAGGTGACATTTGATCAGAGACCTGACTTAAAGGAGAACGAGGGCCCTTAGGGCCTCGTGCTGCAATTGGTGACACAGCTTCTAAATCAGTCCATGTGGGTACAGCCCTGAGCCTACCAGCCACTGCCTCTTGTCAATATGTGCAGAAACAATGAAGAAACGTGGAGGCTGGGAGACGAGAGAGTGCCCTGTGCGAACAGCGCGGAGCCTGAGTGCTGCACTGGCCTGGGCAAGGGGAGGCATGTGGGAAGTGAGCATTTAAAGGTTGTATGAATATACAGATCAAGAAACCTTCAGAGTCAGTGAGAGAATATAGGAATATGGTTTGACTTATCAAGTTACAAGATAACTTTGACTTCATGGCAAATAACAAGCCAGGGGATCAAGAGTGGAAGCAGAGAGACTAGTTAGCATGCTATTGAAGTAGTGGGTAGCGGTGCTGGAGGTGACGTGAAGTCACAAACTAAGAATGATTAGAGATTGAGCCAACAGAGTTCGCTGTGATATTGTGGTTATAAGATGAAGGGAGTGTGGTGTGGGCAGGGTGAAAGAAGCCAGCAAACGGGAAGGGTTATAAGGGTAGATTAAGGGGAATAGCTGGAAACATATACTAACTAGACAGAAAGAAATCCAGGATGAATTCTTGGAACAAATAGAATGATAAATCAGATTTCATTCTGAATTCCAGAGCAAATCTGACCTAGATCTACATTAAGGAGCTAACATTCTAACTATAAGTTATTCTTTCCTTCCAATAAGTGTTATCTAAGATTCATGTACCACACGCTTTTGGTAGCCTAAGCAGATCCCCTTGATAAATTACCACGTCTGGGTCCAAATCCCAAACAGCCTGCACCTTTGCCTGAGGGCTCCCCAGTGGATGCAAAGCACCAGGGAATTAATTCCCTCTATGGGAAGCTCTTAAACGATTGCTTAACAGCTGCTCGTGGGTCAATAATTTACCTCTGAGATGGGCTTTCCATACTGGCACCCAGAGTTTCCTGGTGAGATTAAACTGCAAGTGCCCAGATCAGTAATATGCTTGATAATTCACCCTGTATTTGTGTCTTTTTCTTCTCTGGGTCACCTCTGCTCTCTCTGATCATTTTTTCCTAGTACCACCTCTTAAATAATCTATCATGCTCAAATCCTTTTATCAGGGTCTGCTTCTAAGGAAACCTAAATGAAGACAGTCCATACATAGATAATGGTTTTTTTAAGTTGAATAATTTCTAAATGAAACAGGTGTTTTTACACAGTGAAAGTGAGCCAACACATACTGATGGTTTATAGGTACAATATCACAAAGATTATCACATTTATTCCTTAAAGCAAGCATAAGGTTTGTACCTGGGAGCTGCTAAGAGAGGAAGTAACTATCTAAATATAAGATTAAATCATGACAAAGTCAGGACTTTATTTATTTATTTTCCCTTCTATTTTATTTACTAATGAATGCCAATGACCTGGAAGAGTCCTGTTGTGGGCAGGAACACAATGAGTATTTTAAAGAACTCTTAAACTAAAAGTAGTTCACCTCTACCTGGGAAGGATGTTGTTCTGATGGGAACTCAGACCCAAGAGAGGATCTGCCCAAGCTATGAAGGAGAGGGGAGTTTTCAAGCAAGCTGGAGAGATGAACCACCGCAATCACAGAGATCACTGAGATAGCACATATAATATCCCCTCGACTTTGTGGATGTTGTAAACAGGTTTTAGAAATGCATTAACCAAGGCTCAGAGAAGTAAAACAATTTCTCCACAGTCCCAAAACTAATAAATAATAGAGACTAGATTTGAGCTCAGGTTTTTTCTGTCTTTCTTCACCTTAGTGTAATTTTTAACCCTTGAGAACTGGCCCACAGTTAGGCAGTTATGCTTTAGAAAGACTGTATATGAATCCATGTGTTTTTTATTTTTTATTTTTTATTTTTAAATTTTTTTAGATTTTCTTTTATTTATTTATTTATTTATTTATTTATTTATTTATTTATTTATTTTTAATCAGTATTTCTTTAATTGTTGATATTGTACACTTTTCTGTCTTTTACCCCGCCCCCAGCCCACCACCCCAGCCCTCCCCACCTTCCTCCCATTTCCACCCCCCATAGTTTTTGTCCATGTGTCCTTTATACTTGTTGCTCTAAACTGTTCCGCTTTTCCCCTGAAATTCCCTCCCTTCCCATTCTGGTCACTGTCAGACTGTTCTCAAATTCAGTGTCATTGTTTATATTATGCTTGTTTGTTTGTTTTGTTGATTAGGTTCCTGTTAAAGGTGAGATCATATGGTATTTGTCTTTCACTACCTGACGTATTTCGCTTAGCATGATGCTCTCCAATTCCATCCACGCTGTCACAAAGGGTAGGAGTTCCTTTTTTCTTTCTGCTGCATAGAATTCCATTGTGTAAATGTACCACAGTTTTTTGATCCATTCATTAACTGATGGGCACCTAGGTTGCTTCCAACACTTGGCTATTGTAAATTATGCTGCTATGAACATAGGGGTGCATAGGTTCTTTTGGATTGGTGTTTCAGGGTTCTTAGGATATAATCCAAGCAGTGGAATTGCTGGGTCAAAAGGTATGTCCATTTTTAGTTTTCTTAGAAAATTCCATACTGTTTTCCATAGTGGTTGTACTAATCTGCAATCCCACCAGCAGTGCACTAGGGTCCCCTTTTCTCCACAACCTCTCCAACACTTGCTGTTTGTTGCTTTGTTTATGAGGGCCATTCTGACTGGTGTCAAGTGGTACCTCATTGTAGTTTTAATTTGCATCTCTCTGATAGCTAGAGATATCGAGCATCTTTTCATGTGTCTCTGGATCTTTCGTATGTCCTCCGTGGAGAAGTGTCTGTTCAAATCCTTTGCCCATTTTTTAATTGGGTTGCTTGTCTTCTTAGAGTAGAGTCTTGTAAGTTCTTTATATATTTTGGAGATTAATCCCTTGTCTGAGGTATCATTGTCAAATATGTTTTCCCATACAGTTGGTTCTCTTTTTATTTTAATAATGTTTTCTTTAGTTGTGCAGAAGCTTTTTATTTTGATGAGATCCCATTTGTTTATTCTTTCCTTTATGTCCCTTGCTTTAGGGAACATATCAGTAAAAATATTGCTGCGTGAAATATCTGAGATTTTCCTGCCTATGCTCTCCTCTAGGACTTTAATGGTGTCATGGCTTATATTTAAATCTTGTATCCACCTTGAATTTATTTTTGTGTATGGTGTAAGTTGGTGCTTGAGTTTCATTTTTTTGCATGTAGCTGTCGAGTTCTCCCAGCACCACTTGTTGAAGAGGCTATTTTTGCTCCATTTTATGTTGCTGCCCCCTTTGTCAAATATTAATTGACTGTAGAGACTTGGGTTTATTTCTGGGTTCTCTATCCTGTTCCACTGGTCCATGTGTCTGTTCTTGTGCCAGTACCAGGCTGTTTTGATTACAGTGGCTTTGTAATACAGTTTGGTATCAGGTATTGTGATCCCTCCTACTTTGCTCTTCTTTCTCAAAATTGCTGCAGCTATTCAGGGTCATTTATGATTCCATATAAATTTTTGAAGTGTTTGTTCTGTGTCTGTGAAATATGCCATCGGAACTTTAATAGGTATTGCATTGAATCTGTAAATTGCTTTGGGTAGTATGGACATTTTGATGATATTAATTCTTCCGATCCATGAACATGGTGTATGTTTCCATTTGTTTGTGTCTTCCTTGATTTCTTTCTTCAGCGTTGTGTAGTTTTCTGAGTACAAGTCTTTTACCTCCCTGGTTAGGTTTATTCCTGGGTATTTTATTTTTCTTTTTGCTACATCAAATTGGATTTTTTTCTTGATTTCTGCTTCTGCTGTTTCACTGTTGGTATACAAAAATGCCTTTGATTTTTGGATACTGACTTTGTATCTGGCTGTTTGGCCAAATTCATTTATTACGTCGAGCAGCTTTTTGGCGGAGTCTATAGGATTTTCTACGTACACTATCATGTCATCTGCAAACAATGATAGTTTTGTTTCCTCCTTTCCAATTTGGATGCCTTTTATTTCCTTTTCTTGTCTAATTGCTGTGGCTAAGACCTCCAATACTATATTGAATAGAAGTGGTGAAAATGGACAGCCTTGTCTTGTTCCAGATCTTAGTGGGAAAGATTTTAGTTTTTGCCCATTGAGTATGATGTTGGCTGTAGGTCTCTCATATATGGCCTTTATTATTTTGAGGAATGTTCCCTCTATTCCCACTTTGCTGAGTGTTTTTATCATAAATGTGTGTTGTATTTTATCAAAAGCTTTTTCCACATCTATTGTTATGATCATGTGATTTTTGTCTTTGCTTTTGTTTATGTGATGTATTACATTTACTGATTTGCGAATGTTGAACCATCCTTGCATCCCTGGGATGAATCCCACTTGGTCATGGCGTATGATCTTTTTAATGTATTGTTGGATGCGGTTTGCCAATATTTTGTTAAGGATTTTGGCGTCTATGTTCTTCAGTGATATTGGCCTGAAGTTTTCTTTCTTTGTTGTGTCTTTATCTGGTTTTGGGATTAGGATGATGCTGGCTTCATAAAAAGAGTTTGGGAGTCTTCCATCATTTTGGAGTTTTTGGAATAGTCTGTGAAGGATAGGGGTTAGCTCTTTCTTACATGTTTTGTAGAATTCTCCTGTTAAAACCATCTAGTCCAGGGCTTTTGTGTGTCAGGAGTTTTTTGATAACTGCTTCAATTTCATCAGCTGTTATTGGTCTGTTCAGGCTTTCTGTTTCTTTTTCTTTGAGATTTGGGAGATTATATTTTTCTAGAAACTTGTCCATTTCACCTAGGTTTTCAAATTTCTTGGCATACAGTTCTTCGTAGTAATTTCTTACAATCCTTTGTATTTCTGTGGTGTCAGTTGTAATCTCTCCTCTTTTATTTCTGACTGTGTTTATTTGAGTCCTCTCTCTTTTTTCTTGATGAGCCTGCTTAAAGGCTTGTTGATTTTGTTTATCTTTTCAAAGAACCAGCTCCTGGATTCATTGATCCTTAGTATTGTGCTTTTAGTCTCTATGTCATTTAATTCTGCTCTGATCTTGGTTATTTCCTTCCTTCTACTTGCCCTGGGCTGTCTTCCTTCTACTTGCCCTGGGCTGTTGTTGTTCCTCGAGTTCTTGTAGGCGTAGGGTTAAGTCATTTGTTAGAAATGTTTCTGTCTTCTTTAGGTAGGCCTGTATTGCTATGAACTTCCCTCTGAGGACTGCCTTCCTTTGTCCCATATGTTTTGGGTTGTTGTGAATTCATTTTCATTTGTTTCCAGAAACTTTTTGATTTCCTCCCTAATTTCATTCTTTACCCATTCATTGTTTAATAGCATGCTATTCAATCTCTATGATTTTGATGGTTTGGGGATTTTCCCCATCAAGTCGGTTTCTAGTTTCAGTCCCTTGTGGTCAGAGAAAATGCTTGGTATGATTTCAATTTTCTTGAATTTGTTGAGGCTTGTTTTGTGTCCTATCATGTGGTCTATCTTTGAAAATGTTCCATGTGCATTTGAAAAAAATGTGTATTTAGTTTCTTTGGGATGAAGGGCTCTATACATATCAGCTAAGTCCAATTCGTCTAGAGTACTGTTCAATGCCACAATATCTTTGTTGATATTTTGTTTCGAAGATCTGTCCATTTTTAACAGTGGGGTGTTAAAATCCCCTACTATAATTGTGTTGCTGTCAATATCTTTCTTGAAGTCCTCTAAGATTTTCTTGATGTATTTACGTGCTCCTATGTTGGGTGCATATATATTACAATGTTTATGTCTTCTTGGTGGATTCTTCCCTTGAGTATTATGAAGTGACCTTCTGGGTCTCTCTTTATAGCTCTTCTTTTAAAGTCTATTTTGTCTGATATGAGTATTGCTACCCCGACCTTTTTTTCCTGTTTGTTTGCTTGGAAAATTTGTTTCCAGCCTTTCACTTTGAGTCTGTGTAGGTCTTTTGTCCTGAGGTGGGTCTCTTGTAGGCAGCATATGTGTGAGTCATGCTTTCTTATCCATTCAGCTATTTTATGTCTTTTGATTGGAGCATTTAATCCATTTACATTTAAGGTTATTATTAATAGGTACTGATTCATTGCCATTTTTGTACTGTGTTCCTCTCTCTCTCTTTTTCTTTCTTTCCTTAAAACAGTCCCTTTAGTATCTCTTGCAGTACTGGTTTGGTAGAGGTGTATTCTTTTAGACTTCTTGTGTCTGGGAAGCTCCTTATTTGTCCTTCTATCTTGATTGAAAGCCTTGCTGGATAAAGTAGTCTTGGTTGTAGTCCTTTGGTTCTCATTACTTGGAATATTTCTTGCCATTGTCTTCTGGCTTGGAGCATTTCCATTGAGAAGTCAGCTGCTAACCTTATCGGGGCTCCCTTGTATGTTACTTCCTTCTTCTCCCTTGCTGCCTTTAAGATTCTCTCTCTGTCTTAGAAGTTTGCCATTTTAATAATGATGTGTCTTGAAGTGGGCCTGTTTGGGTTCCTTTTGATTGGGACTCTCTGTGTTTCCTGGATTTGTGTGACTTTTTCTCTTATCAGATTAGGGAAGTTTTCCATCATTACTTTTTCAAATAGGTTTTCTATCCCTTGCTCTTCTTATTCTCCTTCTGGTATTCCTATTATATGGATATTATTATGTTTCATGTTGTCTTGCATTTCTCTTAACCCCTCTTCATTCTTTCTGAGCCTCTTTTCCTTTTCTTGCTCTTTCTGGCTGCTTTTTTTCTACTTTGTCCTCCAACTCACTGATTTGATCCTCTGCTTCATCGATTCTGCTTTTCATTCCTTCTACTGTGTTCTTCAGCTCAGAAATTGTATTCTTCATGTCCTCTTGGCCCTTTTTGATAGTTTCTATTTCCTTTTTCATGTTGATATAGTTTGCAGTGAGTTCATCTTATCTTCCCTGTAGCTTCTGGTAGCTCATTGAGAGGTCATGGAGCTTCCTGACAATCATTTCTTTGAACTCCTTATCTGATAGTTGAGTTGCCTCTGTTTCATTTAGGCTTCTTTCTGGGGCTTCCTCCTTTTCTTTCATTTGGGGATTGTTTCTTTGTCTTCCCATTGTGTGTGAGACTCTTCTTGTAAACCTCAGCTTCTTAAATTGATCTGTTCTGGCTACCTGGGTTTATGGTGTCAACTTCTGTGGTGGAATACTTGTGAGATTCAGTGGTGTAGTCTCCTTCAGGTATCCTGATGTTCACAGCTTCCATTATCTCAGCTGTTGGAATACCCCCTCTTTTGGCCCAACTCTCGTTTTTTCACAGTTCTAGGATTTTTTTGCCTCACTCGTGGGTATTTAAAAAGAGAAAAGAATAAAGTGGAAAAAGAAGATAAAAAAAGAGGAAGTAAGGAGAGATAGAATTGGAAAGAAAGGAAGAAGGAATAAAGCCAGAAAGAAGTAAAGAGAAGCAAAAGGAATTGAGGGATAAAAAAGGTAGAAGTAATAAAAAAATAAAAAATATATAATCAAAACAAAACAAAAAGAACCCCACAAAAACGAAAAGCAAACCAAACCAAACAAACAAAAAACCCAACTAAACAGACAAAAAAAAAACAACTGTCAAAAAAAAAAAAACCCCACAAAACAAAACAAAACAAAACACCCAAAACCAAAACAAACAAACAAACAAACAAACAAACAAAAAAACGAAAAAAAAAAACCCAAAAAAACTCTTGCTATTTTCAAACAGGCCAAACTGGATTTTCTGGTCTTGCTGGCTGTAGCAGGCTGTGAGGTGACTCATTTTTCTCCCTGTTCCTCACTCAGTCAGCTTTGGGCTACTGTCCTCAGTGCCAGCCACGCACTGTCCCCATTAGAGAGGGCTAATGGCGCACTCTCCATGCAGGGCCTTGGGTGTGATTTCTGAGCCTCCAGCAGAGGGCGCGCTTTCCCCAGTTTATGGGTTTCAGCTGCGATCTCTTACAGATCCAACCCTCCCCGAGCCTATTGCTGTGAGCTCCGGGTCTCCTACAGGATGCGAGCGCCCTCCCACCCGAGACTACCGGCGTGGGCTCCGCGAGTTTCCCGAGTTGCACGCACTCACCCCAGGATCACAGATGTGAGCTCTGGGTCTTCCACAGAGTCCCCTTCTCTAGTTGCAGGGTCGCCTCAGGTCTCAGGGCCGCCTCCGGTCGGTTGCAGAGCCCTCTCAGGACCCAGGGCCACCTCCGGTGGGTCGCAGAGCCAGCTCTGGTGACAGAGCCGCTTCCGTCCCAGTCGCAGAGCCGCCTCCGGTCGCAGAGCCGCCTCCGGTCGCAGGGCCACCTCCGATTGCTCGGCTGTCACGTCTAGTTTTCCAATGTCTGCTACAGATTTTGATCTCCTAATTTCATATATGCTGTGGTATTGTTGGCTGTCTGCTCTGTTCCTCTGTAGATCAGTTAGGTTTTTCTCCCATGTGCAGGAGGACTGGCAATCTGCGTCCTCCTACCATGCCACCATCTTGAACCCCCCCATGTGTTTTTTAAATAGATTTTTTAAATGAGTACCTTAGTCAACTTGAGCTTGCTATGATAAAATATCATAAACTGGATGGCTTAGACAACAAACGTTTATTTCTCACAGTTCTGGAGACTGAGAAGTCCAAGATACTGGTTCTGGCAGATTTGGTGTCTGGTACGAGCCCTCTTCCTGGATTGCAGAAGATGGAAATGGAAGGAGGTCTGGGCTCTCCACCTTCTCCTAAGGGCACTGAAAAGACCTCATGTAAACCTAATTATCTCCCAATTCCCCATCTCCAAATACCATTACCCTGGGGATTAGAATAAATCAATTTGTGGGGATACAAACATTCTGTCTATAGCAATTAGCATAAATTTACAGGATAGTTTCAATATTACTCCTCAGGGTATAATTAGAAATTTTAACCACAGCTTAATCTGGGGCCAGAATGGGAAATATATTATAGAATGATGGATTTGGGGATAGTAGGAGGAAGAAGGTTGGTACTTCCTCTTCCATGTTTAAACAAGTAAATGGCAACATATAAAAAGTTCTTCAAAATGTGATAAATTACAACACGTTTAAATAAAAGTACCTAAAATAATCAAAGTGCTATCCAAAAGGAAACTAAAATTCACCTAACAGGTGTTCCTAAAAAGGAGAAAAGAGGGCCATCATTTTGAACCTAAGAGGTTGAAAAGAGCAAGAAAAAAAACTTCTCTATTAAGACTTCTATAATAGGTTCCAGAGGCTTGAGACCCTCGAGCCAAAACAAAGCAAAACAAAAAACAAAAGATGAGCAGAGTCCTTGGAAGCAGACCATTGGGTCCATATTCACTCCCACCCTCAGGCTGAGAACACAATTCAGACTCACACAAGTGTATCTAAGTGCATTTCCTCAGGTTTTCTGTGATCTCCATCAGTCACCCTCTCCTCATTCCCGCTCATTTACCAGCCAGCAGATGACGTGTGCTGTGCACATTTATTCAACCCCACCTCCAACACAGGGGCCTAGGTCATTCTTTCACAGATCACTCTCATAATCTTTTAAAAGTTGGGGGTATTTTAAAATAAAAGCAAGGAAGGTGTAGAGATTTTTTGATTTCCATTTTTGCCCTTGGATAAAAATAATCAGTTATTACAGTATCAGATTTTTATAGAGGCATCTCATGTCATTTTTTAAAGATTGTTTACACATTAGTCTCTGTCTACAAAACATGTTTCCATAACTCTAATTCCACAGTCTAATCTTATTTTTTTTTCTGTACATACTAAAGAAATGGTTTTCAATAATTCTACCTGTTATTTTGTGAAATTCACTGTAAATAATAATCCAGAGATGTGGATATATGGCCCCCAAAGTCTCTTCGATCACAGAAATTCTGTGATCCTGCATAAATTTTCCTTGAACTCCCTCCAGAAGTGTTCATTGTTAGAAATAATTGAAGACTTCTGTTTTAACACTGTTTTCACAGAGTCCCAAGGACCCTAGTATAGCAAGCTGTTGGTGTATTCAAGCAAGATTAACAACCCAAAATAATTTAAGGAAAGAAGTAACAAATATCATAAAGCAAAACAAAAAGGACTAAAGGGAAGGGAAAAGAAATTGTATATTTGGGCTATTAGACATTCTTTTCTCACATACTTAGTTTTTAAACTATTATCTAATAAAATGTAATACCCCAGCATTTTTCTTTAGAATATATTTCATTTTACTATGTACTATTCTTTAGTGGATCATCTATGCTACTCACTTGCCTAGGTACTCCACAGTTTGGCACGTAATCACACTGTTTATACAATTTTTAAAATCCTTGTCTCCTTGGTAGATTACAAGTAATTCATTTTGCTAAAGTACTGGTTTCTCTCCTTATTATCAGCTACAGTACTGAAATAACCATTATTATACTTGTCAGTGTAACCGACAGTCCTGGGCACAATGCCTTGTTCATAATAGATTCCCTAATATCAGTAGAGTTAATAAATAAATGAATAAGTACTTGCTGAGTTGAATTAAAATTAAAGGCATGCTGGAGGAGCATTGCCATTAGTGGAAATCACTGAAACTCTTTCTGTGGTCTAAGCTGTTCACATACTAGTTACTCTGAGATGTGTATTATTGACAAAGTGCTATGTGCCAAATACGTTAGTTTTACAATATCCTTTTGCAACTTACAGAAAATTGAAATTGAGCGAGCTTGAACAAGGGTCTTGTAGCATAACTTCATTCTGGGCCCACATGGGCAAAGACATGTCTGTCTCCTGGCTCTGCATCTGTCCAGGGAGGCTTTTGGCAGTGGCTGCTGTTAGCTTATTAGGTTCTCTCCTCTTGGTTGCAAGATAGTTGTAGTTACAGAGAAAACAAACCCACACCTTCAAAATACTGAAAATGCAGAAAGGCTTCATTCCAAGAAGTCTCAGCAAATGTCTTTCCAGATTTCCTGTGCACCCACCTTGAACCAAACACTGTAATGGGGGAAGGTGGAGTACACCACCAGTTTAACCAAATCAAGGTTTCCTGGAATGGAGTAATGGCAGATCACTTGGAACCATATAGAGTAAAAAGGGAAATCAGTTTTCAACAGGAATATTGAAATATGTTCACTAAAGAATGTGGAAATGGACACTGGGAGGTAAAATTAAATGAAAGAAAACCACTGCCCATGATCTCTGTTTTAAAGGTAAGGAAACGGAATGCAGAAGGGTCTGAATCACTTTCCCAAGGTCACACAGCTAATATGGGCAGAAATGCAATTTGAAATCAAGTCTGTCTCCAACGCCAATACATTACACAACCTCCCTTAAATGTTCATTCGCTGTCCTTAGCTCTCCAATATGCCATTTCTTTCCAATGAAAGAGTATTTGTGGACTGTCATTACTAGCAATAAATATATTTTTTAGAATATAACTTTATCTGAAGACATGTCTCTATTTTGCCACTCATTTCTATTTAACTGATAAAGTTTTTATGCACTGCCTAGCCTAATTTTTCTTCCACAACCTAGTGGCCACCCACTTATATTTTAGGAATGTGCTGTATGTGTGTATATGTATGCATGCACTATAAATATAACTTGTTCAATCAACAGTGACAGAAAGTTAGTATGAGCCATATATATTTATGATAGCAAAAATATGATAGTATTAACCAATGCATTTAGTGTAGAAATTATTTTTTATTCAGAAGTTTTTGTGATGAGGCTGCAGTAGTAGTATAAGGAAATTAGTCAGCCCATTCTGGGTGAATATTATTGTTGCCTTCTGTTAACCTAATAATAAAAGAGCCAAAATGAGAGGCAATGAGTGTGAGAGCAAAAGCATTGCAATTCTGGGAGACACTGATATAGGCAGAAACAGAGTATTTCAAATATGAGGAGAAGGCAAGGGGTATTTATAAGAAGAGAAGGGAAATAATTAAATGAATAGAATGAAGGAATTTCTATTGGTGGTAATAAGCCAAATGAGGAATTTCTATAGGTTCCAAATAAACCACATTATTCTTTAGCTATACATGGTGGTGCTAATTCTAAAGAATGTTCTCAACTTTCAGCCCTGATAGTCAGGATGTCTGCTTTCCTGTTAGCTTTACAAATAGTTATTTGGAATATAATGTTGGTTTGGTCCAGTCTAAAGGTTATTTTCCCAGTTCATATATTTCAAAAGTTTGAGGAGTAAGCTGTACAAGGCAATTTCTCTGGGATGATGGCTTTGATTGCATTTTGAAATGACTCTATTTATGTCATTTTTTGTAAATATAATATCTAGGCTTCTGCTTGGGGTAAGAGCTATATGAATGGCTTTAAGAAGCTAGAGAAGGCAAGAAAACAGATCCTCCTCAGAACCTCCAAAAAATGAACGATCTTTCTGACACTTTGATTTTAACCCAGTGAAACTTCTGTCAATCTTCTATCCTGCAAAACTCTAATAAATGTGTGTGGTTTTAAGCCACTAAATTTGTAGTAACTCATTATAGCAGTGATAGAATAATATGACAGGGGACCCCCAAAACTTTGGAATTTTTTAATTAAATTTTTAATTTATGTTTAAACTTCAGTCACCTTCAAAGTACTTTCCATTTGATACAATGCACCTATTGAGATGTTTTTCCACTGCTCAACACAGTTTTGAACCTGTCGATTTTGATGTCTTTCAGTGCTTCTGCCATTTTTTTGCTTCACCTCTTCCACATCGGGAAAACATTATCCTTTGAGGATTTTTTTTCATCTGGGGAAACAAAAAAAAAGTTGCTAGCAGAGATCATCACACCTAGAGTGGAACCTAGTTAGACACCAAACCGCATGGACTGAGCACATCCTAAAATCTGAGAAACTGAGTCAATCATCAACTTTGGGTTGGTCTTAGATAGATGCTTGGCCATAGACTAGACCAGCACTCTTAGACATGGGAACTATGTATACTGCATATTACATTAGCTTGAGCAGACTGTTGTTAACAAACACCTGAAAATGTAGAAACCACTTAGGAACTAGGTAATAGGTAGAGAGGCTGGAGGAATTTTGATGTGCGTGCTAGACACAGTGTAGATTGTCATAAAGGGACGGTTGATAGAAACATGGTCATGAAATATGATTGTGGTGAAGTCTTAGAAAGGGAAGAGGAAAGCTGGAAATAAAGCCATTGTCTTCTTAGAGAACATGTACATAATCAAGAACAATATATTTGTAGAAACATGGATGTTAAAGATCGTACTGGTGAGTTCTCAGACAGGACTGAGGAATATATTATTATTGTGAGGAAGGAACTCCATCCAGCAGAATTCTCCCGTCCATCGCAGATGGTAAATAAGTCATCCCAGACACAATCTTGCTGTTCTGATGGGAAAGGGGGTAGCAATCCCCTCTAGTGGAGAACGCCCAGAGCCCTTCTCCCATATGGCTTTATTGGGAATGGTATGTGTAGGTGTACACAGCATACACGGCATAGTCCATCAATCAATGTCAAAAAGGCTATAGTCATACAAAAACAGATATTATCCATAGATAACAATGGAAGGAACACAGAGATCTGTCATGCGTCAGGGTCTGTTAGTCATGCTGATGCCAGAGGGTCTTTAAGATGTGTTTCATGAAATGAGGAGTTTACTCCTTATGCCTTGAACTTAAACATCCGGTTTATATCACCAGCACTATACAAAACAAAGCAGAGCAAGCTTCAAAGGATACAGTGTCTTTATTAGGCCTGATTCCCACAGGAATCTCAGTGTTAGAGTCGTGTCATATCTGCCACCTGCGTTACCTGGTTTTCCAGGGAGACTTACCAGCCCCTTTCAGGGCTTGCTCTTCTGGGGCTGCGATCTCCAAAACCACACAGGGTGGTCCCCAACATTATTGGATAATGGAGAAAAGATGGTCCAGGTTTAAAAAGTAGCAAAAAATTAGCTAAAGTGTTTTTGTGTGTGTGTTTTGTGATGGATAAAATGATGAAATTGGATATTCAGCTGAAGTGATTTCTAAACAAAATGTGGAAGGTGCAGCTTGTGTTCCCCTGAATTCTTATAGTAAAATGTGAGAGGAGAGGGATGGATTCAAGAAGGAATTGTTAAGCAAAAAAGGAACCAAAAATTAAATATTTGAAAAGTTCTCAGCTTCTCCATATTGACACACACACACACACACACACACACACACACACACACACAAAGCAATCCTATGCCCTGAGAACACCACAGGTGTGGCCAAACTATCACTTAATGAAGAAAGAGATGATGGGATTAGAGCAGAAGAGGCCCCGCCAGTTTGAACTGAAGGGGTGGGAGATGAATAAAATGGAGGAAGGCTTTCAGACACTGTGGACTGTACAGGACCAGATAATATGCTGTGTGCCTGAACATGCCTCATTACTTAAGAATTTTTTAAAAAAGAAGTAGTGACCCCAAGGCAATTTGAAGATCTGCAAACCTGCCACTTCCACCACCACAGGCCCAAGGGGAAGGATCTATGGTTCCTGCTGGTTTCAAAGGCTGGGCCTCTAGTACCAAGTGCCAATGTGTCTCCACATAGTGACTCTTTCTCTTGTTTGAGACTTGCCTCTTCTACAGGGCTTCATTTTAAGCACTTAAAAAAATTGGTTAAAAATGTACAATAGTTTAATATCTAAGTAAATTATTTTGGAATATAACTTGGCTCAGTGCTTTCGGATGTAAAAATGCTGGCCAGTTTCTTAAATACATATATTTCTTTTACCAAGCAGCTGGTATTCAAGATTATTAAAGTTGCTACATATTTTGAGAGAAAAAAGCATTTATCATTTTTTATTAAACCTGTATTGTTGTCTAAAATTATGCTGGTATTTTTATCTTTAACACTAGACTTAAAAATATGTTTACTTAGATTACAGCACGGTACGTCTATTTTACTCTTAATGGTATCACTGAAGAGAAGTGGGGTTCTGCTGCCCGCTGTCCAGGCAAACTCCAGAAGCAGAGGTTTGGTGAAAAAGAAAAGGAGTCTTTTATTCAAAATCTGCACAATTTGGAAGAGTGGCAGGCTTCTGCATCAGAGCCCACCCCCTCTAGAACACCCAGAAAAAAAGCCCTGTCACCCTTTCCAGATCAATACAAGACTGTGCCCAGAGTTCCTTCTCCCATTTAAAAATACCATCCTGTAGGAAACCACAGGCTGCAGCTGAGCCATCTTCCAAACAGCTCACCTTCTTTCCCCATTATGTCAAGCCTCAGGATCCTTTCCGGAGTCTGCATCCACAGCCCACACCTCCTGCCACAGCCACTGCTTCTCCTTATGGGGACCCAGGATCTGCCGCCTGGCTATGTGACTTCCAGAGCCCCAGTCTGCAAAAGCACTGGCCTGCCCATCCATGGCAAGCATCCCAGGGAAGAAGAGGATGTGATCCAGGACCATATGCACAGAAGTGGAAGATGCCACAACAACACGCTACGGACCACCAGAACATTGTCCAGCAGGCACTACCCAGCCTCAGTGAGAGCCAGCCTGCACAGGGCAAGCAAGGGGTAGATGAAAAAGGGATGTGTTTTTCCCTTCCCTGTGTTAAATCTTCTGGCCCAAACTGTCATGTGCTCTGGAAGCGTCCAGTACCCTAGGCAAGCCCTTTCTCTTCCTAGGCTAGACTGGCAGGTCCGCACCTCTCCCTGCTGCCGAGTTAACCTTTATGGAACATGTGCTGCTGTAACCTGTCGTTTCCCCTCCCATCAGGAACTGGAAGCAGGTGGGAGGACTTTTCCTTTGTCCAAACATTTCACTAGCCTTTCGCAGACCTCCCTCCCCCAATGACTTCTTCCTGCTATGTCTCTGCCCAGGGTCAGGGAATCTGTAGCCATGTGCTGTTATCTCAGGATGATTACTGGAGTAATGCTTTGCTGCCACTAGCTTGTTCCCCCAGGGACCAAAGCCTTCTGGGCTGCCGTAGGGCCCTTCCCCTGTGCTCCCAGCGCTATGCTGGTATCCATGGCACTCCAGAAGTTAAGTTTGATAAGTACTTCTACAGCAGAATCATTGTTATAAATAGAATGTAATTTATTAACATAAATTTTATAAGGTTTAATTTCCCTAGTGTTTGAAACATTCATAGTTTCTTAATTTTCACAATCTTGCCAGTATTTTTAAAGAAATTGTTAGAAGAAGGGATCTGGCATAAAATCAGAATTAAAATCCACATTTTTGTGGGTTGAAATAAAGACAACCAACTTAAAAGTCCTTGTTTTGACATATTCACTAGTTTATATGGCATGATTTTGACTTTTTTTCTCCATATCTTGCCAGTTTAACTTTCTCAGGAGTCATATCTGTCTGCAATACCAGTAGGGAATTTCAATTATGTTCAAATAAACATTATGACTGGTGCTACCATGTTTTTATTTGATGAAAGAAAGTGAAAAATGATATTTCTAATATTTTGCTACTGTGTTATCAAAGGGGCACTAGTAATATTTTACTTAATATTTTTAATGTAAACTGCAAGTATTTTAATATGATAGATTTGATGGCTAATTTGGTTTATTTTCATTTTTGCAACTCTCACATATCTTCATTTGATGTTAGCACTTTAATTTCAAATTTTAAACTTTGATAAAACACGGGGAATTAGAATCCACTACAATAAACAAACAGTAAGATTTTCCTGCTAGATTTGGTACAAGTCAACAGACCATTTTGTGTTTTTATAACCTAAAGCAGGTCTGGCTGTCAGCCACCACTAAAGCGAAACTTGCGAGACAGATGCTGGTGAGAAGGAAAAGGGTTTTATTCAGGTGCTGGCCACCTGAAAGATGGGGATCTCTTGTCCCGAAGCCCATCTTAATATCTCACATCAGCCAGGCCTTTTTATCAGGTAGGAGAGGGAAAGCAGAATAAAGAAATCATGGGGGGAGGAGCGGGAACTGTGGATGGGCAGGCAGTGTTCTTGCTGGTCCCAATATAGATCTTTAATGTCAGTTTACAGGAACTGGTCAGCATCAGCAAGCTTCCCCAGCCCCAGGCAAGACCCAGAATGGCCAGTTTCTGCAATATGCTCAAAAAGAGGCTATAATGATGTATGACAGGCATGTTGTGTAGGAGGTGCAGGATGTGTAGGTTGTGTAGGATTGTCTTCCCATAGGACTTGATATGGATCTCTATGGTCACTATTCTTGAGGTGGGCATTGAAGGGTATACAAACTTACCTTTCTTGATCTAGATATGATACAGCTCTTAATGCTGCCAGAAATTTCACCGACATCTCTGGCTGCTTTATAAGACTCAATCACTTAAGGCTTGCAGGGAATACTCCTCACATTGGGGAATGTTTCTGGAAAGTGTGTGCAGGTTGCTCCTAACTCAGAAACAGATGAAGTGCTTCCTGAAGGTCCCAGATTTGTGGGCTACATCAGAAACACTGAGAGTTGGGCCCAAGAAGATACATGTACTGTACACTCCCTAGGTCTTTCTGTTTCACCTGAGAACAAGTCTTATTTTCAACTGGGAGAGTTGGAAGGGGTATTACCACATATAAATATGTAGATTTGAAATGAATTTGGTATATATGGGGAAGAACAAGATTAATCAAAGACAGAACTATGACTGAGTCTGAGTAGCTGAAGGGCTGGGGTAAGAAAGGACAGAAATAACAAATAAAGAAGCTTTACTTGGAGCCAGATAAAAAATCCACTTTGAAAAACAAATATAAAGCAACTCTCATGCCTTATACAAAAGGAAAATAAGGAAATGAGAGGCAAAAAACTGTATGTAAGAGCAGGAAAGTATTTCAAGGTGGTGACTTGTACTGCAACTGTTTGTCAAAGACATAATTATTTTCAGTTTTTCATGGGACCCAATGGAATTGGGTTCTTAATACTTTACAATTCCAAAACAAATCTAAGATTGTCTGAATTCCGCAAACCAGACCTCTTTTTTTATTTTAAAATTATGAATTTCATGATTTAACTTCCTATAGTCTAGATGATTCTTTTTAATTAGGTTAAATTTACATTTTAATCGAGGTATAATTAAGATGCAGCATATTAGTTTCAGGTGTACAACATAATGATTTGACATTTTTATATATTGAGAAATGGTCACTACAGTTAGTCGAGGTAACATTTGTCATCATAGATAACCACGAGACCTTTCTTCTTTCTAGTATGAGAACTTTTAAAATCAGTTCTTTTATGCAACACAGTATTATTAACTACAGTCACCATACTGTACATTGCCTTCTCATGGATTGCTGATTTTATAAGTAGAAGTTTGTACCTTTGACTACTGATTTTATCCACTTCCCCCAACTCCCCCGTCTCTGCCTCTAGCAGCCACCAAACTGCTCTCTATGTTTATATAAGTTTGGTGTGTGGGGGGGTTTTAGGGAAAAGGAGGTTATTTTTGTTTATTTATTTTTTTAAAATCCACATTGAGTAGGTTGGTGCATCTTTAGCATGATTATATCGCAATAATAGCAAAATCCTGGGCTTCATACTCAGGGACTACATTTTTAGACATTGTTTATGGAGCCCAAGGATGTAACATTCAAGTGATTTTGCGAGAAAGCGATCAATACATTATCACTCCTCCTGATCCTGTCCTCTTTCTTTCCAGGATAGTCCCTTTCAAGTTTTCCGTTTCTAATGGAATCTTTAACTTTTCTATTACTTTGGATTTTTCTTCTCAACGTAAACAACCTTAAAACAATTGTATCACAACATTATTTCCTTTAAAACTTATATTAGATCCATTCATTAACTGATGGGCACCTAGGTTGCTTCCAACACTTGGCTATTGTAAATTGTGCTGCTATGAACATTGGGGTGCATAGGTTCTTTTGGATTAGTGTTTCATGGTTCTTAGGATATAATTCAAGCAGTGGACACTGAAATTGAGAACAGTCTGACAGTGACCAGAGGGGAGAGGGGAGGGAATTTCAGGGGAAAGGGGGAACAGTTTAGAGCAACAAGTATCAAGGACACATGGTCAAAAACTATGGGGGGTGGAAATGGGAGGGAGGTGGGGAGGGCTAGGGCGGTGGGCTGGGGGGGAATAAAAGACAGAAAACTGCACAAGATCAATAATTTAAAAAATACTGATTAAAAATAAATAAATAAACAAATATATTAATTTTGAAAATTAAAAAAACTTATATTAGTTTCCTACCACTGCTATAGTACATTACCCACAAGCTGGGTGGCCTAAAACAGCAGAAATTTCACAGATCTGAAGCCTAGACATCTGAAATTAAGGCATATACAAGCCATGCTTCTTCTTTTTCTTTTAAATATATTTTATTGATTATGCCATTACAGTTGTCCCATCCCCCCCCCCTTCACTCCCTTCCGCCCTGCACACCCCCTCCCACCCACATTCCCCTCTTTTAGTTCATGGCCATGGGTCCTACATATGTGTTCTTTGTCTTCTACATTTCTTATACTAGAAAATAGACGGCAGGTCGGGGCGGGGGGCAGTAAGAATAGTATAGGAAATGTAAAAGCCATGCTCCTTCTGAAGCCGCTAGAGAGGGGTCCTTCCTTCCTTCTTCAAACTGTGGTAGCCCCAGGCATCCCTATGTTTGCAGCAGTGTAACTCCTGTGTCTGTCTCAGTCTTCACATGGCTGTTTTCTTTCTGTTTCTATCCATCTCTTTGTCTTCAAATCATATTCTCCTTTTATCTCCATCTCCTTCTTCTAAGGCCAGTCATTTTGGACCAGGGCCCATTGTAATGTAGTATGACCTCATCCTAACCTGATTACATCTGCAAAGATTTTATTTCCCAATACAGTCGTGCTCAGCATAACATTTAGGTCAGCAATGGACCTCATAGACGATGGTGGTCCCATGAGGTTATAATGGAGCTAAAAATTTCCCATCACCTGGTGACATTGTAGTCATTGTAACATCAACATCACTCATGTGTTTGCTGTGATGCTGGTGTAAACAAACTTACTGCGGCTGCCATATATGAATATAGCACATAAAATTACAGTCATGGGCTATACCACTTAGGTTTGTATAAGTGCTCTGTCTAAGATGTTTGTACAAAGATTAAGTCAGCTAACAGTGCATTTCTCAGAACATATCTCTGCCATTAAGTGGCGCATGCCTCTAAGGCCACATTCACAGCTACCAGGTGTTAGGATTTCTCCATATCTTTTGGGGAATACAACCTAACCTACAACAAAACTGTATGGTACATTCCAGTTATCATCATCTGGAAATTAATATGCTCATTTATTGTCTTATTCTTTTCTCTTTTTTTGAAAATGTTAATAGGTTTTATTACCTATGTTTATAAAGTATTTTTATAAATATTATGCCAAAATGTCTTGTTCTGCTTTCATTATTTACTTACTTATTTATTTACTTTTAAAAAGTTGTTATTCAAGTACAGTTGTCTCCATTTTCCTCCCACCACTTCCCCCCACCCCAGCCATCCCCACCTCCCACGCTTGATCCCACTCTTCCTTGGTTTTGTCCATGTGTCCTTCAGAGATGTTCCTAAAAACTCTTCCCCCTTTATTCTCTTTTTGTTTCTCTCTTAGAATGTAAGCTCCTTATAAGCTTGTACACCACTCCATCACGTAGATGTGTGTGTGTGTGTGTGTATACACACACACACATCCATATATATATATATATATATATATATATATATATAAATATATAAAAAACAATGTTTGCTATATAAATTGAAAGATTAAATGATAAGTACCACTTATGATCATTCAGCATTATGATAAGTGCTTTATATAGATTATTTCATTAATCTTAACAAAACTCTTATGAGTGTAGTTTCACTTCTATTACTTTTCTCTTATGGATTGGGGCAGAGTGGCAAAGTAATTTCCCCAAGGTCATATGTAAAGGAGAGCTAAGATTGAATCTCAGACTGCATAACTCCAAAGCTCATGGTTTTGACTAATATGCTATACATTTTATTTTCAACCATATACATTGCTCAGATTGTTGTCTTTGAGTATGCTGTTACTTTTTTTAATTTAACATATTTTATTGATTATACTATTACAGTTGTCCCATTTCTCCCCCATCATTCCCCTCCACCCTGCACTTTTGGATAGTCTCTTCCTTTGATGATTTATTATTCCATTGAGGTAGGGTTAGAAGTTGGATAATTTATATCCACCAGAATATAGTTGTTTCTTCATCTTGCTCCACATCCTTAGATAGTCTATTTTCTAACTCTGATGGTCATCCTAAATGCAACTATTACCAAGCAATGAGTACCGGCCACAGTGTTCTAGACACAGCAGAGTCATACCATCAGGCGTGCTCCCCATTCTGCACTTTGATCTGTAACTTTTATCCACAAATCTCTGCAGTTTACAATCAGGAATTCCCCATTTATCTCATGGGGATAAAATAATAGTATTATCTCCTTTTCACAAACACATAAAGTTAGACATAAACTAATTAAACATGTTCTTAAGGGCGGACAATGGGTTGGTTGGGAAATCATGGGTAACATTGAACATCCCGGATGACTGCTCCTAAAAGGAATGGATGGTGTCTTAAGCTGGTTTTATTATATGTAGTTGAAAAATGTTTATTTTAAGTTTTCTTGGTGTACCCTCCATTAGTGCTTGGACATTGCCAGAAGAATTCCCAGTACATTGATATTCAGCCTGTAGATATGTATGTATTTTGCATCTTTTGGCTTCTGTGGGAGATGCAAAAACCAAACTGAAGAAAGAATTTAGCCCATAGTAATTATATCTTCCTATAGAGACTCTGGTAATTATGTTTGGAGATTTTTTCACTATATAATTTAAAGCTTTTTATTTTGTAATGTAGCTCTAATTTAGCATATATAAGTAAGCAGCTAATTAAGCTGAGATTACTTTCTACTCGCAGCCAACATTTAGAACATAATGAGAGTTATTATTTTAAAATTGTTTAAAGTTATACTGCTATTTGTGAATATGAACCCAAACCAAAATGCATGACATAATAACATAATTAAGAAAGACTGTATTATTTTAGTGGATTGCCATTTAGTAACCAACTCAAAACTGTATGTCCTCTACTTCACCAGTGGTAGATTGTTAGACTCATAAAAGATTCTTATTTGATTTGTAACCTCTTATTTGGCTCTTAAATAAGTTTACATGTTTTCAGATACTTTTCCTTTAGTTTTCAAATGTAAAATTGATTTAACAGCATATGTAGATAGTGCATTACCTCTGCATATAATTTTTAATTTGTTCAGATTTTGAGGTTTTGTTGACTCTAAATTTAAATTTAGATGTGTAGTCAAAATTATTGTGATTAAAATGACCCTTTGGAAATTCCAACAATGGTATCAACAAGAAAAAATTAATATTTCAAAGGAAATTTGCTTAGGGTAATAATTGGATTTTATTTTCATCTGCATATGTCATTTCAATCACTAGTGAACATGCATTGTTATAATATTTCCTAGTAACATGACCAATATGCTTTGCAGATGTGTACCTTAGACAGGTAGGCATTAGATATAAATCATTGTAATGAAGAGTGGTTTTAATCAGGGACTCCAACATTTTTTTCCCAAGCTCTAATATAGAGAATTAGTTGTAACCATGTCAGGGTATCTTAAAAGATTTGCTGGGTTATACATTTTAAATATTAACTTCCTAAGATACCTCCCCCATTAATAGGTGATAGATATTTCAATGTGATCATGTCTATTTCTCTGATTTGTCCCCTCATACTTCTTTACTTTATAAGGATCTTTGTGTGCGTATTGGACCAAGATGGATAATCTAAGTCAATCTTCCCATTTCAAGACCCTTAATTTAATCATCTCTGCAAAGGGTCTTTTGTCAATTAAAGTAACGTATTCACAGGGTCTGAATATTAGGGCGTGGATATCTCTTATTGGAGCAAGGACAGGTTGACATTATTCTGCCTACTGTATATGGCCAGTATGTTTAATTTTATGAGAAATTGCCACATATTTACAGAGTGATACTACTATTTTACATTCCCACTCTCAATATAAGAATGATCCAGGTTCTCTGCATTTTCACCAGTACTGGGTGTTGTTGCCACTAGTTTTTATTTTATCCTTTCTGATTTTTTATATTTTACATTTCTTTGATGACAAATGTTGAACATCTAATCGTGTGTTTATTTGAAATTTGCATGCCTTCTTTGATGAAATGTCTATTTATCTTTTCCTCCTTCTAGCTGGATTATTTGGGGGTTTTTAGTGTTGAGTTTTGGGTGTTCTTTATATATTCTAGATATTAGTTGTTGATCTGCTATGTGGTTTGCAAATCTTTTCTTTCAGTCTATGGCTTGGCTTTTAATCTTTTTACATGATCTTTTACAGAGAAAAAGCTATTTATTTTGATGAGCCATAAGGCTTCTGATTTATTACATTATTCTTGCTAATTCTTAGAGCTGTTGAAATTTTCAGGAAGACTATTAAGGAAATTACAGGATAATTGACAAATTATATTCATAAATTGCTGTGTTCAAATAAATAGATAAATAAAAAAATTTCTGCATCTCACTGGAATTTACTCTTGGGTATTATTGCATGCACTATGACTGTTAGATTTTTCTGTAGCTCTGTTGCCACATATTAGAGTTATATTATTTTACCAAAAATGTGACACTTTGGTAGATTCCCTTATGACATATGAAAGAACATTTTACTAACTGATTTATATAATTCATCAGTTTACTGAATATATATTATGAGATATATATTTTAATTTTCTTTGTTCTTATCAAGTGATCATTTATATTCATTTTAGAAAACAAGTCAATTTTTCTGTGAGGGCCTCTGAAGAAAACTAGCATGTGTTAAAACAGGACTTACTTTTTTTTTTCTGTTACAATCAACCTGAATATTCACTTCTTTCCAAGTATATCCCAATGGCTTACATAAAGAAAATATATGCAATAAGATAAATAAAATAAAAATAGAAAACCAAGCCTTTGGAAGGTAAGTGAGTTTAGTTAACATTATTGTATGGCATGCATGAATTTTAGCTTCCTGGAATTCATCACACACACATGCACGCTTGCACATTCACAAGTGTATGTGTGGAAAGTACAGATAAGCCTCATAGTTATTATCCAAATAAGGCACATATTCCTGTTCCTAAGGAGAATCACAGTATTTCCTCTTGCTCAGCTTCAAAGAAAATTTCTCTCTTGGAAACTTTATGAAGGATACACAAAGAAAATAAACAATCATTTCAAAATGAACACAGACATTATTTTTTTTTGCATTTTTTATTTTTAATTGGTATTTTTTATTTGACTATTTCTTACAATGTTATGCCTGATGAAATTTGAGGGTGCATTAAAAGTCATTTCTGCTAATGTTATCTAGTATTTAGCTGAAAAGAATAGAATATGCTCGCTATAATTTCTCCAACTAAGTATGAAGTATAAACACTTGCTTTAACCTACTATTTAAATACATCTCTTTTTTTCAGTCACTATTTTTCTTGATGCATATTAAAGATAAATGTTGTAAGATTTAAATTTTATTGGTTGACTCATACTGGATTACTTTTAGTAAAGATTTTTGGAAAACAAATTTTAAGGGGATGCTATTTATTTTAAATATTACTTGTAATATTTAAAATAAATAGCATCCCCTTAAAATGATGACATCAAGGATGATATATAATAAGTATAATTTTAAAGAATTCCATTGAAGTAAAAAAATTACATGGGAGGATTTTAATTTAGATAATTTCATTCTTGTCTTGAAATTACTAAAGCCCTGACACTAAAAAATATGTTTTTTTAATGTTTTTATGCAGATTAGAAGGCTTTGGCTTTCTGGTATAATTCTTTGTAGTACTATAAAGGAAATTCTGACTTAGTTTGCGATTTAACCCATTGGCTCTGATCTCATACTGTCAATCTTGTTCAAACTAAAGGCCATATGAATACAGCCTCCATCATCATTCTGAAAAAGTCCACAAATGTAAATCCTTTGACAGTTCATTGTTAAAATTATCAAATCTAATAATAGTTTAAGATTTATTACCAAGAGAAACTGAGCCTATTTTTATTTATTTTTGATGATAGAGGTCAAATTCACTTTAATCTAGAGTTGTATATGTGTGGATCCCACATTAACTTTCATTGTTTAATGACTAAAAAGTGTATCCGTTTGATACCAGGAATTCTATTTACTCAGATTATTCATCTACTCTGGAATTAGAATCTTGCACATTGAATGAAAAGATCACAAGGTAATTATTAATGAACAGGTTTATTTTTAAATGTTATATACTTTTCTAAAGGGAATCTTGCTTTATTTTATACTAATTAATCTAATTTGCAAATATACAAATGATTAGTATATAATCCATAATACCCTATTGTTAATTGATCTGAAAATAAACAATCCCTATAAAAAGTATTATTCATACATTATATTTTAAAAGCTAAGTCAGATTGTCATAAATTTTCATATACAAATATAAATTGAGTATTTTATGGAATATTCTCTCTCTTTTTCTCTTCCATTTTTGTGACAAATTCTTATCTTCAGCATCTCAGTCCTAAAATAAATTCTTTAGGAGACCTTCCCACTCTACAATAGTTCTGCTAAACAGCACCTGTAATAGCACTCCCTCCAATAGCAACCTGTACAATCGATATCATAGGAATTAAAATATTGTATCTAAATTAGGTTTTTAATATCTGTTTTTGCATTAATAATTTAAGCTCTATAATGGCAGAGTTTCAATATATTTTCTTCTACTCTTTATTTCAGGGCTTAGACCCAGGGACGGGCACATAGTAGACATGCAATAAATATTTGTTAAGTATATACATGAATAAAATGATCACTTTCTAGTAAGAATGATTATAATATCATTGGTATATGATAAAAAATAAAAACAGTGTTTTTAAGAATAATTCTTCAAGTGCACATCCATAAACCATTCCTTTTCTTATCTATTCTTCAGATATTTATTTTATTCTCAATTTTTCTTAAAACATTGTAGTAGCTAGTGGGCATATTAAGATGAATAGAAGGAAGTCTGAGACTTAAAAGAATCAGCATTCTGTCCACGAGGACACATTCCTATCCAAATAACTGTAACAGTCATAAATCCTGTAAGAGACACATAAGCTGTGTTGAGGGAGCAAGACCTCACAGAGGAAGTGATGTGGAACTGAAAATTGACCTGAAATATTTGGCTTCTGTTCCTCATTTTTTCTAGACTAAGTAAGTATAAAATAAAACTAAATATTCAACTCCTGTTCCTTGTTGCCATGGGGTAATGTGGGACAGATTTTCATTTCTTTAGGGGATTTATCATCATCATCATCATCATCATCATTATCATCATTTTTTATTTTAAAGATGTTTATACAGCAAGAGTCACTATTCCTTCTGGTTTTCTTATGGCAATAAAAATCATGACTAAAGAAAGACAAGTGAGTAATTTCTTGTAATACTATTTTTCCAAACTTTAATCTCTCTGTATGGACATCAGCTACTTAAGCCTTTTGAAATCACGTACCATTTCTATTATGCTTGGCATTAATTACGGATACAATTATGAAAGCTTTCACAAAGTAAATAAATTTACTATACTATGTTAGAGTTACCCGCAGTCATTGCACATTGTGCCACTGGCGTGCTGCACACCTCCAGGCTAATTCGCCTCAGAGATGTGCAGTGTGCTGCCAGTGTAATGGCAGGCAGTGAGTGGCCCCAGGTGCAAAGGGACAATCCAAAAGAAAATCTAATCATAATAGTAAGCACTGGACCATTTGCTTTTGGCCTAAAATTAACCTTAGTAATCAAAATTCTTAATCTACCTTTTTTCCTATTGATTTTATTTAAGGCAAATATTATTATGGAACGTTTGCATCTGACACTACCCAAGTGGCTGACAGCCAATGCTCATGATTGCCATGATGATCTATGGAACAGAGATTATGGACTCTGCTGAGAGTTTTAGTGAGTGGTGAATGCAGCTTGAGATATTGCAAATTTTTGATAACTGCTAGTACTAGGATCAAGTTTCTGGGTTCAATAATTTTGTGATTAGTTAAGTTAGTTAGTTTTTATGTTTATAGGACTATGTTTTTAACCTCAGAAAATTATCTCAAAAAGAACATCAGATTTCTTCCCACTATGAGGTAAAAATTTTTAAAGCAACTGTTTTTATGAGCAATAGATTGGAAGTACATAGACAATGTTACATTTCAAAAGATGCTTTAAAATAGTGGTATTTTTTAAACTAAAATTTAGTAGCATAAAAATAAATTAATTCCTTCTTGTAGTGCTAAAGATGGAAACATGTAATACGTCGTTTGGTTATCCTTTCTTTTGTCCATTTAATGTATATCCCAACTTAAGGAGAATTTATATCTTTTCCATTTCCTAAACTCCCCAATAAGAAAAAATCATGAACTCTATCTAATAAATACTCCATTTCCCTTCCAAAAAGATAGAAGATCAAAGTGTTTGGAGAGTATTTGAACATGTGATTTTCAATCATATTTGCCAGGAATCTTTTCTGATAGTGTGAGAAATACTAATTTGTGAATATACTATTTTTAAAAATCAATCTAATTATATAAATCAATGCTTACTAAAATACTTATGTTCAGTAATCTGTTTTTTATTAAGGTTTTAATTTACAGAACATTAACTTTATGGACACAATTTTGTCATTTTGTAATATTCTGTGTCATTTTGCAGTTTTAATGTGATGTTGCAACACTGACATGAAACTATTATTTTAAAATAGGCCTTTTTAGCAAAGTGGTAAAAAATAATAAATAGTAATGAAATCATTTCAGCTTTTTTACAATGAAATCAAGCGTGTATGCACAAAATTCTTTTGGTCTGTGTAATTACTTTCTAGAGTTCTATGTACCTGGCAAATTAAAAATGATGTGGTTATTCTTAGGAAACTTTTCAAAAAGAGCATCTGTATATGTTATTTCTTGTTTAACACTGTGCTTCCAGGTGTATAGGTGTTAAACAAATATAATCTTAATTAAAGACAACTTCAATGGGTGCTTTCAAACACTCAGCACGCAAATCCACTACTTAGGAAAGTTCCTCTAATATTCCTAGATATAATGTTTAAATACTGTGGGATATGCTCATGAATAAAAAGATTTGTCTTTGGTATTAATATTCTATGTATTTCTGAGTAATTTATTTATGAAATAGTAGGTATTAATTCTAAGTTTTTTTACAGCTTTATTCTGGTTGATGAAATAAGATCACAGACACTGTTTCAGATCCCAGCCTCTGTTCTGTATTAGCACAGGTGCAGATGAATGAGAGCACATTTACTGCTTTTCACCAACTATAACGGCTTTGAGAGAGAAGACCAAAGTGAATAGGGAGAGTGTTACCCTGAGTACTTCTTTTTATATTCAACCTGAACATTGTACATCTGATATCTTGTTATGTTTAAACTTTGGAATCACCTAGAAAATGATTTTCTTGTCCACCTTTATCTATCTTTATGTAAATAGCCTTGAAAGCCACTCTGCCTCAACTTGTGGCAATAGAGTTAACACAAGCTTTCCTTCCCCCAAAAGATTGCCCCACACTGCTGAGGACAGGCCCTTCTGTCAGGTAAGAGACTAGAATATTGCTAGAGTTCCAGAGTGAAGTTTCGTGGCTATTAAGTCTTCAGTAAAAACTATGGTTCTACCATTTGGCATATTAACTTCCCATTTCATTGTTTTACATAGCACCAAGCAAATTTAAAATAGGCATTGTCAATATTGATTTTCATAATTCTGTGAGATAGAAATTGACCTTCAGGTTGTTGAATACCCAAGGCACTACTCAGGGCTGCCTGCAGCCTGGGGTCTTTTTAAAGGAAGATAGTACTGTAAGGTAAAGAAGTAATTATAGTTAACTGAATGCTTCCTTATTGTGGGGTAAGTGGAATTCATCTCAAAGAGGTTATAGTGCCTAAGATCACACAAGCTACATCAATTTGTGGAGAAAAAGGAGTCATACAGATAGAATTTAAAACAGTTTTCTGCCATTTATTCCCCTCACCCTTCTCCAGAACCATGTAAATTCTCCAACAGAATTTTCTAGATTCGAGTCTTTTCTTCCACCAAGACTTTTTATCTGTCCCGTGGTGTTCCTTATTTTCTTTCTTTTTCCCACTCCTTTATGACAATGCTGTAAGAGATTATACTTCAATCATACTTCAGTCTTAAAAAAAATAAGCATGTAACAGTCCATCCTGTTATAGTTTTCATGAATATGTAAACCAGAATGTCACCTACTACTTAAGAGAGTGAGATTTTAAAACAAACCTTTTGGCAAACTTTTTTTCTGGTGACCTTTCTTTACTTCTGATACCTGCTGTCCATGAGGGATGGATTTTGGTGCCTATTATTTAGTAGTGCTCATCTATTTTAATGGTCAGGAATCTATAAATGTCTGTTTAATGTACATTAAACCTTCCAAACATTGCCATATGAAAATAATAAAATGAAAACTTACAGGACCAATTCTAATTGATTTAATAAAAGCATGAGTGTTATAAGCATGTTCTGCATTACTGACTTGCAGTTTCTTCTGTTCCAAGATGACCTTTGTTCATGGGTTTCACTGTTTCTACTTCCCCACCACCATATGTGCTATAAAAGCTGCTATATTCCACCCTGACCCTTGTGGCTCAGTTGGTTGAACCATCAGCTTTTGTCCTGTAGACTAAAAGGTTGCAGCTTCAATTCCCAGTCAGGGCATATACCCAGGTTGTGGGTTTGATCCAGGTCAGGGCCCATCTGAAAAGGCAACCAGTCAACATTTCTCTCACATCAATGTTTCTCTCTCTCTCTCTTCCTCTACATCTAAAATCAGTGAAAAATTGTACTTGAATGAAGGTGAATAAATAAAACCTACTACATTCTTTAAAAGTTAAATTCTGTAAACTTTCAGCATTTTATTACCTAATGAATTTATCTGAGTACTAAGCAACTAAGCTTCATATAATAGCCTTACCTAAGCAGTTATACTCACTCACTATAGGATACAAAATTTTTGCTTTTTTAAAATAAAGCCAGATTCTTATTTCCTGACATATTAAGAACAATACATTTCAAAGTATTGGTACATATCTACTTCACACTTAAGTCTGGATGAGAGATTAAGAGTTAAGTATGTAAGTGGATTTATGCAAAAAAGTATGCTATAAAGACACATCGTGAGTTATTTTTTCCCTGTACTACAAAATTTGGATTGACATACTAAAGATAATTAAACTCTGTTTATGACAACATTTGATGTAGAGAAGTTCAAGTTGGGGGATAATTAAAGCCACAGTTTATCTTGGTATAAATTTTGAGAATAATCATTCTCAAAGCTATATATTGTTGTTCGTAAAGAAAAAGTATGATATAAATACAAGTATACTGTATAGTTCACTGGCCCAAAGTATAAAGCATTTTCTGAGGAAAATTAACAATCTTTACTTGTCTCTATCTTATATTTATCAAATATTGCTATTTTATATATCTATTTTATTATTCAATAATGCATTTTCCTATTATGCAGTTTGAATAGAATAATACAGAAAGGTCATATTTTCATTATAAATTTGTTTATTTCATAAGTTTATATTTAAATATATATATACTTTACCTTCAATTGAATTGGACTATATACTAGCAAAGTTCTATCTGTGGTGTTAAATCAGTAAAAGTAAGTTATATAAGAAAAACAATGCATATTCAAAATTTTAATCAGACCTGCTTTACAAACATTTATTTTTCACCAATTTAATTGAACTAATTTGCTACTGTGATTAGGTGTTAGGTGTTATCTCTGTTCATCACATGGAATTAAATCAAAGTCCTGATTATTTATATGAAAATAAGGAAGGGAGGAAAAAAGGAAGAAGGGAAGGAGAATAAAAAGTAATTTTTAAAAAGGACCTAAATACTCCATAAATCAGATGGAGCATAAATTTATAAAAGTTTTTTTATCAATCTCTTAATGTAAATGGCGCTTTTATTTAAGTTGTATGAGTTTCTTTCTCTCAGATGTTAATTTATATACTGGAACATTATTTCCAAAGTCGATTTTTATCTTTGAGAAAATACAGTATTTGAATCTCTGTTAAAATGTGTCTATTATAAAATCTACATAAATATTAGTTATTATTTTGCTATGTAGAAGATTGCTTTTACTCATGTAAAATACAATAATCTTTTACTTTCTTACCAAATGTATTAAAAGCAATTCAATAATTAGAAAATAAACTTCAATTTTAGTGTCTGAAAAGGTTCTTATTTAGTCTTCTATGTTATAAAATATTTCAAATTCCATATTTCTAGAAAACTTAGAGCTATTCAAATATAAAACATAAAAGACTAAGTTTAATACCATTTTTATAAATATGAAAAATATGTACAGGCTTGATACTTAATTTATTAAGATTTCATTTTAAACAGCTTATCTTCATTTCGTAAGAATACTTATTACTGAACAGATGTTTTATTTGGATCAAGAGTTTGCCTCTGTCTACATTTATGCAACCTACACAAGTTATCAACTTGAAGCAACGGGAAAAGTTTTTGTTTTTTTTTTTAATTTTTATTTTTTAATCAGTATTCTTTAATTGTTGATATTGTACAGTTTTCTGTTCTTTACCCCAACCCCAGCCCACCACCCCAGCCCTCCCCACCTTCCTCCCATTTCCACCCCCCATAGTTTTTGTCTGTGTGTCCTTTATACTTGTTGCTCTAAACCGTTCCCTTTTTCCCCTGAAATTCCCTCCCCGCCCCCTCTGGTCACTGTCAGACTGTTCTCAAATTCAGTGTCATTGTTTATATTATGCTTGTTTGTTTGTTTTGTTGATTAGGTTCCTGTTAAAGGTTAGATCATATGGTATTTGTCTTTCACTGCCTGGCTTATTTCGCTTAGCATGATGCAATGAGATACCACTTGACACCAGTCAGAATGGCCTTCATAAACAAAGCAACAAACAGCAAGTGTTGGAGAGGTTGTGGAGAAAAGGGGACCCTAGTGCACTGTTGGTGGGATTGCAGACTGGTACAACCACTATGGAAAACAGTATGGAATTTTTTAAGAAAACTAAAAATGGACATACCTTTTGACCCAGCAATTCCACTGCTTGGATTATATCCTAAGAACCCTGAAACACCCATCCAAAAGAACCTATGCACCCCTATGTTCATAGCAGCACAATTTACAATAGCAATGGGAAATGTTTATAAAAAATAGTAAGTATAGTTTTAATGTCTCTCCATTTCCATTTGCAGTTGGCTGGGTAAGGTCAAATAGCTGTTTTAAACTTTTACTTTTATTTTTCTTCAAATGTGTCATTAAGACAATAAATTTGATCAGTTATATAATTTTTAAATAATTTTATACGGTTTTATGTTTTTAAAAGCTCTGGGAATTCATTTTTATCATATCAGCAGAATAAATACAATTGCATATGATTATTTCTTCTGATTTAGTTAAGTAATGGAAATTACTCCTTGAACATTTTAAATAATAGGTCTGTCCAGAAAAAGTTCAGCCATTGTTAATATAATGAGAGCAGTTTGTGGGACATCAGTGTAACCTGGCAGCCCAGGAGAGCGGATGGAATGCGCATGTGTGAACAATGATGACTTCACTGTACTGGTCAGTGGGGGTTGTAGACACCATTGAGTGAGCATGTGTACTGTGTGGTGATCCCATTCAAAATGACTGAGAGAGTAGAGCAACAAATCTGCATCAAATTTAGTGTTAAGCCAGACAATTAATAAGGAATACTACCTCAATATTCTTCAATGGGTTGAGAGATGCAATATGATGAGAAAACAGCTGCAGCTATTGGCAACTGGTGATTGGCAGCTTCATCACGGCAATACGCCCACTCATGCATCACATCTCATGCAGAGTTTTTTTGGCAAAACATCAAGTCACCCAGGTGACTCAGGGCCCCCCCACCTATAGCCCAGATTTGGCACCCTGAGACCTCTGACTTTTCCCAAAACTAAAATCACCTTTGAAAGTGAAGAGATTTCAGACTATGAGATTCAGGAAAATACAACAGGCCAGATGATGGCAATCCCAACAAAGGATTTTACAAAGTGTTTTGAACAGTGGAAGAGATGCTGGGAGAACTGTGTGAGGTCCCAAGGTGCCTACTTTGAAGGGGACTAAGACATCATTCTCCTATGTACAATGTTTCTTATATCTTGTATCTTCTTCAATAAATGTCTCTATATTTCGAAGTGTGTGGCTGAAAAGTTTCTGGATAGACCATGTATAATGCAAATATTTTGCATGCATTTAAAATAATCATCTGTCCTGGCAGGTGTAGCTCAGTGGATTGAGTGCCAGCCTGTGAACTGAAGGGTTGCTGGTTCAGTTCCCAGTCCGGGCTCATGCCTGGGTTGAGGACCAGATCCCCAGTTGGGGGCATGCTAGAGGCAACCCATTGATGCATCTCTTGCACATCAATGTTTCTCTCCCTTTCTTTCTCCCTCCCTTCCCCTCACTGCAGAATGAATGAATAAGTAAATAAATAAATAAAATCTTTTAAAAATCATCATCATCATCATCATTTATACCATCATTTCTTCCATGATTATGACCTCAATAGCTACTATACATTCCAGACCAGGTAATACATAAAATTAATCTCTTCCTATTCCAATTACCTACCATTGCTAATAGATCTCTGAGGTTGATATTCTAAAAAAAATTGTGTGTGTATATATATAATATATGTCATTTATAGTACATTAAAATATATATGCTATTTAAAAACAAAAAGTAAATTTTTGCTTGGTTACATAAAATATAGTGTTCTAGATGCTGTACAGGCAGATAAAATGGTATATCCCTAATTAAGTACCTCTCTGCCTAGTGTATGGGGAGAGGAGGATATGGTTTTAGAAATATTACTGTTGTTATTTATATTAGTTAGGTAATTACTTAGTTTTGCTTTTAAAGTGTGAGTGATTCCAGCATTATGCATTAAGGTTAAAATAAGACCAAGGCGTGGGAGTTTGAATACAAGAGAGGAATAAGTGAAAAAGAAAGACACTACAGGAGACAGGAAGGCATAACACTCAGAGCTGAGAACTCAACTAAATCTTGAAGTACCTACCTCTAAAGAGACTTCAGGCGGGGGTAATAAGAATAAATGAAGTGATAATATTATTGGGGTAGAGTGGTCAGCAGTAGGGAGGGCAGGAAATTGAGGAAACTAACAATATTTATTTATTTATTTGTTTGTTTGTTTGTTTGTTTATTTTTAGTGAAAGTAGAGGTAATATAACTTCAGCTCTTGAAACTTCCAACTCTTTCCCCCCATCTCCTTAAGGGAGAAGTAGATGTCCAAGAAAAAATAAACACATTTTGAAATAATAGCAATGGGGAATAATGGTAAAAAGAAGAGAATGAGGAGATGTGGAAGGTCTAGAAAACATTGCTACAGATATTTTAGATTAGACCCTGATCTACTACAGCTGTCATTTTCAATTGCTTTTAATTGTAGATTACATTTAAGCAGGAAGAGTATCTTTACTTGCCACATGAACATGTTCTGACATGTTTTGGAGTTCAGTTGTCCAACCTACAAGGTTGCATAATATTTCTTATTTCCAGGTTATAGGAGACGAGGGAAAAATAGTAAATAAGGAGGCAAGGAGAGTCAGTGAGGTACGTTCTGGAAGCAACAATGAAACTACATCAACCTGGGATTTATCTCAGTAAAGTGCACCACATATTTTGAAATCTGAAATTTGCTGTGACCCAAGGCCATCCCCAATGTAACTTTATTTCTTTATTTAAAATAAATATATATATTCTTACCATATGTATAATCACGTAGCCATGAAGAAGTTTTGTTCTGTGGTTTCTTAAGATTCTAGGTCACTAAGAACTGAGGAGTTTGATAATATTTTATAAGAACATTTTAAGGAACCATTATTATAGTGATTTTGAAACCAGAAAAGTCTGTGGTTATACTGCCTGTCACTACCAGAACCAATAAGTAGAGACAAGGATTGAATCTTTATGGGCACTCATCTCATAATGAGACAAAAGGGTAAGCAAGAGGTTTGGCGGGGGGAAAACGTTAATTGGATAAGAGTTGCAGTCTGGTGGCAGTTTTCCAGTACTTATTTATCTGTTGATCCACAATTCTTTATCTGTGCAATGGACATTCCCTCCCTGGAACACAGTGGCTCAGATACCATCTCCATCCCTTGCAGAGCCCCTGAGGCACAAAGGTTGGATAGCTCCTCACTCCTGGAGTCATATAGGTCATTTATTCCAGTTCCTGGAACAAGAGCTTTCAACATGCATCAGTCACTTAAGCCTATCAACTATGACTGAAGCTAAAATCTTTAACTTTTGAGTTCCCCAATCAATTTGATTCTGCATTTGGATGGGAAAGAGAGGAAATAACTAGTCTCATTTAGAAAGTACCCAGTTCATGAAACATATTGAGCTATCAAATGACTGTGGTTTTCCTTGGCCAATCTCATTCACAACCATGGTTTTAGTTACAAATTACTATTTCTCACCATGCTTCAATTTCTTTAGCTCAGCCCTCTATCATGTGCTTCAAACTTGCTTTCCTCATGCTTAGCATGTCTGAAACTAAACTTACTTTCCCCAGAACAAAAATAGACTTTCTATAGTGTTTTCTTTCTGAATAAATGCTACCTGTAAAGCCAGAAAGACTCTGTCATCCCTTGTCTTCATTCTCTGCTTCATATCAATTTCAAGTCCTATTGATTTTATCTTCAAATGTGTAGATCATTTTTTATAGGTTTGTATGTGTTTTTTTTTTAAACTTTTTTTAAAATTTATTATTTATTTATCTTTTTTATAGAGGGGAAGGGTAGAAGAGAAGGAGAGGGAGAGAAATATCAATGTACGGTTGCCTCTCGTGTGTCCCCTGCCGGGAACTGGCCCGCAACCCAGGCATGTGCCCTGACTGGGAATCGAACCTCCATCCTCTGGTTCGCAGGCCCGCGCTCAATCCACTGAGCTACACCAGCCAGGGCTGTGTAGATCATTCTTATCTCTCATTTGAACTACCTGTCTCCTAAATTATCTCTTTATCTTGATTTTTAAAAAATTATTATTCACAATTTTTATACTTTTTTTTAGATCTGGTACTGGCCCAGTCTTGCAAGGAATCTTCAGCTCTCCCAGTTTCTACCCTGAGTATTTCAACTCAGCTAAGTCTATTCAGCATTTTTGAGCACCTGAGTCTGGAGACACTTTGTGGTATATTTAAAGATGGTATCAAGGTTGTCTTTATGTGGACATTCTGGCTACACTCTTTTTCTGCTGTGAGATGCATTCTTCCCCATGAGCTGCCAGGTCTAGTTAACATCCTGATTGTGGAGAGGGGGCCATTTGAGGTTTGGAATAATATGGATGTAGCTGCGAGGGAATTGGTCTTTGCTTTACCAACCCTTTCTCCATGGGAGTACAAAAAGATAGTGACAAATGATGTTAGGAAAGACATTCAAATAAGACATTTAAAATCACATTTGAAGTGTGGTGTCATTTTCCAGCCTCTTCCATTGATAGAATCATCTTACTAAAACATATATTTGATCAGATCAGATTATTTCCTAGTTTAAAGCCCTCAATGACTTTCCATTACCCTTAGGATAAGAATTTCTTTCCTCAACAAGTCCTCATAATCTGGCATCTGCCCACTTCTTTGGCTTTATTTCTTGCCATACCTCCAGAATATGCTACACTCTGAACTTACTGATTATTTTTAAATTCAGTACCTCCAGTGTCTCAGGCTTCTGAGTCTTTCCTCATACCACCCCCTTCCTCTGTCTGGTACATTGCATCCTAAGCTCTATCTTAACTGGGCCAATCCTCATTTACCCTACAGTTGTACATTTACTTCCTTCAGAAGATCTCTTTGGTTTCTGAGACACTGTTGGACGCCCCACTCTGTGCTCTTATAGCATCCTTTGTTTCCTCGATGATTATGCCCGTCCTGTGTTTGACTAAAGTCAAGTGACTTATTTGACTGAATTTTCCCTCCTATACTGTTCTGTGTGAGGGCACAGATCAAGCTTACCTCCTTCCTTTCCAGTAGGTAGTATAGTGTCTGACACCATGTCTCAATAAATGGTTATTGATGAATGACCAGAATGCTGTGAGTTCAATATGGTATGATAATCTAGCTTTATAGTTTTACTATTCACAATTTCAGTTTATCTCTCAATGTGATATTTTAAGATCACTTCTTTTCAATATTCATTCCCATTTTTTAAACAAGGTATTTGCTTGTGACTCTATAAATACATGTATTTATAAATTGATTTTTAAAACATGTGTTTAAGACTGAGCCTCTCACTCAAAATGCTCCATTTGCCTAGTTCCAAATTGCAAACTCATTATCATGGGTTTTATGTAAAATTATTTAGAATTTTTTTTTACTATTTTATTTTCCAATAAGAAAAGACATAGTTATGCCTTATTAAGTCTAAAAACACAAATGATTTTAGCTTATTAATTAGCTAAAGAATTTGTCTTTCGCATTGGCCTTTGTAGGTAGGTAGCTGTGAAATTTGATTACTATCAAGAGCATAGAAAGGCAATATTATCAGCTTTGTGCTGGTTTTTGAAAGTCCATATAATGATTTAAAGGGCAAATGGCAAATCTATGCCTCCAGTTATGTTCAATTATGCATGTACCCACCCTTTTCTTCTCTTTCGTAAGCATATTTGCATCTGTTACTTACCACTAGGGAGAATAATCAATAATAATGAATAATCATGTTATGTACCTCACTCAGAAGAGGCTTATTACATGGACTTTAGAAGTAAATTACATGAAAATCCCCCCTGAAATGCCACAGAAGTCATTGATGAATGGGGTCCTTAGAGCACAGTACATGCTGACCAGCTTTAGACAGCATAATGGTTTGCCCATAAGTAAAGAAGTAAATCTTTGTCATTACACACTGCTATTTCTTGCTTGCTCTCCAATTATGAGAAGATGTGAAAAAATATGGTATATTTATCCATAGCCTGTGAAGAAGAAAGCATATATGCAATTTCAAAATAATGATACCTTTCAAAAATAGAGTTCACCACCAATTTTAATTGAAGAAAAGTTCATCAGAGCTACTGTTTATCGAGTGAAATGTATAATGTAACTACAATCTTTATAGGGAAAAAGAATTAAAAAGTCAAGATAAAAATTTAAAATAAAAGATTCAATTTGAAAATAAATGCTCGAGTTTCATTTTTTTGCATGTAGCTGTCCAGTTCTCCCAGCACCACTTATTGAAGAGGCTATTTTTGCTCCATTTTATGTTGCTGCCCCCTTTGTCGAATATTAATTGACTGTAGAGACTTGGGTTTATTTCTGGGCTCTCTGTTTTATTCCACTGGTCCACGTGTCTGTTCTTGTGCCAGTACCAGGCTGTTTTGATTACAGTGGCTTTAGAGCAACAAGTATAAAGGACTCATGGACAAAAACTATGGGGGGTGGAAATGGGAGGAAGGTGGGGAGGGCTGGGGTGGTGGGCTGGGGCGGGGTAAAAGGCAGAAAACTGTACAATATCAACAATTAAAAAATACTGATTAAAAAAAAAACAAATTCTCCAATAACATCTTATTCATTCCCCCTTTATATAAAGAAATAAAATCTTTGAGTAATGTTCAGTTTAAAAAAAAATGCTTACTTAAGATACAGTTTTATTTGTATTTGGACTTCAAATTTATATTTGCATATGAAACTAGAAGTAATGTGAATTTGATACCATGGCTGTTGCTGTGGACACACACAACCTGCAAAGTTGTCTGTACTTATTTCTTTAAAAACTTCTTTTATTATTGATGCACATGCATAGTTTGTTTTATTATTATTATTTTAGTCCTCACCTAAGGACATTTTTCATTGCTTTTAGAGAGAGAGAAAGGGAGAAAGAGAGAAACATTGATGTGAAAGAGATCATCAGTCAGTTGCCTCTCACACATGCCCCAGCCGGGGATTGAACCCACAACCTGGGTATATGCCCTGACTGGGAATCAAACCTGCAACCTTTTGGTGTAAGGGACAATGCTCCAACCAACTGAGCCACACCAGCAAGGGCGTATGTACTTGTTTCTTAAAGGGTATGTAGCCTTTTGATAGTGATTCTCTAATTATTGACAGTTTACTTTAATAAACATGCTACTCTTTAAAAGTACATAATGACAACTTTATAAGAGAAAAAAGTACTAGGAAATCTGGAGTCTGTGTATATAACTAAGCATATCAGGTTTTAGATCATGTCTATTTTCCAATTTGGCATTAGAAAAATTATCTAAGTTGCTTATGTTTTCTTTGTTTCTGTTTCATCCTTTTATTCTCCTGCTTGGGAACTAAGACTCAAGGACCTTGATCCTCATGTAAATGTGATCTGTTATACACTGTCTTATGTGGAAGGATTAACCTTCTTGAATTTATAAGTAACCAAACTTTTTGCTCTATTATTTTACATCTTTAAAAAGTTGAGATATTTTGAAGTTAATGTCTTAAAAATGTTCTCACAGGGAACACCATCCTATGAAGAGAGCATGCCAAAAAGGAACAATTGACTTTTGAAATTAAATTCCATTATGAGTATGAGGAAGAATTGGCAAGATTTGCTTTTAAACTCTTAAGGCAATTTAAAATGTCTCATCATATTTTAACTCAAATCCCTAGCTTTGCTCCCTTTTTTCCCTTTTCCTTCCTTCCTGAATGACTTCTAAGTCACTGATAGAAGAGAAATTATAGTATACATTGTACCCAGAGCCTGAAAAGCTGTTTTCCGTGAATAGTACACATGATAAAAAGTGAAAACTATTCCAACAAACATTTATAGCCAATATTGGAAGTGACAGACTTTGTGAAATGCAGTCACTGATCTTAGTATGATATGTAATCATTAACATTTTAAACTGATTTTATCAATAACTCTAATAAAAATACAATGCCGAAGTGTAAATTTGCATCCTAATTGTTCAGTGCACATATTTTTGTAAGAAAAAAGAAGAGTCAAAATGTGATTTTTCTCTTTTTATTCAGAAACATATTTCTGCATCTTCTTTTTTGGTAGGAACATTTTATCCTTTCCTTTTAGCTTATACAACTTATACTGAATGATTTACTCAACACTTAAAAATGATCATCTGCTATGTCCCAGATACTGTAAAAGATACAGCCCAATATTATGTACAATAGGTTTACTCTAAGCCAGTAATCACAAATTAAAAATCCTGCTACATCTCAAATAGTGGGAGCAATGACAATACTTTATAAGGCAAACTTCAAAATTGACTGTGTTTTTAAAGATCTAATATGAATCATCCATTTGGTTTCAATTAATATGTGTGAACACACAGAGATAGAGACAGAAATACCAATTATAGTCATATTTAAAATAGTTAAATTTGTATATGTCTTGTGAGTACTCTCAATGTCAATGTATATTAGGTCATTTAATCCAATCCTTCTTTTTTTTTTTTTTTTTTTTAATTTATTTATCTTTAGAGAGGAAGGGAAGGAGAGAGGGAGAGAAACATCAATGTGTGGTTGCCTCTTGTATGTCCCCTGCCGGGAACTGGCCTGGCAACCCAGGCATGTGCCCTGACTGGGAATCGAACCACGATCCTTCGGTTCGCAGGCCCGCGCTCAATCCACTGAGCTACACCAGCCAGGGCTAATCCTTCTTGAAGTGTGATCACAAAAATATTTATATATTTATTGCTGCTACAAATTAAAGACAAATATTATAAGTAAGAAATTTTATAGAAAATTGAAGATTAACTTTATGTCTATTAAATCTAATGAAAAAAAGAGGGGTTTCTATTTTGTATATTTTATTTTTAATTTTATTTCTAGATTTGATTTGTATTATTTATTTTTTCACCAGAAACAGGTATTTATTTATTTATTTGATTTAATCTTTACTATATTTTTTTTCTATTACCATTTAGTCCCCTTATACCAGTTGTCCATGAGCCCTTTTTCCTTTTTGCTCTATCCCCCTGCCCTTTAACCTCCCTCCACCCCCACCAGCAGTCATCTTGCTCTCCATCTATGAGCCTGTCCCCATTTCCCTTGTTAGGTCAGTTTGTTCATTAGATTCCTCATAGGAATGAAATCATATGGTATTTGTCTTTCTCTGACTGGCTTTTTTCACTTAGCATAATATTCTCTAGGTCCATTTATACTGTTGCAAAGGATAAAACTAAACTTCCTCTCCTCTCCTCTCCTCTCCTCTCCCCTCCTCTCCTCTCCTCTCCTCTCCTCTCCTCTCCTCTCCTCTCCTCTCCTCTCCTCTCCTCTCCTCTCCTCTCCTCTCCTCTCCTCTCCTCTCTTCTCTTTTCTTCCTTCCTTCCTTCCTTCCTTCCTTCCTTCCTTCCTTCCTTCCTTCCTTCCTTTCTCTCTCTCTCTCTCTCTCTCTCTCTCTCTCTCTCTCTCTCTCTCTCTCTCCAGCTAAGTGGTATTCCATTGTGTAAATGTTCCATAGTTGTTTTATACACTCATCTGCTGATGGACACTTGGGCTGTTTCCTTAACTTGGTGATTGTAAATAATGCTGCAATGAACACAGGGATGCTTATGTTACTTTGAATTAGTGTTTTGGGTTCCTTAGGATATATTCCCAGAAGTAGGATCACTGAGTCAAAATGCAGATCCATTTTTAATTTTTTGAAGTATCTCACTACTGCTTTCCACAGTGGCTGAAGCAATCTGCATTCCCACCAACAGTGCAAATGTCCCCCTTTCTCTACATCCTCTCCAGCTCTTGTTAGTTGACTTATTCATGGTAGCCATTCTGACAGGTGTAAAAACCTCACTGAGGTTTTAATTTGCATTTTCCTGATGATTAGTGATATTGAGCATCTTTTCATATGTCTATTGGCCATCTGTATATCCTCCTTGGAGAAGTGACTATTCAGGGCCTTTGCCCATTTTGTATATTTCATTTTTAAATTTTTTCTAGATTTGATCCATATTCTCTTTTCTAAAACATTGGTCTGTAACAGATTGAAAATATTTTTAAGTGGTTCTTCACCATAGATCATCTGTGAAGCACTGCTTTAAAGTGTAAATAAGAACTCTAATAAGAAGTTAAAGTTTTGTCTTTTATTAGTTGAACTCTATAAAAACTGTGAATATGAAAATCCTTTGTTTGTTAACCTGTCAAAATTTGCACGAAGTTTCTCAATTTTTACATATTCTTCAGTGGCTTGAGATAATCACCACTAGAAAAGAAAATAAATGATATAACTGACATTTCTGTTATACAAAATAAGGCTAATATAGTCAAATTATGTGAGTTGTACCTGTTATTTCTAGTTACATTTAGAGATATAGTTCAAACTAACAGACATTTGAAAATAGTATTTATTAGTAATAAATTCTTTTTTATTTAAAAATGCTTTTTGTTTCATATCATTTTTTTAATCACTTTTTTCCCAATTTGCACAAGTTTTTTTAGAAATTTATTTATATTTTTTATTGTTGTGCAAGTACAGTTTTCTGCCTTTCCCCCCACCCCTCCCCACCACCTCAGCTCTCCCTGCCTCCCTCCCCTGTTTCCACCCCCCATTGTCCATATGGCCTTTATACTTGTTCCTGTAAACCCTTCACCCTTTTCCCCATCATCCCCTCCCCTCTCCCCTCCCCTCTTCCCTCTGATCACTGTCAGCCTGTTCTCAATTTCAATGTCTTTGGCTACATTTTGCTTGCTTCTTTGTTTTGTTGATTACATTCCCATTGATGGTCAGATCATATGGTATTTGTTTAAATTACTACACAATAATATAAGAAAGTTCAAGTTAACAACACAAATGTATTTTTGTCAATGCAATATTTTATAAAAGAATAATATTCAACATATATTTGAACAAAAATTTTAAATGTGAAATGTTGCTATATAGCTGTTACAACTGTATATGTTTTTTTAAATAAAAAGAAATTGTAGGAACATGTACAAACTGAATATTTTACAGCCTTGATCTAATAGATACAAATATTTTCAGAACATGTTTGTTTTACATAATTTGTGTTTTCTATGGTGTCTAGCCAGGGATTGTGAAAAAGAAAGTTAGAATAATAGTTGGAGAAACAGTATTCCTCTAGTGATACCTCAACAACTCTTATGAAGCTTTCAGCTGTTTAAATCCACCTTCTTATTTCTGAGAGTCTTCAGGGAGAGTCTCATACATGCTTAGAAATACGTGTAGCATTTTCCATTTTCACTTCATTCATTCATCCTCCAGCTTCTGCCCTGGCACTTTGAGATGAAGTAAAGTGTCGCAGCTTCAGAAATGCTGGACAGTCAGGAATCGCTGCCAGGGTGTGGCTCTGCTCTACTGCTGCTGCCACCACAGTGACCGAAGCCAGTGGGATGTCCTGTCAATGCAAGGCAATCCGTGGCCTCTCCGAAACTTCTCTTCTGCAAGAACTAGCACACTGTGCCAAAGACAGAAGGGGGTTTTGCAGACTTGATTGTTATACCAGAAACACTTGGTACTCTGAGCTAAAAATGGGACAATTCTTTATTCTGACCTTCCTGTTACACTGTTAACTACAGGACCTTGAACTCCATATACTTTCTGCTCCTGGGAGCTCATTGTTTGTGTTAAATCAGTTCCTTTCACTTTCTAAGGTGTGTGTGTGTGTTTGATTTTGATTGTTTGTTTATTTTAACTCACAACTTTCATCATCCTAGGATGACATGGACTCACTGAGGGTCAGGCTAGAAGAGGAGGTATTAACAATATGCATAATGAACACGACAGGATACTTTGCTGGGGCAATTTCAATGTACCGAGTTTGTGCTGTGTCTTTTAAGGGCCCACTTGTTGTCCTCATGTAAACTGCCCTGGAAGGCGAAACACAACCTGTGTTTTAGAGTGCTCACAGACCAGGCAGAAGGTGGAATTGCTACAGAGCAAGCATTTCTTCCAACGTCATTTGCTAAGTGGAATGCACATAAGCCTTCACATTGTTTTATACTTCCCCGGTACATAAATATAAAATCATAGGGCATCATAAATGTTGCCATTTCTCTACTTTTTCTTCTTTTTCCCCTCTGGTCTTCCTTCTACCATAGTGACCATTGTTCAGGTCTTCTATAATTTCTCCTTATTGAAGAATGATAAATTAAGCTTAAGTATTTGGCGTTAATGAATTTAAAAAGCAGTTGAAATTAAGAATCATATTTTCAATAATTTTTTAAAATACCTTTACTGTTTATCTAAGTGCCAGTGAATTCCAACATTTTATGAAACTTTTCTTATTATCCTGGTGATATTCGTGGTCTTGTGGTTTGCCATTGCACTATATTATCTTTGAAATGCAATTTAAATAATGAGATGTTCCACTCTAGCTGGGTAGGTCAGTTTGTTGGCGCGTAGTCCCATGCACTGAAAGGTTGTAGGTTCAGTCCCCAGTTAGGCAGCGGGTTCGATCCCCCCCGCAGCAAGGTACATGCAGAGTCAACTGATCATATGTTTCTCTCTCTCTTCTCCCATTCCCCCATGTCTCTCTAAGATAAAAAAATCATGAGATGTTCCAAATTCATGAGGCCTTTTTTTTCCTTTGTGACAAGAAAATAAAGTCTTTGGTTTTATATACACAGAACAGTAGATTGAGCTGATTTTATTTTTCAATTAAACTTCACTCTGTACCATTTCAGCACTTACTCTATTAAGTATTTTCTGAGATAATAGCTTAATGTAAAGTTTAAAAAGCCATTAAACAGATTTAAACAATCTTGTTTAAAGGAAGAAGCCTTGTTTTCACATACCATTAGCTGAAAGGTACTAATAAAAAGTATGACTTATTAGGCAATAAGGAGGAAAACTGGAGGTGTTCCCTTTGCCAGAAGAGTCCAAGGTTGGCATGAAGCCTGTGGAAAAACTATAGTTTTTAATTATATTTAAAAGTTTTATTACTCTGTCAATGTTTTAAAAATTATTATTGAGAGATTATTTTTCTTAGTATTATTTTGTAAGATAAGTATTTACACAAAGCTAGTATAAATCATTCCTGTAAAAATGTTCTAAGATTAGAGGGGGCTGCCAGATGAAACAGAGGATATCTATATTACATTTGAACTTCAGATAAGCAAAAATGTCTTTTTAGAGTATGTCCCAAATATATGTGGAATATATTTATAATAGAAAATTCATTAATTATCTAAAATTAGAATGTAATTGCTTATCTTTTAATTTTATTTGCTAGATTCATAGCCCTAAATTAGGAACCAAGGAAGATAATCACAAAAGTGATGACTAGCGAACCTAGTTAATTGGCTTAGTTAATTCTTAACCATATTCACTCACTAAGAACACAGAAATTATCTTTAACATCATAATAGGTCATGCATATGCAAAAAGTACATGTTAAATTGCCTTTTGCTGTAGTTATTAGTAGATCAGTAAAGACAATATTATACCTATTTGAAAAGATTCATTTGTAGCTAAACTTATGAAGTGAAACATCTTTTTGCAGTTATAATATACACAGTTTGATGTGCCTGTCCTGCTCACAAGCCCCCTGCTTTATTTTAACAGGTGGGATAAGCTTCCATGGTAATGTTATAGTACTTATAAGTCTTCTCCCTTTCTGCTCCATGCACAGAATTCTCATTTAGCTACTTCTGGTTGGTCAAGGTGTGTGTGTGATTGGGCATATTGTCCTGTGAATTTCGGATTGGGTTAATGTGAGCCAGAGCAAATTTTCTTTGGGGAGCAGAGCTGAGATAATGTTGAGTGCTGGCTGGAATAGTTAAATGTATGTCAAAGCCACATAGAAGACAAAACTGTGAAGAAGCAGAAACAACAAATACATTGTAAGCTATTGCTTGAAAGCCTTCCATGTGATTCTGACCAATATGCTATAATATTGTAATTCTACTCACTCTAGTTAGAACATGAAGAAGGAAAAAAGAAGAGTGTATAAAGGAAACTATTATATGTAAAAATTCAGATGTAGAAAACTATTGATTTATTACAGTAAAACTTATAATTACATTTGAACATGCTTGGATTTATAAAAATTAAGTAAAATATTCAACTTATATATTGTGTAACTATAATTTAATACTTCTATAATTTTGAAATTAAGTAAATGTTTGACATGTTTACCAGCATGAAATGTTTTTTTTCTTCATTAATCAGAAGTAAAATATTTTGCCCTTAGGCTTAGGAGTCCGAAGTTGGGTACAGCACAGAGTTGATAAAATAGAATTGTAAGTAGTATACACAGGTGTTACCTTTGAAATGATTGAGTTTTAGGGGGAAATATTGCTATAATAACATACTTTACTGGTGCAAAAATAACTCAAAGGGCATGTTCTAATGCCATTTCACCAGGTATTGTTTGCTGACAAAAAAAAGTAGTTTTATTATCTGAATACAATATGTAATACCAGACCTTCAATAAATAACACTTTGAGTAAAAGAGAACATGAATTTTAGCGATACAGTCTTATTGGGTCACATAACCATCCACTAATACACAAAAGTAATCTGATTATTTCTTTGGTGCTTGTTAACAGTTTCTTGATTATTCATGTGTCCAGAAAAGAATTCATGTTTGAAGCCCTAAACCTGGTGAATACAATGAGCATAGCTCCCCATAGACATGAAAACAATCACACTGTTGGTTTGAGACAGGTGCAGCCATGACTAAAGGGAATGCTTTTGCATTCACATCACAGGGTGGCAGATACATTACTTAGAAGCTTTAATACATGATAATACTATGTTTATGACAATTATAAGCTCCTGCAAACAACAAACGATGATCCAAAAAAAGAATTAATTTACTCAGTACTAGGAGTTCCACTAGTAACAGTCATATTGTCATTTTAGAATTAATTTTAGTATACAAAATTCTTATATGCACTAGAAATATATTCAGAACAAGATCACAAAAAGGAATACAGAATGATACTCTTCACAGTATAAAGCAAATGGAATGACCATGAATCCCCTCATCGTAGTTTCTCTATTTCTTTTCATTCAATACATTCACATATATGCTCATAAAAAATAACTACTAGCTTAGAATTTCATTTGATCCATCTCACTAATCTTAGAGAATAGTTACCATGTATGGTTTTCTATAGCATAAAACTATATAAACATGTTGAACATACTTGTTAAGGAAATCATAAACCAAAGACAAAACTATGCTCTGGGAGACTCAACCATTACTTTAAAACAAATAAGTATTAGAAATTAGAGATAATGTACCCAGATACTCTGAGAAACAAGGGAAAAGGCTTCTCTACTTATTGAATGCTTACTGCATGCTAGTTGTATGTTACACAATCATCTAAGTTATGCTCATTTTAAAAACTGATGTGTACTCTTAAATGGAGTGTATGATGCATCCAGAGGTACAGTACTAGAAGTCATATGAGGCAGGGTTAGGACACCCCACACTGCAATGTCACAGTTGCACAACTTTACGCAAGTTTTTAAATCTCCTTTAGCCTTAGTTTTCTGTTCTATAAAGTAAAAATAATAATTGTACCTATCATAATGGTTTATTGTAATATGTTAATTAACATAAAGCATGTAGGACATACTAATAGCACGTAATAAATTTTATTTGAGTGTGTTGGTCTCTAGCCCCACATTCCTTTCACTGCACCACAGGAAAATTGGACATTGCTCTCACACTAGCAGTGTGTACCTAGCTTTACCACTAAAATGTTATGGTTTTATATAGATTTATTTATTGCTTGCTGCAAGACTGACTGTATTAATGCCGTTAATACTTCCTGGTTAATAATTTAATCAATTGAAAGATAATGAATGCATGAGTCCTACATGGTATATAAATAGTTATTGCTACCTGATTTTTTTTCAATACTAAACCTAAGCCACTAGCCTTCTGACAGATGTGCTGGAGAACACACAGAAGATGACAGAAAGGGAAATTGAAATATATGAAATTTTTAAAAAGCCAGAAAGCCACATTACATTATCACTGTGTTAAAATAATTTAGATAAATAAGTTTCAAAATTAGTTGAACTGAGGTAGCAACACTGTCCCACTGCACATTTGGCTGCGGTGGAAATGTCCTGTACCCACTCATTCTGACAGGGGCACCTGAAGCCGCAGACAGCCATGGAGCACTGGAAATGTGGGCATCATGACTGAGACACTGTATTTTGTATCTTACTGTAGTTTAATTAATTCCCATTCAAATAACTGCACACAGATGCTGGATAGCACAGCTCTGGACAGGCAGCAAGGGAGAGCTGACGCTGCCCCTGAGGCTGAGGGAGCCGTGGAGTCAGGATGGCCCCTTGGTCGTTCATTTCCATGGGAAGGAAATGACCTCTGAATCTAAGAAGGAAAGGGGTTGGCAGATTGAGAAAATAAAATCAAAGGAGGGAGAATTTGCAGAAGTCTCAAACTGTTAGTCTTTGGTCCATAATGGGTATGTTAAAAAATAGAAAGGTTACATAAAAGCCTCAAGTTCCAGCTTCTCTGAAAACAAAACAGGGATATATGGAGCAAATTAATTAACCTGTCTGAGGCATATTCTCCTTAGCTGTAAAATGCAAAAGCTGGCTGCAAAGACATCACTTCATCCTGAAAGTCTACATTATAATTACACATTATTCTATTAGACATAATGCTGTTTTATCATATTTGTTTAGCACAGTTGTATATAGCAATTGTTGAATGTCTGCAAGGTCACATCTTCTGTCCTCAGAAAAGCAGTTATTTTCAGATTGTTGACTAGCCAGCATCTCATAAATATTTGCCTTGCTTATGGCAAAAACCAGAAGTGCAAATACATGTTTCTGCTGAGAAAAGCAATGGAGCAGATCTCTTGCACTGTGGTTCTTTGCTATAGTCTTCACACAGAAAACAGAATCCAAAGTAAGTGGGGCTGTTGCAGATGTCACCGCCTGGATGAGCTTGGCTTTGGCATAAAATATGTATTTAATTTCCATGTAACTGTATACAAACCTAAGCTGTAAAGTGCATTAGTTGTCTTGATATAAATTCTTCCTCTGACATGGTACCCTCGAATACTCACTTTGCACTGCGTGGGTGAGCACTTTCCCCCTAACCCGTCGTCTGCATAAGGGGTCTGTGGTAGCTTCAGGAAGACATGCGTTTGACAGTAAATATTTGTATAATAAATGGGTTTTATTTGCAAGGTGTTTATTCCTCCTAGTTACTGATTTATAACAAAGATTTACAAGTGACTATTCAATAAGAGCTCCATAGAATTTAGAAATAATGCCTGCCAAATACATCATAAATGTCAAACCTTATGTATTAAAAAATGTCTTAAGTTTTATGTTGTTTGGTTTGACTACGTTTTTCTGTTAGGCTTTTAAAACTCTAGAGCTGTTAAAATGTTTTTGACCACTTCTCTGTTTTAGATAATTTCAGCCCTATTTTTTCCTTTAGGAAATTACTTTTGTGTGTGTGTGTGTGTGTGTGTGTGTGTGTGTGAGTTAAATCTTCCATGGGAGTTCCATACATCCTGTAAGGAGTTAAAATACCACAGATTGTTTACAGCATTATTTTTAAATGATTACATTACAACAGATATATTTTGGTAATCTATAATATCATGTAAATGAAATGAATCATTGAAATATACAAATCTGCACTGTAAAAATTTATCTCGTACCACAAATCCAATTCTTATGTCACATAGATCTATTTTCCTGATGTGTATTTAATCTTGATAAATGTGTCAGTCTAAGTAACACTGATTATTTCTGAACCATAAATATTTTAGATGCTAATTTATTTTGTCACTTCCATCAGTTATGACTTCACACTTCTGTATTTATACATTATATTTTGAAACAGTATTTTTATAAGGTCATTGTCAAGCACTTGCATAAAAGAAAATGTGTGTTACCTTTGCATAACTCCTTATCTTGCTTTAATACTGTAATTTCATTAGTGCCCTAGCATTTATTTATATTGTTTGCATGTTATATGTTTCTTCAAAGAAGTTTACCTTGGGAGTATGTAGTTTAATGTGCACTTTCAAGTATTGATATTTTTATAAGTCAGAAACGCTAGAATTTAATACCTGACCTGTCTGTATTCTATTGTTCTAGAATAAAGAATTCAAGAATATGGAGGCTTATTTTTGCTCTCATTAATAATCTAGAGGACACTAAGAAGACAAAGTGAAGACTGAGAAAGACAAAAAAGGAAAACTAAACAAACATGTTGCAGTGTTACAAGGCAGCATAAGCAGCAGACAAACATACCAAAAAAAAAAAAAAGAAAAAAAAGAAAGTCTGTTTTTGCTTTTGAAAAGCAGGGAAGGTTTTGAAAGCAAGTGCTGTTCTTGTCAACTTTGATAGCAGATAAGGTTTTGGTAGGTAAAGAAGGGATGTAGACCAAGGCAGGTTAGAGTTCTCATCTAGATGTTTCAAATAATAGTTGGATTTCATTGCAGGAAATAGATACTGAATATTTTAAATATGCAGGAACATGGATTGCATTTCTTAATTGTTAGTAAGAGCCTACCTCTCAAACTTCAACCTACAGCAGAAGTGCCTGGAGACATTTTGAAACACAGATTACCTGGCCTCAACGCTGCTGTGTTTCTGATTCTGTGCACCTTCAGGGGGCCGGAGAAGTGCTTTTTTAATTAGTTCCCAGGTGATGATGATGTTGGTGGCCTGGGACCACTGGTGGTGAAGCACTGGTCTAGAGTGAAAACTTTTTCCTTTAGTAATTCCCTCCTGCCTGCCAGGAAAGGGAGTCAAATGATATTAAACTATGTTTTTATTCGCAGCCAACTCATATATTGAAACTCTCTAGAGAGACAAACCCTGAAGAAAATATATACAAACATACAAAATTAAATTGTTAATCAAGTAAATAATAGTAACTTGAGTGAGAAATGCTGAAAAATATAACACTATTCTGCCTATATTGTTAGAGTCCTGGCAGAGTAGAGAGTTCATGCAGGTGGTTTTAATAAAGAATGTTTCGTGAAGGCTAACGCTTCATGTTACAGACATATATCCATATGTATGCAGGTGGTGGAAGCCAGGGCCTCACCAGGATCGAGGGGGAAGTAGAAACGTTGTTACCAGAGTTCATGGAGAGCTGCAGCCATTGGGTAGAGACTGGTCCTGGAAAGGAGCTGGAGTTTTCTTAGAAGGATGCAGCATCTGTCAAAGAAGTACTAAAGCACAGAAGGGGATAGAAAGAAATACCCTAGCATCTCTGTTCCTTGTACCCAGTCTTCTGTTGATGCCTCCTTTTGGCTGAAACCAACCTGAAGCCAGAGTGGGAAGGTGTACCTAGGAGAGACCGCCAGTGGGATCAATTTCTTGGGAGCACAAATAAGTTCTCGGAAGTCAGAAGATTGTAAATAAGGAAGCCAGTACCACTTTCCCCCATACCATTTGTAAGCCCTGTCCCCAGTTCTCTTTTAATCCTTTGTATTTAGGGAGCAACAGGCTGAGCATCCAGCAGCATTGAGATTAGGTAAGCAAACTGCTGACTTCCTAGGGAGTCAAAGTGGTTTTAAAGTCTCTTTTTCAATGGGATAAAAATTCTGTTATTCATGCCACAACAGAACCTTAAACATAATCACTCATTACTCAGAAACGCTGTTAAAAGACCATTGTTTGCTCTGAATATGTGGCGATAAATGAATATCCAATTCAAGCTGCACAGGGACGATTTGCTCTTTCCTTCTGAGCTGAGTTCGAGGCTCCGAGGCTGTAGTATAAATACCAGGAAGGCACTTGCCTTCACCTCAGTTGTCTCACCATGGAAGAGGAAGCACCGTGTAGAATGGTTTAGTACCTGGAAGTAGTTCAATGTGATAAATACCAACACTATTTTATAATTGTTGGTCACGAGCAAGGCTTGCTTTTATCGTCTCAATTATTTTCACATCTCTTTCTGTCATCTGTCCAGAAAACCTGAAGCAAGAACAGAGGCCAAATTTACCACCTGGTGATAGCAATAAGACAGTACTTGACTTTCAGAATGATAGAAGGATGCCAATTGTCTTCTTGTCCTTAAGTCCTATGATTTTTCTATTTGCATTCTAAATATAAGGCAAAGGAAGTAAATCATTTTTTACCCAAAATACCACATGTTTAACTCACTCTGCATTTCTGCTCATGCAATATATTCTGCTGAAATCAGTTTTTCTTTTTCTGTGTCTACTTGTTAAAACAGGTGGTTTCATCTGAAGTACTTGCTTTTCTGTGACTTCTCCCTTTATTCTTTCAATGTGAAGCTTGAAGAGCCAGAGCACAATGTGTCACTTTTAAGTCATGTTCATTCTACATTATATTGTAGCTTAAAATAACTAAACAGCTTATACCCTCAATTTAAAGCAGATTTTACCACTTACTGCAGTGAATTATAGAGAAATATTTGTGCCTCGAACATAGTATATCTAAATAGCTGTATGAGTGTTTATAAGTTATTTAATTTTAAGTCATTTAATATCTCCAGTCTTATCTGTTAAATGAGTACTAATTTACCTCAAGGTATTATGTTGAGGTCCAGTTGAATAAACAGTGGTTAAAATTAGCAAATGGAATAGCAGACTATAAATGTTAGTTCAATTACTTATTATTTTAGTGTTTTTTACATGGTAGAAAACCAGAAAGTTTGAATTAAAATGAAAAAAATTGGAGGTACACAGAAAACTATATTGGAATTAAAAATTCTCAATTTTGCTGAATGGATAGAGGAAGAAAGAAGGAAAACACTTTGACATTTTCTTTATGATTATAAAGCCAGAGCAAAACATATGCATGTACATATGTATATGAATCTTATTTCAACACTGGTTTGGAAATGTTTTGTAAAAATGAATAAGAAACATCAGGTATACCAACAGGATGGAAAGACAGAAGGGTTAAGGCACTCAGTTCAAAGTAAACTCAGGGATGAATAGTGATATAAAATCAACATTCCAGTATTATAAGAGTCAAACATTACGGAAAATCAAAGATGAATTGGTCAAGAGAAGCACAACTATTCTTGGACTGGATCCAAAGAAAATATTCATCCCTTAGCCTCTGGCAAAGAGATGATGTATCTTAACGTGGTGGACAGTGACATTTTTAGAGAAAATGTGTAATTCAGTAGACTATTTCCTCTGTAAAAGTGGAGGGCACAGAGCCAAACAGTAGCTCTGCAGGCATACCCCACTGGGGGTCATTATCATTGACATACATGACTTTCTTAAGGTGGCTTAATCAAAAGACACTTTAAGATATTCAAGGAAAAGGGACAGCATATTTTTCAGAAAATCCACCCTAAATTTGTTGCTCTAAACTGAGCTTTGATCACTACTGCACGTGGTTGGTATGATGGCAAAGTCCCTTTTCTTCATATAAGGCCATTGAATTTTACAGGCAGTCATGCAGGGGCTGTAATTGATAGGTTCTGACAGAGGCCTGAATTAAAGGCTATCATAGCTCTTAGAATCAAGTGGGAAGGTTGATGTCAATACAGATAAAGAAAATAATTCTGTAAATACCTGGAAAATTTAACATCAAACTGTTCAGAGTAGTGTCTGGGTGGGGTAAGATTGTTGGAATGGAGGGGGCTGTAGGATATTTTTATTTTTATTTACATATTTCATTTTAGGTTTTTTACAGTATACTACCTTGCATTAATGTTTTAAAAAGGGATTACAGAACTCCAAGACAATCACAACTAAAAATAGTAAATAATTCTGGGTTCTCTGAACACCACCCTGATTGAGGGCTCCATGTTCTTGCCATAAATCAGTGTTTCCCAAGCTATCGATTAAAACTCACAATATTATACCACCAAATAGGTATGCAATGATAAATACTTTTTGTAAATTCAACCTATATACAATCCCTTTGAAATCTTGTATTAAAGAATCATTTTGGACTTTATTTAACCTGCAAGAGTAGAAAGTGGGCAGGAAACCCTATCTAAAGGGCACCTGAAAATACATGTGTGTGTGAAGGAGACAGTTGGTACTCACAAGATTAGGTGGATGTGATTGGCATCTAGTAAGCTGGGACCACAGATACTAAAATGCTTTAATATGTAAGATAATTTTGTAAAACAAAGATATCATAGTGCTTAAAGTACCCAAAGTTCTCTCTTAGATAAATATTCTTTTTAAACCATTTTCAGTGTTATTATATTACAGTTGTCCTAATTCCCCCCCACCTTGGTCCTCTTCCTCCCAGCCCACCCCCACTCCCACAGTCAGTTCCCACACTGGTGTCCATGTCTGTGGGTCCTTCATACATGTTCTTTGTCTAGCCCCTTCCCCTTCCTTCTACCATTATCTTCTTCCCTCCTTCCCTCTCATCACATTCAGTTTGTTTCATGTTTCCATGCCTGTGGTTCTATTTTGTTCATTACTTTGTTATGTTCATTAGATTCCTTATAGGTGAGTTCATATGGTATTTGTCTTTCACTACTGGTTTATTTCACTTAGCTTAATATTCTTCTTTTCCATCCATGCTGTTACAAAAGGCAAGAGTCCCTTCTTTCTTTCTGCTGCATAGTATTCCCTCATGTAAATGTACCACAGTTTTTTGATCTACTTATTTACTGATTGGCACTTAGGCTGTTTTGAGCACATGGCTATTGTCCATAGCGTCATTGTGAACATTGGGGCACATAGGTTCCTTTGAATTGGTGTTTCAGGATTTTTAGGGTATATACCCAACAGCAGAATTTCTGGGTCAAAAGGCAGTTCCATTTGTAGTTTTCTGAGGAAATTCCATACTGTTTTCCACAGCAGCTGCACCAGTCTGCATTCCCACCAACAGTGCACTAGGGTTCCTTTTTCTCCACAACCTCTCCAACACTTGTTGTTTGTTGCTTTATGTATGATGGTCATTCTGACTGGTGTGAAGTGTTATCTCATTGTGGTTTTAATTTGCATCTCAATGATGGCTAGTGATGCTGAACATCTTTTTCATATGTCTATGGGCCATCTGTATGTCCTCCTTAAATAATTATCTATTCAGATTCTTTTTCCATTTTTTGAATTGTTTACCTTCCTGGTGTTGAGTCTTGTGAATTCTTTATATATTTTGGAGATCAAACCTATGTCCAATGTATCAATGGCAAATATGTTCTCCCATACAGTCAGTTCCCTTTTTCATTTTGATGTTGGTTCCTTTAGCTGTGCAGAAGATTTTTAGTTTTATGTAGTCCCATTTGTTTATTGTTTTCTTTATTTCCCTTGCCCTAGGAGATAGACTGGCAAAAATATTTCTGTGAGGGATGTCTGAAATTTTCCTGCCTAGGTTTTCCTCTAGGACTTTTATAGTATCATGACATTTTTAAATTTTTATCCATCTCGAGTTTATTTTCGTGTATGATGTGAGTTGGTGGTCTAGTTTCATTTTTTTCTCATGTGCCAGTCTAGTTCTCCCGACACTGTTTATTGTAGAGGCTGTCTTTCTTCCATTGTGTGCTCCTACTCCCTCTGTCAAATTCACTGCAAACACACTTATTTGACACAAAACAATATTTTCTAGCATTCTTATTACATAATGTAGAATGATGGTTATTCTGAAGTTTATATTTTAGTCTAAAGGCTTAGATTTCAATATATAGCTCCCCTCCTGATACTATGCTTAGTTGTCTTAAAGATGGCTCAAAGTTTGTATGTCTAATATAGGACTTTTGATTTCCAAAACTTCCACTTCCCAAATCAGTGTCTGTTTGTAATGGAACTATCAGCCATCATTTGTTTAAGACAGAAACCATGAACCTAAATTTTTGTTTACACTCTATAGCTTTAGTCCATTTCACCTGCAAAATATAGTTTAACTCTTCATTTGCAAAACTATGAAAGGTAAAATCCTGAAGTGAGGGTTTAATATAAAACATAAAACCAGGAATATTAAAAAATAGAGATTACTTTCTTTTAAAGGTGAAGACAAATTTTAGAATAGAAAAATAATGAGTTAAAAATGGAGCCCCAAATTTAAAGAAATACAAAGTAAAGAAAACTTTGAAAATACACTGTTGACTGAACTACTAGAATAGCCAGCTAAGTGTGGTGTCCTTGTACTCCATCCCCCTATCCCTCCACTCCCCCAGCAGCCCACCACCACACAGTCTGCTCAAACCAGGCTACTGGCCTTACCTGTGATTTGCAAATTTCGGGTTTTGTCTGGTGAGCAGGGGTCATCAGAAGATACTTTCTCCTGCCCTGTGCTGCTAAGAGATTTCAAATGTAGCTGGAGAAAACTGACCTTTAGGGAGTGGAGGAAAACATGACCTGTCTGCTGAGTTTTTATTTAATTTTAATTGTGTTTCAATTTCACTGTCGTTTTAACACCAATCTTCTCTTAATCAATTACCTTGTTTTATATCCTTACTTTTCCCTTTTCTCCCTCCTGTCCCCTACCTAATCCCCCACATTTTGAAAACTTATTTTAACATTTCTGTGATCCCTTGCCCCATTTCCCATTAAAACAAAGAAGACTCAGGAGCAAGATTTATTTGCATACCTTAAAATATGTGTATTTGGAAATACTTTAATCTTTTCCTTTATTTTTAAAATTAGAATTTGATGGACATGAAAGTTACCCATGTTTCAGCTTTACTGATACATCACTGTGGTACAACACTGTGTGAGGCTAACCTGTACCATGAATGGATTTGATACAGTTACGTGTTGTGAGGTCATCACCACCACAGCATTGGTTAGCATCTCCATCCCCTCACACAAAGACCATTTCTTTTTTGCACTGAAACATTTAAGATCATCTCTTCTAACACCTTTTCAATTGTATGATGCAGTGTTGTTAGCTATAATCACCATGCTGTACATTAGATCCATAGAAATGGTTAATCTTAGAAGTTTGTTTCCTTTGACCAATATTTCTCTGTCTCACACACCCTTTGTCCCCAGTAACCACCCCTCAGTGTCTGTGAGTTGAGGTTTTTAGTAGATTTTTTTTTATTTTAAAGATTTTATGTATTTATTTTTAGAGATAGGGAAGGGAAGGAAAAAGAGGAGAGAAATATCAATGCATGGTTGTTTCTCACGAGCCCGCTACTGGGGACCTGGCCCACAACCCAGGCGTGTGCCCTGAGTGGGAATCAAACTGCTGGCCCTTTGGTTCTCAGTTTGCACTCAGTCCACTAAGCTACACCAGCCAGGAGCTTGTTAGTAGATTTCACATATAAATGATATCATTCTTTAGTTGTTAAGAGTTACCATTTTTATTAATAATTACTGAATGCTTATGTTTAGTGAAAAAATGGAAATTTTAGAGTGTCGTCTTTATAATAAACCCATTTTATTAAATATGTACAGAGGTTCAATGGGCATTCTCTAGAGAGTAAAATATTTTATTTTTTCTTAAACTATTTGTATGCACATATACTTATAAATAACATGTTATTTTGGAAAATGAGAAAATTAATGAGTATATTTTAATGCTTCAGTTTTTTATTTGGGAACCTGATAACAACTATGTCATAAAGTTATGTAAACTGAAAGGTACTCTGTCCATAGGAGGTTCTCCAGCTAGACAGAGAAGGCCAAGTGCAAGTATTTTTTTAAATATGGGTGAATCAAATTTTATTTAAATATTATACTCTTTATAGGCATTATATTGACTAACATAAATTCTGCCATCTCAATTTTCAGATGAATATCCTTATGTATGTACCATTGTACACATAATCTAGGTAAATGTCAGGGATGAATTTCCAGAGGTGATATTGTTGGGTTAAAGTGATGTGATTTCTCAGATATCACCAAGATGTTTTTCAGAGTTGTACTGACTTCCAGTCCCACTAATCATGAAATCAGTTCTTTCATTTTTTTAATTTTTAAATTACAGTTGACATAAAATATTATGCTATTACAATATTATTGACTATATTCCCTATGCTATATTTTAAATCCCCATGACTTTTTGTAACTGCCAATTTGTACTACTTTATTTTTGTCAGTTAATGTTTTTATTGTATTTTTTCCATTACCATTTATCTTCCCTATACCTTCCTCTGTCTCCACCTTGCACTCCTCGTCCTGGCAATCACCACACTGGCGTCGTGTCCATGAGTTCTTTTTTTTTTTTTAATTTTTCTTTTTTGCTCTATGCTTACACCCCCACCACCCCATCAAGGGCTGTCAGCCTGTTCTCTATCTATGTACTTTTTAATTCCCTCACTTTCTTCACCCACCTCCCCAAACCCTTCCCACCCAGAAACCATCAATTTATTTTCCGTATCTGTGAGTTTGTTTCTGTTTTCTCCATTCATTTATTTGGTTTTTTAGATTCCGTGCAATGCAAACACTGGCCCACAGTATCTGCGGCATTATGGATGAGATGAGACAAATTCACATGGACTAAAGAAGTCCTGTGGAGAAAAAGAGATGGCCTGGCCACTCTCTGAGTGAGAGAGCATGGCAACCTCTGCCTGGACAAGATTTTATTGCATTTCTGGACACATTACATGAGGATGGTCCTCATTTACTATGCGCAGTGGTTACCTTTTACAGAAAACAAAGGAGAGGATTTTGCTGCTTACATCAAAAAAGAAGGGCATTTGCAAATGTAAAGGAAAAAGTGGTTGAACTGGTTACTCTCCATACTTGAGAGGTTTAGCACAGATTTTAGGAATTTGCAGTAACTTCCCCTTTTTATTATGAGGTTGCCTTTTTCATGAGCATTTTTTACTTTCCCATATTTTTCTTTTTTTCTTAATGAAGTACCTTTAATATATTTTTTTTAAATATTGGTTTAATGGTGATGAACTCCTTCAGATTTTTTCTTCTGAAAAACTCTTTATTTCTTCTTTAATTCTAAAAGTCTTGTTAGAGAGAGCAATATTGGTTGTAGGTCCTTGCTTTTCATTGCTTTGAATGTTTTGTGTCAATCCCTTCTGGCCTACAAAGTTACTATTGAGAAATCAGCTGATAGCCTTATGGGACTTCCTTGTATGTAACTAATAGCTTTTCTTTAACTTTAGGCATTTTAATTATGATGTGTCTTGATGTTAGTCTTTTTGGGACTCTGTACCTTTTGGACTTGTATTTCTATTTTCTTTACCAGGTTAAAAAATGTTACGAATATTTCTTCAAATAGTTTCTCAGTCTCTTGCTATTTCTTCTTTCCCTCTGGTATTCCCATGATGCAAATGTTGGTATGCTTGATGTCATTCCAAAGTCCTTTAAATTATCCTAATTTAAATTTTTGTTGTTGTTTCTATTCTGATTGGATGTTTCCTGCTACATTGTCTTGCAGCTCACTGATCTAATCTCCTATTTTATTTAATCTGATATTGATTCCCCCTAATACTTTTTTTTCATTTCAGTCACTGCATTTTTAATTTTTGACTGGTTATTTTTTATGGTTTCTAACTCTTTGTTGAGGTTCTCACTGAATTCATTCCAGGTTTTGAACTCTGAATCTGGTTTATGGCATTTTTTCTATTTTGTTGAATTTTTTGTTTGTTAGTTTTTGAAATATTATTCTGTTCTTCCATCTGGGACATGTTTCTTTGTCTCCTTATTTCAACTGCCTCCCTGTGTTTGTGATTGTGTCTTTGGTGGTTCTGTATCTGCCTGTCTTGGCAGAGTGGCCTTACATAGTAGATGCCCTGTGAGGGCTAGTGGCACCATCCCCCTGTTCTCCCAAGCCAGGTGCTATAGGAGTGTCCCTATATAGGCTGTATGCGCCCTCCTATTGTAGTTGATTCTTCATTGCTATTGGCAGTTAGTGGGTAGAGTTGACACTCAGGCTGACTGGCTGTGAGGGATGGCTGTGACTAGAGCAGACAACCTATTTTTGCAGATTGACTTCATGATGCAGACTTGCTTTAGCAGGGCTCTGATGCCAGCTGCATGTGCTCTTTGTGTGTGTTGTTTGTGGAGCTGATTGGGTGGTGTTCTGGAATGGTCTGAAGCTGGCTACTGAGTTTGTTGGTTCTAGAGCCTGTTGGGAGGAGCTCTGGTGTAGGCCAAAGTCAGCTGCCTTTCATACCCAGCTAGGGGCTGCCTGGTGGGAGCTATAAAGTGATCTGTGGTCATTTATCACTTGTGCTGGACTTGAAGGCACTTCAGAAAGGCTATGCTGCAATTTGAGGCTGGCTACCACTAGTACTAGGCTTGGGAACCTTTGGTGACCCCCACATGAGCTCAGGCCAGCTACCACTTGTTCTGAGTTTGCAGCCACTTATTTGAAGCTACTTTCCAAGCCAACACTGGCCACAGCTTATGGCAGGATTGTGACCACCTGAGGGGAGTTACAGTGCACACTGGGACAGGCCACTGCTTTTCCTGGAGATCCAGGGCCATTTACCAAGACATACATGGCTTGCCAAGGCTAGCTGCTACTTGTTTGGGGTTTGTGGACCTTTGAGAGATTTTAGGAAAGTTGGCAGCACAAGCTAAGGCAGGCTGCTTATGTGTAAAAGCTACTAGAAGCCTCTTGGTCCAGGCATGTGAGTTGGGTGGCGTGGAGTCTCAGGGAAAATGGTATTAGCCAGGTTAATGAAGAGTTTAGATTTGATGCCCCTCTGTGCCCATATGGGAGAAGGTAGGAGGGCTCAACACAAGAGCAATGGCATCTGCCAGTGCTTCTGTCCCTGCAAAGAGCTACCTTGACTTCTGTCCTGTAGCTCTTGCTGTGAAGTTAGTTAATTCAGTTCCTTCCCATAAGTCTCTGGCACTTTTATAGCAGCTCCCCGCTGCCCTGGAGCCTAGAACAAATGAGTTTGTGAGTAAGTAAGTACAGGATCCTCAATAGGAACTCTTGGGAATTCAGAAGCACTCTGTTTCACTTAGATATAATCATCACTGGTTTTCACAGCTAGATATTTTGAAGCTTCCTCTTTCTGACACTGGTCCCTGGGCTGGAGTCTGGATTTCGGACTGAAAGCCCTCTCTCCACAGGGGAACCTCCTCAGCTGAGTTACCCTTCATGATTTTTGATCAGCCCACCTTGGGTATTCCACCTGCCTGGTCCACATCTCAGCATCCCCTCCTAGTCTTTTCATGGTTTCTTCTTTATATCCTTAGTTATAGAACTTCCATTCAGCCAGTCTTCAGATGGTTTCAGTGATGGTTGTTTTATAATTTAGTTGTAACTTTGATTTGGTGGGAGAAGGAAAGCACAGCCTTTTGCACCATCTTGACCAGGTATCTGACCCAGTTGCAAGAGTTAACCAAAGAAGAATTCACTGCTTCTATGTGCATGGGCAGTATAGATTGTTCTTGTTGCTATCATGATGAATTTTCATTATAGCTCATTTACAGCAAAGAAATAGATAGTAAAGAAATAAAACATTGCTCATTTGAATCCTCTATAAATGAAAGATTCCATTTGTTTCCTGAGGTACTTGTAAAGAATATATAATGAAAGAAGTCTGTTTTAAACAAAGTTTAAAACAGAAGCTAATATTCCTTAGTCAAGACTACAAATACGTAACTAGCAGAAGGTTAAGACAATGAAAAGCAAATACACAAAAGTAAAAATCTCATGTGAAGGAGTAAAATTCTTAAAAATGTACCTTTATTCTAGATATAGTTGAAATCATTTATTATCCTCATTTAAGTAGGATAAATAAAGAAAATGATTATAATGGAATAAAGATGATCATGTATATTTGACTTTTTTTTTATTTTAAAGATTTTATTTATTTATTTTTAGAGAGAGAGGAAGGGAGGGAGAAAGAGAGGGAGAGAAACCTCAGTATGTGGTTGCCTCTCATGTGCTCCCTACTGGGAACCTGGCCTACAACCTAGGCATGTGCCCTGACTGGGAATCGAACCATCAACCCTTTGATTTGCAAGCTGGTGCTTAATCCATTGAGCCACACCCACCAGGGCTGATTTTTTAACCTAAGTATTTATTTTTTAATTTTGGATTAGCATTTGATTTAATAAAAGCATTGTTGGATTAGCAAATATAAGATAAATTCATCTTTGCATATTTTCCTGCTTTTTAAGTCCATCATATACATTCTATCTTATGCCTCTGTTAAAATAACAGTATGAATGAAAATATAGGTGACTTAGGGGTAATATTTCATTAAGGAAATGACTAGTAAGATAGGATTTATATGACTTTCTATGGTCAGAAAGAGGGCATGATGAAACCAAACTCAGTGCTGGCCAAAAGGCAACTTCAAATATCAGGTTGATCGGTGAATCCTAAACAGGCTAATTTTAGGAACACCTGTAGCTTTAAATATTATAATTTCTTAGTTCCACCTCATAATCCTTTCTATATATTTTAAGCACAAAATGACATCCAGTTCTTTACAAAAATTATAATAGTACATGACATTCTATTTTTTTTTATTCTGAACATCTGTCCAAATCAATCAGCACATTAAGGTTTCCTTGTTCTAATAGCTGTATAATAGCCCAGTGTAGAGAGGTGATAAAACTATAATTCACTGTTTTCTTATTCTTCTTAGGAATTTAGTCTATTTCTTTTGGTTGATGTTTTTTAATGGTACACAAATATGGATTTGTGTGTACATGTATATAGATACACACATCTATCTATATATACACTGTGTATATATAAATGTATACTTATATAATATGTATTATATACTTGAGTAATTGTATCTGCAAAGAATATTTGTAAATGTGGAATTACAAGTATGCGTATATATAATATGCATAATGCCTGTCTATGCAGTCATGTATCTGAGCAATTATACCTATAAGAATAATTATTCAAGGGAGAATTTCTATGCTGAAAAGTGTACATACTTTAAATTTTGGAAACTATTTACATAGCCCGATTGCTTTATCTCCTGTACTGGTTGTCATGCACAGAAAGGCCTGCTTCACTCCAAGATTAAACAAAACAAAACAAAATCTCCAGTTTTGCTCTAATATTTTATGGTTCCAACTTTTATGTTTGAGTCTTTGCTGGGGGTTGAATTTGTTGTAGAGAAGGAATAAGAAAGAAATATGAAGTTACAGTGACAGAGACAGGCTTAAGTAGTGAAGGACTGCTTGCTCATGGCCACACATCTGCAGCTCTCCAGGAAAAGGGTAAGTAAAGACTGTATAGATTTTAAAAATAATAGCACTTTACTTCTCATGCTTTAGACACTTTAATTGTTCATTTATTTTAATCCTTTAATGAAAAAAATTGTCTTTTTTTGAATTACTAATTTTTGAGGCATAGATAATACACTAATAGTCAAATGATAATGTTCACTAGTCAAATAGAAAGAGCTAATGGCCTGCGCTGCTTTCCCTGTACTGTGTGTTGTGGGGAAGGATATAAATCTAAATCATGTTGAAAATACTAGCAGAGTCTAGAACCAAAGTAGAGAAAGGCACCCAAAGGAGCAGGGAGGGTTATAGTATTTGAAACAAAAGAAATATGATGCAAGCTGCGTTGGTAGGATGTTTAGAAACAGAGAACTGACATGTTTCCCAGATAAAGTACCAAAAAAAGCCCAGTTTTCCAAATGGGGGACAAAATGTATATTCAGGACAAACTGATTTACTGTTCCTGAGATCTTTCACTACTACTTTTGTGCTTTGTAGCGGGCAGCTCCTAAAGGAATTTAAATAGGTGAGAAACATAAAAAATATAATATTTCTGGGAATTTCATCTGGCATCAGAATCTCAAATGGATTAGGAAGATGGATCAGAAAGCAATGGGCTTTGTTTAGGAATTTTATTTTTCCATAATATAAATAATCCATGCTGTGGGTCCAAGACTCTCACCTCTACCTTACAGGGTTTTCATGCTTATTATTTGAATTTTTTTTAAGTGTTGCTTGATCCTTTATTTATATTGTTCTCCTACACATGATTCCTTTTGGTCAGTGACAATTTAGCGACCTTAGAAATAATAAATTAATGTGATAAATTAATATTTGATCTTCCTTTATATCACTTTTGGTGGTTTTTTTTTTTTTTTTGTCTGTTTGTTTTTTGACTAGCATTGCTTTGTGGGTTACAGTGGATAAAGAAACTCTGGAAAATATTTTCTTCATTTCTGACACTCAGTGCTACTCTGAAACAGACATGTATCACTTGGTGATAATTAGAAGCAAAGAGTTCTTTGCTGCTTCTAATTTTCTGTGCAACAGATTCCCAGATACACACAACACCATCACTTGCAGTGCTCGAGTTTGACATGACAGGTGCCAGGTGTTACAGGTTTACTTGTTTTTAAAGTAAAAGAAAAAAATGGGTAAACACCTTCCCAAATGAAGCAGAACAGATTCTGCCAGTGTAAAATGCCTGGCATACATTTCAACACGATAAATTCCAGCTGTTTTAACTAAGCCCCAAACAACTTGTTTCAGTACACATAAATTACAATGTTCCCAAACCTTTTGTTCTTAAAAATTACTCACATGTGCTTCAGATGCTTGAGAAGCCGTGAGGATTCCTGCCAAGCTCCTGAAGATGAGCAGACGTTGTTTGATAGATTGAAATAATCCCATCTAAGGTCCACTTCTTAATTCTTTGTTTATTAAAGAAATATAAATCTGACACTATCAGTGATCTACCTTGTCATATGTTATTTGACATTTTTCATTCAGTTACTAAACTAAATGAAAACTAAACTGGAAGAAAGAAAAAATGATCACTTTAATTTTCATAGTATGTTTGTTTTGTAAAAGTGCTTATTTGTGATACTAAAATTAATTAGATATTTCCTCATTTGGTTTATCAAAGCATGCCTTGTGCATATACTAATGAGAATAGACAGATCATCTCAGTCTTTCACTAATTTTCTGTATGTTATCTTCCATCTAAAATTTGCCACTCTGCCTGTTTTCTGACATTAGTAAATGTTGCCAATATTCAATCAATTATTCCTGGAAGGAACTTAGAATTATAGAAACTTTGGTTTGATCATACAATTTTTAAAGATATGCTCACCCTCATAAGCTCCTTTGAGGTGACAGTGAAATAACATTGTGAAGTATATAATCCTAAAGCCACGTAAAATGATTGTCCTTTTGCAGATGTGAGATTTTAATATTTCAGGATGATGGAATGGGAATGGAAGAGTAGTAACTGAAATATCAGTGAGGAAGCTTTTGTATATAGGCAGAAGGACATGTAGCTTGAGAAAGAAATAACCTCTCCTATAGGCCCCCCAGAGAAACATGTAATTTAAAAACATGTAATTTAGAAAGTCAAATGTTCAGTGGTGAAATCCAGTCCCAAGATGATATCCCAGCAGTCGGCCTAAAGGATCCAAATAGAGTCTTCCATAAAGAAGGGCTCCAGGAAATATACAATTGGTAGACATGTTAAAATATGAAGATATATTTAAAAATAGAAGAAACTATTTGAACTCTACTTTAAGAACATTATTGCTCAGAACAATAGTCAACATAGTAACTATAAAGTAGGCAATATAATCCCAGTAGATTTTTGGCTTTAGAGTGAACAAAATTTTCATGATCATACTTTTTGCAGCATATAATTAATTTATAGACATATCAATAAGGGCTTAACTATGGTTATCTTGTCCTGGATGATCCCTCACTTTGTGGCCTTCCCTTCACCCCAGCCGCATCTTGTACACCCTTCTCCGTCAGCCCTGTGCAGGTCGCTTGAGGTTGGCCTGCCATTATCTCATCTTTTCCATCTCTCTTCTTTCACTACTCCTATTGTCTTTCAGATTTCTCAGATAAATGTGACCTAAATCTCTTCACCAGGTTAGTTCTGCTTGTACTGCTCCTTCATAGCACCTAACATACAAGGGAGTACCCCCCAAAAAACAGGAATTATCTTCTGGAGGGCAGGCCCCTTGTAGTACAGGCTTCCCCCACTAGGTGAGTTTTAAGAACCAATCTGTATTGGTGTAACCAGATGGTGTCATTGAGAGAGGCTGCATTCAGCTTCAGTGAATTTTTTTGAAGACTCTTTCAATCCAGTTGTCCATTTCAAGATGGGTGATTTACCAGCACATGTGCCCACATGGCACTGAGTGTTCAGTTTTGACCAAAAATTGCATGACCCCCATGCCCCACCCTCCTTATTCACCTGATCTCACACCAAGCAATGATTTTTTTTTTTTTGTCTTGTTTTCCTGGATGAAAAAGTCCTCAAAAGGAAATGTTTTACCTATGTGAAAGAGGTGAAACAAAAAACAGCACAATCACTAAAAGGCATCAAAATGATGAGTTCAAAAACTGTTTTGAGCAGTGGAAAAAACATCTCGATAGCTGTATTACATCAAATGGAGAGTACTTTGAAGGTGACTGAAGTTTAAATATGTAAGAATAAATACATACTTTTTAATAAATAAATTCTGGGGAGTTTTGGGTCCTCCAGTATAATAAGTGATCAAAATACCTTTGTCCATCATTGGATAAATGATATTTTTCTTGCATAATATTCTCCCTGTTTGGAATGCTATTTTCCATCTCTTTGTTAAAGGCTTTATCATTTATATACTTGCTTAGCTGGCATGCCTTTTTTGTAATCTTTTGTATCTTGCTCAGAAAATAACTTATTACCTCTATCTTTGATTAGTAGTATATGCTACCTTATAGTATTCTTTACTGGACGTACCTACATTGTGAGCAGGGATGCACAGGACTGTGTCTTATGTACATAAACCTAGAACAGCACCACATAGTTGAAAGATAACCCACTGTGGTTGATAATATGCCTGTAAGGAAGGGCACTCACACTCATATTGGAATTATTTTACCACTTGTAAATTCTGCAGTCACTGAGTCCACATGTTTGAACTTCTAAATCAGTCTGGTAGAATCCCTGAATTAAAAAGCAATTAAATAAAGTTTTAAAATTTAAATTGTGAAGAATTCTTATTCTTATAATGAAACATTACATAATTTGTAAAATAAATGAAAAATGTTTTGTTTGCTATAACCTTATGTTTCAGAAGAATTCAATACCCTTTGTACACTTCGTATATTTTAACCATTGAAATTTAACACCCTTTGTATGTGTCCTACATTTTAACCACTGGGTTCCTCTTTTTAAAACAGACATATTATTTTCATACAAAATTGTCCAAAGTTCCTTAAAAATACCATATCTTACTCATTTTTTATTTATACAAAATGTCCAATCACAACTCCATTACTATGTCGATATTACTAGTCTAGAATTTTGCATAATATCCAAAATTATAATGACATTTTTGCTATTTTTTCTTTAAAAATTTTGTTTCCATTATACGCTTAGATGAGGAAATAACATAGAATTTTGGGATACAATAAAAAAATAAGGACGTGTGCAGAAATGATTACATATACTTTTTGTCTCTATCTACTCTTTTAATTATTTTCAATTAGAGCCTACAGTTAGTTTTGTCAGTCTTGAGTATTCACATTCTGTAGGCTATAACAGATAGTCTCTTGAAAATAACAAATTAAACCTTTTTTGTGTGTGTAAGTTTTTCTGTTTTTACAAAATTATTTTGATTTCTGCTACTTCATGTTACTAACAGCTTTTCTTTTTAATAATGATCAGAAATTAAATTTTTTAATGTTAAGCTTTAATCATTTAATCAAAGCTGCCTTTTCTCTTTTCATTGATATTTTTGAAGCACCATTTATTTTCTTTTTTATTCTTTCTTTACTCAGATAGTAACATTCATATCCAAACTCAACGTTCCTGAGTTCACACAGGGAAGACCTATTTCTCATTCGCGCTGAACCCAGTATGTTTAAGCTCCTCTGTTTCAGAGGCCTATTTCAGTTACTCCTCTGTTTTGTAGCAGTGACAGTGGACATGTAGCTTTAAGTTGTGTAGTAACTGAAGAGGAATACATTTTATGTTCTTAAGGGTAAACATTGTTTATATCATTTCTATCCTAGTCCTACTGGCCAGAACTTAGTCACATGGCCCAAGCAGCTGCAAGGGATAAGGGAGCTCTGGGAAACAGAAGATTTAATAATCACAGGGTTCACTGAGCTGTAAAGTGAGAGTTGCAGGAAGTTGAATTTTAGTATTGAGTCCCAGTATGATATTAATTATATTTATCTCAAAATTATTTCTACCTAGCCCTGGCTGGTGTGGCTCAGTGGACTGAGTGCTAGCCTGTGAACCAAAGGATCACTAATTCAATTCCCAGTCAGGGCACAGGCCTTGGTTGCAGGCCAAAGTCCGCAGTAGGGGGCGAGTGAGAGGAAAACACACATTGATGTTTCTCTCCCTCTCTTTCTCCCTCCCCTCCTCTCTCTAAAAAATAAATAAATAAATAAAATCTTAAAAATATATTTCTACTGAGCTTCTAAATCCCCCATTTCAATACCTATTTGTTTAATTGTATGTGTAAAATTAAAAAAAAATAGTTAATGTGAGCCCCCCAAAATAATGTTTCAGCTCTGTAAGCCAGTGTAACCAAGCCGCGTATCTTGACTCAGCATGTCCATATAAACCAGTTACAAGCCCATTTAGTGTCAAATGACCTAGCCCCTGTCCCACTTATTTCTGACATCCTACCAATTAGAACTCATCTGATTGCTTTTAATTCTTGGCTTTGTTTTCCATACATGACCCTCCTCCTGCTTATCCATAGTTGATATTGATATTGAGACATCAGATTCCCCCTACGAACTTGAATTTGTTTCACTAGTGAGACTTTATGTGAGACCACAGCTTTGGATGGAAAACAACTTATTAATTCTAATCTCTCATAGACCATTTTTAACATATGCTGATATCCAGTGAAAGAGGATGTTTAAGCAACTGTCGTGTAGGTAGTCAAGGTTTATTTATGCCAAACAAGAATATTGTCTAGAACACAGGTTCAGATTCTTAGGGATCTTAAAATATAGGAAGGTAATAAATAACAAGTTTCTCTCTACAATTTATCTAAAGCCAATTGTTAATGAGCAAAATGTATAAGTAAACAGTAAGCCCTCATTTTTGTTCTTTGAAAGTAAATCATATTTACTGTATAAGAGCAAGTACATAAAGGAAAGAATAAAAAATAGGACTTCATCAAAATAAAAAGCTTCTGTACAGCTAAAATATCAGTAAAATGAAAAGGGAAACAACTGTATGTGAAAATATATCTGCACATGATACCTAGGGACAAGGGTTTGATCTCCAAAATATACAAAGAACTCATACAACTCCACTCCAGGAAGACAAAAAACCTAATTGAAAAATGGGCAAAGGACCTGAATAGACATTTCTCCAAGGAGGACATACAGAGGGCCCAGACACATATGAAAGGATGCTCAGCATCACTAGCCATCAGAGAGATGAAAATTAAAACCACAATGAGATACCACTTCACACCAGTTAGAATGGCCATCATTAATAAATCAACAAACAATGAGTGCTGGTGAAGCTGTGGAGAAAAGGGAACCCTCATGCACTATTGGTGGGAATTCAGACTGGTGTAGCCACTGTGGAAAAAGAATATGGAATTTCCTCAGAAAACTAAAAATGGAACTACCTTTGACTCAACAATTCTGCTACTGGGATTATACCCTGAGAATCCTGAAACACCAATTCAAAAGAACCTATGCACTCCAATGTTCATAGCAGCACAATTCACATTAGCGAAGTGTTGGAAGCAACCTAAGTGCCCATCAGTAGATGAATGGATAAAAAAAGCCTATGGTACTTTTACACAGTGGAATTCTATGCAACAGAAAGAAAGATGGAGCTCCTACCCTTTGCAACAGATTGGATGGAACTGGAGAGCATTATGCTAAGTGAAATAAGCCAGGCAGTGAAAGACAAATACCATATGATCTCACATATAAGTGGAACCTAATCAACAAAACAAACAAGCAAGCAAAATATAACCAGAGACATTGAAATTAAGAACAAAGTGACAGTAATGAGAGGGGAGGTGGGAGGGGATATTGGAGGGGTTGGGGCAAGGGTTGTCAAGAATCATATATAAAGGGCACATGGACAAAACCAAAGTAGGGTAAGATCAAGGATGGGAAGTAGAGATGGCTGGGGTGGGGGATAGTGGTGGGGGGGGGGAAATGGAGACAACTGTACTGGAACAACAATATAAAAAGATAAAAAAGAAAAAACTTTGGGAAAATTTATTGTAATATCTCTCCATGATTATTCAAAAACAAAATGAGTCTTAATGTTATACCTCTGCATGGAATCTTTTATGATGGTGACCTTTGAGTAAAAAAGATATGAAAGCAAAATTTACATTAGATAGCATCATGTAGCTAAAACTGTAATTTGCATACCAGAATATGATTAAAGAAAACATTTTCCCTAAGGATATTCCTTATTAAAGTTATATTGTTCATTGGCTCCCCAACTGAAAAAGGATTTATATAAGACTTACTAATGGTATGATGACAAATATTTATTATGTCATCATTAAAGAGGTTTTATAATATTTTCATGAACATTAGCCTCCTACTAATTAATTGATGTAACTGCAAGAATGACTTAGACATGTAGATGAAAATGATTAAACCCTCTTATAGTTATTAAATAGGCATGATATAAGATTTTAAAATGCATGCCTCTAACCATTAAACAGTTAAATTTCTTCCCTCTATTTCTTTTTCTAGACATTTAGAAGTTTATTAGTCTTCTTTCCTTTTTGTTCCTCAGTTTGCTAATAACTTGCAAAAAAAAGCCCATTCTAATTTAGAAAAAAATACAAAATTCAACCACCAAATAATTTGCTTTTGTTTAAAAAGATTTCAAAAGTGGGGAATTCAATATAATAATTTCAATTTAAATATAGTTTCTATTATTCAATGGTAGAGAGTATTTATTTTCATGGATAGACTACAGTAAGAAAGAAATTTTATAATGATTTCATGTGTACAATTGTACATAATTACTTAATAATCTAATAGCCCCTGAAGAGCAAGATTATGCACTCTCCTTCACTTTTGTGATGAGTAAATCATTTCCAAAACCCTACTCATTATGAAATCCTTCTGCATTACTAAAATTTACTGGCAGTTCAAAGAGAATCATTTGTGAAATGAGCTTATATTGGTGGAGCCGAAATTCTTCATAGTAATTATACATTCCAAAAATTTCTAAAATGAGTTTCAAGTACACATTGTACTGTGGTCACAGGAAGATCAAATAATGGGATGAGTTATAACCCTCCATTAGTTAGTTTATCCAATGCTTAATGATCCATTACTGGCATAATAAGAACTTAAACAAAAACTATTGATGATAAAACTGTAATAAGCTAAAGTCTAGAAATTTTAAGGCTTCGAACATACTTAAAGAATAATTTTTGAAGGCTAACAATTGACCTTACAGGCACACAAGATTAAAGACATAAACATCTTAATAGCTTTTCTTAATGTTAACTAAGAGGGACTGTTACTCATATTGGTCCATTTAATAACATTTTTAAAATGAAAGAGAAGATCAATACAGAAAGGAATGAAGACTCATTTCTGTTCATTGTAAGACTAACGAGTTACCAGAGTTACAACAAAGATAGCATCATAAATTCTAGCAATAATAATGATATTTAAAGGTAGTTACAGTAAGTGAATCTAGGAATAATGTAACTAATATTCACTGTACCAGTTTGGTTCCCTTATATGACATGTCCTGTGAATTTTTACCAATGTTGAAACAAAAAAATTAGAGGGATTAAACAACTCACCCAATGTTATGTAACAAACAAATGATGAAATCAGAAACCTAGTCCTTGCCATCAAATTCCAGAGTCTGAACTTAGCTGAAACTAGTAGAAATGGAGGATAACAAACAAAATTCCCATTTTCAAAGATACAGTAACTTTCTTGCTGCTTCTTTTCTGTCTCTCACACCCCAATATGTCCTGCACCCACCTGACTCCATGCACAGTTTTACAACGTTTTTGGCTATATTCTCTAAACTGTACATCTCTATGATGATTTTGAAATTGTCAGTTTCTCTCTCTTAATCCCTTCACCTTTTCACCAGGCCCTTCAACCTCCCTCTCATTGATAAACATCAGTTTTTTTCTGTATCTTTGTTTTGTTCTTCACATATTTTGCTTTATAAATTTCACATATAAGTGAAATGTATTCCTCAGTGTGACTTCTTTCACTTAGCATAATATCCTCCAGGTTCATCTATGTTTTTACAAATGGTAATATCTCTCTTTTTATGGCCAAGCAATATTCCATTTCTATATGTACCATTTATTTATTCGTTTTTCTTTTGATTAGAGCATTTAATCCATTTATGTTTAAAGTAATTATTGATAGATATGTAGTTATTGTTGTTTTATAAATTGTTTTGTGACTGTGTTTGTAGTTCTTCTCTGTCCCTTTCTTATTTTCTTGCTCTCTTATATGTTGCTGACTTTCTATAGTGTTGTTTTTGGAGCACTTTATCATTATTTCTTATATATCTTTGTATATTTTTGGTTTGTGGTTACCAAGTACTTCATGTATATCAGGCTATTTTATAGAAGTCTATCTATTTTAAGTTGATGGCCATTTAAGATGGATAGTAATTTTACAATGTGAAATCACTATCATTTTACACATTGTAAAATCATTATCATTTTATTCATTTCCTCCGTGTTTATGCTTTTGTCATTATTTTTTACTTCTGTGTATGTTTGTATGTATCCCTTAGTTCACTGATCTTTCTCCTTTTGCCTTTGACCTTTGTAAGTAGCTCTAGTGTTGGCTGGTCCACTGTTCTTATTACATGGTTTACCTTTTTCAGTAATACATTTTTCCTGTATTTTCTTATTCGTATTTTTGGTATTTTCTTTTCTTCTAAAAAAAGCCCCTTTAACATTTCTTGTAATATTGGTTTGGTATTGATGAACTCCTTCATGTTTTTCTTGTCTGAGAAGCTCTTTATTTATTTTTGATTCAATATATAGCAAGGCTGGATGGAGTGATCTTGGTTGTAGGTCCTTGCCTTTTATCAGTTTGAGTATTTTGTGCCTATAAGTTTCTGTTGGGCAATCAGCTGACAGTTTTGTGGGAGCTCCCTTGTAGGTAACAAGCTGCTTTTCTGTTGCTGCTTTTAAGATTATCTTTGTCTTTAACCTTAGGCATTTTAATTATGATGTGTCTCAGTGTGGGCCTCTTTGGGATCCTCTTGTTAGGACTTTGCCCTCCCTGGACTTCCATGTCTACTTCTTTCATCAGGTTAGGAAAGTTTTTAGTCATTATTTATTGAAATAGGCTTTCAATCCCTCGCTCTTTCTCTCTTCTCCCTCTGGTATCCCTGTGATGTAAATGTTGTTATACTTGATATTGTCCTACAGGTCCCTTAAACTATCCTCATTTTTAAAATTATTTTTTATTTAATTGTTCCAGTTGGCCTTTCAAATTACTGATTTGATATTCTGCTTTATTTAATCTCCTGTTTATATCATTTGGTATGTTTTTCATTTCAATTATTGTATATTTATGTATCACTGGTTCTTCTTTTATGTTTTTTATCTTTGTCTTTATATTTCTTATCTCTTTGTTGAATTTCTCACTGAGTTAATATATCATTCCCTAAATTCACTGATCATCCTCATAACCAGTATTTTGTACTTTGTTTTGATTGGGTTACTTGCTTCAATTTCCTTTAGTTCTTTTTATGGTTTTCGTCCTTGTCTTTCATTTAGTACATATTTGTTTGTCTCCTTACTTTGGCTGCCTTCCTGTGTTTGTTTCTATGTTTGAGGTGGAGCTGTTGCATCTCCCAGTCTTGGCAGAATGGCCTTATGAAGTAGGTGTCCCATGGGACCTAGTTGCACAGTCTCACTGTTTCCCTAAACTGGGTACTCCAGGGGTGTCCATTGTGTGTGTGGTGTGTGCCCTTCTGTTTTGTCAGGCCTTGATTGCTGTTGGAATGTCAGTGGGTGGGACTGACTGGCTATGAGGACTAGCTATGACTACAGCAGGTAAGCTGTAGTTCAGGGCTGACCCCACAGAGCAGGATTTGCAGGGCTCTGGTTTCTGCCAAGTTTAAACTTTGGGTGTGTCATTTATGGTGCTAAGTGTGTGGTGCTGTTGTATGGTCTGAAGTCAGCCACCAGGTTTGTTGGTTCTGGGACCCCTTTGTGAGAGACTCTGGTGCAGACCAAGGTCAGCTTCTGCCTGTGTTTCATTTGGGACCTGGGGTTGCCTGGTAGGAGCTACAAAGTACCCTGTAGTTGATTGTTGCCTGTGCTCTGCTTAAAGGTGCTTGGGAGTGGTTGTGCTGTGACCAGAGTCTGGATGCCACTAGTACCAGAAACAGGGACACTTGGCAAGAGGTACAGGTATGCTGAGGCCAGCCTCTGCTTGATTGGGGTTTGTGGACTTTTAAAAGATTTCAGGAAGTTTTGCAGTGTGGGCCAAAGTTGACCAGATAACAATCATAGCTTGTACTTACTTTCTGAATCTCTGTGTTTTTCCTTTGATTTCCATTTGGTTTCCTAGCACAAATGACTTCTAACCTCTTTTTTTTTTTCAAGGTTCTGTGTCTCCTTTCAGAACAGCTATTGCCTAAAAACAAATAAGAAATTTGAAATACCCCCTATACTGTTATCATTTCATTCTTTTCTTGAAATAATATTTTCAAACAGGAAGACTAAAAAAATTAGCTTTTTCTTGATTAATGATGTTCTATTTCTCCTATTTTTGGATTTTCATGCCAGAAAGGGCTATTTCTTTTCAAGGTACTGTTGAATGCTAGATTTATAAATAAAGAGGAGAAAGTCAAGATTTAGAGGTGCTATTCCACACATTTCTATCTGTTTTGAGAATGGAAGTGCTTTGAAAAATTTGAAACACAAAGGATAGAAATTAGGTTAATCTATAATATGCAAATAGCTCTTAACAAATGCCAAGAAGACAAAGCACCCAACATAAATCATATCAAAAAAATCAAAGGGATGTATGCTGATGGAAAATGAACATGGAAAGATATTTAAACACTAGTTGTCAGAATGCAACTTACATGTTCAGTGAGATAACAATTTATATCCCTTAGACTTGTAAAAAAAATGTAAAACCAGTAATGGCAATTGCTGGGATGCAGGAAAAATGCATCTGGTGGAATTTTACAGTACTGAAAAAATGCAATACTGGTGGAAATGTGAATTTTCACAATAATTTCTAAAGATTTATTGAGATGTCATTGCCATAAAATCATGTGATATTTAATGTGTACATCATAGTTATTTGATAAACATGCATTTTCAAATTGTCAAGTACTTCCTGGACTTGTATGTCTATTTCCTTCACCACCTAGTTAAAAAATTCTCCCCCATCTAGTTCAAAAAATTAACACATCTATCAATACACATGTTTATTTTTTTCTTTCTTTTGTGAGAATATTTAACATGTTGGTGAGAAGAACCATTTAAAAAAACATTTTGACATGTATTAAAATTTACGTACTCTTTTTAAATTTAAATTATATTTTGTTGTTTATGCTATTACAGTTGTCTCAAATTTTCCCCCGTAGGCTCCCTCCACCCAGAACCCCCACTCTTTCAGGTAATCCCTGCACTGTTGTCCGTACCCAAGGGTCAAGCTGCATATATGTTCTTTGGATACTCTATTCTGTATGCTGTACTTTACATCAGCTTGTCTATTCTGAACTACCAATTTGTACTTCTTCATCCCTACAGATTTTTCACCTGTTGCCCCAAATCCCTGCCCATCTGGCAACCATGGAAACATTCAATGCATCTATGATTCTGTTTCTGTTCTGCTTATTTATTTATTTTGTTTTTTAGATTCAATTATTGATAGATATGTATTTATTACCATTTTATTGTTCATATTTTTAATCTTCTCAAAGAAGACCCTTTAATATTTCATATAATAATGTATTGGTGATGATGAACTCCTTTAGCTTTTTCTTGTCTGGGAAGCTCTTAATCTGTCCTTCAATTCTAAATGACAGCTTTGTGAGATAGAACAATCTTGGTTATACAAAGTCTGTCTGGAAAAGTCCGGTCATTGTTAATATAACAAGAATGGTTTGCCCAACATCAGTGTAACCTGGCAATCAAGGACAGTGGAGAGGATTGTTAATGCAACAACAGCAACTTCACTGTACTAGTCAGTGGAGAGTGTAGATGCAGTTGAGTGAGCATGTGTACTGTCTGGCTGTCACATTCAAAATGACTGAGTAGAACAAAGAATCTGCATAAATTTTGTATTATGCTTAGACATTCCTCCAGGGAAACTGTTCAGATGACTCAGAAAGCCGCAACTATGGTCAACTGGTGGATTGGCAGCTTCATCACAACAATACAACCACTTATTCATTTGTCTTGTGCAGAGAGGTTTGGCAAAACATTATATCACCCAGGTGAATTAGCCCCACTACAGCCCAAATTTGGCACCCTGCAACTTCTGGATTTTCTCAAAACTAAAATCACCTTTGAAAGGGAAGAGATTTCAGTCCATCACTGAGATTCAGGAAAATACAAGACAGCTGATGACAATTGGGAGAACTGTGTGAGGTCCCAAGGTGCCTGCTTTGAAGGAAACTGAGATATCATTGTGCTATGTATAATGTTTCTTGTATCTTATATTTTCTTCAATAACTGTCTCATTTTTCATATTACACAGCTAGATACTTTCTGGACATATGTCATAGGTCCTTGCTTTTCATCACCTTGAATACTTCTTACCAATCCTTTCTAGTCCCCAAAGTTTATTTTGAGAAATCAGCTGACAGTCTCATGGGAACTCTCTTATAGGTAACTAACTTGCTTTTCTCTTGCTCTTTCTAAGATTCCCTCTTTGTCTTAACCTTTGGGATTTTAACTATGATGTGCCTTGATATAGGCTTCTTTGGGTCCATCTTATTTGGGACTCTTTGTGTTTCCTGGATTTGTATATCTATTTCCTTCACTAATTTTGGGAGGTTTTCTGTCATCATTTTTTTCAAATAGCTTTCCAATTTCTTGCTCTCCCTCTTCTTCTGGCACCCTCACAATGCAAATGTTGGTATGATTGAAGCTGTTCCAGAAGCTCCTTAAACTATTCTCTTTTTTTTTTTTTTTTTGGATTCTTTTTCTTCTTCTTGTTCTAATCAGGTGTTTTTTGCTTCCTTATGTTCTGAATCTGTAATTTGATCCTCAGCTCCACCCCCTCTACTCTTGATTCCCTGTAAATTGTTCTTAATTTCAGTTAGTGTATCCTTCTTTCTGACTGGATCTTTTTTTATTGTTTCCATGCTCTTTTTGATGCTGCTGAGATCCTCACTAAGTTCACTGAGCATCCTTATAACCAGTGTTTTGAACTCTGCATCTAGCAGTCTCCATTTTTGTTAGTTCTCCCTCTGGAGTTTTGTTTTGTTCTTTCATTTGGGTCATACTTCTTTGTCTCCTCATTTTGGCAGCCTCCCTGTGTTTACTTCCATGTATTAGATAGAGCTGCTATGACTCCCTGGCTTGGTAGAGTGGCTTAATGTAGTAGGTGTCCTGTAGGGTCCAGTTGCATAGCCTCCCCTATTATCCTAGCTGGGTACTCAATGTGTGCCTACCATAAGGGCTAGTACACCCCCCTCCTGCATCTGAAACTTGATTGTTGTTGGCTGGCCAATGGAAGGGATTTACTGAGGCTGATAAGTTTCCAGGACTGGCAGTGAGCACTAACCATCATCCTCTGACTACCATAGAGGATCAGCTGCATGGGGGCCACCCCACAGAGCAGGACTTACTTCAGGAAGGCTCTGGTGCTGGCTGAGTCTGCTCTTGAGTGTGTCAGTTGTATAGATGGTTTGGTGGTGGTGCTCCAGTGTGGTCTGTAGCTGTCCATGGGGTGCACAGGCTCTGGAGCCTCTTGAGAGGTTCAGGTCAATGTAGCCAGCCCCTGTGTTCAGTTCAGGGATTTCCAAATAAGCTACAAAGCAATATGCACTTTGCTGATACTTATGCTGGGTTTGGAGGTACCCAAGTGAGTTCAAGATGTAAAATAATTCTAGCTGCTGCTAGTGCTGGGTCTGGGGCCACTTTGCAATAGGTATGGGATATGCTAAGGCCAGATACTGTTTGTATGAAAGAGTTTAGAAAGATCTGAAGCATGAGCCAAGACAAGCCATTTTTATGGAAAAGCCATTGGAAACAGTCTGGGTGGTTCCAAAATATGCTGCTATGGATCCTCAGGGAATCACCAGGGCAGGGCAAATAGTGTGAGCCAGATTGATGGAGTGTCCAATAGGGGCCCTGCCTGCCAGCTCTGCAACTCTGTGGTGGGAGCACTCAGAAAAGGAACAATGGTCTTTGCCAGCACTTTTGTCTAGGAGAATGCTGTATCCCTAGTTCTTGCCCTGAAGTCAGACAATTCAGTTCTTCCCTGAATGTCTCTGATTCCTTTCAAGCTGCTGCACCGGTGCTGGAGCTCAGAGGGAGTGAGTCCAAGTAAGTCTTTAAGACCCTTTAAGAGGAGCTGCCTGAGACTCTAGAAGTTTGTCTTCCATAGCCTCAATCCCCACTGGTATTAAGAGCCAGAAGTTATCACTTATCTTCCTAGCATTGAAACCCAGGCTGGGGGACCTGGTGTGGATATGGGACCCCCCACCCCACAATATACCTCCCAGTTTTATCTGCCACACATGGGTGTTGGATGAGCCCATTCCACATTTCTGCCTCTCATACTAGTCTGGATATAGTTTCTCTTTTCATTCTGTACTTGTAGGTTTCCAATTCAGCTTGATTTCTGAAGGTTTGGAATGATGGTTGTTCTGTAGTTTAGTTGTGATTTTGATAAGGGTGTGTGAGGAAGCAAGTCTTGTTTACCTATACTGCTATCTTGAACCTCTCCAAAATCTCTGTACTCTTTGACCATCTTCTTGAAATCCATTGTGCAGATACAAAACCACCTGCACTTAATGATGTCTTTATGGGATTTCCAGCCAAGATGGACACATACATAGATACATTTTGCCTCCTCACGCAACCAAAAGAAGGACAACAACAAATTTAAAAACAAAATACAACCAGAACTTCCAGAAAATCAAACTGTATGGAACTCTGACAACCAAGGAGTTAAAGAACAAACATTCATTCATATGTAGGAGGGGCGGAGACAGGCAGCCAGGGCAGGGAGGACATGTAGGATGGCAGCAGTTGGAGGACTTGGCAGGAGAGGTGGAGGCTGGTGGTCCCACATTTGTGTGAGGATAAACCTGAAGGAACAACTGGGGAGAGAGACCACACAACCCAGGGTCCTAGCATGGGGGAAATAAAAACTCAAAACCTCTGGCTGTAAAATCTGTGGGGGTTGTGGTGCTGGGAGAAACTCCCAACCTCACCAAAGAGTTTGTTGGAGAGACCCACAGGGTCCTAGAATGTACACAAACACACCCATCTGGGAACCAGCACCAGAAGGACCCAATTTGCTTGTGGGTAGAGGAGGAAGTGACTAAAAGTGGGGCAACAGCCATACAAGCAGTATTGTTTCTTCTCTGACCTTTCCCCTCACATACAGTGCCACAATACAGCAACTATGTGTCTTTCCCCACCCTGGGGAATATCTAAGACTCCATACCTTACAATGTAACAGATGTGCTGAGACAAATAAATATGGCCCAAATGAAAGAACAGATGAAAACTCCAGAAAAACAAGTAAGTCAATCTATCCAATGAAGAGTTCAAAACACTGGTAATCAGGATGCTCACAGAAATAGTTGATTATGATCACAAAATAGAGGAGGAAGTGAAGGCTATGCAAAGTGAAATAAAGAAAAATATATGGGGAACCAACAGTGAAGGGAAGGAAACTGGGACACAAGTCAATGACATGGAGCAGAAGGCAGAAATACATTCAACCAGAACAGATGAAGACACAAGAATTAAAAAAAAAATGAGGAAAGGCCTAGGAACCTCCAGGACATCTTTAAATGTTCCAACATTGGAATTATAGGGGTACCAGAAGGAGAAGAGGAAGAGCAAGTGGAAAACTTATTTGAACAAATAATAAAGGGGAACTTCCCCAATCTGGCAAAGGAAATAGATTTCCAGGAAGTCCAGGAAGCTCCGAGAGTCCCAGAGAAGTTGGACCCAAGGAGGAACACACCAAGGCACATCATTACATTAGCCAAGATTAAAATGGAGAGAATTCTAGAAGCAGCAAGGGATAAGGGGACAGTCACCTACAAAGGAGTTCCCATCAGACTGTCAGCTGATTTCTCAAAAGAGGCCTTGCAGGCAAGAAGGTGCTGGAAAGAAGTATTCCAAGTCATGAAAGGCAAGGACCTACATCCAAGATTGTTTTTTTCCAGCAAAGCTGTCATTTAGAATGGAAGGGAAGATAAAGTGCTTCTCAGATAAGGTCAAATTAAAGGAGTTCATCATCACCAAGCCCTTGTTATGTGAAATGTTAAAGGGACTTATCTAAGAAAAAGATCAAAACTATGAACAATAAAATGACAACAAACTCACAACTATCAAAAACTGAACCTAAAAAATAAAAACAAACTAAGTAAACAACTAGTACAGAAATGGAATTACAGAAATGGAGGTCACATGGAGGGTTATCAGTGGGGAAGGGGAGTGGGGAGAATGAGGGAAAAGGTATAGGGAATAAGAATCATAAATTGTAGGTACAAAATAGACAGGGGGAGGTTAAGAACAGTATGGGAAATGTAGAAGCCAAAGAACTTACATGTACAACCCATGGGCATGAATTAAGGAGATGGGAATGCTTGTGGGAGGGGGATGCAGGGTGAAGGGGAATAAAGGGGAGAAAAAATGGGACAACTGTAATAGCAAAATCAATAAAATATACTTTAATAAAATAAAAAAATTAAAAAAATATTTAAAAAGTGATGTATGTATGAGGTGTGTCCAGAAAAATGCCAGTCATTGTTAATATAATAAGAACAATTTGTGTGACATCAATATAACCTAGCAGCCAAGGAGAGTGGACTGGAATGAGCATGTGTGAACAGTGATGACTTTACTGTACTAGTCAGTGGTGGATGCGATTGCATAGGTATGTGTAATGTGTGGCTGTCACATTCAAAATGAAAAAGCAAGTAGAGCAAACAATATTCATCAAATTTTGTGTTAAGCTTGAACACTCCTCTGTGGAAGCAATTTATATGATTCAGAAGACTTTCGGGGATGATGCAGAGTGCAGTGCAAATAAAAGTGTGACACAAATGCTTCAAAGATGATTGAGAGTCAGTTGAAAGTGATCCACATTCTGGAAGGCCTGAAAAAAGCAGAACCCCTGAGATTGTTCAATGTCTAGGGTCTGCAATCAACAAAGGTCAGTGACTGACAGTGGACTGGGAGCTGATCTGGGGATTCCAAAAACTACAGTGTCCAACATTTTGATGCAGGATCTTGGCATGAAACATGTCGTAGCAAAATGCATTCCATGGCTTCTGCTCCCAGAACAGAAGAATCATTGTGGTACAGTTGCTAGTGACTTGATTCAAACTACTACCCCTGAACCAGATTTCCTCAAGAATGTCGTAATCAGATCTGAATGGTGGGTCTACGGCTATGACCTGGAAATCAAGGCTCAGTCATCCCAATAAGGGTCACCTGGTTCTTCATGTCCAATGAAGGCACAGCAAAGTCACAGTAAGATCAAGACCATGTTAACTGTGTTTTGGGGTGGGAAGGTGTTGTCCATCATGAGTATGTGCCTTCAGTACCAACAGTTAATGAGGAGTACCACCTCAATGTTCTGCATTGATAGAGAGATGCAATATGACACAGTTGGCCACAGCTGTGGGAAACTAGTAATTGGCAGCTTCATCAAGACGATGCACCCACTTATGCATCACATCTTGTGCAGAGTTTTTTGGGAAACACCAAATTACTCAGGTGACTCAGCCCTGCTGCAGATCAGAATTAGTGCCCTGTGACTTCTTGCTTTTCCCAAAATTAAAATTCCCTTTGGAAGGAAAGAGATTTCAGCCAGTTAATGAGATTCCAGAAAATATGATGGGGCAGCTGATGGTGATTCAAACAAAGGATTTTGCAGAGCATTTTGAACAGTGGAAGAGACTAGTGAGAACTGTGTGAGGTCCCAAGGTGCCTACTTTGAAGGGGACTGAAGCATCATTGTCCTATGTACAATGTTTCTTATACCTTTTATCTTCTTCATTAAATGTCTATTTTTCATAGTATATGACTGTATACTTTCTAGAAAGACCTATAATTATTTATTTTAAGCATTGTTCATAGTGGAAAATACTAAAAATGGATTCATGGTCCAACAATATGAAAATAGCTGGATAAATTATAGGGCATTAACACAGAGAGAAAATAATACAGCCTTAGAAGGAAGGAAGGCAGGGATGGAAGGAGAGAGAGAGAGAGAGAGGAAGGAAGCAGTTTTCAGAACAATAGACTTTTTCAGGAGGATTGTATGCATTTCCAAGGTGATATTGCTTGATTGATTCCATGTCATAACCTTTGATTAAATATTTTGATTTGTGCATTATGTTATACATGTTGCTTTATTCTGTGAAAATATTACATCAATTTTTACAAATGTAAAACAGTTATATATTAGTTATATATAACTATTATTAGTTATATTAGTCATTAATATTAATTATATTTTACTAGAAATGCTATATCTAAATTAGTAATATGTTAGGATGATCATGTCTAAAAATCTACCTTAACAAGGGTATAGGTTTCTAGGAAGAGACCTGAAATCCTATTTTCTTCGCACTCCATCTGAAGTGTACAACTAATTTTAAAGAGCTATTTTCTAGGGAGGAAATACAAGATAATTACTTGAAATAACTTCTTAATGTAATTGTTACAGAAAGCTAGTTTGGGGGGTTGTGAAAAATAATTTTTATATGATTGCAATTCTAAGAGATACATACATTGAATAGAGCAGGAGTAGAATACTTCATTTTAATTTACACATTGCCATTGTTATAAACATGTAGAAAGATTAATGTAACAGAATTGATTAAATTTATAAATAAATGTTTTTACTATTTACCACCCAAGTTATTGGATTACCTTTAAAGGCTGGGACCAGGGAATCTAATACAGAAATTATATACTTCAGGAAAATCACTATATGGTAAAATGAGAGCTTAACTTACATTTTCTAGAGAAAAAAAACATTTATTCTGGTGATACAGAAGGAGTTTTACAATGTAAACATACCTGCAGGATTCTAAAACAGCAGGAGTAAAAACTAAAATCAAAAGAAAATACTTAAAAAGTTTATTTTAGTCCTCAAATCTACTATGTATAATGTTACAGCCAAGATTTCACACATATTCTAACCCTTGTATAATTATAAGCTTTTTTGAAGTTATTATCATAATGATGCTTTTTCATGTTCCTAAAGCAAATTATAAAATGCTATGTATATTCTATTTTTACTTAAAATTTTGGTTAAGCATCCTCACTTAATTGAATATTATAATTTTATTTATTATATATTTTTTCTGTTGCCGAAAAGCATTTAAAATAGCTTATGATAATATATTTTGTAATCACATATCTTATGGCTCATAAGATATAAATCTAGGTAGAGTAGCAAAAAATAGACACATCAACCCTCATGTCCAGAATATACATACACATAAACAAAGTAGTTATTCTAAAGAAAAAAATATTTTCAAATGATTTAATTCTTAATCACCTAATTATATAAATGATAAAGATAAAAATAATGAATAAATGTGATCACACACTCCTGACAATGAACTAGTTTTTATAAAAAATTAAGACTTTCAGTACTAGTTACAGAACTTTTAGAACTTTATTTTATGTAAGAATTAGTTGTATAAGACTCAACATCAAAAACTTTACATGAAGCTTAAAATTGATGAAAAACATTTCTGCAATGGTAAGAGCTACTGAGGTCTAGATATATAATGCTCAAGTGGTCTCAATTCAAATAGAGAAATCACGATAGCTAAAGGAATAGGTGGGAAGCATGTTCTTTGGGATATTTTCTTTATATCATTACTCGAAATAACTATATAGTTCATCTCACCGAGAGTTTTAAAACAAGCTGGAAAGAAAATTACTCAAAGTTAAGATCTTTAGTTACAGCCTTGCACCCTCATGTTTTGTGTACATTACATGCTACACAAGCAGGTGTCTGGAAAGTTGGTGTGTGTTCTGACCACAGTGAAGGTCATACAACCCACTCCTTTGCCAGGTCAGTTTAAGCCTCAACTCCAAACAATAAGATACTGCCTTTTCCCCTAATATTAGAATATCCTAAAATCTTTAAATACCATTATTATATCTACATGGCTACCACATGTAAGGTCCTCAGCTATTCCACCCACCCCCTGAAAAAGAGCAATATTTTAGGGACACTTCTGGTTTTCTCATTGGATAGACCTGAAACACTTCTCAGACTCATGATCATTACTAGGAGATCTGTACTTCCTCTTTAACGGCAACTTCCACAAAGCTTTACTTGACCATCTCTGCATGACCAAGGAGTTACAACAAGGTGGCTTCCACTGTCCACTTTTTCCTGGTGTTGATCAGCTGAAGACCTCAAATCCTTTTCCTAAACACCTTGGTAGCAAAGTGTGCAGTAGGCTTCTAGAGATAAATTTAAAAGAAAGGAACTTTTCTGCCATTTCACATAAATATATATCTATATTAATCTATTTATCTCTGTATCCATTTATATATAGGTGCACACTATATGTAGAGATAAATAACTAATATATTGCAAGGACAACTATTAATATTTTATTCTTACCATATAAATACATGATTAAAAATTCTTATTTACTCTATACAGTATTAAAAAACATAACTTTGGTTGTCAAGCTTTCAAAGCTCCTGCAAAAGGCCGAGATTGTACTTTGACTACAATAGGTCATGATTTTTCAAGTCTATGAAACTTGATAAGGTAGGATAGCTTATTTATATATAAAGCTTAAAGTACGGGGCCTGGCACAAATAATGCCCTTTTATTACAAAATCTTATTTTTTATCATTGTTATTGTTGTTCAAGTACAGTTGTCTCTATTTTCCCCCACCATGCCCCCTTACCCCCCATCTCTGTCTCCCACCTTCAAACCTACCCCCCTTTGGCTTTGTCCATGTGTCCTTTATACATGTTCCTTGATGGCCCTTCCCCTATTTTCCCCCATTATCCCTCTCCCCTCACCCCTCTGGTTACTGTCAGTTTGTTCTTTATTTCAATGTGTCTGGTTAGACCATACACAAAAATAAACTCGAGATGGATAAAAGATTTAAATATAAGTTATGAAACCATAAAAGTCCTAGAGGAGAACATAGGCAGGAAAATCTCAGATATTCCACATAGCAATATTTTTACCAATAAATCCCCTAGAGCAAGGGACATAAAGGAAAGAATAAACAAATGGGACTTCATCAAAAAAAAAAAACAAACAAACAAACAAAAAAAATACTTCTGCATGGCTAAAGAAAACATCAGCAAAATGAAAAGGGAACGAACTGTGTAGGAACGTATATTTGCAAATGATACCTTGGACAAGGGTTTGGTTTCCAAAATGTATAAAGAACTCGCACAACTCCACTCCAGGAAGATAAACAATCCACTTAAAAACTGGACAAAGGACCTGAACAGACACTTCTCTACAGAGGACATACAGAGGGCCCAGAGACATGTGAAAGGATGCTCAGCATCACTAGCCATAACAGAAATGCAAATTAAAACCACAATAAGATACCATTTCACACTGGTGAGAATGGCCATCACAAACAAATCAAGTGCTGGTGAGGTTGTGGAGAAAAGGGAACACTAGTGCACTGTTGGTGGGAATGCAGAATGGTGCAGCCACTATGGAAAACCGTATGGAATTTCCTCAGAAAACTAAAAGTGGACCTACCTTTTGACCTGGTAATTCCACTGCTGGGATTATATCCTAAGAACCCTGAAACACCAGTTCAAAAGAACCTTTGCGCCCCTATGTTCATAGCAGCACAATTTGCAATAGCCAAGTGTTGGAAGCAACCTAGGTGCCCATCAGTAAATGAATGGATAAAAAAACTGTGGTACATTTACACAATGGAATTCTATGCAGCAGAAAGAAAGAAGGAGCTTTTACTCTTCACAACAGTGTGGATGGATCTGGAGAGCATTATGCTAAGTGAAATAAGCCAGGCAGTGAAAGACAAATACCATATGATCTCACCTATAAGTGGAACATAACAAAACAAACAAGCAAGCAAAATCTTTTATTACAAAATCATAAACATGTAATTCTGTAACATAACAAGATCACACTGAAGCACAGCATGTGACATTTTGGGTGAAATATTCAAATTAAAAGTGTAAATTATTGCACCCATATTATCACCTTACCAACCACACTCAAGTAGGTGTTATTTCTGCCAGACCCTGTATTTAATATATATTAAATTGGTGATTGAGCTTACTAATGTACTAAACCTCTCCTTTGGAAAGATTGTTTAGTATATATAAATCATTAAAATAATGAAAAATAACCCAAATTCAAGTCAAATAGGAAATAACTACCTAACAAAATAGTTTTAATAATAGTTTGAGAATAAATTTAGACAAAACATATGCCCTTGAAGAAATCCTAAACCTTCGGAAAAAGTTTTTCTTCAACGTGTGTATGACTAAGCATTGTAAATTTCCATAGGTTACCATGGACACAATTTCTCCACACACTCCCTGTCACTATCAGCAACAGAGCAACTCTCTGCAGTTTGGCCTTGTTTGAACTAGATATACGGAAGAGGGGAGCAATTACAAGTGTAATCTTCTCAAATCCTGCTATCCCACCTTCAAATGAGAATTCCATGCAGTGAGATTTTATAGATTTGGCAAATAATAATAGGGAATGACATCAGATATTTTCCGTACCTAGTGTTCCTGGCTGGTTCTAGGCTGACTTCATATTGATTTTCTTTTTCCTTCCCTAAGTGAAGGTTCCAAATATTTGGTCTTTTGCCCTTCTGTTCATGGAAAACGCCAACTACTTTTCACACCGCAATCCTGTGCTAACAAATCTCTAGAGGATATAGTATGCCTGACTTACCTCTGCTCTTTTTAAACAGAGAGTTTTTATTGCTAGTTATATCAGAGGAACAGAAAGGAGGCTAATTGGAAAGTAATTGGAAGTTACAGAGTTACAACAACAAATACTCGCAGGAATAGTTGTTTCTGGTCTTCCTTGAAAGGCAATTAGAGTTTGAAAGGCTAAAGGCTGTTCTTCCTACTTACCTTTATTAATATTTGTATAAGAATTTGGAATCTTGTTCTTGCTCAAAGAACAAAAAACTATTCTCTGGAATGAGATTTCACAGAGCTGTCCCAAAGGTAAATACTGAGTTGGCCAAAATGTCTGTTCAATTTTTTCCATAAGATAAAAAAAAAAAACACGTTTTTCATTTTCACCAATAACTTTATTAATTTGGATATTTCGAGTATGTGAGCTATCTCTTGCACAGTAGAACATTGATTGTTCCCAATTAATGTCTTCATTTGATCACTATAAACTTCATCAGTTCTACCAAACTGTGGAGCATCATTGTCAAGTGAGAAATCTGTAGCACAAAACTATGCAAACCACTTTTGACGTGTTCAATCAGTCACAGCACCTTCTCCATAAACTGCACAAATCTTTTTCTGCATTTCAGTTGCATTTTTACCTCTCTTAAAATGATAAAGCATAATATGCCAAAAAGTTTGTAATTGCTTCCATCTTCAATATTAAAATAGCTACACAAAAATTTACCAATTTTGATAAGTTTTTTTAGTGCATACTGATATGACAGTTGTCATGATACGATCTAACAAAATCATTTCAAGTGGGGTTAAAGACAACTAAGCACTACCATCTTATGGAAAAAAACAAAGGAACTTTTGACAACCCAATAGATCCAGGTTTGAGGGTGACTGTTAGTATGAGAATGACTATAAAATTACTATTGTTTCATTCAATCAATAATCAGTACAAGATCATCATTATTCATGTGTATGAATTTATGTATTTCTGGCTCTTCAAAACAACCTCTATCGATAATTTAGCAGGTAAACTGAGGGGCATGCAGCCTATATAAGTAGTACTCACATGAAGTCTTTCTGATTATAACATCCCTATTCCCTTTATGCTTGATGTTAAATAAAACTTAAAATTCTTTCTCTTTATAAGCCCAGGATCCTCTGCCTTTTATTGGGTTGGCCAAAAAGTTTGTTTTTTTCCGTACCATGACTCCAGTACCACTTAGTTGTCTTTAACTTCATTCAAAACAATTTTGTTAGATTGAATTGTGACAGCTGTTATTTCAATATGCATTTTGAAAAAACTTATCAAGATTGGTGAATTTTCATATGCCCACTTTAATATTGAAGATGGAAGAAAATATTCAACATTTTGGCATATTATGTTTTATTATTTTGAGAAAGGCAAAAATGCAACTGAAATACAGAAAAAGACATGCAGTGTATGGAGAAGGTGCTGTGACAGATTGAACATGTCAAAAGTGGTTTGCGAAGTTTTGTGCTGGAGATTTCTCATTGGATGATGATGCTCCATGGTTGGGTTGCCCAGTTGAAATTGATAGCGATCAAATTGAGACATTAATTGAGAACAGTCCATGTTCTACAATATCCTACAGGAGATAGCTAACATACTCAAAATATCCAAATTAATAAAGTTATTGGTGAAAATGAAAAAAGTCTCTTTTATGGAAAAAACTAAACTGAGTTTTTGGCAACCAGATACTATTTTCTGTTATACAGGTATTATGGTCTGGTGTTCAGGCAGTTATCTCTCATTTCCAGATGAGTTTTTAATTTTTAAATTATGATGCCTGGTTTAGGTCAGCCTTACAGCCTTACAATGTGTATGCTCATCCCTATTACTCAAATACTACTTTGCTACACTCCCCATCCCAGAATTCTTATAATATGTATTACTCTCTTCTCTCACCTGGAGGCTGTAGAAAGCACATTTTCTTTCTTTGAATAAGTTTGCTTTGCCTTAGGAGGCCTTAGAAAGCTTAGAGGCCCTAAGCTGAACATATTGGTTTATGGAACACTATTAAGTATGATTTTTCCCATTGTGTAGATGAGAAAACTGAAGCTTATAAAATTTAAGTAATTTACTCAGGCTTGCATAGCTCTTAAGTGGAGGATCTAGGAATTGAACTAGGTTTCTGTTTAACCAATATGCAATATTTCTTCCCCAAAATGAGGTATTTATCAGGTTGATTTATTATACTCTGTATCCTGTTCTATAATAATTTCTACAGTGATTTTTCCTCCAAATACAGAATACCAAATCTATCCCTATATAAAAATAAGAAATGTTTACTGGTGGCAGAAAGTAATATATGTTTTTTAAAAGAAATATGTCATGGAAGGGATTCTATATTACTTTGGTAGTATTTTAAGATTGCAAAGAACCACATTTGAGCACACTTTTATTTTTTGTCACATCCAAGTATGGCTTATATTCTCTCTATATTATTTATAGCGATTCCCTAAACCTCACTTGTTCTTGAATTTGCTTGTATGTAAAGAACTTTTTAAAAATTCCTTTTTTTGAACTAAGGCATTCAATGTTGAATGTGTATATGGGTTTAATAAATAATTTGATTTGTGTTTCTTTATTAAAGTTACATGTATATATCTCCAAAGTACCAGTCCTAACTTTGAATACTGAATCTCTTTCTATTACGTTAATAATTTGATAACTCAGTAATTTGATTAAAAAGAATTGAGTACAAAATAATATTGACAAGGTGTATGTTCTTTGTGGGTTTTTTTTATTGAAAGCAGCATAACAGGAGTCCTATTAGCAAGAGAGAGAAAAATGAGAAGTCATAATTAAAAAATAAACAATAATTCAATGTTTTATTAAAGGTCCATCAGTCACCATTTCATTTTATGAAACTACTTTTCAGTCTTTAGAAAAACTAATATGACCTAGAATGAGTCTATATTTGGCAATTTTTTTCTTTAAAGCATTTATATAAGATCTGATGAGTCCTACATTAAAACATGCTTGTATGCTTTTGGACAATCATGATTTGAAAAAAGCCAGTACACAAAACCTCTGAAAAGCCCCTCATCACTCTGAGTAGTGACAGTTTCACACAGACCACTGTCACTGCTGGAATGCCAACAGTAGTAATTGCTTTTTTCTCTAGGATCAATTTTCGTGCCATAATTCAGGCCGCTGAACAACCATTCAATCAATCTTTAGTCATGGTCCTTTAAGAAACTCCCTTTCCACCCCTGGCTGAGGTCAGTATTTGATTCAGGAAGATTTACTAACATTTTTGTAGCTCTAAATCTTTTCTCCTTTTATCTATTCTCTTTAAAATTTCTCTTGAACCATCATAATAGTAACAGAAAATACCCAGCCAACTATACAAGGTGGAGCAAAAGGAGATTTATAATTGTGAGTACATGAAACACAGAGTTTGTCCTAGCATTATTATTTATTAATTGTTGTATTATTTTCTATACAAACAGCCAAAAATCTACTTTTACCCCATCTTGAATTATGATGCTAAAACTACTATCCTTTCTTGCCATTTAGTTGAGAAGCATTGGGCATAATAAAGTGTTGATAGGTAAAGTAGAAATAAAAAAAGTATTTATTAGGAAGTATTGAGAATTTTAATTAATAAATGATATCCTTATTATAAGGTTAACATTATTATAATAATCTTATAGTGAATAAATAAAACTTAATAAATAGAAAAAGCAACGGGCTAATCCTTTTGCAAAACCTAATTCTTTTTTTTTTTTTTTTTACCCATGGCCAAACTGGGATAATTTAATGAGCAATATAAATAGAAAGCACTTTAAATGTAGAGGAATGCATTTACAAAGCTATGAAGGTAAAATGCAAATTTGACCTTAAAATGTATGTATCCAATGGAAAATTCTCTGAAGCAAGTTCTTTTTTTTAAATATATTCTATCGATTATGCTATTACAGTTGTCCCATTTCTCCCCCGTCATTCCCCTCCACCCTGCACACCCACTCCTACCCACATTCCCCCCATTTAGTTCATGTCCATGTGTCATAAGTTCTTTAGCTTCTACATTTCCCACACTATTCTTGCCCTCCCCCTGTCTATTTTCTACCCACCATCTATGCTACTTATTCTCTGTACCTTTTCCCCCTCTCTCCTCCTCCCATGCCCCTGTTGCTAACCCTCCATATGATCTCCATTTCTGTGGTTCTGTTCCTGTTCTAGCTGTTTGCTTAGTTTGTTTTTGTAAGCAAGTTCTTTTTATAATGTCATTGAAAAAATACCTCTCAAGCTTTTCTCACAAGCCCTGGTTCTACTTCATTTGTTCTTGCCACTCATATCATGTCTGTGCTTGTGGTTCTTCAGACTGGTTAGATGTTCTCTGTTCTCAAGTTTGCTTTTCTGGAACCAGCCTCAATGCTAGACCCTGTGTTCTTCAAATATATCGTGTGTTTCCCAGTTCAACAATTTAAATGGGGTTGATGATGGTGTACATAATTATATTGGCTCACAGCTCATGCATTTTAATGGAAAATTGTTCACTTTTATTTACTGAACATAATATTTCATAATTGTTTCAAATATTTTCCTTCAGGGACTTCATCTTTCTCTTGTAACATAAATGTAGAAGTGTTTTCAATATTAAATTTTCATAAAATGCCCACTTATACTGTTGGTGGTTGCCATTAAAAATTAAAAAAAAATGGTTCTGAATTCTTCTGTATTAAAAATAGTACCCATGCATATTTTTTTACCATTTCAGTGTGTATAGGCATGATTCTTAGAATGAACTTAATTCTGATAATTATTTTTGCTCATACTCTTAAAGAATGACTTTAAAATGTATTTGCCTTTATAGATTGCAGTATACAGCAACAAACATCATCTCATTAGATATTCATAATAAGACTCTAATTTCCTTAGGGCTTATATTGCAAATAAAAGAATTATGAAGTTAAATGACTTGTGCAAGGCTTCATCAGTGCAGATGCTTTCAAGTGCAAACAACAAAAACCCAACACAAGCTCACATAAATAGTACAGAAACTTATTGTTCACATAAGAGAGAAGGCAAGTTAAGTTTCAAGGCTGACTTCATGCCCTGGATAAAGCTATGGGTCTACTTCCCTCCAATTTTTTTTTTTTTTTTTTTTTTGCATTTTCCACTATGTTTTTTTGTGTGTGTGTCATCATTAGGCTCGGAATGAAATAACCAGAGGAAATACTGGTCTCAGATTTTTCTGAGTAAAAGTCCAACAAGGAGAGAGATGATTTCTTTCTGTGACTAATGTAAAATTAAATCCAAATTTCCCAGAGGCTATAACAAGCTTTATTTCATCCTATGGCTCAAATTTGGCTTCATCCTCACTTCTGATCTAACTTATGTTGACAGAGGTGTCATTCAGTCATAATTTTTTTATTATTGGACCCTCATAAAAATGGTTATCATGAGAAGACTAAGCAAACATATTGGTATGTGCATTTAACTGTTTAATTTCTCTCCCTCTGGTAAAATTTAAGCTCTCGGGTTAGGAGATGTGTCTCTGCAGCATGACATAGCCAAGTCCCTTGAATACAGTGCATAGTTAATAAATATTTGATTGTAAAGTTAATAAAAAGTGAAGGAAGTTCTTGTAATTATTTTTGTATGGCATTTAGTATTTTATTTAGGTTAAGTGGGGACCGGAGGCCATCAACTTCCTGGGGACAAAATATACTACAGGAAATCTGTTGGCCACTATCCTTGTTGCGCAGGATCTTAGTACATTTATATGCTTTCTCTCTTTAGTCTTTTACTGTCAATTTAACAAATACTGATACACCACTATATCTGCTTGCTAAAAAAAACTATGTTGCAGAAATTATCTTACATCTCTTTCTCAAATTAACTGCAATTAGTGGAAGTTCAATAACTCTGAGTTAAATTTTGCCTTCCCTTTAATTATTCAGACTACTCCAGAGTTTATAGCCCCAAAGGGATCAAATTTTACTTCTTTACCCATGGAGAAGGAACACTAAAATTCCTCCTTGCATCCTTGCATTGATCCCTGCTGTCATGCAGTGTCGATGTTTGATGCCCGGATCCGTAACAGCCTAGGGAATCCATGAGGTGGCCTTACTAATTTGGCTCACAGGCTTACTCTGTCCCTCCAGCGGATATGCAACTTCAGGCCTCATCTGAGACAGAGGGTTCTCAGACTTTGTCTTCTAATATTGCAACCCTTGGTGCTACCTACGTCAGTGCCTACACAGCCATCTGTGTAGGTGGTCCTCGGATTACTGATTTGGACCATGCATAAGTCTAACACATCAAAGCACTTCTCTTCACCGACCTATATCTAAAAGTCATATTATCATTTTAGTTCTCAAAGCATAAAGAATCCACACATAGCTGTTTTCTCCCAAGCTTGTTCATGCAAGAATACAGTGGACTCATCAATTAGAGACATTTTATCTTCAGTAAATTTGAGATGATTTTTTTTGTTATTTCTTTCACTAAAGAAGAGAAAAAGAAAATCCACAAATATAATCTCTAGTAGGATTCCCCACAATATTAAATACCTCTCATGTTGGACTTTGTTTTGGATACTCACTGATTTATGTAAATTGGCAGCATAAACTTGCAAAGCAAAACTCCAGGAAAAAACAATGATTTCATTAGGCCCAGTTCCATACTCTATTAGAGTATACTGAGACATCAAATAATATTTACATTTATATTATGAAAAATATGTTATTTTTGACATGAAGAACTGGTATCTAGTTATGACATGAATAGTTACCTTCAAATGAAATAGAAAATCATGAAGTTTTGTGTTACAAGCCAAAGCAGAGGAATAGGAAGATGCTGTAGTGTTACTGAAGAGGAACTGGGCTACGACACAAGACACCCACATACAGTCCGTGCACTACGCCTGCTCCGCTGGGCGCCCACTAAGTGATAGGGACATGTTGTAATAACTAAAGTCTGGAATGCTTCATCTGGGATAATAATAATAGCTAAACTCGAAGGTGGAACATCGGATTACATGAGACAAGGCATATGATGTGATTATCAGCTTAGTGCCTGGTTCACAATAAATATCTGAAAGACTATTAAAATATTTAAAAAATAAGTTGAATTAGAAGCATTCTGGGGGCTTGCTGGCACTTTTAAGAAAAATAATTATTAAGAATTTATTTTTTTACTCTTGAACAGTTGCTCTTTATTTTGACTCCTTTTCATAGTCCTTGTCTTTTTTCTTTCCCCCCAAATGAAGGTACACAACTGTATAGTTCTAACTTTGTATGTAGAGGACAGTATTTAATGGAACTACATCTTCCTGATTCTGTTGCAGCCTAAAACCTTGAATTATGGACAAAAGAAATCCCAATTCAATATAACAATGTCCACCTGTATTTAACACATTTTAACTTATTTCATCCTCTCAGCATCCTACAAGAGGGGCAGGCAAGTCTTATTATCCCATTTTACATATTCAGAATTGGTTCACAATGAGGTTAAATAATTTCCCTAAGATCTCATGTTTGGAAAATGGCAAGATGGTAAGTTGATTATAAAATCCAGTGATGCTTTCTTTCTACTATATTATCTCCTCAGTATTTTTTTAAATATAGCTTCATCTTTAGAAAAAATACATTTTACTTATCTTTCTTTTCATTCTTTTGTCTTTTAACTAGGCGAAGCCATGTGTAAACTGTGCCTTTGTCTCCTAAGACTTATAGAAGAATGAAGTCTTAGGAGGTATAGGGGGCAATTCATTTTTCTGTATAATACTGGGTTATTCATCTTTTGTAATGAGAATGTCCAAGCGATTGGAAGAAGTTTGCTAAGGGACTTAACAAGCCAGTATCTAATTAGTTCTTCCCTTCCTCATGATTCTCAGGATCATTCCGTCAATTGCAGGAAGGATGCACAGAACTCAGGCAGTTGTCCTGGTGGCTATGGTTTGTTACAGTGGGAGGATGCACGGCAGGAACGCATGGGAAGTTTCTTCTGCCCAGTACAGCCCGCTGGGAACTCAGTCTAAGGACTCTGCTGGGCACTGGTCATACAGGGACCCTCTTCCTGCGTGAACAGCCACAATCATAGAAATTCCCGATTCCCAGAAGGAAAACATATGTTCACCATAAATCAGATCAGCACAGTGAATTCACTGACCCAGGCAAACAGAACAGCCATGCCAATGCAGAGAACTTCAAAAGCTAAATGCCCAGACACCAGCTTAGAGCCAGCCCTGCAAAAGGATCCATTGAAAGAACAACATTAGGCCTACTATGTTAACCCTCTCCTATACATTTTACAGTGTCAGTATGTGAGAACAGTGGAACTCGTCACATTTTGAATCAAAATATACAATTTAATATGAGAAAGAACACTGAATAATGGCAGTAATCTTCTGTTACCAGTAAAAGAATCCTAATTATCTAAGCCTGAGTTTTAAAATTTTTCTTCAGAATTTTGCTGTCATTATAAAGACAAATCAGAATCATTAAATATAACTCAGGAACACACATTTATTGAAGTCCATTTGCTTGTTCTCTCCTGCACTGTTAAAAAAGGAATTACAGAGCTTTGGTAAACCCAAGGCCATAGTGGTTGAGAGAGATGTGCATGGATATTTCACATGAGGAGTAGACTATAGTAAATGCTTTAATAAGTGTTCAAAGGATTAAGGAAGTGTCAGAAAAATGAGTATGAATTCCCTTTAATAAGATTTTTCAAAAGCTGTAGGAGCTAGCGACCTTTGAACTCTATTGTTTTTAAAGATTTCTGTGCCAAATATAGTATAATGGCATCTTTGATATAGGGAACAAACACAGCTGTGAATGTACAACATTGCATACTTTCACATACTATAATATGACACAAAAATATACATTAGAGGTCTGTCTGGAAAAATTCCAGCCATTGTTAATATAATGAGAACCGTTTGTGGGACATTAATGTAACCTGGCAGCCAAGGAGAGTGGACTGGAATGCACATGTGTGAACAATGATGACTTCACTGTACTAGTCAGTGGAAGCAGTTGGTGCCATTGAGTGAGTATATGTACTGTGTGGCCATCACATTCAAAATGAGTAAGAGAGTAGAGCAACAAATCTGCATTAAATTTTGTGTTATGCTGGAACATTCCTCCATGGAAACTGTTCAGATGACTCAGAAGGCTGCAGCTATGGGCAGCTGATGATTGGCAGCTTCATCACAACACCACTCCTGCTCATGCATCACATCTCGTGTAGAACTTTCAGCAAAATATCAAATCACCCAGGTGACTCAGCCCCTCTATATCCCAAATTTGGCAATCTGTGACTTTGGGCTTTTCCCAAAACTAAAATCACCTTTGAAAGAGAAGAAATTTTGGACCATCTATGAAATTCAAGAAAATACGACAGGGCAGCTGATGGTGAGTGGGAGAGCTGTGTGAGGTCCCAAGGTGCCTACTATAAAGGGAACTGAGGTGCCGTTGTCCTACGTACAATGTTTCTTGTATCTTGTATCTTCTTCAGTAAATGTCTCTATTTTTCATAGTACCTGGCTGGATACCTTCTGGACAGACCTCATATATAATTAATATAATGACAATGGTATAAATTATATGTATATTATGCTATTAATTTTATTTTCCATCAAATTAATTATAAGTAATAATGGAAGTGTGAACTAAGTCACAGTTGCAAGGATTTTGAATTTCCTACCAAAGGGATTAGTTTACTCATCTTCTTTCAAAAAAGGGGAACTATCCCATCCATGGCTTAAGTTAAGTAGAAATTTTTTCCCCACAATATTGAAAAATCAAGTGATAACACTGTGTTAATATTTATCACTTAGGTAATTAGAAGGGTTTTAGGAGCTCTGTGATAGGAACTGTGGATAAAGACAAAATATGTATTTATCATAAATTATTTGATTACAACTGATTTATTTTTTGTTGATTCATTTGGATTTGAGTTTTGTCTCATCACCAAAAAAAAAAAAAAAGAAAGAACAATAACAAAATTAGCAAGACTTGGTCTGATTGTTTTGGTATGTTTAAGCAAATTCCTTGAGAAATTATATTACATTATTAATAAATATTTCAACTTCATTGAACTTAGATTATTATCTGATGCATATATGTGTTTAGAAATTATAAAATGGGTTTTCCTCCAAGCAACTGAAAAACTTTTATTCATCTTTTTAGAATTTGTATTGGACTATGTCTTCCTACATTAGTATGATTGAATTAAAATACTAGGAAAACACTGAGATTCAATATGTAGTAATTTATTCTAAATCCTAGGTACAAAGTGTACTTATAACTATAAAATAAAATTACTGTATATAAAGTGTGTAATTAAGGTATTAAACATTATTCACTCACATTAATTACATTTTTATTTTATACTTAATTTTTAGTATTTTTTATTTTTCAATCAAGATTTTTAGTTTCTATTCAATCGGGACAAGATGTGCTTGGGATGGTATTAGAAATAATTCAGAAGTAAGACATAAGGAGACAACCTTATTAAGGATATCATTTATGTAAACTATTTTAAAAAATATCAAAGAGCCACTAAAATGGGTCATATAGTACAAATGATAGATTTGGGTTTTGAAACAAATGCTGCATACTTTCCTCCTTAAAAACTGTGCCATTCTGAGGAAGAACTAATTATCTTAAGGCTCAAAGTCTACTGTTGCCAAATGGTCTCACAGTTAGCGACAGAAGAGAAATGAAGTACGGAGCAGTAAACCTTGGGGATTCACCTGGCCTCCTTTGCAGCCAAGTTTGTTCCTATGGCGTCAGACAACAGTTAAAAGAACCTGAAATTGAAGGTGATTCAGAAAAGGGCAAACTGGAAAGTGAAACTCTCTCAACCAGGTCATCCATATCACAGCAAAAGAATAACCAGAGCATAGTGAAAGAATAAGAGGAGGAAAGGGATGTTTTAAAAAGCAGAATGAATAGGTAATTATCCTTATGCATATGTAGAGAAGTAGAACAAACACTGACATCATATACAGGGGTGGGCAAAAGTGGTTTTACAGTGGTTTAACACAGTGGTGTTACAGTTGGAAATAATGCAAGTCAGTAATACAGTTATTAATAAACAAATGATACGAGAATAAATTCACAATTCTAAACCTACTTTTGCCCACCCCTGTATAGTATCAACCTTCACTAACTGTAATTTTGAGAAACCATATTCCCTATCTCTAGCCCTCAATTTCCACACAAATAAAAAACAAAGATGAGCTAAATTATTTCTTAAATGTTTTTAATGCTCATAATCTATAAATCTTTATATAAAATTCCCCATTTTAAAACTATTTTAATGTAAGCACTATAAGAAATATACCTTGTTCATCTTGTCCCAGCACATGGTAGGCATTCAAAATATTTGTAGAATGAATGAATACGCCAGAAAATAAAAGAGCGGGGTCAGTGGGTGTGTATCTGACTGTCAGCAGATGGAGCATCGCTGCATTGAAACCTAGTCTCTCCTTCCTCTTTAGTGTGACCGGCACCCTCAGTGGTGGGTGATGGTGGGACAGGATGGGTAAGGAGGGAGTCCCTAGGAAATTTCAAAGTTTCTCACAGGTTTGCACATCCCTGGTTTAAAAAGCTACAAAATGGTGCCCTGGCTGGCATAGCTCAACGGATTGAGCGCGGGCTGCGAACCAAAGGGTCGCAGGTTCAATTCCCAGTCAGGGTGCATGCCTGGGTTGCGGGCCAGGTCCTCAGTGGGGGCCACTCGAGAAGCAACCACACATTGATGTTTCTCTCTCTCTCTTTCTCCCTCCATTCCCCTCTGTCTAAAAAATAAATAAATAAATAAATCTTTTCAAAAAAGCTACAAAATCGTTTTTAATGTTCAAGACTAAAGAATACCATTTCTGACAGGATATCTGTTATTTAAATATCCTTAGACCTTCAAGCTGTGGTCAGATTTCACTTTCCTGAGGAAAAGTGTCTAATGTTTCCATGGCTACACTTTCAAGCTGAATAAATTAGAGAACAATATCATTAAAGTTAACAAACACATATTTAATTTCAAAATATATTTTCCTAACTGGTACATCCTGCCTGGCTAATCCTTGCCAAATGTAGCCATACAATTTATTTAATTCATTTCTTCTTACTATAACAAATCACTGGACTAGTTTGAATGGAAATCTGTATCACCTGACTTTTCAAAGATGTAATGTTAGTACCAGTTGGGAGGATATAAATATACCTGCAATAGTTGTAACAGTCTTTTCTTAATGGCCATAAATTTGCAAGAGAGATCCAATTTCCAAAAATTCATGTTGCAAATTCCGTTAAATTAGGGTAGATACTAAGAAGACATGGAAATTGTAATTTTTATTTTCAGGTAGGTCTTTGAGTTTGAGAGGACATTAAATCACACTATGGAACATTGATCTGTCAGATGAAAATTTAAGCTATGGTCCGTTTTCTGACTTGCAGTCTGGCACTACACATTTATTTTTCTGTCTTGTTTTGCTGTTCCTAGAAATTAATAATGACAGAAATAAACACGTTTAATAAAGTAAGATCTCCAGCAGTGGATTTTGACACAATCTGATTTATTTGTTTAATCTTGAGCCTTCAGTGGAGTTGCTGAGACAATAAAGAGCTTTAAATTATGAGTACTGTATTTAAAAGTGGAAACTTTACATGGACATACTGAAAGCTGTACCAATTTACAAGATAAAAATTATTGAAAACACTTCAAATCTACAGCCAACTTTAAATAATGCACTCACACTGGCCCAGGTGACTTGTTTAATATGTTCGGAAAGCTCTTAAAGTAGTTGAGGGAGACTTTTGAAGAAAAGCACTGAGACACTGATTCCATGTAGGTAAAGGACATGGCCATTAATACCGTTCTCGAGCTGAAACTGATTAGATAACAAACTTCAAATATTAAAATTGAGAGGTTTAAAGCATAATTTTCTCAAAGAAAAGAAAGTTTCAGTATCTTAGAACTAACAGAGATTACTTAAAACTGTCTAGTTCAGTTTTCTAATTTTTCTGAAAAGAAACGTGATCTCAGAGGTTCAGGTTATTTGCCCAAGGTCAGTGAGAGAAAAGAACCAATTAATTCAATTCATTTTCTTCTGAATGAATTTCAGTTGCAAATATTCGAGTTTTTATGTTAATGCCACATTTATATAAGGCAGTAAATAAACATGAGAAGTACAGCGGCTTATTCATTCTGTCCACTCAACAAACATTTATTTGGCACCTAAGAAGTGCCAGACCTCGTTCTAAGTACTGGGGTTCTACAATTTTACAAAACAGAAATGTCACTTGTTGTCAAGTACTTTACGTTCTAGTGAGAAGAAATGGCCAGTCCACAATATAGTAAATAAATTAATGAAAGAAGTAGCTTAGGCAGTAAGTCTTAAGCAGAAAATTAAAATTGGGTGACACAACAGTAAGCAACTTGATGTCTATTTTAGATGCTGTGTTCAGGGAAGGGGCCTCTGATACAATAAATTTAAACTGAGATTCAAATTGCAAGGATGTAACCCTATAACCCTATGAATATCCTGGGGGAGATCAGTACAAGGAGCAAACAGCTGGTGTAAAATCTCTAAAGTAGGAAGGGTTTAGATTTTGAGGACTCCAGGAGAGCAGTTTTCAAATCTGTGATCATAAATTTAAACACCACTCTCTGTTGTTCTGTAGCAGCACGTGGTAAGTTCTTAGGTGCAGCTGCACCTTATAGGGATGATGTCCGGAGTCTAGGCTTGGCTAGGGAAGTACAGCAGAGGGAGAAAGGATTCAGAAAGTTCAAAGGTTTGTGTATCCTCCCAATGATCATCATGGGCCTTGAACGCTAAGCTTAAAAAAGAAAGAACTTGGAAGAAACTAAGTGAGAAAGTGGCAGTCTCAAGTGATTGAAGATCTCCGTGAATCAGAATAAAGTTTAGATTAATAGTGAGAAGCTCCCCAAAGCATGGGAGCATTTCTGTTAGTTATTATAAATAACAGCTCTCAGTGGCATGTGCATTTTATTAGCAATACAGATGCAGAAAAGGCTTTTGGAAAGATGATAAGATGTCTTAGAAAATGGTATCAGTTATATGCTTTAGGCACTTCTTAATGTGGACAATCTTTATTCCAAGTATTTAATTATGTATCTTTGGGCAGTTTCTTTTAACTATAGGGACCAATGCTTCTCATTAAAGAATGATGGTCCTTTCGATCTCCCAAATCCAGTGTATTGAGAGTCCCTCAAACTTCACTAGCTAAAACTCCAGCAGTTACCCAAATCTCTTTGTGTTCAAATATATGTGATGGAATAAGTGTGCTAACACCAGAGCCTGACTGTCACAGGGTTGACGCCTCTGCACAGGTCACCCAGGTAGTCATTGTGACACGCACAAACAGTCCAAGCCTTGAACCAAAGCGACGCTCAGTGATGTTTAATTGTGGAAAACATGGGATAAAAAACAAAGGTGGTTTATTTTTACATTTTTACTCATTCCAAGCAGTAAACTTTTTTTTTTTCCACAGAAGCAAGAACCACATAAATTCTTCCTATCACTACAGTGGAGCAAACAACACAGAGGTAGTTTACAGAGGCTGTGGGCCAGAGAAACTGCAGCCACAGCAAAAAGAAAAAAAAGAGGGGATGTGCCTCACAAGTAGAGAGAGAAACCCCTTCTGGGCAGTCAGTAACTAACCTGAAGCATTTTGCAAAGCCCCTTTAGCAATATAACTCATGAAAGTGCATAACTCATAAAAGAATATTACTTAAAGGGAACTTCGAGGAAATGAGGGGTTGAGATTTCTGCAAATAATAGAAACCTGATAAATGGAAATACATCTTAGTGCAGACCACTATTAGTGGGGAAGTGTTTGTGACACAAAAAAAGAGAATGAACAGAGTGTGGACCAGTCAAGGATGAAGAAGAGTTTAAATAGAAGCATTGTCTAGCTTCTCTTGGATTTTTATCAAGGTCTTAACAAGAAGGAATGGACAGGCTCATGTCAGTATCAGAAACCCATTGAATGTCATTTAGAATCCACCGTAGGTATATAATGATATGTAACTTTACCCTGTAGTCTTTTTAAACCAAACCTTTTTAATTTTTTAATATTGTGATGAAACCAAATAATCAGGTATTCATGTGATCATGATAGATTCCTGTAATCCGTGTTATTTATTTAAGCTGAATTCAGTTTATATTTGTAAACTTGCATATGTTAGCTTACTTTTTATCTGGAAATAATTACTGTCATCATGGTAGAAAGGGGACACTGTCCTGCTGAGATTGCATTCTCAGAGCTTTTCTGAAATCAACAATCTTTTTCTTATAAAGTCGTCGCCACTGATGATTGCTTAGGCATTTAATAGAAAAACATGATGAAACACTTTCTCTGGAGTTTTTAAAAAAACACAGTGTGATAAGAAAATGTTGAATTCTCAAAGTTATAAATGAAATGTTATGTTTTTGATAATTTTTAACAGGAATAAATGAGTTTATTTTATCTGGTAATTGCTCAAGCCAGCACCATGTGTACAGTTTACACATATAGATTAATACAGCACGGATTGGGTAAAACTCTTCAGATACATGGGTGAATAAAAAAGTCAATATGAGAGCGGCTGTTGCAGTCCCAGGCAGGTGGTGCATTATGGTTGACTTGCAAAATCCAGTAGAAAGATTGAAGAGGGCTGTGGGCCGTCTGGAGGCAGGATCCCGTGCCTCTGACATGCACTGTAGGTGTGGAAACCATGCTCCAAAAGTAGGAGCAGTTTCCTCTGTGCAAGCATTTGACTCACAGCTTGCTGGTCCTGTGGCAGAGTAGCTGAGGATTAGTGAAGAGATTGGCGGAGTTGTGCAGAAACATGCGGAGGTGGTCCATGCAGATCTGAGGTTGGAGCGAGCTCTCTTGGTTACAGCCTGTCAGTGCCAGCAGCCCACAGGCAGTAAGCTTTCTGATTTGTGGGCTCCCATCTCAGAGCAGATCCAATAAGTGAAAACCTTTCAGGAGAAGAACTGAGGTTGCAAGTTGTTCAGTCACCTGTCAGCTGCCAGCGAGAGTATCCAGGCTCTGGTTTGGGTGGCCGTGGCACAGAGCCTGGTCCTTATGTGAAAGAAATAATTGATGCTGCCCTGTTCCGTACACACCGAGTCCTCGAGGAGTACAGAGCTGTGGATGAGAAGCACATGGACTGGGTCAAAACTTCCTTGAGTATGTGGACAGAGCTGCAGGCTTACATAAGAGTTCCATAACCACCAGCCTGGCCCAGAGCAAAACAGGGCCTGTGACAAAAGAACTGAGTGAGTGGATTGCCATCAGGACCCTCTGCTGGATCAGGTCCTCCTCATCCCTCCCCAGCCAGGCCCATCTCCCCCACCAATGCCTCCCAGCTCAGGGTCAGCTGACACTGCCTCATACCCAGCACTGTTTGTACAGATTAATCAGGGGAGAGCATCACACATGCCCTGAAATGTATATCTGATGACATGAAGACTCACAAGAGCCCTGCCCTGAAGGCTCAGAGTGGTCCAATACGAAGCAGTCCCAAACCATTGTCTGCCCCTAAATCAGGCATCAGTGCATCCCCAAACCAACCACAAAAAAAGGAACCAGCTTTCCTTGAATTCGAGGGCAGGAAGTGGAGAGTGTAGAATCAGGGGAATGTTTCCAATCTGGTGATTGATGACACCGAGTGAAGCAGGTGGCTTACATACGTATATATATACATGTGTCAACACAATATCACAAATCAAGGGCAAAATTAACTCCATTTCACTAGATAACTGTAAGAAACTTGGTCTGGTGTTCGATGACGTGGTTGTTGTGGGGATAATCAGTAGTAGGGATGTCAAAGTTCAGGTAATATGTAAAGTGCAATCATATTCATTAACAAAACAGATGGCCGCCATGTTTATCTGAGCAAGAATTCTCCAGATAGTGAGATAGCCACTGCCAAATCTTCTGAGATCAATGTCTTCATTTCTGCAGAAGGCAGTGACTGTAATGGATTTCTCATTCCTGAGCAGTTCAACACTCTGTGGAATGGGAAGAAGTTGGTGACCACAATGACAGAAATGGCTGGCTAAGCAAAGTGCCACTGGGGGATTATTCCACCAACAGCAGTCTTCTGGGAAGAATGAAAGAGTCCCCAGGAAATAACAACTCAAAAAGTTTGCACAAGTTAATCTTTTCCGAACAATGAGCATGAAGGTAGGAGACGCTGGGGTGATTCCAGCTGGATCTTCTAACCAAACTCATTTTTCACTCTTGACAAGTGAGGCAAGGCTTGCACTGGACCAAAGGCTGCAGCTCAGCCACCTAACATCCCAAGCAAAATTGTTTCCTATATGTTTCCTGTTACTCTGCATTCGATCCTGTTTCTGCCTGAACCTGAGATAGGAGGTTTTCCTGTACCAGCTGCTATGGCAGTGCCCTGCACCCAAGCCTATTAAAGGACTCTTGGACCCTTTCTTTCTCTAGGATCTGTGCCCAGAAACTTCCTACAGAAATGACTTAAAAAGAAAAAAAAAAAAGAAAGGAAAAAAATCACCACAGCACTCCAAGGAATCCAGCACTCCTCCGACTCCCATGTTAGGTGCCTGCCATCCATCCTCACTGTCTCCTTTGCCCTGTCAGCCCAGTGGCTTTGGCTTCCATCCAGGCACTTGAACAAAGGACTAAGATCTCCACGGCAAGCTGGTTTTAGGTCTTATATAAGAATCTGGCATAGTGTTGTTAATGCAGATTTCAGTTTTTCCCTCTCAGACAAACATACCAAAAAAATGCAGCTTTTCTTGGTGGGACAAGAGATTGCCCTGTGACTCTACCCACTTCCAGAAGCCTGTAAAAATAAACATTTGTGTACTTAAAGTTATACAGAAAACAGAATAAAATTGACACCAAAAATAAAAGTAAATATTCCATTTATTAAGCAAGTATTTAAATACTAATTTAGTATTTACCATGTTCCAGGCCATATTTGGGCAGTTGGAATAATTCAGCAGAGATCTCTGTCTGTGTGGTACTGAAGTACAAATGTGGGAAGATAGGTAATATGCAGTAATAGTAAATTTATACACCATGTCTAAAGATTTTACATGTTCTAGGAGGTGAAGTAGGCAGTAGACTCTAACATTAAATAGGGTGATAAAAGGTGACCTCAACAAGTACATAAGAAGTAAGTAAAGACTTGAGAAGCTGTGGGAATTGGTCATGCAGATATGTAGGTAAAAAGTTCCACCTGGGTTAGCACCTAGTCCAAAACTCCATGGTAGGAGACCACCCACAATGTCCAAGGACTATCAAGAGAAACAGACTCTGTAATGGAGTGCTGGGCATGGAGTTTGTAGAAAGAAATATGGTCAGAAGTTGTAGACAGACAGATTGATTGATAGATAATCATATTCTAGCCATTAATCTACTTTCTTGAACTACTATAGTGTATTCTTTCTTTTATGGTTTCATGGTAATGATATAAAAGACAGGTGACTAGACAGTTTAATGATTTAATTAGCATAGCCAGGGAATATTTTTTCAGACATTTCACAATGTTGCAATCCACACATTAGGTACTAAGCTTGTCGTGTCTGTTTAAATTCGCAGTTGGACTGATGTTTACCACCATGAGAAAATTCTAAAACCATGCTCCTTTTATTGACAATATTTAGGGTTATTTGTTTTCTGAAACTGGGTCTTTAACTTTCTGTTCAAGAATTAGATTAACAAAAAGAGGTTGTCAGAAATAATATTACATAAAGTCTTTTTTTTCTAGTTTATTGAGAAAGTTACAGAGGTAGAAGTGAGCCACAGAAGAAATGAGCTCAAGAAACAAATTATAGAAGCAAAAGAAGGACTGTTGGAGTGTAGCAGAGAGAGAGGGAGAAATGGGGAAACAGAGAGAGAGAGAGAGAGAGAGAGAGAGAGAGAGAGAGAGAGAGAGAGAGCATGGAGAGATAAAAGGGGAGGAGAGGTCGGGAGCGCTCCTTGCAGGGGGAGAGAGAGCAGGCTTGGGGGCACGGGGGAAGGGAAGGGGACAGGTATGCTCCGTAGACAGAACCACTTACATAAAGTCTTAGTAGACTAAGTTCTGTGTTGTTGGTTAGTCTTATAGGTGAAATGGATAGATGCCTTCATCACAAATGACCTCCCAGCTACGAACATTGGAAACAGTGGAAATACTCCAGTTTCAGGGCGAACTCCATCGTATTTAAGCTCATAAAATATGAGGACCTAAGTCCCTGGAGCAGAAGGAATTTAACATATACAGTATGCCAAGACAACAACTGCAAGAAAACTGGAGGCATGGAAGTGTTACACTTGTTTAATACTTTAGTTAGCCTACAGCAATGATAACCACAAACTCTATGAAATGTTATTTGTGCCCACATACTTACATTAATTTTCTTTTAATCTCTGTATGCCCCAGGAAATATTTCAATTGAATTTTACTTTTTTTGTAAGAAATCAAGAACTCTTCCATCCAGTCTTATTTACTTTAACTTTTTTCATAGTTACTTCCAAACCCTAAATGAATTTAAGAGCAAGAATTTATCTTGCATTTACTTCTTCAATATATGAGTATAAAAATGACATGGGGTAATGGGTTCGGTGAACTTCAATATAATTCTGATATTAGGCATTTTCATCTAATGGGTTACTCAATCGTTAATTTGTTAAACACTTATTTATCTAATTCATGTTAGAGATCCATCTCTGTACACATAAAACAAAGTAATCGTTACTTTTGGAGGCAGTAGGTGCAGTGGCTGCAAAGAAGCTTTGTGATCAGATATTCTGAGTTCAATACTCTACCTCCTTTAGCTGTGTCTCCTTAAGCAAGTTAACGAGCCTCTCCTTACCTCAGTTACTCTATGCCAAAAATGGGAATCCATCCCAACACCTGCCACATTGTGTAACTGTGAGGAATAAAAAAATGAATCATGTAAAGGGCCTGTCATCTAGTAACAATGCAACGAATAATACTATTTTTATTATATTCATATGTGTACATTTGAAAGTATCCCATGGTACAGTTATGATATTACTTAGGAAATGTGGGATGATTTTTCATTTTTAAAATGCAATATCTTTTAGCAGTGCAAAATGGTGAAATCTCTGGTGAAAAATGGTGAAATGTCTAATGGCATAGCTCAGTTTTTGAAAAGGGAGATGAAGAGCATTTTCAAGCTCCCGGTGAATGGCTCACAGATATCGTGGGTACAGAGTTTCAAAGATGATGAGAATAAGTTTGAAAAAATGTTTTATGTTTGATAAACTCTAAAATTTTCCAAAGGTACACTACAGATGTCTCTGTGACATTATTTCAACATAGTATAAGAAAAAATATTTTCCAACATAATGAGTATAAGAGAGATAAATGACTCATAAAATTATTTAAACTATGTTTATTAACTTCAAGGGAAAACTGGAAATGATATGTAAGAGTGAATTCTTACAGTTTTTAAGCAGCTGTGAGAGTTTTTGAATTTCTAAGTCTATTCTCTAAACCTATGTTTAGTCACAAATCTCATACTAACTTACCAAAAGATAATAAGTATGGCTGAGGTTAGAAATCCATATACATATAGCTAAAGATTTTTTTATTGGCAAGATAATTGAAACTTAACACTGAATTTAAAGTGTGCAGCAAGCTGATAAATGAAAAAGTAGATATCCAAGTTAAGAAAATGAGAATTTAGGAACCAAATAAGGGTGGCAATAGGTGTAACAAACTGTGTTTAGGCTCAGAATTTTTTTAACTTCTTGAGTAGGTACATCAGTGTGAGAAGCCATACAAGATAGAAAGATGCCTAGTGAGATCCGATTAGAGAACTGTTCTTCCTGTTTAAAATGCACAGATACTAGAATTTAAAGCTCTACAGAGATTACCCAGCACAATGCTCTCTATCCTCCCACCCCACATTATTTTCTTGATAGATACATCAAAACTCAGAGTTCAGCACTGTCCTAATCCTCCAAAAATGTGCTTTTCTCCCCCAACATTATGCCCCTGTTTAAGCAGAAATGTAGTGGTTAAGGAGAAGGGAGGCCAGAACTGTTTTACACACTTGTCATTCTTTTGGTCCCTGTACCAGAGCTGCAAAATAACCTTACAACAGCAGGAACTAAGGTAACAAGTCTTAATTTGCCTAAAGAAATCATTCAAAAACAGATAGAGTAGAACAATTAAGAGATCATTTTCATTTCAGCTCAATGTGGGAAGAAGTAATTGGTTTTAATATGTAATGCAATTATTGTAAGAATTGAATTAATCCAGGTAAAACACTTGGAGCAGTCCTTGACATGTAGAGAACAACCAGAAAATAATAGTTATTTTCATAGCTGTAGTAATAATTAGTCTTTAATTTGAATAATATCAACAAAAGCAGCAACAGCTTAAGCTACTACTAAAAATTAGTGCACATTGCCCTGGCCAAGTACCTCAGTTGGTTAGAGTTGTCATTCCCATACACCAAAGTTGCAGGTTCAATCCCCTGTCAGGGCACAAACAAAAATCAACCAATGAATTCATAAACAAGTGGAACGACAAATTGATGTTTCTCTCTCTCTCTCTCTCTCTCTCTCTCTCTCTCTCTCTCTCTCTCTCTCTCTCAAAAGATCAGTAAAAATTAGTGCATTTTGGGGTTAACTATGAATGAGGCTTTAGGCTGTTTTATGTAGATTTTCTCATTTATTCCTACATATTATCTCAGTTCCACAGCTAAGGAAGCTGGAGTATAAAATGGTTACAGAAAACTCCAAAAGTTTTACAGCTTTTCAGGCAATGATTTGTAACAGAACTACTGAAATACTTTGGTAAAAGAAAGGTAGTCCTGGATTGCAAACCCATTGATCAGAGTTTGAGACCCAAATCTGCCCCTCTTAAATTAGGTTCCCTGCCACCTGCCCCCACATCTATCAAATTAAGAGGCTGGATTACTAATTGTTTAAAGTTCCATCTAGTTCTTCCTTGTGCTTCCATATTTAAGGCTAACCATAAAAATTCCTACAGTTTTTTGAGTACTTTAAAATTTTAATTTTTGGTTTTATCCAGTTAAGTCATAACTACTTTCTACATTAAAGAAAAGTTATCACAATGAAATCTCCACTGTACTGGAAATGCAATGTCTATTCTATCTGTTCATTCTATGATTTTCCATATTGGACAAGTAAATCAAGCAAATCTAGGGACATTGCATACTGTATTTCTGACTTTTTGTTTACAAGGAAGCAAGGGAAATCCTTCTGACATGATAGCAACTTGGGAAGAGGTCATAAGCTTTATGAAGAGAAGATCTGCCTGCTATGTATGCTTCAGAGAGACAGAGATGCTCTCACACCCTGGCCTGGTTACAGGCACGTTCACACCGAGGCCTGAGTGCTGTACTGCAAAAGGCCTACAGTAGGGAATTCACTTTTTTTTTTCAGTTAGTAGCTTTTCCCCCTAACACCTTACTAAACTATCTTAATTTAGCACACTGTAGAACATATGCTTTTGGGTTTGTTTGTTTGTTTTTCCCTATAATTTATAGCATTTTTGTTTGGCCTCATGTGCTTAATTTCAATCCACACAAACCATTTATAATCTTTAGTGAGAAAATATGTATAGTAAGGGAAATATGTTTTCTTCAACCTATCCTCAATGTATTTTTAAACCTGATTTTCTCAAGACTTGCTAGATCAATATTGTATTCTTAAATATATGTATTTAAGAATAAATAAGTGGGTTATATGACAGTTAAAATTTTATAACCCTTAATTGTTGATATTGTACAGTTTTCTGTCTTTTACCCCGCCTCAGCCCTTGTATTAATTTTAGTAGTAAACCAGTATACATACATATTTATATATACATAAGTAATTTTACTGTTCTTGTCTTGACCTCAAGTCTTTGAGAGTCAGACTGTCTCAGTGAATATAATAAAAATAACCATTTTTTGAATTATTTTACTATGTTTCTACAGATATTACACAAAATATAAAAATGCTAAGCTTTTTTCATTAAAAAATGTGAACATTGTGTCTACAGCCATACCACCCTGATGCGTCCAATCTCATCTAAAAATGTGAAAATTGTGTGGTTTATATGTAAGCGAACACAAAGAAGGAGTGGAGTCCCTTTGAGATTAATGATTGTTTTGAAAATATTTCTTGTGTAACTATTTTTGCTTATTAATTGGGGTGATGTTATGGTCTGATCTTTCAAAGCAAGTTAACCAAGTTACTATCAGTAAGAGTCAGCAAAAATCATGACTGCTGTCGTTTTCCTAGCAGGAACCGGAAGTCACAGCAAGCACTTTCCCCTACCAGCTTTCCCCACTCAGGCTACCTGGCTTCCAATCAGAAGTCTTAGTCCTAATCTAGTACTCAGAGTAATTTCTGCTATCAGTTAAGGGCTCATATCTCCCAGGTCATACCTCAATAATTCTCAGTGAATCTCATATCCTAGATCATTTGACTTCTCCATTAAGATACATTCCTGCCTGAGGCCCTGTTAGCATATGAAGAATCCTCTTATATCATTATTTTTTCCTCGTAAGACTCCTAAATTCCTGCTGTTAAGATTCTCTGATTCAGTTTTTCAACCTCAAGATTGGTCTTTCAATAATTCAGTGCCCAAATTATGACCAAGCTTTTTACATAGTTTATGCAATATATTGCATCTACCCTGGTAAGCTTATCCTGCAGTTCCAATTTCACCCAGGTGGGTGTGCTTTTATCTCAAAGTCCTGACACCCAGCTTTTCTTGATCACTGTTGCCTTGAAGAAGCATCATGACTTATGCATGCGAACCATGTTACAAGTAATTTGTGTCCATAAGTACAAAACACATGAAACATTTTCACTGCTATGAATTTAAAGAACCCTGTGTAAGGATGGATGGATTAACTTGGTATTCAGGCTCTTAAAATACTGGTTTAAGTTTTACTTTTGTACTTACTAGCTCTGGTTCTCAGAACACATAATTTAAATTTTGTAAGCTTTAATTTTCTCCTTTGAAAAAATGTTTAAAATACTTTGACTTCTGCTTCTATTTATGAAGGAGTGGTGTCTAGACAACTTGCCTTCTGCTGTAATAATTAGAAAACTCGGGAAAACATACTAAACAATGATCATATATTAAAATAAAATACACAAGTAAGTACATAATGCTTGAGAAAAGAAAGAGAGTCTTACAATACTTGGATTTCTGCCTGGAGATAATTTTTGGACCATGGTGCATGGAGGAACAGTCCACACAGAACATCAGTGTCTTTAATTTTGTAGTTGAGGAGATGAAGACCTGAGTTCAGAGAGACCAAGGCAGCTAGAATTATGGGGTAGATTACTAGAAATACACAGAGGGAAATACACACAGAAAGAGCTCTGCTGTGTTTCCCCAAGAATTCTGTCTGAATGGCAATCTGGGTGGGGGGCGAAAGAGAGAGGGAGAGAGACACTTCGTTGTGCCACAAGCACTTTCTACCATAGGCTTGCTAAGAAAGAGAGGAACTCTTCTTTCATTTAAATTAAGCATGCTGTTCACTGGGGACTCTTAGTGTAGAAAGTAGTTATGATAACCAAAGAGGCAGAAAGTCCTTTCTCAGGAGATAATATCTTGAATGTTTCCTAGCTGCTGGCCAGTGCTGCCAAGGATGCTGCTGCTTTATCATCCTTTTTTACGTGTGGGCTGATGTGCCAGCACAGGTGTCAGCGCATCAACACCGAGCGGCCTATCGGCACTGTTCCAGTTTTAATCCGTAGCTTTTAGACTGCGATTTTCCCAAGGGGCAGGTAATCATTACTAAAGCAAATGTTTTATATTGTGCTTTTACTTACGGCCTCAAAATTTAGCAAGAAATGCTTATTCCAACTTCGAAAATTTATGCAGCTATAGATACTGACACATGTGTGAGGTACTCATCTGTATTCAGGTCTCTTTGTTTAATGATTTTTTCTCATTTTTTCACATTAGTCCTAATTATTAGTTAACTTCTTTGCCAACATTAATATATTCCGTTGTTTTCTTTCAGGGTTTGAACCTGAAAAGACTGGAGGCGGTACAAGGAGGGAGAGAGGTAAGACAGTCTGAGGGAGAGGGAGAGGGAGGAAGAGGAAATGGTTCCGGTGTTTGCAGTGATATGGTTGGTGAAGGTGATGTGGTGATGACGACGACGAGGACGATGACGAGGATGATGATGATGTCGGTGGGAATGTGGTGAGAGGAATTTTGTGTACATACATGCCACTTATTCTGGCCAAAGCACATTTTACACATATTTATGTAAATGTGTCATTTGTGCTTGTTTCTCTGAAAGTGAAGAAAATGCTTTTTCTCTGGTTAGGCAGGCTCTTTCCATTAAAATGGAAAATGTACATCAGTCAGGCCCACTGGAGGGGGCAGAAAGAAACATTACATACAATATTGAAAATGATTTACTGAGAAGTTAGCAAAATTCTAACAATGGAAACATTTCATGACGTCTGGCATTCTTTACTGTCCTATCCAAGGCTGTTGCTATATGCTACTAGGCTGTTATATGCTACTGATAGTGTGAAGTTGTTCTGGATAGACTAGTGGTTTTGAAACTTTAATTATTGTTTATCCCAGATGCTTTATACAGAAGGGTAACTTTAAATAATAGCAAACGTAGTTCCATGTTGTATACATGATGTCTATTATTATTTTCTCATTCTAATGTGCAGACTTAACCATGAAAAAAATTATTTTCTTGCTAAATTTATAAATGTTGTACTTTATTCTGTGATTTAGGCTATTGGAAGTAAGGGAATGGTAAAATATTTAATTCAGTAAATCAATATTTTCTTATTTCCAGAGAGATCATTTTAATTTTTGGTAATATGTATATAATAATATTTGGGGAGAGGCAAATATGAAGCTACTTTGTCTTACAAAATGATAAAAGAAATCTTACTTTCCTCCCCATCTGGGACATCTCTTTTGTAAAAGTAGTTTTGTTCTATATTAAATGTGTGGTGTTTAATTCTTTTCTTGCTGTTAAAATTTCCAGATGTGTTTTTTTTTTTAATTATTTGGCATTTTAGTTTCTAGTAAACTTGTCATTTATTATACTTGTCATAAGAATCTTGTAAACCCTTACCATTCATTAGCTATTTTCCATTCAAATGAATCTGTTCCTTTTGAGGGACCTCTAGTAGTTGGCTCATAATATTGGCAGAAGAGCTAAAGAAGATAAATCTGTGGATAATTTTCACATTGTAGGTGATGAACACATGAGGATGTGGTCATCAGTGCCGCAGAATAGGGGGAAATGACCTCTGTAAGGTAGACTTCAGAGCTATTTACAGTTTTGTGAGGGTAACTACTTTTGTTCAGATATGGCCAAAATGGATCTACTTAGAGAGAAAACTTAATTTATCACCTCCTAAGTGAAAGTTCACAGCCAAGCAGCGCTGCCACAACTTAGCTCTGCTGATTCAGTGCCTTTCAGGACATACAGTTTAGAGTTATCCAGCTTCCCACTGCTGTATTCTAGTCCAATAACAACTATGTGTCCAAAGAAGGAAAACTTAAAGCCATATATCTATGTAATGACATTACTATATGATAGCAATATTCTGTATTTGTTTTATTAAGATTTGTCAGTGTTTCATGATAATGTTAAAAGCCTAATGACTTTAACTGAAATGGTTTAACTAAATGGTTTTAACTGAAAAGTTTTAAATTTTATTCCCTATTTTTTCAATTCTTTTGATTTTATTTTTATTTTAAATGCACTTATGATTAAGGAACATGCTGATAATATGTTTTAAAATTTAAAAATACTTTTTTCTTGGAACTATGTTATGGTTTGTGTGAAGGTCAAAATTTTAATAACCCAGTATTTAATATATATATATATATTTATGTTGAGGGGAAACCTTGATTCAGGCCTTCTCTCTGAGGTTAGTTGAATAACCATGAAGGTAAGACCATTAAGCTGTTAATAGTCCAATAATGTTCTTTTTTTTTTTTTTTTTTTACTTGATGCACTCAATTCATGAATAAAAACTAAATGTCAACTATTAGAATAAAAAAACCCACTTCCTCTCCAGGCAACACTGTGTTTCTTGGTCATATTTCTTCTGTACTTAACACTCACCTTAGTTATAAAACCTTGTGTGTTCTATGGTAAGAAATTTTAGGGATGTGTCAATTAGGTGAAATATGTGGTGAAAAATGTTCTGCCTACTCTCAGTGGTACCTGATCTGTAAACAAAGAGCACAATTACTCTCTTGAATTTCCTGATCTCTCTTGTTTACGAGATGTGACATGCATCTCTATGATTCCTGTTTGCTGTGTTGTTTTATATGTGTACATTACAGATACAAATACTATACCTCTGATTATGTTAAATTGAAATGTGTAGATTTAGAAAATTCTTACTCAAAACATCTTATTAGAATTCCTCATCGTACTGTGGTTGTGATTGATGACAATGTAATGACAATGATTACTCCATAAGATGAATTAATTTGTCTTAGTTCAAATGACAGATATTCCCAGCAGGTGGTGATGAAAGTAATACGAAGGGCCTTTTACCAAATATTTATAGGAAGGTTTAATAAGTGCCATTTAAAATGTTCTATTTACTTATTTGAGATAATGACAACAGTTAGAGTATGCTTGGAAAACTGAAGCAGTCCATTATACGCTATTTAGCTAGGTCTTAAATACTATTAAAAAGTTAATTGTGAGTCAGGAAGGCCAGATTTAAGCACTATGTGCTGCATAAAAATACAAATTAAGAAGTGATTATAATTTACTTTTCTGAAGGAAATAGAGATGGGTAGCATCTAAATTGCTTGTCTTATTGTGAAATATTTGAAAATGTACATTAATTGTACTTAAAAATTTACATTAGTATTTTGCATTTTTACATGTATACCACATATAAATTAAGAAGGTTGATCATAATAGTTAATAACAAGGTTGTTTAAAATGGAAAATTAGTGAAATGCTGTGCAAAATGTGATCAACCAATATTTCTATCTGGTTATAAACAAACGTTCGGCCTACAGTGGGATTTGAAGCTCATAGAAAACCTCAGTGAAAATTGATTGGGTCTGACACATCAATTATTATTTTGTTTCCAAGGAATTTTTATTTTTCCATATAACACTTTTATAATTACATTTGATTAAAATTAAGTTACTGTCATCTTTCTTAACAGGTCTATAGTTTATTTTTATTTTCAATAGTATATTTTCCAAAGCACAGTTTTTGTTGACATAGTAAGATGTATGTGTGTGTGTGTAGGTATGTGTGCATGCCTGTGTACACAATTTGAATGGCAAATTGTCTCTATTTCCACCATACCTCAATAATACTCAATCACCTATCATCTCGATATTTTAGATCTCAAGTCTAAGTACACATATTGTGTGGCTTTATATCATTAACAAAGAAAACTAATTATTATTGTTGGTTGTATAAAAGAGGGTTGAACATTTAATCTCAGAAATGGTACTGAAAGTGGTAAGCTAATGTGAGAGACTATGGTTAGTGGGATTTTTGGATTACAGCCATGTTGTTGAAGTTACATAGCATCCAGAATGATAAAGGCAATGGAAATATAGTGCATGTGTGTAAGAATCAAGAGTCACTTCTATATCATTGTAAAGCTTAGATCTACCAAAGTTACGAGCAAAAAAAGCAAAAATCATGTTGCCATTCTTTAGCTGGAATTCTGAAGGCAGGATTAATTTTCAATACATATGAACATTTAAAAAAATAGTTTTATACTCTTATAAAACATTATTGTTGTGCTTCTCAAACATCTGTAAGAAAATGAACACTTTTGATAATTTCCAGAAGCATTACTTAGAAATATGACCAACACACATTATGGATACATTAGAAAAAATTTCCTGTTGTGGTTTGGACAGTTTTAGTTGATTATATTTGACAATGCCAATGGTATTTTAAAAATCTCACTTTTACTTGGGGAATTGCAAGTACATATACATAAATTCTAATAGACTCATAGTTAGGAAAAAGTAGACATTTCAAATTATTAAAATAGCTGATTTATGAATGTGTCATCCTCAAGAAAATCATGAGAATGTCTTGCAGTCTATCTCCTTTGTAGTCCAAAATGCTTCACTAACGTTCTCTGTTGGATTACAGTGTTCCCAATCCTCTACTTTCTTTGCTAAATACTATAAATAGGAAATTATAACTGATATGAACTTCTAATACACTAAGAAACATAATTAGAAGTATTTAAAAGAGATAGATTGAAAATCCAATGTTTAGTTCAATGCTATTTTCCCATTCCTAGTTCATATTTGTATGCATTGATCATTTAAAATAATTATTCAAAATTTTAATTTATGTAAAGTATCACTTGAGCATATGATATTCCTAAAGAGAATAATTGTTGTATTTTGATAAATAATGGGTTTTATGTCTTTGCTAATATAGTTAAACTTTTTTCATTGTTTATTCCTTGACAAATTATTTATATATACTTTTGAAGTTGAAAGTCATTTCTATTTTTGTTTATTTTTAATTCTTTATTATTCATTTTTAATCCCCACCTAAGGATATCTTTATTGATTTTAGAGAGAGAGGAAGGGAGACAGAGAGAGAGAGAGACATCAACTTGATAGAGAAACATCGATGTGAGAAACAACGATCTGTTGCAGTTGCCTCATGTACATGCCCTGACCAGGGACTGAACCCACAGCCTTTTGGTGCATGGGATGACATTCCAACCAACTGAGCCATCTGTCCAGGGCTAAAGTCATTTTTAAATTTGCTCCTCAAAAAGAGACAAAATTCAAAGGACGACTACTGATATTTTATATTTCAAAGTGATATGTATTTTATAATGTTAGCACAAGCATATTTCTAGTGGAACACAACAAAAATTGCCAGTGATTTCTCTCTCCATTCATAACTTAATTAAATTATTAAACAGATTACTTTTTAAAGCAATAAAAGAAGAAAAATTTGTGAGTCCTAAGAGTAGAACCAAAATGGAAGAAAGTATATTGTTCTTGGAAATAGGAGTTTGCAAAAAGTGTTGATACACCATTGTTCTCTTAAAATCTGATATTTATATTATTTTGAAATTATAGAAGATAACTCTGCTTCTGTCACTTTATATATTAAATATAAACTGTTCACCAAGAAACACATCATTATTTCCATTTATCTGTAATAATTTTTCTGCAAACTTACTTCCATTTGCTTGTTTTCTTTATTGTTCAATATTCAGAGTAGACTGATATTTCTACTTTTGTTCAAATTTAGCTATTTCATTTTTTGTTTGCTGTGAAGTTTTGTAGAATAAAGATAATTTATAATCTCAGTGATAACACAGTTTGGAGGAGAAATATATTGGCTAATATTATATTCTTTGTGGTTTTTCTTTTTATAACTAGAATTTTTCAATGGCTCAGTGCCTATGGTTTTCCACTAAGATGGAGTTAATTTACAATTTGATTTTGAGATTAAGAGACCTTTTAAGGACTTCAGTAACAAGTAAAATATCCTTATTTTTTCCCTTCTCAGGATTGACAAACAATAAAGCAAAAGATTGTTGTGCTTATGAATCAGTATTTAATCAAAAGAATTACATTTTTTTAAGATTTTTATTTATTTATTTTTAGAGAGAGGAGAAGGGAAGGAGAAAGAGGGAGAGAAGCATCAGTATGTGGTTGCCTCTCATGCACACCCATTGGGGACCTGGCCTGCAACCCAGGCTTGTGCCCTGATAGGTAATCCAACCAGCAACCTTTTGCTTTGCAGGCCGATGCTCAATCCACTGAGCCCCACCAACCAGGGCGGAAAGAATTACACTTTATAAGACTATAAGAATTATTCCTGTTTCAAAATGTGGTTGAGAGGATAAAATGAGTTACTATATGTAAAGCCATTTGAGGAATGCCTGCCACGTAAGAAGTACCCAATACATGGCAGCAATTACTATTATTACTGTTTATCCTATCATCTGCCCTTCCCTTCATCTTTTCTTCTGTTAGAGATCGTCTGACTGTCAGGTTGGGAGATTTTACTATCTACACAGACTAGTCTATATCACGATGTTCAAGGCCTAGCTTGACTTTTTAAGAATTTTACATTTGAAATTGATTAGGAGATGACATATTCCAAATAGTACAATAAAATCTATTTGAAATCCAATATTGGGTATCAAAAACCCTTAATTTCATATTTATGTTACAGACAAGAGAAAAAATTATGTACCTATTCCACTTATGGTGTTGTTTACGGAGAGCTATGCCTAAGGCCTATAGGTTTTATGAGCTATTTTGCACAGCCTTCTTATTTTCCAGGTGATCTTCAAATTAGATTTTAAATATCTTTTCTACGCTTGTAGACCATTGGCATTCTGAGGGTGTATCTGAAAGAACCAGTTGATTAAGCAAAACTAAACTCATTTGAGTTGCTTCAGTAAGAAACAATATGGTCTTAGTAATATCTCAAATGAGGAGGAAAATTCAAAAGAAATGCACAACATTTTCCTTTTTTCTTTCTTTTGGAAATGTTTGACTGATTATGAAGGTTAGATATTTCTAGATTATGTACATAGTGACAAAACAATATTTCCCAAGAGAAGTAGGAAAGAGAAAGAGGAAAGAGAAGAAATAGAGCCAGCTTTGACATGCATAAAATCAAGACTGTGGAAGGTTAAAAGGACCGAGATATAGAAAATCCATTACACACATATACACACATACACAGACAGCTGTACAAAAAATGTTTACAGCAGGCTTAAACAGTAATTTTAACCCTATTGAAATCATCTAGCAATGGTTCAAAAAGTCATGCTCATGACAAAGTTCCCCAAAATGGACTCTGCAATTTTAAATTGTACTGGGTGGAATTGTGCCAGTTGGAGACATAGGCACACAAGTTAAAATATAAATTGGATAAAGATGATGTGGTATGTATATACAATGGAATACTACTTGGCCATAAGAAAAGATGAAATATTGCAATTTGTGACAACATGGATGGACCTTGAGAATATTATGCCAAGTGAAATAAATCTGTCAGAGAAAAGCTAAGAACCACATAATTTCATTCATATGTGGGATACAGAGCTAAACTCATAGACCCAGGCAATAGGATGGTGGTTACCAGAGTGAAGAAGATGGAGGATTAGTAAAGGGTAAAGGGGGGGCGAATGTATGGTGACAGAACATGATCTGACTTTGGGTGGTGGGCATGCAATGCAATATAGAGAACGTGTATTGTAGAAATGTACACTTGAAACCTACATAATCTTATTAACCAACATCACCCTAATACATTAGATAATAAAATAAATAAATAAACAAGAATATAAAGTAATATGGACCTAGAGGGTCAAGTAGATTAAGAAGACCATGTAAAAATTTTGCTTGGATGACCTTCTATCCTAAGAACTTGTCCTAAGACCAGGTGGGGGGCCAGACAGACCGTCTAACTCCAAGCACAATGCAACTAAGTGGAACCAACAAAAACAATATTGAAGAAGGTCTTTATAGGGTTTTCAAAGGTTACTCAAGGAAAAGTTTGTCTAAAGGAAATCAAGCTGACACAGAACTTCTGAGCTCATGAGTGCTTGGAGTAAGAACTCTATTATTGACTCGCAATGGAGAGTCATAAAAATAGACCCACAATGATGTTGCAGATAAAAGAGCAGATGTTTTCACCTAGGATAAGTGTTTTTAGATTTGATTTGGATTACTTAAAAGTGTTCTCATTCTGAGGAGGCAGAAATTCTGCATTGGGAGGTTAACAAAAATTTTAAACAAGTTTTGACCCAGTGTTCACAGAGGGATCAAAAAAACTCTGGAATTATCTTCTGGAGGGCGGGCCTTGTCTTACAAGCTTCCCCCACTAGGTGAGTGTTCTAGGAACCCATCTGTATCAGTGTACCAGCTGCTGTTGTTGTAAGATGCTGCGTTTGGCTTCAGTGAATGTTTTTTAAAGACTCTTTCAACAGGTCTACTCATTTCATGATGGGTGATTCATGAGTACACCTGCCTGTGCTGTGCTGAGTGCTCAACAGTTTTTGACCAAAAACGGCAGGACCCCCAGACTCCACCCTCCCTATTTACCCATTCTCTCCCTGAGTGACTTTTTTGTGTGTGTTTCCCAGTGTGAAAAAGTCCTCAAAGGGAGTCATTTTGCCAATGTGGAAGAGGTGAAGCAAAAACCAGAAAAAGCACTAAAAAGGCATCAAAATCGATAAGTTCAAAAATGGTTTTGAGCAGTGGAAAAAATGTCTCGATAGGTGTATTGCATTAAATGGAGAGTACTTGGAAATTGACTGAAGTTTAAACATGTAAGAAGCAATACACAATTTTTATAAATAATTCTGCTTTGGGGAGGTCCCCCCTCATAGGGCTTACCCCGCTCTTGCTGTGTGAGAGAACTCTGAATAGGAGACTTTGTGGAAAACATGTTTCAAGTAGAACAGCTTAAGTCAGTTTGCATAGGGTTTTTCATGGAACCTCTAACATGTCTCTATAATTTTTTACTATTGACCTCACAAAAAGTCAAAGAAGAAAACCTATTGATCAAGTAAAACTAAGTTTGTTAGATCTACTGCAATAAAAACAAACAAATAAACAAACGCTACAATGACAAAGGTTTAGTAGGCCTCTACACTGGGAAATTAGGAGAGAATATTTAAAGGGTGCTAATGTCCAGGCAGGATGAATTGAAAACAAGTCTTATAGGGGATAGTTAGAGGTTAGGCAGAGTTTATGACACTATAGCTTTGTATGGATGTGCGTACCAGATGAAATAAATCAAGATTCTGATTTCTGAGTTCTGAAATAACAGCATATTTTCCTTGTTTATGAGTGTTTTTTTTAATAGTTTGATAAGTAAGAAAATGTAATTTCAAAGTGGGTTTTTCAAAGAGATAAGCACTAAGAAGGATTAAAGTAGAAAGGTTTTGACTTTCTAATTAATATAAATTTAGATATCTGTTTTTATAAGGAGCATATAATATTATTTTAGAATCAGTTAAACCTTGGAGATATTTTCTTTTGCAAATGGAAAAAAATTAAGATTTTTATTCCATGGCCTTATATGTTTTATATACGAAAGCTTACAGGTTTTTTTTTTTTTTTTTTTTGGAGGGGGGGCATTGTTGTCTTATTTGTGTCTGCAACTGATTATGCACAAGGGTTCCATTTGGTAGAACTGACTCAGCCTATTTTCATCAGAGAAGGATTTATTTACACATAAATGAGGAGATCACTTATGATTCCTTTCTTAATTACAAATAGAAGCCAATTGACACCTCAATACTATACAAAAGAAAATAAACATTTTTATTATTTTCATTTTTCCCGTTTGGATGTCTGCTTCCATGCAGAGTAAATCTTCCCCATGTAAGTGTTCACGTATTGGCTTTGCTGACTAACATTAACATCCTGCGAACCTCGAGGCAGCACCTCTGGTGAACTCACTGCTCTCCTTCCCTCTGTGGGAAATACATCCCCGGATCTCTTTGGAGGAGCCCCTTGGTCATCCTCCAGGTGAGGATAGTTACTTTCCATTATGTCTTTTTTCTCTTCACACGCTGTCCTCAAAACTACTTGGGGACAGTTCTCTGGACATCACTGTGCAGTCAGCCAAAAGGAAAAGGAACAGCCCAGACTAGTTTCCTCGCTGTTATTCAGTTATCAAGGACCCACTCAGTCCCTTATCAGTGATCACCACGGTATCAATGTAATCTAAGACCATCAAATACGTTTACTTGATAATAGAAAAAAATAATGTATTTATGATTTTTAGCTTCTAAGAAACATTTCACTGTCAGAGCATGATATAAATAATTGCTTTAAATAGAGTATAAATGTAAGGATAAGACAAAATTCAAATTTACTGAAAATAGTAGCTGTGGTTACGGTCTTGGATGAAATAATGCCCGTATGCAAGAAATGGGCAGGCACGGAGAGAGCTGAGGAGCAGGGGAGAGTGAGGGAATATGTTTAGCAAGCAAAGACTATTGAGACAATATAATCTCCTAAGGAACAACAGGAGTCCAGATATCCAGTTGTGGTCAATCTATTCATTTCTCCATGACTTACAAGTCATTGTGTGATGCTGAAGTTTTACTATAGATCAGTATTTCCTAGGTTTAAATCCTGACTTCACCACTTACTAATTATAAGACTTTGTATAGTTTATTTAAACTCTTTTTGATTTTGCTTAGTAGTGGCTATTTCAAAAGTTTGTTGTGGTATTATTCACAATAGATTTGGTAGCAGCCCAAGTGCCCATCAGTAGATGAGTAAATAAAAAAGCTGTGGTACATTTATACATGGAATGCTATGCTGCCATAAAAGAGAAGAAATCTTCCCCTTTTGACAGCATGGATGGACCTGGAGAGTGTGATGCTAAATGAAATAAGCCACTCAGAGAAAGACAGTTGCTATATGGTTTCACTTATACGTGGGATCTAATGAACAAACTAAACTGATAAAATAGAAACAGACTCATAGATAAACAGAATGACAGCTGTCAGAGGAGTGGGGTTTGGGGGCTGGGTGAAAAAGGTGAAGGGATTAAGTAAAAAAAAAAAACAAAAAACAAAAACAAAACCTCCTAGACAGACAATTGCATTGTGATTGCCAGAGGGAAAGGAGGTGGTGAGATACAATAGAAGAGGGTAATGGAGGAATAAATACTGATGGCAGGAAGCTTGATTTGGGGGATGAACACACAATAAAATATACAAAAAAAAGTCAAAAGTTCATTGTGAGAATTAAATAAGGGAACATGTATAAAATGCTTACAATGATAAGCATTTACCAAGTGTTAATTCAAAATTTTTATGCTAAAGAGACAGAACCTTTTTTTCTAGTTGTTTTGAATGAAATGTATTATAAAACACATGTACAATTTCTTCGGAGAAATATCCAGAAGTGGAATTACTGGGTCACATGGTGGTTCCACTTTTAATTTTTTGAGGAGCTGCCACACTGTTTTTTTAGAGCAGCTGTACCGCTACACAGTCCTCCCAATAGTGCACAAGGGTTCCCTACCCTCCCCATGCTAGCTAACATTTGTTTGTCCCCAATATGGAAGTTTTTAATGCTGTTATTGTTTGTTATGGTCACTATTACCTTGAATTAATAAAAGGTAGAAGACATTCGATCCTCTGAGTATAAATCCACTTAGCATCAAATCTCAGATTAAATGTTGTCAATTCAAGAAAAAAATTCCCAGAGATTCCTACTTGCAAAAATAGTACTTAATGCATAGTTCCATTATGTTATTATGTTTACCATATTGCATTGTGACTCTTTTTGTGTGTTTCTCTACCAGTCTATCATGTCACTAATCTGTAATAATTAAGGATGGATTCTCTTTCAAATTACACATGAAGTGTATTAGTATTAGTATGTAGAAATTAGTCATGGAGCAATAAAATTATTGACAAAACAGGTATTTTTTTCCTAATTTCAACTAACATGATACGAGATGAAAAACAAGGAAAGAATTTGGCTTTTAATAATACAATGAAGATTGTGTGTATTTTAGAAGGCCATAATTTGTAGGTATTTAGCTGACAAAATAGCAGGAATAGCTCTTCTTTTTCAACCTGCCAGTGCTGCAAGGGTGTTAATATCCTGAATTCATGAGGTAGCCTGCTGAAAAGGAACATTACAGCGACTGGGCTCTTTTCCCAGAAAATCACTGAAGCAAGAAATGCATGCATCAGGAGAGAAGAAAAGAGAGAGACAGAGAAAAAAGAAGACAAAAAACAAACAAAAAAATGGAAAGGAAACTAGATGGCCAAATTTAATGGGATAAATAGAAAAGTAGTCAAATAAAATTTCTTGTCCAGTCTAGGAAGAAGTATGCTCAAAGCATAAGCTAGAGTTTTTAGTTATAAGTGGAAAATTCAATATAACTTATTTCTGAAACTTCATGGAAATAACTTTATTGCTTTTTCTCTTTTTTTTCCAGCCTAAACGCATTTTTTTAGAGTTATATTCTGGTATATCTGAGATAGTCCCCTCACCAGTCTATTTTCAAAGCCATTTGGTGTTCAAGCATGTGTCTGTAGAACTTACTAAGGGACTGGTGTGAACAAATTAAGGGTGAGTCCGGTTCGTATTTGGGGCCTCCTTCTCAAACTATAACGTTCCCTAAGGTCCTGATCCTGTACGTTATTCCATCTGCTGCCAACACCGTTTTTCCTAGGTAATCTTTCCCGCCCTGGTGGCTGGGACGTTGACTACAAGGACATGGTTCCTGAGACTCTTCTCTAGGCCAGAGCGCTCTCCAAACCACTGTGCCTGTTCCCTTACTGGACACTTCTACTTAAATATTCTTCAAGTTTTAAACCTATATATGAAGACAGTGAACTTATTATCATTATCTCTATTTTTCCTTCCCCCATAAACAAGCATAAACCAGTTCCCTCTAGTCTGTTTTTTTATTTCATTTATTGACATTAGTTCTTAACAAACATTCATTCCAGACAACACAGAATCAACATTTCTTCTTTTTCCCTTATGTTCTGCATCCTCAAGGTCATTCCAGTCTCCACTCTACTTCAGGTGTTCCTCTCTGTTATATTTCTCCTCTCTAGCCCTTTTCCAATGAATAAATTTGGATGTTCGTCATCTCTCCAGAGCAATATTATAATAACCTTTTATCTGGTTCTCCAGCTTCCCTTCTCTCCCATCTCCAATCTGTCCTCCACACTATTGACTGGATATAATTATGATAATTCCTCAGTAAAGAATGTTACTATATTCCTATCACACAAAAGTAAGAGCTAAACTCCTTAGCACATCAACCAAGACTTTAGCGAATTAAGCCTTAACTTACCATTTTAGGAGTCTCCACCATCAAGAGTGTGGTGATTATGGGGGTTAGGGGTATGAGTGGAAGTGGAAAAGGGTATAGGGAAGATAAATGTTGATGGAAAATAAAATAAAATAAATAAAATAATAAATAAATTAAAGTAAATAAAATAACAAGAAAAAAGACATCTCCAAATTTCCTTATTTTTCTTTAGTGAAACTATAATGAAGGAATTTTATTTATTCTTTTTTAAAAAAAGACTTTATTTATTTTTAGAGCAGGGAAGGAAGGGAGAAATAGAGGGAGAGAAACATCAGTGTGTGGTTGCCTCTCACACACCCCCTGCTGGGGACCTGGCCTGCAACCTAGGCATGTACCATGATTGGGAATCGAACCAGCAACCCTTTGGTTTGCACGCCAATGCTCAATCCACAGAGCCACACCAGCCAGGGATTTTTATTCTGTAAGATATAGTACAAATGGGATCTTCTTCAACCAAGTGAGCTGTCCTGTAGCATACTGGGGATTATTTTTTTATAACTATTTTAGATATAATTACACTTTTATAGTAATTAGTTAAAATGTGCCTGGGTTGCTACAGCCAGGGCTTCTTTAGCGTAGGTGTTGTGTTTTACATCTTTGCAATCCTCAGAGCTTGATTGGAGCCTAGAATACAGGAGATACTTAATAAACATTTCCTGATAGAATGAGTGCATGACCTGTTGGGAGGGTCTGTGTTGTAAAGGTGGCCTTCTTGAGGTTTGCAGGATTACCACTAGATGTCACTAAAATGTTTCTAATAAGAATCTAGGTGGCATGGCCTAATCTTTACTGAGCACCTACTATATGCCAACTCCTTTCTAATAACTCTGCAAGATAGGTATTATTATCACAAATATACCTTGGAATTTAAATCTACATGTGTCTCCCATCAAACCAATAGTTTTCCCACAGTGGCAGCTACATTTTATTTCTTTTCTGATGAGCCTCTGGCACCTAGATGATAAATATCATATGCTACCTTTTCAAAGCAAATTAAATGTTGATTGACACAATACACTATTATTGGGTTAGACACTCTTTAAGATCCTTTGAGTTAAATGTCAGTGAATTTGCTTGTCTAATAAATTTTTTCTGAACATAAAATAAACTATCACTCAGAAAAATCTTTTAAATTAAACATAAGAATGTTTCGAACAGTGGTAGTTAGGTTTCTACTACTAGTATTTTTTTCATATGCATTTGGAAATTGATGTCTACTAGTTATAAGGTGACAAACTTAGTAATTAGGACTGGACGCATGAATGAAATATACTCCCTACCTTCAAGCAACTTATAAAACTATAATGTATCCTTGATTCAAAATCAAGAACATCTTAATATTCTTATTATGGGATGTATTCGTTATGAGACTCTGAAGACCAACTAGAACCTACAGATACTAATTACTTTGATAATGTGACAATTCATTCTTCAGTCTTAAATAATTAGAAGCACATCTCCCAGGGGTATCTAAACGTTTGGCGTCTCGGGGCCACACTGGAAGAAGAGTTGTCTTGGGCCACAGATTAAATACATTGCAACATATAATCACAAAAAATTTCATAATGTTTTAAGTAAATTTACAGTTTTGTGTTGGGCCACATTCACAACCATCCTGGGTTGCATGCAGCCTGCAGGCCACAGGTTGCATGCAGCCTGCAGGCCATCAGTGGTTGGACACCACTGATATGCTGAAAGTCCACTAGTTCTTGACTGCTTACTCTAGATGTCACCTTATATTTTTATTTATTTTTTGCATTCTCATTTTTCAATTATATTTTTCAACTGCCGTTTGTCCCGTTTATATCCTTTTCCTCCTTGCAACCACCACACTGTTGTCCATGTCATCTTACAGTTTTAGATACAACTCTGACTTTAGAATCCTAAGCAAGATCCAGAGATTGAGGAGATGTCTATCTGTAGAAGCTCCAGGCAGAGAACAACCGGAAGAAAGCATGATGAGAGGGTGCTTAGATCTGAGTGCCTGCACTTGGTCCCATGGTTGCTTTCATGGTCATGCTTTACCGCCCTCCGTAGGTGGTGGCACCAAAGCAGCAGGCCGTTGCATGAAGGACAGAAAGATGAGAGAGTAAAGTGGCTGATGCGTCTTCCAACAGCTTACAGCTTCTCTTTGGGCTAGTCAATTTCAGTATCCTATCAGACTATTTAAGTGTTCACCCAGACTCTATGATGGTAGTTAGTATTTTTGCTTTTGCCATTATTAATCTTTTAAAGGATGTAAATCCCATCAACTAATTTACAATTGTACATTTACATACAATATGATAATGTTCTCTGTACATCTTTAAAGATCGGGAATTAATGTAATCATGGAAACAGTTTATCTCCCTCTCTTAACATTTTATGTGTAGTATGAGAAATTACATTACATGATTCAAAAAGTTAGAAATATAAAGGGATGATAAATTTTCAATTAATTTTAAAAATTAGAAATAATTTCAACCCCCTATATTAAAAATGCATAAAGAAAAGCTCAATGTCAAGGTAAAGGTCAAGCAAATAATAAATTGTTATTTCTACAAAGTTGTATCTATTTAGAAATAAGCAAAAATACCCATCAACTTTTTATCAATATTTGCATTGAATTAAGAGAGTTTTAAATTATGTGAGGGCATTAGCAACATGTTCTCAGATAAAATGTATCCACTTTGTACTTCTATTTTATCAGAAAACAAAATTAATGTGTTTTTTAAGAAATTGATGAAGGCTAAAGAAGTGCTCTTTGTATATATGCCTATACCATGTATGCCTTAACCTGCCACTTAAAAAAAAAAAACGTTATTTTTTAAAAGATTTTATTTATTTGTTTTTAAAGAGAGGGGAAAGGAGGGAGAAAGAGAGGGACAGAAACATCAATGTGTTCTCTTGCCTGCCCCCTACTGGGGGCCTGGCCTGCAACACAGGCATGTGCCCTGACTGGGAATCGAACCAGTGACCCTTTGGTTTGCAGGCTGGTACTCAATCCACTGAGCCACACCAGCCAGGGCTATAACCAAGTTTTTATATTTGTTTGCTTTAAAGAAAAATCTGAGTATAAAATCTGTGAGTCTGTCAGTGAATCCTAACTAAAATAAATGGTGACAGAAAGAGACTAGACTTCGGGTGGTGAACGTACTACAACATACAGAGGATGTATTATAGAATCATACACTTGAAACCTATATAATTTTACTAACCAATGTAACCCCAATATGTTCAATATTTTTTTAAAAAAAGAAACCTGCATTCAGGTCATGAGCCATAAAAAGGGACTCCTTGATGGCAGAATGTTTCAATTGCAGGTAAAAAGCTGAACAATCAGCTTTTTTTGCTAAACAGACAAATTGAAACAATAAGGTAGCATTCATTACTGCAACATACATTTACTTATCTAAACTGGGTCCCATATAAATGAACCTTGAGGTTTAGCAGGACTGTAAACAGTTGGAGGATGTGAATGTGGTCATTGAGTGTGAAAGCTTTCAGAGGCATTGTGGTGTGATGCCTAGACCCAGTCAGCCTGGGTTCAAATCCTGCTTCACCTCTTTTTAGCCGTTGAATTGGCCTTAAGCAAGATAGTTAACTTCTTCATGGGTCAGACTCCTTGTTGAGTACCCACCTCAGGGTTATTGTGGATTAAATAGCTTATATTTATAAGATTCTCAGTGTAGTACCTGATGCAGATAAGTGCTATGTGAGTGCTTAAGTAAATACACAGAAATTCTTCTTTATTGTGTATTCTTTTCAGTGCAGTTCATAAGATGAGACTAAAGCTATCATTTAAAGTTTTTTTAAAACTTTTTGAAGTATACAACTTTTTCATTTTAATTTTTATTTAAATTATTGGGTGACATTAGTTAAAATATTATATAGGTTTCAGGTGTACAAGTTTTTTCTTTTTTTAAAATTTTTTATTGTTAATTCTGTTACAGTTGTCCCAATTTCCCCCCTTTGCCTCCTCCACCCAGCTCCCCGCCCACGCTCCCATAGTTCGTCCCCACACCGTTGTTCATGTCCATGGGCTGTTCACACTTGTGCTTTGACTAGTCCCTTACCTTTCTTTCTACCATTCCTCCCTGCCCTCTTTCCTCTGGTAGCTGTCAGTCTGTTCTCTCATTCCCTGCCTCTGGGTCTGTTTTGCTTGTTAGTTTCTTTTGTTCATTAGATTTAGTGGTTCATATAGGATTCCAAAGTCCAAGCTCTAAAAGGCACCTCACTATGGTAACCTTAGGTTATAGGAAGGAATTCTGTGTAGTCCCAATCAACTAACACTATAAGGCAAATTAGAAGCATCAGTTTTGTGGTGTTAACCACATGTAAACAATCTTGGCTTTGCCCTTCATCAAATACATGACTTTAGTGAAGTTACTTATTTTCTTTAAAACCTATTTTCTTGTTTTAATTCAATAATAAGAACAGAACAATGTTATTTGTGATTAGTTTCATCCTTATTTGTTTCTAGCAAAATTTAAAAACTTCTCTATCACACAATTGATTAAGTATTGCCATCTTTGATATTTTAAAATATAAGCCCTAAATTTGTTGTAAATAATTTTATGGTTATATGTAATAGATATTTATACATATAAAATAATTTTACTACATATTAGATAGAAAAACATTAGCATATACATATCTAATAACTGATTTTCTTATTGATATCTACAAGATTTAACATTTTCTTCTAATCATTAATACTTCTAGGGAGAGATGCTTATAATTGTATGTATAGATACTTTAGAAATAAAAGTCTAAATATTAGAAAATGAAATTAACAATATATCTGCTTTTCTTCTCCTTTGTAGTAATCTGTTTATGGAAGAAGTAACAACTGTAGTCATAGAGACTAATCCTAGTTTCTTTTAGTTTTGATAACTTCATAGGACAATAAAGCACTGAATAGAAAATAAACATTTATGGATAAATGCCTTTTCATACATCCTCAAAGAATGCCTACTGTGTATATGAACAAAGGCTTCCTTCATAATTATACTTCAATGTTCCTTCTTCCTGTTTGGAGTAATATCTAACTCGAAGGTTTGTGGTTGCTATAAGTGTTAAGACTATGTCATTTTGAAGATGAATATTACATCAACTCTTTCCAATAGTTTTTTGTAGATGTTTTCTTGGTGAAATTTAGGTAAATTGTTCAAATTTAGAAACCTTGATAATATAGCCTCATTTCCTCAGGAAATCTAGGTAAGGAAAATGTGCTTTAGGGTTCTCAGTGAATCTGCCAGCCAGTGCTTAAAAGATAACTCAAATTTTCTTCTTTAACAGATATGAGAAGTAGTGAGTTATTGAAGTTGTAATCTGCAGTTTTAATGTTCATGTATAAAAGGAGGCAGATGTTCTTTTCTGCTAAATCATTTCCATAATACATTTACCCTGTATTCAGAAATGAATATGCTTACTTCCAAGCCTCAGCAGAAGGTTTCAGGAAAACATTGATTAAGCTCCATTGGTGAACAAAGGACAGAAGAAGATTAGACATTTAAAATGTACTGTTGTTCTTTCAGCCTTTTCTTAACCTCTCCCCTCTTTAAAACTTCATTTGACTTATAGTATTAAGCCTAAAACGAACCATAATTTTCAGACAATGAAAATTTTTTTATGTATTACATATCTGGTGAATACAGATCCTTGAGACTATTCCTAGAGCACCTTTTAACATTCATCTTCATTCATATCTTTAGACTTCATATAGCCTCTAAATACATTTTTGACATGCTAAAAAGAGTATAAAATAATAGTTCATTAACAGATTGAAAATATACTATTTTTTAAAAGTTTTTATTTATTTATTTTTTATTTTTACAGGGGGAAGGGAAGGAGAGAGAGAGAGAAATATCAGTGTGTGGTTGCCTCTCATGCACCCCCTACTGGGGACCTGGCCTACAACCCAGGCATGTGCTCTGACTGGGAATCGAACAGTGACCCTTGGTTCACATGCCAGCACTCTACCCACTAAGCCATGCCAGCCAGGGCCAAAATGTACTTTCTATAATCAAAATAAAAGGTTGATTATGTCAGGTTTTCAAACTGGAGATAACTCTAGATGCTGGCTAATCAGTCATTTGTACTGATTATCTGTGTAGAAATATGAAAAACTAATAAATTTATGAATATAAATTTATAAATTATATTTACTATTATAAATTCATAAGACTGCCTTCAAAATTTATAAAAATGCATACTTTGGTAACTAAATACATATATAATAGGTAGATAGATGAATATGTGTATTGTATAATTTACATTTATAAGTATGTATATAGCATATTTAAAAAAAGAATTTCTAGTTAGTATCCAATGAAAATATTAGTTAGAAGGAACTGGGAAAATTTAGAAAAGTACAGAATTTCTAGACTTCATGGTATTTTGTAGATTATCTAGTTTCGCTTTTGTAATTTCAGAGATAATAAAACTGATTTGTATAACTGAATTTACATGATGACTAAAATAGTTTGAACTTAGATTCAATATAAGGGATATTAATTATAAGCTATATATTGAAATAGGGAGATATTATTTAATACAATTTGCATAACAATTTGGATATTATATTAAAGGATCTATTATGATACCAGTTTCTATCCATTAATTCATTATTATTAAATTTTTGCTATGATCAATGAACTCAGTTGGAATTAAATAACTTTTGAACATGACATTTAACTACAACAAAGTATAATTGGAACAAAATTTGAGTGTGGTTTATGGACAGAGGTAATTGCATGAGACATATTTGAGAGAGAGACAGAGTTTCACTATGCAATTGTCTTATTTTTATATCAACATGGTGATGACAAAAACTGGGACGGTGAGGAGAGAGTTAATGTGGAGGACTTAACACATCTTAGAGGTTAGTTCAATGTGACTTGAAAGGAAGAAACAGATGATTGCAAATGCACACATTTGCATTCTGATAAGACTAACTATGACAAATATAAGGAAGCTCACAGCAAAGCTAAATTGTGGGCTGATGGTTTAGTTTTAAACTTTCTTTTCCAGCTAAAGGAATACTTGTGAAAATTCTCCTTTCTAATTCATGAGCAGAATCTTTCAGGAGACAAAATAATTTGGGGCACAATTCTGGGAAGTCATCAGCAGACAGGGCATAGTTGAACCCAGGAGGGAAATTACCATTTTCATGGCGTAGAGAAAAATACCAGGTCTGCATGGATGATGCCTTGACTATATTCACATGCGCAGTACGATCAGGAAGAGGAACCTGAGATAGAGATAGAAAAATAACCAGAAACAATAAAAATAAAACCAGGATGGTGTAATAGTTAAGGGAAGGATGTCAAGAGGAAATAGAGTACCTCAAAACATCTGTTCTCTTTTTTGTATTTTATGTACAGAAACACAAATATGGATGATAAAAAAGTAAAAAATAAACTGGAGGTTGCAGACATAGTACCTGAATGCAAAAACTTAAAATGGACAAGGTAGATTTTTTCCGGGACATATTTTTTTGTCACTCAGGAAGAAAATATTCATGGAAGCCAGAATGTCTAGGAAGATGACTTACGAGCATTTATCCTTCATTTGGAAAGAGCTCTTTGTAACTGGCTGAATCCCTGCTTTTGCCATCACCCTCTGGATAGCAATAAGCTGGACCATGTGTCATCTCATAGAATAAGTACAATCAGAGGGATATGGTTGGCTAAGAAGCTATGATGCTTTCAAATTAGAATCAGCAAATAATCTATAAATCCTTGTGATTCCACTCTGAAATTGCCAAGGGCACCATATAAATAAAGCAAGTCCAGGCAATATATGAGATTGAAATGAGAGATCCTGAAAGATACGAATTTAATCAGTTCTACTATTCAGAAGACTGTGCTCCTTCTATTTCAAAAAAAAAAGGTTCCTGTAATGGCATCATCCATGTGCCAACTAATCGGCCTTCCCTCGTTTGTCATTCTGCTGCAGGTGCTTTTCCTCAGAAAGGCCGTGAACTTAAGCATTGTCATTCACATAGAGATCAATTTCTTCTGACAGCAAAGTATTGCAGGCACAGATTTGCATTTGCAGCATGGTAATTTCAAAAAATTCTACAAATTGGAGATTGTGAATGCCCTTGTTATTCTTTTTTTACTACCTTAACTACCTTTATATATTTTTTGTTCCTGAAAAAAAAAAAAAAAGAACAACAAAAACAACTCTCCTCAGTTCTTCAATTAGGAATTACATAATTAATTTATTTTGTAAAATTATTTCAAAGTTAGTAGAATATTTCCCACTTCAGTGTAGTTCTGCCTCCTGGCTACTAAATACAAAGATGTGCTAATCACATCTTTGTAATTGCTTAATCAAATAATTGGACACTTTTTTTTTCAATTCTGCAAATCGTGATTGTGTGCCTACTAGGTATAAGGTGTTGTTATAAATATAATGGACTGTAAGTGTACTTCAGATGCCAAAACTCATATTGCTTCTGGGCACATATAAGGTCGCATTATCATAAATGCTCAAATCCCTGTTACGCTTACCACATCCCCAGAGCATCATCACTTTTACAGAGGGCCCCACTGAACTATTTCAGCCTGACTTCAGAGTCTAAAGGGCTCAGCTATCAGTCCAAGCCAGTTCGTCCTGCTGCTGCTCTCCCACCAAAAACCATGGGCCCCTGCCATGTCTGTCATCTGGGCTCTGCTGTGAATATTGCTCATGGTCATCTACTGAAATTTTCTTTGACCCAGGCCTACCCACACCTTTCCCCTTGAATCAGTTGCTTTAGTTTTTGCCTCTCTAACCCTTCTCTCTGCAGGGTCAACAATCAACAAACCAAACCAATCAGATTCATTATTTCATAATCCTTAGTGGTCCCTTTATTTTGTTAGACTATTATATTTAATTCCATTCTCTCCTTCCATGTTAAAAAAATTAATTTGCACATTTTACAAAGATTTAAAAAAATGTAAACTTTATTCCTTATCGGCCACTTCCTGAACTTTCTTTATGTTCAACTGAAGCTCCTCCCACTTAACAAAAAGAATTTATATTCCTCATTGGTCTAATTGGTTTACTAGATGCAAGCATGATTTGATTACTAAGGTATAACATAAGTAACTTGTTTTGGAATTCAAAAAAAATGAACAAGAATTGTTTGGTTCTAACCCTGAGGGTCAATAAGGCTTGGAGTAGTATGTAAATGAAGGATGGAAGAATGAGTCAGATTTCAAATTAGTTTTAGTAGGGAAAGTGGAGTGACAAACATTGCTCAGCCAGATTATAGTACAAAAGACACAGAGAAGTGAAAGGGCCTGTAATTTAAATTTCTAAATGTTCTCTGGAAAGTGGTTATGGGAAAGGAGAGTTAGGCTAGAGCCAGGCTTTGATGATTTAAGATGCTTTGAATTCTGTACCAAAAATTGTGAATTTCCTCTGCTGGGTAATTAGGGACTTAATCTGGAATTCTGAATAGAATAATGTGTTTTTACTTCAAGTGATAGAGGAAGGCCTGAAATAGGACATTTATTATCTCACATATCAAGAAGGTGTAGAGATAAGGTGAATTCAGGGATAGTGAATTTAGTCATTCAGTGAAAGCATGGTTTCAACTCTACTTCCAGCAATTCTTTCCCCTCTTTTTTTTTTTTTTTTTTGGTATATGGATGATTTAATTTCAAGCATCACATTCTCAGGCAATAGTGTCCAAAGGTGGGGGCTAAAGCTTTTATAGTTTTTTGATATTCTTGCCTTGAAATTTTATGTGGATTTCTCCTATGTCAATGGCCAAAGTTCTTCCATAAGCCTACTGGAAAATCATCACTGATATGGGAATGGAATGACTTAATCCTAAATTACTTTGAAATTCCCAGATTCTCCCAAATATGAGGCAACCTGACAGCTGAAAAATATGATGGTTGATTTAGCAAAGAGAAATTGGGGAAAGGATCGATAATCAACTAAGTCTGGTGAAGGTATAACAAGATAAGACCTTGTTCTTAGATTTTAGACATCTAACTGTGGAAGTGGAGTTTGGGATAAGGTAGAGAATGTAAAAGAACGAAGCAAAGGGATCACAACTGTCTAATGCAGTGATGAAGTAAGAGAAAAATAAACTAAGTCCTAGAACCAAGAATTCCAAATAAAATACAGACATCGTGGGTAGTCTCTTTGGCCTAAAGAGTGAGGGAAAAGACAAAGATAACCCCAGGGTTGAAAATGGAAGTTTAGTCATATCATTGACTGAGCTGATAAATAATAGGGAGAAATGGTTACTATCTGCATAAATGTGTTGACCTTTACCTTGAGAAAATAAATAATGAGTCTATTCTATTTCATCTATATGGAGAAATTGAACTAGAAACTGTACTGATTAAAAATGCTTAAGGTCTGGACATGAAGTTCTCCCCTAGAAGTTAATTTATTCTCGATTTATATGCTGTGTTTTTCTTAATACCTCTTCAGATTCAGTTCAACACATATTTTTGAATAATTATTTTATTTTATTTTTATTTTATTTTATTTTATTTTATTTTATTTTTTTTATTTATTTACTTATTTATCTTTAGAGGGAAAGGGAAGGAGAGAGGGAGAGAAACATCAGTGTGCGGTTGCCTCTTGTATGTCCCCTGCCGGGAACTGGCCTGGCAACCCAGGCATGTGCCCTGACTGGGAATCGAACCGCGATCCTCTGGTTCGCAGGCCCGCGCTCAATCCACTGAGCTACACCAGCCAGGGCTGAATAATTATTTTAATAAAGGTTACTGGCCATGTAAGCAGATCTGTGACTATTCTCATTTGTATAATTAACATAGGCTTTTGAGTATATATTATTTAAGAGAAAAACAAACTAGTAGGATAGTGGTACAAAACAGGAAATGTAGTTGTATGTCCATGATATTTAACTTCAATTTCAATTGATTAAAAATATTGTCAGACCCTCTGTCAGCAGATTTAGAGAAAATGTTTTTATAAAGAACAAATGCTAAGTGGTTTATTTCTATTTATTTTAAGTACATTAATGAATATTTAACAACAAAGAATCACTGTTTCTGCTGAGCCTTTAAAAGTGAAATAAACTAACATTCATGGTACCATCCAACTTGAACTTATAAACTCTACAGTTTACACTTAAATTTCATTGTATTCCCCCTCTGACCAGGTAATAAAGGAGATTGTTTTATACCTGAACAGGCCCTTATCAATCATCAAGATTTATTATAGTGATCTGTTCTCCTCACCCCTGTTTTTTATTGTTTGTCTTCTTCTTGGTACCCCTGGCCATTTCTTCTCTATCATATAACCTTTTATCATTACTCTGTAAAATATTTTGTATAATTAAAATATATGTAACTGAAATGCTATCAACAAAATTATTTTGATATGTTAACCCATACCTCTCTGATCTTTTAAAAAGTTTTCTTGGGAGAAATTGGAAGATGGCGGCGTGGTAGGAGGGAGCAGACCCTACTCCCCCTCTACACACGGGAGAAAAACCAGATCAATCTACGTAAAGATCAGAACAGACAAGGAACAGTAATACAGCATATTGGAGAATAAGAGGTCGGAAATTGTAGCGGACACTGAAAAACAAGTGGTAAGGAGAGCTCTTCGGAACAATAAGAGCCCAGGGTTCCAGCGCGCGGAGAACGGGGCGGCCGAGGCCCCAGCCCGGCGCTCCGCCAAGCCTGCCCCAGGGCCCTGGGGAGGGAGCTGGGTCAGCCGCTGAACCGGCTGGGAGATCTCAGGGGCCACCGCGCGACTGCGCCCGAGCAAAAGTGGGTGCCCTGCGAGGGAGCGAAAGTGGGTGCACCCCACCAGGTCACTGCGCGACTTTGAACCGAGTTTTCGTGGTCGCCGCGCGACTACGAAAGCATAGGCGCCCCAAGAGAGACAGAGGCGCGGGCGAAGTGAGACAGCTGAATGAAAATAGACACCCTCAGGGGACCGCACACGGTCTCGGGCTAGTGGACACTCGCGAAAACATAGGCGCAGGCCACTGGAGACAGCTGTGGAGCCAGAGGTGCCAGTTCACCGGCGGGTTCGCAACGCGGACAGCTCAGACCCAAGGTGCAGGCGCCGGATAGCAGCTGGAACACAGGCCTCTCTCAGATCCGAATGCAGGCAGCTGTGCCCGAACACTGAAAGCCTCCCAGGGACAAAGGCAGGCGGCTGTGCACGTCTGGAGAACCTAGCTCACACCCATAACCTCGGAGAAGTGCGCACACACCAGTAAGTTCAGATCACACGCTGGAAACCCTGTGGGGAGAGGTGCCCACTAACGCTGGGATACATAGCACAGTGAGGACTGAGTTCTGAACACAGAGAAAAGCAATAAGATCACCCCTCGGCCATTGCAGCCAGCAAGACCTGAAAAAAAACCGGCTGGCAAGTTTGAAAACAACAAGAGGGTTTTTTTTTTTTTTTTTTTTTTCCCTTTTCTTTTCTTTTTTTTTCTTTTCTTTTTTTTTTTAATTAATAATTTTTTAAAATTTTTATTTCTTTAATATATTTTTATTTTTTTAAATATTTTGTTGTGCTTTGCTTGGTTTTTTTTTTTTTTTTTTTTTTTTTTTTCCTTTTCCCCCCTTTGGCTGCTTATATTTGTGTGGGGGTGTCTGTGTGCGTGTCTCTTTTTTGTTTTGCCAGTTTGTTAGTGTCTTTTTGTTTGTAAGCCTGTATATCTATATGAGTTTTTAACTACTCCTTCTTCATTGTTTATATCTTCTTCTTTACTCCCCAACTCCTTTTGCCTTCCTTGAATTCCTTCTTCTCTTATCCCCTCTTCCTTTCTCTTCAATTTTTATCTTTTCTACCTTCCTCTTGTTTCCCCTTTCTTCTTTTTTTCATTTTCCCCCCTCTTCTTTTTGTAAATACACACGAGTGAGACAAAACAAACAAACAAGCAAGCCTGGAACTGTGGCGGGGCAAGATCCAGAGTTGGCCCCCAAAAGAGGGTATTCCAGCTGATGAGTCAGTGGAAGCAGTGAACAACAGGATATCCGAAGGAGAATCCACCATTGAATCTCACAGATATTCTACCACAGAAGGTCATACCACAAACCCAGGGAGCAAGAACAGATCAATTTAAGAAGTTGAGGCTAACAACAAGAGTCTTACAGACAATGGGAAGACAAAAGAACAATCCCCAAATGAAAGGAAAGGAGGAAGCTCAAGAAAGAATGCTAAATGAAACAGAGGCAACTCAACTATCAGATATCGAGTTCAAAGCAATGGTTGTCAGGAAGCTCAATGAGCTCTCAATGAGCTACCATAAACTACAGGGAAGTTATGATGAACTCACGGCAAACTATATCAACATGAAAAAGGAAATAGAAACTATCAACAAGGGCCAAGAGGAAATGAAGAACACAATCTCTGAACTGAAGAACACAGTAGAAGGAATGAAAAGCAGAATCGACGAAGCAGAAGATCGGATCAGCGAGTTGGAGGACAAAATAGAAAAAAATACTCAGAATGAGCAAGATAAGGAAAAGAGGCTTAGAAAGAATGAAGAGGGTTTAAGAGAAATGCAAGACAACATGAAACGGAATAATATCCGTATAATAGGAATACCAGAAGGAGAAGAACAAGAACAAGGGATAGAAAACCTGTTTGAAAAAGTAATGATGGAAAACTTCCCTCATTTGGTGAGAGAAAAAGCCACACAAATCCAGGAAACACAGAGAGTCCCAATCAAAAGGAACCCAAACAGGCCCACTTCAAGACACATCATAATTAAAATGGCAAAACTCCAAGACAAAGAGAGAATCTTAAAGGCAGCAAGGGAGAAAAAGGAAGTAACATACAAGGGGGCCCCAATCAGGTTAGCATCTGACTTCTCAATGGAAACGCTCCAAGCCAGAAGAGAATGGCAAGAAATATTCCAAGCAATGAGAACCAAAGGCCTGCAACCCAGACTACTTTACCCAGCAAGGCTTTCAATCAAGATAGAAGGCCAAACAAGGAGCTTCCCAAACAAAAGAAGTCTAAAAGAATACACCTCTACCAAACCAATGCTGCAAGAGATACTAAAGGGACTGCTTTAAGGGAAGAAAGGAAAAGACAGAGAGAGAAAGAGAGAGAGGAACACAGGTACGAAAATGGCAATGAATAAATACCTATCAATAATAACTTTAAATGTAAATGGATTAAATGCCCCAATCAAAAGACATAGAATAGCTGAATGGATAAGAAAGCATGACCCACACATATGCTGCCTACAAGAAACCCACCTCAGGACAAAAGACATACACAGGCTCAAAGTGAAGGGCTGGAAACAAATTTTCCAAGCAAATGGTCAGGAAAAAAAAGCTGGGGTAGCAATACTCATATCAGACAAAATAGACTTCAAAAGAAGGGCCATAAAGAGAGACCCAGAAGGCCACTTCATAATACTCAAGGGAAGAATCCACCAAGAAGACATAAATATTGTAAATATATATGCACCCAACGGAGGAGCACCTAAATACATCAAGAAAATTTTAGAGGACTTCAAGAAAGATATAGACAGCAACACAATTATAGTAGGTGATTTTAACACCCCACTGTCAAAAATGGACAGATCTTCCAAACAAAATATCAACAAAGATATTGTGGCACTGAACAACACTCTAGAGGAAATGGACTTAACTGATATATATAGAGCCCTTCATCCCAAAGAAGCTAAATACACTTTCTTTTCAAATGCACATGGAACATTTTCAAAGATAGACCACATGATAGGACACAAATCAAGCCTCAACAAATTCAAGAAAATTGAAATCATACCAAGCATTTTCTCTGACCACAAGGGACTGAAACTAGAAACCAACCCCAAGGAGAAAAACCCAAAACCCTCAAAATCATGGAGATTGAATAGCATGCTATTAAACAATGAATGGGTCAAGAATGAAATTAGAGAGGAAATCAAAAAGTTTCTGGAAACAAACGATAATGAACTCACATCGACCCAAAACTTATGGGACACAGCAAAGGCAGTCCTCAGAGGGAAGTTTATAGCGATACAGGCCTATCTAAAAAAGACAGAAACATCTCAAACAAACAACCTAACCCTTCGCCTACAAGAACTCGAGGAACAACAACAAAGACAGCCCAGAGCAAGTAGAAGGAAAGAAATAACCAAGATAAGAGCAGAATTAAATGATATAGAGACTAAAAGCACAATCCTAAAGATCAATGAATCCAGGAGTTGGTTCTTTGAAAAGATCAACAAAATCGACAAGCCTTTAAGCAGGCTCATCAAGAAAAAAAGAGAGAGGACTCAAATAAACACAATCAGAAATGAAAGAGGAGATATTACAACCGACACTGCAGAAATACAAAGGATTGTAAGAAATTACTATGAAGAACTGTATGCCAAGAAATTTGAAAACCTAGGTGAAATGGACAGGTTTCTGGAAAAATATAACTTTCCAAAACTCAATGAAAAAGAAACAGAAAGTCTGAACAGACCAATAACGGCTGGTGAAATTGAATCAGTAATCAAAACACTCCCGACGCACAAAAGCCCTGGACCAGATGGCTTCACAGGAGAGTTCTACAAAACATTTAAGGAAGAGCTAACCCCTATTCTCCACAGACTATTCCAAAAAATCCAAAATGATGGAAGACTCCCAAACTCTTTTTATGAAGCCAGCATCATCCTAATCCCAAAACCAGATAAAGACACAACAAAGAAGGAGAACTTCAGGCCAATATCGCTGATGAACATAGATGCTAAAATCCTCAACAAAATATTGGCAAACCGCATCCAGCAACACATTAAAAAGATCATACACCACGACCAAGTGGGATTCATCCCAGGGATGCAAGGATGGTTCAACATTCGCAAATCAGTAAATGTAATTCATCACATAAACAAAAGCAAAGACAAAAATCACATGATCATATCAATAGATGCGGAAAAAGCATTCGATAAGGTACAGCACCCATTTATGATAAAAACACTCAGCAAAGTGGGAATAGAGGGAGCATTCCTCAACATAATAAAGGCTATATATGAGAAACCTACAGCCAGCATCATACTCAATGGGCAAAGACTAAATTCTTTTCCACTAAAATCAGGAACAAGACAAGGCTGCCCACTCTCTCCACTTCTATTCAACATAGTATTGGAAGTATTAGCCACAGCGATTAGACAAGAAAAGGAAATAAAAGGCATCCAACTTGGAAAGGAGGAAACAAAACTATCATTGTTTGCAGATGACATGTTAGTATACATAGAAAATCCTATAGTCTCGGCCAAAAAACTGCTCGACCTAATAAATGAATTTAGCCAAACAGCCGGATACAAAGTCAATATCCAGAAATCAAAGGCATTTTTGTATACCAACAATGAAACAACAGAAGTAGAAATCAAGGAAAAAATACCATTTGATATAGCAAAAAGAAAAATAAAGTACCTAGGAGTAAACCTAACCAAGGAGGTAAAAGACCTGTATGCAGAAAACTACACAACACTGAAGAAAGAAATCAAGGAAGACACAAATAAATGGAAACACATACCGTGTTCATGGATCGGAAGAATTAACATCATCAAAATGTCCATACTTCCCAAAGCAATCTACAGATTCAATGCAATACCTATTAAAGTACCAATGGCATATTTCACAGATATAGAACAAACTCTTCAAAAATTTATATGGAACCATAAACGACCCAGAATAGCGGCAGCAATCTTGAGAAAGAAGAGCAAAGCAGGAGGGATCACAATACCTGATATCAAAATGTATTACAAGGCCACTGTAATCAAAACAGCCTGGTACTGGCATAAAAACAGGCACGTCGACCAGTGGAATAGAATAGAGAGCCCAGAAATAAACCCTAGTGTCTATAGTCAATTAATATTCGACAAAGGGGGCAGCAACATAAAATGGAGTAAAAATAGCCTCTTCAACAAGTGGTGTTGGGAGAACTGGACAGCTTCGTGCAAGAAAATGAAACTTGAGCACCAACTTACACCATACACAAAAATAAATTCAAGGTGGATAAAAGACTTAAGCATAAGCCGTAACACCATTAAAGTCCTAGAAGAGAACATAGGCAGGAAAATCTCAGATATTACACGCAGCAACATTTTTACTGATATGTCCCCTAAAGCAAGGGACATAAAGGAAAGAATAAACAAATGGGATCTCATCAAAATAAAAAGCTTCTGCATGGCCAAGGAAAACAGTATTAAAATAAAAAGAGAACCGACTGTGTGGGAAAACATATTTGCCAATGATATCTCAGATAAGGGTTTAATCTCCAAAATATACAAAGAACTTACACGACTCCACTCTAAGAAGACAAGCAACCCAATTAAAAAATGGGCAAAGGACTTGGGCAGACACCTCTCCAAGGAGGACATACAGAGGATCCAGAGACACATGAAAAAATGCTCGATATCGCTAGCTATCAGAGAGATGCAAATTAAAACAACAATGAGATACCACTTGACACCAGTCAGAATGGCCCTCATAAACAAAGCAACAAACAGCAAGTGTTGGAGAGGTTGTGGAGACAAGGGGACACTACTGCACTGCTGGTGGGAGTGCAGACTGGTACAACCACTATGGAAAACAGTATGGGTTTTTCTTAAAAAACTAAAAATGGATATACCTTTTGACCCAGCAATTCCATTGCTAGGACTATATCCTAAGAACCCTGAAACACCAATCCAAAAGAAACTATGCATCCCTATGTTTATAGCAGCACAATTTACAATAGCCAAGTGTTGGAAGCAACCTAGATGCCCATCAGTAAATGAATGGATCAAAAAACTGTGGTACATTTATACAATGGAATTCTATGCAGCAGAAAGAAAGAAGGAGCTCATACCCTATGCAACGGCATGGATGGAACTTGAGAGCATCATGCTAAGCGAAGTAAGCCAGGCAGTGAAAGACAAATACCATATGATCTCACCTTTAACAGGAACCTAATCAACAAAACAAAGAAACAAGCATAATATAACCAAAGACATAGAAATTGGGAACAGGCTGAAAGTCACCAGAGGGGAGAGGGGAGGGAATTTCAGGGGAAAAGGGGAAGGATTTACAGAAACAAGTAAAAAGGACACATGGATAAAAACTATGGGGGGGTGGAAATGGGAGGGAAGGGCTGGGGTGGTGGGTTGGGGTGAGAATAAAAGACAGAAAACTGTACAAGATCAACAATTAAAATAAAAATTTAAAAAAAAAAAAAAAAAAAAAAGTTTTCTTGGTATATGACTGAATAGCTGATCAAAAAAGTATTGATTATCATAAGAAAAGGAATTTGCTATTGTTCCATTATTGGGAACTAAATAACCAATTGTCTTAATAAATTACTAATATTAATAAATGAATATCAGAACATAAGAAAAAGTTTGGGATATGAAATGACTGTTGTTTTTTTTTTTATCAGGCATACCATTTAGGTTAAAATACTTTATGTACCTAATTTTTATTCTATATCTCTATATAAAATTGTAGTGCATCATGGAAAGAGCTATAGACATTCACACACTATGTTTACAAAAAGAATGAAAGCATAATTCTTATAGATATGTATATATGTGTGTGTGTATTAGAGAATTTAATCAGTTAAGCATACATACAATTCTTGTGGATTTGAATATGCATTCATACATTTTAGAGAAAATAGTGCTCTGAAGTTACTTATTATTTTGCCTCTGAAAAGCAATGGCATGAATATGGAATAATATTATTTAATGTGCCACCCCATTCACATTTTCTGGACTGTCCTCAAGATGTTTGTTCATAGCTGTTTTATTTTACTGTATGTTTTCAATCCTTATATTGTATTCAGTTTTTATGGTACTTTAGTGTTATTTAAACTAGTCCTCCCCTCCTAATTTTGTATCATCTCATATTAATATATATTTTTTTTAAATTCCAACTCATTGTTGTATAGGACACTTCTCAATCTGGGTTCGTCTGATAGGTTTCCCCATTGTTTGAATCAGGTTAAATATTTGTGGCAAGAAAACTACATGGGTGATATGTGTCCAGGCAGCATACGATGTCCTTGTACTTAGGGAGTACATGCTAAATTATTTGAGGGTAAAGTATCAGTGTATGCAGCTCCTTTTAGATGATTTCTTGTAAACCACTTATGCACACATATACATACATATATATGTCTAGAAAGAGCATGAGAAAAAGAGTGAATCTAGGTGAAGAGTATACCAATGACCATGGAACTAGTCCTTCACTTTTCGGTAGTTTGAAACATTTCAAAATAAAAAGCTGGGAAGCAGTTGGGTGGAATAGTGAAAGCAGATGAAATGAAGTCAATTCACTGAGGTAGAATAGTCATTCTGCCACTTGCTGGTGTGTGATTTTGGATAAATCTTTAGAAATACCTGAGCTCAAATATTTTAACTTTAAAATGAAGATGAAACACTGAGTTTATATGTTGTTTTTAATATTAAAAAAGATAACATAGCAGAGCTATTCAAACGGCATAGCTAGATATAGAATACCAAACAATCCAAATTCTTCTCAAATGGAAAGCCTGGTTAGTCTACTTTAATGTCTTACAGAAAGACCTGAAACATAAATAAAGACTATATTCATCACTTTGTAAATTGGCAGAAGTTTAAATTGGTTTGTGTTTCTATTAGAGAAATTAATTTTGCACACTTCAAATGACCTTGATGACTGTAAATAAAATGAAGTTCAAAGGTGACTAGAGTTAATTAATATAGGAAATCAATACAAAATACAGATATAAGATGAATAAGAAATGTATAGTATGCAAAAGGTTATAGAGGGCATTAATGTAAACATGTGAATAATGTAGCGCTGAATATAAGTTATAAGCTGATGCTATGTGGGGGGGCTCCACCCACAGAGCCCTATCCCTCCGTCACGGATGAAAATAAAACTACCAAGACATGATCTGCTTGGGGAGGAGAGGTAGACAAACTCTCAAAAAAGAATGACCCAGAGCCCCTTCCTCACTGGGCTTTTATTGGGTTCCAGTACACAGGAATACAGGTTTAACATGTCAAAGAAATCTGAGGGTTTAATCTGAGTCAATGTCTGTCCGGAAAGGGGGTTGCAAAACTTTGGGAGACATACTCATTTCCTCCTCAGACCCTTATCATTTAAATGAGTGCACTCTTAGCAAAGCAAGTTTCACAGGGACTTGAAGTTTCAGAGACTTTAGGAATTCTTTCCTAAAGTTTCACAGGGACTGACGCAAGTTTCACAGGGACTGACGCAAGTTTCAGAGACTTTAGGAATTCTTTCTTATGTCCCATTGCCCAGGAAACCGTCCTGACCGGCACAGGGCTGCACTGCTTGCCCTCACAGTTTCAGGCTTTAAGCCGATTAGGAAGCAGACAGACATCTTCCAGATGGAAATGAGGACTACGGCTATGGCAGAACAGACAGGGGGGTGAGGGTCCATCACATCCTCTTTGCTGCGGCTGCAGAGTCCTTCCATGAGGGCCTCCCAAGTGGTTGTGTCTGGCTTAGGTTGCCCCTCCCCTGAGGAGTCTTACCCGTCATTGACTACTGACCAAGTGTTGGGGCCAGAGATGGATGAGGCAGAAGCAGCACTCCTGCCAGGGAGATAAGCTTTGTCTCCTTAGTAGGTCACATCCTCTTGACAGAACAGACTTAGATGAAGTGGGTCCCTAGGCTCTTACACAGCCCACCATGGGGTGAGGGTTACAACTCCTGAAACCAGGCTGAATGGTCCGCAACAATACTAGAATATGTAAATGCTGATATTATAGCACTGGAGAACTTCCTCTAACTATAGATTGTTTTCACAGTTGCCCTGAAACTAGAATGAGATCAAAGAATTGATTTATTTATTCTGTAGGTAGATATTAATTGAGCAACTTTTTAATTTTTGAGCCCTTTTTCAGAGATGCAGTATGAAAAAATGAGATGAATATTCTTATGTTCAAGAAGTTCAGAGTCAAGTAGAACAGATATATTTAGGCAATTACAATGATTTCCTCCCTTGGGGTGACTACTGGATTTGGATGCTTCTTTCAAAGCAGCATCTAAACATTTCTTAGAGTATTGGGACAGTTTTGTGGAAGTTGTACCCTTTAGTTGTAATAAAACTTTTAGTTTAGAACAGGCCACTTGATATATAAAAGGGAAAAAAATAAAAATACTCCTGATCTTAAAATGTAGGACCTGTTAGGGACTCTTTTATTCTTAGTTTTTATAAGTCCTAGGTCAACAAATAATAAGGAAATAGACACCAAAATATTTTTTCCTAATAAATTTCAGGTTTGTATTTCTTGGGAATAGAATCCTTGCTGCCTGATTTGGTTGGGGGCATTATCTGTGTTTGAAACAAATTCACTAGCATATTGAAGCTAAATTGCAGAATTTCAAGTATTATTTAAAAGATTGAAGAGTCCTAGATATTGTTATCCAAGTAAAAGCTTTTATTCTTATTCTTCCACTTTTTTGTCATCTATTCTTTTGTTTAAAAAATTCTAATGGGTTCCTTTTTCGTTTCTTCTTCCCTTTTCTCCCAGTCTCTTTCCTTTTTTCTTTCCCTTTCCTTTCTCATGTCTTCCCTTTCTCTTTTTCTACCTTTCCCCCTTTCCCTTCCATTTTTTCGAGGTAAAGTCTAATAAGCCAGGTTAAAGAGGATTCAGGGTTCAAGGGAGGCCTTGATTCTCAGTGCGCCAGCCACTGTGGGGTGAGAAAGCAGTTTATAGCGTCAGAGATGGTTTACAAGGACATGAGAAGCAATGGAGTAGTATATAATGATGATGGACACCAGTTTTTCACTGTTAGAGAGGAGATTTATAAATAGGGAAATACTGGAGGCAGACTAACATCTGTGGTGTTGGGTTGAATTTGGAGATATTGGTGTAAACTTTTTATTTATTTTTTGACTTCAAATCTTCATTTTTATCACTTATTACATGTGTGACAGTTTATTTTATTTACTTATTATATTTTATTGATTATGCTGTTACAGTTGTCCCAATTTTTCCCAATTGTCCCCTACACTGGACTCGCCCCACTCCCTCCAGCAATCTGCCCTGTTTTGTTTATGTCCATTGGCATGCATATAAGTTTGTTGGCAACTCCATTTCCTATACTTGCTTCTTAACATACCCCTGCCTATTCTGTACCTACCAATTTGTACTTCTTAATCCTTTCACTTTTTACCCTATTCCTACAAAACTCTGTCCCAACTGACAATGGTCCAAATGTTTTTCATATCTATAATTCTGTTTCTGTTCTGCTTTTTTACTTCATTTTTTCAGCTTCCACTGTGGATAGTATTTATTGCCATTTTAATATTCATAGTACTGATATTCTTTTCTTAAATAAGTCCTTTTGACATTTCATATAATAATAGTTTGGTGAAGACAAACTCCTTTAGCTTTACCTTGTATGGGAAGCACTTTATCTGCCCACTGATTCTAACTGATAACTTTGCTGGGTAGAGTAATCTTGTTTTTATGTCCTTGCTTTTCATCACTTTGAATACTTGTTGCCAATCCCTTCTATCCTGCAAAGTTTATTTTGAGAAATCAACTGACAGTCCTATGAAAATTTCTTTGTAGGTAACTATCTGCTTTTCTCTTGCTGCTTTAAGATTCTTTAGCTTTAACTTTTGGCATTTTAATTATGATATGTCTTGGCATGGTCCTCTTTGCATCCATTTTGTTTGGGACTCTCTGTGTTTCCTGGACTTGCGCATCTATTTCCTTCATCAAATTTGAGAACTTTTCTTTCCTTATTTTTTCAGATAGATGTTCAATTTCTTGCTCTTTTTTGTCTCCTTTTGGCAACCCTATAATGTGAATATTGGTATGCTTGAAGTTGTAGTTGTTCCAGAGACCCCTTACACTATACTTGTTTTCTTTGGATTCGTTTTTTTTTTTTCCTTGCTGTACTGATTGGATGCATTTTGCTCCCTTTGTTCCAAATCATTGATTTGATTCTCAACTTCATCCACTCCACTGTTGATTCCCTGTAAATTGTTCCATATTTCAATTAGTATATCCTTAACTTATAACTGGATATTTTTTACGCTTTTGAGGATCTCGCTAAGTTCTGTGAGCATCCTTTTAACCAGTGTTCTGAACTCTGAATCTGATAGATTGCTTACCTTCATTTCATTTAGCTCTTTTTCTGGAGTTTTGATCTGTTCTTTCATTTGGGTCATGTTTCTTTGTCTCCTCATTTTGCAGTCTCCTTATGTTTGTTTCTATGTATTAGGTACAGCTTCTCTGACTCCCTATCTTGGTAGTGTGGCCTATTGTAGTATGTGTCCTATATGATATATTGGCAAAGACAATATATCATATCACCCAAACTAGGTACTCAAGGTATGAGCTCTATGTGGGCTGTGTATACCCTCCTGTTGTAGTTGAAACTTGATTGCTGTTGGCAAGTCAATGGGAAGGATTTACCGAGGCCAGTCAGCTGGTAGGACTGGCTATGACCCCTGACCACCAACCACCTCCATCTGTGGTTCTGGTGTAGTCTGTAACTGTCCACTGGGTGCACAGGCTCTGGGGTTTCTAGGGTAGTTCAGACCAGTGTCAGCCTCTACCAGTATTCTGTCTGGGGCCCTTTGGTATAAGCTCTAAAGTGATCTGCAGATGGCTGCTGCTTGTGCCGGGCCTGGGGGCATGCATTGAGAGGTATGGGGGCTGGGATCAGTGGTTTCTGGTTTGAGTGAATTTAAAAAGGTCTGAAGCCTGCACTAAGCCAAGACATTCATATGGAAAAGCCACTGTTAAGAGCTTGGTTTGGCCCATAAGTTCAATAGGGCAGAGCCTTAGGTAATTGCCCGGATGGGAAAAACTTTGTGAGCCAGGCTGATGGAGTCTTATATACGGTGCTGCCACACTGTGATTGAGGAAGGAGTCAGAAAAAGAACAATGGTCATTGCCTACAGTTCTGTACAGGAAGAAGCTATCTCCTAGCTATTACCCTATGCCATACAGGGAGGATCCCTGTATGCCACCAGTGCCCTATATGCTGCTGCTCTGGTGATGGAGCCCAAAGGGAATGAGTCTGAGTAAGTCCATGTGTGGTGAGGATAAGCCTGAGAAACTTGCAGTTTCTTCCACTGACCCAACCCCTACTGGTTTTTACAGCCAGAAGTTGTGTGGACTTATCTTCCTGGTACTAGAACCCTGGGCTGGGTGGTCTGGGTGGTCTGGTGTGGGGCTGGGATCCATCACTCCCAAGATATCCCTCCTGATTTTTATCCACCATATGTGAGTGTGGGAACAACCCATTCTGCATCTCCATGTCTCTGCATCTCTGCCCCTCTGTCTTTCCTACTTGTCTGGATGAATGTGGTTTCTTTAACACCTTACTTGTTGGACTTCCATTCAACTCAGTGTTACGATGGTTCTGATTGATACTTGTTCTGTAATTTAGCTATAATTTTGCTGTGGTTTTGTGAGGAGGTAAACTGTGTTTACCTACACCTCCATCTTGACTGGCTGATTTTTAATAGAAAGAAAGAAATGTAGCTATAGACAAATGGCAGTATGTGTGTGTGCTTATACAAGCATGTATCTTCTAACTTTGTCTTTTTGAGAGAGCCAAAAATCAGTGACATTTAGAAGCAATGATTTCACCAAGCAATCAGGTATTAAATACCAGTCTTTACTCAAAGATACACACTCTTGAATAATGACTGGTGACAATGGTGGAGCAGTGAGAGTTTAAGATGAGTTGGTACTTTCCTGTTTAACAAGGCAGCACTCAAAGAGGATTAGTAGTGTTTTTTGTAAAACAGAGAAAAGGAAAGAAAATATGTAGGAGACAGTTTAAAGAGTTTTTGCTGAGTAAACCTAGGAAATGTGAGCATCAAAATAAATATTGATAGTAACAGATTATTACCTACTAAATAAAAGAGAAATCTGTGAGTCCCTACTAAAATAAAGAAATAAATAATTAGACAAATTGGGAGAAGAAAAAGTATTTCCTTATAGGAGAATGCCAACTATATATGTAAAAGGAAGGGTGAATTAGAAACTAAATATTTGGATACAATCATAATAATAATCAAATTAAACAAGAATTATCAATGGATGCTAACTAGACAGTGAAATTATGTTGAGAATAGAATATTTTTCATTTTCAAAATAACTCCCCATAAATACTTACTAATTGCAAAGGTGAAAATAACAACTTTGCAGTTAAAGCCATCATCTTAACCTAATGATTGCAAGTAAGGGGGCAAATCAATGTCATTTTTAGAAGTATCATTATGGAAGTACAGAATCTGATACTATTAATAAAAAAACATCAAATCAACTAAAACTGAGGGGCATTCTATAACTAACTGAATGCACTCTTAAAATAAAGTTATGAAAGTAAAGGTAAGTTTTGGGAATAGTTCCCAGGATGAAGGAGACTAGAGAGATATGACCTAAAAAGCAATATGTATTCTTGGATTAGATCCTAGATCAGAAGGAAAAATATCTAAAGAGGAATATATTTAGACAATTGTTAAAATTTGAATGGGATTTGTGTATTAAATGGCGGTGTTTAGGTGCTATTGTTTTCAATGTTAATTTGCTGATTTAGAGAGTCCTTTTCACTTAGGAAATTCTCTGTAAAATTTTTAGAGGTAACGGGGTGTCTTATCAGCAACTTATATTCAACTGATGAAGAAATATTACTCATACATATACACAGAGGAGAGAGGGAAAGAGACAGGCAGACAGAGAACAAGAAAGAACCAGGGAGGGAAGGAGGAAGAGATAGAGGGAGGAAAAGAAGATGCAAAAGTGGTAAGATATTCACAAATAGGGACCTTGAGTGCTGGATGAAAGAAGCTATTTATATTATTTTTCACAAAAATCCTTAACTAAATCTATATTTTATGGCCTTTAAAATTATGTGTATATTGGTATAAACCTGAATTAAATGTCAAAATAATTAAATTGACTTAAATACTGAGGTAATCATACATAGGCATTATGTGGCAGGACATTAAAACTCCACCCTTACAGTACAGATGTTTTTGTTTCTGATTTTTAATTTCTTTCTAAACGCACATGTGTGTGTGCTAGTATTCTTATCTGATCACTATCCTGGGATTCAAAGAAATTGTGAGTGAGTTTTGGTTCTGAGTAATTGCCTATAAGGTATTCATTATCTTTATATCTTAGTTTCTAAATTTGAGAATATAAATAATAAAATCTATTTTTTCACAAAATTGTCTTATTTATTACATTGATGACTTTAAACTTATAAAATATAGTCTGTTTTGATCATGCACAGTGCCTGTCATTTCATTACAAATGACTGACTAGGAAAGTAGAATATTGAAAATTATGAGTCCCAAATATTTGATAATCCCTATAGTGGTCATGAGGCCAGAATTGAAAGAGACCTCTAAAATTTCAGAACCAAGCTCATTAGCATTCTATGTGTTCATTAATTTTTCTCCCATTAAATTGCCAATTAATGAATGTGATACACAAGAAACCTCACCATGGCCAAGGTTCAGTAGCAGATATCTGATTAGGTGTTTTCTTGTTTTTCCCATCCAGTTTACAAAAAAATATTATAAAAATGTTTACCTTATTAAATAAGTTAAATTCAAATAAGTAAAAAGTGTCATGGTGTGGTTATTGATACTTTTACTTTGTACTGTGAATCAATTCAAATATATTTTATGGTAAATTTATTGCGATTAGTTCTAAGTTTTGCTTAAAACACTTTCTAGGGTAAACATATAAAATTTCATTCATGCTAAGAATTTGTACATTAAATCTGAAGTGATTGTATTCTGGCCCCCAGTACCTGAGTTGGTTAGAGCATCTTCCTGATATGCCAAGGTTTGGGGTTAGATCCCCAGGCAGGGTACATATACACAAGAATCAATCAATGAATGCATAAATAGGTGGAACAACAAGTCAATATTTCTTTCTATCTTCCTTCATTTCTCTTTCCTGAAATCAATAAACAAAAAATAATTCTTACATTTTCTTTTTATGTTAAAAATTTTAAAGTAGTGTTCTCTAAAGTAATAGTTAGGGAAAATCATTGCGAGAGGTAATGGTAGCTAAAAAATAGTGCAAAAGAAATGTCTTCACAAGCATCTTGTAAACCTACCTGTTATGTGGAGAAGACCTTAGGAAAAATGGCCAGAAATGCAGATAAAAATGCTGGTCTCTGGAATTAAATACAAGCACACAGGGAAGATGTCTCAAGGCTATTTATTGTCTACTTGTGCTGAGCCTGTGTGTCATGCTTTCCTCAGAACAGCCATTTGAGAAGGATTTATTTTGCTCATTTTGTGGAAGAAGCCAATTAAAATGGGAAACGTTAAGTCATGTTTCAAAGTGCTCTAAGATTTGCATTTTATTTCAGCCTATATTGAAAAGAAAGGAAAAAGACAAGAGGTAGCAGAATCCAGAGAAAGGTATAAATATATGTAGTGGTGGGTCCTAGAAGTAGCGTGTTAAGTCTGAAGGGCTCTGATGAACAAAACCTATCTTTCAACACTGCCAGCAAAATGTGTAGAAAATATCACAAACATTGAGGTAGCATTTAATGTGAGTAGAGTTTACAAGTGCAATCCAGAAAATTAAATTTAGAAAATGCTGTTAAACTAGACATTTATCTAATGTTTATTATAGATCCGTGGTAAGCAAGAAAAACAATGATTAAAACTAAAGGCCATACAATTGATTCCTTAAAATGCTTTTGTACAAATTTGCCAGCTATTGTTTTTCAGCTGGTCCACTGAGACTAGTTTGTTTAACAACTTCTTGTTTTGAAAAAGGAGAAAGTTCTTATTCATGAGAAAAGTTAGTTAAGGAGAAATTACATGCCCCATGAAAATAAGTAACAAAAAAAGAAAGGAAGAAAATAAGTAAAAAATTTTCATTGAATTTTGTAAAATCAATCATTTTTAAATTACATAGTTCCTTTATTATAGATATATAGAACTAATGAAAAATGTGCTTTATTTTTAATTACTAGTTAGATAGTGTATATGAAGTTATTTTTAAATTTACATATCAGGTCTTTTTTGCATATTAGACAAATTGTCTTCTTCTTTCCTTGGTGTTTATTATAGATATACAGAACTAATTAAAAAATGTGCCTTATTTCTAATTACTTATTTTGTCTGTTAGACAATTTTCCATATTAGACAAATTGTCTTCTTCCTTCTTTGGTGTTGTGAGACCCAATTTCAGTGTGTGTGAGCAGTGTCCCAAACAATGTAAAGTAATTGTTAGATACCAACACGTTGTGGGAAAATTTCACAGAATTTTCACACTATCTACCCAGAGCTAGAATGAGATTCCACAGGTAAAAGGATTATTTCCACAAGACTGCCCTCTACTTCAGATACTAGTTGCAAGCCCAAGTTTTTACCTATATTTACAACCAAGTGACTGTAAGTCAGAGCTTCCCACAACCCTCTCCATGGATTCAGTTAAATTGTTAAAGGAGCTCATGAAACTCAGGAAAACCTATTTACTCACTAGATTACCAATTTATTACAAGGAATGTTAAAGGATAGAAATCAACAGCCAGATGGAGAGATATATAGGACGAGGTCCTGAACCACGGAGCTTTTGTTGTGGAGCACGGGGCCCCTCGAGGTGGCACATGGAAGTATTCTAGTTCTCCATGGTGGAAGCTCTTCAAACCCCCTTCTTTTAGGTTTTATGGAGGCTTTAATACATAGGCATGACTGAATAATTCATTGACCATTAGTGATTGATTCAACCTTTAGACTCTGTCCCCTTCCTAGGAATCAGGGGTGGGCCTGAGAGTTTCAACCCTCTATTAACGGTTGGTTCCCCTAGCAATCAGCCTCCATTCTTAGATGTTTTGCAAACATTACTTCTATTAACATAAACCCAGTTGTGGCAAAAAGGGCTTATTATGAATAATGAGACATCTATTTCACTTTTATGGCCCCAAGGCATTCTCAGGAACTAAGGACAAGAGATCACATGTTTATAACAAAATATACTCCCATCGATCTTACTACTCAGGAAATCCCAAGTGTTTACGAGCTGTGAGCCAGAGAACTGTGGGTAAAGACCAAATATATGTAAGAAATATATTTTGATCATTTGAATGACTAAATATATATATTTCTTATAATAACAATATTGCACTCCTTCCAACAATGCCCAACCTTTTTGGACCCAGGGACTGGTTTCATGGAAGAAAGTGTTTCCACAGACATGGTAGGGGGGAGGTGGATTGGGGATGATTCAAGTGCATTAGATTCAAACCCACCTCATGCTGTGCAGCCTGCTCCCTAACAGGCCCAAACCAGTACCCATTCAAGGCCTGGAGGTTGGAGACCCCTGCCTCATATCGCGCCATTTGATATTTGAAAATATGGTATAAATGATGAGAAGAACATAATAGACAAGAAGTTTTATAGTTTTAGAACTGTAGTTTTCGAAGATTTATAGTTTTAATTTGAACATTTCACCTAAAATATCATATGGTGTGCTTGAGTGTGATATTGTTATGTTACAGATTTACATGCTTATGATGTTATAATAAAAGGTTTTGTAATAAAAATAATTTGCACTGGACTGTATATATTAACAGTGATATTATTTAATAATGTTCTTTTAGAACTTCAATAACAAAATTACTATCTAAACTTTTATTTTGTTTTTAGATTTAGGATGATAATATTTAGAAGCTGTAACTTCTGAATTACCCTATAATTTTGGTATTGTTAATGGTAAATGGCACCAGATGTAACTGGCAAACTTAAACCTTGGTCCTTGTGTTTCTCGTAGAAAGAATTCAGAGCCAAGAACTCTAATTATGAGAAAATTTATTTAGAATGTCACAGAGATGCAAGAAGTGAGCAAGTTGGGTTTTATGGTCTCAGTAAAACAAATTACAGAGGCAAAAGAAGGGCCCTTGGAACTTAGGAGAAAGAAAGCAAGGGTATGCTCCTTGAAGGAAGAAAGGGGGAAGGAAAGGTGTGGGCACAAAACAGGGTTGCTGGGAGAGAAAGAGAGAGGGAGGGAGAAGGATAGGGAAAGAGAGAGAGAGCACAAGAGCACATGTGCACTGGGTCCCTTGACTTAAAGGATTTCATGAATTCTCTAAAAGGCAGGGATTTTATGGGAAATTTCAGGGAAGGAACTCAATGGAATATTCACCAGCTTTCCAGGTGTGTTCTTTTCAGGGTTGTGGCCTCTAGTGATTGGTCAGCACTAGGGTAGGAGGTCATTGGTCATTGCATCTGGTCCTGCTGTTAGCCATGGCATTGGTTCATCTGGTTTTCCTGCTTTCCAGAGCCTGAAGCTGAAACACAGCTGGGGCCTAAATATTATCTCTAGTTTGACCAGAACTCTGTCACTGTGGTCAATAGGCACAAGGCTTTGTTTTAAAGATTACTTTATACAGATCAGAACTTTATTGTCCTCAAGGCTTGATTCCTAAGGGAGTAGTTGTGCAGAAATGGTTTGTATGGGAGTCATACGTGGCTATTCTTCAGTCCCCTTGTTCTTCCCCTATGGGAGTCTACCACATGGCTAGGGACATGCAAGGGAAGAAAGGTCAGGGGAGAGGGTTCAAACCATTTGACCAACAATATGAAAGGTCAGGGGTTCTAAACTGCATGACCATTCCAGGGGAGGCAATGTTACCCTGGGGGTGAGGTCCCACCCTACAATACCTGTTTTCCCAGTTTTTCCTGTTGCTAGGCAACTGGAGCTTTCCACCCTGATGACCTATGTTTTAGGTCATACCTGGCCTATGTTTTCTTTTCTGCTTATGTCTGTCTCACTGCCTACTATATCAGTAGTAAATTACATTTACATCCTCCTTGTCTGAGTCAATCTAAAAAATAAAATCTTAACCTTTTGAAATTCAAGTAAGTATTAATCTATCGTATTTGATTAAGGAGGGAAGTTTGAACATTACGTATAATCTTCAACTTCTCCCAAGTTAAATTTAATTATTCGATTGCAGTGACATTATTTGTGACAATAAAAGTTAGGGACTACAGACCACAATTTCACAATTTCACATTGATTGCCTTTAATGACTACACTCCATTTCCACATGATGTTCTAACATAAATAAGTTCTATTTTAACTCTTCACAAAAATACAAATTAAAATCATAGAATGTATCATAAATAAATATATTCATGGCAAAATCTGACATCTGCCAAAAGAGAAAATACTACACATAAAATATAAATGTTCATTGAGAGGATATTTTAAGGTTTAGTAACTACAGTAAATTCCTAGGTGGGACATGTCTATGTACAACTATTTCACTCCTTAAAACAAAGTTTTCTAATATTCTCCATATATTTTCTTTATTACAGATGACTTAACTTGAGGATGCAAACAAAAGTATATCCAATTAAATTCAAGGTTTAGTTTTAGTTGCATGCTTTACTCTTAGGGTGACATGAGTAGTATCATAGATTATAGAGATGAAAAGGCTCCTACTTTCCTTCAGAATTTAAGTAAACTCATGAAAGTACAACATACACAGTACAAAAATCTATCACAGCAACTCATAGAGATAATTCTGATATCATTGATGGGACCCTATCTTTTGAGGCAGTCAAACTCATTTTTATATACCTTTAATTGCTCTAAAACCATCTCTTCAATTGAGATAATTTATTCATCTAGGAAAGGTTCATTGAATTCTTGAGATGTTCTGGACACTGTTCTGGGAGCTAGAGTACTATCAGTTAGCCCCACAGACTGGGCTCCTGCCCTTGAGGAGCTTGATTCTGGGGGGAATGTTACTTAAACATCATTTCCTTTTAACCTACATTTCTTTAAATTCTCTTAAATGTCAGACATTATCAAAAATACACTTACAATACTACTCAGCTGTAAAAAAGCAGAAAATTTTACCCGTTGTGGTAGTATAGATGGACCTGGAAAATATTATAAGTGAAATAAGCCAGTCACAGAAAGATAAATACCATATTATTTCACTCATATGTGGAATCTAAAGAACTGAACTAACAAGAAAAATAGACACTCATAGATGGAGAGCAGATGACAGCTATTAGAGGGGAGGGGAGAGGGTGAACAGATTGAGCAAAAGGGAAAAGGACTCATGGACATGGACAACAGTGTGGCAATTGCCATGGGGGTGGGTTGTATTAGGGGACTAAATAATAATGGAAAAATACGACAAAGATTAAATTAAAAATATACTTAAAAGATAAATAAATAAATAAATAAATAAGCACACATGTAAGACAAATGCCAGATAATGACAAGGGTTTTATAGAGAATTGAAATTCGATGATAAAAACATTGATGCCTGATTTTTCTGTATTGCTCTGTCAGACACAATTTTGTGTTCATTTTATCTCTTTCCTTTGTGTTGGGTGCTATATTAACAAAATTCCCAACTTACAGATAAGGAAGTAGGGGCACAGAGAGATATACAACTTGCCTAATATCACAGAACTATTAAGTAACAAAGCCAGAAGTTAATCCCAAGCAGTTATGTTCTAGAGCTCATGTTTATTATTTAAGCAATATGTGCTTCCATTGGGCTTTACAACATGGAAGAGAGAGAGAGAGAGAGAGAGAGAGAGAGAGAGAGAGAGAGAGAGAGAGAGAGAGAAAGGAAGGAAGGAAGGAAGGAAGGAAGGAAGGAAGGAAGGAAGGAAGGAATCCTGAATCCTAAAGGCTTAAAATAATATCTTATAATTTTGACAGCTGGTTATGTTAAGTTTGAGATACCTACTGATTATCCATGTGCAAATGTCAAGAAGTTTGAGAATATGAGCCTGTACTTCTGTTGAGATATCAGAGCTGAGGATACAAACTGGGAGTCAAGAATGTATAAAGAAGTCAGTTTTCCCGTGACTTTCATCCAATGATCCTAGTTTCTCTTATGGACTCATATAGAATAAGCTACATCTCTCTTATACTTGCTAAGTCATCATATACTTGAAAATAGTTAATTACATCTCCCTTTATTCCATTACTCTCACCAAAACTATCAAAAGAATTGGTAAGATAGTGGAATAGGGCATTGAAGGGGAAAAAGAAACTATTAAAATTAGAGAAACTATCGACTTTAAAGAAACATCAACATAGACAGTTTTGAATGAGTGAAAATTTTCTAATAAAGGAAATTCATAAACTAGACTGTATATTATTAAAATTATAGAAATGCACTGAAAATGGCATCTTTAACAATTTAACAGTAATATTTTAATATTATTAATAGTATTAAGTTATAAATATTTTAAATGTATACAAATGAAACTATTCCTTTTTAAGAATCCTATCTTTTAGAGTTAATGCTGAAATATTTATTTGTGACTTAATGTAATATCTGGGACTGCTTCAAAATATATCTGGAGTAGATAATTAGGGATATAGATAAGTAATTTATTCATAAATGGGTAAGTGTTGAAACTGGGCGATGGCCAAATAAGAGTTCATTATATTATTCTACTATTGTATATATTTGGATTTTTTCATTATAAAAATTAAAAACAGATTACAACATAACTAAAGTATTTAAAATTTAATAAATAGTATTGTCCTTAGATGTTATCCAGTCTGATCACCTACTAGATGCTTATTTTTGCTGCACAATATCTCTGTTACATCATGATTTACTGTATACTTTCTTATTTATTGCCTTTTTGAAAGCATTTTAATATATCAAAATAACACATTTTAATTTAAGAAAAGCTTTACAGTCTTCTAAAATATTGAGCAATAATGAGGGTCCAACAGAGAAGGCCGACCATAAATAAAAGCTGAAAAAACAAGAACTTCTTCATCTTTCTGAAGACAAATCCATAAATCGACCTGCATTTGTGCACATTTTCTGCCCTCGCTCCTGTTAAATGAAAGACATATTCCTCCTCTTGTCAAGACAGTTTTTTCATTTATGCCTTATCTTGTTTATTTATTTTTTGCTGCCCCATTCTTGGGATGTCTTTTGTTTATGACTCCACTCTTCTTCATCTTAACCTTATTCTTTCTATTAATTTCTCTTTAACATGACACATCTGTCTAATATTTTTAAAAGCTCCCCCTCATCTCTGTACTTTTCCCCACATATTAATTTTCAATTTACTTTTTAATCACTTTGATGTGCCTTCAGTTTTAATCTTTTATTATAGTGGAATTTGTCAAGAAAGGGTTTTATGACATATATTTGGTCCTGCCATTCCTTCTTTCTACTCCAGGCAGCCCAAAATTTGTATGCCAACTACTTGCAAATGTTTATTTCCAGGTTACATCTGGTCTGGAACACCCATTTGGCAGTTCTTGTTCATCTCAGAACTAACTTGATTGACACTGAACTCTTGATCATTGCCTTTAAGCACTGTCCTTTGTATGACATGTTTATATCATCATCTTTATATCCTGTACATCACCAAGTCCTGGTCATATCTAAAAATTATTCTTCTAAATGTACCTAATATCTGATTACTCTTTGCCATTTTCACTGCCTCTTTCTTAATTCAAACCACCATTATCCTTAACTTTGGCTGCTGTGACAGCCTTTTACTGACTACCATACTTAGAACAGGCAAAGATCTTTTAAAAACATATTATAGCCAAGAAATATTCTAATGTATATATGTACCACATCTTCATTCAACCATCTATTGATGAGAACTAAGGTTACCTCCATCTCTTGGCTATTGTGAATAAGGCTACAATTAACATAGGGGTGCATTTATCTTTTCAAATTAATGTTTTGGATTTCTTCAGATAATTCAGGAATTTCTGGGTCATAGGCAGTTCTATTTTAAATTTTTCTTTTTAATCCTCACCCAAGGATTTTTTTAAATTGATTTTTAAAAAAAAATCAAAGAGGGGGGAAAGAAAGAGTGAGAGAGAAAGATATTGATGTTGAGCATCAGCGTAACCATCAGTTGGTTACCTCTTGTATGTGCTGCAGCTGGAGTCAAACCCAAACCAAGGTACGTGCCCTGACCAGACTTGAACCTGAAATCTTTTGGTGTACAGGGTGATGCTTTAACCAACTGAGCCACCTGGTTAGGGGTGTTTTAAATTTGGGGGCACTCTCTATACAGTTTGCCATAGACGTTGCAACAATTTGCAATCTCAGCAAGAGTGTACTAGGTTTCCCTTTTCTCCACATCCTTGCCAACACTTGTTTTTTGTAGATGTATTGATGATAGCCATTCCGACAGGTGTGAGGTGATATATCATTGTCATTTTAATTTGAATTTCTCTGATATTTAGTGACATTGAGCATCTTTTCATATGTCCATTGCCTATTTGTATGTTTTGTTTGTACAAATTTCTATTCAGGTCCTTTGTTCATTTTTAATTTGATTTTTTTGCCTTTTTGGTGTTAAGTTGAATGAGTTATTTACAAATTTTGGCTACTAACTCCTTAGATGCATCATGCATGAATATCTCCCCCCATTGTGTGGCATATCACTTGGCCATAAAAAAGAATGAAATCTCACCATTTGCAGCAGCATGGATGAACCCAGATGGTATTATGCTCAGTTAAATAAATTAGACAGAGAAGACAAATACCATATGATTTTACATATATCTGGGATTTAAAGAACAAAATTAAAAAAAAAAAAACAGGAACAAACTCATAGATACAGAGAACAAACTGAGAGTCACCAGATGGAAGGAGGATTGGGAGACTGGGTGAAAAAGGTGAAGGGATGAAGAAGTGCAAATTCTTAGTAACAAAATAGTGATGGGAATGTAAAGTAGAGCATAGGGGAATATAGCCAATAATATTGTAATAACAATGTATGGTGACAAGTGGGTATTAGAATTGGGGGGAACACTTCGTAAATTATATAAACTTCTAACTACTATGCTGTACCCCTGACACTAATATAAAATAGTATTAAATGCCAACTATAATTGAAAAATAATTTTAAAAATTTCCACGGGGGGGGGGACCAAAAAACACAAATATTTAACTTACCTGCTTAAATGACTCACTGATTTCCCAAATATTTATATAATTAAATCCAAATTAACAAAAAATTGATTTTTAGCCCTCCCCTTTCTTTGCTCTAATTCCCTTTCTCAGAGGTCTATGTTTGTACATAATTGTCATTCACCTTATAAAACCAAATGATCTTTTAATGAAAATGTTGATTTTATTTTTATTCAGTATTTTCATGGTGTAAAGTTGCCCTTAGAAGAAAATAAAATGACATTATACTTTGAAAATAACTTTTTGTTTAAAAATTCTATAGCTCTTTAGCATAAAGAATATTGAGTCTTCAAGAAGATAGGTGAACCGATCTTAAAATGTTTAATATTACAATAATGGTTCTCTAGTTAACTTTACCTAAGATAATAATATCTGAGTATAGTTTTGTCACTAAATTTTTAGTTTAATTTACAAATTTTATTTAAAATTTAAAAAATACTTTTACTAAATTTGTGGATTTAGGTAAGGGTGAAAAATGACCACACATCTAATATTCTACTATTAAAAGCATTATATAGGTATGATTTTCTCCAACTCATCATTAAAAAAGATAAAACAATTGCATAGATAAATCATGTTAATAATAACAAATACCTATACAGCGCTTGTTATGCTAGGGACTCCTTCCATATGTGGTACATATATTAGTTCAACCATTTGAAGTTGACATGATCCCTATTTTGTAGGTTAGAAAACTGGGACACATGGTCTAAGTAACTTTTCAAAAGTAAGTGGTAGGGAAAATTGAAAGGTAGTCAGATTCTAAAATCCCTCTTTTATCTTTTTTTATAAACTGCCTCTCGTAGCAGGATGATGGTGATGATAATGACCGCTATTATTTTTCATCTTAGTTATTTTATATACTTCTGGTAATTTAATTTCTTTAACAGTTTTTAATATTTCCTTTCATATTATTGAAGTCTCCAGTTCTTTATTCTGCTAATTTTAATCCAATATGTCAGCTCCCATCTATTTGCACTCAGCAGCCTTTATCTCGTCACTAAATATTTTTAATACTTACTTTTCTCATCACCATGTTGTTTCCTTTTACCTCCTGTGACCCTCGTGCTAGAAAATGCCTTAAAGTTCCTTTATTCTTATCCTTCCATTGGGATATGCTTTTTCTCATAGAGCCTCTATAGACGATGACAGTGGTAGATCATTTATTAGGAAATCAGGAATTATCCTTGATCTAGAACAGGGGTCATTGGACTACAAACCAGTGGCCCAAATGCAGCTTGCTGCCTGCTTTTGTATAGTCTGCAAGTTAAGAATATTTTTCTATTTTGAATGATTTTTAAAAAATAAAAAAGAAAAATACTTTAAAGCACAGAAAATTGTATAAAGTTCAAATTTTAGCATCCATAAATAAAATTTATAGGACTGCAAACCCATCCATTTGTTTGTGAATTGTCTGTGACTACTTTGACACTACAGTGACAGAGTTGAATAGTTGTGGCAAGCAATATGCCCCACAATAAATATTTATTCTCTGAATCTTTACAGATTAAGTTTGTCAATTCCTAATCTAGAACTTTTCTGTTTTTATGTGTTCACTCTTTCCTTGCATAAAGAGTTCCTTCTCTGCTGGAGAGTGTTACCCACTTAATCTACCACCAGCCCCAACCTCTCTCTTTTCCAACCACACTCTAATTCTTGTATAACTTTGCCTCATGAAAACTAAACTACTTTAGACAGATCGGTCTCATATCCTCCTTGATATCCTTGAGAAACAGTAGTTTTATTGTTGATGTTCATAAGCAGGTTTATTTTGTAGAACTTAAGTACTAACAGTCATTTTAAGAAAAAAATGAGCCCTGGCTGGTGTACCTCAGTGGATTGAGCATGGGCCTGTGAACCAAAGAGCCACCAGTTCGATTCCCAGTCAGGGCACATGCCTGGGTTGCAGGCCAGGTCCCCAGTAAAGGGTGAATGAGAGGCAACCATACATACATTGATGTTTCTCTCTCTCTCTCCTTCCCTTCCCTTCCCCTCTGTAAAAATAAATAAAATCTTAAAAAGAAAGAAAATATGAGAAAGAAAATGCTTGATATTATAAGTTGAAATTAAAAAGTAATGAAATACTTTTGACCTTCCTCTTTTCACATGAGTCTAGCTGCTTTATGTTATAAAGCATTTTTCTTTGTCTAGTTATGTATTATCATATTATAGTTATTAGTGTTATCATCTTTCCAGTAGTAATTTTTTTTTTATTTTCTCTTAAGATTTAAATGTTTTACTTGGCCTGTAATGGTAGCAGATACTTTCTTTTTGTACTTTAATATTCAATATGCAGAAATCTTAAACTGCCTGTATATCCAATACAATTTGATTCAATAGGTGATAGCATGTTTCATTTACATTTATATCTCCATTAATATGTTAATGCAAAGGACAGCACTTAGAGAACCTGCTCCCACTTGGCTAGGTATTTGTAAAGCATTTGTAACTTTCATTGCAAGTGACAAGTCAAATCTGATATTCTAAACACAGCACCAAATCTGGGAGCCCTATTTCCCTGACATTTGGACCTTCCTCTTTACAGGTAGTATAACAAGCACTCAAATATTTTTTTGATTGTACATCTCTCCTTTCAAAGTCTTCCTATATTTAGTAGTGAATAAAGCAAACATTTCCCAAAGTTATTAGATAGAAGCATTTTTTTCAGGCAATAGAAGAATCTTATTTTTCACTTATACTTGAATGTGTACTAAGTTACTGAACAGGGTTGAAAGTAATAAAATTCACTTCTCAGTAAGCTGGATTTGGTAGGCTATAGTCATGATTCTGATGTTTACATTAACTGACCCTACTGTGTTTGTGAATTAAAAGAAGGATTTGCATTACAGCAGATGAAATTTCAGAGTTCGATTCAGGGTCAGCAGTATTGAATAATTCTCACTCAAAGCAATAAAGGAGCAATATTTCACACTTCTAAATTATTTGAATATCCATTTCGGGGGACCCTGTCCTGGGGTGCCAGATGTGGGGGGGCTCCGCCCACAGAGCCCCATCCCTCCATCACGGATGAGAATAAAAACTACCAAGACATCTTCTGCTTGGGGAGGAAAGGGGTCAAATCCTCAGAGGATAATGACCCAGAGCCCCTTCCTCACTAGGCTTTTATTGGGTTCCAATACACCGGAATACAAGTTTAACATGTCAAAGAAATCTGAGGGCTTAATCTGAGCCAGTGTTTGTCAGGAAGGGGGGTTGCCAGATTTTGGGAGACATGCTCATTTCCTCCTGGGACACTTGTCACCTCAGGAAGAGCACTTTTAGCAAAGCAGGTTTCAAAGGACTTTAGGAATTCATTCTTATGTCCGGATCACCCAGGGAGCCGTCCTGGCCAGGACAGGGCTGCACCGCTCACCTCCATAGTTTCAGGCTTTAAGGCAATTAGGAAGCAGGAGACATCTCCCAGATGGAAATGAGGACTCGGGCTATGTCAGAATAGCCGGGGGGCGAGGGTCCATCACATCCTCTTTGCTGCAACCCCCGAGTCCTTCCATGAGGCCTCCCAAGTGGTTGCGTCTGGCTTAGGTTGCCCCTCCCATGAGGAGTCTTACCCGTCATTGACTGCCAACCAAGCAATTGGGCCAGAGAGGCAGAAGCAGCACTCCTGCCAGGGAGATAAGCTTTGTCTCCTTAGTAGGTCACGTCCTCTTGACAGAACAGACCCAGATGAAGTGGGTCCCATGGGCTCTTACACAGCCCACCATGGGGTGAGGGTTACAACTCCTGAAACCAGGCTGAACGGTCCGCAACAATCCATCAGTTAATATTAAATGTTATTTGAAGGTTAAAATACACTCAATGCCATCTTATGACCTTTCTTGCCTAAGAAATATCTTTACTCCATGGCAGTGACTCTATTGGCACAGAGCACCCTGCAAGGCAGGATCCAGCCCAGGGGAAAAGATGCTGTTGTTGAGTGCCCCACCAAAATCAATAGTCATCTTAGATCTAGAACTATTATCTTCAAATGTGTTCACTTTCTCCCTATTCCATAAAGTTTTTCACCCTTTTACTATTAGAGGAATTCTGCTCCAATATCATAATATATATACTACATCATTTCTGTCATATGGCACAAAGTAAAATATTATGACCAGTTTACTGATATATGTGTGTGTGTGTGTGTGCATGCATGTGTATACATATATACACACATATGTATATTTAACATATATAGTAAATTTTGGAATTTAGAAAATCAATCTTTTTCTCTCATAGACATACACGCACATACACACATGACTTTTCAAGACTTTAGTGACTCCCTTATTCTTGTGACTTCATTATTTCTAACTTGGTGCTGTGATTTCTCAAGTACAAATAAATACCACTGATCCCATTATTGAGAGACTCAAAAGACAACTAGGATCTAGGAATTACTTGGAACAAAAGCACAGTGGTTTATTATCTTGAAAATATCTCTTCCTTTAAACTTCTTGCCAGGACTATAGTTTTTAACTTTTGTCATTGACTCATCCTTCTCTCATGCTAGTCCTTCATGCAGTTTAAGCTTCCTACAGCACAGCTCAGATCATGTGAAGTTTGTCCAACGAAACTCCAACCATTGTTAATATAATAATTTTATGTAACGATTTGCATGGCATCGATATAACCTGGCATCCAAGGAGAGTGAACTGGGATGCACATGCTTGAACAATGACTACTTCACTGTATTGGGCAGTGGGGTGGCAGATGCCATTGAATGAGCATGTGTACTATGTGACTGTCACATTCAAAATAAGTAGAGCAATGAATCTGCATCAAATTTTGTGTTATGCTTAAACATTCTTCTGCAAAAACCATTTGGATGATTCAGAAGGCCACAGCTACGGGCAACTGGTGATTGGCAGCTTTGTTGTGACAATGTGCCTATTCATGTATCACATCTGGTGCACAGGTTTTTAATAAAACATCAAATCACCCATGTGACTCAGTCCCTGTACAGCTCATATTTGGGACCCTGCAACTTCTGGCTCTTCCACAAAGTAAAATCACCTTTGAAAGGGAAAAGATTTCAGACCATCAGTGAGATACAGGGAAATATGACGGAGCAGCTGATGGTTAGTGAGAACTGTGTGAGGTTCCAAGGTGCCTACTTTGAAGGGGACTGAGACATCATTATTCTATGTTTCTTGTATCTTGTATCTTCTGCAACAGATGTCTCTATTTTTCATAGTACATGGCTGGATACCTTCTGGAGAGATCATGTATATAGTTTTTAAATTTTAAGTAACTCTGCAAGAGCACCTACCCTTCATGATAGCATGGATGGAACTAGAGAGCATTATGCTAAGTAAAATAAGCCAGGAGGTGAAAGACAAATACCATATGATCTTACCTATAAGTGGAACCTCATCAAGAAAACAAATAAGTGAGCAAAATATAACCAGAGACATTGAAATAAAGAACAAACTAATAGTAACCAGAAGGGGAGGGAGAAGGGGATAATGGAGAAAAGAAAGGGAAGGTTTGTCAAGGAACATGTATAAAGAAGCTAGGGGAAAAACCAAAGCAGGTGGGATTGAGGGTGGGAGGTAGGGTGTGTGGGGCAGGGGAAAATGGTGGCGGGAAAATGGAGACAACTGTAGTTGAACAACAATTTAAAAAAAAGGAACTCTCTACTACACAGAGTTTCTGACAAACTACTAAAGAATGAAAAAAGTATATTTGCTCCCAATTAAAAATGAATATTAATGGAGGGAATCATTTTATTCTTCGAAGACAAATTAGATATCAGCTGTACTCTAATAATTAGTAACTAATATTTCAAGTTTCCAAAATTATTCTAAAAGAATATGTATACGGCTAATAGGCATAATGCCATTTTATTTTAGCTGGCATTTATCTAATTTTGGAAGGTATTTCCTATCAAGGCATATAATGACAACAATCCAAAAGAATAATGCAAGTGTCAGTGTGGAACACAGAATGAGTTCTGAAACAAAGTAAGCAAAATAAATACTGATTATAGTCTGAAGGTGGAGAAATGTTAAAAGTCACATACATGTTTTTGAAGTGGACTTTTACCAAATTGTCAGCTTAACTTATTTTCCACCTACTTATGGGCATGTATAGTATCCTTGAATTTCTGTTTTCAGAGTTTTGTCTAAACTGTTATAATACACTAGGCCTCAAATAATTTGATTCTGCTGAGCTCAGTTTTTTATTTCAAGGAATATGACACTTCTCTGTACTATATTTTATTTGAATGATACATCTCATATAAAAGAGTGAAATATCCAGGAAAAAATTGAATACGATATTCACCTGACAATTGGATGTAGTAAAATAATATAATATACTCAATTATTTTGTAACCTATGAATCATAGAACTGTCACCATGAAAAATAATAATTTTGAATTTTAATATTATTTTTATTATTTAAATCTGTGTAAGTATTTATCATGTTCTTCATCTTGAGTAATTCAGGTTTAGCCTTTATTGTAGGGGAGCTTTGAGCACCTTGTTCACTGTGGATGAGAATAAGTCTACCAAGACATGATCTGCTTGGGGAGGAAAGGTGGCCAATCTCTCAAAGTAGAAATGACAGGAGCCGTTTTCTCAATGGGATTTTATTGGGTTAAATTTGCACAGGAATACAGGTAAAGCACATCAATTATCGTCAGGCAGTAAGGATGAAACAATAGATAACATACAAAGAATTATGAGGGCTTATTCTGAGTCATGGTCAGTTAGCTAAAGAGCTGTAAGACTTTGGGAAACAAACTCATTTCATGCTAGGGCTCGTATCAGAAAACTGAGGACATTCTCAGCAAAGCAGGTTTCACAGGATTTTATGTATTCTTCCTTAAGCCTAATCACCCTGGGGCACTGTCCTTTCCTGCCCAGGGCTGCAATGCCCTCTGTCTGGCATTGTTTCAGGCTTAAGTTAAGCAGGGGAAGTAAGGCAGCCAAGAGATTAGGAGACTTCTTGCAGACAGAATGAGGGCTCAGGCTATGTCAAGGCTGAGGGACAAGGGTCCATCACCCCCTTTTCTATAGCCCCCAAGGTCCTTCCCTGAGGGCCCCTTCCTGACCATGCCTGCCTTAGGTCATCCCTCCCTTGAGGAATTTTATGTCATTGACTAACCAGTTATCCACTCAAGGCCAATAAGGGTGAAGTAAAGAGGGCAGAGATAGCGCCCCTGCCAGAGAGATAAGCTTTGTCTCCTTAGTGGCTTATTGTCTCTTTACTCAGCCTTAGGCATAGGGAGTTGCAGCTTCTGAAACCAGGCAGGGCGGTTCCCAACACTTTATGACTTGTACATTTTTCCCCCTAAAACTATTCTAATCTTTTTTATAGTCAATGAAATAAATTTTTTTAGGTTTTCACATATTTTAATGGCAAAGCACCTTACATTTTTCACCTAAATTTTATAATGCTTCAATGATATAAATTGATATATTTTAAATGTCATAAGATATACATTAGCAATATAAGAAAAGATATGACCTTCACAATGCCATGTCACGTTATTAATAGATTTGAGTTTACAAATACTAACCTAGATTATGTAACCCTAGAGTCTGATTTCACTTTTCAGTGACTTAAAGGGTAAAAATGATCCATAATTTTAGGCATATACATACTGTTAAAACAGATTTTGCTTGTCTATGTAAATAGATCAGTAACATTAAAGTTGATATCTAGTTTTAGATATCAATAATACTATAGTTAAAAAATAAAGGTGTTTATTTAATTCTGGCTCCCAAATGCATTTTGCATGTTTTTATTAGCAATTTACTTAATATTTTTTGCCTATTTTAATAATAAATATAGGTTACCAAAATATGATTTAATAAAAAAAGTCTATATTTACCCTTTGGCCTTTTTGCTCTTCAACATAAAATTTTGATATAATCAACATTTTATTGTTTAGTAATTATGTTTAAATACTATGTTAAGTAAATATATTGAGGCCAAAATATTTTTATTAATTTATTATTTGTGATTTTAAAATAATTGAGTTAATGTTTACCCAAAAAATCTCTAGCAAAGTAAGAAATACAAATTTGTCAAGGAAAATCTTACAAATATATAAATGTGAAAATAGATTTTAGAGACATTCAGAGTCCTTGCTCCACTCCAGGGAAAGATTCGAGTGTGTATATCTCTGCTCCTTCCAGGAAGCCTGGAATTAAACTACTTTATGCCTCTGTTCTAAGCACAGGGGAAGTTATTTCTTTTACTTTTACTTTCTATGTTGCTTCTTTACTATAAAAGAGTAAAACAAGAAAGGGTGAGTGGGATAAAATAATTTAATGTACAGGTACTTAATAAACATATTGCATTGCCATTTCTTCCATAAGCCTTAATGAATCAGAGTAAGTGAGGGGAAAAAAAGTAAAACTAAATGTATAGTTGATTCTGTTCACTGTTCTATAGCCTTCAGACCCAGAATTTTTAAATTTAAATTAGGATAGAATTTATTTTCATAATTACCCATATTTATTGAAAGCAAATTAGGAAATAAGACTAAACAAGAAGAAACCACCTCTGCCCTGGCTGGTGTGACTCAATGGATTTAGTGCTGGCCTGCAAACCAAAGGGTCACTGGTTCAATTCCCAGTCTAGGGCACACGCCTGCGTTGTGGGCCAGGTCCCCAGTAGGGGATGTGCAAGAGGCAACCACAGCAACCTCTGGTTGTTTCCCTCTCTTTCTTCCTCCCCTCCCTTCTCTAAAAATAATAAATAAATAAAATCTTTTTTTTTTTTTAAAGAAGAAGAAACCACATCTAATGTCAAATATATTCTTAGTTAATGGAAAGACTTTTGATGTTTCAGAATAGAAAGAGATAAATAATAGTGGTAATTCTGAGCATTAAAGCCACATCAATTTGAATAACTATTTGAAGAGTTAAATCAAATTACTCTTTTAAGTAATATTCTAATCTGGGTGATACTCTTTTCTTTTCTTTTTGTTTTTTCAACATAGTTTAAATCATCTTCTGTCCCCACATATTTAACCCCATTTACCCTTTACTCTGTTTACCCTTTACTACTACCCAGCCCTCTTCCCTCTGTTGGCCACCATACAGCAGTCTATGTCTATGAGTTTTTGTTTGTTGTTTTTGTTTGTTCATTTGTTGCTTTCAGTTTCATATGCCACATATGAATGAAATCATATGGTTCTTAAATTTTTCTGTCTAACTTAATGTTCTTCATATTTTAGGATACTTATTTTATCATCATTATCTCCATTTAGTATACATTTCTAGTGCTTCAGAATAGTATTGGTTTATGATATATATTATTTATTAGAGAAAATAATTATGACCTATTTCCCAAAAAATGAGAGTGTTTGATAAAAAAAAAATTTTTTACCCGGGTATTACACTTCATTATTTTCATAATTGGTACTATTAAATGCATTTTTAAATTATCACCTCATTGCTTAATATATAAATATTGTGGTGCCATTGATAAAATTAGATCATCCAGATAAACCATATGGTTCTTTAAGTATTCATTTAATTTTTTTCTCTTTTATTGTATTTTCCATTACTATTTATCCCCCTCATACCCTCTTCCATCTCCACTGTCCCCTCTCTTCCAATATTCACCACATTTTTGTCCGTATCCATGATTCCTTTTTCTTTTCTGCTTGATCCCTCCAAATCCTAATCCCATACTTCAAAGCTGTCAGCCTGCATTCCATGAGTCTGCCTCTATCTGGCTCGTTAGTTCAGTTTGTTCATTAGATTCCATACATGAGTGAAATCACATGGTATTTGTCTTTCTCTTATTGACATAATGCCCAGGTCTATCTCTGCAGTCACAAAGGGTATTCCTTTGTGTAAATATACCATAGTTATTTTATCCACTCATCTACTGATGGACACTTGGGCTGCTTCCAAATCTTGGCTATAATAAATAATTCAGCAATGAACACAAGGTTGCTTCTATTCTTTCAAATTAGTGTTTTGGGTTTCTCTTGAGAAATTCTTAGAAGTGGAATAACTGGGTCATAAGGCAGATCCATTCTTAATTTTTTGAGGTATCTCCACACTGCTTCCCACATTGGCTGCCCCAATCTGCATTCCCACCAAGAGTGCAAAAGAGTTCCCCTTTCTTCATAGCCAGCACTTGTTTGTTGATTTATTGATGATAGTTATTCTAACAGGTGTGAGGTGATATCTCATTGTGGTTTTAATTTTCATTTCTCTAATGATTCATGATGTTGAGTGTCTTTTTATATGCCTATTGGCTGTCTGTATGTTTTCTTTGGAGAAGTATCTATTCAGGTCTTTTGCCCATTTTTTAATTGGATTGTTTGTTTGTTTGTTTTGGTGTTGAGTTTTATAAGTGCTTTATAAATTTGGATATTAACCATTTATCAGAGGTATCAGCACTGAATATGTTCTCCTACTCACTGGGGTGTTGTTGTTGTTGTTGTTGTTGTTGTTGTTTTTTAAATTTCATTGATGGTTTCCTCTGCTGGGCAGAAAATTTTGTTTTATGTAGGCCCATTTGTTTATTTTTTTCTTTTTTTCCTTGCCTGAGGAGATATATCAAAAAAAATATATTGATACTAGCAATGTCTTAGATTTCACTACCTATCTTTTCTTGTTGGATTTTTATGGTTTTGAGTCTAACATTTAAGTCTTTAACTCATTTTGAATTTATACTTGTGTGTAGCATAAGAATGTGGTCTGGTTTCATTTTTTATGCACATGATCAATAAGGATTTATTCCAGGATGCTATTCAAAAACAATAAATGTAATACACCCCATAGACAAAATGAAGAATAAAAACCACATGATCATATCAATAGATGCCAAAAAAGCATGTGATAAAATTCAGCACTATTTTATGATAAAAATTCTCAGCAAAGTGGGAATAGAGGGAACATACCTAAAGATAATATGCCATATATGATAAACCCACTGCCATCGTCATGCTCAATGGGCAACTATGCACATTCTCCTTAAGATCAGGAAGAAGATGGGATGTCTACTTTTACCCCTCTTATTCAACATAGTATTAGAAGTCCTAGAAATAGCAATTAAACAAGAAGAAGAAATAAAAGGCATCCAAATTGGAAAGGAAGAAGTAAAACTGTCATTATTTGTAGATGACATGATACTATATAGAGAGAATCTTAAAGATTCCACAAGGAAACTACTAGAACTGATAAATGACTTCAGTAAAGTACCAGGATACAAAATTAATATCCAGAAATCAGTTGCATTTTCATTTGCCAATTAAGGAATATCAGAAAAGGAAATTGAGAAAACAATCCCATTTGCAATTGCTTCAAAAAGAATAAAATATCAAGGATAAATCTAACCAAGGGAGTAAAAGACCTGTACTCAAAAGATTATAAGACACTTAAAAAAGAGAATGAAAAATATATAAATAAGTAGATGCACCCACTGTGTTCATGATAGGAAACATTAACATCATTAAAATGTCCATAGATTAAATGCAATTCCTATCAATATACCACTGAGGTATTTCACAAAACTAGAACAAATATTTCAAAAATGTATATGGAAACACAAAAGGCCCCAAATAGAAACAGTGATCCTGAGAAAGAAGCAGGAAGTTGGAGGAATCACACAAACTAATGTGAAACTATACTCTAAGATCATAGTGATCAAAACAGCCTGGTACTGTCATAAAAGCAGACACATAGGTCAATAGAAGAAAATAGAGACCCCAGAAATAAACCTACACCTTTATAGTCAATTAATATTTGACATAGAAAGAAAGCATATACAATGGGCTAAATATAGTTTATTCAATAAATAGCATTCACTTTAAACATTTATTGAGCACTTTCTCTGAGGAAGGCCCCATGTTATCTTTCTTATCTAACACATATCTGTCTGCTTAATTAATCTGTGTAATATTAAGCATAGACTTTTAAATCTAGATGATATTTTCATAATTATTATCTAAATCAGATTTCTGACTCTGAATATTAAAAAGTAGACAAATAACAAAAAATCCCAGAGAGCTTAAGTTTCCCGAGGTTTGATAAAATACCTGCAATAAAAGTAAATTATGAATATAGATATTAAGAAGTTTGTTTATTTGTATAAAATCAAACTAAAATTCATCAGAGTAGACAAGGGAAGGAAAATGTTATGCAATAGAGATGATTTTTAATCATGAGAACAGGTTTTTCCCTAATTTGTTTAAGGTTATTCTAATAGTTATGCTCCTAATTTTCCACTAGAATTACCTTAATTAGTAGAAAAAAAGATTTCCAGAGAGTGAAAGATTTTAAAAAATGTAGCCAAGCCTAGGAAAGGAACAAATATAAATTATACTTATAAAAATGCATAAAGAACTCCATAATAATTCTTCATTTGTAGGTATCATTAGTGTTGGATTTGCATAAAATTCATCACTTGAGTAAACTTCTTTGTTTATTTATTAGTTTAAATATGTTCAATACAATTTAAAAATTTTTATGTAAAAAATAAAAGTAAAGTTTGACATAGGTCTGGAAATAAAACAATGTTAGTTTAACTTGCAAATAATAACAAGGATAAGGGACAAAGTTATCAATTGTTTATGTGTTTAAATTTTGCTCTATCAGTTTTTTGTTATTCAAATAATGTACTATGCATTTAGTAATTGAATGAGAAGATATATGGTGAATAAATACAGTCATCTATCTACTTTTAAATTGTCGTAGAAAGATTAATAGCATAGAACATGGCATAATCCAACCAAATCTCTTCTATCATTTACGTTGTATATTTAGTTTCTGATTATGTTTCATTTAAAGTAAAATTATAAGAAACATAGACTTTTTTAAAAATTAAAATTATTGGGGTAGCATTGGCTAATATAATTATGTAGGTTTCAAGTATACAATTCTATGATGCAGCGCCTGTATATTGATTGCATTGTGTACCCACCACGCAAGCTCAAATCTTCTATTACCATATTTTGGTTTCTTTTACACTTAGCTATTCCCTATGTCCTTTTTGGTAACTACCATAATGTTGTTTGTGCCTGTGGCTGTGGAAAACAGTATAGACGCTCCTCAAAAAACTAAGAATAGAGTTGGCATGTGGCCCTGCAATCCCTCTCCTAATCATCTACCTGAAAATTTTGAAAACATTTACTCACAAGAATATATGCACCCTAATGGCCATTGCAGCATTATTCACAGTGGCAAACATGTGAAAACAACCCAAATGTCCTTTGATACATAATTGGATAAAGAAGATGTGGTACATGTATATAATGAAATACTATTCAGCAAGGGAAAAGATGAAACACTGCCATTTGTGACAACATGGATGGATCATGAGACTATTATGATAAATGAAATAAGTCAGGCAGAAAAAATTAAGAACCGTATGATTTCACTCACCTGTAGAATATAAAACTGAAAGCAACAAATGAACGAACAACAAAAAAAGCTCTATCATTTTTAAATATAATCTTCCTTGATGATAGTTTTAATTGATTTTAGAAAACTTACACATAAATTTTTATTGTCCATTTTGTCCTTGTGTTAAAGGTAATGTCTAATTTCTTTTTATGAAGAGAGGTTTGCCCTGCCAAATGGACATCTTTTTGGAAGTACTTATAAAGCATAGTTTTCAAACGAGAAAATCCATCCCATTCTGGCTCTGCAGTGCACTGGCCAACAGAACCTCTTTCTCTCAGTAATCATAACTTTGAACTCACTGTCACTCAAAAACTTTTATAGCGCTTGCCTTGAGGGAACATGTTCAGTTTTTCCATTTCTTGACCTGCTCTAAGAATCTCACAAAAGCTAATGGTGCTCTCTGCTCCCTAAAGAAAAATACACCGCCTCATGCACAGCCCCCACCTCCTGCCACACACACACCTTCAGGAGGCCACAGATTTTTCTCATATCCACACTCCTACCCTAGATACTCTACGATCCTCTTAGATTTGGCCAGACCACCATGTAGCTGGCACTGGACTACATCTACTGGTGCTCTGTGAAATTCCTTTTATACTACAGTATTATGTTCTGATAGGAAGCCATCAGCATTTTCTGAGGTGCATTATAAGAAACAGCCCCATAAAATCTATCACAGTGTTTACTGTAAGAATGGTTTTTGAGAGTTCAACACATTAAATAGTGCATTTCTCAGAGGACCCAAAGGAAAAACCTTTTCCTGTATTGACAAAAGGAATAGTTAGACTTACGCAACCGGCTTGTTTTAATTCATGAACACTGCAGTTGATCTCTTCTTTTCTCTTCTAGAATGCTCTGTGACTCTACTTTAAACCAAGCATAGGATTTTCAGAAGTACATATTGTATGCTAATTTAATTCCTGGAATTCATCCTATTTTCCTTATTATATTTACAGTGTTTCATTTTTTAAATTTTAATTTATTTCCGTCATGCTGTATTTGGTTGTGAAATCTTTCTAAACTTCATCTTAGACAGGGAGGGTATGAATAAATAAAATGTTTTGGGTTTATTTTTCTATTTCTTTCACTTTCCTTATTTTTGGGGGGAAGGGGATGGTAATCTGGAAAATGTTTATGGTTCTAATATTTTTTCCCATTAACAACAGTTATAAGTGAAGTGTAGAAAGTAAAGACATATGATTGTACTCTACTTACAAAATTCAAAGAAAAGATTGTTAAAAAGTAAAAAAAAAAAATGCATATAATACTGTACAAAAATATAAAAATGTCAACTCAATGTTTTATCTGTTTTTATATCAAAACCATAGGAAATGGTGTTAGATTGCAGGAAGAGGAAGGGAAATTGGACATATGGATGGGTTATTTACCTGAACATATTGGGTGCCTACTGTAAGACAGAGTGCTAGACTTCGTGAACACAGAGAGGGATAAGAACACAGAGAGGAATAAGGCCCTGTGCCCGTCCTCAAGAGGGCCAAGTGACCAGTTGGTAAATTGGCAGGGCATAAGGAGCACAGAGTCAGCCTATCTGGGTTTGACTCCAGGTTCCATCAAATTAGCTGAATGATCTTTCTAAGCTTCCTTCTCATAGAGTTATGAAGATCAAATGACACATGTGACATGCTTAGAAGAGGAGGCATTTGTTATTTATCAAATTCTAGACCATTGGAACTGAGAAGCAGCAGAACCAAACTAGAAGCTGAAGGAAAGTGACTATAAGACAAAAACAAACAAACAAACAAACAAAAAAACCTGTTACATGTATCAGAGATTCTGGAACCTCAGAAGTGGTAGAAGGAACCAATGTGACCAATTGTATACAGGACTGAACAGTTTACAAAGCAGGCAGGCCCACATGCAGACTGTTCTGTTTGAGTCTCAGACAGTCCCATCTTCAGAATGAAGAAATGAAGTCCTAGAGAATGTGAGTGCCTTTAGTACTTCATATTGTGTGACCCTTATATCTCTTGACTGGAAATGTCATGCTCTCCCTACTCCAGGGGACATCTACCATGACTGTCTCACTTTAAAATGTTTGCTTATTATATTGATCTCATGAACCTCAGATCAAAATAAAACCCATAAAATATAATCACATACATAAAAGTCTATTCAAAGAGTCATTTTAGAAAACAGGTATTAGTATATACCCCTCTACACCTGTATAATTGCAAAAAAAGAACTCATCACTTGCCTCCCCTAAAAGTGCTTTGTAAAGCTTGAGAAGGTTCTTATTTTAATACTACAGTTATGGTACTTACTGAAGATTATTTTGTTCTCGGTTTCCAGAAAACATTATCTATTACAATACTATGTCAAGTTTATAGTAGTAGTCATTTCTAAGTGTTGATGTTATGATGTTTTGGTTTGCTTAGACAGCTGTGTCTTGACTGTATTTTTAAAAATATTTTATTGATTATGCTATTACAGTTGTCCCAATTTCTCTCCCTTTGCCCCCCTCTACCCTGCACCCCCCCCATTCCCCTCAGGCAATCCCCACACCATTGTTCATGTCCATGAGTCATGCTTATAAGTTCTTTGGCTACTCGATTCCTTATACTGTACTTTACATCCCCATGACTATTCTGTAACTACTTATTTGTACTTCTTAATCCCCTCACCTAACTAAGTTGTTCAAAGCCTCCCACCACTTTATTTTATTTTGCCAAGTATTCTGGAAGCTGAAGGAGGTAGAGGTCTTGAGAGTAAATATGATGAGGTTGACCTGTTCTAGGTATTACACATTGACAGCAATAGCTAGTGTTTAGTAAATTGCTATTATGATGCTTTTCATAATTTGATAAATATTTTTAAATGCCTAAGTACCCTAGACTTAGAGTAGAATAGTGGCAGGAACTTAATCTTGTTACTTACTGTTGTATCTAGAACATTACCTAACACTGAATAGGTAGTCTGTAAATATTCAGTAAATATCACTTGAATGAATGAATGATCTGTTTGTTTGCTCAATGTGTTTGTGACTCAAGAATTATACTCATATTAAAAAATTGTGTAGACTCAACAAAATGTTAACTGGGTTATATGCCTATCAGAACAGGTATAACACACCTATAGTTGTTAAAATTGTGCTGATTAGATCTAGCATGCCTGTCTATACATGTTTCAAAAAGGGAGATTTGTCACTCTCCTGTGACAAAAACAAACAAACAAACAAATGAACAAAAACACCTCTAATAGTTACCAGAGTAATAGAGTAAAAGAGTTATAGATAGAACATCTAGGAATATAATCTATTAGAATTCTGCTTTTCTAGAAGGTATCTACAGACACTCCAAATTGTGAATATGATGACTTTAGATATATATGTGGAATATTTTAGACCTAAAGTAACTTAAATATCAAATGATTTTTAAAAAAATAGATGCTATGGTGCTTAGCACATAAATAGTAGATCCTAAAATTTTCCATGGCTTGAGCTTTATAGTCAGGCCATTACAATTTTGTCTTTATCAACAAAAATGATTTATGATTTTGTTTCCTATTCTTCATTTGATGTAGGTAGAATCCAAGTGTTCCAAGAGGTATTGTGTCCTGGATTTAAAATCAGGTTTAGAGCACATAGATGTACTTATTTTGATGTCATTGTGTTCATTCTTAATTAGGACAGGAGATGCTGAAAATTTATTTAGTGATAAAGTTAATAATTCTCCTCCTGTAGCATCTGGTCTCCTGTGGCCTGGAGTCATTATCTAACCTGAATTTGAGAATAGTTGAGAAAGTTGTTTTATATGACCTCATTTGAATTATAGTCATTGATATAGTAAGTCTCTTTAAATTCATCTGGAAATTGAATACTCTGGTGTCCTTGGCCCAATATTTCTATGAATCCAAATGAAATTGAGGATCACAGAAAAATACAATTGGTTAGTTATTTTTAAAAAATTTCAATTTATACTTTGTACTTTCCCAAAGGATTGTATATATGTGCAATGTTATGATTTCTTGATAAATGGATTTTAAAAAATGAAGTAAAACATAAATTGAGCATTTATTTGATTTTTAAAGTTTTATTAATAAGGGAACATTTGAATTTAAATGAGTGGTTTTATTGTTATTTTAATTATCAAAAGCATTTTAAACATTTAGAAATATTAGTCCACGATAACTGAATAATCTAGTCTTTACATGCAGTTATATTCCATACCTGGAAATATAAAAATTTATTTTAAAGTGATGTGTGCAAAAATGTTGTGTTCCATATGGTTTGTTTTTAAGAACAAGAAGACATTATTTAGAAAACTTTATTTAATTATTTAGCATCTGTTATGTGTTCAAATTAGCCATAAGGATTGAATTCCTTTAAATATAACTTGATAGGTATTTTTTTACTTTTAAGTACCTTTCTTTTATAAGCGATTTATTTTTTCAGGTTCAGAGTTAAATTACCAAATAATTCACTTAATAGTTACTTTAAATCGCTGTTCCCTTCAGTCTCTCATATCGATCACAGTTTTCTTCAATATCAACTATTAACTACCCACTGAAAACTAAGTGTATGCGGGTGAGGGAAAGTGATGGTGGGAAAATGGAGACAACTGTATTTGAATAACAATAGAAAGAAGGAAGGAAGGGAGGAAGGGAGGAAGGGAGGGAGGAAGGAAGGAAGGAAGGTTGGTTATATATCCTTAGGAATTACATATATAGCACATTTTGACAAGGCCAAGAGACTGGCTTTTTGGCAAATGTTTTTTAAATAAAAAAGCAAAATAAATTATATCATTTTTTCTGCTATTGTTTTTTCCTATTAATACGCACTCCCTGAAACTCCTTTTCTCTGCTCCATTGCTTTTATCTTAGGATAGTGCCTGGGAGTGTTCCTCATAGCAAGAAGGGTCAGGTGCAAGTATATCCTGTCCTGTCCTGTCCTGTCCTGACCTCTTCTGTCCTGTTGCAGGTCACTGGGTAGCCCATGTAGGTATCCACTGGGTGCTACAGTATCTGTCTAGTCTTGCGGACATCTCCTTTCCACCCATTATTGGACTCTATTGCCCCTGACATACCTGTTTATTAAGGGGTCTATACTTCATGGTTTCCTTAACCTAAGCCAAGTCCCCTCCAGACTTGTTGTTTCATATAAGGCAACTGTTGCCTTCACTAAATCTCCTGGATAGCTAGGGTAGACAAGAGTCACAATCTCACAGAAACTTTTCTATTCATATGCAATACTGGATATATGTTATTGAGTTTCACCTTTAATTTTCAGATTTCATTTCAGAGATCTAGCAACCTCAGGGACTCTAGCATCACCTTGTCACTACTCTGATCCTTTCAAAATCTCTGTGAATCCCATACACCTAAATGGCTTTTGATCTTCCCATCAAACAAGAACTCATGTATCATATCTTCTGTCCTTTCCATGCTATATTTAAAAAAAAAAAAAAGATTTTATTTATTTATTTTTAGAGGGGGAGCAAAATATTGATGTGAGAGAGAAACATCGATTGGTTGCCTCTTGTATGTGCCCCCACCAGGGAGTGAACCCACAACCCAGGCATGTGCCCTGACCTGAATCAAACTTGCAACCTTTCTCTTTGCAGATTGATGCCCAACCAACTGAGCCACACCAGTGAGGACTTTCTATAGAAAGGGCCTGTCTTAAAGCAAGCCTATTAATTTAGACATCTAAAGCTTTCTCTTAATGTATATGGGAATTTTTGGAACTTAGGACTTCTACCCTCCCCCCATACACACACACGCAAAGCCTGACTTTTAAAACAAAGTCTTTCAAGGACTTGGAAAAGAACCTACATAGAAACTTGGAGCTGAGCAATGACTTTTCTGTTTGAGACTGTAGTCTCATATATTTCCTACAGAAATAAATGTCAATGTCATTGAATTAAACAGTAGGGAGCTGTAGGCCAATAGGATTCACAGAGAGTAAAATGTATATTTCTTATGGTTTCAAAATATCATCCTCCCTCAGTGTGTACTGCATACTTATTATATTATACTTAAAAGAATTAAATAAAACTTACTTTGAATGCTAACTTTACAAATATTTAGACCTCAGCTTTCTCATCTGTAAAATGTCAGTGACAATGCCTACGTAGTTATTATCAGAATTAAATGAGTTAGAATAATATCTGAAGCACATGGATGTTTTATAGCATATGCTATTAACATTACTGTTAGGATAGTATTTATCATCTAGTACTTGTTTAATAATTAAATGTAAAAATATAGGTTAATCCAAGCACCATATTTCTAAAGACCTTCTAGAAAGCTCTCTGCAGAAGTTAATTGTTGGGAACTATCCTGCCTGGTTTCAGAAGCTGTAAATGCCCCCCCCTCCCACCACACACACACACCATGGCTAAGGCTGAGTGAGCAACCTTCTGGACCATAAGCCACTAAGGAGACAAGGCTTATCTCACTGGCAGGAGCACCGCTTCTGCTCCTTTTACTTCATCCATAACTGTCCCCCAATGCTTGATGGTTAGCCAATGATGGGTAAGATTCCCCAAGGGGGGAACGACCTAAGCCAGGCACAATCACATGGAGGCTCCAAGGAAGGACTTAGGGAGCTACAACAAAAGAGGGTGATGGATCCTGGCCCCTCAGCTATCCTGACATAGCCTGAGTCCTCATTCTGTCTGTGAGAAGTCTCATAATCTCTTGGCTGCCTTGCTTACCCTGCCTGACTTAAGCCTGAGACAATGCCTTAAGCCTGAAACAATGCTGGTGGTGGGTGTAGCCCTGTTCTGGAAAGGGCAGGTTCCCTAGGGTGATCAAGCCAAAGAAAGAATATGTAAAATCCTGTGAAATCTGCTTTGTTTAGAATGTTCTCAATTAAATAAGGGTCCAAGCAAGAAGTGACTTTGTTTCTCAAAGTTTTATAGCCCTTTAGCTATCTGACCCTGACTCAAAATAGGCCCTCAGAGTTCTTTGTACGTTATCTATTGTTTGACCCTTACTGCCTGACAATGATTAATGAGCCTGTATTCCTATGCAAAATGACCCAATAAAAGCCCATTGAGGAAGAGGCTCTTGACCCTTCTTTAAGAGTTCACCAGCTTTCTTCCCCAAGCAGGTCATGTCTTGGTAGACTTATTCTCATTCGTGGTGGCAGAAGGGGGTGGGGTGGGGGCAGGGGTGCTGTGGGCAGAGCCCCCCCCCACAGTTAATTACCTTTCTCCAGCTTTCCTTTCTTTTTCAAAGCCACCTCCCTTATCTCTGCTCTGAGTAACACCATTTCCTGCCTCCTCAATAGGACTGGTGTCCTTAAATATCTATTCCTGTTGTATATTCAGTTTCTCTGCCCTGACTGAAGAAATTGTTCCAAAGAAATTGTTAATTCTGTTTCAAGCTTTTTTCTTTCTAGTGCCAGACTTCTAGATACACATTGAAAAATGTGTATTATTATAACTTTGAATTGACTTATTTTGTAGAATTCCCTTACTTTATGGATCTTGGTAAGAGATAGAACATCTTCCATTGGAGAAACAGGGTCATGGCTAGTCATTTTTAAGGCAATTTTCACAGTTTCAGAAAGGCAGAGGACAGAGTGCAGCCACAACAGTGGGGTTAATGGTACAGTCCTTTGTCCAGAGCTAGCGGCCTTGAAAGTGTGAAATTGACTACCTGCTCCAGAAATGTGATGGTATGTGCTCTTGCTGGGTCCTGACTGTGGTGAGCATGGCCCTGAAATTGGTTACTTGTGCCTTTGTTTCAGTTCTGATAACTCTCAATATCCTTTTAATAAATTCCTTTTCTGTTTCATTCTGCCAGACTTGGTCTCTATTGCTTGGAACCAAGAACTCTGATGGAAATAAGAGTAGCCTATTTTTGCTGCCTCATCTTTTTTTCCTTCTGTTCTATCTTTAACTCACTGCCAACCAGGTTTCATCTGAGCTGAAGATGGTTTCTTCTAGGGCAAAGTGACCTAACAATTGTGAAATTTGAAGGGGAAAAAAAAAAAACACTCATAATCCTGCTGAGACTCACTGTAGCATGGAGTGACTTCATTCTTTCTTTTCTGTGAACTGTTATTATCTTCCTCTCCTGATTCTTTTCCTGCCATGGACTTCTGCCTTCCAGTATTATACTTGTCTTTTCTCCATGCATTTTAATTGTGCTTGTGTGTGCTGATTTCTCTATTTCTTCATCATATTACTAAATATTTCTCTAAAAGAATTTTTCTACCTCTAAGACTTGACTTTCTCTTTAAGATTTTCAACTTGAAATCACAAGCCAATATTATGCCTGGATTTTGAAATGTTTGCAGGATTACTGTCCCATCCCATATACGCCTCTGATTCAATGTGTCTCAAATTTGACCTTCCTGCCAAACCTGGCCCACCTTGGAAATTCTCTATTTTAGTTTATGGCTTGTTGTCAATTACTGAAGAGTTGTTGAATGCTCCCTCTCCCGCACTTTTTTTTTGGCCCCTACTTCTCATTACCAACAAAACTTGTTTCTATCTTTGAAATCTCTTAAATCACATTTTTAATGACCACCCCCTTGGCTGAGCTTGGCTTGGCTCTCCCTGTGTATTAATTGCCTCCATCTTTTTTTACTCCATGCCCACATTTTTAACAGCATTATCTTCTTTTTTATTGTATTTCTTCTCATTACCCTATAATCCCCTTACACCCTCTCTCCCCATGATCACCACATTGTTGTCCATGTTCATGAGTCCTTTTTACTTTTTGCTCAGTCCCTTCATCCCCTAAACTATCCCCTCCTTAGCTGTCATCTATGAGTCTCTCTGTTTTGCTCATTAGGTCAGTTTGTTCATTAGATTCCACATATGAGTGAAATCATATCTGTCTCTGACTAGCTTGTCTCACTTAGCATAATGTACTCCAGGTCCATCCATGCTGTCATAAAGAAAACAAATTTCTTATTTTTTGTGGTTGAGTAGTATTCTATTGTGTAAGTGTCACATAATTGTTTTATCCACTCATCTACTGATGTACACTCAAGCTGCTTCCATGTCTTGGCTGTTGTAAATAGAACTGCTATGAACGTGAGGGTGCTTATATTCTTTAGAATTAGTGTTTTGGGTTTCTTTGGATATATTCCTAAAAGTGGGTCAAAAGGCAGATCCTATTTTAACCTTTTGAGGTATCTCTGTACTGCTTTCCACAGTGGTTGCACCAATCTGCATTCCCACCAACAGTGCAAAAGGGCTCCCCTTTCTCCACATTCTCTCCACCACTTGTTGTTGATTTATTGATGACAGTCATTCTGATAGGTATGAGGTGATAGCTCATTGTGGTTTTAATTTTCACTTCTCTGATGATTAGTGACATCAGGCATCTTTCTATATGCCTATTGGCCCTCTGTATATTCTCTTTGGAGAAGTGTCTATTTCAGGTCCTTTGCCCATATTTTAATAGTTTTTTTTTTCCCTGCTGTTGAATTATGTAAGTTCTTTATAAATTTTGGATATTAACCCCTTAGCTGGTCTACTGGCAAATAATGTTCTTCCATTCAGTCCATGCTACCCAAAGCAATCTATAGATTCAATGCAATTCCTATCAAGAGTCTAATGATGTATTTCGCAGAACTAGAACAACTATTTCAAAATTTCACATGGACCCACAAAAATCCCCACATAGCAACAGTGATCCTGAGAAAGAACAAAGTTGGAGGAATTATGCTACCTAATATCAAACTATAGTATAAGGCCATTGTCTTCAAATCCTGGTACTGACGTAAGAATAGACACAGAGAACAATGGAATAGAATAGAGAGCCCAGAAATGAACCCACACCTTTGTAATCAAGTAATATTTGATAGAGGAAGCAAACACACACAATGGGCTAATGATAGCTTATTCAATAAATGGTGTTAAAATTGGACATATGCAGAAAAATAAAAGTAGATCACTTTCTTACACCACACAGAAGAATAAATTCAAAATGGATTAAAGACTTAAATGTTGGACCCAAAACCATAAAATTGTAGAAGAAAACATATGCAGCAAAATCTCAAACATTGCTTGTAGCAATATTTTACCAGATATATGTTCCCAGGCACAGGAAACAAAAGAAAAAATAAATAAATGGAACTACATCAAACTACAAAGTTTTTGCTCAGCAAAGGAAAACACAAAAATATTAACAAGACAACTAGCCTTATCTTTTTTTAAATACACTGTGATGATGTTTCTTTTCTAGTCAAAAAATCTAGTTTTTACAAAATGTGTAAATTATTAATTCTTAAATTTCTGAACTTAATTTTTTAATTGTGTCTACTATGGATGGTGTCCCTGGTATATTGATAAAATGTACACTTCTAAAAACAGACTTTCTAGCCCACATCTTTTGATCAAGCTGTTTTTTCTAACTGAAATGTCATCTCCCTCATATGAACTGTCAGAGCCTTTTACATCTCTAATTAAATGAGTTAATTAGAATGATAACCTTAGCTGACTTCCAGCTATTTCTAGGTGACTTCCCTACATTATACATGAAGAATTCATAGTTCTATTTCTTATATTGTCATGGAATTTGCTTATATCAATATGTATATCCTTTCCTTAAGTCTGTTTGATCTTATTCTTATATTTCCTATAGTGACTACACACCTCTTTTTTTACATCAGTGTCATTTGGTTATTTGAATGTGTGTAAATTTTTGTCCAGAGAAGCATATCTTTTCCTTATATGCCCTGTCTTAAGGGGGAAGAAATAGTTCTTATCAAATATCCCCTGCAATGATCCAGTTCCACAATAATTGAGTTTTCCTTAAAATAAAGAAGTAGGATTTATGTTTCAATATCTGTAGTAAATTAAAAATCAACTATGTTCTTAATATTTTGAATATCATAAGGACTGATAAAGGAGAACCATCCAAAAAGAGTTCCTGTTTATCAGAAAGAACACAGACTAGTTCTAGCTCTGCACTCAGTTTTAACCTCAGATAAATCATTTAATCTCCCAAAGCCTAAATTTATTACAGTAATAATAGGGCAAATACAACACAATTACTGAAAATATCCAAAAAGATACTGTAATCCATTTTTCCCCCACTAAGATCAGGAACAAGACAAGGATGTCCACTTTCACCACTTCTATTCAATATAGTTTTGGAAGTCCTAGCTACAGCAGTCAGACAGAAAAAGAAATAAAAGACATCTAAACTGGAAAGGAGGAAGCAAAACTGTCATTATTTGAAGATGACATGATAATATACATAGAAAAATCTCATAGAAGCCACCAAAAAATACTTGACCTAATAAGTGAATTTGGTAAAACAGTGGGATGCAAAGTCAATATTCAGAAATCAAAGGTATTTTTGTACACCAACAATGAAATATCAGAAATAGAAATCAGGAAAAAAATCCCATTTTATATAGCAACAAGAAAAATAAAATACCTAGGAATAAACCTAACCAAGGATGTAAAAGACCTGTACTCAGAAAACTACACATCACTGAAGAAAGAAATTAAGGAAGGCACAAATAAATGGAGGTATATACCATGTTCATAGATTAGAAGAATTAACATCATCAAAATGTCTATATCACCCAAAGCAATTTATAGATTCAATGCAATCCCTATTATAATACCAATGACATATTTCTCAGATGTAGAACAAACATTTAAAAAATTTATATGGTACCACAAATGACTTTGAATAGCTGCAGCAATTTTGAGAAAAAAGAATGAAATAGGAGGGGTCACAATATCTGATATCAAAATATATTACAAGGCCACTGTAATAAAAGTAGTCTGGTACTGGAATAAGAACAGACACACAGACCAATAGAATAGACTAGAGAGCCTGGAAACAAACCCAAGTCTCTATGGTCAATTAATATTTGACAAAGAAGGCAGAGACATAAAATGGAATTAAAATAGTCTCTTCAACAAATGGCGATGGGAGATCTGGACAGCTACCTGCAAAAAAAATGAAACTGGACCACCAACTTACTCCATATACAAAAATAAACTCAAAGTGGATAAAATATTTAAATATAAGTTGAGATACCATAAATATTCTAGAGGAGAATGTAGGGAGGAAAATCCCAGATATTCCATGCAGCAATAGTTTCACCAATATGTACCCTAGAGAAAGGGACATAAAGGAAAGAATAAACAAGTGGGACTTTATCAAAATTAAAAGCTTCTGCGCATCTAAAGAAAATATTAGAAGAATTAAAATGGAGCCAACTGTATGGGAAAATATATTTTCAAATGGTACCTCAGACAAGGCTTTGATCTCCAAAATATATAAAGAACTCACATGACTCTACTCCAGGAAGACAAATAACCCAAATGAAAAATGGGCAAAAGACCGAAACAAACACTTCTCCACAGAAGACACACAGAGGGCCCAGAGACATATGAAAGGATGCTCAGCATCACTAGCCAGCAGTGAGATGCAAATTAAAACCACAATGAGATACCACTTCACACCAGTGAGAATGGCCATCATAAACAAAGCAATAAATAACAAGTGTTGGGGAGGTTGTGGAGAAAAGGGAACCCTAGTGCATTGTTGGTGGGATTGCAAACTGGTACAACCATTATGGAGAACAGTATGGAATTTCCTCAGAAAACTAAAAATGGACCTACCTTTTGACCCAGCAATTCCACTTCTAGGATTATATCCTAAAAACCCTGAAACATCAATCCAAAAAAAACCTATGCACCCCAATGTTCATAGCAGCACAATTCATATTAGCCAAATGTTGGAACACAACCTAAGTGCCCATCAATAAATGAGTGGATTCAAAATCTATGGTACATTTACACAATGGAATACTATGCAGCAGAAAGAAAGAAGGAGTTCCTGCCTCTCATGACAACATGGATGGAACTAGAGAGCATTATGCTAAGCGAAATAAGTCAGGTGGTGAAAGAGAAATACCATATGAGCTCACTTAATCAACAAAACAAACAGGGAAGCAAAATATAACCAAAGACATTGAAATAAAGAACAAACTGGCAATAATCAGAGGGGTGGTGGGAGAGGATAACAGGAGGAAAAGGGGGAACAATCATCAAGGAACACGTATAAAGGACACATGGACAAAGCCAAAGGGGGATAGGATAGAGTGTGGGAGGTAGGGATGGCTGGGATGGCAGGGAGTGGTGGGAGGAAAATGGAGTCAACTGTACTTGAACAACAATAAAAGAAATGAGAGAGGAAAAGATACTGCAATCCAAAACACTATGAAAACTGTAAAATTATTATATGAAGATGAAATACTATACTGTGATTATTGTTGTTGTAATTTCCATCAATTAAATCTTGATGTGCTCCTAAGTCCATATTTTGAACTCAGTATCACTTCAAAGGTATCCTGACCCCTAAGGGAAACAATATCCCACTGTTTATATAGTTATACTTCTGTAGAATTCACATCCTACTTTTTTCATTGTGACCCCCCAGCCCCCACAAAGGCTCCTGGCCTCATGCCTCTTACAGTTGCTATGCTTTTGGTAATAAGGGTTTTATAATTGTTTTAGTTCAAGGCAATTCTTGACTGACTCAACAAGAACCCCAAATATATGATTCTTATTCTGCTTTTAAATTAATATTGATTCTAAATTAATTTATCCAGCTTATATTAAAATGAATAATGTAAAATATCTTAATAAGGTAAAGTAGATAGTTTCTTATCAGAAAGAGGGATAAGTCAAGCAAAAATATAATTGAAGTACAAAGAAAAAATTAGTAAATGTCCATAAGAAGTAAAAATAAAATGCTATAAGAATTCAGAATAGAAGATCAAATCTGAAGTAAAAATAACCATCAAACATCTTTGCATAAAGCAGGTGATTTGAGATGAGTCTCAAAAATTGTGAAAAATATTTCATAAGCATTCGTAGCACAGCAAATCCTATCGGATAAATGTGAAAAAGAAATGATTTTCACCAAAATCCCATTTCATTTATTTTATTGTAACAGATACATGTAGTGGAAAACACACACACTCAGACACACAGATAATAGTTGTCTGCAAGCGGGCCATAGCTTCACTGGAGTAGTTTAGGATGCATCTTAATACCAGGCTTCACTATATTTCTCAGAATAAGGTCAAATGTGCAACTCACCCTCTGTAAGTCATGGTTTATCCATATCCATGAAACTCATTGGAGTTTTTACCACAGGAAAATCTCTGAGTGTTTTCATTTCCTTAAAAGATAGCTTGCGTGGCCTATCTACAAAAAAATAATTGGGCTATCTGAGAAGTTACACTGGAATGTCATTAAATAAAGGAAGAAAGTGATACTGAAGCTGCTATATTTCTTCATTTTCCTAATCGTGTAACTTGAAATATTTTAAAATAAATTGTTAGGTATCAAAGTTAGCATTTTTGAGCCTCAGGAAATGACCAGTAGTTATAATGATTTCCAATAATACATATAGGTTATCTGTGTGAAGGGAGCTATTTACACTTGACCCGGATGTGAATGTTTCAGTGATTAAGTACATTGCAATGACAATTACTAAAAATATAGGTCACAGTATTTTTTGTAAAATGTGTCTGGGGAGGTGTCTATCATTGGATGCACTCTATCAAAGCCAGTGTGGCCAATATTAACTTTTAAAAAATGTTTTAGAGCTCCTTTTGGTTACAGCTTCAACTCTTGCACATATGTCAAATACATAAAGTGCTGATATTTTAGCAGGTACAGTGCTATTTTAGAGAGTTGCTAGGATGAAGAGGGTAACCAACCTTTATTAACTTCATGGGAGATTTTGGGGGGGTAGTGTTTCAAGTGGTATTACTGAATCTTCTTCATGGTCTATTTGAGAATATTAATATAATCCACTAGAAATAGACAGGAGAAATTGATTTCATGAGAAGCTATATTCCAAAATACGAAGACACCTAGGATTCTTATACCTACTATGACCTACTCATTTGCTCTACTGATCAAGATTTTTGTAATGCATCCATTTACTTAGTCTCATTATTCTTCACTGGCATATAAAGCAATAATACTATTAGTCTTCATATTTGATATGAGAAAAAATGTTTGAAGATTTCTCTCTCTCTCCCCTGTCTTTCTCTCACATCTCTCTGCGTGGATTACTGGGAGCCACAGACACCCAGTCTGCAGACTTCATTGCTTTCTCACTGCAGTAATACAATTGTCCACTCAGCAATGATTTGCACTGTCCCCCTCACAACTCCGCAATGACTTCCTTCTGCCCTTAAGAGAGAGTCCCAATTCTTTAAATGAATCCCCAAAGACTTGGCATTTCTCTTCTGCCTTGTTACCAACCCAATATGGTCAATGCAGCTACAAAATGAAACTGCCAGTTTTCTAAATTCACCAAATCTGGTCATTTACTCAAAACTTAGAAGAATGCTTCTTAATTATAGTCAATGATGTGCTCAACATGAAAGAATGGCAAAATAAACAATGATTCAACTGTAAAACACTTAAGGATCTGAGATTAGATTAGTTTCTTAAAAATATTCTTTTAATAAATATATTCTGTGTTTTAAAAGACTTCTTGAATATACTTATATATAACTATATATAATTAATATATATTATATATAATATTATATATATATTCCTCCTAATGAATAGATCTCAAATCTTAGCATGTAAAGAATCATTTAGATTGGGTTGGCTCAGATACCTGGTGTTTCAATGAGAAGAAATTAGAGAAGAGACAGGCCACCCTCTGCCATTGTAAAGAAGCAGCATGGCCTTGGATGCTGATGTCAGGATGAGGAGGGTGTGAGTGGCTAAGGGCAGGAGGCGGGTGGGCTACACAGAGGGGAGATGGAGCACCAGAGAAAAGTCAGAAGGGTCATTACAGCCCAGCTGTCCACACTCCAGTTATCCATCCAGGTATCACTGTGAATTTTCTAAATTATTGTAACAAACAAGATATTGGCAAATATATGTTTGGTGATTGATTATTTGGTGAATTATTGCTTTCAGTGAATGACCCACTTTGTGAAGTGGCTTTCAGTGCATTGAGCCAGCCATTTAAAGGCATCACATCTAATAGGACATTATTCTTAAAGTATGAGTTTGTAACAAACACCTGTTGAAATCTTTCTGCTCATGTAGTGCCCAAATGCATTGTATCTGAGCAAAGAATGTAGGTGTTTTCATGCTAAGAACGAGTTCACATTGTTGTTCGATTTGGACAGTGATTTTTCAACAATGGCACTGTGAACAGTTTGAGCTGGATAATTTGTCTTGGGGGCTATTATGGGCATTGTAAAACGCTAAGCAGTATCTTTGTATTTTCTACCCGTTAGATGCCCATAGCATCTCTGTAAATTGTGACAGCCCAAAATGTCTCCAAAAATATTGCCAAATGTCCCTGAAGGAGAAAAACTGCCCCAGATTGAGGACCACTGCATTCAAAATAATTTTGCAGACAATGTATCAAAGATCTTTAAGCCTCAATTAATTCAAAATAATGCAGAAAGTTCTATTAATTTCTTATGTTTTAAATAGAGTTGTAATTGGAAATTGTGCTTACTTTTAGTCAGTATCCTTTTTTTAGTTTTTATGTTATTTTTATCCTCACCCAAGGACATGCTTACTGATTTTAAAAAGGTGGGAAGGGAAGGAGAGGGAGAAGGAGAGAAATGTGGGCATGAGAAACATGCATCTATTGCCTCTCACATGCAGCCCTGACCTGGGACTGAACCTGCACAACCCAGGCATGTGTCTGACCGGGAATCAAACCCATGAGCTTTCAGTTGACAAATGACACTCCAACCAGTTGAGCCACACTGGCCGGTGCTGGTCAGTATTCTAAGACCAGGGGCCAAATCATTACTATGGATCGACATTGTTTCCAGGAAAGTGATTATCTTCATAGATATATAAAAATTATTATGGAATTGTGTGTGTGTGTGTGTGTGTGTGTGTGTGTATAAAACTAGCATCATCTCTCAGTTTTCTTTAACTCTCATTTCAGTATTCATTTTTCTTAAACACTGAAATGGATCCCTAATGCTTTCAGGTTCCTTACATAGTGGGGTGGGAGAAATCAAGGAAGTATATTTTAAACATATTATCAGTATCTTTTTATACCTGGTCCATGATCAGCAATTATATTTTTTGAAGTTCACCATCAAAGTTCATGGACCACTGCCCTTTGTAGAAATTATGCCTTTAAAATTTTCTCTAACAGAAAGAAATAATTCCATCTTGCCTCTGCAGACAGCAGAGAAACCCCCATAACACTGTGACGAAGGCTACTACTAGTTCCTCCCATCTTCCATACTTTCATTTTCCCTGAGTCCCGGAACCTATAGTTTGTCATATAGGCTCACAACCACACAGAGTACATTTCCGAGTTTCCATTGTAAGCAGGTGTGAGGACATACCATGTAGATTACTTAATTTTGAAATAAATTAGTTTCAGCCTTTGATCCTAGCAGTAACTAGCAAAGATGTATGTATACCTAAAACAGTGTAAACTATGCTTAACTTTCTATTTGCTATACTTTGCTACAACTACAGACTACTTGGTTATTTCTATAAAGTCTGTAATTTTATGACCATACTCATTACTATCTGTTAAATGTAACATGCATTAGATTTAAGTGTTTAATAGTGGTAAAATATTACTGTCTAATTATAGAAGATAATTTTTGAGTAATATAATTTGATAACTCTAAATTAGGTAGAAAGTCTTATGAACATTTTATAGTAATTTAGGGTTTATATCCCTAAATATCAAATTATTGACCACAATGTAATTTTTACAACTATGGATGAATAACTAAATATATGAAAAAGATATAGGTTGTCAAGGCAAGTTTATTACTACCACTATTTATAACATGACACTGTTTAGACATTAGTTCCTTATAAAATGGTCTCTGCCCATAAGGGGGTGACTTAAAAACATGAGTACAGTAAAGGGCTGTGCAGGGTAGAGGAAGACACAAATAGTGGAGAATGGAATTTTATCTAGGGGAAGTGGTCAGACACCTTCAAACTGACTTTTGAGCTCATTAACACCTTGCATACATGGTGAGTAAAATTGACCTACACTATAGAAGACCGTAAAGCCTTTAACTTCCACTTGCTCTTCTGTAAAAGTCCTGTGGGTCCCCTTTTGTGTACTATTTTAGGAAATATTTTCCCACCCCTTTTGATAAATATATATGTATTTATTGCAGTCATTTTAGCTGTCTTTATATTTCAATTGGAATATAAAACATCTATAATCCCTTAAAACTTCTTGCAAGATATGAATCTTTTACTTTTTGTGGGGATTTTGTACCAGGAACAGAACCACAGAAATGGAGATCATATGGAGGGTTAGCAGCAGGGGAGTGGGAGGAGGAGAGAGGGGGAAAAGGTAAGCGAAATAAGCCAGGCAGTGAAAGACAAATACCATATGATCTCACCTTTAACAGGAAGCTAATCAACAAAATAAACAAACAAGCATAATATAAACAAAGACACTGAATTTGAGAACAGTCTGACAGTGTCCAGAGGGGGAGGGGAGGGAATTTCAGGGGAAAAGGGGAACGGTTTAGAGCAACAAGTATAAAGGACTCATGGACAAAAACTATGGGGGGTGGAAATGGGAGGAAGGTGGGGAGGGCTGGGGTGGTGGGCTGGGGCGGGGTAAAAGACAGAAAACTGTACAATATCAACAATTAAAAATACTGATTAAAAATAAAATTAAAAAATGAAAAAAGAACTTTATATTAATGCATATTAATAAATATGCTATACATTTATTAATAGAATAAAGATACCTTAATTAAAAAAAAAGAGAATAAGTAGCATAGATGGTGGGTAGAAAATAGACAGGGGAAGGGCAAGAATAGTGTGGGAAATGTAGAAGCTAAAGAACTTATGACACATGGACATGAACTAAAGGGGGAAATGTGGGTGGGAGAGGGTGGGCAAGATGGAGGGGAATGATGGGGGAGAAATGGGACAACTGTAATAGCATGCTCAATAAAATATATTTAAAAAAGAAAGAAATACTGCTACTTTAGTTCTCATAAAATTAAGGCGCAATGGTTTCTGTAGGACATACCTTTCTTTCAATGTGTGAACATCATTAATGATATACCTTCCCCTAAAACTGCAGTCATAAGTGATTGCTGGAAATATCTTTCTTAATAAAAATGTTAGTATGGGTTAGTTTTTAACATAAATTATAAATTAAATATTGAAATTACAGTCACTAATATTTATTAAAAATAACTTTCTTTTGCAAAGTGAAACATTTTTTATGATATTTAAATTAAAATGAAGGCAGCACTTAAAATTTTTGTATAAAGAAAATGTTTTTTATATTTCTTAATCTAGTATATTTAATTCATTAAATTTTCCACACAGATGAATCAAAACAGTGCCCATTATTGTATATAAAAATAGTTTTAAATTATGTTATTTACACGACCATGTATTTTCAAATTGAATGTGCAATGAAATATTTACTAATAATGAAATTTGAAGGCACTCTTAAGTTATTGAAATATTCTGAATATACTCAAGATGATTTGGTAATTAAGTCTTCCTTCAATATTAAATTAAAATTCAAATTAAAATCCTTAACTGAAGCTTTGCTCATTAAAAAACACTTATGCCACTTACTGTCTATAGAATGTACACACATTATTTCAGGAGGAAATGCATGACCTCAATTATTACTAATATTGCTTCCTTTATATGATATAGTTTAAATATAAAAATAGTGCTAGAAACACTTAAAATATTATCTTTAATTACAGACATTTTATGCCTCTTTAACTGGGGATCAGTAAAATTAAATACATTATTTATATTGGCAATGTGAAAAACAACTAGTGGCAAAAATTATTATCATTTCCATTTAAACTGATTGTGGGAAGAGAGTGCAGTTTAGTTTTACCCTTAATTTTCACTGACACTTCTCTTTTTACCAAAAACTTTCTTACTCCTTTCCACCCTCTTTCTTCTTCTTCCCTCTTTACTTCATTTTTTCAACCGATTTCTCCTAGATTCTCTTTATTTCTCTATTTTGTCATTGCAGGCTCAGAAGATACAATAGTAAAATTTTTTTTTAAATTATTAGGCATTTCCTTCATTCATTCAACAAACACTCATTTAACACAACTTTATACCAGGCATTGTGTTATGGGAAATAGAGCAAAGAACAAGATCAACATGAGCCCTAGCAAGAAAGACAGTCTTTAAATAAAGAATAAAAGCAATATAATATCTTATGATATGAGAAGTACAGAGAGCTAAGAGAAAGGCTCAGAAGATACAATAGTAAATTTTTTTTTTTTTAATTATTAGGCATTTCCTTCATTCATTCAACAAACACTCATTTAACACAGCTTTATACCAGGCATTGCGTTATGGGAAATAGAGCAAAGAACAAGATCAACATGAGCCCTAGCAAGAAAGACAGTCTTTAAATAAAGAATAAAAGCAATATAACATCTTATGATATGAGAAGTACAGAGAGCTAAGAGAAAGTAGAGCAAAGACACCCAATGTAATGCAAGTATCCAAATAAAACAGAAGTTACGCATAACTTGAAATCTGAAGGATTAGAGAGATAGATCAGGAATGTTCTGAAGAAAGGAAAAACATGGATGAAAGCCTGGAAGAGAGAGTGTTTTCCACTGAAAACAATAAAGAATTTTACTGTGACTTTGTAAAAGAATGTTCCTTGAAGGTTAAATGTTGCATTTTTTTTTCTCTACCAAGAGAAGAAAAGACTCATAAATTTATAATCACATCCAACACTTGGGGCAGTAATCGTCATTGTATATTTAAAAACACTTCTACCTCTAATGAATAAAATTTGTGTTTGAAAGATGCAGTAAGTTTCCTATGCCTGAAAGGTAATGAAAAGAAAAAAAAATGTTCTTCAGAGATGTGATTCTTGTAGGGTAAAAGCAATTTCAGTTTAAGGCTAAAACTCCCTCCTAAGACCTCAGTCAGTGTAGAGATATTATATATATATATAATTTAATTCAGTCACAACAGTGCAGGCAAACCCTTGCTCCCTTGGAACTGAAATTCAAATGGAAAATCAATATAAGGGGCCAAAGGGACTAGAGAATAAAAGGAGCAACTTTGTCAGAGTAATTGGAAGTCACCCTAAAGAAGCTTAACTCCTCTTTAAGGAATAGAGCCACCTATGCCAACGTGCATATCTGGTCAGAGAGTAGAGCACCAGAGGTCAACAGCACCACTTGATAAGACAAGAAGTTTTGGTAGCAATGGCTATAGCAGATCAGTAGATTCTGTCCTGTTTGGCAGTGGACATTGAAGAACTTCTACTTTGCTTTCAGTGCACCTTGGAAATTGTTGAGTCAATCCTGATTTGACGTGCTTTCTGTACAAGAGCCTCTGGCATCTTCTTTTTGATTCCTTCCTTCCGCTCTTTGTATCCAGACAGGAAAATTAGATGTGTGCATGGATATGTAGAGGGTCAGACACAAGACGGACTGGGGGAAAGATATTATACATAAAGGAAACAAAATATCTGAATGAATGGAGACATGAGGAATATTGGGACTGTAAGTAGATATGTAGTTGGATGGAAGGAGTTAAAACTATAGTGGTTCCACTAATTAGGGGAGAGAGAGAGATTGAGAGTTCAAGCATGATTAAATGAGGGAAATCTGGATGGAGATCAATCCGTAAAAATTGATTATATTCTGAGAATGAATGATATGTATTTAAACTAACACAATGATATTTGGTGATTTAAAATTAATACGATAAATATGTAGAAGCTAGAAATTAAGCAACTGTGTTAATTCATGTCAGTCAATTTAGAGCAAAGAAAAAAATTGTGAAAAACATTTTAGATAATATTTACATAATTGCTTTACTCCATAAATGTTAATGGTGCGTTTATTATGTCAGGCAATTCCCTATACAATGATGTTAATAATAAGCAAAAACACATATATTCCCTGATCTCATATAAATTCATTAGCTTTTATTATGCATTTTTATTGTTTTATAATTCAGCTTACATTAAATTCAGACTTTAAAAGTTTTTGAGATACTCACTAAAATAAAATAAAATAAAATAAAATAAAATAAAATAAAATACTCAGCACATTACTAAAACTAGAAAGACTGACACCACCAGTACTGGAGTTGAGATGCAACCAGCCGGAAGCAGTGCTCTCACACCTTGTTGGTGCAAGTGAAGATGGCACAGCTTCTTTGGAAGAACGTTTTAACAGTTTTATGTAAAACAAAACATACACAACTTGGTGACTATAAATATCTGTTCTTAGATGTTTACCACTAAAAAAAGTTCATGTCTTCAAGTAATTTGTACTAGAATATTTACAGAAGATTTATTTGTAGTAGTTATAAAACTGGATACCAACTAAGTATCTATCAGTAGGAAGATGGAAAATGAACTGTGGTGTATATTTACATGAAATAGTATTCAGCAACAAAAAATAATGAGTCCTCGATACTTGCAGCAACATGAAGGAATTGCAGTATGTTATTCTAGGTGAAGAAAGTTTTACACAAAGTATTACATGCTGTGTTATTTTCTTTATATTTAGTTCTGGAACAAGTACAATTAATCTGCTCTGACAAAAAAAAAAAAAAAAGAAAGAAAAAAAAAAAGTAGTGTCCTTGGGGGTTGGGGAAAGGAAGAAGCATGAGGGACCTTTCTGGGATGATAATGTTTTATTATATAATGTTCTACAATAGCACTATGGATTACAGAAACTCAAGTACTTCATTATATATAAATTCTACCTCAAAGAGAAAAAATGAGCTACTAAAAATGACATAAAGTAGTGGTGTGAAATTGCTCTATAATATTTTGGTAAAAGAAGTGCTAGTGTACTTTGTTTTAAATCAATTCAAGGTTTTCTTTTTTAATCAATATAACAAGAACTTCCATCTTAGTTCTTTTTGTGAAGCTCCTGAAGATTATTTCAGTATTCAAGTAGTTTACATGGTATTCATAAAATGAGAGAGGACCCTGGTTCCGATAGCTCAGTGGTTTATACTGTTTCATGTGGTTACTACATTGCTGTGACGTCTGGTCCTCCACCTTCTCTTGGGTGCTGTTGCCTGGTGGACTCATTGATGCCAGGCCAGGTGTGATCATAGTGATTAGTCTTCAAAGATTCTCTGTGGCCATGTGTCCCTGGTTCTCTTTTCAAAGTGGACAGGGGCAAGATATATACCATTCGATAAAATTTCTACATTTTTACCCTCTTCCCGGTAGCAGCAAAACTTACTTTCTCCCCCCTGAGACTGGCCCCTTATCCTGTCTCCTCTTACAGTGTCAGCTTTCCCCCCTCACCTTCAGGTACCTAGTATATTGTATCTTTAATCTGAAAAGAAAAATAAGCTATTAATAACCCTTTTAAGCAGGCATTTCCATACTCTTCAAACCAAGGTCTAGCCAAATGTTGAGGAAGGAAAAATACCTCTCATTCTTTCAAGGCCCTTGTAGCAAAGAGATCAAAACTTAAACAAATGTCTATTAGAAATTCTGCCAAAATAATGTACCAATAGTTGCAAAATCATGAGACATACACTCAAAAAGCATGCACCGAGAAATAACTAATTTTAATTATTTGTGGTAAAGGAGTCTTAAACCAATTTATATTCTGAGCATATCATCTAACTTGCATTTTTTTACTAAGAATCAGATGGTGAGAGAAAATACTACTAGAACAAGAAAACTTTTAAAAAGTTTATGATTGCTCTGTTCCCAGCTTTGGGTCTGAATATTATGAACTATATGAAGGAGGAATGTAAAACAGCCAGAATATCATCTTTTACTAATTTGAAAGAACTGGCTGCTAACATTGGCCCTTAGTGTTAGACAAACTTACCCACCTAAAGCTGGCAAAGCTGTGTCAAGAAAAACTTGCCCTTCATGCAAATCAACAGATCCCCTCAGAAAGAAGGCAGCATAAAGCTGAGCCAAGCATAACTGGTTTAATTTCTCCCAGATTTATTACTCACATCATCAGTCATTTTCTCTTGAGAAGAAAGAGCCAAGGGGGAAGGTAGGGCAGGAGCTGCACACTGATCGATGCTCTTCCATGAAGAGAGCATTGTCAGAAGTGGGGAGGGAGCATTTCCTCATGAGGAAACAGTAATGTGGTTTTGGTAAATGCTAACCAATTGCTTTGGCATTGATTTCAGCCTAAAGTGACCATTTGGGGGAAGAATTAAGTCATGCTTCATCTAAATAGATTATAAGATTTTTCACATAAATTAATCTCTCTGTTTCTGACAAATACTCCATTGATGTGTGTAAATGAGGAAATGGAAATTTTCTAAACAAGATAAATGTATAAATATATGGCATACTGGAAAGAAAGTGAAAGAATACATTCGTGGAAATGACTTGGCATAGCTGTTCTAGGCCAACTATAATAGTTGAACCCTGTAGATCCATAAGAAGGAAATGAGATTAGGATGTTCAAAGATAGACAACAGAGGTAATTCCAGAATCTGAAGTATGAAATATAGGAACCAAAGCCAGCCAAGCAAGACTGAGCAGAAGGGAAAAAAAAAAAAAAAACAAACAAACTAGCAGCTGCAAATTAATAGAAAATGAGATGGATGGACATAGGTACAGTTCAAAGACGAAAAGACAGGCCAGACCAGGGGATGAACTCCCATTTATTGTTTATGTGAATGATGTATTGAAGAACTACACTTTTGGTACCAAACCCCTTCTACCTACTGAGAATATAGCCCCAAATAAAGGAAAAAAATCCCTGTTCTTGTAGAGTTTGCATGCCATTCAAAACATCAAGGAAACAGACAATAAACAAATTCAACATGTAATTAATACAATAGAATGTAATAATGTAATATAACTAAAAGTATAACAATTGAAATAAATCAGGGTAACTGCTGATGTGATTGGATTTGGGTGGGCTGGTGGTGAGGCTAAAATGAATCTTGGGGAAGTATGTTCCAGGTAGAGAGATTAAAAATTGTAAAGACCTGAGGCAAGATTGAACTTGGTGTGTTCAAGGAATAAGTACTTCGAGGCCAGAGTGAAAGGAAAATGTAAAAGGTGATGTTGGAAGTTAGAATTTTCTAGTGTAAAAGTCTAAGTAATAATGGTATGTTTTAAGATGGTGTCTGAAGCTCTACCTCTTCCTTTCCTTCCTTTCCTGAACATTTCATTCCTAAAGTGATGCTGCAGGGCAGAGTAAAGTGGGCCTGCACGCCTGAAGGAGTAGGCCATGGAGCTTAGAGGAGGGCAAGAGAATATCCGGATAAGAGTACTGAATTATGTGGGGTCTAGTCATGGCAGAGATGATTTTCAGAAACTCATATGTGGATGTCAGAGCCCAAAGTGGTATGGAAGGCATAGCAGAAATGAAGCCAGATTTGTTACAAAGAGTAAGGAATGATAAAATAAGTAAATATATTTTGGACAATGAGAATCATATTCCTGTCTACAGGAACTAGAGATAGTATATGGATTCACGTTTTTTATTGTTATTCTATTACAGTTGACCAAATTTCCCCCCTTTGTCCTTCTCTGTCACACCCACCCCGCTGCTTCCACGGTCCATCCCCACACTGTGGTCCATCCCCACACTGTGGTCCATGTCCATGGGTCATTCATACATGCTCTTTAGTCCCTTCCCCTTCTTTCCACCATTATCCACCCCTCCACTCTGGCTACAATCAGTCTGTTCCAATAGAACCATCTCTGGTTCTATTTTGCTCATTAGTAGATTTTGCTCATTAGATTCCTCTTACAGGTGAGATTATACATTATTTGTCTTTCACCAGCTGGCTTATTTCACTTACCATAGTATTCTCCAATTCCATCCATGCTGTTGGAAAAAGTAGGAGCTCCTTCTTTCTTTCTGTTGTGTAGTATTCCATTGCATGAATGTACCACAGTTTTTCTGATCACTGATCTACTGATGGGCACTTAGGCTGTTTCCAACACTTAGCTATTGTAAATTGCACTGCTATGAACATAAGGGGGCTTAAGTTCTTTTGAATTGGTGTTTCAATGAATTCATGGCTTTTAATAAATGTAAATAACTATATTCATACAAATAACTGTGTGTACCTTAAAAATATCTACATACATATATTTTATATTTCTATCCACTCAGAATACCTGGGAACAGCAATACCTCAATACCAACTATCACATTTAGCCCCTTCACCTTAGCTTGTAAATAACATTCTCCAATAAAAGAAACCAGGACTCATTGGAAAAATGGTTGATTCTAGAGCTGGGCCAGGGAAAGTACAATAAGAGTCTGGGATAACTTCTTGTGCCAAAAGCAAAGAAATCGCTCAAAGGGTAATAAAGACATATCAAAATGATACAGAAATGTGCTTGAAAAGACTTTAAATTGAAAAATGTAGTCCCCAAATAAATGCTATTTATACATTATAACCCATTGAATAAATCGGAAACTGAATCTGCATGACTACGGGCAAAACGATGAACTGCGAGTTTGATGAGGGATAACAGAGCTAAAGTTCAAGACATCTCCCTATAAAATAGTAATTAAAAAAAGGAGTATATTTTCTTAAAGAAGTCAATCAATCAAAGTGACACCATTGGTAATGAGACAAATCAAAACTGGAAGTCACCTAATAAGATGCAGTGATACCACATTGTCACTTTTTATAATATGCCTTTCAGATAAGCATAACCTGAGCAAGAAAACATAATTTAATTCAAAATAAAGGCACATTTTACAAATAACTTCAAAATCTTTGAAAGTGTTGAGGACATGAAAGTCAAAGAAAAACTGAAGAAGTGCAGCAAACTGAGGGTTAAAAAGAGACATGACAAATGTGATATATTTTGCTGATCTGGATCATTTGCTAAAAAGTCCATTATTTGGACAATTAGTGGCACCCAAATGAGGTATGAGGATTGGATGGTAGTAACACCAAAGTTAAGGTCTTAACATTGATAAATGAACCATGGTTTCATAGGAGAGTGCTCTTTTTTCATTGGAAAGCATTCAGGTTGGCAACTTATCCTAACATTGTTTAGGAAAAATGTTATTCTTAGTATTGAACATTATGTACATATGACATTTTGTTGAACATTTTAGATACATTTAAGATTGTGAGAAACTGAATAAGAAAGAAAATTGTGATGGGAAACCATTGGTGGTTTTCTTCAAGGGGTGAAATGATCTTCCTTATGTTTTAAAAGAAACATCATGGCTCCTATGTAGGCAAGATGCTTGTTTTGAGGATCGAAAATGGACAAGTGTCAAATAACAGAGATTGAGATGGCATTGCAGTAACTTCAAGGAAGATGGCAGCAGCTTGAATTAGGGATATGATGGAGGAAGTGGTGAGCATCACTTAGAATTTAGTTATATTTTGAAATAACCTTAAAAAAAACTTGCTGTATGTGGAGTATGTAGGAAAGAAAACACTCAGGAGGACTTGGCAGACCAGATTCTTAGACACAGAGACACTGACTGCTGCAGCACCTATAATCTATACATTTTCATCTTCTGGTACTACTGCCATCATATCTTAAAGGTGAGATAAAGGCAGCTGTATTTAAAATTATTTTAAGTTACTGAGATTTAAACTAGTCATGAGTTATAGAACTATGTCATGTGCAAAAGCCTTAACAAAGATATTACTATTATATTCCATCAACAAGAGTGTGGGAAGGAATGTAGCATAATCATTGGAGTAAATAGTAGGGTGTTAGACAGAAATGACTTTAGGTTCTAGTCAAGCCTATTAGTATTTTGGATAAATTGCTTAAAATCTAGAAACTCAGCACACTCGTGTGTAAAATATGAATAATATCTGCTGCATAGCATAAGGATTAATTGGCAATGTACAGTGGTTAGCATTGAGCTAAATATTTTAGTCACTATTAGTAGTAGTTAATAGTAGTGGCAGAAGTAGCATTGTACATTATCTGCAAAGAACAGAACCTACTTATTTCAATGTCTTCCTTCCTAATCCAATTTTGTATTCTCTATATACTCTGCCTAATCATTATGCTGAGGCTCATCTGAAAACAGTTGTTCTTAATTGTAAAATTGAAGTGCACCCCATTAAGCTCTTGCCTAGCTGCTTTTGAGCCTCTTGATGGTTTGGAATGTGGGGATGCATCCACATTTTCTGCCAGTTCTTTTTATCTTTTCTCTTTAATGCTGCCCCTTCAGTGTTTCAGCTGCTAAGTGGTTCTAGCATATGTCTGATATAATTTTCTAATGACTGATGCATTGTTTTCACTACTGATATATCAGCAGGAATGCCACCTGTGTCTGAGCATTTGGGGCCAAGAAGATTGTATATTTCAATGAAGCAAGCCAGAAAATGTAGAATTAAGTAGAAAGAAGCATTCTAGTTCTGACCATTAACTTCTGATATTTAATGTTGTACCAACTGTAGCTGTAAAAATAAAAAAATAGTGAAAATTTTATGAGCTTTATAGTTAACCCACGGAGATTTGAAATATTGACTGTTTTTTAAAAAATGCAATATTTCAAATTTTATATGGATATTTGTACATTTATTTATTATTTGTGAATGCCTACTTTGTGCCTAGCATTTTTGGGGGGTGCTGGGGATAATGTACATAGTCTCACTTTTATAAGCCTAAAGCCTACTTTACAGCTACAGTTTTACGGTATTACGTCTCCCAGCTTCAAAGATACCAAGTTGTTTCATTGTGATATATCAGAAAGAGTTAGTGTTACCTGCATCCGTGTTGAAACTGGTTGAAATTCTTGCTACCTATATAACCTCTGTAAATCACTTAACCATTGTGAGTTTCAGGTATGACTTATATAAAATGTGCTGCCCCCCACCCCTAAAAAAATGAACACTGCTCTAGCCAGGATTCTAGACATTTACAAGGCTTTATGAGAAGGATAAGGACCCTGCAAATAAATTTGATCCAAGAGTCAGCCTGCACAATCAAGGTAGTATGAAGCTTGTTGTCTGGATTTACAACTTGAGTTCACAAAATTCAATTTATTTGATACCAAAGTCATTGCAGCAATGGAAGCATGTGGTCCTTTAATGAAGCCAGGAACTCAAGGTTCTAAACCTGATGTTGAGCTTTACACTAATTCCTTCTGTTGCCATCAGGTTGGTACATCATGTCACCTCCATCCTCTGGACCATGGAGAAACCCTTAACTGTTTACCACTGGGCTTCTTATGCTGTCTCACGTAGCAGCCTTTCTATTTCCATGGCGATGCCACAGAGGGTTTGTGGGTTTGAATCATAGACAAGACCTGTCCAGTCCTTAGAGAACTAGATCTTGCATGTGGGTTTGCTGGGTGTTTTGGGGGTTAGAAAAGAGAACATAAATTTTACACTTATATCATTTGCCTTATGCCTATCAACAAAATGCCAAAGGTATTAAAGAAAAGCATGTAGCAAGGCTGGAGTCAGTGAGAAATCACACATAACTTTCTTTTTATTCAAATTATCCTGTTTACCTAAGCAATATATTAAAGAATAGTTATCTTTAGGTCTTTAATCTTCATTTGCTCAGAGATGAAAGTGCCCATCTATGTATTTAATGAAGTCACAATACATTTTTTTCTGTCTTTTGGTTGTACATTTTGTATTGTGATTGTCATTTAAAATTAAATAAAAAACAAAACTTTATCCCAGCTCTCTATATCTGAACATTCAATAATTTCAGTACCTATTCCCTATAAAGAGATCATCAGCCAACTAAAGTGGTTCAGGCTTAACGTCTGTGACTCTCTAACATGTCAGTCCATTTTATGTCCTTGCAGCCCCTAATAGCTGCTGACACTCTTATTTCTGTACTTACTTATTCACCTTTCTTTGCCAATTTCACTAGAATAGCAGCTACCTGTCTTTCTTGTTTGCAATGAAACAACTGTGGTTAAAACAGTGTCTAAAAGACAGCATACTCGCCATTTTAAATTAATGAAAAGGTCACTCTCCTTTAAGTAAAATGAAATTATATGTTCTAGAAGGGATTGTTTTCAAAAGAAAATGAGAATTCTCTTCACCTACCACTTGCTATAAGAAGAGAGAATATTTATATTACAAAAGTAATTATTTTATTAATTTTAAAGTAAACTTCATTTCAATTAAGTTCACTTTTATTTAAGATTTCATTAATCAAGACATTCAGTTAACTGGATATTATACATATATATTTAAGTTAATAACAAAAGGACTGAGAATTCACAAGATTCTGAAGTATTTTCGTGTCTACAGAAAATGAAAATGAATTTAATAAAATTTTAGAGGTCAAAGGAACTATTTAAATTTCTCTCCATTTATTATCAGTAATCTATTTATACATGAAGGATACTCAGTGCCCTTTAATTAGAATAGTTTATTATTAAATCCCATTTTATTAATCATATGATATACCTTTCTACCTTATATTTGATGAGCCTTGTTAAAAATGATCAATTTTCTAAAATTATTGTTATATAAACACTTAAAATAGGACAACTTTGAACTAGATAATGACAAGTGATGGTGTTTGTATTTGGATTTCCCTTGAAAAACTTAATTTAGATACATATAAACTTCAGTTATATACATATGATATTATGCATTTATTAAATAAGTTAATTTTTCAGACCCCAATTGAAAACTATGCAATTATTAAAATCCTCTGATAGATTAAAAACAGTAGTAGTTTTTGTTGTCTTATGGATTTTTGATGTGGTTGAACTTCCTAAGGACTTGGAAACTACTTAATTTTCCAACACCAAACCTTCAAATATGACTTTGTCAGCTCTGCTCCTATCTTCCCCTTATATAACAAAAGTGGCTATGTCCTTAATCCAATTCTCTCTCTTTTCTAAAGAATTTTGCTTCTTGAATTTAGCCTCTTTCTCTTGACTCCTCAACTCACTTCCTAATTTCCTGCTCAAATATTTCAAACAAGATAGCTACACCCAAGCTTCTGGATTAGTGTGCTTCTTTAGACCTATAGCTGGTCAAGAGGGACCTTTCAGGCCTGCAACCTCCTGGCCTTCCTGTGGTTGTTGGCTCCCTTGTCAGTTTATCTCAATGTGCACATAAGTTTTATATTTTCAGAGAACATGATGTTAATTAAGCAGGGAAATACTAATCTATACAAAGTCTAATCTTGACTTTATGACATCCTATTGTCATTCATTTTATTTATTGGTTTATTTATTTATTTTTACAATTTTTGTACCTGACCACTAGGCCACCACTCGCAGGTAGACAGAGCCCAGATCTGTGTCTATGAGTTTATGCATATATGTTCTTTGGCTAAGCCCTTCACCTTCTTTCCTTCTTTATGTTTCAGAGAGTCCCTTAGCACTCTCCCCTATGCACAGGGCAAATTCTTTCCTGCATTATTTGATCCTGCTCTTTTTTCAGAGTACTTTTCCACATTGTAATGAAATATTTTTAAAACATTTTATTTATTTATTTTTAGAGAGGGGGGAGGGGGTGAAGAAGAGAGGGACAGAGAAACATTGATATGAGAGAAACATTAATAAATTGCCTTTTGCACATGCCCCGACTAGGACAAAACTCACAACCCAGGCATGTGCCCTGACCAGGAAATGAACTGGCAACGTTTTGTTTTGCAGTATGATGCCCAATCAACTGAGCCACACCAGTTAGAGCTGTAATTAGATATTGCTATGTTAGTTTTCTCACTTGTTTGTGTTACCAATGAATGAATGAATGAATGGAAGGGGCAAATATATTCAATTTAATACACATAACTTTCATCTTTTTATCAACCCTTTGCTATTTTTTGGAATACAAACAATATTGTTATGAAAGAGAAAATATATATAGCCAGGGTAAGAGGAGCCACTGAAAGTTGATAAACCTGATTTTTATAAAATCTTAATACTACTTGAGAGATAAATGTTACATATCATTGTTATGCTTTGTAGAAATTTTATTGAGGTTTCAGTATATCTACTGTTTTGTATGTCTAGCATTCTTTCCCCCTTCCTTTGGGACACTACATTTTCCCTCCAGAGAAGAATGTGTATCACAGTGCCTCACTGACGTGATCAGAAATGGCCTGGGCTGGCCCATCAGATTATGAAGTAGGCCTGGGAATTATGCTTGATCCAGGACTGACAAGTGCTCCAAAAAGGGGTATCTTTTTCTTAGTGATTGACATAATGGCAATTAGAATCCTTTCCTGCAATTGACATAATATCATCACTAAATTCCTGTAAGCCTAGAGCTCTATGACCATTTTGCCCCCACGAGAAGACCTAATTATAAATTCAGCAAACATAGAGGCAAATATATGACATGTGAAATAGAAAATAGTCTCCGTGGTGTCCTTCCACCCTCTGGATCCAGTAGGTCCTAAATGCTTCTAGATTTTTCAGTTACATGAATCTATTTTATTAGCTTAATATAATTTGAATTGATATACTACAATATAAATTTTCATAAATTTATTGCAATGATTGCTCATAACACATCTCAAAAACCCATTTTCAAATATACTTGTCATCAAAGCTAGTACATGTCCCACTTTACAGATGATTTCTACACTGGCCAATTTTGGGGGCAAATGAAAGAAAATGGTAAATGTTTACACACTGGCTTTAAATAGTAATATTTATTTATTTAAACTTTGATGGAAGGGACAGGAGAAATTACCCATGAGAACTTTTCTTCAGCTATGTCAGCTTAGGGCTAAAGACCCTATTGATGGTGTGTTGTTTTTATGAAGACCACTGCTTCTGAAATAGTACAACATATTCATAAAAGCCATGGAGTACATGCATTTCAGCAACCCAAATCTATTAATTTTAGTTCCAACCCCATGCTCACCAGCATGAGTATCCATCATTCATATGTAAAAATTCATATGTAGAGCGATTCCCATACTTTTGCTTGACCACGTTTTTCATTTTGTATTAAATTTTTAATCTAAAAGAACCTTTATCTAACGTGTAAGTTTACCTAAAAGTTCACAAAGTATAAGTTAAATGTATTAATATAAAGTATGCTTCCAGGGAAGCCTGAAATTGCTCTGGCTGAGGTGAGAGTGGAAGATGCAGTTTGGCCTTTCTGATCACCTCACGCCACTGTTACTTTTGGGGAGTGCGTAGGGCTTACTGCAGCTCTTTGAAATCCAGTAGGATTATTTTCAAATGTGGACCAAAGTGAAAAGGTGACAGGTAGATTTAGAATTGTACCTAGATAGTATATTTTTATTATAGTCATATCATTTGTTAGATATATTGTCTTTATAAATGTCACAAAGTGGGAAGCAAGTTTTTGTTCTGTTTTTCTAGTAACACATTTGAGTCCAAATGTGTGGGCCCGCTCCTTGAGTGCAGGTCTGCTCACTGAAAAGGTGGCAATGATTTGACAGTTATGACAAGGAATTTGTTTTCCCCGAGTGATCACATAGTTAATAGAATGTTAAAAAAAATTGATTCTTATGATTAGGTGATTAACGAGAACAATATGTTAGAAAATACTGTCTGCTAAGATCTGGAATATAGTGAAGGTTTAAAAGAGTTGCCTTATGTGTCAAAACAGTAATAATTCAGAAACATTTGAAATAAATTAATTGGGTTAGTAGGAATTGGCATGTGAAATTTTCTTTTGGTAAGCAGTTTGCTGTTTAGTAAGCAATTGACTGGTTCTACAACTGTAGCAACAACTCTCTCTTTCTTCTTTCTGGCCTACTTCACATAATCCCACAAGCAGTCTTCTTAAAGAATGTGCTGGAAATAAAAAGACAAGAAATTACACTTTGGGTAAGACTATAACCTGCCTGGGAAGGTACACTCCTGTCTTCACTAGTGGCCCTGATCAGTGGTAGAGGAGGGGCTAATCTGGCAGGAAGTTTCCTAATCTGACCCCCTTTACTCCTTCCTGTTTAGTATTTAATGTACTTTAGATGTGTTTCTTCCACTAGTCTACATTATCCATTCTTTCTCAAAGATTAGCAAGTACATTTATTAAGCCCCCTGGGTGCTGAGTATTATAAATGCTTTCTAGATAATCCATCACTTGTGTGTCATAAACCAAGTTCCCACATAAACTTAGGTCTCTTTCTGGGCTCTCTTATTATATTCTATCGATCCCTGTATCTGTCCCGCCAACAATACCTTAGTGTTTGAGTTATAACAGAGCCGTTAAAATAAATGAATACGAATATGTATCCACCTGGAAGACCTCGAAATGTTACAGAATGGCATATATAGCGCAGTAGCACTTAACTAAATTTAAATTGATACAAGGAAATATTATACATTATTTATAAATAAATGATTAAAGCAGTGTTTCTTAAAGTATGGTCGGAGAACACCTGGGGCCCTCCAGATCTTTTTAGGTCTGAGAAATCCTTCTTTTACCTTTGACATATCTGTGCCAGGTCAGATTTATAGAATTAAAATAAAACCACACATCACAGTAGATTTTATGCAGAAGTGGAAGTAAGAGTTTCACTTTATTCTATTTAGGCAGACATTAAAAATGTTTTAAAAAATGTAAAAAAAAATCTACTGTTTTTTTTAAATCAGTATTTTTTAATTGTTGATATTGTACAGTTTTCTGTCTTTTACCCGGCCCCAGCCCACCACCCCAGCCCTCCCCACCTTCCTCCCATTTCCACCCCCCATAGTTTTTGTCCATGAGTCCTTTATACTTGTTGCTCTAAACCGTTCCCCTTTTCCCCTGAAATTCCCTCCCCTCCCCCTCTGGACACTGTCAGACTGTTCTCAAATTCAGTGTCTTTGCTTGGATTATATCCTAAGAATCCTGAAACACCAATCCAAAAGAATCTATGCACCCCTATGTTCATAGCAGCACAATTTACAATAGCCAAGTGCTGGAAGCAACCTAGGTGCCCATCAGTTAATGAATGGATCAAAAAACTGTGGTACATTTACACAATGGAATTCTATGCAGCAGAAAGAAAGAAGGAGCTCCTACTCTTTGCGACAGCATGGAAGGAATTGGAGAGTATCATGCTAAGCGAAATAAGCCAGGCAGTGAAAGACAAATACCATATGATCTCACCTTTAACAGGAAGCTAATCAACAAAACAAACAAACAAGCATAATATAAAAAAAATCTACTTTTAACACTTTTTTTTCCCTTTTGGAAATTAAGTTGTTTTTCATAAAATACTATTTATGATAACATGCTATGGGTTTATTACTTTATGTAGTTGAAATCAATTAATATATAATTTCTCAATTTTAATATCTAATATAATAATAGAAAATAAACAAACAGAATTAAAACTCTTTGCTCCTCAATAATTTTAAGTGAGTAAAGGTGTCTTGGAAGCAGTTGGAAAACTGCTGAGTTAAAAATAAAAATATACAAACCAATTTTGATAGTGATTTTTTCATATGAGGGAGGGGATTGTTGATTCTGGGAAGGAAAATAAAAGGGAAATTCGCCTTTGTCAATCATGTTCTAGTTCTTCATGGAAGACTTGAAGAAGTAATGACAAAGTGCAAATACTTGCATTTCACCTCATTCATATTTTGTAAGAGTGGTATTACCTAATACTTTTTGGATTTGACTATTCAATTTTTTTGTAAAATTGGTATGGAGAATAGTTCCTTTTCCTAAAATACTACTAACTTGAATAATATATATCCTTGTAAAATTCTCTTTGCTCAGAGACTGTCTAGACAGAACAAGTGTTCCTAATGCAGACGTGCAGGGAGGAAGTGGTTCCGGTGCTCGTCACCCTCCAGCCGAAGGTAGCCAGTGGTGGCCTGTGCTACAGTGAACATTAACTCTTTCCCTTTGTTTCTTCATATTAATGTTTCTTTCGTAATGACTATGCAATTATAAAATGAAGAATTATCAGCAATATTCATTATTAAAGCAACATAAAATACTTTTTTAAAGATTTCATTCGTTTATTCTTTAGAGAGAGGGGAAGGGAAGGAGAAAGAGAGGGAGAGAAGCATCAATGTGTGGTTGTCCCTCATGTGCCACCTCCTGAAGACTTGGCTCACAACCGAGGTATGTGCCCTGACTAGGAATCGAATAGATAACCCTTTTGTTCACAGGCCTGCACTCAGTCCACTGAGCTACACCAGCCAGGGCTAAAATTCTTTTCAAATAAGAATCACATCTCAGTTTTTGGTGAAGTACTCTGAAAACAATTAAGCAAAATTGATTTTTAGTAGCCTAGCAAAAGCCTGTTGGTTTGCTTTAGGTATTTTTTGTTTGTTTGTTTAAGTAATATCTGTGTTTTAGGCATTAGAATAGTATCAGGAATCAAACACACATTTGGCTTAGTTTTTTATGCTAATCCCTTCACAAACACATTTTTACAAAGCTTATGATACTGTCTGATTGTAAGACATCTCAAAGTTAGGGCTCTTTCATATGCCACTTTTTGTTCTGTGTCAAAAAAGATGTAGCCAGGAGCATAGTATCATGGAGAGAGCCTCAACCAAGAGTATTAAAAATAGGTTCTGTTCTCAGGACCTTCCCTACTGAGACACTGTTGTTTCTGTCAAATCTCTTAAGTGACAAAAATCACAAAACCACTCTATCTGGCTCAACTAAAAGAAATACTTACAGTAAAGATTGAACAGTGTGTCTCAGGAACTATTAGGGACAGAAAATGAGGCAGGTTTCAAGGAACCATGATAGAAATGGAAATTTAAAAAAAGTTACTTATATCACTCTTTCTAGAGATTTATCATTCTTTCAGCCTCTACTTCTCCTTCTGTGTCTTGACCCATCATCCACTGAGAGGACTGTCTTCCTTTACTTATTCAAAATGTGAACCTTTTGGCTTTCACATGGTTTTGACTTCCATGGTATTCACTGCAGTCTTAACCAGATAGATGTGTTTTATCCACTCAAGAATACTCTAAGGTCACAAGGAAGATTAGATGCCTTTTGTTCTTACCATGAATCATCAACTTGAAAAGCAATGCATCTGTAAAATTCTCAGCATGCAATATAGATAACTATGGAGAAGTTCATTTTCCACAGCGCACGGCAAAACTGAGTCAGATTTTCTCACTAGATACTACCATTCTCTCTCCAAACTCCTCAACTTTCTAATTCTGGGACTCCTTTTTTTTTCTCTTTCTTTTGTATTACTCTCTGTTATAGATTTGTAGGGCTATAGAAGTACCAATGGTGGAGAGGTTGGACAAAGAAGTTGTAGATACACCCTGGATTTCTTGAGCACCGAGGAATTTGGATTTTATTGCATATATAATATGAATCCCAGAATGTGTTCAAGTTGACCACTATATTTAGAGTTTTCTATTTAAAAAATTCAAGTACACCCTGGCTGGGTGACTCAGTTGGTTAGAGCATTGCTTTGTACACCAAAAGGCTGCAGTTTTGATTCCCCATCAGGGCACATACGTAGGTTGTGGGTTTGATCCCTAAAGAAACTGGCCAATACTTCTCTCTCTCTCTCCTCCCCTCTCCTTCCTTCTTCCTTCCCCCTTCCTCTTTTTCTAAAATCAATAAACACATTATCAGGTGAGGATTAGAAAATTTTAAAAATGCAGGTATAACCAGTACCGTTAAATGTTCTGGGTTTCTTAAGGATTTTCTCAACTCAGTCAGACTTACCATGGTTTATAAGTAATAACAAAGTTGATTCTTTCAAAAATAAAATATTTATCAAGTATAAAAAATTAATAGTGTGCTACTTTTTATAGCTAAAAAAATGCTTTCCAGACAATTTTTATATTTGGAAGGAGTCCTTAAATGCAGGCACTTCAGAAGTTGGTCAAAGTTTTGTTGTATTTTTCTGTCAGTTATAGTGCTTTGAATGTGCTGTTCCTGAAAATAATTTTTCCACCAAACATGCATGAAAACTAACTTAGGAAACAAATTAGTTAAAATATTGTGAATTAACATTACTTCAAATTCTCTTACATAAATCTATATTTATCTACCATGTTGCTTGCATATATTTAATGGAGTAGAAGCTGTGTTTGAAGGCATGCAAAAGTCCAACAAGAAAATAAAATTGTAAGTACACTGCAGGAGGCAAAGTAATAGGGTCCACATTTTAATATTCATTTTTAAATATATCTGTGATTAAATAGCAAAAAAAAAAAAAAAAAACAGATTTTCCCTACATATTCTCAGGCTTGTTCAAAAGAACTTTACATGATAATTGAAATATTTTGTATCTGCATTATCAGTAGCCACCGGCCACATGTAACTATTAAGCATATGAAAGGTGACTACTGTGTCTAACTGAATTTTTAATTTTATTTAATCTTAATTTGAATATAAAAAACATAGGTTATGTAATTTTTGATGTATATAGCCAATTTGTATCACATGAGGCACAAATATCAATAATTAGGAAATCTGAAGGGTCAAGTATAAACCTTAAAATTAGTAGCATCATATTCCCTATGTTCAATACGATCTTCCCACTTAAATTATTTTAGCATTAAATATAAACAATATTTTCTTTCCAAATTCTTATCTCCTCTATTCTTTGTAATGTTTTATTAACAATAAATGAACTCCTTCAGACTATAAGGGAGACTACAAAAAGAAAGCAAATTTAACAGTGGACTTGATGCTGAGTCACAGGGATTAAGAATGAAAAATATGAGTAATACATAAATATTAAAAAAGACAATCTCAAACATCTACAGTTATCTCTTGAGTTCCTATTTAGGTACCACTATATGGCTTCATTCTTGAAAAGAATTTTTATGTCAGATGAGAATGTTATAAAATATAAAATTTCTTAATTTTATTTGTAAAATGTGTTTAGAAGTGCATGTCACCATAAAATAAAATTCTTTCAATAAAATATTGTGATAGGATTTTAACAAAATTATATATACAATATGTATAAATATATATATTAAACTTATATGTGTTTATATTTATAAACTTATTTATATACTTAAGCTTAAATAAGTTTATATGCTTATAAACTTATATTTATTTATAAACTTATACATAAATTCTATAATATATAATATATATTAATTTATATATATATATAAAGTCAAGACTATAAGTTAAAATTCAGATGTGATCAGGATGACTACACATCTACTTACTTTTCTTTTCCTTAGGTAAACAAATGAAAGCTAAAATATTCCTGGATGTCAAAATGACAATGAAATACAGAATTTTAAAATTACTTTCTGACATAGATAACTTTTTAACTTTTTAAGTAGCAGCAGTAACCCACAACAGAAGACAGAAGACCTCCCTCTGTCTCTCTCCGCCATTGGCAAGTGTCGGTGTCTTGAGGCTCTAGCCTCCTATGAATTCGTTTTGAATCTTGAGCATTTCTGTGCAGGTTTTGTAGTCAGTTTGGTTTAAATACTAATCCTGATACTTTCCATCTGTGTAATATTGGGTAAATAGTTTTACATTGTATATTCAGTGAAAATTTTGGAGTGAGATTGGAGGGGCAAGAAATACAGGTCATTCTTTTGGTAGAATCTGAGTTCCTAATCTTCTGAGCTCAGCATTGATACTGTAAACACAGAGCAAAGCACAAATAATATAGTCTGGACAAAGGAACTGGAAGTAGTTTGGAAGTTGACAAACAAAGCATACCAACAAAATCCTTAAAATAAATAAAGACAGAGAGAAAAGGTGTAAATGAAAGAAAAAATAAGATATATAAAAAAGTGGTCAAGGAAAAATGGAAGGTAGGGAGTTATGGTGACTCAGTAACAGATCAAGGGGTGGATCAGTTAATTTGGAAGAATGTATGCAGATATGTACTAAGTTTTAATTTGTGAAGTACTTATTTGTATGACACAGCTGTACTAAACCCTTGGAATTTGCAAAAGAGAAAAATATTAAGAATTTTGTGACCCTAGCCCTGGCTGGTGTAGCTCAGTGGATTGAGCGCGGGCCTGCGAACCGAAGGATCGCGGTTCGATTCCCAGTCAGGGCACATGCCTGGGTTGCAGGCCAGTTCCCGGCAGGGGACATACAAGAGGCAACCACACATTGATGTTTCTCTCCCTCTCTCCTTCCCTTCCCCTCTAAAGATAAATAAATAAAATCTAAAAGAAAAAAAAAAAATTAAAAAAAAAAAAAAAAAAAAAAAAAAGAATTTTGTGACCCTAAAGTAAAAGAGAAATTTATATGCCAGTCATTTAAATTAAAGATTATCCTCCCAAACACAAATAGATCAGAATTCCACATGGTTTACTTTTTTTTTTTTTCATTTATTTTTCTTTTTTGTGTGTGCATGTGAGAGAGCAGGGACTCATGTGAATGAATAGATCGAAGTGCATGTGGGCTGGACTGTGGAGAGGGTGCTTCTCTGCGGGGCTATTGATGATAAATAACTTTGCAGTGCAGTGATTAAGGGCAGGGATGCACTTTGCAGCAAGACTGTGTAAATATTACTTCAGCACTTATTCACTGTGTATTTGAGCAACATTCAGTATATTTTTTCTTCCTCTTTTTCTTGGTGTGAGTTTGTTAGATAAATCTAAGTCCATTGGAACTTGCTGTTTTTTTTTCCCCCATTTTTTTATTTTATTTTTAATCAGTATTTTTTAATTGTTGATATTGTACAGTTTTCTGTCTTTTACCCCGCCCCAGCCCACCACCCCAGCCCTCCCCACCTTCCTCCCATTTCCACCCCCCTCTCATTCCACCCCCCATAGTTTTTGTCCATGAGTCCTTTATTTTTTTTTAATTTATTTATTTTTATTATTTATTTATTTATCTTTAGAGGGGAAGGGAAGGAGAGAGGGAGAGAAACATCAATGTGCGGTTGCCTCTTGTATGTCCCCTGCCGGGAACTGGCCTGGCAACCCAGGCATGTGCCCTGACCGGGAATCGAACCGCGATCCTTTGGTTCGCAGGCCCGCGCTCAATCCACTGAGCTACACCAGCCAGGGCCCATGAGTCCTTTATACTTGTTGCTCTAAACCGTTCCCCTTTTCCCCTGAAATTCCCTCCCCTCCCACTCTGGTCACTGTCAGACTGTTCTCAAACTCTTTTCTCTTAGGCTGTCCAATTAAAAAAATGACAACAACCAACACAATAATAACCATCCAGTATGAATAAATCAACATTATATGTATTTTTTGTCAGACTGGTAAAAATACATTTTTGTTGTGCCACAGAATTTTAGTAATTAGTTTATGAGATGAAAAGTATAGAAAGTAAATTGCTGGTTTAGAGCATTCTGAACACTATATCACGACTTTTTGTACATCACTTCCACAGTTATTGGCCATTTGACATTGAACACATATATCTCAGCCACAGTTGCATCATCTGTAAAACGGCCATAATTATCATAATATAGTTAGCACAAGCACAAAAGTATAAGGATTAAATGAAATTATCTACGTATTGCTGCTAGCAAAATGCTTGAGTACCTGCATGTTCCAAAATTACTCCTCGTAACAGGGGTGTCAAACTCATTTTCACCAGGGCCACATCAGCCTCACAGTTGCCTCAAAGGGCTGAGTGTAATTTCAACTCCTTAACAATTAAGGATTAACTACATTTATACAGCCCTAAAATTATTATGGCCCTTTGAAGGCAACTGCAAGACTGATGTGGCCCCCAGTGAAAATGAGTCTGACACCCCTGCCCTATAACTTAATACATTATAACTTATAAATTATATATTACCCATTATTGTAACCCTGTAAACATGAATGTGATTACACAGGGAACCTCAACTTACAAATGGATGTTTTCTCTAATTTATTTTTGGTTTTCTAAAACATATAATACATAAATACTAGGTTTGTATAGTAGCTCACAAACAATTTTCATACCTTAAGGTAGTTGAAAATAGCTACAATTTAAAATAGACAATATTTAATGAGAAATTAAAAAAACCAGCAAATAAAGGAATTAGCATATAGAAAATAGTGTCCACTTATTAACTTATTAACTCAAAGAAGAACTTGAGAGCATTTATTTTTAACACTGCATTTTGATTTTAATAATATTTTGTTGTGAATGTCTATTTCTGTTTCGCAATGGAAAAAGTTCGATTACAGCGTCTAAAAATCTTGTCTATGCTTGTTTGTGTGTCTTTCAAAGAAACCATGTACTAAGTCAAATTTGAGAATAAAAAATCTCCAAGTCTGTAACACTAATGGTTAAGGATTTGCATTTGATAATTGAATCAGTGGGAATAAGACTGTGTACATAAGCAAAGAGAAGAAATAAAAAGATAATATGTAGAATAATCGATTATTTGGTTTATACTTTTGGATATAAATTTCAGGCAGTCCTATGAATTTATTTAACATCATGTATGCCCCCAACCAGATTTACTCACATGCCCAGGGATCTTCCCTGATCTTATTCCAACCATTAAAAAAGAGAAAGGAAAAATCTAGACTGAACAGAAAAAGGAAGAGAAAGTATTTTGAGACAACTCAAAAATTTTCATAATTTGAATAAACACGTTGGGGAATCCTGATCTTTGGTTTCTTAAAGTAAGTTCTAATTTTAAATAAAATGTTATTCAGTAGTGTTTAAAACTAACAAATGTGTTTTTTTAAAAGAATAAGTTTTTATTTTTTAAAACCACAAATCTGTTTCTTTGGTTAAAAAAATATTTTCAAGTGTTTACAAACAACACATGCATGCGTAGACACTCACACATGTATCTACACTGATAAATTATTTTCAGCTTCCTACATAAAGGATAGCATTCAATTTTTCATCAGCATAAGTTGATTAAACATAACAATCTGAAAAAAAAAGGAAAAATAATTTAAAGAAATATATTTCTTTAAAAAATATATTCCACTAGAGCTATATTCCTACTATAAATCAAAAATATAATCCATTCCATAACAGAAAGAATAAGATAATTTTTTACATTTTTATTACAAATAGTATTTTCAGCCTTACTAGTACATTTTATTGACTAGCAGTATGGCCTATAAAAATATTTTCATTGTTTAATTTCTGATGGAATAAAGATAGAATCTATCCCCTCGCTTCACAGCCAAGAAATAAGAACAAGAAAAAATATATACAAATATGTATAATAAGACAAAGTCCATCTGTATCAATGAACTGAAACAAATGAGAAAAAGCTGAAAAATGCCTTGAAGGTGAAACAGGATTTTGAAGCTAGCTCCAAGCAGGCATTTGGATGCTGATATCAGCAACACCAGCAGAGCACAATTCTTTAACGTTTGTTACAAATCTTGAGCAGGAAAGACAACAATTCTTTATTTGGAACATCATGAAGCTGAACAGGCTGGCTCTGGGAGCTTTCTATAACTGCTTTGGCAATGAGACACTTAGCAGAATAGAATAAATCGTGTTGAATCACCATTGGTGTGGCAAACACAAAACATCTGCAGTGTGAGTAACATGCAGCTGCCAATCTCTGATGGCTGAGAAATAAGTGAAGGCTAAAATAACCCAGTCTCATGCAAACCCTGTTATAAGAAACTTCAAAATGAAATAGAAAGAATTACTGCTAGTGGCAATATGACCTCCACACCTGTATCAAAAACAAGGCAAAACAAAAACCTGCAAAAGAGAACACAAATAATAAATTTCTAGATTTACGGGGTAATTCCCAGAATTAAAAAGCAAACAAACAGAGAACTCTTTATATATCTAGAAAAAATTATCCAGTCATTTGAGGAGACACAAATCATGTTAGTCTCAGATTTCTTTCTAATGACATTTGATTTTAAAATTTGGGGAATTCTTACAAATTTCTGAAAGTTTGCTCTGGCTATTTTACACTAAGTCAAATATCCATTAGAGTACTAAAGCCACTGACAAATCACAGATTTTAATGGACAACAATGTGGTCATTGAGATGGGGAGGAGGATGGGTGGGGATGGAAGAGGGTATGGGGGGATAAATGGTAGTAAAAAAAAATACAATTTAAAAAATCCTTTGAGCTGATGAGAAATTTCTAGAAAATACGCTTTAGCCAACCAAGTATGTGACTGAGAAACTACACCAAATAAATGACACAATGACTAAACCCTTTAATTGCAGTGTAAGAATTAGAACATGTGTGATTGCAGAATACTCAGACATACACGGAGTTTTAGTGAAAAAATTATATAGCTTATAAGATCATGGTGAGGCGAGGATGAGGCAATTATGAGATAGTTAACTTTTTCACAGTCAAAAATAATTGTATAAAAATATTAGAGTTATAACTACGTTTACAGATATAAGATAAACACTGAGAACAATTAGATGCTCACCCAAACCAAATGGATGATGGGGTAAAACAGGGTGAAATCATTGGAAATATACTAAGTCTAATGGAAGTATTTTATTATTTCACTGTAGGGGTTAAAAATATTTCTTAAGAAGTTGTAAATGAATCATATTGTATACCTGGTACATGACATATATCTATATGTTGTCTGTCTATCTATGTGTGTTGTTGAGGGTACAAAAAAGAAAATCCACACAAAGCAAAGCAAGCATAGCCCATAAAATGAAATATAATAAAACATTTTAAAATCATTTAGAACATAAAAGACTAATAGAGATGTATGACTGAACAATTTTTAAATATATACATGAATGAAAGCATTAATAAAAGGAAGATGATTTTTATTGGGCACAAATTAAAATATATTAAATACTGTTTACAAGACACAAAAGTCATGTTCTAATTCATTGGTGGTCAGAGAAAACAAATGAACTAGACAATGAAATTTTACATTACATCCATCAGATTTGCAAAACTTCAACAGAATCTAAATTATCTGTTGCTGTTAGGGTGCAAAGAAAGTGATACATCCAAGTATTTCTGGTAAAAATATAAATTGCTTTAGTCATTTTGGAAAAGTTCTGTCAACATCTAATAAAATAAAATATTTGATTTAGCAATTCTACTCGTAGAAATCTTTACTATAGAACTAAAAGTGCACATACCTAAGGATATATAAGTGAATGAACAATAAAAAGGATATGACAAAATGAAATGGCTTATCTGCAATTGGAATATTATTCAACAATATTTAAAAATTAATTTACAGGTATGTCAATTGACTCAATGTTTTCCATAAGATATTGTGTGAAAACGATAAAAACTGCGAATATAGGATTATTCCATTTATTAAAGAATAGCTAAAATTTTTAAGTCATGTATCTATTCTATTCATTTATTATTTTTATTGGTTGATTTTAGAGAGAGGAAGGGAGAAAGAGAAAACCATCATTTTGTTGTTCCACATCAAAACCTCAACCTTGGTGTGTCAAGGCAATGCTCTAGCCAACTGAGCTACCCAGCCAGGGTCCAGATGTTTGGTTTTTTGTTGTTCATACATATACTTGAGAAAGAGAAGATGGAGAGAGAGGCAGATAAGGAATGAATATACATGAGAAATGTGGAAGAAAATACAGAATACATACAGGCCGCTCACTTGGGTGACTTGCTGAGGGGTGGAGAAAATATTAGACATGAAAGAGGAATCAAGCAAAAAGGAAAAAGGACTGTGGACATGGACAACAGTCTGGTGATTGCATTGGGGCAGGGGTACAAGGTGACTAATGGCAATGGGAAATTTAGAAAGAATTTAGAAAGTTGCTGCGGGAGGAGGATGGATGGATGACAGGATGCGATCAAAAAGGGAAAAAAGGTCAAGACTGTCTCTCAAAGGATTTTTGCATGACATAACTCAATTTATGGAATGATATAAAGGTTGCATGTGTAGATATATCAGCATTTAAATATTAAAACCATGATACTATCTAGATAGCAAAGGTCATGCCAAGTAAAAATAAATACATAAATGAAAAGCCAGGGCTTCATAGTTCACTATCAGACACTTTTTAATTTAGGCCAAGAGTTTTTTGCGGCTATAAAAATGGATCTCAAATATGTAAAAGTTGCCAACCTCATTTGAAATTAAAACTAAATGACAAATCTAAAGAGAAATATCATTTAGTTCAATTATAGAACACTAAAAAAAGTTTGAGGATTTATTGTTGTCAAGATTATGGGAAATACCAGTGGAAGTTTAAATTGTATAACTTCTGTAGAGGACAATTTGGTAACATCTTTAAAACATAAATGTACTATATATTGACAGCAATTTCACTTCAGGAAATTTATACTTCAGTACAGTTTCACACCTGTGAAATAATGTATATATAAGAATGTTTAGTGTGGTTTCACAGTAATAAAGTTTGGAAACAATTTCAATACCCATTGGCAAGGGAATGTTTCAATAAATTATTTTAACATCTATATAGTAGAATGCCTTGCATTCTTGAAACATTAAGTGAATCATATGTGCTGATATAGAACTATTATTGAAATCTTTTAAGTAGAAAAGGTACAGACTAGTGTGCATAATAGGCTATCATTTTGATAGAAAGCAGGTATATACAAATACAAATATGTTTGTTACCAGTTGCTCTGTGTAAGGGAACTGTGTGGCTAGGAAACAGGAGAAAGAAGAAAACCTGTTTTTCATTTTTATAACTATTGAATTTTGTATTGTGAGCATGTATTAAGTTATTCAGAACATAATAAGGTAATTTAATTTTTGAATACATAATTTTATTGTTAAAAATTTAAAAGTGCATCTCTATGTATATCTCAATATTTGAGTGTTTCTTGAAACTGAACTTTTTAAGAAAGGTTATTGTTACAGTGAGTTTTAATTCAACTGTTAGATTTCTATTGCCTGATATACAAAAATTTAAGATACAAAAAGGTATTTGTATTTTTATCCTGTGTAAAAATGTACACATACACATGGAAAAATATGCACAAAAATTCCATGAAGGATATTCTAAAAAGTACTACAAGTGGCAATCTCTGGGGAGTGGAACTCTTAAGTACTTGGAGTTGAGTGAGTTGAGACATATATTTATTAGTTACTTTATATTATATTGTTTGAATTTTTTAAATATGAGGCATTTCTTATTTTATGAAATAAAAGGAGACAGTGAATTATTCTATTCCAAAGCAATGAGAAAGTACAGTTTTCCAAGAGACCAAATTTTGTAAGTGACTAGTATTTACTGACTTGTTGGTCAAGGTTTCTCAGCAGTCTTTTTAAAAGAAAGCAATATCATATTTTTAATTAAATATGTGTCTTAGAGATAACTCCTTTGGAAGGTGAAATAAAAGGAATAATGGAATAGTAACTTGCAGATAAGTGTCCTTACTAAAGATCATCTTGTTGGAATTCAAGGAGAGTCACTGAGCAGGGATTTTATTTACATTATTGAATGGAATGCATTCCTCAAGTCTCTGAAGCACAAAACCTAATGCCCAATTTAAAGGATAAGTTTGTGTAAAAACAAACAAACAAGCATAATATAAATGAAGACACTGAATTTGAGAACAGTCTGACAGTGTCCAGAGTGGGAGGGGAGGGAATTTCAGGGGAAAAGGGGAACGGTTTAGAGCAACAAGTATAAAGGACTCATGGACAAAAACTATGGGGGGTGGAAATGAGAGGAAGGTGGGGAGGGCTGGGGTGGTGGGCTGGAGTGGGATAAAAGACAGAAAACTGTACAATATCAACAATTAAAAAATACTGATTTAAAAAATAAATAAATAAATAAATTTACACAAAGTGGAAAAAAAATGCTGATTAGGTCACTATCAAAATACACCATTAAAATGCTATTAAGGTTTTTCCATTTGCTAACTTTCCCTTTTACTAACTTGAACAATATTGTCTTATAGAAAGGCTGTAAATGTGAACCCCATCAGTTTGCTCAACTCCTAAATAAAAGTCCAGCCTATAAGCTAAGTAAAACAATATTGTAAATATATCTTCTGGTCTCAACAAATGGTCTTTTAGTTTATAAGTTTATTTTAATGACCAACATGCACCATTAAAGCACATTTTAATGTGTTTTTTATCTTCTCTATGTTGAAAAAATATATTTAGTCAAAGTGTTACTAGTTATATTCAGAATAAATGGTCAGTTATGCATATTTTTAGTATTTATTTTCTCCTATTAAGCATTCAGTGAACTTTTCTAGGCAGATATATTGTTTTCTCATTTTATATTCCTAAAAATATTTTCCAGCAGCAACCAAAAAGCACAAACATTTGAGGCATTATATAAGAAGGCAATAGCAAAATGGAAATTTTCAAAAAATTGGAAATACCCTTAGTTTCCAATTATGTAAAATCCACCTGTCAGAAGTGCCTTGAGAATTTCAGCTTCATATTAGTTTTCTAGGCAGGTCTCTTTGTTCACTCCAATCTCATCCTTCTTCTTCCTTCAGTTTTGATAAATAAGAATCGTAAACCTTTGAAATTCAATCTGACCATTCAACATTTACTCTGATTCTAATTTAATTCTTTGTAGGTACTCATCAATTTGTTTTTGTTTTTTTTCTTATTCTGACATTGCGTTAATAGATATTTCAATTAAAAATAAATTCTGGGATCTGAGGTACATAACTTGATTGGAGATTACTAATAAAAATCAACACTGTTAACCTCAGACTAGAGACTGTAAAAAGGCCTAGATGCAGAAATAGTTATAATTGGTAGGATATAGGATGTATTTTTATCTAATTAGAAAATATATACTACATTTGAAAACCATAAAATAATATGTGGAATATGAGACTACATAGTTATCTAGGCATAATTTGTACTTTTGGCCATTTATAAATCCATATGGAATTTTGAGAATTTATAGGAAGATAAAATACTTATTTTAATGATATTGTATTTTTGAGTAAATCTAATCTGTCTTCTATTATTTCCTTCAAATATGCAAAAACTTTACATTTTTTTTTCTGGTATCTTCCCTTTTAAAATCTGGATGTTGCTAGGGTAGCTGAATAAATAAGAAAACATGACGTACATATATGTACCATGCAGATGGAGATGAAAAAAAGCTAGGGTGGCAATACTTCTGTTTGATAAAATAGACTTCAAAACAAAGGCCAGAAAGGGAGAAAAAGAGGATCACAACATAATATTTAAGGGTTCAGTTCAATAAGAGGCTGTTATAGCCCTCATAAACATCAACTCAGAATTGAAGCACTTAAATATAAAGAAAATCTTGGAGGACTTTAAGAAAGAGATCAACATCAATGAAGTCATATTAGGGGATTTTAACACCACACTATCAACATTGGACAGATCTTCCAGACAGAAATTCAACAGGAAGAGAGGCCTTAAATAACACACCAGATCAAGTGGATTTAATTGATATCTACAGAACATTTTACCCCAAAGGAACAAAATGTACATTATTCTCAAATACGCATGGAATATTCTCAAACATAGACCATGTGGTAGGAAACAAAATAAGCCTTAACAAAGTCAAGAAAATTGGAATCATATCAAGAATTTTATCAGATTACAGTGGCCTGAAACTAGACATCAACCTCAAGGCAAAAAACAAAACAAAAACAAACAAACAAACAAACAAACCCCAAAACATTCAATTACGTGGAGGCTAAGTAATATGTTATTAAATAATGAATGGGTTAACAATACTATCAAGGAAGAAATCAAAAAGTACTGGGAAACAAATGACAATGAACACATAATAGCCCAAGACCTGTGGGACACGGTGAAAGCAGTGCTGAGAGGGAAATTCGTAGTATTACAGGTCTACCTAAAGAAGATAGAAAAATCTCAAATAAACAACCTAACCCTACACCTAAAAGACTAGAGAAACAACAAAAAAAAACAAACCCCAGAGAGAGAAGGAGGAAGAAAATAACCAAGGTCAAAACAGAAATAAGTGACATAGGAACTAAAAAAAATAAATAAATGATACAAAAGTTCAACAAATCTACAAGCTGGTTCTTTGAAAAGATAAATAAAATTGTAAAAACTTTAACTAGACTCAGCAAGAAAAAAAAAAGAGAGAGGACCCAAATAAATAAACTCAGAAATTAAGGGGAGAAGTAATAACTGATACCACAGAAATACAAGGAGTTGTAAGAAATTACTATGAACAACTATATGCCAAGAAATTGGAAAACCTGGGGAACTTGGTTGAATTGCTAGAAACATACAATCTTCCAAAACTGAATAAGGAATAAGCAGAAAACCTGAATAGACTGATAACAGCTAGTGAAAATGAAGCAATAATCAGAAAACTCTCACACGAAAGCCTTGGACTGGATAGTTTCATAGGCAAAGATTTCCAACATTTAAAGAACTAACAAGTATAAAGGACTCATGGACAAAAACTATGGGGGGTGGAAATGGGAGGAAGGTGGGGAGGGCTGGGGTGGTGGGCTGGGGCAGGGTAAAAGACAGAAAACTGTACAATATCAACAATTAAAAAATACTGAAAAAAAAAAGAGAGAATAAAGGTAACTTGACAAGGAAGGCAATGAAAACTAATAAGAAGAAAAAGGAGAAATGAATTGATTCACGTTTGTCAGGTGTTTTGAAGAAAAACTGAAGGGACACGACAATCTTTAAAAATCAGTATTGTTTTAGAAAAACTCCTGCAGTACCATGGTGAATAAAACATAAATAACTTTGTTGTTACTCTTAAAAAAAAAAAAAAAAGAACTAACACCTATATTTCTCAAACTATCCCAAAAAAATTTAAGAAGAGGGAAGACTTCCAAACTCTTTTTATAAGGCCAGAAGTATCCTAATTCCAAAACCAGGTAAAGACACAACCAAGAAAGAAAACTACAGGCCAATATCTCTGATGAATATAAATGCTGAAATCATGAACAAAGTATTAGCAGCCCGGACCCAGCCATACGTAAAAAGATCATGCACCATAATTAAGTGAATTTTATTCCAGAGATGCAAGTATGTAAAATATCTGCAAATCAATAAACATGATGCAGCACATAAACAAAATGAAAGACAAAAATAGTTATGTCACTAGATGTGGAAAAAGCATTTGATAAAATCCAGCACCCATTTATGATAAAACACTCAGCAAAGTGGGAGCAGAGAGAACATAGCTCAATATAATAAAAACCATATATAAAAACCTACTGCAAACATCATACTTAATGGGCAAAAACTAAAAGTATTTCCCTTAAGATCAGAAACATGACACCATTCTTATTCAACATAGTACTGGAAGTCCTAGCCACAGTGATCAGACAAGAAGAAGAAATAAAAGGCACCTAAATTGGAAAAGAAGAAGTAAAGCATCATTATTTGCAGACAACTTGATATTGTACATAGAAAACCCTATAGGCTCCACCAAAAAAACTACTCACCCTAATAAATGAATTTGGCAAAGTAGTGGGATACAAAGTCAATATTCAGAAATTGATGGCATTTTTATACACCGATAATGAACTTTCAGAAGGAGAAACTAAGAAACTGGTTCCATTTACTACAACAAAAATTTAAAAAAATAAAGTTCCTAGGAATAAAGTTAACCAAGGAGGTAAAAGACTTGTACTTTTACCTATTAGTAAAGCTATAGGACAATGAAGAAAAAGATCAAGGAAGATACAAATAAGTGGAAGCACATACAATATTTGTGGATCGGAGGAAAACCATCATTAAAATACCCACACTACCCAAAGCAATCTATAGATTCAATACAACTCCTGTTAAAATACCAATGAAATATTTAACAGATCTAGAACAAATATTGCAAAATTTTATATGGAATCAAAAACAACCCTTTATAGGATCAGCAATCTTGAGAAAGAAAACTGAAGTTGGAGGGATCACAATACTGACTATCAAACTATACTACAAGTCCACTGTAATCAAAACAGCCTGGTACTGGCATAAGAACAGATACATAAATCAATGGCATGCAGTAGAGAGCGCAGAAACAAGCCCAGTCTTTCCAGTCAATTAATATTTGACAAAGCATGCAAGAGCATACAGTGGAATAAAGATAGTCCCTTCAATAATTGGTGTTGGGAGAATTGGACTAGTAATTAGGAAAAAAAAGTGAAACTAGACCACCATCTTATACCATATACCAGAAAAAAATAAAAATAAATGAAAGACATAAATATAAGTTGTAATACCATGTAAATCCTAGAGGAAAACACAGGCAGTAAAATTTCAGATATCTTGTGGAGTAGTAGTTTTGTCGATATATCTCCTAGGGCAAGGAATACAAAGAAAAAAATAAACACATGGAACTACATAAAAAAAAATTCTGCATGGCTAAAGAAACCATCATCAAAATGAAAAGGAAACTGACTATTGGAGAACATATTTGTTAATGGTACATTGGACAAGTGCTTAATCTCAAAAATACATAAAGAAATTATACAACTCAACAACAGAAAAACAAATAATCTACTTTTTAAAAAATGAGCAAAGAACCTGAATAGACACTTCTCTAAGGAGGACATACAGATGGCCCATAGACATATGAAAAATGCTCAACATTATTAATCATCAGAAAGATGGCTAGAAATTAAAACCACAACGAGATATCACCCCTCACCTGTCAGAATGGCTATCATTAAATCAACAAACAACAAGTGCTGGTGAGGATGTGGAGAAAAGGGAACCCTCGTGCACTGTTGGTGGGAATGCAGACTGGAGAATGGTATGGAATTTCCTCAAAAAAATAAAAAATGGAACCAGTTTTTGACCCAGTGATTCCACTGCTGGGATACACACAAGAATTATGAAACACTAAGTCAAAAGAACCTATACACCCCCATGTTCATAGCAGCGCTATTTACAATAGCCAAGAGTTGGAAATAGCCCAAGTGCCCATCAGTAGATAAATGGATTAAAAAAAGAACTGTGGTACATCTACACAACGAAATACTAAACAGCAGAAAGAAGGATGGAATTCCTACCTTTTGTGACAGCATGGGTAGAATTGGAGGTTGTAATGCTAAGTAAAATAAGCCAGTCAGTGAAAGACAAATACCATATGATCTCACTCATAATAAGAACCTAGTGATCAAAATAAACTAATGAGAAGATTAGAACCAGAGGCATAGAATCATGGAACATAATGACAACTGTAAGAGGGGAGTGGAGAGGTGGGGACTGATTGAAAGTGAAGGGATTAGTTAAAGAATGCATATAAAGGATCCATGGGCATGGATAATGATGAATGGACTGATTATGGAAGTAGGGGATGCTGAGTGGAGGAAGGTGAAGGGGGAAGAAGTGAGAAAAGTGTAATAGCATAAACAATAAAATATTTAAAAAAGAAAAAAATCTGAATGTTTCCAGTTCCTCCATTACTAAATTTTCATGATTTCTTGACTTTTCATTATATAATTAATGTTCTTACTAAATTCAGTAATCACTTGTACTATTATTAGTCCGAAATTTTATGAAATTAGTGAACCCTTTTGAGTGGCTAGGAGCACAAACCCTGGAGTCAGACTGGCGGCCTTGAATCATGGTTCCCTATTTTCCTAGTTGTGTTTTCTTAATTTGCAAAACAGAAAGAAAAAAAAATAAACAGTACCTTCCTTATAAGGGTGATGTGAAGTTGGAATGAGTTGATATAAATCAAATACTTAGAAGAATGTCATAAGCCCTTATTGTTATCTTTTGCCCTAGCTATTTTATTTCTAAAGTCTAGTCTAAAATAATCATGGTTGTTTTTGCCTTCTTGTAAGAGAGGCATACACTTCCAATAAGAGTCAATATTGACTCACGATACACTTGTTATAAAACACTAAAAAAATTGGCATATTTTTCATTAATTACTGAAAAGCCAGGACTTTTTTTCTTCAAATGCACATGAGCATTCTTAAAACACTGAGATTGTGTGTAATTCTTGATGTACTTAAAAGGAATACAAAACTTACCCTCTATATTCTCTCAGAGTCTTCGTGGTATTTTTGCTCTAACCTATATTAGATTCTATATATTGTTGAAATTTAGAAAAAGTATGGAACAGACTAAATTTTACTTTATTTGATCTCATTTATCTATCACCATTCTAGCTTTGTGGTGGATTAGATTTAAATTGGGATGCAAATCAACATTTCTTTTTATAATTTAAATAAAGGTTCAACCCTGGCTGGTGTGGCTCAGTGGATTGAGCACTGGACTTTGAACCAAAGGGTCTTCCATTAGATTCCCAGTCAGGGCACATGCCTGGGATGTGGGCCAGGTCCCCAGTAGGGGGTGTGCAAGAGGCAACCACACATTGATGTTTCTCTCTCTCCTTCCCTTCCACTTTGTCTAGAAATAAATAAATAAAATCTTTTTAAAAAGTAAAGTAAGTAAAATAAATGTTCATGTCCTGTACTTCTCCAATATAAGGTAGCCTCATTTTCTCTTAGTAGAGGACAGGCCTTGTGAAGGAGCTGTGCTGAGGTACTTTCGAGTAATCAGGTCAAACACACAGAGGCATTCTCTTGAATTTTGCATGAAAGTTTGCTCATTTGTTATTTGGTAATATTGAATGATAAAAAGTAAATGTAACTGTGTTTTCCCTAAAAATGAAATGATCAGAAATATTGAAAGAGCCCTGGCTGGTGTAGCTCAGTGGATTGAGCGCGGGCCTGCGAACCGAAGGATCGAGGTTCGATTCCCAGTCAGGGCACATGCCTGGGTTGCCAGGCCAGTTCCCGGCAGGGGACATACAAGAGGCAACCGCACATTGATGTTTCTCTCCCTCTCTCCTTCCCTTCCCCTCTAAAGATAAATAAATAAAATCTAAAAAAAAAGAAAAAAAAAGTACTTAAAAAAATCTTTAAAAAAAAAGAAATATTGAAAGAGATTGTTTAGGTGCTGCTGGATCAAAGTATAATTGTGTTTTGTAATGAGTGAAACATAATAGTTATTAATTATTGTCATTAATAGGATGATTACTTCCATTGACAGAACAACAACAATTTTCTTTGAATTAGACATACTTTTAGACATATTAAATCAAGAATCAAAATTATTAAAGTGGGCTGAGAGTTTTCTCTAAATAATAAGTAGAGGTGATGAGAACTGATGAATATGCAATCTCTTACATATGCAATCTCCAGGGATATGCAATCTCTTACATATATCCCACATGTAAAGTTAGAAAATTTCACCTAATTTTCATTTTGCCCAAGTGTCTTCTGTTCATCAATCCCACACTCAGCCTGCATATAACGTTTGACTGTCATGTTTTAAGTAACTTTTGGGTAAATGATAACCTATGTATCTATCTCTGATTTCTCTTCCTTTCTGTTTTTTACCATCATCACTTTTTTACTGCTTTTTTCCTTCCCTATTTTTATCATTTTATGTTTACTCAATTCCACTTCAGAAAATTTATTTTATATATAAGGATAAAATGTGCTCAAGAGACAATCTTTTCCTTAGTCAAAATCTTGAAGTAGACCTCGGTATAAATATATGGATTGCTCTCAGAGAGGAAGGAAGCTAAAGTGAAATAACTATCTAAAAATGGAAATGTCAGTCTCTGGCATCCAGTACTAGATTTATTTTAAACATTGAGGTGTACATAAAGATCACTGTGAGTGCAGGACACAATGCAAACACATGGTTCCTACCCTGCAATTTTGGTTCTACTAATTTAGAAGGATTGGGCAAGCTTTATTTCAAACAAGATTTCTAATTTATTTTGCTTTTTATCATTTTTTGTCATCATTCTATTACAGTTCTCTCAATTTTCCCCCTTTTTCCTCCTCTGCCCATCCCACGCCTCACTCCCACAGTCAATTCCCACACTGTGGCCTATGTCCATGGGTCATTCATACTTGTTCTTTCTTTAGTCCCTTCCCCTTCTTTCCATGATTGTTCACCTCTCTCCCTCCCTTCTGGTTACTTTTAGTCCCCTCTATGTTTCCATGCCTGTGGTTCTATTTTGTTCATTAGTTTATTTTGTCTTTCATCTACTAGCTTATTTCACTTAGCATAATATTTTCCAGTTCCATCCATGCTTTCACAAAGGGTAGGAGTTTGTTCTTTCTTTCTGCTGCATAGTATTTCACTGTGTAAATGTACCAGATTTTTTGATCCACTCATTTACTGATAGGAACTTAGGCTGTTTACAGCACTTGGGTATTGTAAATAGTGCCACTATGAACATAGGGGTGCATAAGTTCTTTTGAATTGTTGATGGGATTTTTAGGGTATAGTCCCAGCAGCAGAATCACTGGCTCAAAAAGAAGTTCCATTTTTAGCTTTTTAAGAAAATTTTGTATTGTTTTCCACAGTAGCTGCACCAGTCTGCATTCCTACCAGCAATGCACTAGGGTTCCTTTTTCTCCACAGCCTGGCGAACACTTGTTTGTTGATTTATCAATGATGGTAATTCTGACAGGTGTGAGATGATATAGGAAAGTGGTTTTAATTTTCATTTCTGTGATGGCTAGTGATGCTGAGCATCTTTTCATATGTCTCTGGGCCCTCTGTTCTTCTTGGAGAAGTGTCTATTCAGATCTTTTGCCCATTTTCTAATTGGATTGTTCGTCTTCCTGGTATTGAATCATATGGGTTATTCATATATTTTATAGATCAAACTCTTGTCCAATGTATCACTGGCAAATATGTTCTCCCATACAGATGGTTCCCTTGTCATTGTGATGATGGTTTCTTCAGCTCTGCAGAAGGTTTGGACCTCTCGAAAGAAAAGTGATCTAAGAAAGCCAGGGCCTGGAATTAGCTGTGGCTTGATGAGTTGGCCGACAGATAGAATGACAACCAGGAAAACATAGTGACTGACTGCCAGAGCAGAACCTTTGGGCACAATGGCAGTGCCTCTCCAACTATTTAAACTGTCTGACTAGAAATATTTAACAGTTTAGAAAATTGCTAAAGTGTAGGAAGTTGAAATATTGAGGTAATTGCAGTGCCATAAATTGTTCTCTGTATTTCATGGGCTCTCAGTCTGCACATAGGAAGTGCTGAGCTGTTTTTGATGTAAGGGGTGAAGGTCATGCCAGTTTTTATTCTTAGTATTACATAAGTATTTTACTCTTAATAATAGGCTTGGTACACATACAAAAATGGAGCTTCTGAAGAGCATAATCCACTTGATAAGTTAGGGAAATGTCAAACATTTTCATTAATTTAGTTTCTTAGTGCATTTCCTGGCACAGCCATGTACAAGATATATTTTCCCTGAAAAGTTCAGCAATATACTATATAAGAATGTGCCTTTTAAGAGGCTGACATGAGTCACCATTGATGGTGAACCAATAATGAATCTAAAATATCTGTAATTCAGCCTGTAATCAAATTCTTCCTAAAAAGGTACAGGGAAGTAGTGCTTTCATTGGATTCTTTGTTGAGGTATATTGATTGAGTCTAAAGATGCTTTCATCTGAGAATGAGAATTGGGAAAGAGCTCAAAAGTTGAAATAAGAGGACATCAGTCAAGGACATGGTAAGGGTATGTTTATCTGGGTTTAAAAAACCAGTAACACGTATATCATAACAAAATAAGGATATAAATCAAATGTTTAAAAATGAAGTAAAATGCAAAACTCTGAAGGAGAGGTAGTCATTGTAAAGCCAACAATTATAATACAGAAGTGAACCTGAGATATATAGCTTATCCAAACACTCTTACAAGCTTTAAGAACTAGTAACCAAATGTATACAAACTGATCCTACATGTGTATGAAAGAAATAATTCCAGGTTTTGAAAAGTAAAAGAATAGTGCTGATACCTGTGCTTTTATTCTTAGATGGGCAATGGTAAGAGAAAATATGGGAAGTTCTTCTACAAATTAGGAGACATTTTAGTTGATCGAGATATTAAAATATATGTCAAACTAAAATAGGTAAATTTAGTCAGAACTTAATATTACAGAGGAAACACAAGGTTTTACTTAGGGAAATTGCCTTAATGGAGTCCTATTGTCCCAATTCAAATCCTCCAATTTGTGTGGAGTGTCAGATAATTTTTTGGTGATTAATTTATGATAAAAAAGTTATAGCAACTTTTTTCTTAAAGCAGTTATTAACATATATTGCCATTATTGTTTCTTTATTTTTATTTTTATTGCATTTGTTTCCATTACCATTTATCTTCTTTAGACCCCTCCTCCTCACAATCACCACACAGTTGTCGATGTCCATGAGCCCTTTTTCCTTTTGTCTCAGTCCTGCCACCTCCTAACCCTTCCCTCCTGAGATGTCCTCCTGCTCTCTGTGAGTCTGTCTCTATTTCGCTTGTTAGTTCAAATTGTTCATTAGAATCCACATATGAGTGAGGTCATATGGTATTTGTCTTTCTCTGACTGGCTTATTTCACTTAGCACAACATTCTCCAGATCCATCCATGCTGTCTCACAGGATAAAATTTTCTTCTTTTTTTTATGGCTGAACAGAAAAAAATAAATGGATGGGACTACAATAAACTAAAAAAAATTAGCACAGCAAAGGAAAGCATTAACGAAATAAAAAGAAAATGCATGTAATGGGAGAGCATATTCACCACTGATATATCTGATAAGGGGTTAATATCCAAATTTAAAAGAACTTATGAAACTCAACACTAAAAAAACCCAACAGTACAATTGAAAAGGCAAAGGACATGAATAGACACTTCTCCAGAGAGGACATACAGATGGCCAATAGACACATGAAAAGATGTTCAATGACACTAATCATCAGAGAAATGCAATTAAAAACAAAATGAGATATCACTTCACATTTTTCAGAATGGCTACCATCAATCGACAAACAACAAATGCTGGAGAGGATGTGGAGAAAAGGGACCCCTAGTGCACTGTTGGTGGGAATGCAGATTGGCAGAGTCACTGTGGAAAGCAGTATGGAGTTAACACAAAAATATTAAAAGTGGATTTGCCTTTTGATCCAGTGATTCCACTTCCAGGAATATATCTGAAGAAACCCAAAACACTGATTTAAAAGAACAACAACCTTATGTTCATTTCAGCATTATTTACAATCTCCAAGATATGGAAGCAGCCCGTGTCCATCAGTAGATGAGTGGAAAAAACAATGGGACATTTACACACTGGAATACTACTTGACCGCTACTTTAAAAAAGAGTAGCAACTTACTGACTTAGAGAAATATCATTGCTAGGAAAAACAGCATTTACAGGCCCTGTTAGCATAGTGTTCTCTGTAGAAAAATCTAAAAGTGTATTTGTTGATAACTTAGTCACAAGAAGTAATTGACTCTTCTTTAGAGCTGTATCTCTTTATGTTCCCTGCCCATTTTCTAAGAAGATTTTTTATTTAATTGTAATTGAGTAGTATCAATTTCTTATACATATTTAGATAGCAATCCTTTATCAGATGTATCATTTGAAAATATTTTCTCTCATTCAGTAGGTTTCATTTTTGTTTTGTTGAAGGTTTCCTTCACTGTGCAGAAGCTTTGTTGTTTGGTGTAGTCCCATGTGTTTATTTTGGCTTTTGTTTTCCTTGCTCAATGGGACATAGCCAAAAAAAGCATTACTTAGACTAATGTAATATAGTTTATTTTCTATGTTTTCTTGTAAGAGTTCAATGGTTTCAGGCCTTACATTTAAGTCTTTAACCCACTTTGAGTTTATTTTTGTCTATGGTGTAAGAGAGTGATCCAGTTTTATTGATTAATTGATTGATTGATTGATTGCACGGGTCTGTCCAGTTTTTGTAGCACCACTTGTTGAAGAGACTGTCTTTAATTTAATGTATACTTTTGTTTCCTTCATTATAGGTTAGTTGACCATGTAAGTGAAGGTTTATAGCCATGCTCTCTATTCTTTTCCATTGATTTGTGTGTCTGTTTTTGTGTCAGTACCATACTGTTTTGATTATTATAGCTTTGTAGTAGAATTTGAGATGGGGGAGGGTAAGGGTGGTACCTCCCACTTTGTTCTTCCTCCTCATTACTTTGGCTATTTGGGATCTTTTGTGATTCCATACAAATTTTAGGGTTATTTGTTCTAGCTTTGAGATGGAAGATATTGGTATTTTAATAGGAATTGCATTGAATCTGTAAATTGTTTTGGGTAGTATGGTCATTTTACATTATTAATCTTTCTAATGCATGAGGATGGTATATCCTTCAATTTATTTGTTCCCTCTTCAGTTTATTTCTTCAATAGCTTATAGTTTCCAGACTACAGGTTTTCTCCCTCCTTGGTAAAGTTTATTTCTAGGTATTTTCATGCAATTGGGAATGCAATTGTTTTCATTTCTCCTTTTGATTGTTTGTGATTAGTGTATAAGAACATGACAGATTTCTGTATACTAATTTTATATCCTGCTATGTTTTTGAATTCTTTTATTCTACTCATGTTTTTGTAGGTGCTTTAGGGTTTTCTATATATAGTATAATGTCACCTTCTCACACATGTGAAAAGATGCTCAACATCACTAACCATCAGGAAAATTAAAATCAAAACCACCATGAGGCCCTGGCTGGTGTAGCTCAGTGGATTGAGCACGGGCCTGCGAACCAGAGTATCGCGGTTCGATTCCCAGTCAGGGCACATGCCTGGGTTGCAGGCCAGTTCCCGGCAGGGGACACACGAGAGGCAACCGTACATTGATGTTTCTCTCCCTCTCCCTCTCCCTCTCTCCTACCCTTCCCCTCTAAAGATAAATAAATAAATTCAAAAAAAAAAAAAAAAAAAAAACCACCATGAGATATTACCCCAAACTAGTCAGAATGGCTATTATCAAAAAGTCAACGAATAACATATGTTGGGGAGGATGTGGAAAAAATGAAATCCTTGTGCACTGTTGATGGAATTGCGAACTGGTACAGCCCCTATGGAAAATGGTACATAGATTCCTCAAAAAACCTAAAAATAGATATAACATATGACCCAGCAAGTTCACTTCTGGGTATTTATCCAAAGAAAATGAGAACACTAATTGAAAAAATTACATACAGCCCTATGTTCATTTCAGCATTGTTTACTTTAGCTAAGATACAGAAGCAACCTAGGTGTCCATCACTAGATGATTGGATAAAAAGGGTGTGATTTCTATACACAGTGGAATATTATGCAGCGATAAAAAATGAAACATTGCCATTTATGACAACATACATGAATCTAGTAAGTATTATGCTAAGGGAAATAAGTGAGGCTGAGAAAGACAAGCACTGTATGATTTCACTTTGGTGTGGAATCTAAAAACAAAACAGACTCATAGAAACAGAAAAAAATGGTGATTAACAGAAGGGAGGGTTGGGGTAAGGGCAATATAGTCAATAATATTGTGATGTTTACATGGTGACAGATAATTACTGGGTTGAGTAGGGTGATGAAAATGTAAGATATAATAGTGTTGAATCACTGTATCATACAGCTGAAATGAATATAACAAGTATATGACTGTATACCAACTATAAGTAAAAAAATAAATTAAAAAAATAAGTAAATGAGTAAAATTATGTGAACTTAAAGTTTGGTATATTATGCTATGAGAGTCTCATGAGTTAATCTCCAGTGTAAGAATATGATTATAAAATATAAAATAAAGTAGAATCACCTTGTCAACTATACCAATAGTCTTTCCCTGTCATCACTATGTGTGTGTGTGTGTGTGTGTGTGTAGTGTGTGTGTATATAGTGTATGGTTCCCCTTTAAAAGGGTGTGTATACACACACACACACTCTTGTGGTTCCCCTTTTTAAAGGTTGCAGTCAGAAAAGTAATTTTTAAAGGTTTTATTTATTTATTTTAGAGAGGGGAAAGGAGGGAGGAAGAGAGGGAGAGAAACATCAATGTGTGGTTGCCTCTCGCGCACACCATACTGTGAACCTGGCCCTCAGTCTAGGCATATGCCCTGACTGGGAATCAAACTGGTGGCACTTTAAATCACAGGCTGGTGCTCAATCCACTGAGCCACACCAGCCAGGGCTCCATCCAGAAAATTTTTGAAATATTTTTCTAATATAGGCATGTAACTGATTAAATTATGTTCTTTTGCCTGGATTAGGTTTTGATGAGATTAATAATGTTATCACTTTTTATGTCATTATTTATGAAGCAACCCTTTCTCCAGGAGATGTGATTCTCAAATTTCATGTTGGATTTACTAGGAAACTTGTTTCAAATTTGGTGGTTCTGGTGAGGGAACTAGAGACAGCATTCAGAGAAATGCTTCCCTGAAGAATTTTGTAGATAATTAATTTCATTCAAAATTCAGTAAGTAATTTTACAACTTGCAGTCTTTTTTAAAGATTTTATTTATTTATTTTTATTTTTTAAATTTTTATTTATTTACTTTTTATTGTTGTTCAAGTACAGTTTTCTCCACTTGTCAACATCCCTCTGAAGGATGTCTTGCTATCTAGTTATTTTAGAGATGCCATTTACTCACCAATAAGAATGGCTTAAAGGAAACAAGCACTTCAAAGTTTAAACAAGTTATGTTAGTACTTTTTTCTCTAGACAAGTGAAAAACTCAAGTCAATCACATAGCTCATCCCCAGCTCTGAACATAGGGTAGTGTTTTGTCCTCATATTGGAGCTGTGTTAGTATCACTAAATCGATTTTACAATTTGGGGATTACTCTGATAAATCATTGAGTTCAAAATGTGTTTCTTAGAGGAGATGAAACTAGGTGATTTGTCTATAATGACAAGAGTCATCAGATCTGGGTTGAAATCCAAATTTCATGATTCTTAATTTGGTCATTTTTCAAATATGGCACTTTAAGGAGCCAGAGGGGAAAATATGTAAAATGCCAAGCCATTGTCAAAGATAAATGTAGTTTTAAACTGACACAACATCACAGCTTTGACATTGACCCATTTTCTAAGAAAATTTCAGCATGGGCAAGAGTAAAAGTGTTTTTAAGTCTAAATTTTAGTTAATTTGCCCATAGAAATAAAAAATTCACAAAGATTAATATTTATTAAAAATGACTTAGAGGACTGAAAGTCATTATATATTAGATTAACATACTTGAGTTTTATGAAAATAAGCATATTTACTGCAATCCAATTTAAAACTATTGAGGGATTTAATCTGAAATAATTGATCTGTTGCTTATTTATCTATGATGTTTAATAAATCATTATCTGAAAATATTAATTGAGTATTTGAACAATATTATATTGTATGCTTTGAAAATAAATGAGCTAAACTTGGAGCCCAATGAAATGAAAAAATATATTTTATTTACTACCTAACAAATAATGTCTTCTCAAATGTGTATTTTTAGTGAATGCCTACACAAACATGTAGGACATACTCCCTAGTTTTTAAGAGTTTATTCTGTAAGTTATAAGGAAATACACGAGATGAGAAAATGTATATAAAATATTTAAATTTTAAAAGTAAATATATGGTACTTACTACATGAGAAAGATAATAGATCATATCAAACTTTAAAGAGTAATAAAAAGCTACTAACTCACCAGCATTTGGAGAAGTTTTATGAAAGCAGTGCATATAAACTAGATTGAAATCTAAGTTTTACTTAAACAGAGAGACGGGGACTCCTGGTAACTGGTCATTCCTGCACAGTGTCACTGACTTGAGCAACACCAGACCCATTAGGGCTGATTCTGTAGGACTTTGAAGTCTGGGTTAAGGATTTCTAACTTCATTCTTGAATATTTTTGTTTGGACCTAGATAGACTATTGAATCATATTATAACTGAATTTATTTTGAATTCAAGCTTTTTATTCTCTTTGTAGTTATAAATTTATCATATACAGCATAAGACTAATTTGTTTTGATTATAAGAAAATCAGTAAATACCATGTGTCCTTTCCTCTTTATTTTTATGTCAATTCTTATGTAAAAAAATTATTAGTATTGTGATATACCTTCAAATTATATTTCCAGGGTTTAAATAAAGAGATTTAGACAATTATTATGATTTGTGAAAGAAATATTACTGATTTATTTCTAATTGATTTCTGAAAACTAACGAACTTGAGAAGGCATTGACAAAGATAAAATTTACCTTTATACATCCTGTCTTAACAGACAAGCTTGATTTAGTACCCATTCTCCTACTTACCCCACTGCAGAAAAGAGACAGCTTATGAGGAAGCAATGTGTTAACATTCAAAGGACAGGCCTGTCATCCACCAAACAATTTCTTCAATACCTGTTTCCTATAATAGACCAAAAAAGGGTCTCGTTTGCTATTAACTTCTTTCTGTATTGCAATTATTCTAAGTCTTCAAAAATGTGTGATATGTAGTTTATCTCACTGATATCTACTTTCTTTGATTATTTTGATTATTTTTTATTTTTTAAAATCTTTATTATTTATTTTTCCATTACCATTTAGTCCCCTTTCGGCCCCCTCCCCCCAACGATCACCACATGCTACCTACTTTCTTTCTTATTTCACTGAACTCATTCCTTGTTATCTTTTTTCTTTTTTATTTCCTTTTTTTAAATTGTTGTTCAAGTACAGTTGTCTCCATTTCCCCCCATAACCACTCTCCACCATCCCACCCACCCCACCTCCAACCCTCAATCCCACACCCCTCTGGCTTTGTCCATGGGTCCTCTAATTTTGTTGTTGTTCAAGTACAGTTTTATGCCTGTTACCCCATTTCTCCCCCAACTCCATCCATCTCCAACTCCCTCCCCTGATTCCACCCGCCTTGGTTCTGTCTGTGTGGCCTTTATAGTTGTTCCTGAAAACCCTTCAACCTTTTCCCCCTATTATTCCCTCCCATCTCCTTGTTGTCTTTATATGGGTTTTTAAAGGTAGGGACTAAGGTGGAGCAAATTGATTTTTTTAAATAAAGATATTTGGAGATTAGGGAGATCTCTATAAGGAGATGCCAAGGCCTGTGCGGATGGTCAGGGAAGGAATCACCATTAATGAAAGAAATTGATAGAACTGAAAAAAGAGAAGAGGAGGAGTGGCAGAGAAAGACAAAGAGAGAATTAGAGTTTAGGAAAAGGTAGAAAGATATTTTCAGTAGTTCATTCTAAAGTATGCAATATAAATGTTCTCCCCTTTTCCTATGGAATCTTCAGGAAACTCTACTGTGATGACCAGTGCTTATTCATAAGTAAATTTATTTAGGGGCACTAAAAGCATAATAAAAGGGACCAACTAAAATTTGAGTTAATTTTTATACAAACAAAAATATTGCTTGAATGTGTATATGTGTGCTGAGCAGCTCTGAGGGTAAAGAAACAATTAAAATGGACACAGTGTTTCTCTTGCATAGTACGATAGCTAGGATAAAAGATGCCCCTCAGTCACCTTATCCCTTGTGCCATCCCTTTCTCTTGAGTGTGGGTGGCACCTGTGAATATGATGGTATATTCCTCCCATGTTTAGGTCACTGATCAGTTGACTTTGTGGTAATCAAAAGGAAAAGTATTCTGAATGAGACTGACCCAATCAGAAGAACCCTTAGAAAGGACAATCAAAAGGAAGAGTATTCTGGATGAGACTGACCCAATCAGAAGAACCCTTAGAAAGGACAAGGCTGTTTTAAAAGAAGAGTTTCAAAACATGAGGCCTGTGGAAGGAGACACATAGCAACAGCCTGAGAGTGGCGTCTCAAAGATGACAGTGGTCCCCCAAACACAGATTGATAAATGGGGACCTCAGTCATACGGCTTATAGGGAGTGATTTTTTCCAAAAATTTGAGGTAGCTTGAAAGTCTTCAGATGCCATCCAATGGAAACGTTAATTTCAGCCTTTTTAGGTTCTGAGAAGAGATCTCAGACTCCTGACCAGTGGACACTGTGGGATAATAACTTTTCTTTTTTAATTTTTTAAGATGCGAAAATTCTGGTAATTCATTATATAGAAATATAATACATTTCTCTTGCAGGCTTCTCTTTGTCTATTTCTGTTTCTCTGTGTCACTATTATTATTACTTTAACATCATTAAATGAGAAAATCCGATTGGTTGGCCAGTAATCATCTAAGACCAAATACCTGTGAATGGACCCCTCTGGCCACACCCTTGCAGAGCTTGGTGCCTTGGTTCTGCAGATCATATGATTAATGATAACAGTGTTCACTGTGTGTTTGATGCTCTTGTTAAGCATTTTTCATGTAATGTAATCATTGCAGTCATTATAATTAACCTCCACTGTCTGGCTCAGATATCTGAGGCACAGAGAGGTTAAGTAATATCCCCAATGTCACATAGCTAATAAGTGGCAAAATTGGGGTTTGAAAATCCAGGCAGTCTGGTATTAGAGTGGTGAGCTTAACCATTTACCTACCACCTCTCCTGAAACACCTTTAGAGAATATTATCTGAATAAGTCCTAGCCACATTTTGATGTATCATATTATATAGTCAGAAGGTTCCTAATATATCTGGTAAGATGGATAGGTTGCCCTGTAAGGAATTTTCTCCCTACTACAGAAATATTTCATAAGTCTCACATCAATTAATAATTCTGAAAAGCTGTACCTATACCAAAATGAAAGGTCTTAGGAAATGTTCAGAGAAACAGGTGAAAAATGAGTGCTTCTGAATATTTATGTTTATAAATGAATATTTATAAAAATAATAAGACCTTAAATCGGGTGGTCATTATCTAAAATTCCACATAAAAAGAAATTCTTCCTTCAGAAAAGTTGAGAAATATGAAAAAATTAAATGTAATGGCAGTTCATAAGATTTTCAATATCAGGAAATTTTGTCATAAGTAAAATCTAATATTAATATGAATGCAATGCATTGTAGTTCCTATTAGAACTTTCTAATCTGTCATTATGAGATATCATTATCTGTCTTGCTCCTGTTGTTTTCTGCAGTAAAGTATTTCACTGCTATAAATTAATGAGTATATGAAAAAAATCAATATGTAAAGTGAGGAAACAATAATTTTTGTTAATAGTATCGTCATGCTATATCAATTAAATTATAGTAGAGTTTTTTTTTTTGGTTTGTTTTATTTTATTTATTTTTAGAGAGCGGGGAGAGAGGGAGGAAGATAGGGAGAGAAACATCAATGTGTGGTTGTCTCTCAGGTGACCCTCACTGGGGACCTGACCAACAAATCAGGCATGTACCCTGACTGGGAATCGAACCAGCGACCCTTTGGTTCACAGCCCTCACTCAATCCACTGAGTTTCACCAGCCAGGCCTATAGTAGATTGGTTTTGTCAGTGAATTAGAAAATATCTGAAGACTATTTATTTTTCCCTTAAGATTAATAGTTAATGCAATGTACCTGTTTTAGAATGGTAGAGTACTGAAAATTTTACTAATAAAATTCTTTTTATATGTTTTAGGTGTAGTTACTATCTTAACTTACATGTTTTCCCATTGTCTTAAATACATTCTCCATTGTAAGTCTCCATAGTTTGCTTTTAAAATTTTATTTCACTCAAAAATGCCCCTTTTACATTTTAAAATGGGATGGGAATTAACTTAAGTTTATACAAAAATATATTGCTCTAGAATGTTTGATCTTGTGTTAGACAGTCAATATGGTATAATAAAGATGCATTATTCATAGGATCATGGAGATTTTAGCTTAAAAGAAAGTTCTCTGTATATGTGTATGTTTCTGTGTATATTTTATAAAGTTCCTGTATGTGTATGCATGTGTGCAATTATATATCTTGGTAAGTGTATATGAGCCAATTTGATAAGAAATATTCATAAAAAGAGCCAATTTAATAAGAAATATTAATAGAAAAAAACTACCTTACCCAAAATGGTGGGACATTAGGGTAGCTCTCTAAGAAGAGGTAAAACTTTAAGGTGGAACCAGGCATTTGAAAAGCAGGGAAATGTGTTTGCAACAGAAGAAATGGAGTGTATAAAGATTCTGAGGTTAGGAACCCTAGGCATTTAGAAAGGCAGTCAGTGTTACTATAGGGTAGTAGTGTGCAAGTCAGAGACTACCAGATAATTGATATGGAGAGGTAGGTACAAAGAGCTCATTGTGCCTGTTACAGAATTTAAAGTTTAATTCCTTTGTAGTTGCAGAGGTACACTACTAAAATAAATTGAGTTGATCCTCTTTTATCCAGTGATTAACTTCATATGGGTTTACTTTTGTATGCAATGTTATAGTTTTCTTTTTTTTTTTTTTCAGTTTAAACATTTATTTCTAAATAAATCCACTGATACTATGATTGCATTTTGGTGGGCAAGAGGAACACAGCCTTTGTTTTCCTAAACTTTTTTTAAACATTTTTTATTGTTGTTCAAGTACATTTTTCTGCCTTTTTCTTCCACCCCTTACCACCCCCAGCCCCCCCCCACCTCTGTCCCCTGGTTCCACCCCCCTTGTTATTGTCCATGTGTCCTTTATAATAGTTCCTACAAACCCTTCACCCTTTTCCCCTGTAATCCCCTCCCCTCTCCCCTCTGGTCATTGTCAGCCTGTTCTCAGTTTCAGTGTCTTTGGTTATATTTTGCTTGTTTGTTCATTTTGTTGATTAGGTTCCTGTTAAAGGTGAGATCATATGGTGTTTGTGTTTCACCACCTGGCTTATTTTGCCTAGCATGATGCTCTCCAGTTCATCCATGTCGTTGCAAAAAGTAGGAGTTCCTTCTTTCTTTCTGCTGCATAGAATTCCATTGTGTAAATGTATCATAGTTTTTTGATCCATTTATTTACTGATGGGCACTTAGGCACTCTAGCACTTGGCTATTGTAAATTGTGCTGCTATGAACATTGGGGTGCATAGGTTCTTTTGGGTTGGTGTTTCAGTGTTCTTAGGATGTAATCCTAGCAGTGGAATTGCTGGGTCAAAAGGAAGTACCAATTTAGTTTTCTGAGGAAATTCCACACTGTTTTCCACAGTGGCTGCACCAGTCTGCATTCCCACCAACAGTGCACTAGGGTTCCCTTTTCTTTCCAATCTCTCCAACGCTTGTTTGTTGCTTTGTTTTTGATGGCCATTCTGACTGGTGTCAAGTGGTATCTCATTGTGGTTTTAATTTGCATCTCTCTGATAGCTAGTGATACTGAGCATCTTTTCATGTGTCTGTGGATCCTCTGTATGTCCTCCTTGGAGAAGTGTCTGTTCAAGTCCTTTGCCCATTTTTTAATTGGGTTGCTTCTCTTCTTAGAGTGGAGTTGTGTAAATTCTTTATATATTTTAGAGATTAAACCCTTGTCTGAGGTATCATTGGCAAATATATTTTCCCATACAGTTGGTTCTCTTTGTATTTTAATACTGTTTTCTTTAGCTGTGCAGAATCTTTTAATTTTGATGAGATACCATTTGTTTACTCATTCCTTTATGTCCCTTGCTCTAGGGGACATATCGGTGAAAATATTGCTAATGGAATATCTGAGATTTTCCTGCCTATGTTCTCCTCTAGGACTTTAATGGTGTCACAATTTATATTTAAATCTTTTATCCACCTTAAACTTATTTTGTGTATGGTATAAATTGGTACTCGAGTTTCATTTTTTGGCATGTGTCATTCCAGATCTCCCAACACCATTTGTTGAAGAGGCTATTTTTACTCCATTTTATGCTTCTTCCCCCTTTGTCAAATATTAACTGACCATAGAGATTTGGATTTATTTATGGACTCTCTGTTCTATGTGCCTGTTTTTATACCAGTACCAGGCTGTTTTGATTACAGTGGCCTTGTAATATAGTTTGATATCAGGTATTGTGATCCTTTCTGCTTTGCTCTTCTTTCTCAAAATTGCAGCAGCTCTTTGGGGTTTTTTATGGTTCCATATAAATTTTTGAAGTGTTTGTTCTATATCTGTGAAATATATAGTTTTCTATGCAGACCTTTCACGTTTCACAAAAATTCACTTGAAATGAATCATACATCTACAGGTAACATGCAGAACTTTAAAATGTATAAGAAAAAACATAAAAAGTATACGTGACCTTAGGTTATAAAATATGTGCCTCAGACTGGGACCAAATATTTAAAAATACTTATAAAGCAGCACTTATCTGCTACATATACAAAAATACTCTTTAAACTCAATAATAAAAAATCAAACAACCCAGATGAAAAATGGACATAGGATCTGAAAATACCTCATGCTAGATGCCAAGTAAGCACATGAAAAGGAACTCAACATCATTTGACATTAGGAGAATGCAAATTTAACAGCAATGATATAATTCTATGTACCTATTAGAATGGATAAAGTAAAAATACTTGTTAATACAACTTTCCAACAAGGATGTGGAGGTTCACAATTCTGGAAACTACTATATATGTATACAGGAATTAAATAGTTAAGTAAATGGATGGTTAATCTTGGAAGCCAGAATTCTCAGTACTAGAGTAGGAGGCTATAGATACACAAGGGAGGATTCTAGAATGGTCTGTGTAGTCATAGATTAGAGTTGGAAACACAGTATAAATTAATGTTTAGTTAGATGGGTTACTATACACACATACATACACACACATTTGCTTGCTTTGTCAGCTGAGAGGGGCTAACAACAGTACCCCAACAAGCATCCCTCGAGGCCAGATCTTAATGTCTGACATTCTCCAATAAAAGGAAATAAGACCTTTGGGAGAAATAGCTGTTTCTGGGACTGAGACAGGAACTATTCTAGAGGAGCCTGGAGCATCTTGTATTATATGGTTTATAGAAATAAGGACTTGTTAGAAAACAACAACAAAACAAAACAAAAACCCACATTTATGGGACTGTGTCAAAAGGCCACAGGAGTGAACCGAAAGAGCTCCCAATGTCCAATGCTAGGACAATTTGAACAACAAAATAAATAAAGTGTTCTTTGATTGTAACCCAAAGTGTAAAATAAATATCCATGAGTGCTTACCTAAACAAAGAAATATGGAGAAATTCGCAAGCAGGAGAATTCCAAATAATTTATGTGAGTGTTCCTCCCATAAGCAAATAGAGTATAGTCCCCACACCTTAAGTTTGGTGTGGGCTGTGATAGAGATTCCCTTCTAAAAGGTGCAGTCTGGAAAGGAGGGGAAAACACTAATTTTACAATGGCAAAACAAGAAAGGACTACCTCAGCCAGGTAATCAAGGTCACCATCAACAGTGTAAGCCATATTTTATATTATGTACCCTTGGATATGATGTAATGAGATTGGCACTTAACCTCTGTAGTTTTTCTAAAACACACACACACACACACACACACACACACACACACACACACAAACCCTTCAGTCTAATCATGAGAAAAGCATCACAAAAATTCCAATTAAAGTACACTCTACAAAACATATGAGCAGTCCTTCTTAAAACTATCAAAGTCCTTCAAAAACAAGCAATGACTGAGAAACTGTCTCCGCCAAAGAGGAGCCTACAGGGACAACACAAGTAAATATGACGTGGGATTCTGGATGGGCTCTGGGAATAGCAAAGGGACACGAGGTAAAACCTAAAGAAATCTTTAAAAGTACTTAATAATAATGTATCAATGTAATAATGTACAAATATATTGATGATTACAAATATACTAAAATAAGATGTTAATACAAGGGCAAACTGTGCGTAAAGTACATGAGAAATAGATCTCCACTATTTTTGTAAATCTACAACTATTCTAATATATAAATTACTAAAAATAAAATCATAGTGCTTAATGAAAATGAAAAGATTTCTGTGGATACTCCCTGACATACTCTAAGAGGTTAGGATGCTGCTTTTTGTAGTAGAGCTATTTATGATAATGGTTTTCTACTTTGCTTTGTTTTTGATTACTCTGTAGAATTTTAAAAGTTGGATTAAATTTAATTATAGTTTAAATCACATAAATTAAGTAGAAACAACCTGAAACTTTTCTGTTAATCCTAAGCTATTCTAAAATAAAATATTTATTTCAAAATTCATGGATGTAGTTTTATATGTTTTTCCAAAATTTGAAGGTTTGAGTTGGTTGACATTTTAAGCCATTTACATGATTTTATATATTACATTTTGGAAGACTATGACAGTACTTTTATTGTAACCAAGGAAAATAAAATGTCTTTTCCTTTTCTCAATAATTTACGTTTTCCTCAATAAAGTGGATTGTGGGAGATGAAGCTGCAAAAGAAAATATGTTCCCACTTTGATCTTAAAAAGTTTCAAAGTACAAAAGCTTGTGGAAACCCAAGCTTTAAATAAGGATAACGTTCTGTGACCATTTCTAGAAGGTTGGCTTTTTGAGACCATTTGCCCTCTGTCTTGTCTCACTTTCTGAGGTATAGTGGCTTTATTTTACCTCACACTTAACACTGTTGTAGTGCTCAGCATATCAGTCAGAATATTCTAGATTTCATGTTCCAGGCTTTTACCTAAGTTGTTTCTTCAACATGGCAGACTGTTCTTTCTCTTTAAGGTTTTCGTTTTTCCAGAAAGTCTTTTCAGAGTCCAGACTCTGGACTATAACTTTTTCTTCTGTCTTGGTAGTTTCTTCTGGGTGTCTTATACTCAACATGCTGGGCATTTGTTCATGGCTTCTCAGCTGGACCTGTCGGCTCACTGAGGACAGAGAGAGTGTCCTATTCATCTTAACCTTGAGGATTTGGCAGTTGTTGGCATATAATATGTGTTTGGGGGAAAAAAGGTTTGTGAGTCCAAATGAAGAATAGCTCTCTGAGAATGCAGGATTTTCAAAACTGAAACATTTTTTTAAAGGTATACTCATTTTCATGACTCCTGGACACAATAATTTTCTCTCAGGCTATGATTTCCCTTAAACTCCTTGTCCTTAACAATGCCCTGAAGGCCAGGAGATGAATTTACCTCATATGGTAGAATGATGAAATGGTTGCCCAAATCTTTCACATATGTCTGAGAATTGATCTGAAATTCAGAGTCCCCTGAAAATAAGATGGCTTTAGAAAAAAAGTGTCCATTCTTCCCTCCCTTTATTAAATAGGTTGGATTTTTGTTTCCCAGTGGTAGTTTACAACAGATGCCACTCTGTGTGATTGTATGGAACACTACTATTTCATGCATGCGTGTGAACTTACTGCTATATAGTCAGCAGAGTTTAAAAAGAAGTATGAAATAAAAGTGTTAAAATATTATTTTCCCAATATCTTGTTTAATTTTATAAATATTAAAAATGTATCTTTGTGACGCTGATAAGTGATTAAGCAAGTGAGAATTTTTTTCACTTGAATTCTTCAAAATTCAGAAGTATGTTTTAAGTATGAATACAAATTTATAACCAATCATTGATATTGTGTAGTCTAGTTTTTTTAAAAGGTTACCTCTAGTATGTGGCAGTCTACACATCGTGCTAATCCTAGATATGTAAATGACATATTTTTCTTGATGTTTAATCCTCAGTGTATTCTCCAATGTGATAAAGTTGAGCTTTAAGATTAAAAAAAAAAATGCAAACCTATATTGGACGAATGGAATTGGAAATAGTTATTGTTTCTTTTCCTTTCAAATTCCTAGCAATTCTAGACCATTCTGGTTAAAGAAAAATAGAAGTATCAAGTGTAATATCAGAAAATATAACAAAATTGCATTTATAATTGGAAAATTCCAGAAAATATGTAATAACTTGTTAGCAATAACCATGGTGATATGTACAGAGAACTATCTGTGCTCTGGGCTTAATGCTAAGCACTTGATGGATTTGCTCCTAACATTTTCCAAACAAACCTATGAAGTCAATACGTCATTATTTTCATAGTATCGGAGAGAACACTGAAGCAAAGATAATTTGTAAAAAGTCACACAGCTAAAACAGTAAAGGCAAAATCTAGCCCTGGAACTTGGACCCTGAGCACATGGTCATGGAGACCATGCTATATACATCTTCAGGGGATGAAAGTGATCCTGTTAAGTCATGTATTTTTAAGATAAATGTGGTGCAATGTTTGGTGTATTGTTAAGTAATCTACTCAGTATGTCTTGGCCCTGTAAACTTGTGGGGTGTCACATAAATGGTTAGTAATATTTGAAATTAGAGATTGAGTTCTATTATTTAATTCAAGCATGTTCATACGTAAAAATTTCTCAATTATATTCATTTAACTTGATTAAAATTATAGAATGTCATATATTCATATGTAATATGGTCAAAGTATAATATTTTAAATTATAATTTATTATAATTTAAATTTTTGATATATATGATAATTTTTAATATAATGGGCATTGTCACTCAGCAGTTATTATCAATTCAAGTCTTCTGGCTTTTTTCCTACTATGACAATATAATTTATAAAAGGTCACCAAGTTTCACAGTTCAAAATTATCTTTGACTTTATGTTTCTTTGCCACTAGATCAAGCTAGTCACAGAATCTTGCCAATTCTATCTTCTGAATTATATATATAATTATATCTATCTATCTATCTATATAATTCTATTCATTTTTCTACTGCCACTTCTAAATTTCAGGTCCTTATACATATTATAACTCCTTTCAACTTTCCTTCTCAGCCTCATTCCTTCTTTCCTTTCACGCACTTCAGCTGAATAATACCTCATTCCTCAAATACCCGCCTTGTTTCTTAATAGCTTGCCATTGTTCATGTCAAACCTTCTTGTAACTTTATTTTCTTACCATTAATTACACAAATCCTACTTGTCCTTTAAGATTTTGCCTGTTACATTTTATAAAAACACAAAAATAGAACTTTACTTTCTTAATCTGCTCTCCATCCTTCAAATAAGCCTATCTTCAACCACTACCTGCAAGAATCATTTTGTCATGTCACTGAGTCCACTTCTCTCTCAACTATTCTACTTAATAAGAGAACATATCGCTTCTTTCTTCATTACATATTTGATAACTTTCAGTCTTTGTTCTGTCGCTGGACCCCACCATGAGGTCCATGAGGCTTTTATCTGTTCACTGCTGTATCCCCAGTCCTCCCTCAGTGAGCCTAGCATGAAGTTGCTACACAGTAAGTGTGTGTTCAGTAAATAAAAGTCCAATTAGAAATTATCTCTTCTCATACTTACTTAAAGAATTATTTTATTGTTGTTCAATTACAATTATTTATAGTACTTAGCATATCCTAGCTATATTATTGTTTTTTTCAGGGGGGGGGGCTATTTTGTTACTTTTGTTAGTATTTTATACTAGTTTAAAAGGGGATATTTTTATAATTTATTCTATATCTCTCATAGTACATTATATGTAGCACTTCCACAGTAAGAATTTTAATGTGTGTTCCCTAAATGAGATAAAGAATCATTTTGAGATTATGCAGTATTAGAGATTGACTGATGTGTCCTTTCAGACATTCATTTTAGTCATTAATTTTAATTACAAAGGAAAAGGCCCATTAAGATAGAGCTACTATCATGCAATGGTAGTGATTAATAAATAGATGTATGATTTCAGTTTCATGAAGTCCAAGTTTCCTATATAATCCTGCATAAAAAAGAAAGAGTAGGTAAGTACTTTGTTTTAAAAACTCTTATTTTTAAAAAAGATTTATTTGTTTGTTTGTTTGTTTGTTTGTTTGTTTATTTTTAGAGAGGGGAATGGAGGGAGAAAGAGGGAGAGAAACATCAGTGTGTGGTTTCCTCTCATGTGCCCCCTCCTGGGGACCTGGCCCATAACCCAGGCATGTGCCCTGACTGGGAATCAACCAGCAACACTTTGGTTCACGGTCTGGTGCTCAGTCCACTGAGTTACACCAGCCAGGGCTTAAAAACTATTTTTTTTAATGTTAATAATACTTTTTTATTACTTTATTTTATTTTTAACTGATGTTCTAATACAGTTGTCTCCATTTTCCTATCTTTGCTTTCCCCCACCCTACCCACACCCACCTCCCACCCTCAACCCCACCCCTGCTTGGCTCCATCCATGGGTCCCTCATTCATGTTCATTTATGTCCCTTTCCCTTCTTTCCCACGTTATTTCCTTATTTTAAAAACATCGTAGTTTAGTTTCTTAATTTTCTGCATTGGTTTAAAAATGTTTAGATCATTTACTCTAAAAATACTTAAAAATATATTTCTAGTTTCTAGTAATTTTAACATTTAACTGGAAGTAGCATATTACAGAATTTAGAACCTGGATAGATTGCCAACTAACACAAAAATAATATTTTATAATTTCCCTTGTTATAAAATTTTATTTCAATTTATGGAAATTTTTAAACTCGTGAAAGAAATATAGAATAGGCAGTAATATTAATGTCAACATTACTGAGCCATCTAGAGTATTAATGGCCATATTAATACATCCTGTAGAAGTACTCTGGCACATAGAAGTCAGGACACAGTTTCTGGAACCAGAGGTCTGGGTTTCACAGCTTCCTCTACAGTTTACATTTCTGACTCAGCTTCTTCATAAGAAAAAAACGTGTATAGTAAAAATACTTAATTCAAATGCCTTTTATGGCAATGGAATGTGTTAGTATAGTGAAGAAATTACAATAGTGTCTCACGTCATGGACCTGTATAAGTGTCTGCTAACTTTATTATCATTATTGAGGAAATGTCACAATTGATAGTGATTTTTTCGAAGTTCTAACATCTAATTGTCAGCCTACAGAATGATAAACTCCTTTTCGCACTCCCAAAGCCTCCATCACTCATAGGCTGACTCACAAAAAAAATGAGTTTAGAGACTGATGTACAAACTCAGGATTCTACTTTATCCTTGTACAGTAAGAGCACTGACTACACTAAGGAAGCAGATAAATTATACCCCCTTGTCTACATTTGGGAAACACAGAACAGCCAAATATAATCAAAATGGCTTACTAAGCATGTTAATTAAAAAGGAATCAGCCCTGGCTGGTGTGGCTCCGTGGATTGAGTGCATGCCTTCAAATCAAAGGGTCACAGGTTCGGTTCCCAGTCAGGGCATATGCCTGGGTTGTGGGCCAGGTCCCCATTTGGGAGCATGCAACAGGCAACCCCACATTGATGTTTCTCTCCCTCTCTTTCTCCCTCCCTTCCCCTCTCTCTAAAAATAAATAAATAAAATCTTTAAAAAAAAAAAAAGGAATTAGTTGTTTGATTTCTACGTTAAGTCACTCTATGATGAAAAATAACCCTACAAGGCAGTATTCTTGCAACTCAATGTCCTGTCCCTGGGAGAAACAAACCTCTTTTTGGGTGACACATTTTTTCTATTAGGTATGTTAACAAGTCAATCATAATATACTCCTAAGTATTTAGAGATATCTTGTCACTTTATAGAGACTTTAAATATTTCAGTCTATACATTTTAAGAAAGAAATGTTTCACTCTGAGATTTTGCATGTGTAAAAGCATCACTGTAGCCTCCAAATTCCAATACCAGATACTATAGGTAAAGTGATGAATATCATAATTACTAAAAAAATAAAGTAAAAAAGTATTGGTATATACTTATAATTATTAAGTTTGAGAATACAACTTCTTGTTAGATTATGTTTTATCCTAAAAAAGTTTGACATGTTCCAAAGTAGCCTACTGATACAGTGGAATTAGAAAACCAAATATTTCATATTTCAAGACAAAAACTCACTAATTAATCTTAAACTTTTTTAACAGCAAGATAAACTCAATATAAAGATGCATTTTAATATTCATGATTCAACTTTCCTACTCTGTTTAAATTGTGGGTTCAATAAGGTTTAGATACAAAAATGTATGCACTCACACACACACATTTCTGCAAATCTAGAACCATATTTTAATGTAAAGCAGGCAGAGAACATACTTATTCCAGGTGGTTAAATGGCCTCTTAAAATAAAACACACAAAACAAATGTTTTGTCAAAAAGTGTCTTATAAAAAATAAGATTCTTCTCTAGAAATCTGCTGTAAAAATTATACCTTTGGTCAACAATAGCGTATTGTACACTTAAACATTTTAAGGAGTAAATCTCATATTGAGTGTTTTTATTACAAAATATTAAAATTTGAAAAAGACTAATGGTACATAATAAACATAAATTTTTGTGTTGTAATCTCACAATATGCTTAAATATAGGTTTGTATACTTGTGAAGAAAACCCTCAGCTTGTTCTGACTAGAATGATTCACCTTAGTACTCAATGCCCTCTGCAGAAAATGCAGATGTTTCTTCTATATGAGCAGCAAATGTGCCAGGAGACCACAAATAAAATATTTAGTACTAACTTTAAGGTAAAAATATGTCTTCCTTATTGAGCTATAATTATACTCTGAGAAACATTTCTGCAAAGGAAAGATTTCATATTCCTGCATTTAACTGAAGGTTGTTTACAAATAATTATTTTGCTTTAGTAAGATACTTTCCAAAAGATAAAGGTGACAGAAATACATGAGATTATCAGTAGGAGGTGGGATATGATAGCTACTATTTCAAAGTATATAAATATCAATTGTAACCCTATTTTCTACTGGACAAATGCTATGATTGCTCAGTTAATTTTACTACTGTAGATGTCAGTAATTTAGTTTGTGATTGGAGTCAGTTAAATAGAAATACAATTTCTCACAATGTAGGGAGCTAAGGGATAACATATACACAATTGTAATGCACTGAAAACTACTTAAGTTAACTCTTTAGAAAAACTTTGGATAGCTAATATTCTGTGTGAAATAAGATGACATATAATGTTATTTAAAACAATTCTTTTTGTCAGCAATATTTCCAAGCAGTATCCTTGGGGTGGTATGTCCTTTCCCTGAGAGGCCCTTAACTCTCCCAGTGTTGTGCTCCCTGGGTTCAGTAAACTCCCCTCTGCCTGACACATGAAAATACATTACAGAGAGTTGAATTAATGTCAATATTTAGTAATACCTTATTTTGCGATGTATAAAGTGCACTTTTTGCCTAAATTTTTAACAGAAAATAAGGGTATACATTATACATGGGTGGTACTAATTCCATATCTATATTTTTTTATTCTTTTATTTATGCTTATGTGTTAAAAGTGTAGCTCTAGAAAGCAATAATGATATCCATATGCAAAATAACACCCTGGAATACAATCAGTTTTGTTTCTAAATATAAATAAATAATTCAATTAAAAATTAAAACACAAGATTTTTTCCTGAAAGTTTGGACCAAAAAAGTGGGTGCACATTGTACACAGGAGGACATTATACTGGGCATTTCTAAAGCACTTTAGTTTTTTTTTTTTTCTTTTTTTTTTTTTTAGTCTTTTTAAACAAGTTTTAATTGTTGTTCTTGTACAGTTTTCTGTCTTTTATTCTCACCCCAGCCCACCACCCCAGCCCTTCCCACATCCCTCCTATTTCCACCCCCCTTAGTTTTTGTCCATGTGCCCTTTATACTTGTTGCTCCAAACCCTTCCCCTTTTCCCCTGAAATTCCCTCCCCTCTCCCCTCTGGAGACTGTCAGCCTGTTCTCAATTTCAGTGTCTTTGGTTATATTATGCTTGTTTGTTTGTTTTGTTGATTAAGTTCCTGTTAAAGGTGATTTGTCTTTCATATGGTATTTGTCTTTCACCACCTGGATTATTTCGCTTAGCATGATGCTCTCCAGTTCCATCCATGCTGTTGCAAAGGGTAGGAGCTCCTTCTTTCCTTCTGCTGCATAGAATTCCATTGTGTAAATGTACCACAATTTTTTGATTCATTCATTTATTGATGGGCACCTAGGTTGCTTCCAACACTTGGCTATTGTAAATTGTGCTACTGTGAACATAGGGGTGCATAGGTTCTTTTGCATTGGTGTTTCAGGGTTCTTAGGATATAATCCCAGCAGTGGAATTGCTGGGTCAAAAGGTAGATCCATTTTTAGTTTTCTTTTAACTAATCTGTCTTATTACAGTTGATTGTCATGGCAATCCTGTGACACAATATAGGTATTGCCATCCTTAGTTTAAGGGGAGACCATTGAAGCTTGAGGAGATTATGATTATGTAATATCACACAAGCAATTATCTGTGGATATAAGTGACCAACCTCAAATTTATTCATTGGTTACTTATTATGTCAGACCCTATGCAAATATGAAAACATCAATCCATGGTGCTTATTTAATAGGCCTTACTAAATACCAGAAAATATTCTAAATGCTTTACATATATAATTCTTTTAATTAATTTTGGGGGAGAAAATAAAGCAAAGAGGATAAATTGTCTTGTGTCACCTACGTATTGAGAGATGGAGCCAAGATAAGAACCCATGTGTTCCTAATTATAATACTATGTTTCTTTCTTTTCAAATGTCTATGAAACTGACTTGAGAGCTATTCCTCAAAATGGGTTTAAATTCTGAAAATAAAATGCAAATAAAATCTAAATTAAACTTGCTATAAAAATAATTGTATATTTTAAGTCAGAAAAAAGGTTTGAGAAAGTAAAAGAAACACTCTTTAAAAAATTAAAAAAATATGAGGACAACTGATAAATAAGACAGCATTATTAATGTTATTCTGGATAAGAACAAGATTCAAAAGTATTATGATCAAATTGGAAAATTCTGGATGAATGTTATGTTAAAGATACATATTCAAGGATTTGGAAAAATAATTGACATACTCCTTTCTTTAAAAACAAAAACATTAGTTTCATAGTTTTGTTTTAGTTGAATATTTAGCATTGGAATAAAATGGGATGCATATTTATTCTCAAGTCATTTATATGAGCCATTTTTCTGCCATTTGTTTCTTTATAGTCCTCAAAGAGGCTGTGATATTCATGAAAGAATATGAGCGCATACAAACATGCAAAACCTTGATAATCTTAAAAAGAAAATTTGTTCAACTTAGAAGCATTTGGGAGAGGAAGCAGTTACAAAAAGAATGAAAATAAATAGCATGGATGGTTGAGTGTTCAAATATATTTATGCTTTCATGTATACTATTTTTCAGGTTCACATGGGTACAAACTTCAAAATTCAATCACTTCACAGCAGGATTAACTTCTAGAACCACTGTGGATATAGATCTGAATGCTAGGACTGCAGATACTATAAGCTACTATTTTCATTATCTTGGTGAGCTTACACTCTCACTTTAAAAAACAATAGCACATTGAATAAGCTTGAAGCATATGAAAAATATGCAATAGAAAACCAAAGACAAAAAAGGTCACTGATTATTCAACAGCCTAACATTCTTTTTTCCCTACCAACCACTTGTCCAGTGTGTGTGTGTGTGTGTGTGTGTGTGTGTGTGTGCGCGTGCGCCAGCGCGTGTGCACGAGAGAGTGCTTCCACACATGAGCTTGGGACAGAAAAAAAAGTTCCCTATAGTACTTTCTACCTCACTAAAATTCATCATACAAGTAATAACTACAATTTGTATAGATTTTGTACTAGATCTTATATTAATTCTCTCAACCCTTCCATAAGCGAAGAACTATGTAGCATCTCACTGTACAGATGAGGCATCTAAGCTTTACAGTGATTAGTTGGTCAAGGTAAGACTCTACTCTGTTTCCAAATATGTTCTCAAATTGTTCTGCTATGGAAGAGGGTTCCTTGCTAAAAATCTGTTTTTAAAACTGCTGTTGTTCATGGTCCTACTTCATGATTCCTGGTTTAAGTTATCTTATGGCATTGCCCTTAGAGATTATGGAGAGTGATAGGTTACTTGGGCAAATTTTGCTAACCATTAAAATCAATTACTGGGAAGTTGTTAAACTCTCCATTATTAGGTCATACCCCATTCCAGTTGAATCATAATGGTTGGAAGTAATACCCAGACATAGTACATTTTGTAATTTTCCAAATGATGCCAACAGATAGCCATGCTTGAGAGTCAGTGTTATAGACACTAACATTAGTGCTTGTACAGTCTTTTCATCACATCAGCGTAGCTATTCAGTCTCTACCCAAACTTCCTTGGTAATAGCATTGATTGCCAACATAGTTCTTAGGTTAATTCAAATCTGTCACTCTTCCTTCCAGCATTTGGTGCTAGCCCTGCCTCATGGCGATAATACAATTTTATATCCATTTTACACATGGCGATACATCAGAAGTCAGTTTTGTAATCCTTTGACTTTTCTCATCTCCAGGATAACTCATTTATTTCTTGTAACTGCTTCTCTATAGCTTTCTTTTGAATAGAGTAGTTTTCAGTATGATATCTTAAAAAGCACTTGGATGTTGGAGTCAGAATGCTTTTAGTTTACATTAAATATCTGCTAGTTACTAGTCTTGTGAATGTGCATAAGTACCTGAATTTCCTCAGCTTTCCTTCAGCCACAAATAATGATATTTCATGTAACTTTTATGAATATAAAATGAAATGTACAGAGTCAGAGTAAGGCTCTTAGACGCGCTGAGCAATGAAAATTACAGTCTCTTATCATGGGCCCACTTCCCCATCTGCCTATATATATTTGAATGAAAACAACACCAAACCACAGAATTAGAAAAAATCCAATTATATTCTAACATTTTCCTCCATTGATAATTATGTAGATTTTTCAAAATTATTAAACAGTAAGTATACAGTTTGTTAAATATATAGCATATTTCTTTGTACCTTTATTTTGCTGGTGCTCCAAGGATACCCTGAACCGACTCCTAAGTAATGCAGTGCTGATGTGCCCAAGTGCACCTCTGCTTGGTGGAGGGGAGGCAGACAAGCATAACTTTAGGCCGTCATTTAACCTCTTCCACAAACTTAATTTTCCTGAATTGTAAAATGATGATAATGTTTGCCTTAGAGGATTATTTTGAAGATTGTGAAAATCTCAGAGGATTAAAATTAATGATGTATAAAAAGTGCTTATAATCATCAAAAATGGTAGAAATAGTGTACTAAGAACTACACTAACAGTGTAGTGTGGTAATAGGTAAGAACTTGGCCTCTGATGCTGAACTATTTGGATTCAAATCTAGCATTTGATGGCTCTGACACCTTGGGCACATTTTGTAATGTCTGTATCTTGGATATTTTGTTCTTGGAAAATGAATATAAAAATACATCCACCTAGTAAGGTTGTTTTGAGTTTTTAAATAATGCTGTTAATGTGTTTAGCACAAAATAAAATCTCAGTTCATGTTAACTATAACAAATAACAATTTGTGTTAGACATAAAAGTAGCACTTGATAGGCAAACAAAGTATGCTAGCATGATTTTATTTTCTTTTTAAGTTGGTTGTCATAGTTGAACACATTGCTGAAATATAAATCAGGGTCTGCACAATGTGAGTAGTCAATGAATATATGTTAAAAGAATGAACGATGTGGTCTGACCACAAAATATAGAAAGGAATTAAATCTTTATAACTTCCCTCATTGTAGCTATAGATTCACATTTGTGGCTAGTATAACCCAAATATATATATATTTGTATTTTATTCTTTTCAAATAACCTACATTTCAATTAAAATAGTTATTTTTTCATTTGAAAGCTCTTTTTATTTATTTTTTATGAATTTCTAATCACACCTATGGTATTCTTTTTAATGTTTTGTATTGATTATGCTATTACAGCTGTCTCATTTTTTCTCACCTTTATTCCCAAATATGCCTGAACAATACAGTACTGGAAGAGAAACTCAAACATTTCTAATCTAACTCAATATTATGTAACAGTATGATCATTAAATTTTAACACCTATGTTCAAACTTCAGGTTCTTGTTTCATGAAAAAATAATAATATTGGCACTGTTTCTCAGTTTAGCTCAGCTTACCACATCCTGACTACTTTTACTTTCCAAGTCATTTGCTCTAGTAATTACTATCACCTAGGCTTCTGCAAGTCATTCAGGCACTCTGGGTCTCAGCATCATTGTCTGTTAAATAGGAATGGTATTGTCTAGCTCATAAAGATATTTTTAAAAAATAAATGAAATGGCAATGTGAAAATATCCTGATATATACAGGTATACAATATACACACATATATGGCAACTACGTGTGTGTGTGTAATGTGAGGTCTGTCCAGAAAGTGTGCATCCATGTAATATGAAAAATAGAGACATTTATTAAAGAAGATACAAGGCACATTGTTCATAGAACAATGAGACCTCATTCCCTTCAAACTAGGTGCCCTGGGATTCCACACAGTTCTCCTAATTGCCATCAGATGCCTCGTCATATTTTCCTGAATCTTGTCTAAGGTCTGAAATCTCTTCCCTTTCAAAGGTAATTTTAGTTTTGGGAAAATCCAGAAGTTGCAGCACACCGAATGTGGGCTGTAGGGGGACTAGTCACCTGGGAGATTTGATGTTTTGCCAAAAACTCTACACGAAGCATGATGCATGAGCCCACACATTGTTCTGATGAAGCTGCAAATCACCAGTTGCCTATAGCTGTGGTTGTTTTTGTTATATTGCATCTCTCAACCAATGAAGTACATTGAGGTAGTACTCCTTATTAATTGTTTGGCCTGGAGGGGTGTACTTGTGATGGGCAACACTTTCTCAATCAAAAAACACAGTTAACATGGTCTTGATCTTGCTGTGACTTTGCCACGACTTCGACATGACTTCTTTGCCATGGGGGTGGAGAACCAGGCAACTTCTGTTGGGACAACTGGGCCTTCATTTCTGAATCATAGCCATAGACCCACAATTCATCTCTGGTTATGACCTTCTTGAGGAAATCATGTTCATTGGTAGCAGTTAGAAATGAGTCATTAGTGAGTGATAGCAGCACAATGTTCCTTCTGCTTTGGTAATAGAACCCAGGGAACAAATTTTGTCACAACACATTTTATGCCAAGATCCTGTGTCAAAATCTTGGACATGGTAGTTTTTGGATTCCCAGATCAGTTTCTTGTTCTCACATTGTCAGTTGCCAGTCTTTGTTGATCGCAGCCTGTACACATTCAATATTCTCAGGTGTTCTGCTTGTTGAAGGCCGTCCGGAACGTGAATCACTTTCCACAGATTTCAACTATCTCTTTCTTCCCTCTCATTTGTGCCGTACTTTTATTTGTGATGCCCTCATTGCATTGTTTCCAGAAGCCTTCTGAATCATCTGAATAGTTTACACAGAGGAATGTTCAAGCTTAACAGAAACTTTGATGCAGATCTGTTGCTCGACTCATTCAGTCATTTTGAATGTGACAGCCACACAGTAAACATGCTCACTCAGGGGTGTCTACTGCCCCCACTGACTAGGACAGTGAAGTCATCATTGGTCACGCATGTGCATGCCAGTCCACTCTCCTTGGCTGCCAGGCTACATCGATGTCATGCAAACTGTTCTCATTATATTAATGATGGCTGGATTTTTTCTGGACAGACCACTCTAAGAAAGAGAGAGAGATTTGCTGCTTGGGCAAGCATATCCTAGACAAATGCAACCAAAGTGGATATGACTAGAGTTCAGCAATTTGCCTCAATAATTTGACTGAGCATTCTGAAAGTTACTACTTTATAATGCTCATTTTGCTTGAAATACTAATGTAACTAGTATGATAATAAAGAGCTTGCATTTTATACTTGTAACAGGATGACACTAGTTAATTTTAATTATGATACTCTGTAGTTAAATTTCTATAGCCTAGTGCTATCATTTTAAATTTAAATTTGCTCATTTTGCTTTATCTGTCTATGTATAGTAAGATGTAAAATTATTGAATTTTCTATACATCACAAAATTTTTATCACCAAATGAGCACACAGACTATATAAATTTTTAGAGGATGCTGAGGTCTGTAAATAACTGACCCACATTCCCATAGAAGCTATGCTAGTGCACAACTCTGATGCATCCCTTAGCTCCCTAATTGCTTCTATTTTTTTACTTGATAAGCCAAGGTATAATTTGATATAGTTCAAAATGTTGCTAAATATTAGGCATTAGAAGAGTTTAAAATTAATATCTTTAAAAACAAAGTAGAAAATCTGGTAGTTTAGTCTGAAAAGCAAAGTTTAATAGCAAAATAATGATCATAAAAATTAGAAAACCTTTTAAAAATAAATAAATACTAATAAAATAATATGATTCCATATTAGGAGTTTCTAGAGATGAAAGCTACTTTTTTTTATCTTTACGTCAATATGTATGAATTATAAACATGAGGATATATTCTTTAAAAATGTGTGCTGTTTTATTTTAATAAAACAATTGGAAGTTCCTTCCAACTTAATCCATTTCCCAAGAATATTGCTTATTTTCAATATAGATGACATTTTTACTTTTTAAAATGTGGAAAAATAAGGGAAACAAGGAAATAATTACACTACCATGTACCAAACCATAAATATGCTCCCTGCTGACTTGCGCAAACCACCAGTGTGAAAAACTAATGATGGTGAGCAATAGAATGGCTGCTAATTTTCCTAAAGCCCATTTATATTGCATTTATAGAATGTCTTCCTCAGGAGAGCACAAATTATTTTTTATTAACAAAGAACTGTAAGGAAAATGTGCTGCTCTCTTTGTTTTTGTTTTTTTTTTCCGAGAGTTTAGATATTTGCCACAGTTTTATCACTTTAATACATGATGAGAAAAGAAAGGTTGCTTGTACAACAAATAACTGGTTGTAGTTAACATTATGTACGTGTTTGTACTCTTTCTAGTTTCTAATATTTGAAAGGTATGGGATCTTTCTCAATAATAAAGCTTATCTTATTGTTTATATAAAATTATTCTTAACTAGTTTATCCTTCTACAAATAGAGCACTTTATGAAAATAATTATTCACTGTTCTCACTTTTAAAGTTCCCTTTATGTTTTATTTAAAAAAACACAATCTTTGATATTTTTCATATGATATACTCTCATGCTGCCTTTGTGAGCCTACTATCTTATAAAGGATAATTGACTTTTTAAAAAATAGACATTTTTTAATTGTTGTTCAAGTACAGTTTTCTGCCTTTCCCCTCCACCCCTCCCCACTGTCCCACCCCTCCCAACCTACCTCCCCTGTTTCCAACCCCCCTTGTTACTTGTTATTGTCCATGTGTCCTACCCTTTGTGATAGCATAGATGGAACTGGAGAGCATTATGCTAAGCAAAATAAGCCAGGTGGTGAAAGACAAATACCATATGATCTCACCTTTAACAGGAACCTAATCAACAAAATGAACAAGCAAGCAAAATATAACCAAAGACACTGAAATTGCGAACAGGCTGGCAGTGAGCAGAAGGGAGAGGGGAGGGGATTATAGGGAAAATAAGTGAAGGGTTTGCAGGAACAATTATAAAGGACACATGGATGATAATTGACTTTTAATGTTATTTTACTCCTGTTTTTAGACTGGAAAATACTGAAAACATTTTTTAACTAGTTTAATAACTTTTTTCACTGATAACTGAGAACAAAAATCTCTTGAATAGGAGAGCAAATCCCCAATTGATAAAGAATTTTACTGAAATATTACAAAGCAAATATAATATTTATCTGAATGTATATATGGCTATTGTATGTTTTTTCTAATATCCTTTTTCTACATTCATTTTTTTTCCAAGCATGGTTTAAGATGGTTTCAGACAAAGTTACTGTTAATAGCATGTGAACTGTTATTTCCCAATTTTAATCATATGGACCATAAGAAGGAAATACCGATATAAGTTAATGATGCTTCCTTAGAGATTTCAGTAGAATTTTCATAGCCACTGACTCACTTTTTGCCTATAACTAATTTCACTAATCAAATACTAAAATCCAGTAGAGGTCATTAAAACCATTCTTTGGAACTGTGATTAATTTAGAACTTTTTCAATGAAAGCAAATAATAATTTAGTGAATATATTATTGAATATACAAAGAAACTGAAAATTAAGTTATTGAATAAACGATGGTTTATATAGTCATTGTCTATTTTATATATATAAAGTAGATCATTATTGTATATCATTGTATATTTTATATATATAATAGATCATCATTATCTATTTTATATACAATAGATAATGATAATCTAGTTTATACATACATCACAATCTACCAACACAAGGATCTGAGGTATGGTGAATTAGGGAATTTTCCAGATAATTGAAGATTATCATGTATTTATCATGAAATTAATTTTTTTGATAGCACATGCTCCTGACAAACTTTTTGCCTATCTTAAAAAATGATTACTGAACTTAATCCAACATTCATTGGTCATTCCAGATCACAGGAGGATACCACTTAACTCACTGAATTCATTCAAAGTCCACATTCTCTCTGGAAAGCTGTGATGCTGCTGAGGAGCACCTCTCCCGGTGGTCTTCTCACTTCTTTCCCATGAGTCATTTGCCCCTAAACATGTTCATTTTAAATATTATCATTGTCAGGTCAACTAGTAAAATATTAGGTAAACATAAAGTATGGGAGTGAAAACCATAAACAAAACCAAGTTGAATATTTTAGAAAGTCATGAAAGCACTAAAAAAATTTAGGTGAAATGAGCAAATTCACAGAAAGTCAACACTTAGATTATTTTTCAAGGAACTTTAAGCTATAAGGCCACTTGAATTAACTTCCTCTGGAATTTAAGGAAGACATTATTGTGACTTCTCAAGTAAAAGGAAGGAGAGTGACATGTGGAAGACCTTCACTCAAGGAAAGGCCACAGGCCTGTGTTAAAATACTGACGAATAAATGGACCTCCATGTGTTTTAGGTTAAATACAATGTTCAACATAAAGAAATACATTTTTTAAAGATTATTGATTTTATAGACTTTTTTCCCAGTGTCTAAGCAACTGGTACTGATTTTATAAATGATAGGGCATTGATTCAATGCGTTTTTTTATATGCTTTAGCTCAGGAAAGTCTATATATTTTACCTGTGGAATAGTACTATGATAAAATATCTTCTTTACTACTTATGAACAATTTTACTTTCAGGTCCACATTTCTCTAATGCATCTGTATATTTTACATGCCTGATATCAGGAGTTGGAATGTTACTGAATCCTCAATATAAAAACCTACTCAGAGAAAGTTCAATTTTAGCCAATCAAGACATAAACTTTGCAGAATTATGTCCTTCCTTCCTGTACCTCACAATCTACATATTTTCCTATTTTATTGAAGAGCCAGCCTGCATGTTATTTGGGAGCATGATAGGCAGATTAAAAGGAATAAGTGAATGTAAATTTGTAGCAAACCTGAGGGTCAAGAAAAAATTTAATTCTACTGTCATTGGAAGCACTTAAGTTTTTTAAATAGATATTTGTACATGCCAGGTGTATGTTTTAGAATGATTAAATTAATCTCTTAGGTCTTTGTTATTTATTACTTTTTTGTCCTTGTTTTCTGTTCAAGGCAGAGCTTATCATATTGGTACATCTGTGTCAAATGAGAAAAGAGAATGTTTATTTCTACCTCTACAAAAAATAATTATTACCCTATCCTCAGGGTTAACTTACTTTCCCTACTTCTGTTTCATGAGGAAAGTTGACATTTAAAATATTTTAATTTCTGTTAATAATAAATGAACACACTGCCAGAGAAGAGGACTCTAAAATTATTAGAGGGGCATGTGTCCAGTCTTTTAGGCCCTCATACTAAACACAGTGCCCGCTGCTTCTTATTGTTGCGAATGTCAGACTTCTTGATAAGTGTCTTTGGGGAAGTGGTTCACTCCATTTCAAAGTATATAATACAAGGAAAAGTCTTAGGGCAATATTTAAGCAATGAAAGAAGCACAGATATTTATGACTTGCTGGGAGGAACTGATTGCCTTTGGCTGTGCCTTGGGAAGTCCCCAGGAAATACAGTAAGTCATGATTACTATTATAAGTTAAAATGATAAAAAGCATGCAGAGGAATTTGTTTTTCTTATGGGTGATATTGCAGTTTATAATCTCAGTACGTATTCAGAGTTCATCCCCATCTCCTGTGTTTCTCACTAAAATACTAGCAGGAGATGTATTGAACTAGCAGAAGAATAGCTTTCAAGAGAGTCAATTTAAGAAAAAAATAAAGCTAAATTCATGTAATGCAACTTAAATGTTTTCATATGCCTCAATTAAATGTCTCTCATAAAACTAGTAATGTTTTAAAAACTGATATCAAAATTTGTACTGCAAATCTTTGTTGAAGGATATATAATAAACGTATTACTATGTGTGTAACTATGGTAAATACAGTGTTAGAGGTAGGTAAAAAGGGCGGGGGCTAAATTTAATGTTCTCAGTACAATTTTACTGTGGTTATTTCCTTAATAGAAATGCAAGTGTTTTGACCCAGTAGCATTATTTGGAAGCTGTATATATTTGAATCATCATTACTTTATAGGTTTTCATTTTTAAATTCCCACCAGGTTGTTGAGAAAATAAAGAAAGCATCGCACAGATCTCTGATATTTTTTCTTTTATTCATTAAAAAATTATTCCTTTTATTTCTTTATTTTTTGCTTTCTGGCAGGTAAGAGGTCTAATAGCAAATCCTACTTATTTTATTGTCTCAAATATACCGCACTACCTTCTGAAATGCTAACAGTAGTTACTTAGCTTGATGCTTACTATTTCTGATTATGTAAAGAGAAGCTGGCTACAAAAATGCAGTCTATTTGAAGGCACTTTCGCCTTGCAAATTCTGTACACTGCCTGGTTTGATTAATGAGTAAGTAAGTCTATCACGGTATGTCATCCAAAGTAATAGATCAAGGACATGACTTGGGCAGGTCTATGATCTAAGAAAGATTTGAAAAGAGATAATATTTGAATATGAAGATAGTTCTAATGCATAGTTTTAAGTATAGACTTAAAACATTACTCTATCAAGTTCAAATAGAAATTCCTCCAAAAAGCATGAAGGAATGTAAGAATTTTGATGTATTTATAATAAATGCCTTGTCATCATTTAAAAGTTGTATTTTCTACAAAATTTAAAATGGTTACATTAACTTACCGTACTATTTCCACATATATATATCATGAGAGAAAAAGATCAAACTTTCCCTTTATTTGTGGTTATTCTAAAAGTTGAGCATTTTTCTATAAATACTAAAACCCTAAATCCATTTTCTTGAACAACTAATTGTTTCTTAAAGTATTTCTTCTACAAAAGAACTTCAACATTTTAAGGATCTAAGATAAGATTATTAAAATTCTGATTTTCTTAAATTTCATATCTCCTTACTTTCTAATTACACAATTTTTAATAATTTTATCACTGTTTAAACTCTTATCTGCAATTCTAAGATTACAAACAAACAAACAAAATCCCCTAAAAACTCAAAGTTTTCCCATGACTTGCTGGTAACCAAATCTGACCTGATCTAAATTGAAAAGAAGCTACAAGGCAGGGGAACCTCCAAAAAATAATTTATTAAAAATTGTATATTTATTATTACATGTTTAAATTTCAGTCACCTTCCAAGTACTCTCCATTTGATGCAAGGCACCTATCAAGATGTTTTTCTACTGCTCAAAACAGTTTTTAAATTCATCAATATTGATGCCTTTTAGTGCTTCTGCCAGTTTTTATTTCACTTCTTTCCCATCAGCAAACTGTTTCCCTTTGAGGTGTTTTTTCACCTGGGGAAACAAATAAAAGTTGCTCAGGGAAAGATGGTGTGGTGTGAATAGGGAGGGTTAGGCATGTGGATCATGCTGTTTTTGGTCAAAAACTACTGAACACTTCGTGCCATGTGGGCAAGTGCACTGGTAAATCCTCCATCGTGAAATGGGCAAATGCATTGAAAGAGTCTTCAAAAAAATTCACAGCCTCTCACAACAATGCCAGCTGGTACACTGATATAAATGGGTTCCTAGGACACTCACCAGCAGAGGGAAACCCATACTACAAGGGGCCTGCCCTCCAGAAGATAATTCCATTTTTTGTGTGTTCCCCCTCATGTTCATAATTTTTATTAAATCACAGTGGGGTTATATTTTTGCTGCAGAAGTATCAATGTCTTTGATTACTCCAGCTCTAGACTTAGCTGGGAATGTTATTTAGTAAATTTTGAATAATTCTGGATCCTAAAAAAATACTTGGCCCAAGGCTTTTGCATAAAGGTTACTTAAGAATTTTCATATATATATATCCATTCCATGTCTGGCACTGTTTTGCTTTTTGGTGTGTGTGCCTGGGGCCAGTAAATAAGTTCTGAATTCTTATTCATCATACTTGAGATATTATTTTAACATTTCCTCACCCCAGCTAGACTGTATATTTTTCTTTTCTATCTCTGCGCTCTGAACTATGCCTACGATCTGTTTTTACTAAATGCTTCCAGTGAGTAAGAAGGCATTAATGGGGTTCGTTACATTTGTGTGTGTGTGTGTTTAAGGTAACTTCTTGCTCTGTGGCTTCAAGGAATCTGTCATGGCAGAGGTAGTTTTCCGTAATGCTAACTCGTGTAGTAGTAGCATTTTTTTTTCCCCTCCACACCACAGTGATAGCAGAAAACCTAAAAGCCAGCAGTGGTCTCTTCTGTCTGTTGCTCCTCTAGCACTTATATTGGTTGTGTAAGCACCTAATCCACTACATTACATTCTTTTCTGGCTTACCTATAGATAGATGATACATAGATAAAAGCATTCATTGCCTTTCTTTTTATGGATTTCTGGTTTTCATATGTTTTCACTGTTCCAGAATCTTCTGTTTATTTCACCTTATTTATAACTAAGATGGTTGATAATGAGAATCACCATGTTCTCATGTTTCATAGAACAGCCTCTGCTTGTGAGTCTGATCTCGTATTCACCTTGACCCCAGTCTTAGCATGGGGTAAATGAGCTGCTGGATTGTGAGAGTCAATGAATTCAGTCCTAGGCCTGCCATTGCCACATCCTGGCTTTGTAACCACATTCATTTTTCTACTTCTCCCTCTTCCCTATTTGTGGTAACGGAAAATATATATGGAGATATCATATGTGTCAAAGAATTTTGTTCTTTCTTATATAGCAATATGTATGAAACAAGCCCATAGTGCTCTATAAATCACTATAAAATATTAGTTAAATAAGCACAGTGATATCCATGAGCTATATGGTCTCTGTGAAAGAAAATCAGGGGTTAAGTACTTCTCCACTGGTTTTACTGAGCTTCTGAAATTAGACTGAATGCAGGCTTTCTCTTTCATGGAACCTTGGATGAATAAGTTCCATACTTTGATTTGGACTTAATTATTGTTAATAGTTGCTCAATTTATAGTTCCAAATTATAGATGGAAATTTTAATCAACTTTTAAGAGAGAAAATGGGTTAGAAAGAAAATTATGTGGGTAAACTGGAGAATCTAAGCTTAGTCATCATGCCCCTCCCCCCATTTTTAACTGGTTCTAAGTCATTTATATTAAGCAGTTCTCCTGAGCACAGTTATATTTTCTAACAATGTTTAGTCTTCTTATGGAGCTATCTGAATAAAAATTAGTGATACTTACTCTCTACTTGTTCTTAGCTAATCACATATAGTACTTCATAAAGTCAGGGTTTATACAGTCATATAAAGTTTATAAAGACTCTGGAAATGTGATATCTTGGATTTGGTGTTTCATTGAAAACAATTACTTTGTCTGTATTTGATTTTTTATACTGACATTTGATGGCATTTTTCTTTGTAAAAGATTCTCCTGAGATACAGTCTCTTTCAAAGGCAGTTTAACAGGTTTTTTTTTTTTCACAAAACTAAACAGACTTGTACTATAAAATCCAGCGATTTCCTTCTTTGGTATTTACTCAGATGAGTTGAAAACTTATGTCCACACCGAAAGCAGCACACAGATGTTTGAAGAAGCTTTACTCATAATTGCCCCAACATGGAAGAAACCAAGATGCCCTTCAGTAGGTGAATGGATAAATAAATTGTAGCACATTCATACAATGGAATATTATTCAGTGCTAAAAATAAAAGAGGTACCAAGCCATAAAAAGACATGGAGGAACCATGTATGCATATTACTAAGTGAAAGAAGTCAATCTGCAAAGGCAAAATAATATATGATTCCAACTCTAGGACATTCTGAAGAAGTCAAAACTATGAGACAGTGAAAAAGATCAGTTGTTAAAGATTTGGGTGAGGGAGAGATAAACAGGCAGAGCATGAGAATTTTTAGGACAGTGAAACCACCCTGTATGATCCTGTAATTTTGTACTGGGCAGTCCAAACCCACTGAATGCCAATGGATGATAGTCTATCGGTTGTAACAAACACACCACTGTGGTGGGGGAAGTTAACAAAGTGAAAGACTGTGCATTTGTGGGGAGTAGTGACTATAGGAGAAATTGGTACCTCCCACTCAATTTTCCTGTGAAATAAAACTGTTCTAAATACTAAAGTCTTTTTAAAAATTCATCGAGCATAAATGTATAACTAAATGACTCTGAGACATACAATGAAAAACTCAAATACACAGCAATCACCTGTGTAAAGTGCCATCAAAAGAAATTAAATTGATGCAAAAAATAGGTAACTTGAGGGGAGGAAAGTGATCAGGGAGACAAACCAAATGATGTATGTACACTACCCATCAGGTCTCTTGTTGGTGTGAAGTATCATGCAATAAGCTGCTTGGAGGCAGCTAACACAAAACCTCAAAGCCAAGCTATTCTCCCTGAGAACTTTATTGAGCTGCTGTGGGTTGACCCAATGGTACCCTCACCACCCAGTTATCACAACTGGAAGTTTCAGAAATTCAGACACTAGCTTCCACCATGAAGTTATATTAACATGACATATTAACATGATATCTCGTATTTTAGACTTTGGTCCAGTGGTGAGTGTGTTCCTGATTTATCATAAGAGTAAATTTGAATAAACATCTTCCTCTAATTATATATCTAATAAAGGTGAGTTCTAATATACTACAATCCTTGGAAATAGTCTTTAATAAACAGGAAAACTAATTTGATTTTTAATTTCTATTCTGGTTCAATAATACACCTTTAAATAAAAAAAATTGAGTTTCATTTAGTTTTTTTGTTACTTAGACTTGTAGTAAGTCCTTAAAATTCTACAAAGTATAAAAAATTCAATAAATTTTCTCACAAATAATGATAAATTCTTGCTACAAGTAATGATTATCTTGTTGCAAATAATGGTGACTTTTTAAAATCAAACTTGCACAGTGAATAACGGGTTTGCACTTAGAGTAGAACCTCTATGTATATATTCTAGTTTAGGATCTTCAAGATTTAGGCAGCTCTCTCTGATCTACATTTTGCATGGATTTTTTTCCTTCTGAATAACCCAGATAAGACTTTATTCCATCACAAGTGCAAAACTGGAACAGTGCTTAGGTGTGACCTGCCCTGATTTCTGCCTATGATCTCAAAGTGAACAACAACAGTGTATTCAAGATCCGGGCTTGCCTTGTTCAGTACTTAAGGGTGAATGATTGACTGGCTGTTGCTAACAGTCTACACTTGATCCTCTATAGCAAGTTTCTGAAATACTGTGCTTTCTTCTAAGTGGAGGTTGCCATCTTTTGATCAAATTTACTAAGAAATATCAATTCAGGGCAAAATTTATTTAAACCCAGGCAAATCCCAATAGACCAAAGACAAAAGAATATGCTTCTTCCTAGGTAGAATTAAAGATACAAACATATTTTTGGATTAAGAAAATTTAAGCAGTTGATTTGAATTTCTTATTTGTCATCCCTCAAAGCAAGCATGCATATATGTTAGGAAGGAACTTAACTTACAAGTTTGGTATCAAACTTGCACAAAAAACCAAGGCCCTAACATTAACATTTTCTATTCTCATTAGAAGGAAAATTCATTAAATGCCAGCAACAGAGATTATTTTGTGGATTCCTCATTTCAATTACATAACTAGCCTTAAACAAAGTGGATGGTTCCTTAACTGATTGTAAATGGAATCTAAAGTTACTTAATTCTAAACAGTTATCTCATCAGTGAAAATGGGAATCATAATAAATAAAAGTAAAAATTGTAACTACTTCAGGGACTGTTGTGGGAACTAAATGAGATAGTGCTATTCATGTGCTAAGCATAACAACTTTAAAATGTTCAATAAATATTAATCTTTATCAAACATTCTTGTTATTTGTGAGTTATATTTATAATGAACTATTATTGATTTTCATGGAGATCTGTACTTATCTAATATTTTAAAACTTCTTGAGCATATTGGTGATGTGATTTTGTGACAGAGATCGGTGCCAGGAATAAAAATACACAATTTAAATTACAATATGTTTGTGCAGAGCTTTGTCAAGTGGAGGGGTTTAGCAAGTAATCACAATGTAGTTATTCTAACTTCGGTGCCTATCACACACAATTAATATCTCTATTTAATAACTTTTTATTTCCATTTAATTATGCTGTTTTTCAGTGATTAACTTTCATTGATGCACAGATTAGAGCCACTTTATCGAGGTCATTATTTTTGTTCTACACACTGTTTAGGTTGAAAAAGAAAGGGCAACTAGTACACTGCTCTGTTTAAGACTTTGAGAAAATGTTCACATCAGATCAGGAACTGGTGCAAGGGAACCTACTTTTCAAGGAGGCCACTGCATAAATATCATGTGTTCTACTTTCCACTAACTTTCTTTCAGTCAAATTAAGCGTTCCCATATTTTGCTATAATTTTTATTTACTTATCTTATTTTGGCATGTACATATTTTTCTTAATTTTCTACAAATATTATTTTAATATATATGTTTGTCATATATAGTAACTCAAAAGCTTTTACTTAATAAAAACAGCGTCTTGAACCATATTTATTAATTTTGGTTTTGTTTTTTCATTTTCTTTGCTCATTCCTTTACCATTTTTTACTGTTTCTAATGATCAGCTGCTCCAAAAAAAATGTGTTTTATTTACAGGGCACAGCTTATGGAAGTGCTCCTGTACCTTCTCGCAGGCAATTATGTGAGTGAGTCTCTCAAATTCAGCTCTGTGTTGTAAACATGACTATGTGTTCCTGTGCTGTAGCATGGCATGCGGGTTGAGACCAAATGCCCTGAGGTCAATATGCAATTCCCAATGTTGTATATTGCCTATACCTGTTTGTAGCAGATGGTTCCCTTTGCCTCTTCCTTATCTGTTTGTCATTATCCAGCCCATTTAAGAAAACTGCATTGCGCTGTTGCCCAGCTCCCTGAGGCTTCAATGATGGCTCAAAGTCTGGGGCAAAGATAAAAGTGGCTCTTATTTCAGTTTACTTTTATTTAGCAGCAGTGATACTACTTTCTCTGTCAGCCGAATAAGTAAGCCTTCTTAAATCCTAACTTCCTTTACATACTTGTTCAGAGAGCTCATATCATACAAAGCTCTGTTTTAGCCACAGTTAATGAGACCTCTTTTCTTGAAAAGGAAGAATCCATTAACATAAATCTTCTTTCCAGTGACTTTAAAGCACACTTGACTTTCTAACCACCTTAGTTTATTGCCAAGTCATAATATTCAGAAAGTTTGAAAATAATCTCTATTTTTATGTATAAATCCCAGATTTTACAGCCTTGCTCAGCTGTATTATAAATATATGCACCTTGCCAGATATTCAGATCCTCGAATTTTAGCTAGATTTCTGTGACGGCTTGGGCGCTTTAACATGAACTTTCTGTCAATGAGGGATGTATATGTAAATTTAACATGTGGGATCTCCAAAGTGCCATCAGACTTTGAGAACGAGCTATTTTCATTGCCCATTCCATCTATGTCTCTTCTTTTTCCCACACCAGCGTTCATCGGAAAATCATGGTTGTTTACTTCCATTATAGACTGCTGCAGCAGTATACCACGTGATTCTAATTGTTGGGCCCAGCAATAAATGCCAAACAGATTCATCTTAATATGAAGTTAAAGGTGATTCAGAGGTGCAGTTCTGTTTGCATAATTCTTTTTTTCACTGTTGGCAAAAGAAACACATGATTTGGTGCATTCACTGATAAAGATCTGTGAATTAATTTTTTAAAAAATAAAGTACGTTGCACCATGATAAAGCTGGCCAAATAACAAACAAAACTATATCTCCTTTTTCATGAAAGAATGTTGAAAGTTTAGATTCTTATGGATAAAGTTGTGGCAGAAAGAACCACTAATGTGAATAGAAGGTGGGATTTAGTTATAGTAAATATTCTCCTAAAATTAAATAATCAAGAACAGGCCTCAAATTGTCCCTTGTTGTTATTTCTTTGTATCTTTTTCTCAATTACCCAACTTTCTTCATGTACTGAGGGTATGACATCTTTTAGGTAGGTATTGGTACTGTATTAATTAAGAAAATTGGAAACTACAGCAAGAATTTCAATAACAAAATTATTTTTTCATTTACCTATTTTTAAAGTGAAAAGTTATTGTGTATATGTTATATTGATGAAGATAAAAGAATACCTATTATTGTTGAAATAGAAAAAAATACTGTTTCTAGAACATTTTGGAAATGCAAATTCATTATATGTGCCCTGAAATTGTAAGTGGAAATATAAAAGATATGAAAGTATAATATTCAATTTGGTTTCAGTTTATTTCTCACTTTCATCAAAATCAAAGTGCATAGTATGAGAATAATAGTAGATATTTGAGATTTCAGATTGTTGGTTCGGGTTAAATGACAGTTAATCTTACTAAAAGGAGGAAAAAAAATACAATGATGGATGGTTTCTCTTTGAGGAACTCAAATTGAAATTTTTCCTGTCTCAATATATAAGACCATAAAATGAATATATTACCCTCCTAAACATGTGGACTTGGAAATAGTAAGTTTATAAGACATGAATTTGGAATGCTAATTTCCTTTTGATCAAGTATAAGACTTAGGATCTGTGAATTACATATTAGTTGAGACTTTGTAAGTATTTATAATTGTGGGTCTTATCAAAGATATGATATTGGAAGAGTTCATTTTATTTTAATATATATAAATATATATATAATAAACTTATTATATTAAACAAGAGACCTTTTATTTTTATTATATTCTGAATTCCTGAGACATATCTTTATTTTATATCTGCTTGTCATGTATAACTTTTTATTTTTATTTAATTTTGTTATTGTTGTTCAAGTACAGTGGTCTCCATTTTCCTCCCACCACTCCCCCCAGTCCAGCCATCCCCACCTCCTACCCTTGACCCTACCCGCCTTAGCTTTGTCCATGTGTCCTTTATACATGTTCCTGAAAACCCTCCCACATTTTCCCCCATTATGCCCTCCCACCTCCTCTCTGATTACCATCAATTTGTTCTTAGTTTCGATGTCTCTGGTTATATTTTGCTTGCTTGCTTGTTTTGTTCATTAGGTTCTACTAATAGGTAAGATCATATGGTATTTGTCTCTCACCACCTGCTTTATTTCACTTAACATAATGCTCTCCAGTTCCATCCACACTGTCACACAGAGTAGGAGTTCCTTCTTTGTTTCTTCTACATGGTATTCCTTTGTGTACCATAGTTTTTTTAATCCACTCATTTACTGATGGGTACTTAGGTGGCTTCCAACACTTGGCTATTGTAAATTGTGCTGCTATGCACACTGGGGTGCATAGATTCTTTTGGATTGGTGTTTCAGGATTCTTAGGGTGTAATCCCAGCAGTGGAATTGCCAGGTCAAATGGCAGTTCCACTTTTAGTTTTCTGAGAAAATTCCAACTGTTTTCCACAGTGGCTGCACCAGTCTGCATTCCCACCAACAGTGCATTAGGGTTCCCTTTTCTCCACATCCTCTGCAGCACTTGTTTGTTGATTTGTTTATGATGGCCATTCTCATCAGTGTGAGGTGGTATCTCATTGTGGTTTTAATTTGCCTGTCTCTGATGGTTAGTGATGCTGAGCACCCTTCCATATGTCTCTGGATCCTCTGTATGTCCTCCTTGGAAAACTGTCTGTTCAAGTCCTTTGCCCATTTTTTAATTGGGTTGTTTGTCTTCCTGGAGTAGAGTCATGAATGTATTATTCTGTACACAAACATGAAAAGATTGATATTGTATATCTTTATTCCTACCTATGCTGTAAAACCAACATGTATGTAGACATCTTACTGTTGATTCCTGATACTAGCATTTATATTTATGACTGTTCGAAGCAGTAACTAATACTTCCTTGAGGTTACAATTAACCAAAGTTTTACTCCTTTTTATTTTATACTCAGTATTAAGGACTTCCTTGTTTCATGGCTATCACTTTAACAGTTTCAAAAATATATCCAGTTTAACAATTTTCATTTGGTGATAACCCAAAACAAAATCTAGTGACATGGACGGATTGCTTAGATGGTGAGGTAGTTTGCAAGGCTATGAATCTACAATAATTTGAAAGGCTGTGAATCTACAATGAAAGGATTCACATCTTCATTTTAGGAAACACTATATGGATTTTAGTTAACAGGTGTAATCAAAGATATTTTTGTTACCAATAAATTATCAAAGTTAAATTGCAAAAAGTTAGTCTTGGTTAATTTTTTTTAGTTTCAGAGAAATACTTGTAGAGTAACAATTACCTAACTTGGGTAAGAGGGAGTCTTGAAAAGTTATTTGAATGCTAAGATAACACTTTTATTTAAATTCTAAAATGGTACATCATCTATTCCAATGATACTGACTTTTTAATTTCCTACTGCTTTATGTTTTAATAATTATAGTCCATTTTAGTGAGTGAAGTTTTCTCACATGCTGGTAAGACAAACTTGAATTTTGTATGAATTAAGGTGTGTAATAGTTGAATAAAATTGTGCAAAGATTTGACACCTAAAGTGCTATCCTAATACTTTAAAATATAAGAAATAATTTTTCATTGGTTATTGGTTTCCATTTTGTGATTGAAGTACCATTTTAAGTTTCAAATTGCAAAATTATATATTTCTAAGAGATATGTGTCTTGTTATTGTTTAAAATATTTTAAAATTTAATAAATTCAAAATTTAATAAATTCAAAATTTAATAAATTCAAAATTTAATAAACCATAAATATATTTTATCTAGAAAAAAATGGAAATATTTTCAAATGCATGCCACAGTTCTAATACAATCTGGCTAAAATAGTTAACTGCAGGTGCTTTTATTTTATATTTTATAACATGGCTCCCATTATTTCCCAACTTATAAAAAAAGGAGCTCTCAATATTTTTAAATATTCTACTCAAATATAATCACAGGCATACCTCAAAGACAGTGCAGGTTCAGTTCCAGACCATCATAAAAGAGTGACTATCACAATAAAGCAAGTAACATGAATTTGGGGGGTTCTCAATGCATATAAAAGTTATAAGCACAGTATGCTATAGTCTATTAAGTTCGCAATAGCATTAGGTCTAAATAACACTGTGCATACCTCAATTTAAAATTATTTATTGCTAAAAAGTGTTCAACATCATGGGAGCCTTGAACAAATCATAACCATATGGTTGTTGGGTGGTCTTGCCTCAGTATGTTTTGGGTGCTGAAGACTGGAATGGCCATCCCAATTTCTTACAATAAGACAACAATGAAATATTTCAGTAAATTGACTCTTTCTTTTTCAAATGATTTCTCTGTAGCCGGCAATGCTGTTTGATAATATTTTACCTACAGCAGGACTTCTTTCAAAATTGGAGTCAATACTCTCAAACCCTGCCACTGCCTTACTAGCTAAATTTACATAATCTAAAGCCTTTGTTGTCATTTAACAATCTTCACAGCATCTTCACCAGGAGTAGATTCTATCTCCACAAACCACTCTCTTTGCTCATCCATAAGACACATCTCATCATCCATTAAAGTTTATCATGAGATCTCCGTCATTTAGTCACATCTTCAGAATTCACTCTAATTTTAGTTCTCTTGCTATATCCATTATATCTGTAGTTACTTTTTCCACTGATGTCTTTTTTCTTTATCATTGTTCAAGTACAGTTATCTCCATTGTCTTAAATGTCTCAAAGTCACCTATGTGGGTGAGAATCAAGTTCTTCAAAGTTCCTATCAATGTTGATCTCTTGATCTCTTACCATGAATTGCAAATGTTTTTAATGGCATCTGGAATGGTTAATCCTTTCCAGAGATTTCCCATTTACTTTCCCAGATCCATCAGAGGAATCCCTATATATGGCAGAAATTACTTTATAAAATGTATTTATTCAATAATAAGACTTAAAAGTCAAAATTACTTCTTTATTTATGGGCTGCAGGATGACTGTTTTGTTAGAAGGCATGAAAATAACATTAATCTCATTGTACATCTTCATCAGAGCTGTTAAGTGACCAGAGGCATTGTCAATAAGGAATAATATTTTAGGAAGAATCTTTTTTTTATTCCTAAGTAGTAGGCCTCAACAGGGAGCATAAGACATTCAGTAAACTGTGTTGTAAATAGATGTACTGTGATCCAGGCTTTGTTATTATGTTTATAGAGCACAAGTAGAGTAGATGTAGCAGAATTGTTAGGGACCCCCAGGATTTTCAAAATGGTGAATAAGCATTGGCTTTAAATTAAATTCACCAGATGTATTAGCCTCTAACAAGAGAGTCGAGCCCTGGCTGGCGTAGCTCAGTGGATTGAGCGCGGGCCTGCGAACCAAAGGATCGCGGTTCGATTCCCAGTCAGGGCACATGCCTGGGTTGCCAGGCCAGTTCCCGGCAGGGGACATACAAGAGGCAACCGCACATTGATGTTTCTCTCCCTCTCTCCTTCCCTTCCCCTCTAAAGATAAATAAATAAATAAATAAATAAAATATTTAAAAAAAAAAAATAACAAGAGAGTCAACCTGACCTTTGGAGCTTTGAATCCAGGCGTTGACTTCACTCTAGCTGGGAAAGTCCTAAAGCACTTCTTGTTCTGATATAAAGCTGTTCCATTACATTGAAAACCTGTGTAGTGTAGATACCTACATTAATTGTGTTATCTAATTCTTCTGGATAACTTGCTGCAGCTTTTACATTAACACTTACTATTTCATCTTGCACTATTATGTTATAAAGATGGCTTCTTTTCTTAAACCTCATGAACCAATGTCTGGTAGCTAAGCTTTGCTCAGCAGCTTTCTCACATCTCTTAGTCTTCAAGGAATTGAAGAGAGTTAGGGACTGGCTCTGGATTATATTTTGATTTAACAGAGAGTTTGTAGCTGTTTTTATCTTCTATCCAGACAATTAAAACTATCTCCATTCCAGCAATTAGGCTGTTTGGCTTTCTTATTCTTTGTGTGTTTATTGAAGTAGCACTTTTAATTTCCTTCAAGAACTTTTCCTTTGCATTCAGAACTTGACTATTTGACGCAAGAGGCCTACTTGGCTTTTCACATGCCTTCCACGCTGAGCTGAATTATTTTTTCCTTTTTCACTTTTCATGTGGCTCTTCCTTTCACTTGGAAACCTGGAGGCCATTTTAAGCCTATTGATTAACCTTATCTCTATATTGTTGTCTCAGGGAATAGGAAGGTCTGAGGTAAAGTAGAGAGCTAGAGCAATGGCCAACTGGTAAACATGCAGAATACAAACAACATTTATTGATTGGGATCACTGTCTTAGACACATACTGAATGGGAGAAGATATTCACAAATGATATATCCAAAAAGGGGCTAATATCAAAAATATATATGAGTTAACACCCTAAACAAACAGTCCAACTAAAAAATGGGCTGAACCCCTAAGTATACATTTATCCAGAGAGAACATACAGATGGCCAATTCAACAAACAACAAGTATTGACAAAGATGTGGAGAAAAGGCAACCCTCATGCACTGTAGTTGGGATTGTGAACTGGTGCAGCCACTGTGGAAAACAGTATGGAGATCAAAAAAAATTAAAAGTAGAGCTGCCATTCAACCCAGCAATATGACTTTGGGTATTTATCTGAAAAAATAAAAACACTAATTTGGAAAGATGTATGCACTCCTATGTTCATTGCAACATTATTTACAGTAGCTAAGGTATGAAAGCAACCTAGGTGTCCATTAATAGATGACTGAAGAAGAAGATGTCATATAGCTACATAGATATACATAGATCTATGTACCTATATGTATGTACACAAGCAAATGTTATTCAGTGACAAACATAGAATATTTTCCATTTGCAATAACATGGATGGACATAGAGGGTATTATGCTAAGTGAAATAAGCCAGGCAGAGGATTATTCCTTTGCGTATATGTACCATATGGTCTTTATCCAGTCATTTATCAAAGAACACTTAAGTTGTTTCCATGTCTTGGCCACCACAAATAATACTGCAATGAAAACAGGAGTGTATAAGAAAAGATGAAATTCTGCCATCTGTGACAACATGGATGGACATTGAAAATATCATGCTAAGCAAAATAATTGACAGGGAATGTCAAGAACCATATAATTTCACTCATGTGAAACAGACCAACAAAAACTCATAGATACAGACAACAGTATCATGGTTACCAAAGGGAAGGGGGATGGGGGAGTAGAAAAGGGCTAAGAGGGTCAAATATATGGTGGAGGAAGAAGATTCGACTTTGGATGGTGGGCACTCAATGCAATATACAGCTGATGTAAAATAGAATTGTACACTTGAAATCTATATAACTTTATTAATCAGTGTCACCTTAGTAAATTTTAATATAAAAATCAAAAATAAATATGATATGATTTTACTTATATATGGATTCAAAACAAAACAAATGAATAGATAAAACAAAACAGAAACAAACTCATTGATACTGAGAGCAAAGTGATGGTTGCCGAAGGGAAGAGGGGGATGGGTTGGGTGAAAAGAATAAAAAAAAGAGCTTTCTCATTGCTAACAGAATTGAGATTCTATTTTTTTAAAAAGACAACTGTCTTATATGGGCACAACTGTTGCATTCCCAAATAATTGCTATAGTAATATCAAATATCACTGATCACAAATCCCCATAACAAATATAGAAAAAGTTTGAACTATTGCAAGAATTACCAAAAAGTGACACAGAGACACAAAGTATGCAAATGATGTTGGAAACATGAAGCCAATTGACTTGCTTGATATCAGGTTGCCAGAGAACTTCAATTTGTAAAAAATGCAATATCTGTGAAGTGTAATAAAGTCAAGAACGGTCAAATATGGTGTGCCTATATCTAATTTAGCTGAGCCATTCTCCAGGTAGTTGAATGTCAACCTAACTGAAAGGACTACACATGAAAATAATACAGCCTTCCTTTTCAGAATCAGATAGCAGTTCCCTCTATGAAACAAATAAACTGAAATTATATATTTAAATCAGGACATTAACTTGAAAATATGCAGTTTTGTTTGATAAATAATTTGAGGGATTATCCTAAAAATAAAGTGAAATTATTTTTCTACATATGTTTAAAAGATTAAATGGTTCAGTAAGATTTTGCACATTGTACTTCAATCTATCTTTGGAAATATAAAAGTATTCTATGAAATGGCAACCATTTTTATTCCATTTGTCAAAAAATTAATACTATTTTTCAAGTATTTTCCCTCTCCTTAGCTTTAAATTACCTCTCCTCATTTTTTAAAAATATTTTATTTATTTATTTTTAGAGAGAGAGGGAGGGAGGAAGAGAAGGAGAGAAACATTAATGTGTAGTTGCCTCTCAAGCACCGCCTACTGGGGACCAGGCATGTGCTCTGACTGGGAATCCAATGGGCGACCTTTTGGTTCGCAGTCCAGTGCTCAATCCACTGAACCACACCAGCCACAGCCCCGCCTCTAATTTTCTTTTATTTTTTTATTTTAATTGTTGTTCTTGTACAGTTTTCTGACTTTTACTCCCATCCCAGCCCACTACCCCAACCCTTCCTACCTTCCTCCCATTTCCACCCCTCCCCCCCCCCCCCCAGTTTTTGTCCATGTGTCCTTTATACTTGTTCCTGTAAACCCTTCCCCCTTTCCCCTGAAATTCCCTCTCCTCTGCCCTCTGGTGACAGTCAGCATGTTCTCAATTTCAGTGTCTTTGGTTATATTATGCTTGTTTGTTTGTTTTGTTGTTTAGGTTCCTGTTAAAGGTGAGATCATATGGTATTTGTCTTTCACTGCCTGGCTTATTTCGTTTAGCATAATGCTTTCCAGGTCCATCCATGCTGTTGCAAAGGGTAGGAGCTCCTTCTTTCTTTCTGCTGCATAGAATTCCATTGTGTAAATGTACCACAGTTTTTTGATCCATTCATGTACTGATGGGAATCTAGGTTGCTTCCAACACTTGGCTATTGTAAATTGTGCTGCTATGAACATTGGGGTGCATAGGTTCTTTTGGATTGGTGTTTCAGGGTTCTTAGGATATAATCCTAGCAGTGGAATTGCTGGATCAAATGGTAGATCCATTTTTAGTTTTCTTAGAAAAATCCATACTGTTTTCCATAGTGGTTGTATCAGTCTGCAATCCCACCAACAGTGCACTAGGGTCCCCTTTTCTCCACAAACTCTTCAACACTTGTTGTTTGTTGCTTTGCTTATGATGGCCATTCTGACCAGTGTGAAGTGGTATCTCATTGTGGCTTTAATTTGCATCTTTCTGATGCCTAGCAATACTGAGCATCTTTTCATGTGTCTCTGGATCCTCTGTATGTCCTCTTTGGAGAAGTGTCTGTTCAAGTCTTTTGCACATTTTTTAATCGGGTTACTTGTCTCCTCATAGTGGAGTCATGTAAGTTCTTTATGTATTTTGGAGATTAAACTCTTGTCTGAGGTATCATTGGCAAATATGTTTTCCCATACAGTTGGTTCTCTTTTTAATTTAATACTGTTTTCTTTAGCTATGCAGAAGCTTTTTATTTTGATGAGATCCCATTTGTTTATTCTTTCCTTTATGTCCCTTGTTTTAGGGGACATACCAGTAAAAATGTTGCTGTGTGAAATATCTGAGATTTGCCTGACTATGTTCTTTTCTAGGACTTTAATGGTTTTCAATCAAGTCTTTTCTTTTCTTTTTAGAAATATTTAAATAGCAATTTTTGTATCCTCACCACAGGACATCCTTATTGATATCAGAGAGAGAGAGAGAGAGAGAGAGAGAGAGAGAGAGAGAGATTGATGTGAGAGAGAAACATCAATATGTTTCCTTTTATATGCCCGCTGACCTATGATCTGAACTGCAACCTAGGTTTGTGCCCTGATTGGTATTCAAACCCATGACCTGGTGTGTGGGATAATACTCCAACCAACAGAGCCACACAAGTCAAGGTTAAATAGCAATTTTTTAAATCCAAATTGATTTAATTAGCAAGTGGTGATAAGAAACAAATTCAAGAATGAAGGAATGATAGTTTTCTTTTTTTGATAGTCATTAAGATTTTATTAATTTCTTTTTTATTTAAGAGGGTTTTTTTTTAATTTTTGTTCAAGTACATTTGTCTCCATTTTCCCCATACCACTCCCGCCACCCCAGAAATCCTCACATGCCTCCCCTGATCCCACCCTGACATGGTTTTGTCCATCTGTCCTTTATAGTTCTTCCTGAAAACCCTTCACTCTCCCCCTCCATCATCCCCTCTCACCTCCCCTCTGGTTACTGTCAGTTTATTCTTAATTTCAATGTCTCTGGTTATATTTTGCTTGCTTGTTTGTCTTGTTGATTAGGTTCCACTTAAAGGTGAAATGTGGTATCTATGTTTCACTGCCTGGCTTGTTTCCCTTAGCATAATGCTCTCCAGTTCCATCCATGCTGTCGCAAAGGGTAGGATCTCCTTCTTTCTTACTACTGAGTAGTATTGCATTGCATAAATGTGCCATAGTCTTTGGATCCATTGATTTATTGATTGTTTGTTGATTTTTTTTTTTATGATGGCCATTCTGACTGGTGTGAAGTGGTATCTCATTGTGGTTTTAATTTGCCTCTCTCTGATGGTTAGTGATGCTGAGCATCTTTTCGTATGTCTCTGGGCCCTCCATATGTCCTCCTTGATGAAAAGTTTGTTCAAGTCCTTTGCCCATTTTTTAAATTGGGTTGTTTGTCTTCCTGGAGTAGAGTCATGTGAGCTCTTTATATATTTTGTAGATCAAACCCTTGTCCGAGATATCATTGGCCTGTTTTCCCATATAATTGGTTCTCTTTTTATTTTAATGCTGTTTTCTTTAGCCATGTGGAAGTGTTTTATTTTGATGAGGCCTCATTTGTTTATTTTTTTCTTTAATGTTCCTTGCTCTAGCGGATATATCAGTGAAAATATTGCTGTGTGGATTACCTGAGATGTCCCTGCCTATGTTCTCCTCTAGGATTTTTATGGTGTCACAACTTATACTTGTCCTTTATCCACCTTGAATTTATTTTTGTGTATGGGGTAAGTTGGTGATCCAGTTTCATTTTTTTTTCATGTATTTGTTCACATCTCCAAACACCAATGTTGAAGAGACTATTTTCACTCCATTTTATGCCTCTGCCCCCTTTGTAGAATATTAATTGACTGTAGAGACTTGGGTTTATTTCCAGGCTCTTTGTTCTGTTCCGTTGGTCTGTGTGTCTATTGCTGTGCCAGTACTAGGCTGTTTCGATTACAGTGGCCTTGTAAAAGTTTGATATTAGGTATTGTGATCCCTCATACATTGTTCTTCTGTCTCAAAATTGCAGCAGCTATTTGGGGTCACTTATGGTTCTATATAAATTTTTGAAATGTTTGTTCTGTATCTGTGAAATATGTCATTGGCACTTTAATGGAGGTCGTGTTGAATCTATAAATTGCTTTAGGTATTATGGACATTTCAATGATATTAATTTTTCCTATCCATGAACATAGTACTTTAAATCTCATAGAATACTTTCCCTCTGTCTTAATCCTCTTGCCTTTCCCCCTGCAACTGATCACATACAAGAGTAGGTGGGAGATATGAACACCAATGTTCCTGCTGGAAGAGAAACAAAGGAACCACCAACAGATAATAAAGGAATATGGCAGAACAGTGAGTGGAAGCCATGCTAATTCCTCTTGGGACCAATCTGGAATTACAACTAAACTGTGGAGAAATTACGCAAAACAGACAACTGAACAATAGTGAGAGAGAAGCCTTATAACCTCAGACAGAAGAATCAGCTTCAGCACAATGTGCCCTAACCTGCACAACAGCATACAAGACATGGTGGGTGGACTGACCCTCAGTCCATCAGCTGGAGTGAAGGACCCACCAAAGAAAAACTCAACAACAATCAAAACCCAAATACATCCAGAGAGCCAACATAAATGTCATCCCAAGAGCAGAAAGTTCAGGAGATCAAGGAGACCTCACCACTGAATCTCACATGTCTCCTACCATAGAATTTCATACCACAAACTCAGAGAGTCAGAACAGATCAATTTGAGAAGCAGATGCTAACAAGAAGAGTCTCACAAATAATGAGAAGACAAAGAAACAAACCCCAAACAAAAGGAAAGGAGGAATTCTCGGGAAGAATACTAAATGAAGTAGAAGCAAGTCAATTATCAGGTCTTGATTTCAAAGCAATGGTTATAAGGAAGCTCATTGAGCTCACTGAGAATTACCAAAAACTACAGGGAAACTATGATGAGCTCACTGCAAATTATATCAACATGAAAAAGGAAATAGAAACTATCAACAAGGGCCAAGAGGAAATGAAGAATGCAATTTCTGAATTGAAGAACACAGCAGAAGGAATCAAAAGCAGGCTAGATGAAGCAGAGGATCAAATCAGCTAGCTGGAGGACAAAGTAGAGAAGTTTTTATTTACAATAATATTTATCTCAAAGTACTGAGTAAAGTTAGGTTAAAGTACTTAACTTTAAGATGCTGAGCTATCTTTCTAAGATTTTTCAAACTACTTTTTTGCTGTTCCTTCTGATTTATTCCCTTTCCTTTTGGGTTTATCAATTTATTTATTGTCATATTCTTTTTCATATGTCTATTATTCCATATAACATATTTGCAGTACTTACTATCCTATGTTAGATATAACTTTGATTTTACTTTGCTCTATTCTGTGCTTAGAAGCAAGAAAGCAAAACAAACAACTAACAATAGTGAGAGAGAAACTTTCATCATTAGTGAGGACTAATAGAACTATTTGATCACTGTTTTTGAAAGACACCTCCAGAAGCCATACCTGGTAGGGTTGCTTGAACCTTACATGAGTAAAGTAATGCTTATGGCACTCTGCATGCTTAGGGAACAAAGAAAGAACATGGTGTCTATAAATTCACAGTTAATGTACATATGTATCTGGGATTAAAGAAGTTTCATCCTTCAGGAGAGAGATTTCAGTCAGAAAGATAACAAGGAAAAATTTTAAATGGCATTATGAAATCATCAATATACAACTAATAAAAGAGAAGCTAATACAATAGAGTGCTAGGAGTGGAAAAGGCACAAAAGGAAAAATAATTTATGTTATAATCCTATGGAAGAAAAATTCTAAACATTGACTTTTTTTGAGACCAAAGTAATGGTTTCACATGTAATTGAGCTTTCAATTTTGAGCGGCTCAAAAATAAAAGCTATACTTCCTTTCTATAAAAAGAAAAGGCATTTCCTTTGATATATAAATATAGTGATTATCATTTTAGGCTATTGAATATTTTTATATAATGAAAGTGTGTTAACCAAATGTAGATGGTCTGGTTTTAGCTTGGGATGTAGAAAACTGCAAAGAACCTTTTTCCACCCTTATAGTAACAACAAAAAACATGGAACAAATACAAATTCCCAACTTCTCTTGGACCTGCTGAGAAATAAAGTCACAGGGCTAGTACTATGGGCTAGCAAGAAAATATCAATATAGGGAGAATTTGTACCCACTTCTATGTTCCATGCTCTTCTCTATAGTCCTCACTGGATATTCACATGAAATTATTGGCAAAACTCCAGAGAAAGTGTCCCTTGAATGAAAAGTCCAAAGAAGAGAACAATAGCTGCTATAGGAAAGACACAGATCTCCATCCAGATTCTTCCTTCTATTATTCATACAGAACAGAGACCTAAAATATTGAGGTAAGCAAAACACACTGATGAAAACCTGTTGTAGCTGGGGGAGGGAGGGAATAGAAATAAAACCCTTTATTCCTGGGACAGGAATTAAATTATATTTACTTAAATTAGATTACATTATATCTACTATTAAGGTGTTATCAAAATGATTATTATTTACTCTATTCTGGCTTCTACAACAAGAATACTTTAGACTGGGTAGCTTAAATTTATTTCTGAAAGCTCTGGAGACTACTGCGAAGTCAAAGATACGGCATCATTTGATTTGGTGTCTGATGAGAGGCCAGTTCCTGGTTCATGGGTAGCTGGCTTTTCCTTGTGTCCTCACATAGCAGAAGGGGTGAAGGATCTCTCTAGATTTCCTTTTATAATGGCGCTAATGCCATTCATGAAAGCTTTGCCCTCATGACCTAATTATCTTTTGAAGGCCCTGTCTCCAGGTGTTATACCATTAAGGATTAGACTTTAACATACAAATTTTTAGGAAATATAAACACTTACTCTATAGCAGTCATATAACAATATACAAGGTCTGTCCAGCCATTGTTAATAAAACAAGAACAGTTCATGACATGAATGTAACCTGGAAGCTAAGGAGAGTGAACTGGAATGCACATGAGTGAACAATGATGACTTCATGGTACTAATCAGTGGGGGTGGTAGACACTATTGAGTGAGCATCTGTATTGTGTAACTGTCACATTCAAAATGACTGAGTAGAGCAATGGATCTGCATCATATTTTGTGTGAAGCTTGAACATTCCACAACAGGAACTATTTGGATGATTCAGAAGTCTGCAGTCATGGGCAACTGGTGATACACAGCTTCATCATGGCAACACGCCTGCTCATGCATTTTGCCTTGTGCAGAGTTTTTTGGTGAAACATCAGATCACCCAGGTGTCTCAGGCCTCCTGCAGCCCCGATTTGGCACCCTGTGAATTCTGGCTTTTTCCAAAAACTAAAATCACCTTTGAAAGGGAAAAGATTTCAGGCCTTAGATGAGATTTGGGAAAATATGATGGGGCAGATGATGGTGATTGTGAGAACTGCATGAGGTCCTAAAGTTCCTACCTTGAAGGGGACTGAGGCGTCATTGTCCTATGTATAATGTTTCTTGTACCTTTCATCTTCTTCAGTAAGTATCTCTATTTTTCATAGTACATCACTGGATAACTTCTGGACAGACCTCTTATTTGTAGTTTATGCCTCTTGCCTCTATACTATTTTGTATATATTAATTTTGGGGTGTGTATAGGTATATATTTATATGTCAATACTATTTTATAATGGGTTTTAAAAATTAATGATATAACAGACTTCCAGCCAAGATGGAGCATAGGTAGATACACTGCACCTCTTCACACAACCAAAATAAGGACAACAATTTAGAAACAAAAAACAACCAGAACTAATAGCAAATTGAACTGTATGAAAGTCCAACAACCAAGGAGTTAAAGAAGACACATTCATCCAGACCAGTAGGAGGGGTGGAGTCGGGCAGCTGGGGTGGTGACAAAGTGGGCTGGTGGACCCTGGACGCCTAAGGTGGCAGCTGGCAGCTGCAACGAGGCTGCAGAGTGTGGAGCGGGGAATGGCACACAAGGTGGCTCACAGACCAGGCAGTCCCACATTTGAGCACAGGTAAACCAGGTGAAACTGGGGAGTGAGACAGACTGTAACCCAGGGTCCCAGAGTTCGGAAATAAAGCCTCAAATCACTGATTGAAAACACCTGTGGGGGTTGACGTGCCGGGAGAAACTCCCAGCCTCACAGGAGATTTTATTGGAGAGACCCACAAGGTCCTAGAATGCACACAAGCCCACCCACGCAGGAATCAGCACCAGAAGGGCCCAGTTTGCTTGTGGGAAGCAGGGGAAGTGGCTGAAATCCAACAGAGAGCAGAGCAAGTGCCATTGTTCCCTCTGGACCCCTCCCCCACATACAGTGCCACAACCCAGCAATAGGGCTGCCCCACCCTGGTGAGCACCTAAGCCTTTGCCCCTCACTATGTAACAGGCACATCAAGACCAAAAAAAAAAAAAAAAAGGCCCAAACAAAAGAACAAATCAAAGCTCCAGAAATAATACAACTAAGCGACGAAGAGATAGCCAAACTATCAGATGCACAGTTCAAAGCACTGGTAATCAGGATGCTCACAGTATTGGTTGACTTTGGTCACAAATTAGATGAGAAAATGAAGGCTATGCTAAGTGAAATAAAGGAAAATATACAGGGAACCAACAGTGATGGGAAGAAAACAGGGACTCAAATCAATGGAGTGGACCAGAAGGAAGTAAGAAACATCCAATCAGAAAATGAAGAAACAAGAATTCAAAAAAATGAGCAGAGGCTTAGGAACCTCCAGGACATCTTTAAATGTTCCAACATATCAATTATAGGGATACCAGAAGGAGAAGATGAAGAGCAACAAGTGGAAAACTTATTTGAACAAATAATAAAGGAGAACTTCCCCATTCTGGCTAAGGATATAGACTTCCAAGAAGCCCAGGAAGCTCAGAGAGTCCCAAAGAAGTTGGACCCAAGGAGGAACATACCAAGGCACATCATAATTACATAAGCCAAGATGAAAGATGAGGAGAGAATCTTAAAATCAGTAAGAGAAAAGGAGACAGTCACCTACAAAGGAGTTCCCATCAGACTGTCAGCTGATTTCTCAAAAGAGACCTTACAGGCAAGAAAGGGCTGGAGAGAAGTATTCCAAGTCATGAAAGGCAAGGATCTACATCCAAGATTGCTCTGTCCAGCAAAGCTTTCGTTTAGGATGGAAGGGCAGATAAAGTGCTTCTTAGATAAGGGCAAGTTAAAGGAGTTCATCATCACCAAGCCCTCATTATATTAAATGTTAAAGGGACTTATCTAAGAAAAAGAAAATAAAAAAAAACATGTACAGTAAAATGACAGCAAACTCACAATTATTAACAACCACACCTAAAACAAAAACAAACTAAGCAAACAGCTAGAACAGGAGCAGAACTGCAGAAACGGAGATCATATGGAGGGTTATCAACAGGAGAGTGGGAGGGGCAGAGAGGGGGAAAAGGTACAGAGAATAAATAGCATACATGGTAATTAGAAGATAGACGGGGGGAGGGTAAGAATAGTATGGGAAATGTAGAAGCCAAAGAACTTATAAGTATGACACATGGACATGAATGGACATGGACAGTGGGGGGGAATGTGGGTGGGAGGGGGTGTGCAGGGTATAGGGGAGTGATGGGGGGAAATGTGACAACTATGATAGCATAATCAATAAAATATATTTTAAAAAAATTAATGCTATATCAAAAACTATGCACTTAATATAGTACAGAGGAGAAGCAGGAGCCAATTCTGTTAAATTCTGAATGATCCAGTAATTCATTTGCTATTCAATGCTTCTCTACCTCAGTAAGTATAATATGTATTGCTATATTGTTATAGCCCCTTCTTAACAAAAAGTAGCATATTATTAGTGTAATTTAAAACTATTAAAATGTTCAAAATATTTTAACCTAAATACTAATTTTATATTGTGATCTGCAGTAACTAAAGTTTTCCATTAATTAAGAAACTTTTGCCTGTCCTAAAATTATTCTAAAACATGATGACATTTGAAGTTTGAAAATTGAAGCACTAAGCTTAGTAGAGAAGAAATATTGTGTTCTACCATTATAGTGTAGAATTAAAGGAATGTGATCTTGGTTCCATATTTACCTTTTAAATAATTAGTGAGCTGAGTAAATGAACTGAGTTACTGTCTTTAAGAATTCAGAATAATAATATTCTCTTAGAACTTTGAAAATTTTTGATCATTAAAAAAGCATTTCATCATCAAAATAGTTAATTTTTTCTGTACTTGCTCATACATATTATTGTATATTTTACTTTCTACATATTAATTAATATCTATTAGCACTCACAATGTGCTATATTCTGCCTTTTTAAAGTTTACCAATAGATGATAATATCACTAATGCTATCTAAATTAAAGTCTAGAGTGTTAAAGTAATTATTAGTAATTATATATATATTAGTTGCTATGTATTAGTAATTACTAATATGTTAAAGAAATATATTAGTAATTATATATATAGCTTTTGTAGTTGGGTCGCATTGATCATTGTGGATTTGGAGGGTGAATATAATTTAATCTGTTATGACTTTACTTGAAGATGCAAATAGGTTAAAGGTTTCCAAGTAGAGGGACAATATAAAAAGATACCGTATGAAATTATAAATGGTCCTAGAGATTATCTATTCCAATCGATACATATTACAAATAAATCCTTGAGCGATTAAGTGATTTATCCAGAGTTCAAAGCTTAGTGACCCATTTTTCCTGTTTCTTCTTCCAAGATTCTTTTCTTTCATATTCCTCTCAAGGCATCATGTCCCTCCGCCACCCTAAATGCCATGGAAAATTTTCCTCTTTCAAACTAGGAGTTGATGCCCAAGTAATTCTTGAAAGTTGAATACAAGTGAGTCAGTTGAAGAATGTGAACAGAACAAGCCCAGGGGGAGGAAGCAGCATGGGGAAAGGCATTGCAGGGGCCACAGCAGAGCTTCTTTGGGTGAGTACACAGCTGACAGGGTTCAAGGGTCGGGTGCTCATGCAGCTGAGGTATTTCCTTGCAATGTTGGAAAGGGTCAGTTTTTCTATTAGAGGTCAAATTAAATTCACAAGTATCGCTATTTTTTAATGTTTAGTAGATTTTTCAAAAGACACTAATTTTATTAAAATTTAGAGTTTATTCATTTATACAAGATTCTGTTCAAATAAGCAGCTTTAGATTCTCAGATGCCCTGTAAACTATTTTAAGTTCATTTCTCAATTCATTTATGAAATGGGGTAGGTTTTACTTATGAGCTAATCTTTATATCAAACAATTAGACTGATTAGATCTGAATATGGATCAAATCATTTTTGTTTTTGTTTCTTAAAGAGCAAATAGATCAGATACAACTCCTTTACCACAAGTCAGGAAATTTCATTTTAATTTTCCTTTGAGTATTAAATATATTACTTGGAATCTTCCTTAGAGTACTAAATATATTACTTGGATCCTCAGGGCAAAAATTGTAATTGCAATGCTACATATAAATATTGGTAAATATTATAGTTTTGAAAATTTAAAATACCAGTTAAATAAAATGGATTTATTTCTTATCACACATATAATCTCTCAGTGTGTGTTTGATATTCTTCAGTCCACTAAGAATCCCACTGTAAAGACCCTATATATGTACTCAAATGGCTCCATGTTGGCCTAAAACACTTAATATATAAAATATATCCCTTAACCTGTTCAGCTGGAGACATGTGACTCCTTTTGTTCACAACATGTTGATTTGGTGCATTGCCAAGCCCTTAAAAATGAAAATGTACACCCTATAAAGATACATAATGAAAGATCCTCCAAGAAAAATAAACATTTGAGATTATGATTGGTTTCTAAAAATTAAAATCTATATGAAATAGATATGGGTATATATATGTAAATTCCTTTAAATTGGAAAAATCAGACAAGACTCTTAAAATGCAACTGTATTAGGCCTCAATGTATTAAATCTAAGAAAAGCAGATGTTATCAATCCTAAGTGAAAGGTTTGGTAGTCATTAAAACAAATTTTAAAAAAATGAAGAGATCAAACATTCAAGTATCCCTTTATGCACAATGCAGAAAATACTTGAATTATTGATCCTTGTGGTAGGTATAATTTATTGTGGAAATGGACACGTTAGTTAATTCAATGCTTGAGCATTTTTTTTGTCTGTATTATTCCATGCTCCTCATTCACCCTTCTTTTTTGGATCTGTGAGCTGCTTTTCCACAGGACATCTACAGAGACAGCATACCTATGGCTAGGGTCTGGTGGCCTTAGCATCTGGTTTCCTTAGCAGTAGTGATTGAAACTGGAAATCAATAAAGTGAAATTGATTTTTATACAAATTTCACATGAACCTTGTTTAGATGAATCTTCCATAAATGATCAATTGAGTCTTGGTCTCTTTTCAAACCTGAGAGATGAAAGGTACTATTCTGAGAGACTAAAAATGCACTGAGCAAGTTTTCTGGGAGACCCTCACAGGAACATTGCTTAGTGATCCTTCTGTTTACCTCTCCACTTCTTATAACCTTTGCTAAGTCTCATTTAGAAAATGTTGTAAACTTCTGTAAATGGAACTTTTATTTTCTTAATGTCTGGTTTTGTGGGCTTTATAGCATTAGAAAAATTGGTAGACGTAAGAAATTTACAGAACCTACTTGATTGAGAAACATTATTAATCTCTAGTCAACAGATTGAAGTAAATCCTTATATTACTTTAAGAATCTTTGCCTGTGCTCACTTCACAACACATACTACAAAATCTGGAATGACGCAGAGAAGGTTAGCGTGGCCCCTGCGCAAGGATGACATGCAAATTTGGGAAGCATTACGTGGTTTTTATTGAGTTAATGTTACATGGTTACAGACGAATACTAGAAATGGTGGCGTGATCACACTGTAAGGTGTAAAAATGGCAAATCACTGTATTGTGCACCTGAAACTAATATAACCAATATATGATTGTGTTCTAGTAAATATGTTAATAATATTTGTGTAAGGTATCATTTTTGTCTATGAAATATCAATGTCAGTATCTGAAATTAATAAGATGTCATTTTAATTAAATTGTTAACAATTGCTTTTGTTTCAATATACATGAGAAAGAAAAAATTTCTCATAAATAAATATGCTTTAGACATTGAGATTTTTGATAGAAACTTGCTGATCAGAATTTATTTTACATGTTTAGAGGTAGTTCTGACTTTTGCAGCCTTATCTCTTTAAAATGTTGTTTTGTGCAATATATTATATGTTAGAAAGTATGATATACAGGACTTCTGGCCAAGATGGAGGTGTAGGCGGACACACTGTGCCTCCTCTTACAACCAAAATTAAGGACGGCAAATATTTAGAAACAAGAAAACAAGCAGAACTTATAGAAAATTGAACTGTACGGAAGTCCAACAACCATTCATCCAGACTGGTAAGAGGGGCAGAGTCGCGGCAGGAAAAAGTGGAGGTGCGGACCAGGGAACACAAGCAGCAGTGGCTGGTGGTCCCCAGGCCCACAGGCAGCAGCTGGCAGACCCCGGGCACAGGGGGGCAACTGTGCAGACCCAGTGAGGCTGCACAAGGCGGGTGGCTGACCAGGTGGTCCCACATTCGTGTGCGCAGATGGTCCAGGCAGAGGGGAAGTGGAGGAAGGGACTGAATCCAGGAGAAAGCGGAGCAGGGGCCATTGTTCCCTCTCAGACCCCACCCCCACATACAGTGTCACAACCCAGAGACTGGGCTGCCCCGCCCTGAGTTACACCTAACACTCCACCCCTCACTACATAATAGCTGCAACCAGACTAAAACCAAAACAAAACAAACAAACAAACAAACAAAAAACACCAAAAATGGCTCAAACCAGAGAACAAATGAAAGCTCCAGAGCCAATTCCTCTAAGCAGTGAAGATAGCCAACCTATAGATGCACAATTCAAAGCACTGGTCATCAAAATGCTCACAGAATTGGTTGATTTTGCTCACAAATTAGATGAAAAAAATGCAGGCTACAATACTTGAAATGAAGGAAGATGCATGGGGAACTGACAGAGATGGAAGGAAAACTGGGACTCAAATCAATGGAGTGGACCAGAAGGAAGAAACTAACACCCAAACAGAAAACAAGGAAGAAACAAGAATTCAAAAAAATGAGGAGAGGCTTAGGAAACCTCCGGGACATCGTTAAACGTCCCAACATCCAAATTATAGGGGTCCCAGAAGGGGAAGAAGAAGAGCAACAAGTGGAAAACGTATTTGAACAAATAATAAAGGAGAACTTCCCCAATCTAGCAAAGGGAATAGACTACCAGGACATCCAGGAAGCTCAGAGAGGCCCAAAGAAGTTGGATCCAAGGAGGAACACACCAAGGCACATCGTAATTACATTAGCCAAGATTCAAATGAAGGAGAGAATTCTAGAAGCAGCAAGGGATAAGCGGACAGTCACCTACAAAGGAGTTCCCATCAGACTGTCAGCTGATTTCTCAAAAGAGACCTTATAGGCAAGAAGTGGCTGGAAAGAAATATTTGAAGTCTTGAAAGGCAGGGACCTACATCCAAAATTGCTCTATCCAGCAAAGCTATCATTTAGAATGGAAGAGAAAATAAAGTGCTTCTCAGATAAGGTCAAGTTCAAGGAGTTCATCATCACCAAGCCCTTATTATATGAAATGTTAAAGGGACTTATCTAAGAAAAAGAAGATAAAAATAGGACAGTGAAAAGACAGCAAACTCACAGCTATTAAGAACCACACCTAAAACAAAAGCAAACTAAGCAAACAGCTAGAACAGGAACAGAACCACAGAAATGGAGATCACATGGAGGGTTAGCAACAGGGAAGTGGGAGGAGGAGAGAGGGGGAAAGGTACAGAGAATAAGTAGCATAGATGGTGGGTAGAAAATAGACAGGGGAGGGCAACAATAGTGTGGGAAATGTAGAAGCTAAAGAACTTATGACACATGGACATAAACTAAAGTGGGGGGAATGTGAGTGGGAGGGGGTGTGCAGGGTGGAGGGGAATGATGGGGGAGAAATGGGACAACTGTAATAGAATAATCAATAAAATATATTTAAAAAAAGAAAGTATGCTGGTGTAGCTCAGTGGATTGAGCTCGGGCCTGCGAATCAAAGGATCGCCGTTCGATTCCCAGTCAGGGCACATGCCTGGGTTGCAGGCCAGTTCCCAGCATGGGACACACAAGAGGCAACCATACAGTGATATTTCTCTCCCTCTCTCCTACCCTTCCCCTCTAAAGATAAATAAATAAAAATCTTAAAAAAAAAAAGAAAGTATGATATACAATAACCTTTTTTGGCCAAGCTTTTATTTACTATTATTATTAATGAGAGTGTGTGTCTCTGCCATCATGAAAAGGAATGGCCAAAATAAGCAAAACATTTAAAATAATTACAGAAAAATAATGTGGGGGTCAGGCTGTCAAGATTATAACCTTTTAAAAATTGTATTATTTTTAATTTCTAAAAAATTAACAATATGATTATTCTTCAAATTATGATCTATAGAAGGTTTTCTCTGGTTCTCCAGGATTTAAAAGTTTAGACAGAGTCCTTTCCCTTGTCTTTTCATTCTTACTCTACACTTCATGTTGAGGTCACTGTGGGTAGCCCTGTGGAAGGGTCAAGATGGCAAATGCTCAGGGAAAAAGATAAAAAATGTTTATTTGACTTACTGGTATTACATGAGATACAAAAGTGTTGTTATTCCTTAATAACTAATATTCACCGCCTTTAATAAAATTTTCTCATCATGTTGGTTTGTAAATCTTTAGCAGTGTAGGAAATATACATGAAAATAGCTATTAATGGGTTGTAGTTTATGTAAACTTATATAAATTACATTTATACTTCTTAGTAAGATGAGCATATTTTAGATATGTTCCTTTGAAAAGTCCTAGCAGAGGCTGGTCCTGAGTGGTTGTCAGGAGGGGAGCCGGTGTGTGAGTCCTGCTGGGTATCATTCATCAGGTTACGTGGTTAAAGTTACCTCATTTCATTTCCTTAACACATCTGAAAAATGGTCATTAGCCTCATTTTTAAATGAGAAATCTAAATTTCTTCATGAATGAATGCCTGTATTAGTTTCCTAGGATTGCCATAATGAATTATCAAAAATGTGCTTACAACAACAGAAATTTATTTTTTCATTGTCCTGGAGGTCAGAACCCAGAACATAAGATGTCAGTAGGGTTTGGCACCTTCTGGAGGCTCAAAGGAGAATCTGTTCCTTCCCTGTCACCTGGCCGTTAGCAATTCTTGGCATTGTGGACTCTACTCCAATCTCTGCCTTCATTTCACATCGCCTTCCCTCTGTTTGCCTCTCTGTCTTTTCCTTTTCTGTTTCTTATAAGGACATTGGATTTAGAGCCCACTTTAAATCCAAGATGATGTTATCTCATTTCAAGATCATTAACTTAATTACATCTGTAAAGACCCTATTTCCAAGTAAGGTCACATAATGAACTGGGAGTTACCGCTAGGAAATATATTTTGAGGTTGACTATTCAGCCTGTTCCAATAATGCGATGGCAGTCAGAATTCAAATTCTGTTTTTCTGACCTTGGAGGACAAGTGCTTTTCATTGTTCTGTAACAGCTCAATAAATATGGCCAAGGTTTCATATTAGGCACAACATATACTCTTAACAAAATGACTAAAACACAATCCCTGCTTTGGAAGTGCTTCCACACTAGTAAAATTTAGCTGGCTCTTCAATTTCTAAAAAACTAAATGTCACCTCACTGTGTTTACAGTGATAAATATATTTTAAGCTGCCTAAAGAAATACATTACTATATACAATATTACCCCATAAGTATATTTTCTATCTTGTTTAGACTTTAAAAAATAGCGAAGTGAGAAATTTCAATTAGGTAGAATGGCTTTTAATTATTCTAAGATATAAATGGCAATTGAATATATCTTATTGTATCAGAAAGTTAAATAAATAAATTATAAATAAAATTAATTGTAAGGAAATATTGTTTTCAACGTAAATATAAAACATTAAGTCTTAGTAAATAAGCTCCAAGAAAACTATAAATATTTTGAGTATGAAAACTTATTAGAGAGAGAGAAAGTTATTTGTCATTATGCTATTTATTTCTGAAGGAGACAATTACTGGATTCTAGAAAATTAAATACTTTCAAATATTAGAATACCAATTGTATTTTACGAAGATCATCAACACATATTGAGAAGAATAGTTTTCTGATAGTTATTAAAATGTATTTATATTAATAAATATTGCATACAATGAGAAATCTCTAGTTCATTTTTCTTGTTGATGCTGGGTTTTTCAGTACTTTAGGGAAGAGTGGCTTATAAATGATACTGTGTCACAATTATCCTCTCTTTTAAGTGGTATAGCATGACTTAGCCAGCTTGCATTTTTACCTACATCACAGTAATTACAGATGACCCCAAACAACACTGGGGTTAGGGTACTGACCCCACACAAGTCTACATTTCATGCATAACTTTTGACTCAGCCAAAACTTAACTACTATTGACTGGAAACTTTACCTATAACATAAACGGTCAATTAACAGATATTTTGCATGTTATATGCATTACATAATATATTCTTATAATAAAGTAAGCTAGAGAATAGAAAATGTTATTAAGAACACCATGAGGAAGAGAAAATACATTTACAGTCCTATACTGTGTTTATTGATTCTGTAAGTTTACATCATCTGCTTATAAGATGAATCATCTGTCAGTACCTATATCAATATTGTCTTATAGAAAATACTGTACATGTTATATGCATTACTAATAGTAGACATCAAAAATGAGAAGATAATGTGAAAAGAAATTTGTATTTATAACAGGTATAACAATGTATACACTGCTAACAAAGAAGCAGCAATATGATTGCTTTATGGTAATCGAATGGAATCTATTGTTTCACAGTAGGAAGGAAAGCTCCAAAAATTTTTCAGTATTTTTATTGAAAAATCTGTGTATAAGTGGGCCTGTACTGTTGTTCAATAGTTTGCTTTAAAAGCCACTTGAGTATGCTTCATATTAGGATGGATATTTTATTAAAAATAATTCAAGTTAAAAAAAAAACCTTTAACTTAATGGCTTTCTAGTAACACAAATGAAGATTTGTGTCTGTAAGGACAACACACTCTCAAAGTATTTATATGACAGCATTTCTTTTAAAAATAAAACATTGAAGTAATTCCTCAAATACTTCATTTGAAATTAGGTTGGAATTTATACAAATTTTCAACAGACTTTATAGATGGAAGGGTGAATGTTTCTGTGGAATAAATTCTATACAGATTTTGGAAGAGAAGGAATAGGAGTAGAATGGGGAATGAGGCTTGAAAGATAAGGAAGAAAACAGGTATAGAAAACTGGAAGTCAAAATCTGTATCTTCTTTATGTTTACCATTCTGAAGATAAATGAGTATACTTTTTAATCTCCCTTCCCTATTTCTATCCATCTCCTTTCCTTTGTATTTCTGCCCTTTTATTTACCTCCTTCTCTCATCCCCTCTACCTTCTCTCCTCATGCAGCATGGTGATTGTTAGGTTAAGGTGGAAAACAATTATGCATTAACTCAAAGACATTTTGTAATTAATTCTTAGAATTTTTTCTAGGTTTTCTATCCTTGGTTGATTAAAAACAAGTCAATATAGTCAATTGTCTAATAGATAATACATATAATTAGTAGAGAAGATTAAAAATTAATAGTAACTAATTTGTTTATTAAAATCCTTATCTGATGACTATAGAGATATAGCTACTTTTTTTTTCCAGCAAGTGAAATCTCTATTGACCAAATTTACTATTGTTATCACATGTGTTGATTGATGAGATACTTTTCACTGCACCTGGGAAATAACTTGGCCCAGTTGGGGTGGAAAGTAAGTAAATTAGTAATTATTGTCATGCATATTCAACATATGTTTCAAGGATGCATATATTTCAAGAGAAACATAAATGGGTTGAGATTGCAGTCAAATAGATGTTATCCATTCTCAATGGATGGCCAAAGGTCTGAGGCATTTCAGTATCCTTTAAAAGGAAGCAATAATTGAGGTTCTTGAAGAATGATAGAAATTACTCTTTTCTTTTACAAATCCTAAGATTTTTTTTCATAATACATCTTATAAAGGGAACACAAAATTTTACTTGCAGTCATATCTTGCTTAGATTATACAGCAGTTTTGAATGTGGAACTCACAATGTAATTGACACTTTAAGATAAGCAACTAAAAGGAGTTCAGGCCAAGATGGAGGCATAGGTAGAAACCCTTCGCTTCCTCGCCCAACCAAAAAGAAGATAACAACCAATCCAAAATCAATAAACAACAAGAAATTCCAGAAAATCAAACTGCATGGATCTCCAACAACCAAGGAATTAAAGAAAAAGTCAAACATAACAACCAGACCTGTAAGAACCCATCATGAGGCCATGGACTTCATGGGTGGGGCTAGCTGAGGAAAACCATAGGGAAGAGGTGGACCATGTGGGCTGGGCTGGCTGAAGGTGAAACTGAGATACAGAATGGACTGTGGACTACGGTGGTTGCCTCAGTGGGAGAAACTCCCAGTCTCACAGGAGAGTTTGTTGGAAAGTGGACTAGAGACCAGCAGGGCCCTGCCTGGCCCTTCCCCCACAGGCAACACCACAACACAGAAAGGAGGGTTGTCCTGCCTGGGTGAATACCTAAGGCCCTGCCCCCATACAATTTAACAGATGCACCAAGACAAAGAAATATGACTCAAATAAAAGAGCAGAGCAAAACTTCAGAATGAGAGCTAAGTGATATGGAGATAGCCAACCTATCTGATGAAGAATTTAAAGCCCTGGTAATCAAAATGCTCACAGAACTGGTTGAACTTGGTTGAAAAATGAGAGATACCTGAAATGAAATAAAGCAAAATATTCAGGGAACCAACAGTGACAGCAACGAAACCAGGACTCAAAGCAACAATTTGGAAGGAAAGGAAGAAATCCAACTGAAACAGAATGAAGAAACAAGAATTCAAAAAAGTAAAGAGAGACTTACAAACCTTTGGGACAACCTGAAACATTCCAGTATCAGAATTATCGGGGTGCCAAAAGGAGAAGAACAACAGGAAGAAATTGTAAACTTATTTGAACAAATAATGAAGGAGAACTTCCCCAATCTGGCAAAGGAAGTAGACTTCCAAGAAGCCCAGGTAGCCCAGAGAGTCCCAAAGAAGTTGGACCCAAAGAGGAACACACCAAGGCACATCATCATTAAATAACCCAAGATTAAAGATAAAGAGAGAATCCTAAAAGCATCAGGAGGAAGGGAGAGAGTTACCTACAAAGGGGCGCCCATAAGACTATCAGCTGATATCTCAAAAAAGACCTTAGAGGAAAGATGGGACTGGAAAGAAGTATTCCAAGTCATCAAAGACAAGGACCTACATCCAAGATTACTGGAATTTTAATATAATAGTAAAAGAATACTATAGGTAAATTATGCATACTTTATTCTCATTGTGACATTACCAGCTACATAGTTAATGCTCAGTTAATTTATTAAAATTATATTATTAATGTCTAATGAGAAAACAAAGTACAGAAATCATTATTCCACACTTGGAATTATATTTTTGACCACTAAGTTATATTTAAATAGTCCAAAATAAAATTGAATTTTGTCATATACTATTAGAGACAGTAAATTGAATGATGTTTGCTTCTAAATTTTTATTTCAATTGCTACAATTTAATTCAATTTTGTTCTTTCTTTGATGTAGCAATAAAGTAACAGAATATGCAATAGCTAATCCAATCCTTTAAAATGATACATTTGAAAATAATTATATGCTAAAATATTATGTGTTTACTATGTTGTATGTAATTATACTTACTATAAGAATTAAAAATTATATTATATATGATATATAACTATATACCAAAATATATAATATATAATTTCTAAATAATTAGATACTAAAATATTTATTAGGATATATAGCTGTTTTTACTTATTAAAATTATAGGACTGGGCTTGTATAATTCCCAATTGCACGATATTTATTTCTACATAGAGGAAATTGAGTCACAGAAAAGTCAAATAATTTACCAAGTTCATGTAGCCACTTATTCCAGGAGCTAGCATTTGTACCCATTCAGTTTGTCTAAGTCAAGTATATGTCAAAAGTATGAAAAGTAAAGATATAGATTACTTTGGTTTTAAAAAAAATTAACCTGAGGTGGCAGGAAAAACTCCCAGTCTCACAGGAGAGTCCACTGGAGAGACCCACAGGGTCCTAGAACATATGCAAGCCCACCCACCTGGGAATCAGCACCAGAAGGGCCCAATTTGCTTGTGGGTAATGGGGGTAATGACTGAAGCAGGGTGAGTGACAATAAGCAGCATAGAGATAGCCAACCTATCAGATGCAGAGTTCAAAACATGGTAATCAGAGTGCTCACACATTCTAATATCTGAATCATAGAGATGCTAGAAGGAGAAGAGGAAGACCAAAAAACTGAAAACTTATTTGAAAAAATAATGAAAGAAAACTACCCCAATCTGGCAAAGGAAATAGGTAAGTACAGGAAGGTCAGAGAGTCCCAAAGAACTCAGACTGAAGGAAGAACACATCAAGACACATCATAATTACATTACCCAAGATTAAAAATAAGGAGAGAATCTTAAAAGCAGCAAGAGAAAAGGAGACAGTTACCCACAAAAGAGTTCCCATAAGACTATCAGCTGATTTCTCAAAAGAAACCTTGTAGGCAAGAAGGGGCTGGAAAGAAGTATTCAAAGTCATGAAAGACAAGGACCTACATCCAATATTACTCTGTCCAGAAAAGCTATCATTTAGAATGGAAGGGCAGATAAAGTGCTTCCCAGATAAGGTCAAGTGAAAAGAGTTCATCACCACCAAGCCCTTATTATATGAAATGTTAAAGGGACTTATCTAAGAAAAAGATCAAAACTATGAATAGTAAAAATAACAAACTCACAACCATCAAAAACTAAACCTAAACATACAAAAACAAGCAAGCAAACAACTAGAACAAGAACAGAACAACAGAAATGAAGATCACATGGAAGGTTATCAGCGGGGAGAGGGAGGGGAAGAATGGGGGAAAAGTTACAGGGAATAAGAAGCATAAATAGTAGGTACGAAATAGACAGGGGCGTCAAGAATAGTACTGGCTGTGGAGAATCCAAAGGACTTATATGTACAACCCATGGACATGAACTAAGGGGGTGGGAATGTTGGAATGAGGGGAATGCAGGGTGGAGGGGGAGAAAAGGGAGAAAAAATGGGACAACTACAGTAACAATCAATAAAATATACTTAAATAAAATATAAAAGAAATTTTAAAAATTTAATTGAGGTATAATTAATATAACATTGTAAGTTTCAGATGTACAACATAATTTGATATTTGCATATATTGCAAAATGATCAACACAATAAATCTAGTTAACACCCATCACCATACATAGTATGGATTTTTTCCTTATGATGAAAACTTTTAAGATCTACTCTATTAGCAACTTTCAAATATGCAATACAGTAGTATTACAGTAGCAGTAGTAGTCATTATGCTCTACATTATATCCCCATGACATACTTATTTTATAACTGGAAGTTTGTACCTTTTGCTATTGTATAAGTTATTTATATAATCTGCATATTAATAACCTGTAAGATATATGAGTTACAAATATTTTCTGTCATTGCCTATTGTAGGATGAATTTTCATTTTGTTGGTGGTTTTCTTTTCTGTGCAGGGCTTTATGGTTTGATGTAATTTAGCACAGTTTTTGAAGAGGAATTTTATCTGGTTTCCTATTCCAGTGAGTATATATTATATCTGTGTTTTTACAAAACACATCAATATATTGTTAAGATTCAAGGGCAGAAAAGGCCATGGGACAAGATATTTTCAGAAAACATTAGAGAGGGCAGGTCTTTGCTCTAAAGATGAGGATATCCAGGGAGAAGATAAAATTAAGCAAAGACTGTAAATATTCAGGAAAGATGATGAGGCTTAGAAGCTAAGTCTCATTTAGACTGTGAAGTTCTTGGCTAAAGGGCATGTGTTTATCCTCTGAGAAATTTATTTTTCTTTTATGTTTTCTTGTCTTCTCCTTCAATAAGTGTGTTACATTTGTAATAAAAACTCAGTATGTTTAAAAACTGGAGATAAGGAGACAGCAGGATCAGGCTAGCTGGAGTTAAAGTCGTCTGCTTTTTTGTCTTTATCTAAGTCAAAAGTGTTCTGCTTATAATGGGAAAATGGTTGTGTGTGTGTGTGTGTGTGTGTGTGTGTGTGTGTGTGTGTGTGTGAAGATAGAGAGAGGGAGAGGTGTGTGAGTGGTGTTTGGGGAATGAGAGTTTTCAGGTGTGGTCGAGTAGGGCAAGCAAACCTTTTAGTGCATTTATGCGAGTGGGTGCAGTAATTGTGTCTGAAGTAAGAGGTTTGTTTTTCTGAGTTAAATGTTTTAGAGAATAAACAATTTCAGGCAATGGTAAGGTCTAGGTTGAGCCTGAAAATGGACTGAAGTAGGATCAAAAGGCATGAAGGAAACAGTTCAAGGTTAAATTGGAGAACAGAAAGGTAAATAGAAGGTACAATCCCATGAGATGGAAGCAACAGTTGCCAAAGAACTGAAAACTCGATTGTGTGGTAAAATTCTCAATAGAAACAGGTATGAGCAGACATCAGACCAATGAACATACGTAGAAAACCAAACAAAACAAAATACAATTCTGCCCTGGCTGGTGTAGCTCTGTGGATTGAGCGCGGGCCTGTGAACCAAAGGATCGCGGTTCGATTCCCAGTCAGGGCACATGCCTGGGTTGCAGGCCAGTTCTCAGCATGGGACACATAAGAGGCAACCATACATTGATATTTCTCTCCTTCTCCCTCTCTCCTACCCTTCCCCTCTAAAAATAAATAAATAAATAAATATTTAAAAACAAAACAAAACAAAAAAAAAACAAAATACAATTCTGTTGTACACTTTAAAAGGGAATGTGATATTTAAGAGAAAGTGCTAAAATATTTTAAAGTAAGCAATTTCTGGCACAATGATATTTAATCCAGAACATGACTCAGCAATGTGCATATGAGTTGCATGGACATGGAAAAGGTAGATTAGAAACTATGGGCATATTATGGAAATTAAAGTTGTTCAGAAGGTCTAATGGATGTTGTTGAGAACAGACAAAATTGACATAGAGAAGTAAGTAGGGAATTGATGAAATTGAATGAAAACAGCACAATGACAGCTAATAAAAAAGTTATACTATTAACAGTGATTATGAAATACAGAGGAAAGGGATAGCAAGTAAAAAGAATTGTTAGAGAGGAATATCAGTCTGATCTTGGTGCAGATATCAGAAACTACTTAAAACAAGAAATTATAAAATTGTTGGAAGTGTATCAGAACACAGGTTCAGCTGCCTATCTCCATGAGAGCCAGACCTGTGAAACAGGTGCTGGTGCCGAGGAAAGTGGTTTATTTAAGTGTCAGCCACCTGAGACGGTGGAGGACTCCCATCCCAAAGCCCATCTTAACAGCTCAGTGCAGACAGAGGTTTTATTAGGAGGGAGAGGAAAAGAGGAACAAAGAAGTCAGGAAGTGGGTGGGTGAAAGTTCTCTACGTGTAAGTTAGCACAGTCAGTTCTGCTTATTATCTCAAAACTGGTCCAGCGGAGTTCCAGTTTGTATGGTTGGGAGTCAGCTAGTCTCTGGGAGCCAGAATGTCTGTTTGCTGGAGTCAGCCTCTTTCCCTGAAGGGAGTTCCTGGAATTCTTATACAAATATGGTGATCGTCCATGGGTTACATATTAGTTAACAATTCATGTTTTATAAAATCACTTTTAATAGAAGAGGACAGAGAGGTGGGTTATAGAGGGACTACTTAATTGGAAAACGGGGTCACCTATCATTGCCCGGTCACTCCACCACAGCTGAGATGCAGAGATCAGGAAGCCGCAGGAAAACCATTGTCAACAATCACAGGTGCCCAGAGGCCACACAGGAGAATGTGAGGCCATGTGTTGGAACCTCTGCGTCAGCTACCATTCCTGACGGAGGAAGGATACCCTTGGTCTCTCTTGTGCCTTCCAAATTTTGCTTGCATGCATCTCATTGACAGAGCCTAAAACACATTCAGAAATGTAGTTTCCAGGATGCAGGAATCTTAGATCAAGGAAAGAACAAAGAAGCCGGTGGGAATGGAGGCTGATAGACAAGCCCAGGTAATTTATGAAAATGAGAAATAAGCATCCTGGAGCAAACCAAAATTGCACATTTAAAAACTGTAAAAAGTCCTTTGTTGACCATACACACGTCCAGGTGACTGTGGTAGTATCAAAACATAGAGGAAAATAAACAGCAAGACCTCAGACCTGATTACTTTTCTCAAATACTACCTGACTCAACCAGACTATTGGCAAGTGCTGGGGAGGAGTGTAGTGCAGTAGTTGCAGCACTGGCTATATCATTCCCAAAGCCCAGATGGGAAAATTCAGTCGTGTGTTTTTCAGAGCAGTAGCTTTCCAAGCACAGTGCCCACACCAGCAACAGAAGCACCTGGGACCTGGTTAGATGAGTAATTTCTCAGGACCTACCCCAGGCCCACCGAATCAGAGATTTTAGGGGTGAGTGAGTCCCAGCATTCTGTGTTTTCGCAAACCCTTGAGGTAATTCTGACACATGCTAACGTTTGAGAGCCTTCATGTTAGATGAAAGAACTCTGGTTATAGGCTCCTATTTAAATGTTAAAACTCCTTTATACCCTTAAAATGAGTCATGCACCTAATTAGTTGATACTGCCTGGGACTAAAGCATGATTTTTTCATAATATGTCGTATTTTATAAGTTGTACAAATGTATTGTCTGTGAATTTTCTGACTAAACTGAATTTTAAGAAACACAGAGACTATCATTTGAGAAATTATTTCTTGACTTTATTTAATAAAGGCCCAATATACCTTCCAGTATGCAAAAATAAGTATAGCTGACACTAAATAGCACTTAATATGGTGAAGCATTGCTTTGGGCACATACTTGCACTAACTAACTTAATACTCACCTATAGTATAGCTGTCATTATTATCACCTTTCTATAGATGAGAAAATGAAGGTATGTGACAGAGCTAAGATTTCATAGCTAACTAACTAGTTTAACTCCAAGGTCTGCTATTTGCACTAGACATACTGTAGTAGAAAGAAAGCAGTACTACAAGGGTATTTACATACTCTAGGCACATTTTTAAAAGAAATTGATTTTCTTCTTTTACATGCATGTACAAACTTAGAAAATCATAACTTTCTATAATAATAATAAAAGTTTTAGCTTAACTTTTTCTCCATAAAAGTTTTTAAAAAGTAGATATTAGTCCTCATAATTTTACTGAATTGTGTTACTAAGTTAAAATTGGCTTTAAAATCATACTGCATTAAATAATGTTTGCTTTAAATAAACCATATGCTATTGTGACATCTAATTTTCATTTGGAGACACAGTGATAGATAGAAGTAAAAGAGAAACATAATAGAGACACTTCAAGTCATTGCCAAGTTAGGATCTCAGTATAAACTGCTTTTCCTTAGTCTAAGTTTCATCTTTTCTTGAGGTAATGGCTAATATTGTTGTTTTGACTAAGGAAGAAAGTTTTAAGACTCAGGAAGTCAATAATTCTATTGAATGAGAATTAATGTGTCTTCAGTGTAACCAATTCCAGTGATATCAGTGGGGCCTGATAGAGAAGTATTACAAGCAACATGTGATCACATCTGACCTGTAAGTGCTTCCATTTTCTGTTAACTGCTGTTGTGAACAGCTTTCTGATAATGGGAATTTTTAAAAAGTGGTTTATTAAAATGTCTAGTTTTGGTACCTTCTCATTATTTTAGATAAATTACAACTCTGAATAAGACTTGAAGGCACCATTTTTTAGTGCCAAGGAAATAAAGTAAAGTATGTTCATGGCAGTGAAAATGAAGCTACTATCAGTTCTGTTAGGAAAACAATATATAGAAGCATTAATTGATTTCAGAGAAGAGAGATCTATGCCTCAGGTAGATACTAATTTAATGGTGCTGCTTAAAACATAATTAATTATTCAAACACAAAAATAAATTACTCAAATACTTTTAATAATGATTTCCTTCAGCCCATGCTTAGAGGAACACTAATTAAAAAAACTCAACACTGAATTCTATTTATCAATGAATATGGTAATATTTTCAAAATATTTTCTGAAAGATTTTAACTAAATGACAACTGAAAAAGGAAAGAAGGAAAAATTCTGTTAACCAGTACAATTTATTATTGTAAGAAATGTTTTTCACTAAGAGAACTTTCAAAGTTTTAGATCATGAATGATATGTAGTAGGTTTGGCATGCTAGGTTAGTATTAAGGTTCTTTGATTCAAACCATGCCCCAGCTGTATTTAAGAGATATTCCAGAATTTTACTTTTATCTTTGCTTACATAGGTAATTTCCTGAAGGACTAGGTTTTAAGGAGGGTTTTTAAAATCATAGAGGCTACTCTTTTCACTCTTAAAGTAAAATAGATTATACTTTACTGAGAGTAAATGTTTTCATAGGATATTCTCAGCAATAGTAAGACAAGATGGTTTAACATAGTCCTTGTAATCTGTAACTAATGTGCACAATTTATAGATGGATATTGATAAATATTGTATGACTTAATAATGAAGTGGTATGTAAAGGTTATGCAAAGTATGGAAAAGGTTCTAATTGATTATATAACTGATGCATGGTTCTCTGTCAATATATTCCTTAATATAGGTAGCATATATATTTTTATTACTATTATGTCTACTCTAATAATAAATAATCTTTTCTTCTAAATTTATAATTATGAAAGTTTATTTTTTAAAACTGAAATATTAAAAAAGAAATAGTACATGACTTATCAACTATAATGTAACTGGCATACATTCCAGCAGATAAAAATATATTCACCCTATAAACATTTTGACATTGAGTTTATAAGAACAAATAATTTCTAATTTCCCTCATGAAATACATGGGTCCAGATGGAACTGTTACTTATATTTATATATTAAGAAGCATTTTATAAAACAGAACTGAAAGCTATATTAAGAAGGAATTTGTGCTATCTTATGGATGAGAAATGAAATGTGTTTTACTCTATGCAAGTCTGTGACCTTTATGGGCAGTTGTCTTACCTCTTTCAGACTGATACAGTACATTCACAGACGGCATCTCATTCACTGATAGTTGGAAATCAATTGAAAGTAAAGAACCAAAGCTTAAATTGTAGCACACTCAGAACAAAAACTGAACTGGAAGAAAATGGGGCCACCTATAATGAAGCAAGCAGGGTTTTGTGAGCAGTGAAAATCAATGGGACAAAAATGGACCCCTTTCCGCCCATTGATTTGTTTTTCTTTTGCTTGTTTCTTAGAGCTGGACTCAATTACTCAATTTTTCTGATTCTTTTCTCCTTCCTCTTTTTTTCCTTTCCTCTTCCTTCCTCTCCCTTCCCTTCATGTTGTCATGGAACATAAGACTTAATAACAGGTTTCCCACAAAAGACAGCAATGTCCTTGTAACCCCCAAGAGTGAATCACCAAATTCTGAGCACATATTATTGAACAGCTAAACTGGTAGCTTCATTTGGATATAGTTGTTATTATCTAAAATTCATGGGGGGTTACAATGAAACACTCAATATTCACCTTTGAATGTATTCCTCCCTGTGCTTCCCCTCAGTAAATGGCAATTGTTTTTTAAACCAAAAAACATAGGAAACCTCTTTGATTCTTCTTTTCCCCTCAACCCAGCATTCATTTAAGTAACAAATCCTGTTAGCGCTCCCTTCAAAGGGCATTCTAAGTTCTCCTGTGTATGTTTGTTTCTGCTGCAACCAACTTAGTCCAAGTCAACACCATTTCTTATTTCCACAGTTGCTTCCTGACCGATCATCTATTTTTCAGCATTGTAATCTCCAAAGGGAAGGGGAATGATATTTAAAAAAACATAAATCAGGGCAGATAAGCCTTCTACATAAACTGTCTATTTGAAATTCTCCACTGGCATATTTGTTGTGATATAAATCCAAACTTTTTGTCATGGCTTAAAGGGCCCTATCATTCTGGCCTGTCCTTTATTGTTTTCCAAATTCCAAATACTTTCATTCCTCTCTGCCACCACACTCCGGTCCTGACTGCTACACTTGCTCAGGCCTTACAATTCTGCAATGGTTCTCCCGTCTGCCCAGGATGATTTCCCCCCAGATCATTTTCATCATTTGAGTATCAGCTCAAATTATACTATTTTTCACAACATTTATCAATATCTGAAATTATGGTATCAAATTATTTAATTCTTTGTTTATTGATCTGTTTATTTAGCTCAATAAAAAAAGACTTTCTGGATTATTCATCATCATATATTCACTTCTACAACAGTACGTAGTAATTCCTCAATAATTATCACTTAATAAATGACCATAAACTGTGTTCCAATCTCACAGTTTATCAGTATACAAAATTTAAAGCAACCACTGAAAGTCACCTTGGGCATTGTGAGAAGACATATAATGATTCCAATGATCTAATGAGTGTTAAGAATGATGCCTAGTCACTTGAATGCATGGTACATTTATAATTTATTTATTAGGGACTTTCGAAATTGATATCCAAAGCACTCATATGAAGTTAAATGGATAATTTAGTCATTACTACTGATTTAGGGATTCGTGGTGATGGATGTTGTACCAATATTGTGTTTAAAGAAAATTCTACCAAATCCACGCCACAGGCAAGGGGAGCCTAAGGAAGCATGACAATTAAACATAGTGTGATATCTGGGATGAGATACTAGGACAGAAAAAGAGCATTACATAAAAACTAAGAATGTCTAAGTAAATTATAGACTAATTGAAAAATAAAGTATGAACTGTAAATATTTAGTTAATATTCCATCAATATTTGTTTTATTACTTGTGATAATTATACATTACTATAAAATGTTAATAAGAGGGGAAACTGAGGGAAGGGCTGGGATCAGGGGTGTATGGGAACTCTCCATACTATGTGCTGGAATTTTCTTTTCTTAAAGTCTATTAATAAAAAAAAAATCAGCAGGGCGAGGCAAACAGTTCCAGCCAGGTTGATGGAATCTCAGATATGGTGCCTATGTGTGGCCTGTGTGAGGGCAGGGCTCGGAAAAGGAACAATGGCCTCTGCCAGCACTTCTGTCAGGGAAAAAGTGCCTCCCAGCTCTCACCTTGATGCCAGACAATTCAGTTCTTCCCTATATGTCTCTGATGCCTTTCAATCTGCTGCCCCTATGCTGGAGCTCAGAGGAAGTGAGTCTGAGTAAGTCTCTGCGTGGGTGCTTTAAGAGGAATTGCCTGGAATTTCAGCAGTTTCTCTCTTCCACAGCCTTAAACCCTGATCGTTTTTATAGCCAGAAATTATGGAGAATCACCTTCCTTGCACTGAAACCCTGGGCTGTAGGGCCTGATTGTGGGGCTGACACCCTTCGCTCCTGAGATATCCCTCCTGATATTTATCTGCCACACATGAGTGTTGGGACTAGTCTATTCTGTTTCTCTACCCCTCCTACTAGGCTCAATGCGGTTTCTTCTTTAATTCTATAGTGGTAGAACTTCCATTCAGCTCAATTTCTGATGGTTGTGAGTGATGTTTGTTTTATAGTTTTGTTTAATTTTTATGTGGTTGTGCAAGAAGGCAAGCCTTGTTTACCTACATAACCATCTTGACTGGAAGTCAACCTGACTTATCCTGTTTGCCCCACACTAGTGACTCCTGTGCCCCCACCCTACCCAACTTTCAAGATCACTCGAGCTGTTTCCATTGGCATTTCCATATGAATGGCTCATCTTGGGCCCGTGCTTCAGATTTTCCACAATTCTCTCAAACAAGTAGCATCTGGCTTCAGCGAGCCCCATACTTCTTGTTAAGTTGGCTCAGGCCCAGCATCAGCCAGCCTTCACATCTTGGCCTTGCCTGGGCACCTCCAAGCTATCTGCAGATCACTTTGTAGCTAATGTGGTGTGACCACAGACAGAACACAAGTGGTGGCTGACCTGGTATGTATGTGCCAACAGCAACCAAGACTCAATTGCAATAGGAAGGTCTACACAGCTCACACTATGGGTGCACCTTGAGTACCCAGCGTGGGTAATAGGGGAAGCTGTGCCACTGAACCCTACAGGACACCTACTACATTAGGCCACTGTATCAAGCCTGGGAGACATAGTAGTTTTAGTTCAAAACACTGCTTATAAAGATACTCAAGGAACTTAGTGAGAATCTCAACAGTGTAAAAAAGATCCAGTCAAAAATGAAGGATACACTAATTGAAATAAAGAATAATTTACAGGGAATCAAGAGAAGAATGGGTGAAGCTGAGAATCAAATCATTGCTTTGGAATATGAGAAAGCAAAAAACAACCTATCAAAATAGCAAGAAGAAAAACATAATCTAAAAATACGAGGATAGTGTAAGGAGCCTCTGGGACAACTTCAAGTACACCAACATTCACATCACAGAAGTGCCAGAAGAAGAGAGAAAGAAATTAGAAAACTACTTGAAAAAAAATAATGGAAGAAACTTCCCTAACTTGGTGAAGGAAATAGACATACAAGTACAGGAAGCACAAAGTCCAAAACAAGATGAACCCAAAGAGGCCCATTCCAAGGCACATGATAATTAAAATGCCCAATGTTGAATACAAATGTTTTTAAAAGTAAATGTTAGCCCTGGCTGGTGTGGTTCAATGGATTGAGTGCCAGCCTGCGCAACAATACGTCTGGTGGTTTGATTCCCAGTCAGGGCACATGCCTGGGTTACAGGCCAGGTCCCTACTATGAGGCACATGAGAGGCAACCATTGATGTTTCTCTCCCTTTCTTTCTCCCTTGCTTACCCCTCTCTAAAAATAAATAAATAAAATGTTTTAAAAAATATAAAAATAAAGTAAATGTTAGAAGCAGCAAGAGAAAAGCAGTCAGTTACCTACAAGGGAGCCCCCATAAGACTGTCAGCTGAGTTCTCAAAATAAACTTTGCAGGCTATAAGGGATTAGCAAGAAAAAAATCAAAGTAAGGAAAAGCAAGGACCTACAACCAAGATTACTCTACCCAGAAAAGCTATCATTTAGAATTGAAGGACATATAAAGAACTTCCCAGACAAGAAAAAGCTAAAGGAGTTTAACATCACCAAACCAGCATTATATGAAATGTTAAAGGGTCTTTTTTAAGAAAAAGAAAAAGATAAATATGAACAATAAAATGTCAATAAGTACATATCTATCAACATTTGAATCTTAAAACAAAATAAACAAGCACAACAGAAACAAAACTATAGATAAGGAGAGTGTTTTGATGGTAGACAGATGGGAGGAGTGTTGAGGGAATATGTGAAAAAGGAAGGGATTAGCAAGTACAATTTGGTAGTTATAGAATAGTCATGGGAATGTAAAGCACAGATTAGGGACTAGAGTAGTGAAAGAATTTATATGCATGATCAATGGACCTAGACAATGGTGTGGAGATTGCCTGAGGGAGTGGGGCGGGGCTGGGTGGAGGAGAAGGGGAAAATTTTGGAACAACTGTAATAGCATAAATAGTAAATTTTAATTAAAAAGTAAACAAAAAACTATCCTTAGTGACTAAAAAAAATTCAATCTCTCTCTCTCTCTCTCTCTCTCTCTCTCTTTCTCTCTCTCTCTCTCTCACACACACACACACACACACACACACACACACACACACTGAGAATAGCAATGAAATGAAGGAAAAATATCCCCTTTGTAAATATTGTGGTAGTGCTATTCTTTAGTCAACTCTTGTATATTAAGCCATCTTTTGCTATTTTAGAGAAGCAAACTTTTATTAATGATTTTGCCAAATACATTCTGTTTCAAATTGCTTAATGTTCTGCCCTGGCTGGTTTGGCTCAGTTGGTAGGAGCATCCTTTGAAGCTTGAAAGGTCATGAGTTCAATGTTGCAGTTTCAGTCCCTCGTGTGGTGCATGTGAAAAGGGAACCAATTGATGTTTTTCTCTCACACTGATCTCTGCCTGCCTGTCTGTCTGTCTGTCTCTCCCTCTCTTCACCTTCCTGATTCTCTGAAAAAAATAAAAAAATATATACTTGGGTGAGGATAAAAAATAATTGTTTAATGTTCTGAAGAATAAATTGGTTTACCAACGCGGGCTATATTAGTCTGGGTTCTTCAGAGAAACCAGTAGGAAATAAATATACATATATTTGATATTTATTTATCATATATATATATGAGGTCTTCCCAGAAAAAGCCCAGCCACTGTTTGCACGACATTGATATAACCTGGCAGTCAAGAAGATTGGACTAGAATGCACATGTGTGATCAAGGATGACTTCACTTTACTAGTCAGTGGCAACAGTAGATTCCGTTGAGTGAGCATGTGTGGCCATTGCATTTAAAATGACTGAGCAAGTAGAACAACTAATCTGCATCAAATTTTGCGTGAAGCTTGAACATTCATCCACAGAAACTAGTCCGATGATTCAGATGGCTGCAGCAACAGGCAACTGGTTATTGGCAGCTTCATCATGGCAACACGCCCTCACACATCATGTCTTGTGTGGAGTTTTGTGGTGAAACATCAAATCACCCAGGTGACTCAGCCCCTCTACAATCCAGATTTGGTGCCCTGAAACTTCTGGCTTTTCCCAAAACTAAAATCACCTTTGAAAGGTGAAAAGGATTTTGAAGGCTTCAGACTGTTGATGGGATTTGGAAAAATATGATGGGGCAACTGATAGCAACTAGAACTGTGTGAGGACCCAAGGTGCCTACTTTGAAGGGGACTGAGAAGTCACTGACCTAGGTACGATGTTTCCTGTATCTTATATCTGCTTCAGTAAATGTCTCTATTTTTCATATTACATGGCTGGATACCTTCTGGACAAACCTCATGTATATTTATCTGTCACAATTTATTCTAAGGAATTGGCTTATATGATTATGGAGGCTGAGAATTCCCATCATTTAAATTCTTCAAGCTAGAGACCCAAGAGAGTTGATGGTATACAGTATTAGTTCACCCTTATCTGTAAGGGACATGTTATAAGATCTCTAGTGGATGCCTGAAATTGAAAAGAATACAGAACCCTATATAAACCAAGTTCTTTCTTATGTATACACACATCTATGATCAAGTTTAATTTATAAATTATTGATAGGTACAGTAAGAGATTAACAATAATTATTAATAATTGAGCAATTATAACAATAACTGTAATAAAAGTATGTGAACATTGTTTCTCTCTCTCAAAATATCTTATTGTAGTATACTCACCTTTTTACTTAAAAGAAGCACTTAACAGCTGGCTTGTCTTTGCCATATCCAAAAGTATTAGATACATTGGCTAACTTTAATTTTACCAGGCTAACACCAACCATCTGGCATAATATCCATACCTACATTTTGTGAGCTACTTCCCTTGATTCATCATTTCATGCATCCTGGATCATCAAAAACATCTAACCTTAGCAATCCAATATTGTTTCAAAGATTTAATAATCTAGTTTAATTTGCACATTTTCACACATCAGGTACTTTCCTTTTTTCATAATGGAGGGCAGCCAGAATTTAATTAGATCACAGAGTTCACACCACAGGATATACAGTCTTTTAATTAGTAGCATATATTGTTTCAGACACAACCATTAACATTATGAACAAATCACACAGAAGCCCAAAGTGTTACTGGAAACATTTTTATTTACTATTTATTGTTTTCATTTATAAAAGTTCATCTGCCGTCTAAGTTATTAGGAGGATATAAAAATAATGTTATTTAAATAAAATGTCTTCTAACACTAAGACAAAAGTAGAAAATACAATTACATTGTGAAATGTATGTGTTTCTTAAGACTTTTTTCTCAGTTGTGGAAATCAAATTTCTGTCATTTTCTTCCTTTTAGGCTATCTTAATTTTTCTTTGTTTCAATGAGTCATCATGTGTGACATCTGAAACCTCACACACAGGAATATTTTGAATCTTCTTTCAAAAAATAAAGAGAAAGATTAAAAATTTCTGCCCAATTATCATTTTGAATGTCTTGTTTCCCTATGGTATTCCTTCTTTTCAATTTATTAGACTGTAGGCTTATTCAAAAGTTGTTTTTACGTGTAGAGCAAAGCTATCACATTTTAGCATTCCATTCGTTTTTATAAAAGGCAAAAAAGGTTTTTAACTGAAGTTCTTAAACATTTCTATAACTAACATAAAATGAATGTAACAGTAAACAGAATTCATTTGAGATGCAACATTATTTATAGAAAAGTTCAAAAGGCACCATCTGCAATTATAAAATGCAGAAATTTCATCAGTTATGTGTATTATTGCAAATATTCACATTCTCAACTGGGAATTTAGTGTAAAACATTAAATTACAAAATATTTAAGAACAATGTTACGTAGACATGACTACAACAATGTTATCAGTATATGAGGCGTCATGTAAACTACTTTGCAAACTGTATTGGTTTATTTATTTTTAGTCTACTGCTTATTAATAATTTGAAAGTGGACCATTTGTATTATTTTCTGGTTTGTTTTATTTTTTGAGGAGGGAGTAGAAAAATATTTAAAGAAATATAACAATGAAAAATTGATAACTACACTATTTTACAACTTGAATTTTTCTTTTTTAAAGTTTTTTCCACATTTGTTATTGTTCATGGCTGCCTATTATTAACTGGAAGTGTTTACTGATAAGATAAATAGTCAATTAACATGTATTTTACGTTATATGAATTACATACTGTGTTCTTACCATAAACTAGAGAAACATGTGATTAAGAAAATCATAAGGAAGAGAAATATATGTCCAGTATTTATTGAAAAAATCACATATAAGAAGACCTAGACAGTTGTTCAAGGATTATCTATGTATTTTCTAAGGAACCCTACAACTGGGTTCATTCAAACTTGTATAAAAATAAAAAAAAAAACAGTTAAACTAAAATGCTTATCAATTTCTAAAATATCAGTATTTCACTATATTCAAAGTTTTAGAAAAAATTTAGCGTTTCACTATTCCTGCCATTTTGCAAGTAATAGATACCTAATACTATATCGCAACTGTTAATTTTGTTTGTTTAAAGTTACAGAACTTTCAGTTAGCTAAATTGTTTTTCTTTTTCTTTTTATTACTGTTGTAATATAAGGAAGATGTCATGCTTTATTATTGTTTATGATATCACTGTTACCTAGAGAATATTCAAAACAATTTTAATAGTAATTAGGAGAAATTTCAATTATTCTTGGCTGAAGTAATTTATGACTAAAGATATTTCTTTTGGTATGGCATTCTATTCAAATGTCATCCATACATAAGAACCACAACAACCTATTATTTTTAAATGAATATATTAGAAACAAAATGTCTTATGAAAGAGTACAGTGTTTTATCCAACATATATCAACTTTTTATTTTATTTTATTCTAGCTTTACTAAGGTATGATTGAAAAATAAGATTGCATATACATATGTTGCACAATCTGATTTTTTTAAATGTACAATGTGATGATTTCATGTACACATACATTTTGAAATGCAATAGGTTAACACATCCATTTCCCTAGTTGCCTTGTTGTGTGTGTGAGAACACTGAAGTCCACTTCCTTGGCAATATTTCAAGTGTATGTCAACCCTTCATGAAGACTTTTCTGCATAGTGACTTTTCATGAAGCAAAATTAAGAAATTATATAAGGAGGGACTATGAAGAGATCTAGTAGAAACCTAAGTCTTTTTAAACCTTTCTGGTCTCACTTTCCTTTGTTATTTCCTTCCCTTCAAACATCTTTCCTATGATGTCCTTTTTGCTTGATCCCTAAAGGAGTGTAATACATACACACCTGAGCTTAGCTGGGTATATTTAACCTGTCACTGTTATGCTGTTAAATTGTAAGTAAATTGTTAATTTTTTTTTTTTTTTTGCTACAAGTGGACATTTATATATGTTTACCTTGACCTTTCCTACATGAAACATTTTGCTGATGGGTTCTATGCTGTTGTGAAAGCATGGAACCACTTACAATAAGTAGGAGGAATGTGGGAGAGCAATATTGTGTTTACTGGAACGTGAAAGGCTTTAAGCTTTAGAGAACAGAAAAGAATAGTTCCTGGCTGAAGGTCAACTAAGAGAAATTGTGGATGCTCGAATAGAAACTACCATGAAAAGTTATTTTGGTGTAATAGCATTTGCATTGTATTCATTGCAAGTCTTTGTTTAGTATTGTTTGGAACCTCTAAATTCATTAAGAGTACTATCAAAAAATATTGGTTACATATATCCTTTTTAATGATGCCCAAGCATCACTAGCATATTATAATGCTCTCTGTCTTTTAAGTAGCCCTTTAGAGTAAGTACACTGTCCTCTCACATTTTACTTTGATCCAAGGGCTCTGAAATGCTTTTGGCAAGTGAAAAGCTTCTGACTCTTGAACACTCTCTATCTGTAAATGTGAGTGCACTTCATGGCTAAGGTCTTGGGCTTAGGTAATGATCATCCCTGCTGCACAGTGCTGATGCTGTACTAAAATCATAAAGGGAGAGAGTATCGTACTAGATATTAATGGTTTTAGAGTACTTGGAAATATTTAGAAGGATATGTTTCAGAAAAGAGTAGGTAAATCTGTAAGCAATTGGGAGTCAGTGAAAGTCCTTTGCCATTTCCATATAAAGGACATCATAAACACAACATAAGAGTGGAGAGATTTTTATGGACTTTATCTATAAGCAATATTGTCTGGGCCTACTGTGACCTCAGGAGATTAGCAGGAAGTGAAAGAGTATTTGCTTACCCACTGTATCTGGTATGCCACATATTTTCACAGTAGTCATGCTTTAATATTTAACATAGCAGCTCTCCTTTCATTTGTTCAGTCACTCCAAGGTCCAAAAATGCATCCCTGCTATTGCATGAGCATGCACATATTTCAAATCATGCATGTAAAAAAGTTTGAGAATTTCTGGCCTAGGGCATCCAAGTTATCATTAGTCTGTTTTACAAGGAATGTGAATCACATGTTGAGTGGAATGGGGAAAAGATAATTAGCCAATAGTAATAATGCATAGCTAGGTTTATGGTATTAAAATGTATAAGAATATTTTGAAAGCTCAAGGCTTTCTTTAAAATAACCAAGCAAATAAATATGTCATATTAGCAATTTTTTCTATCTAAAAATGGGTTATTTTTAAATCTTACTTTTTGATAAAATGGCAAAAGCATTCCTGAAAAACAACTTAGATCATTTGAGCCCAGTTACAAATGGCAGCTTTTCTCTGCATGCTGGCTCAAACCCTGCGGGAAGGTGAGCAGCCCAGTTTTTAGGACACTAAAGTGTCAGCTGCTCTCGTTTCCATCCTCCGTTCTTCTCAGATACTACACTGTAGCAGTTTACTTCCTCCTTTTTATAGCAACATCTTTGTCAAATATGGCAAGTGAACATTTGTAACCTTTTTCATCCTTTTTAGCTGACTATTCTAATTGTAGGTCTGCTTGTCCAGACATTGGAGTGCTTGTACGTATTCGGTTGGCTTGCTACTTTTTTTCTTCGAATGCAAAGCTGATGTTTTAAACACATCTATTTAAAACGAAACACACAACAACAATAAAAATCTTCAAGGGGGCTACTGGTGATTCTGTAGAAAACTCTGTGTGTGTGTGTGTGTGTGTGTGTGTGTGTGTGAGAGAGAGAGAGAGAGAGAGAGAGAGAGTGAGAGAGAGAGAGAGAGAGAGAGAGAGATCCACACAGATTTCATTAAATAAAAAAAAAATGCAATGCATATCTGTTTGGTAGTATATTGACATTTGCAGAAAATCCTTATCAAAATGTAATGACCCTGAAGGTAGATATTGATTTTCCTTTCTTCTCAGACTTATTTCATTCGTGATATTGACTTTGTCACAAATGAAAGTTTGCTTAAAGTACAGTGTTACAGGTTACAGAGCAATACTACGTGAAAGGCTGGCAGCCCTTTGTACTCTGCAGGGAACAAAGAGGTGCATTGCTAGTGATGATATGTGAAGCCAAAGCCAACCCCCCTTTTTTCTTTCTTTTAAACAATATTTAGATTGGAATTTGATTTATTTTAAGTGTATGTGTTAGACTTTTTAAGTGTCTTGTCAGTGTGAATTTGGATTTGGCACAGGCATAGGTTAGTGCATTAGTTCCCTAGGGCTATGTAACAAATACCACAAACTGGGTAGCTTAACCAACAAAAATTTAATATATCGTCTTCCCGGGGGCTAGAAGTTCAAGATCAAGGTGTAGGCAGAACCATGTTCCTTCTGAAGGCTCTAGGGGAGGACGTATTTGGAGCCTCTCTCCTAACTCCTAACTTCTGATAGATTTTTGTTTGTGGCAGCGTAAGAGATTATTGGGTGTTCTTTCACTTCTCAGCATTTCTACAGGACTCTCTGGGGATTATATGATGGGAGTAGGGGGTGAGAGTCTTTGATCGACTTTCTCTTGAGTAGACTATTTTGTAGCTCTGTAGGGGTAGAAATTAATTTGTAGAAAACTGATAGTAATGCACTGATTCTGGTGATAGTAATGCAAATGAATCTTCTTCAGTAAAGATACATTCATTTCCTCCTTATGGAAAGGATCACCCCAAAGACAAAAATTTATTGCCTTGTAGGATACTAACTGGTTTGCACCTATCAGCAACTCCAATTCAGCATTCCTATTTCTCATATACTCAAGTTCTCTTTTAAACTAATCCTAACATTTGTTTTACTCTGCTTGGGCTTCCATAACAAATACTGTAAACTGGTGACTTAAACAACAAATATTTATTTCTAATGCTTCTGGAAAGCTAGAATTCTAAGATCAGGGTAATAGTATGGTTCAGTTCTTGGTTAGGGACCTCAACCTGATTTTCACATTCAGGGTTCTCACATTCACACAGCCTTCCGTTGGTACCAGCATGGAGAGACAGAGACAGAGACAGAGACAGAGACAGAGAAAGAGAAATGGAGATATTTCATATCTCTTCTTCATTAACTCCATTGTGGCAACTACACCCTTAAGACTTCATCTAAACTTACATACCTCCCAGAGGGCCCACCTGCAGATATTATTTCATTTGAGATTAAGGTTTCAACATGTTAATTTGGGTGGGACACAAACATTCAGTCTATAGGAACATCATACTGGTTGCCTCATTAATGTGTCAAGTGAAATATTTGACATTTTACATTTGAGTTAGAATCATACCTTTTAGTTTTTTGAAAATTTGACATACAGCACTATCAGCCAAGTGAGCACTGATTAGTAGGCTGTGGGACCATTTGTCAAAATACTAATCTCAAGGTCTTGAAATGCATCAGTCATGGACTGTTATTCTATTTGAAAATCTATTACAGCCAACTATTTAAATGCCATAAATATTCTTTTTACTACCATTCATTGCTGCATTTTCCACTTAAGGCCCTATATCCTTTTTTTAATAAGCTAATTTGATAAAAAATTGAATAGATATTCACACCAATTTTACTTCAAGCTACCACAGTCAGGCATCTGTCCCTTCTCACCCTTGCATTACTGAAGGCACTTTGGCAAAGTCCCCTAAAGACTTTCCAATCACCAAATCTGATTAATTTATTTTTGTGTTATTATTGCTAGCTATATCTGAACACACATTTCTCCCTGAGAGAGTGTTTACCCTTGGCTTCCTTGGCTGTTCTCCATCCTGGTTTGTATTCTTTCTATGCCTTATTTCTGGTTCTCCTGTTTAGCTCCTGATCCTCTGCTCACTTGGCTTCAGAGCCTTCCTATAAGGCTGATACAGCTAAGATGCCAAAACCACTTTGGAGATGTTTATTTTAATAATGGCACCTTTCTGTGTCTCTCTGATACACTTCTACAATGTCATGTTATTTGTCCTTCACCCCTTTGAGTCTTAGACCAGTGAAAGTGGCAGACGTGACAACGCAAGTGGTACGGAGTGTTTGCCTTCAGAGACATTGCAGTTTCCATTCTTGCCTCTTGGGATTGTCCCTCCACTCCATCGTAGGAAGAAGGACAGTGTGAAGGATGCAAAGCAAGTGGAGGAAATAAACCAGTGCACAGCCCCAGATCTCTGATTGAAGCCATTTTATATCTTCCATTTTGGCCAGAGTGTTAACTCAATGTAGCTACCTGAGTGAGCCCAGGTGAGATAAGTAGAACTGCCTAGCCAACCCACAGGAAAGTCAAAAATAATAAAACGCTGTGTTAAGCCTCTAAGTTCAAACTTGTTGTTTGGCAATAGATGATTGAGACATAACTTTATTATGAAATCTCCAAATCTCTTTCTTCTCCATACACAGTTGCTTAAAGAATAATCCCCTGATGTTCCAGAGATATTTTAATATCAACATCTTCAAAACCGAATTAACGATATTATAGCTTTTTCTACTCCATAATTCAATGACTGTTTCCCCTGTGATTTCTCCCATGTTAGTGAATGACATTTCTACACACCCAGTTATTAGAGCAAGCAATAAAGAAGTTATCCCTGTTATTTTCTCTTCCCCTACTTTATCTTGTCACCAGGTGGCCAAGATTAATTGGTCCCACCTCCCTAACATCTATCTCCCTGATCTCTACTCTCTTCCCCATTTTCATTGCTTTAACTGGTTCATGTGTATATCTTCTTAGACTTTACACTGTTCTGATGGCCTCTCTTGTTATCTATGGGACTGTATAATTTCTCTTTTGTATTGCAGCAAGATTTTCTCGAATGCAAACTACCCGTACATATTATCATTTTGATAACTGCTTAAAACATCAATAATGACTCATCATTGCCCACAAAATTATTCAACCTTTTTATCAACACAAAGAAGGTTCTCTCAGATCTATCCCAGTCTCCCTCCCTCCTTTACTCCTTCCACTGCGTACTAAGCTGTAGTCACGCTGAGCTCCCTAATGCAGTGACACAGATTTTCTTGGTCTGTATCTGCTCAAGCACCCCACTTTTCCAAGAGTAATTCCTCCTCTCCATTGCATTAAAATGTCCGATTCTTCTTTTTTTATCTTCCTCATACCCAATATCTGTGGCTATTGTACCCAGATCCCTGTATCATAGTTAAGATTTCCCAAGAAGCAAGGCTCCTTAAAGGTGATGATTCAAATGAAAGTGATTTGGTAGCTAAATCTAGAATACTACTGTGGCATAGTGAGACTATTATAGTAAAGAATAACAAATAAATTATTAATATCAAGCTAAATACAACTGTGGGCAACTGCAGCTGAATCCCGTAAAAAAATTCTGGAAAAAAATGTAGAACACAAGCCTCAGAATTATATCTCACAAGGGGTGAGGGAACTATGGTACTTATATACACCGATTTTTATTATAAGATATGAGCTACTGTTAGATGGGTGTGTGTGTGTGTGTGTGTGTGTGTGTGTGCATGCGTGTGTAATTATTTCTCTGGCTTGTCCTGAGGCAGGGACAGAGTGATCTTCTGTGACTACCAATATGGCCGTAGGAAAAAGGGAATCAGGTGAAAGCCATACCTTAAGATGCTGTGGCTCCAGGGATAACAAGAAATGCCAGCTCTGTTATAAAGTCCTTTCCTGCAGAAATATTGCTGTATTTATCATTTCATTTCCAGTGCCTAACTCAGTCACTGCTTGGCAGTATATTGGGATGACACTACCCAATTGTCAATGAATAAGTTATGTAAGTGAAAACCCATTATATCCTAGTAGCTTTCAGTCAGCACATACTGAATATTTACTATATGTCCGCAACTGCCTATGTTCTTCAGAGACATGGAACTACAGTGAAGCAAGTAAACGATGTTAATTCTTTTTAATGTTCAAAATACGAGAGAAAAAACATATCAGTGAACCAACCAACCTAATCAGTAATAATTTTCAAAGGTTAGAAATCAATTAACCTTTCATTGAGCACAACTATAAGCCTACACATTTTCAATTATTTACAACTAAGAGTGCAGCAGAGCAGTTAAGAGAGTAACCTCAGTGCTGGACTGTCTAGATACAGTCACTTGTTTCACTACTTGACCTTGGACAAGTTATCGCCTATCTCTGTTCTGTGAAAGAAGCATAACAGTTTTAAATCATAGGGTTCTGAGGGTCATATAAATTAACGGATTCAAAGAACGTAGAACCATGCCTGGAACACTGTAATCACTCAAGAAGTGTTTCTTAGAGGAGAATGAGCTTATTTTCAAAGATTTCAGGCCTAGATCTGTGTATCAACTACAAGTAAGAACTGTGATTGAGATTTGTTTTATCTGTAAAATTCTGTGACAAGTTTCAAATGTTACCTATAATAGACTAGCATTAATTTAACGTAGAATATACTATGTTTATTCTATGAAATCAATTAGATACATCCTCTTAGATATGCATACTCAAGTTTTAGAACCAGCAGCAGAAGATATCATAAGTAATGAGGAAAACAGGGTAATTGCTCTGAGGTCTTTTATAAATAGCTGCACAATAAGAGGCAGTGTTCATATTAGCAAAGAGACCTTTATCTGTGTTATATTTGTCTGCTATAATTATGCACAGTCATGCTGAATGAAAGCACTGGCCCTGGACCATAGTCTTCTTGGTGTTCCAATCCTGCAGCGCCCAGTTGGAAGTAAGAGCAGAAGGGAAGTAGCTGACAGGTGGGCAAGCAAATGTGCCTCTGGCACCCAGTTCTTGAGAAAACCGAGGAACAGTCACCAAGATTAGAAAACTAATTGGAAAAGGGTTGGCTTGTATAGAACCGTGTTTCCTATTGCTCCTTTAGGACATCTCTCCTTGATTTCCCTTCACATGAGAACTGATACATTTTATATATTTTAGCCAATTTCTGTAAAAATGTTCCATGAGGAAATGTCAAAGTTGCTTAACTCTATAGGCCTGGCTAGACCTAACAGTCGTTGTCTTTTGTTTGGAAACAGTGGGGCATGTGGATTGGTAACAGACTGTTGAATACAGAGGCTTCCTTCCAAAATGTGTCTTCAGCTCCTAGAACTCAGTAGTTCATTCTGCCACTAGAAGATAGACATGCCATTCTCTTGAAAGTGTGGTCAAATCAGTCTTATTTAAGTATAAAGATAAAGGTAGGTTTTATTTTGTTTTTAACTTATTCTGCCTCCAAGGTGGTATTCTATCCTTTGGAGCATTGTTCATGTAAACTTTATGCATCATCTGATTTTATTTTTCCACTTTATAAAAATTTACACAGAAGCCAGTATCTTTTGCTGTAATGATTTATGGCAAAAATAAGTTCAGGAGGTGATAGAAAATGTGAGGAATCCTGAAGAGTGATGAAATTTCTGAAAAGCATCTGCAACCCACAGAGCATATTCCCTCTGGGCACGACCAAGCAGGACAGCACCTCATCTTTCTCTCTGTGTGAAGTTTTTTTTTGTTTTTGTTTGTTTGTTTGTTTGTTTTTAATGAAAACAAAATACTGCAGGGCAATGTGCTCAGTCTGAAGGCTGAGAAAGCAGAGATGTACTCCAAGTCTGGAGGACAGCCGGAAACATAGTAAGGACTCAAGAACTTAGTAAAGGATAAGAGAATCCCACCAATGTGTTTGGAGATTTGGGCAGAAAACAGCACTAAAAAAGATGCCATAAATGAAAATAAAAAGCCTCCGTCTCACTTATGCTGTTTCTTCTGTACAGAAGTGACACACACACTTCTACGAAAGGAAACTATTCTGAGGTCCTACGAGATCCTGGAGGCTTCACACAGGCTCTCATTTGACCCTCACGAAAGTCTGATGTGGTTATGTTCCCCATATTTTACTCATGAGATAACTGAGTCTATGAAATAATTTTTCTCTTCCCCCTTCTCATACTATTGGTAACTGACAGAATCATGATTTAAACACAGGATTTCCCCCAAACTCAAGTTTTCCCCTGTATCCCGTTGTCTATTCGGATCCAGTACATAATTAGGAAAAAATAAGTCATGATATTGTTCTGAATAATTTTAGTGAAAAAATGCATTAGAAAAAAATAACACTTTACTGACTTATACAAATTATTTGCTTTCATTCTATATTAGCATAAAACTATCAATATCAGTGACCCCTAAAATCCTCAGCCAGTTTGAGGGCAGAAAAATATTTTGCTGAAGCATCAGTAGTTCTTCCTCTATCCCCTAAATGTATTGAAGCTGTGGCTGTGGCCCTCAGCACATCAGTCTCCAGGGGTGGGCCACCTGTGATGACCAGTGACTCAGCAGTGGGAGGCTTGGAGGGCACCAGTAGAACAGCCATATGTTTCACTTTCTGTACAAAAAGCTCTGTTGCTTTAACAATACTGACAACCACACTCCTATGGAATGCAGACCATCTTGTTCAGGTTCAAATATCCATTCCTAGTCCAAAGGGAGCAAAGCAGGTTAGGTGCATTGGGTGGGTGCTCTCCCCTAAGGTTGTCTTAGCAGCTCTTGCCCTTCCCTTCTATATTGTCATTGTTGGTGAGTCTCCAGTTGTTTCACTTGTCTGACTGGTCTCCTTCTCAAGCCCATTATTGAAATATGCTGCCACATTGCTAGTCATTGTAGCCCACTCCTCTGCAGAAAACATGTACTTCTTTCTTATGTCAATGTTATGCTTCTAACAACTGCTCGTGCCTTTTTCTGGGGGTGGTTGGGGCTTCTTCAAAGGGCTGTGGTGTGTACCAACCAAGATTTTCTCAAAAGTCTCTCCTAAGTTTCTTTCCATTACAAAACTTGCTTTCCTTATGAGCTTTAGTTAGAGCTCAGATTTTGTATGTGCACACACACACATTGTAATATTTTGTTTACAAATGTTTATCGAGCAGAGAACATATATTCCAGGTACTTTTCTAAGCAAACCTCAGAAGCATTCCTGAAAACAAAAACAACCAAACAAAAAAGAAACAGAGATCTCACCCTCCTGAAGTTCATATGGGCTAGAAGAAGAGTGGGAAATAACAATAGGTGTAATAGATAAAGAATAGGGCAAGGCAAAGGAGAATAGGGAGGGTGTGGCTTGCAATTTGAAACAGGGCAGTTACCTCATTAAGAAAGTGACATTTGGGCAAAAGTTTTAAAGAGGTGAGAAAATTAGCCCTGCGGATATCTGGAGGGAAAATGCAAAGGCCCAAAGGCAGGTGTGTTGGAGGAATAGTACACAGGTGCCAGAGTGGTGAAAGCCTTGTTGAGGGGTGTGGTGGGAAAGGATTTCAGAGAGATGACTGGAGTTGGGTCAGACAGTTTTTATTTTACAGTGAGGGAAATGGAAAACCTTTGAAAGTCTTTGAGCAGAGGAGTGGCATGACGTGAGGTGTTTTAAAAGGATTACTCTGGCAAATATGTTGAGGATAGAGTGTAGGAGGACAAGGGCAAAAAGAATATTTTGCTAATCAATGGTAGCTCCTCCTCAGGGAGTAGCAATAAAGGTAGAATGAAGGGATTTCCTGACACATGGATGTTAGAGAAATGAGGAGTCAAGAATAACTTTAAGGTGCTGGCCTGAGCAACAGCATGGATAGAGGTCCCATTAATTGGTTGCGGACAGAGCCAGGTTTGGAGATGAGGTCATTATAATTTCTGATATGTTAATTTTAAGGTATGGTTAGATAGACATACAAGTTATTAGCCAGTCACACTAAATAGAGTTGACCTAGAGATAGATGTTTGGGAGATGATCATTATTACTATAAGATCTAAAGCCGGTTCTTTTCTCTGGTTAATTATTTTCCCCTTGACACTTATCACTATTAAAATTCAACATACTATCTTGATAAAGAATAGCTAAGATACTATATATTTTACTTTTTTATCTTTCATTTTTATTTGCCTCTTTCTGCCAGAATAGAATATACAGGTGGTGGTTTGTGTGTGCGTATTCATTTCTCTGCTGTGATACATGAAGCAAAAAACTTGCACAGCTAAAAGCTTTTCTGAAAGAAAGGGTTTATGGTGCCAGGTTCTAGCGAGGAAAGGACCACGCCCTGGGGCATGGATTTCCACACAACCAGCATCAGTGCTGTGGCTGCAGAAGGCAAAAGGCACACAGTCCTGGAGCTGATGGGCTTATTTTATTCGTTTAGTAGGGGAAAGTAACTAGCTTTGGAAGAATTTGCATTGGCCGTAAAAGAAGCAGGAGAAGGTGAATCAGGGCTCATTCTGGGGGAAGCACAGAGTCCATGAGAAAGAAGCATTTGCTGCGTTAGATTGGTGGTGGGCAATAGTCTAGACAGTTGCTGTGTAAGCAAGGAGCGGAGGCCCCTGGTGGTCAGTGGCATGTGGCTCTTCTCTTTTAGATAATCTCAGAAATAGCCACCTAGAAATTAATTAAAAGTTTGAACATATTCTTAGGAATGTAAGCAGTCTTTTGTTTTTTCCCTACAGTTGTTAACTGATTAACCTCTCTTGTCCACTCCTTCTACTCTCCAGCCTGCTATAATTAATTTAGGACATCTCTGAAATTTCTCCTGTCAAACCTCAGCTTCTAGTAAAGTGTATGACACACAGTTGCTGTCAATAAATGTTGTGGTCTCCAACTACAAGCCAGACTTTAGGATACCCCTTAAATTGCTAGGACTGGAATTCTTCCCAGAAAGTCATACACATGTTCATCCTTCCACCTGTATTCTCTGGGATCCTGATCCAGATGCATTTTCATTTGGGTCCTCCCTGTCCTCATTTTAAAATGCATTCGGTTGTGGCTCTCCTGGTGTTTTTTATGGTTATGGATTTAGTCTTTTGGAAAACAATTGGGAAAATATATTTCTGCACATAATTGTTATAAATAATCTAGACTTGTTTAAATTATCTAAAACAAAGAAATTCTTTATTACTAAGACAGAGAGGTGAAAAGTTTTCTTTGAGTACCATCTTTTCAAACAGCTTGCTAGGAAGCCTGCTCTCCACCTCCGTCTCACTAGAGTGCAGTAGTTATTTAAATGAATTGTACATGAACACTTTCTGTACACCAGCTGACAGGCAACGGCTTGTAAAAATGGAGGGATTTTCACATTAATAAAACCAAGAAAGCACAGTTTTCCATTTCTGTCTCCAGCCCCTCTTTCCAGTACAATTGATTTCCATTGCTTAAATTTGCTTTCTTAAAAGATAATAGGCAAGCTCAGCCTGTACCTGACTCAAGGTCAATTTTCAACTATTAATACCCAGGAAAGTGAAAGGTTGTTGTGTAGTCATGGTTTTTAGAAACCTGATAGACCAAAAGCAAAACAAATAAATTCAAATAGTCTGAAATCTAAAGCAACCTCTGGATCATGATTTTTCACCTTGTCTTTTATTTCAGAATTAATTTCAGTCCTAATCCCTTCCTCTGTGATTTTGTAGGTCAGTCCCTGTAAAGTTAATTAATTTGATCTGGGACACTGAACTAGTTAGTAGCAGTGGGTGCACTTGATTCCTGTTCATAAATGTTGCCACTCAAACAGCCTTTTTCACTGTGGGTCTAAATAGGAAGGCTGTGATAATAATAGTGTAACAGTTTTTTTTTTTTTTTTTTTAGTAATTTCATTCTGATTTCTGTTTGGGGGAATTATGTCATCATTCATGTTTATTATTAAACATTAATGAATGAGGGATGGCCTATAATTTAAAATCATTTCAAGACTTAAACCTTGAGTGGTCAGATTTTATTTTATGGTCTGTATTTGATAAAAAAAGAAGCTCTCTTGAAGGCTCAATGCCCATACCTTGTGGGAAGCAGAAATTGCAAGAAAGGCACTAATCACAGCTTGACCTGGCAATCACAGATTTCTTAAAAAAGTGAGTGTACTCAATAGCAACAGTTTTGCTCTATTATTTGTAGTTGTATTATTTAAAGTCAGTTGGTTTAACTTATTTTCTTTATTGTTCATAAAATACTTCTTATATTTTCATTTTTTATTGGGAAATAGACCCATTTAACTTTCAGCTGCAGCGTGGTGTGGAGGAGGAAGAAATTTTGCCCTCAACGTTTGTTCAACTAGTCTAAATAATCGAATAGATATGAGACAGATCAGCAAGAGAAAATGACCCAATTTAATTACATAGATATGTATGGGGACCAGCATACGTGGGAGAGTCAGAGACACTGCATGCATGAGAGGTACGAAGGCAGAAAGGGAAAATGAGGCATGTGTGTCATTCTCAGTTAAGGGTCAACCTGGAACTCAAGGAGGAGAGGTTATTGCAGGATGATAGGAAAAGCAGATGTTTAGTAATTAGAAGTTTGCCCTTCAGCCCTGACAGATATGGATCAGTTGGTTGGTCGCCTTCCCACAAACAGGGTTCGCTGGTTCCATTCCCATCAGGGCACACGCCTGGGTGGTGGGTTTGTCCCGGTCAGGAGTGTGTGAGAGGCATCCTGTTGAGGTTTCACTCTCACATCAATGTTTCTCTCACTTTCTTCCTACTTCCCCTCTCTCAGGGAAGGAAGGAAGGAAGGAAGGAAGGAAGGAAGGAAGGAAGGAAGGAAGGAAGGGAGGGAAAGGAAGATAAAAAAAAAGAAGTTTGCCTTTCCTGGTAGGTAGCCCAACCTCTTATTATGGGCAAGGCCCCTACTTAAAATTCTTGTAGGTATTTGAGGTGGAGGGAGGTGTGAGGGCAGAAGTTTCTATTCAGCTTGAGGTTAAATTGCTCTTAGCTCAAAATAATTCTCATACCACCAGAGGCACATCTTGGGGTGACTCATTCTGAACCACTACCCACTGGTTTTTTTCTTTCATAATTTTTAAAAATGAAATCATGCTCACACTTAGTTTTTCAAATGAGCTATTCTTCCCCCCCAGAGTAGAAAAAACCTTTGAGTATGAATGCATTACCATTTTCCTCATCTCCAGGTCTTCAGATCTCAGCATGTTCATCACTTCCTCAAGGAAGCCTCTCAAGGTTTCAATGACCAGCCCGATTCCTATTTTACTCTATTATCGCATCCATAGTAGATGTTTCATTTACTTTTATAACTTTTCTTTTGTCATTATTTGATTATTGTAATTCTAGCTCTCAAAAATGAAATTCTCTAAGGACAGGAAACACGGACTTTTACTCACTGTTTTATCCTCAGCATTATGAGATAAATCAAGAAATATTCAAAACAAGCACTTAATGAATAGCAGATGAATGAATGAATTATTCAATATTCTGCTGAATACAGAATCACTCATAGGAAAAACAATGCTTTTTCAAAATTGTTTTGCTTTTAGCAGATTCACAAACCATCTGAATTATATTGATAAGAGCAAAGAAAAAAATATTATTTATTTTTACTTTTCTTATAAATAATCTGATAGGATTCAGAACCTCTTGCCTCACTGATCTGTCCCTGGTTTGGTGTGAATGACTCAATGTAATTATTTTTTATAAATTTACTCCAGTTTAATAATTTAGTCAATTTTATGTATATGAGACTCTAGATTTCAGCCCTTCATGATTTCCTCCATTACTTAGTGTCCAAGTATTAGTTACAAGTTAATATAATTTGAAAAAGAACATATAAATTTTTCTGAAGAATTTATTAATAAAATGGCTGCTTCCAAATATAATACCTATATAGATTTTACTCTAAAATCCTAAAGGAAAGACAGAATTTCTTATTATTTTTATTTTTACTTTCCTAGAATCTAGCAAAGTGGCTAGCACATAGTAGTTGCTCAGTAAAAATTTGCCAAATGAATGGATCAGAAACACATGATATTAATCTAATGAAAAGGAAACATGAATGTTTACAAGTTTCTGCAAAAAAAAAAATATGTTTAGCCATTATTCAGAGTGAGTTTGGTTTTAGTATATGTTTCTGTTGTCATTTAATAAATAGATCTAAAAACTTCGTTATAGTTTCAGGAGATATGGAGCCTCATAAATGTGCTAAATTTATATAAAAAACAAAGTAGTATGTTCAGACTGTAAAGCTCATTTTACTTTATAAGAAATATAGCTCTTTGATCAACTAAATCGTAAAGTTAGAAATAAAAATAGGGGTAGTTAAGAGGTTGAACCTAAAACAGACTTTTAGCATGATAAAAATAAATGACAGCAAAATAAGGTTCTATTTTCTCTTTTAAAACATAGAGACAGCCCTGGCTGTTGTAGCTTAGTGACTTGAGCACAGGCCTGTGAAGCAAAGGGTCACTGATTTGATTCCCAGTCAGGGCATATGCCTGGGTTGCAGGCCAGGTCCCCAGTGGGGGACACGTGAAGGCAACCACATACTGATGTTTCTTTCCCTCTCTTTCTCCCTCCCTTCACTTCTATGTAAAAATAAATAAATAAAATCTTTAAAACAATAAAAAAACATAGAGACATCCACATAGGGAGAAAAGATTAAAATTTAGTGGGAGAACTCACTTTAAGTACCAACAGGTAACAGCCAAATACGTAAAAAATGAACACCCATTAGACTCGAGTAGGAACTAAAGGGCTACACTCAGCTGTGGCCAACAGGAAGAAATCCAACCAGGCTGGAAGCATAAGGTACAGGGCAACCAACCCTGAGGACAGGTGTTTGGTGATAATCCAGGTTGCTTTTTCAATACAGATAAGCAGCTGGTCTTTGTTATGATGAGGAGAGTAGGTAAGTTCTCAAGCTTTAGTGTGTGTCCCTCAGAAAGCTCATTAAAAGTGCAGATGTACAGGTACCATCCACAGGGATTCTGATTCTGTAGGTTTAGGTTATGCCAAGGACTGTACTTTTAGCAAGTACCCAAGGAAATTATGAAAGCCCAAGCATTTTTCAAAAACACATAAAATATAAGAAACAGCCTTTTTTCAAGTACACTTAACTTTTACCAGTGAATGATTACCTAATATCCATGTACACATTATGATATAAATAGAATTTATCTGGAATAAAAATATTAAAAATGATGTTTAGGATATTTAACTGAGATTAAACTTTTAACTATTTTTCTTTTACAAACAAACAAAAAAATAGATTGTCCTTCATTTAATGTTCCAACAGTCAAGGAAGTCTAATCTGAAGCTTTTGGCCTCCTCCATTACATTCAGATTTGCATGAATTTTGTACTGAACAGAACAAGAAGACCTTGCTCTTGCAACGGCCTATGCGTCTGTAGCCCCCTGGAGCCTTTCTTACACAAAACTCACTTTTCCTAAAACTGGATCCTCGCCCTAATCTCTAAAATCCTGCCTCATTTTACAGTGGTAGCAACTGAGACCGATATGGCTAAGGTAATTCAGTGTCTATATGGTGACTTTGTCCTCATGCCGGGATTTGGGGGTGCTTTTTCATATTTATCTGTTCTAGCTCCCAAATGCTATCATCTTATTCTTATGTTATTTAACAGCTTTACGTTTTTGTCATCTAAAGAGTATCAGTCTGTAGGGTCTATTTTAAGCCAGTTTTCTACTTGCCAGTGTTAAAATGACTTAATTGCTTATTGTGCTCAGCAGAGGGTTTTGAAGCAAATTCACAAACACTCCCTGCCTGCACATGTTTGTTCGCATGAGCAAAATCCTGGGGACAAGTTTTGAAAACAAGTTTGCGCTTTTAAATTTAAATTTTTAATCAAATAAATATTTTAAATTTAAAGAAATGTGTTACATAGAGTAATATTATTTTATTTACGAATATGAAAATTTATGTCTTGAATGTATATTCTGTAAGAGATAAGTAACAAGCATAAAACCTGTGGGCAGTGATACCAGTTAGCTACACATTTGACTGGGAGTAATGATTAAACAAACAAAAACTGCACTTACAGCTATTTAAATAATTTGTTTCAAGCACAGGAAATCTGGGGCTGATACAGTGACTCAGTGAAATCAGCAAGGTTCTAGATTTTTTTTTTTTTTTTTTTGATTGCTACCATTTGGTACTGAACAGCTTAGATTTTGCAAAAGGTCATCTGACTTGTAGGAAGAGAGGACTAATTGGCTTGGGCTGCCCTGTGCCCAGAGAGAACACCTTATTTCAAGTTCCCAAAGTGCGAAATGGGTTAGCAGTAATCCTGTTTCTGTCTACTTGTTTCACGAACATAGTAGGTGGTTTTCCAAGCCTTCATGTCTGGATTCTAGAAGAAGAAAAAAAAAAGAAGGGTTTCAAGGTTTATTACCCACAGAAACTTTACTTGAAAAATGAAGTCATTTGACAGGGACTATTGCCATTAGCTTACTCTCTGGAATTGTGCCACGTGCCATCCATAGATACAAGGTAGCAGGGGCTAGCAAGTACATTCAGCTGGTACATTGTGACCCTGGGGAAAGTAAAATTAAGATTCTCTCTGGAAGCAGAAAGGGAGAACAGGCATCATACAGGCAGCTAGAAGTAGCTGTTGCAGAGCATAATTGGATTTAAAAAAAAAAAAGAAGAAGAAGCAAATAAACATGAGCCTTGGGTCAAGGTTAATAGTGCTGTACATTTTGAAAATAAAGATAAAATCTGAGCAGCATATTTCTGTTGAAATAAAGTCCTTCTTTTCATTCATTTCTACTCCCATACTGCACAAAGCTTCCCAGACTTGGCTTCCTGCCATATGACTAATATATGAACCAGTTTACTCATCTTACTTTTACAGGACTGTAGTTCCAGTAACAATGTATATGGCAATAGTCTCCTCAGTCTTCATAGCAAAGAACAAGAGTTCAGAAAATGTAATGAAATATTTATAGCCTACAACAATAGCCTCACAGCATAGAAGATTCATTAGTTTTTGTTTGAAAAATGAAAATGTTTATTCATTGCTTAAAATTTTTGTATCAATTTAGAAATATGTGTTTTCAAAACTTTTAGATTTTCCTTTGAGTAATTAGCTTTGGTTTATTTTGACAGCAGTATGTTTGCTTTTCTGAGTTTTGAATTCTCGAATTTCTTAACTTAGAACACGTAATAAATGTGTGCTTTCAAAGTCATTTTATATAATCTCGCTCAGGCGAGGTCTATATTGATTAGATTAGCATATACAAAGAAAAATAGAAAGAAACTCTGTTGCTGTAACCACAGAAATATTTTCTGTACCATCTAGATTTTAGATTTTAGTAAAATTTATCTAAATTATTTGCCTCCACAGGTTAAGTTAAAAAGGAAAGACTACTAAAAAGTTCATGTGCTGACAGGACACATCAAAAAAACAAGAACAAAACGGTTTTTGACCACTACATATTAAATTTAATTTTTATTATTGGTAAGAAGTATACTTCTTTTCTAATTTACAAGGTATACTAGAGCTTTATATTATCTATGGATCTAATTTACCTTCCCAGAAACAATGGTAATTAAAATACTCATGAAAATTAATAAATTGAACGATAAAGGGAAAAGGTTTTGGACCAACTGACATGTCCAGCAATCTGCAAAACAATGCTATTAATTTCAAAAGTAAATCATATCTTCAAATAACAGTTTTAGTTTTCTGATGTATTTTATTAAATTTGCTTATATGATCATAGAAGCTAGAATTCACAATACACTGTTGAATAGAATAACACAGGCAGATTTTTCTCATTCCTGGAATGGTTTTAAAATGTCATCGTTAGGTATAATATTTGTTGTATTACTTAATTTTGTGAGATAACCATACTGAGTTTTTTTGTTTGTTTCTGTATGTCTTTGATATTTTGATGTAATAATTATGTTAATAGAGTCTCTAATTTTGAAACAACCTACCATTCTTGGAATAAACACAAGATATTAGATATTTCTTCTTATATATTACTGGATCATTTGTCAATATTTTCTTTAGAATTTTGATGTGTACTATGAGTGAAATTGACCTGTAAATTTGTTTTCTTGGTTTTGTCTATCTCTGATGGGTGAAAACAAGGGTCTGCTGGGCTCCACAGCTGATACTGAGTCAGGAGGAGGAAGCGATGTCTTTTCTTTTCATTTCTGATTGTTGATATTATTCAATATTCACAGGAACTCACCTCTAAAACTATGAGATTTTTATGTGTTTCTGAGAGGATTTTATATTGTTTTAAATGACACCTATTTAAAAAGCAACAAATTTTAGAAACTTTTTTCTCTTTCTGAATTTGTTTTAGTAGTTTTTCTTTATCAAGGAGATTTCAATTTCACCTACATTTTAAATGTATTTGACATAAGTCGTTGATATTATTTATTTATCTTTTTATGATAAATAGATAAATATTATTTATCTTTTTACAGTCATGCACTTCTTTTAAATCCAAATGCAATTTATATTTGGTTTCTCTTTGGTTCTTATCTTTTTTTCTAGAGGCCTGCTAAATTTATTAGTTATTTTGCTTAATTGCCCCTCTTTTTTTCTATTATTTTCTACTATTAATAGTGTTATTTTCTCTCTGCTTTGTAATTTAGATAATTCTTCTGTGTTATCTCAACTTCTAATTTTCTATTTTTAACTCATCAAATTTTAGCCTTTATTTTTTCTAATGGAATCCTGTACGTCTATACATTTTCCTCTAAGTGCTGATTTTACTGCATCCACGGGTTTATTAATCAATAGTTTCATTATCATTTTGTTAAGTGTCACAAGTATTTATTTAGGAGTGATTTATTTTTTCTGTTATCTTTTTTAATTACTAGGAGGTAGTAAAATATGGGATTTAATTTACACATAGATTAATACTGAGGACAAAAATTTGAGAGTGATACTCAGAGTTGATACTTGAAGTATTAGAGTGGATACATTGACTCTATGACAAATGTGAGGCAGGAAAATAGCTGAGAAATGATTCTAAAAGACTTTATTTCTCTCTTTTTTTACAATTACAGTTTACATTTATTATTATCTTGTATTATTTTCAGGTATACAACATATTGGTTAGAAAATCTTATACTCTAAAAAGTGTTCCCCGAGATATTTCAAGTACCCACCTGGCACTATATGTTATAGTTATTACAATATTATTGAACCATATTCCCTAGTCTGTACTTTACATCCTTAGGACTATTTTCTAACTACCAATTTGTATTTTTTAATCTCTTCACCTTTTTCACTCAGCCTTCCCCTTCTAGTAACCATCAGTCTATTCTCTGTGTCTATGAGTTTATTTCTATTTTGTTTCTTCATTTATTTTGTTCTTTAGATTCCATATATAAGTGAAATCATATGGTATTTTTCTTTTTCTGACTGCTTTATTTCACTTAGCATAATACCCTCTATGTCCATCCATCCTGTTGCATTGTAATATTTTATTCTTTTCTATGGCTGAGGAAATTCCATTGTATATATGTATCTCCACTATTTTTATCCATTTGTTTGTTGATGGGCACTTGGGTTGTTTCCAAATCTTGGCAATTGGAAATTACACTGCAGTGAATATAGGGGTGCTTATATTCTTTGGAGTTAGTACTTTGGGTTTCTTTAGATATATACCTAGAAGTGGCATCACTGGATCAAAAGGCAGATCCACTTTTAATTTTTTGAGGAATCTCCATACTGTTTTCCACTGGCTGCACCAGTTTGCACTCCCATCAGTAGTGCACCAGGGTGCCCTTTTCTCCATGTTCTCACCAGTCTTGTGGTTTGTTGATTTATAATAGCCATTCTGACAGGTGTGTAGTGATATTGCATTGTGGTTTTAATTTGCATTCTCTAATGATTAGTGATGTTGAGCATCTTCTCATATGTCTGTTGGCCATCTGTATGTTTTCTTCTCTTCTTTTTGCTGCAAAAAGCTTTATTGTTTTTATTTGGTCCAGTGTGTGAGAGAGGACTCCCTGGTGGTTGAAAGGATGACTACTGGTTTCAGGGAGTTTTAGGAAGAAGCCAAATACTAGGGAAATGCAGAGGGGCCCCATGAGGTTTCTGGGCTCCCAAAGCTGCTAGTCATGCTGGAGGGTGAGCCTTCCAAAGAGACACTCTCCCAGCCCAGTCTGAGGGCCAGCCAACCTGAAAAGGTTAGTCAGGTGTTGCCCATTTTCTTGAGGAGCTTCATCTCCTCATCCAAGAAGTGCTTCTCCAGGAAGTCACAGAGATGAGGGTCTGTGTGGATAGAACCCAGGCATACAGATCCAAAGAGCCTGGTTCAGGTCCTTCTCCATGGCCATGGAGTCTGCCGTCGTGTCCTGAGTTTTCCCCACTTATTTTGGGAAGGCTTCAGCACATCATGGAAGAGAACAGGGCCACAGTGCTAGTTTTGCATCTTTAGGAGCCACTCAGCATCCATGCGCTTTTCTCAGCCAACTCACAGAAGAAGTGGCCCTTGGCCTCCAGAGCCACGTCATCGTGGGTGAAACGGATGCCTAGAGTGAGGTAGGTGTGGAAGGCCTACAGATGCACGTTGGCCAGGCGGCAGACAGCAGCCTCCACCTTGGTGGAGTAATTCTGACAAATTTGGGAGCTCATCCTTGTTCGGCAATGAGGAGTTAACGCTAAAACAGGGTGTTGGCTGGTCTTGGAGACTGGGATGGCTGAGGTGGTTCTGCAGGTGGTGATTGGAAAAGAGGTCCGTGGTCAGAGGCTGGAAGAAGGGACATTCCTGGGTCTGTTCTGTCCATCACAATTGAAGCAAGAGATAGATGTGGGGGGCTACCGAGGGCACTGTGAGATGTATATCTTCTTTGAAGTGTCTATTCCCATTCTCTGCCCATTTTTTAACAGATTTTTGTATTTTTGGAGTTGAGTTCTATGAATTCCTTGTGAATTTTGTATATTAACCCCTTTTTTGGATCTATTATTGGTGAATATCTTCTTCCATTCAGTAGGCAGTCTTTTTGTTTTGTTGATGGTTTTCTTTGCTGTGCAAAAACTTTTTCAATTTGCAGACTATTTTCTTATGTGTTAACCCTTTAGCTGAGCTAAAAGAGAATTTATCTTCCCCTAGGGAGACCACATGCAATTTGCTAAAAAGGCTAATAATGTATTCTTTGAAAACAGAAATACAAAATATCTTTCCAGTTTTCCAGTTTAGAATGTCTCAGTTGCAATAGGATCAAGATGATATTTGCTCTGCAGAGGTGTCTGCATAAGCTTTTAGCAACTTTACCGTTTGTGTGTTAGGTAGCAGCGAGGAATGAGCAGCTAGACCAGGAAGAAGGGCAGGGCCCTCGCCATTACAATCTAACAAAGAACTTCATACGGGAGGCTGAAAGCAAAAGGAAGACAGGTCCCACCAATTAACTCGGCAGTCCTGAGCTCAGTTTGGTAACATTGCCGGGTGTCTGAGCATTGCAAGCACAATAACACAGGAGAAGGGGAGAGTCCTTGAGACTGAGTTGAGAAAAGGGGCCTCTGTAACAAACCTTACTAAGATTGCAAGGTGCTCTGAACATCACAGGTGGGAATCATACAGGGGTGGGGGTTAGAAAGCCTTTGTACCTGTGTGTAATTCCCAAGGGTAAAGAAGGGGGAACCTAGAAGCCAGCTGAGGTATATAACCCCTGAACCCCAATAGTCTGTGCACTCAGATTAGCTGAATGCCCACTTGTAGCCTCGGCTCAAGTGTATCTATACACTTGTACATCTACAAACTACTAACAACTGCATTTCCTCTATATGTGGGGCATTCAGACTAGCCGGGTGCCCGCTTGCAGCTTTGTGCTTGGATGTGTTTCATAAACTTGCTATCTCAACTCCACCATACGTGTGTGTCTCTCTCTTGAATTCGTGTCTTGAGAGAGACAAGAATCAAGGTGGGGAAAGAGCTTCTTGACTTGCATCCTCTCCCTCCATCCATAATATAACCAATGTCCTTTCCATTAAGAACAGGATTTCTTTTCAAATTAATGGTTTCATAGAATGTTAGAAATGGAGGGTATCTTTGAAGTCATCCAGTCTAGCCCCCTTATTTTGCATTCGAGGGAAGTGACATCAGAGGAGTTGAGTGACTCCTCAACTAATTAAATCTTTCCTTGCTATTTCTTCAAGTCCTGTCTGAACTTTTTTTCTTCATTATTACAGTCCTCTCTGGAAGCTTCACGTTTGTTTTCCTTTTGTGTTTGTTTTTGCTGTTGTTCTTTGAAATGCAAATCTGACCATCTGGCTGTAATTGTAGATTTACCCTACCCAGGAGAAAAACCTAATGTGATTACAAGGGCCTGCAGATCTGGCCTTCTTTTTTCTAGCCAAATCTTGTTTCAGGTTTCACCTGGTTCTCTGCTCAATGACCTCTTCTTTCTCATTCTTCTTGGCCTCCTCCTGCTGCAAGACACTGGCACTCACCCTCTTTCCTTCCTCTTACCTAAGTAATTCTTACTTGTTTTTCAGATCTTGGTCCTTTAGCAGTTCCTTAAGGAAGTCTTTCTTCACCTTCCTGTTAACCAGCCTTATATAACTTTGTAGAAAATGATGGAAACAGACTTTCCATAGGTTTTATTTCTTTAATTTGAATGTCTTTTTCACATTTAAAAAATGTGATCATTTGATAATGTTAGTGCTCGTCTGCTAGGCTAAAAGCTCCATCAGCACAGGGACTCCATGTCTTTATAACACACAGCACTTAAGAAAACATCTGGAACAGGATATTTATTCACTAGTAAGTGTTGCAGGATGAACGTGAAACTCTACTGCAAATCCTGTGTTTCAGATATATGTGTCAGTCTAGTAGAAATTCTTTGCAATATGTTTCTAGCATAAAGTTCTTAGTTCCCTCATAATTAAGCTCATACCTATAAACATCTTAATGAATTTTCAACAAACTAAGTTAATAAAAATGAACAATAAGACATTAGATTCTCATTAATTTATTGAAGTCTTGCTAATTTCTAAAAATGTATATATTGGTTTATCTGACCTGGATTTCTTATTGTTGAAACCAGTTTTATAGATTACAAACTAATTTAAATTTGTGATTAATTTTATTTTCTGCTTGCTGTTATTATTTTAAAAATAATACAGTTATTTATAGTATAACTGAAAAATTCTTAAAACAAAACCATATTTCCTTGCTAATCAAAATATAATTATTTTTTTCAATTTGGGAGGCACTACTGACATTGATACTATTATCACATCATTGTCTACATTAATGACTGCTTATAATGCCTGTGCTATATTTATGAACTATAATACTCTATTGCAAGTACTTTTCAGTTATATGAAAAATATTCCGATCTCAAGGACTGTATAATTTAAAGGGAATTATATCAAAGTAGAAAAATTTTACATATAAATAGTAAATTAACTTTAAGTTATTTAGGAACAGGATGGATGTAAAATAAATAACTGGAATAAAGGAAAATTGTCTTGCCATTTAACAGCTCTATAATTCTCTCAGTTCTTTTTTTATATAAAAACATTCAACAGATGCATATAATAGATTTCATATGTTTCAATTTAAAAAAAAAACAGAAAAAAAGGAACACCACCTCAATTGTGGCAATTTATTACAATGCCACAGAAGGAAGTAGGGAAAAAACAAAGGTAGAGTATTAGTGGTTGCTATATCCATCAGCATCAAGAGTAGCTCCAACAGGACACAGTCAGGTCTCTGGAACATCAGGAGCTCCTTATACTGTTAATTTAGTTTATAGTTACATCATCTATTGTCCTACTGCTAAATACTCAAGTGGAATCTACCCATATTTTATATAATAAAGTCTTGATAGTGTCCTTATAAAATCTTACATAATGCTTTATGTATTGAATGAGTTACTCTGCCCCATTAAAAATGGCAAATTATTCACATTATTCTCTATTATGTATAAAAGCATATTAAATTTGATGCCCCTCATTGAAACTTCAGTTCCAAAACTACTTGACAGGGACAAACTTAACTCTCATGGCAAAATGTTTCTCCTTATTCTTGTGCAGATTTTTATGCTTATGAGCCTCTAAATATCTTTTCTTGTCACAAAGGCAATCTTCACCAAACATCTGCAGAAACATTTGGAATGCTATTGTTATGAGAGGAATTGTCCAAGTGTGTATGCTTTTCTAACATACCATTATAGTTGGATTGATAGCCCTGAAAAAAAGAATTCTGAATACAGTATAATGCACTGTCTTGATTATCTGTCACTGTATATCAGAAAATGAATTGTTTATCATGAAATTCTTCAGAATTGAAATGTGAGTTGTCTTCTAGACTTGCAAGTGTTGTCACCTGAAAATTATTCATTTGAAATCAACTTATTCGCTGAGGAAAGCATTATAAACTCTAGCAAAAAAAAAAAAAAAAAGAAAGAAAAAGCTATCTGTGTATCTCTCATTCCTTTTTACTTTCAAGGTAAGGATCTTGTTACCCATTATATTGATTTGCTATGCCTCCCTTCCTCCAGATTCTTCCATTTTAAACTTACCTCCAAATTATGTCCTGCCTCCCACTTCCTTGGGTCATGGTTTTTGTTCTGGAAATGGGATAAGATAGAATAGCTCTTTGGAGTTCAAATATACAACCATATATACCCTATTTAATTACGGTGCAACCATTGTAAATCAATAAGTAATGTCATACTTTCCATAATTATAAATAACTTAAATTTATCTGTATAATTCAGCTAGAGAAATTTATAGTTTGATACAATTGATTAAATACTTTGAGCTGAAATTTGTTATTACAAGAAAAAAGGGCATTTAAATAACAAGAGAGCAAGGCAGAAATAACTTTGATGATTGGCTTACGTTTGAGTGATTACATTAAAACAGGTTTAATATTAGTTTTTTAAGCAGATTCAAATAGTGTTCCTTTACAATGAAAATAAAACAATTACTGAAAAGTTATTAATCTGTTTTGATAAATGAGCATTGCACTAAATTTATTTTTTTTAATTTTGCTGAGTGAAATCAATTTAGAAACTTAAAAGAATTAGACTAACAGAATGTTCAGTGTAATTTTTAAACATTTAAATGTTTCTATAAATTGATTCATGAATAATTTGAGTAAATAAATTGAATATTTAATCATTTCGTGAGAATCATAACATTAATTCTGCATAATTAATGTAAAAGCCCTGAGCCTACTTTGTTAAACAGCTGGTTTCTTTCATCCCTCATTATAGTCCCTTTCTAATGCATGTTTACCTGCTTGTACCTTCTCAAACCTCACCTTTCACTCAGTATCTCAATTTCACATGCTTCTTGGAGTGTGTGGTTCTGGATGTTGTCCATATGTAACCCATAGGTTTTGCCTGGGTGTGTTTCCTAATTCATTAAAATAATATATTCAAACATTCACTAAATATCTACTTTGCATAATGTACTGTACAATGTGCAGTGATGAGTGAGGAGACACGAGGAAGACAATGGCTGCCACCCAAAGGCAGTCTAAAGAGGCAGATAAAAGGACGACACAAACACACTCCAAAAATACCCTGTAAAGCAAGGTGATAGAAGACACTTTTTACTGATCAGAGAAACCTAAAATTGTTTGTATTCTTTAGATTATACATACTGTACATCTTGGCAATATGCTTTGTTTGTGCATTAGTCTCTACTTTTATGTAGGTGAATGTCCTTATGCAAGTGTATTTTCTGTGCTTGTGATGTTTAGTTGAATGGGGTAGTTTCTGGGTCCAGTTGTATGCCTGTGGCTGTTGGTTTTTCTATATTGAAATCATAGCTGCTACATGCTTCCTACATGTGTAAAGCTTACTTGATTGGAAAGATATATTTGTTTAGATAAAAAGTAGAATGATATGGAATGTAAAGGAGTATAAATCAAATAATCTTCAGTGTTTATATATTGGTTCTGCCCTGAAGGTTTTCTTACTGAGATGAAATGTGACTTCTAAATGTATCTTTTTTTACGATAAAAAAAAAGCACTGCTGTTATTCTGAGTAAAATTTATATCTGCTCTTTGTAATACAATAAGATGGTGGATCAGTGTTTCTGAGTTGGGATTTTTAAGCCTGGAGTCTCCATGTTCTGTATAAGATGTGTTTCCTCCCTGGAAAAGGGAGGAAAGGGTCAAGTAAAGCTGTAATGAAGTCAGGGAGAAACTGAGACCAAAATGTGCTTTCTGTTTCCATACCCCACCTCCACGGGAACCTTCCCACCCTGTCACACTTCATCCATCTACACTATCAGGTCCACCCTGCATTCCCTGGGAGCTTACCGTTCAAGGGGAGAAGACATCAAGAAGGAAGCTCTGAGGGAGATGAGAGAGGGCCATAGAGACTAAGCAGCCCATTCTTCCTGAGAGGTTTCCCAGTGGTATCAGGGAGACAGTCACTCATTCCATTCATTCTGTGGGGAAGAACAAATAAGGCAGAGTTGGAGGAGGGAACCTTTCTCTCATGGATAATGGGGTGGAAATTCATTCCCTTTAGGCACAGAAGGGATATTATAAGAATTATCTACAGCATCAGTGAAGAGAGCAAAACTGGGCTGATTTTATGCCTACAGGAAACATTAGGGGAAAATTTTGGGTGAAGAGGGTACACAGCATTGTGGCCAGCAGGCTGAGTGAGACTGTGGACAATGGTGGTAATTTTTTTTTTTTTTTTTGCAGGATTACAAAGAAACAAGACCATATACATGCCTCAATCATGTTTACTGGGAATAGGTTCAGAGTTAAAAGGGACTAGAAAGATTCCTTGTGTTTGACCACCTCTGCTAATGAGGAAGAATCATTTGAAATGTATATACATTTACATTTTCACAATATGCTGATTTTTTTCACAAAAAAATAAACAGAAAATTATTTTCTGGCCATATTTTACTTCCCATTTGCTATACTTTTTTTTTGTAACTATTTCCCCACCACCTCCCACATAGCTTCAGTTACAAAACGAAAAGTGCAAATTCAGCAGAGCCATGCTTTTATACAACATTTCTGAGAATAAAGGAGGAGGGTGTGTGTACATTGTAGGAGGAGAGCCTATTTGAAATTCAATCACAATGTTATTTGTCTGTATACACTCATTAACTGTTAAGATAATCTCTAATTTCACAAGCTGCAGTTCCAGACATACAGCCCAGGGTAGTTACACAGGCATGCTGTTTTATGCACCTTGCATGTGTAACATTTACCCTGCTTTGATTAGAGTATGTTTGAAAATTAGAATCCATCTTTAACTGTTGACAGAGTTATATGAGATGCAAGTATTTAATATTCTGTAAAGCTATAAATCCTATGGAGCTGGTCAATAAAGTCACTTGTCTAATACTTAGTTATTATAACCCAAAAGTTATAAGCATGGTATTTGCTGCGTTATGCCCTTTGCTTTAATACATTGCTATAACTGGAGAAATAATGAATTCAAGGGACATCTTTGACAAAATGCCCTTTTTATATGGTGAAGTTCAGTCCTATCACTGTAGGAAATGTGGAAAATACTAAGTTTTCAGACAAAAATTAAATGACTAAGATTATTGATATTGTCATATATATTTTAAATAGATTTTCAATAGTAATTGAATAATAACTATTCATATTTTTCCTAAATAGGGATTACTATAATTTATTTAACATGAAATAAGCTTTTAAACTTATATTTTACTAAAAATATTTCCATATAATTCTTATTAAAATTATTATCTGCCTATAACATTGCAGAAAACTAATGGCAAACTTGACTCTACATTTATACACTCAGAGAAAACAGTTATTAATAGCTTGTTTACATAGTACTTTGTGTTGATTTAACTTAGTAATATATATGAATATATCTCCTTATTAAGTACATGAACGCATTCCCCTGTTAAAAATACAAATAAATACAAGCGCATAGAGAATAAACTTAAAGGAGAGTCAGTTTTAGTACATTTTTTAGAGAAATTGTTACATGATTACATTCATGACCACAGTGTGATAGGTCCTCAAAAGATATTGAAGTTAGTTTTTTCACCGCATGCTAACTTGTGTGCTCCACATGAAGGACAAGTCAGGCTTAAACTACTAATGGTATGTAGTGGTTTTAAGAGAGAAAAGTTGGTCTATTTTTTCTTGAAAATTTTAAACAAGTGATATTAAATTATTTTATTTGAACTCAACAGATGTTTTATAATGCTTATTGTTTTAACACATGAGCATTTACTGCAGCGTTTCCTAATATACCACCTACACATTACATCCAAGTAGTCCATGAGTTTTGCCTTACTACCTTCTGACACTAAAGGCAGCATCTGGTGGAGTCAGCCCTGTCCAGTCCCTGATCTAAATTAAAGTTATATTCGATAGCCTGGCCCTTTAACAAGTGTTCTGAAAGTCTTCCAAATGTTTCTATTTTGGTGTCCAGTCCTTTGCCACCTGTGAAATTTTGGCTGCAGTTTCATCAAACCCCTAATGTCTGTGACCAGTCTACCTGATGGCCTTCTCAACTCACCCTATACCCAGTTCTACTCTGTTATATTTGGGCCTGAATTTGGACTCTAATCTCTAGCCATTTGAGCTGGGATAAAATCCTCCTGTCCTGTTCCTCCAAGGCATTCCTCCTGAGGTATGGTAGCTGTCACACAGATACACTCAATAACTAGGGGTATTTTTCTGGACATTATATGGTATACTATTACACTTCTTTGTAAAGTTACCAGTGTATGAGGGTTTGATATTTTTTATTATTTTTATTTTTTGCATTTTTTTATTGTTCAAGAACAGTTGTCTCCATTTTCCCACCACCATTTCCCCCCACCACACCCACCTCCACTCCACACCCTCAATCCTTCCCACCTTTCACTTTGTCCATGGATCCTTTATACATGTTCCTTGATGACCCTTCCCCTTCATTCACTGGTTATTGTCCTTCCCCCTTCCCTCTGGTTACTGTTAGTTTGTTCTTTATTTCAATGCCTCTGATTATATTTTGCTTGCTTCTTTGTTTTAGAATGAAGGCTTTTTAAATATTGTACTGTGTGTAAATTTTGTTATTGTTCAAATTTTAAATTACATAGGAGAGAGGCATAAGTGGTGGTGGAGATGTGGAGAAATAGTATTTTCAGTATTTTAGGTCCAGTCTTGTAGGCAGCTAACCATACTTAATGCCTTCGTCCTTTTCTTTTATAAACCCTTCGACAATAGCCCCGATGAGATTATAAAAATTATTTAGCTCCCTTGGATTTGAGCTCTGGTTCCTTCCAGTAGGTGGATAGTCCTGTTATCCAGATGAGCTTTGGTGATGTGCCCCAACCCCACCCACCCCAGATTGTTTCTGTACCTTCTTTGTCTACAGCATCAACTTTTCCAGCAGCCTCACATCCATGGCTGTGCACCTGTCACTGTATTATAACAGTTATTAAAATAGGGAATTTGAGAATGTAAGAGCTTTTATTAATGATAACCCTGTAAATTATAGGGTAAATATTATGTAAGGCATATGCTAGACTCGTGAAGAGAGTATAGCAATGTGCAATGGAAAATCCTCCTGTTTCAGGTTGTTCAAGGCATATATTAAAAATTCCAAGAATTGTGCTTTTGAGCCTGATTTTGGGAACTAAGGAAACAAATGTAATTCTGGAAGAATTAAAGTTCAAGTGTTATCATATGATATTATTTATGAATTAGGTGAGGGCAATGAAAATAGCATCATTAATGGATTACATGTACTAGCTGTCCAGAATATGTTGTAATTCGTAAATTCAACTGAGAAGACTGAAAAATTTTTGTTTTTATTTTTTTTAATTTTTAAAGATTTTATTTGTTCATTTTTTTGTATTATTATTATTTAATCATTATTGTTCCATTACCATTTAGTACCCTTATACCCCCCTCACCTCAGCAATCACATTGTCGTCCATGACCATGAGTCCTTTCTCCTTTTTGCTCAATCCTCCCACCCCTAACCCACCCCCCATACTCTCCACACACACTAGCTGTCATCTGCTTTCCACCTATGAATCTGTCTCTGTTTTGCTTGTTAGTTAAGTGTGTTCATTAGATTCCATACATGAGCGAAATCACATGGTATTTGTCTTTCTCCGATGGTATTTGGCTTATTTCACTTAGCATAATGTTCTCCTGGTCCATCCATACTGTTGCAAAGGGCAAAATTTTCTTCTTTTTTATAGCCGACAAGAATTCCAATGTGTAAATGTCCCATAGTTATTTTATCCACTCATCTATCGATGGACACTTGAGCTGCTTCCATATCTCGGTGATTGTAAATAACACTGCAGTGAACATACTAGTGTCTGTGCTCTTTGGAATTAGCATTTTGGGTTCCTTCGGATATATTCGCAGAAGTAGAATTGCTGGGTCAAAAGGCAGATCCACTTTAAATTTTCTGAGGTATCTCCACACTGCCTTCCATGATGGCTGCACCAGTCTGCATTCCCACCAATAGTGCACAAGGGTTTTCCTTTCTCCACATCCTCACCAGCGCTTGTTGTTTGTTGATTTATTGATGATAGCCACTTTGACAGGTGTGAGATGGTATATCATTGTGGTTTTAATTTGCATTTCTCTGGGGATTAGTGATGTTAAACATCTTTTCTTATGTCTGTTGGCCATTTTTATGTCCTCTGGGGAAGTGTCTATTCAGGTTCTTTGCCCATTTTTTAATCGGGATGTGTGTTTGTGTTATTTTTTTCTCTTATGACTACATCAAACTAAAAATTTTTGCACAGCAAAGGAAATCATCAACAAAATAAAAAGACAACCCACAAAATGAGAGAACATATTCCTAGAGCCATCTGATAAGGGGTTAATATCCAAAATTTATAAAATACAAATTTTTAAATCTCTTAAAATGCCTTAAAATAAGGTTTAAGAATATAATTATGCCAAATGAACTAAAATGCACTTAAAAATCTAAGTTTACAAATAATGAGTAGTTTATAGGTAAGAATTAGAGAAAATTTTGCACATTAAGTAATTTAAAAGACTTCACTTAGACTTGGAACCCACTAATGTGGTTATTCAGTCTCTCTCTCATTAAAGATTAATAGCATATTCCCAAAAGTAAAGGAATCCATAAAAGTTCCCTGCAATGTTCACATACTGATCTATTTTTCATAGAATGAATGTATACATATATAATGTCTTCTAAAGAAAGCATAAACTTGGCCTTGGCTGGGTAGCTCAGTTGTTTAGAATATCATCCAAGTACACCAAGGTTTTAGGTTTGAGCCCTGGTCAGGGCCCATACATGAATCAACTAATAAAAACATGAATAAGTGGAACAACAAATTTATGTTTCTCTCTCTCTCAAATCAATACATTTTTTAAAAGGCACAAACTTTTTAAATGTCACTTCTCAGTGTTTTAAAAGCAATCAGTTTGACCAAATATGAGTGAAATGACCTCACTTTTTTAGGCTACTGTTTGTTTACCATTCTATTTTCCTTCTGCTTTCCTCATCATATCACATAATGAGTTTGAGAACTAGCTTTATGATTTTTTTTATGCATCACCCTACCACTGCTTCACAGCTCAGATAATATAATATTTACTGTCTTTTGTACCTGGCATGATGATATCAAGAAAAAGCAAAATCAAAAGAAAACTATTAAGAGTTGATTTCTTTTCTGTATAGTTGCATTTTCTCAATTTTATGATAGTTCTAAATAATATTTTATGAATAGTACATGTTTTTAACTGTTAAAATCCTTAAGAAAAAATGTAAGTGCCCATGCACAAAATCATTGAAAAATAATTATAAGAAAAATTATATCTTGTTGTTTTTTAAATTTTAATATCTGTGCATTTTCTCAAAGATTCAAATTAATTTATTCTAAAATTACCTTATTTTGATATTAATTTTAAAACTAGTAATTATTAAATTATTCTTAGGTGTCAGGTCAGGTACTACATGTGTTATATACTTTATAATGTATATGCTCACAAAGTCACACATAGAGGTTTGTATGATTTTCCTCACTTTTTAAAATAAATTATTTTATTGTTGTTCAATTACAGTTGTCCACATTTACCACCCCCTCACCATTCCTACTCAACCCATCCATCTCCACCTCCCTCCCCTGCTGCCACTCTGCCCCCTTGATTTTGTCCATGTGTCCTCTATAGTTGTTCCTGAAAACCCTTTCCCCAATATCCCCACCTACCTCCCCTCTGGCTACTGTCAGATTGTTCTTAATTTCAATGTCTCTGGTTATATTTTGCTTGCTTGTTTATTTTTTTTTTGGTTATGTTCCACTTATAGGTGAGATCATATGGTATTTGTCCCTCACTCCCTGCCTTATTTCACTTAGCGTAATGCTCTCAAGTTCCATCCATGCTGTCACAAAGGGTAGGAGCTCCTTCTTTCTTTCTGCTGCCTAGTACTCCATTGTGTAAATGTACCATAATTTTTCGATCCACTCATTTATTTATGGGCACTTAGGTTGCTCCCAGCACATGACTATTGTGAATTGTGCTGCTCTGAACATTGGGGTGCATAGGTTCTTTTGGATTGGTGTTTCGGGGTTCTTAGGATATAATCCCAGCAGTGGAATTGTTGGGTCAAAAGGCAGTTTTATTTTTAGTTTTCTGAGGAAATTCCATATAGTTTTGCACAGTGGCTGCACCAGTCTCCATTCCCATCAACAGTGCACTAGGGTTCCCTTTTTTCCACAACCTTGCCGGCACTTGTTGTTTGTTGCTTTGTTTATGATGGCCATTCTCACTGGTGTGAAGTGGTATCTCATTGTGGTTTTAATTTGCATCTGTCTGATGGCTAGTGGTGCTGGGCATCTCTTCATATGTCTCTGGGCCCTCTGTATGTCTTTCTTGGAGAAGTGTCTATTCAAGTCTTTTGCTCATTTTTTAATTGGGTCGTTTGTCTTCCTAGAGTGGAGTTGTGTGACTTCTTTACATATTTTGGAGCTCATCAAACCTTTGTCTGAGATATCATTGGCAAATATGTTTTCCCACATAGTTGGTTCTCTTTTCATTTTAATACTGTTTTCTTGAGCCATGCAGAAACTTTTTAATTTGATGAGGTCTCATTTGTTTATTCTTTCCTTTATTCCCCTTGCTCTAGGGGACATATTGGTGAAAATATTGCTGAATGGAATGTCTGAGACTTTCCTCCCTATGTTTTCCTCTAGGACTTTTATGATATCACAACTTATATTTAATTTTTTAAGTTGTTAATGATTTTATTTATTTTACATTTAGCAAGAGGGAAGGGAAGGGAAGAAATATCACTAGGTTGCTTCTCGCATGCCCTCAACTGGGAACCTGGCCCACAACCCAGGCATGTGCCCTGACTGGGAAAAGAACCAGCAGCCTTTCAGTTTGCTAGATGGTGCCCATTCCACTGAGCCACACCACTCAGGGCTGGGGTGTAAATTTTGGAGAGTAGTAATTGAAAGAGAATATAAAGTTGTCATCTTTATAATATTATCTTATAAGAAATAAAATAGAGCTACTGAAAATCTAGACCTTTGAGAGAAATGACTAGGTACAAGATTAACATATGAATTCTACTTTCCTGTACATAGGCAATAACTGATTACAAATTGCAAAAGCTTTTAAAAATCCCATTTGCACATTCTTTTTGGTTAACATTTTTTATTGTTATTCAAAAACAGTTTTCAGCCTTTCCCCCCACCCCTCCCCACCTTTCTCCCCTGTTTCCATCCTCACCCTTGTTATTGTTCATGTGTCTTTTATAATTGTTCCTGTAAACTCTTCACCCTTTCCCCCCATTATCCCTTCCCCTGTCCCTTCTGTTCACTGCCAGCCTGTTTTCAGTTTCAATGTCTTTGGTTACATTTTGCTTACTTGTTCATTTTGTTGATTAGGTTCCAGTTAAAGGAGAGATCATATGGTATTTGTCTTTGACTGCCTGGCTTATTTCACTTAGTATAATGCTCTCCAGTTCCATCCATGCTTTCGCAAGGTGTAGGAGTTCCTTATTTCTCTTTGCTGCATAGTATTCCATTGTGTAAATGTACCATAGTGTTTTGATCCATTCATTTACTGATGGGCACTTAGTGGTTGCACCAGTCTCCAATCCCACTAACAGTGCACTAAGGTTTTCTTTTCTCCACAACCTGTCCAACACTTGTTATTTGTTGCTTTCTTTATGATGGTCATTCTCAATGGTGTGAAGTGGTATCTCATTGTGGTTTTAACTTGCATTTTTCTGATGGCTAGTGATACTGAGCATCTTTTCATGTCTCTGGACCATCTGTATGTCCTCCTTGGAGAAGTATCTGTTCGAGTCCTTTGCCTCTTTTTTAATTGAGTTGTTTGTCTTCTTACAGTGGAGTCATGTGAGTTCTTTATATATTTTGAAGATCAAACCCTTGTCTGAGGTATCATTGGCAAATATGTTTTCCCATACAGTTGGTTCTCTTTTCATGTTAATGCTGTTTTCTTTAGCCATGAAGAAGCTTTTTATTTTGACAAGATCCCATTTGTTTATTCTTTCTTTTATGTTCTTTGCTCTAAGGGACATATTGGTGAAAATACTGTTGTGTGAAATATCTGAGATTTTCCTGCCTATGTTCTCCTCTAGGACTTTTATGGTGTCACAACTTATATTTAAGTCTATCCACCTTGAGTTTATTTTTGTGAATGATGTAAGTTGATAGTCGAGTTTCATTTTTTTGCATGTAACTGTCCAGTTCTCCCAACACCATTTGTTGAAGAGGCTATTCTACTCCATTTTATGCTTCTTCCCCCTTTGTTAAATATTAATTGACCATAGAGACTTGGGTTTATTTCTAGACTCTCTATTCTGTTCCATGTATCTGTTCTTATGCCTGTACTAGGCTGTTTTGGTTACAGTGGCCTTGTAATACAGTTTGATATCAGGTATTGTGATTCCTCCTACTTTGTCCTTCTTTCTCTGCATCTGTTCAGGGTCATTTATGGTTCCGTATAAATGTTTGAAATTTTTGTTCTATATCTGTGAAATATGCAATTGGTACTTTAATAGGATTTGCGTTGAATCTATAAATTGCTTTGGATAGCATGGACATTTTGATGGTGTTAATTCTTCCAATCCATGAACACAGTATATGTTTCCATTTGTTTGTGTATTACTTAATTACTTTCTTCAGTGTTCTTTAGTTTTCTGAGTACAGGTCTTTAACCTTCTTGGTAAGGTTTATTCCTAGGTACTTTATTCTTCTTGTTATATCAAATGGGATTTTTTTCATGATTTCTCTTTCTGATATTTCATTCTTGGTGTACAAAAATGCCTATGACTTCTGAATATTGACTTTGTACCCTGCTGTTTTGCCAAATTCATTTATTAGGTCAAGCAGTTTTTTTCATGGAGTCTACAGGATTTTCGATGTATACTGTCATGTTATCTGCAAACAGTGACAGTTTTGCTTCCTTCTTTCCAATTTGGATGTCTTTTATTTCTTTTTCTTGTCTAATCGCTGTGGCTAGGACTTCCAATACTATGTTGAATAGGAGTGGTGAAAGCAGACATCTTTGTCTTGTTCCTGATATTAGTTGGAAAGCTCTTAACTTTTGGCCCATTGAGTATGATGTTGGCTGTATGTATCTCATATATGGCCTTTATTATGTTGAGGGATGCTCACTCTATTCTCACTTTGCTAAGTGTTTTTATCATAAATGGGTGCTGTACCTTAGAAAATGCTTTTTCTGCATCTATTGCTATGATCATGTGATTTTTGTGTTTCATTTTGTTTATATGACATATTACAATTATTGACTTACAAATATTGTACCATCCTTGCATCCCAGGGATGAATCCCACTTGATCATGGGGTATGATCTTTATGATTTATTTGTGGTTTGCCAATATTTTGTTGAGGATTTTATTGTCTATGTTCATCAGTGATATTGGCCTGATGTTTTCTTTCTTTCTTTCTTTTTTTTTTTTTGGTTATGTCTTTTTTTGGTTTGGGGATTAGGATGATGCTGGCTTCATAAAAAGAATTAGGAGTCTTCCATTTTCTTGGATTTTTTGGAGTAGTCTGTGAAGGATAGGGGTCAGCTCTTCCTTAAATGCTTTGTAAAATTCTCTTGTGAAAACATCTAGTCTAGGGCTTTTGTGGGAGTTTTTTGATTACTGCTTCAATTTTGTCAGCTGTTATTGGTCTATTCAGTCTTTCTGCTTCTTCATTGAGTTTTGGAAGACTATATTTTTCTAGAAATTTGTCCATTTCACCTAAGTTTTCAAATTTCTTGTCACATAGTTCTTCATAGTAATTTCTTACAATCCTTTGTATTTCTGTGGTGTCAGTTGTAATCTGTCCTCTTTCACATCTGATTGTGTTTATTTGGGTCCTCTTTCTTTTTTTCTTAATGAGTCTGCTTAAAGGCTTGTCAATTTTGTTTATCTTTTCAAAGAATCAGCTCCTGGATTTATTGATCCTTAGAATTATGCTTTTAGTCTCTATGTTATTTAATTCTGCCCTGATCTTGGTTATTTCCTTCCTTCTACTTGTTCTGGACTCTCTTCGTTGTTGTTTCTCAAGTTCTTGTAGGCATAGCATTAGGTTGTTTATTTGAAATGTTTCTGTCTTTCTTTGGTAGTCCTCCTTCACTTTTCAAATAAGGGAATTGTATCATAGAAGGTTAAGAAACTTAACAAAGTTATGTAACATAATTGTTAGAGCTAGAAATTGATTTAATGGTGACAGAATACTTGACTTGAAATGGTTATCATACAACACAATATACAGATGATGTATTATAGATTTGAACCCTGGCAACTTTTATAATTTTACTAACCAATGTCACCCCAGTCAGTTCAATAAAATTTTTTAAAAGATATTAAATGCAGGTACTATCCCAGAGTCCAGGCTTTATCAAATAATTTGTTTATTGTACCATAATAACTATTATTATTATCTTTTTTTAAAGTATTCTAACTGATCAGTTTTGGAAGTATTGTATTATATCAATATTAAGATTAAGATTTAAGTGTTTTGTTGTTTTAAATAAGTTTTTAAATGTGATGACACATTTAGATAGATTGTCTTTTATGTGCTGTCAATGTATCAGATATAATTAATGAGCAATAATATTCATCAACATGTTTTCTATAAATAATCTAACTATAGAATTCTATCTCAATGCTAAAAAATCTTCATACAAGAGAGTGAAATATTACTATATCAGTTAAATACATGTTTACCTTAAGAAGGCTTTGTGCCCTAGGAAGGAGAAAAAGATTAAATGAAAGATTTAGAAAAATCATTAAAAATGGATTGAAAATCAGCTTTAAAGACTGGCATATTTCCAGACATGTAGTAAATATTAAATAAATGGATGCATGAATTAATTAAATTAAAATATTTCTGTTGAGACCTCTTTTTATTTTTGATCATTTGTAAGTCTTTGTTTTTGAATCTTCTTCTTCTCTTACTCCTTCTGCTCCTTCTCCTCCTTTTCCTTCCTCTTCTTGTAAGTGAAAGAAAAGCCAACTCATTGTTGCTTATTAGAGTAAAGGTGGTGAGTAGCACTCAATTCAGGTAGCTGGAATTAGAAATAAAGAGAACTCTCAATTTTTTGCATCTCTTCATGTTTTAGCTTTACTTTTTGTGTGTTTGGCTCCAGTCTGGCTTTGCACCGCAACAAGTAAAGCTAAAACAGTAATCATCACACCCAACATGCTCTCAGATTTCAGTGCAAAGCAAGATACCACTTTCCTCTCCCCTAGAATCATATACTTCTGGTGCTAGTAGCACAGATACACAGCAAGAAACCAATCACTGTGGTTAAGTCCTTTGCTAAATATGAGTCAATTCCACTGAAGGTGTGGAATTATATGTAAAGAAGACTGTTTTTCCTCAGAGGGAAATTGGAATATAGTTTCATGAAGGATGATTAGGTGCTAATTGATAAAAATTAATAGTCATCTGATGTAGCCTACAAGAAGAATATGTATGACTATATTTGTTTAGGGATTATGATCTTTAATTTTTTAAATGCCCAGTTCTTATCAGGGTCATAAAATTATGATCATATGAAAGAGAAAATTTCATCTTAAAATGCCATTAATTTGGTAAATCATCAAATTATATGTACTATTTTCTATCCTACTTTGATAAGGTATCATAGAGAATCATAACATTTTGATTTCCTAATTTGATGAAACATGTACAGTGTATGCATCCGTTTCCTTGTTAGTTCTGCATTTTTCTGATTTTACATTATCTGTTTTATTTTGTACATAGGAATTGCTATATCGATTCACAGTGGATACCAGAATATGAACTTTTGAAAACTCAGTGAAATAGCACTCTATCAGTTTAATTTCTTAAAGTATTTCTGTCTAGCTTTAATAATATACAATTAAGATAAAAAAATCATTTAGGTTTTATCACTTAGTCAGGATCTGTTGGCCTAGTTTCAAAAGTTGGTCTCCTGGGCATAATGGATATAATTGAAACTCCTGCTAAGTTTTTCCACTTTAATGAAAATATTAAATGACTTGTAGAGTAGGATGGTAAATTTGCTTCCCCTGTCTCAGAGGGCTGAGCTTTGATTTCATTCTGTTGTCTTCTACTCTTTTGCTCTCAACATTTACAAAGTTTATTAAAATGATTTCAGTACTTTGACTTTGTTTTCAGATCATTGCTTTCTAGGGTGACTTGGGTTTTATTTTATTTTCATAATTTTCTTTTTATAATTGAAAGCTACAAAAGGGCACCACGGAGAATGGAAAACAAAATTGCACCGATTAATTATATGGTTTTGCTTTTCCGAACTATGGATTGAATAAAGCCAATATAAGGTGATATGCTTGGAACTATAAAGAGCTTTGGTTTTATAAAAAGGTCTAATTATTAGTTTCAGAATATAACTAACTTCAATTAATTTTAAAAGTAGCTTTAATGTTTTCTAGTAGAGGAAAAATTGAATACAAGCGAAAGTACGCTTTAATATTTAGAATATGCATTTAGAATATAATTATAGTTACTGAGTACATTTCTTTTGCTTGGGGAAATTATAAAGCTTTTTACTTGGGCTTTTGGCATTGTATGCCTCTTTCAAATTATTTTGAATATTTTTGCCTCTATATTACTCTCATATATAAATGTAGGAGGGGCCCAAGATCAGAAGCAAGAATACAATTAAATCTACTTAGTGAAATAGATATGCATTTCCATATCGACATTCACCTGTTTCACTGCAGTCAGTAGTCTTAAAATCAAATGATTAAAAACTTCATTACATAAGTTTATCTGAAGATATATTGAATGGATTTCCAGAGAGAGAAAATGTCATAAACTTTACCAATTAATATATTCACTTTTGTTTAATTCATTAATAAATATATCCAATGTTTATTATACCCTTAACTGACCTCAGCTCAATATCTTGTTTGATATTCCCCACAAGATTTTTGCAGGGTGAATGACAGTGTCCCATTTTACAGATGAGGAACTAAGTCTTGGAGTAAGCAGCTTAGAGCAAGTGTTGAAAAATATATAAAGTTAGAGTCAGAATTCAAACTGATGTGGAATATAATGCCTGCTTTTAAATCTATATTGACCTATATTAACCCCAAATGTCTTCAAAATTTGAATCCCTAAGTAGTATCTATTGTGAAAGGGAGACATAAAAATATATAAACTTAATTTTTTAGGTATCATATACATAAGGAGAAATATTATGATTTAATGTGCTTGATTTTAGTGATAACCTGATTATTAGGGGGGAGGAAACTAAATAAAAAATCTCTAAAAGAGAAAAAATGGGGAACTATTATAATATTTTATTTTGTAAAGGTAAATTGTTTTGTTTTGTTTTAAGATTTTATTTATTTTTAGAGAGGGGATGGGAAGGAGAAAGAGTGGGAGAGAAACATCAATGTGTGGTTGCCCCTTGCGCACCCCAATCTGGGGACCTGACCCGCAACCCAGGCATGTGCCCTGACTGGGAATCAAACCAGCAACCCTTTGGTTCACAGGCTCACACTCAATCCACCAAGCTATAGCAGCCAGGGCAATATTTTAAATATGATATATAGCCACAACTGCTCTGAGCGAATCAGTGTAAAATATCTATTAAATATCAAGATATTTTTATTGTTAACATTTAAAAGTTTTTATTTCTACAATGAGAGAAAAATAAGGATAGAAGTTAAAATATAATGACCCTGGCAGGTGTGGCTCAGTGGATTGAGTACCAGCCTGGGAACTTAAAGGTTGCCAGTTCAATTCTTAGTCAGGGCACATGTCTGGGTTGGAGGCCAGGTCCCCAGCAGGGGATGCAGAAGAGGCAACCACACATTGACGTTTCTTTCCCTCTCTTTCTTCCTCCATTCCCATCTCTCTAAAAATAAATATATAAAATCTTTAAAAGAAAGAAAAATGTAATAGAAATAACTAAAATTTATGAGGAGTAACTGTCAATCACCACCCTTTCACATGTGTTGACATTTTTAATTTTCAAAGCAACTATCTCATGTAAGATAGTTAATAATATCATACTCATTTCCAGATGAAGAAATTAAAGCCTGAACAGGTTTTTTAAGTTAACAAGTTCCCATAATTTTTACAAATATGTAGTAAAATATTTACTGTTGTCTACTTGGTAGTAAAGATGAACACAAATAATGAAGATTAATCCTTTTCTCTTTTGGAAGTTTCTTTGTCCTCCATTTTAGCACCTGAAAAACACTTGGGACATAGTGTTTGCCAAATTAAAAAAAATAAATAAAAATAAAATAAAATAAAATAAACTTAATTGTATTTAACTATGAATTAAAACTTTTTCTCATTAACTGAAATAAAATTCCACTTTACCTACTTCACAGCTTTTTCTCCCTTAGCTAAATTTCTTCCTTCTGCTTAGAAAATTAGTACAGATTGATTTTTTTTTGTCAGAAAAGCCTTTGGGCAAAATAGTGAAAATAAACCCAATAGGCAATGATTTATACCACTTTATAAAACACATTTTCTGAAGATGAAGTGAATCACTCTGTCACTAATCTCTACACCATTATGCACTGAGTGCAGAATCAGTAACTTGGATTGTAGCAGAGGTGATTGTGGCTGCTTTGGACATACACATCGATTTACAGAGGGAGATTATATATTTTTATATTTTACAATATCTAACATTTCTTCAGACCTATCATTCTGCTGATAACTCTTAGTTTGGACATGGTTTTTCTTTAACACTGTAACACATTGTCTTCTACTTGAACAAAGAGAGAAGATAAGCACAAAATTAAGATATTTACCAGGCAACAGTTTCTACCAAAAAGTTAATAATACTGCTTTGTTTTCATGGTACTTTTCTTTTATGATTGTAGCTTATTTATTTCAAACTCCTCTGATTTTACATTTATGATAGTAAAATGAGACTTTCTTTCCAAATACATAAGTTGAAATGCAGTTTATTTTAAGAAATGTAAAAGTAAATATTAGGCAGTACTATGTTTTGTTACTTAAAGGTGACGTGTGAAAGGTTAAACTCTGGGAAACTTTGATATATGTTATTAGAATAATCAGCATAATCATTATGACACATAAATATCCAAACTGCATATTTTAGAACATAATAATAATGGTTTTCTCCAGTTACTAGTGAGGGAAAGAACAGTAGTGGTAATATAATAACATGTGTGTGGTAATGGACATGGCTTATAAGTAGTGTAGAATATTGAAAAATTCACCATGATGTTGAATATAAAAATCATTTACTAGAAAAATCAAATATTTTAGTCATTTATAGAATTTTTAAAATTTTTAGAAGTTTGTTTGCTTTTGACCAAAAAATTTAGAGCCCAGAAAATAAAACAAGCAATAAAAACAGGTTCCTTTTAAGAGTTATAAAAAAGGATTTAGACTTTTTTAAATGACAGTAAAACTGCTACTTGGAGAAACTACATAAAAAGTAAACATAATATCAGGAATACTGGGGAAAATGAGTACAAGTAAAAGGAAAAATAATTAAATATGTAATTATCTTTTAAATAATCAAATTGAATTATTATCAAGGATTGAAATGAGTGTGTTGAAAATAAATGAATTATAAAGATAAATCAAATACTTGATGTGATCGTTCAATAGGAAGAGCTCTCATGTAATTAAACAGGCTTTTTAAATGTTTATGGGCAATAAATATGTGTCAAACTTAACCAGAAAATATCAATTTACAGTGTAACCTCTGAGCACTGAAATCAACTGAAACTGTTTAAATTTTATAAATGCAATATTCCTTCCTGGTAGCTGTTTTTCCTGATTATTCCATTGGATTGTTGAAAATATTTATTGGCAATATGATTATGTTAACCTAGAAGTTATTTTCAATGAATAATTATTGATCAAGCTAAAGCAGTATAATGAATTAGACTTTTGTCACCCCATCCTCAACTCAATTATGAGGTTTGATATCCTGCTTATTTTCTATTGTGTTGTATGAGTATATTATTAATAACAAATAATGCCTCATAAGCCACCTTAAATATACATTAACAATTATTGAATGTGGGAGGTGGGGGTGGGTAGGGCACAGGAGAGTAATGGGGGAAAAATGGGGACAACTCTAAGTGAATATCAACAAAAAATAAATTAAAAAAATGATCGAACAGAAAACTGTTCTAAAACAACACGATATCCTACCAATTTAATAAGTAGTAGGCTTTTCCATTATATAGGTGCTGGTCACTGTTAAGAGGCTGAGTGCTGCTTTTGCATTGGCTGCTGCTTCTGTCTGGAATGCTGTTTGCCCACCTTTACCTTAGCTCCTTCCCTCCTTCATCCTTGTCTCTGGGAAGTTTCCTGACTACTCGGTCTGAAGTAACTTTCTTTCATCCTCTTCTGGTACACTGCTTAGTTTTTCAACATAGCACTTAATACTACTTAATTGTATATTATGTTCATTTATAGTCCACTCTCCCATCCTATTACTAGACCTCAGTTCTGAGAGTACAGGGACAACTTTCGACTTACTTACTTTTGTGTCTCTGGTGGCCAGAAGAGTGCTTGGCACCTGGTAGATTCTCAGTAAATTTTGTTTAGGTGAATTGCCTCTCAAGTGGCTAACTCCTCACACCACCTTACCTTTCTCATAGTTTAACTATTACATCTTTTACTATTAATGCATAGAATCAGTTATTTGGTCTAAGACATCAGTACTGATCTTATTTGGAAAATTGTATGATTATTATGCTGTGTTTCTTTTTTTAAAATTTACCTTTTCAAGCCTATTTTTAAATGAGCAACATCGTTAATTTAAAAGTATTGATAATCTTTCCAGAAAAAAAAAGCTAAAGTAAACAAGTATATAAATTGTTATTTTATATAGCTGTTATTAGGTCATAGAAATTGTGTTAAAGGCTCAGATTGTTTTTGCATTTTATTTTTTTATTTTAATTGTTGTTCTTGTATGGTTTTCTGTCTTTTACTACCATCCTAGCCCACCACCCCAGCCTTCCGCACCTCCCTCCCATTTCCACCCTCCCTAGTTTCTGTCCATGTGTCCTTTATACTTGTTGCTCTAAACCCTTCCCCTTTTCCCCTGAAATTCCCTTCCCTCTCCCCTCTGGTGACTGCCAACCTGTTCTCAATTTCAGTGTCTTGGTTATATTATGCTTGTTTGTTCGTTTTGTTGATTAGGTTCCCATTAAAGGTAAGATCATATGGTATTTGTCCTTCATTGCCTGGCTTATTTTGATTAGCATAATGCTCTCCAGTTCCATCCATGCTGTTGCAAAGGGTAGGAGCTCCTTCTTTCTTTCTGCTGCAGGGAATTCCATTGTGTAAATGTACCACAGTTTTTTGATCCATTCGTTTACTGATGGGCACCTAGATTGCTTCCAACACTTAGCTATTGTAAATTGTGTTGCTATGAACATTGGGGTGCATAGGTTCTTTGGATTGGTATTTCAGGGTTCTTAGGATATAATCTGAGCAGTGGAAATGCTGGGTCAAAAGTTAGATCTATTTTTAGTTTTCTTAGAAAATTCCATACTGATTTTCATAGTGGTTGTACCAGTCTGCAATCCCACCAACAGTGCACTAGGGTTCCCTTTTCTCCACAATCTCTCTAACACTTGTTGTTTGTTGCTTTGTTTTTGATGGCCATTCTGACTGGTGTGAAGTGGTATCTCATTGTGGTTTTAATTTGCATCTCTCTGATAGCTAGCAATACTGAGCATCTTTTCATGTGTCTCTGGATCCTCTATACGTCCTCCTTGGAGAAATGTCTGTTCAAGTTCTTTTCCCATTTTTTAATTGGGTTGCTTGTCTTCTTAGAGTAGAGTCTTGTAAGTTCTTTATATATTTTGGAGATTAAACCCTTGTCTGAGGTATCATTGACAAATATGTTTTCCCATACAGTGGGTTCTCTTTTTGTTTTAATGCTGTTTTCTTTAGCCATGCAGAAGCTTTTTATTTTGATGAGATCCCATTTGTTTATTCTTTCCTTTATGTCCCTTGCTTTAGGGGACATATCAGTAAAAATATTGCTGCATGAAATATCTGAGATTTTCCTGCCTATGTTCTCCTCTAGGACTTTAATGGTGTCATGGCTTATATTTAAATCTTTTATCCACCTTGAATTTATTTTTGTGTATGGTGTAAGTTGGTCCTCAAGTTTCTTTTTTTTTTTTTTTTTTTTTGCATGTAGCTGTCCAATTCTCCCAACACCACTTGTTGAAGAGGCTATTTTTGCTCCATTTTATGTTGCTGCCCCCTTTGTCGAATATTAATTGACCATAGAGACTTGGGTTTATTTCTGGGCTCTCTGTTCTATTCCACTGGTCCATGTGCCTGTTTTTATGCCAGTACCAGGCTGTTTTGATTACAGTGGCTTTGACATAGAGTTTGGTATCAGGTATTGTGATCCCTCCTACTTTTCACTTCTTTCTCAAAATTGCAGCAGCTATTCAGGGTCATTTATGGTTCCATATAAATTTTTGAAGTGTTTGTTCTATGTCTGTGAAATATGCCATTTATACATTAACAGGTATTGCATTGAATTTGTACATTGCTTTGGGTAGTATGGATATTTTGATGATGTTGATTCTTCTGATCCATGAACAAAGTATATGTTTCCATTTGCTTGTGACTTCCTTGATTTCCTTCTTCAGTGTTATGTAGTTTTCTGCACACAGGTCTTTTACCTCCTTGGTTAGGTTTATTTCTAGGTATTTTATTTTTCTTTTTGCTACATCAAATGGAATTTTTTTCTTGATTTCTGCTTCTGCTGTTTCATTATTGGTATACAAAAATGCCTTTGATTTCTGGATATTGACTTTATATACCACTGTTTGGCCAAATTCATTTATTAGGTCGAGCAGTTTTTTGCCCAAGTCTATAGGATTTTCTATGTACACTATCATGTTATCTGCAAACAGTGACACTTTTGTTTCCTCCTTTCTGATTTGGGGCCTTTTATTTCCTTTTCTTGTCTAATCACTGTGGTTAAGACTTTTAATACTATATCGAATAGAAGTGGTAAAAGTAGACATCCTTGTCTTATTCCGAACTTAGTGGAAAAGATTTTAGTTTTTGCCTATTGAGTATGATGTTGGCTGTAAGTCTCTCATATATGGCTTTTATTATGTTGAGGAATGCTCCCTCTATTGCCACTTTGCTGAGTGTTTATATCATAAATGGGTGTTGTACCTTATCAAATGCTTTTTCTGCATTTGTTGATATAATCATGTGATTTTTGTCTTTGCTTTTGTTTATGTGATGTATTGCATTTACTGATTTGTGAATATTGAACCATCTTTGCATCCCCAGGCTGAATCCCACTTGGTCATAGTGTATGATCTTTTTAACGTATTGTTGGATGCGGTTTGCCAATATTTTGTTGAGGATTTTAGCATTTATGTTCATCAATGATACTGGTCTGAAGTTTTCCTTCTTTGTTGTGTCTTTATCTGGATTTGGGATTAGGATGATGCTGGCTTCATAAGAAGAGTTTGGGAGTCTTCCATCATTTTGGATTTTTTGAAATAGTCTGTGAAGGATAGGGGTTAGCTCTTCCTTAAATGCTTTGTAGAATTCTCCTGTGAAACCATCTGGTCCAGGGCTTTTGTGTGTCAGGAGTTTTTTGATTACTGCTTCAATTTTGTCAGCTGTTATTGGTCTGTTCAGGCTTTCTGCTTCTTCTTCATTGAGTTTTGGAAGAGTATATCTTTCTAGAAACTTGTCCAGTTCATGTAGGTTTTCAAATTTCTTGTCGTATAGTTCTTTATACTAATTTCTTACAATCCTTTGTATTTCTATGGTGTCAGTTGTAATCTCTCTTCTTTCATATCTGATTGTGTTTATTTGGGTCCTCTCTCTTTTTCTTGATGAGCCTGCTTAAAGTCTTGTCAATTTTGTTTATCTTTTCAAAGAATCAGCTCCTGGATTCATTGATCCTTAGGATTGTGCTTTTAGTCTCTATGTCATTAAATTCTGCTCTCATCTTGATTATTTCCTTTCTTCTACTTTCTCTGGGCTGTCTTTGTTGTTGTTCCTCGAGTTCTTGTAGGCATAGGGTTAGGTTGTTTGTTTGAAATGTTTCTATCTTTTTTTGGTAGGCTTGTATCATTATGAACTTCCCTCTCAGAACTGCCTTCACTGTATCTCATAAGTTTTCGGTTGCTGTGAGTTCATTTTCATTTGTTTCCAGAAACTTTTTTGCTTTCTTCCCTAATTTCATTTTGACCCATTCATTGTTTAATAGCATGCTATTCAATCTCCATGATTTTGAGGGTTTTGGGTTTTTCCCTTGGGTTTGGCTTCTAGTTTCAGTCCCTTGTGGCTGGAGAAAATTCTTGGTATGATTTCAATTTTCTTGAATTTGTTGAAGCTTTTTTGTGTCCTATCATGTGGTCTGTTCTTGAGAATGTTCCATCTGCATTTGAAAAGAATGTGAATTTAGTTTCTTTGGGATGAAGGCCTCTATGTATATCAGTTAATCCATTTCATCTAGAGTGTTGTTCAATGCCACAATATCTTTGTTGATATTTTGTTTGTAAGATCTGTCCATTTTTGACAGTGGGGTGTTAAAATCCCCTACTGTAATTGTGTTGCTGTCAATATCTTTCTTGAAGTCCTCTAAGATTTTCTTGATGTATTTAAGTGCTCCTATGTTTGGTGCATATATATTTACAATATTTATGTCTTCTTGGTGGATTCTTCCCTTGAGTATTATGACGTGACCTTCTGGGGCTCTCTTTATGGTCCTTCTTTTGAAGTCTATTTTGTCTGATATGAGTATTGCTACCTCAGCTTTTTTTCCTGTCCATTTGCTTGGAAAATTTGTTTTTCCAGCTCTTCACTTTGAGTCTCTGTATGTCTTTTGTCCTGAGGTGGGTCTCTTGTAGGCAGCATATGTGTGAGTCATGTTTTCTTATCCATTCAGCTATTCTATGTCTTTGGATTGGAGCGTTTAATCCATTTACATTTAAGGTTATTATTCATAGGTACTTATTCATTGCCATTTTTTTGTACCTGTGTTCTTCTCTCTCTCTCTCTTTTCCTTCCTTTCCTTAAAGCAGTCCCTTTAGCATTTCTTACAGAACTGGTTTGGTGGAGGTGTATTCTTTTAGACTTCTTTTGTCTGGGAAGCTCCTTATTTGGCCTTCTATCTTGATTAAAAGCTTTGCTGGGTAAAGTAGTCTCGGTTGCAGGCCTTTGGTTCTCATTACTTGGAATATTTTTTGCCATTCTCTTCTGGCTTGGAGCGTTTCAATTGAGAAGTCAGCTGCTAACCTTATCGGGGCTCCCTTGTATGTTACTTCCTTTTTCTCCCTTGCTGCCTTTAAGATTCTCTCTTTGTCTTGGAAGTTTGCCATTTTAATGATGATGTGTCTTGAAGTGGGCCTGTTTGGGTTCCTCTTGATTGGGACTCTTTGTGTTTCCTGGATTTGTGTGACTTTTTCTCTCATCAAATTAGGGAAGTTTTCCATCATAACTTTTTCAAATAGGTTTTCTATCCCTTGCTCTTCTTCTTCTCCTTCCAGTATCCCTCTTATTAGGATATTATTATGTTTCATGTTGTCTTGCATTTCTCTTAATCCCTCTTTATTCTTTCTGAGCCTCTTTTTCTTTTCTTGCTCTTTCTGACTGCTTTTTTCTACTTTGTCCTCCAACTTGCTAATCCAATCTTCTGCTTTATCGATTCTGCTTTTGATTCCTTCCATTGTGTTCTTCAGTTCAGAAATTGTATTCTTCATTTCCTCTTGGTCCTTGTTGATAGTTTGTATTTCCTTTTTCATGTTGATATAGTTTGCAGTGAGTTCATCATAGCTTCCCTTTAGTTTCTGGTAGCTCATTAAGAGCTCATGGAGCTTCCTGACAACCACTGCTTTGAACTCCATATCTGATAGTTGAGTTGCCTCCATTTCATTTAGCATTGTTTCTGGGGCTTCCTCCTTTCCTTTCATTTGGGGATTGTTTCTTTGTCTTCCCATTGTGTGTGAGACTCTTACTGTTAGCCTCAGCTTCTTAAGTTGATCTGTTCTGGCTCCCTGGGTTTATGGTGTGAACTTCTGTGGTAGAATACCTGTGAGATTCAGTAGTGCAGTCTCCTTTGGGTATCCCGGTGTTCATAGCTTCCACTGTCTCATCTGTTGAGTTGCCTCCTCTTTGGGTCCAACTGTGGTTTTTTCACAGTTCCAGGTTTTTGTGTTTTTTGGTCTCACTCCTGGGTATTTAAAAAGAGAAAAGAAAAAAATGAAAAAAAGAAAAGAAAAGAAGAGGAAGGGAGAAGACATAAAATTGGAAAGAAAGGAATAGTTAATAAAACAAGAAAGAAGGAAAAAGAAGCAAACGGAACTGAGGGATAAAAAAATTAAAAAAATAATAAAAAAAATAAACAACAACAACAACAACAAAACCCTCTTGCTGGTTTCAAACTGGCCAAACCGTTTTTTCTGGTCTTGCTGGCTACAACAGGCTGAGGGGCGACAGGTATGCTTTTCTCCCTGTTCAGCACTCAGTCAGGTTTGGGCTACTGTCCCCAGAGCTAGCCCGGTGCCTCTCTACACACTGTCTTGGGTATGGTTTCTGAGCCTTCTGCAGAACCTATGCTTTCCAGAGTTTATGGGTGTGAGCTCGCATCTCCTACAGATCGATCACTCCTTGGGGTTATGGGTGTGAGCTCCAGGTTACCTATGGGGCGCTTGTGCCAACCCGAGTTTAAAGATGTGGGTTCCATGGTTCTCCTGTGTTGCGTGCACTCACCCTAGGTTCATGGGTTTGAGCTCTGGGTCTTCCACAAAGCCCCCTCCTCTGGTTGCATGGTGGACTGCGGTTGCTCAGCGGCCTCTGGTCACAGATGCTTGGGTGTGCACTCCTCCCAGGGCTATGCGTGGGTGCTCGCAGCCCCTGTGTGTTTGCCATTCAGACCTTACCTCTCCTCCCTGTGACTTCAAGCAACCAGGTCTCTCGTGGTGCTGCTCAAACCTTGTTTGGCTGGCAAGGGAGCAGTTGACCCGGCTCTCTCCCTAGAGCCCTGTGGCAGACCTGGTGAGTGCCAGGCTTGGGGCATCAGCCACCCTGATCTCTCGGATGATACCTGGGCCCTTATTGTCCTGAAAAACTCTCCTTACCATCTGTTTTTTCAATGTCCACTACAATTTTTGATCTCCTATTTTCATCTGTGCTGTGGTACTGTTGGCTGTTTGCTCTGTTCCTCCATGGATCGGCTAGGTTGTTCTCCTGTGTGTAGGGGGGAGTGGAATCTGCTCCCTCCTATGTTGCTGCCATCTTCCCTAGGCTCAGATTTTTTATTGCAATGAAAAAACTAAATACTGGCAGGGTTTTTCTTTTCTTTTCCTTTCTTTTCTTTATGTATGTATGCATTTATTTACAAAACTAAACATTCTGTTCCCATATGATTCAATGATAGCCCTCTTTGATATTTACCCAAATGAGTAGAAATGTATGTCCACCGAAATCTGCACTCAGATTTTTGTATCATTGTTCATAATTGCTAAAACTTGCATTGATTTAGAAGAAGTATCATGACACAAGCCTGGATGAAGAGAGAAAGACGGGGGTAGGTGGAGGGTGGGAGATGTAGAGAGGGAATGGGAGAGAGGAAATGTTAGTACATAACACACTGTTTTCAGCTTAACCTGTCCATTGACATCTCAATTATTAAAGCCAACACATTTCTGCCTATTGAAAGCTAGGTTAAGCTGATTTTCTATTACCTATAGTTGAGAATCCTGTCTAAAAGGGTGGAGAGGGTTATATATGTGTTGGGGTTTTTTAATATACCAAGAAGATGGACTTAGTGTGACTTTGGACTGAATTAAGATAAAAGGCTAAGCTTGGAATGGATGATTTTTTAAAATTTTTCTCAAGATGACTGGTATTTAAGCAATATCTTAAAAAGCAAAATTTATCAAATCTTATCAGGGATGCAGCGGGAGTGGTCTTAACTGAGAGTCAAGCAGATAGAAGGCAGGAAACTAATATTTTACAGATGCATTTTATTAACTTAAGGGGGAAATTACTTATTCTTATCATTAACTTTACCAAAATATATATTAAGACATGCATGAAATCTTAAAATGTTTAGAAGTTTTAATGTACAGGGTGGGGCAAAAGAAGGTTTATAGTTGAGTGCACAAAACACAGAGTTTAGTTCTGTGTTATTTGTTAACTGTATTATTTTTCTTTTATACATTTGTAAATCCACTTTTATCCCACTCTAAATTTTACAGTCTAGCACAAATAATTAGGAAAGAAGACATGATGAGAATTTTATTCTAGGAAGAAACTTCCTGGTACAGAGAGAGAAAATGCACTGGAGGGACAAGAAAACAGAGCAAGTTACATTGGCAGAAACTTTTAAATTTAGTTAAATTAATTATTTTTGACAGAGACAGGCTATTGTTGAGGTGAGCAATGAGTAGAATCTTCACTAGCACAGTAGCCATGGAAATGGGTGGAAGTAAGAGAGAGCTGGAAGACCTTGTGAAGGAAGAAAAAACAGTACTAAAGTACTGAAAAGATGATCAAGTTAGAGCATGTTGCCACTGATACTTAGGGGAGTGGAGCATTTATTGATAATGGCAACAAATACAGAATAAAGAATACATTAGCAGAAAAAGGAAGATCTATGAGGACACTAATTCAGGTTTCTTTAATATTTTTAAATTTATTAAATGTAGTTGATACACAATATTATATTAGTTGCAATAGTTTCAGGTGTACAACATAGTGATTTGATACCTTTATACCCTGCAATGCGATCACCTCGTTAATGTTAGTAATGTCACCATGCAAACTTATCACAATATCATTGACCACAACTTTATAATATCACCACATAGTCAGGATCCCCATTTCTCAAATAGTCGTATTCTTTTAAAAGTGCGTTGAACCAGGAACAAAATAGAGCCCATTGAAATTGGTTGATATGTATATTAAATCTCTTTTAATAGATTCTCCTGTATTTCCTGATCCTTGGCCTTTTGGATGAATAGAAATAGAAAATATATACATTTGTACTGAACCATAAATTCATACTAATTCAATTCAAATTTGAATTATAGGGTCTTTACATAATCTTATTGAACTACATCTGCATATCCTTTCTCTCATGCTGAGTGTCCTGGTTCTTAATGATACCATTTGCTTTATTTCATATTATATAAAATATCATTTCAGTATTCATGACCAAGACCAAAATAAATGTTATGGTTACTGAATACAAGTAGTATTTTTTTGTTTGCTTTTGCATTGGTTTTGCAGTTGAAAATCATTCTTTAACTTAACAGGTTCATTTGTAGTAACCATAATTTAGAAGAAAGTAAAAATGTAAACCATACTTATTATTAGGTTGTAAGGATGAGACTCATTAAAGTTTCTTGCTAAAGAGAGAAAAGTTTTTCTCTAAGATACAAGTAACTTGGCAATAGAACTGCAACCTAAGCAATTCTTGAGATTGTTCATTCTTTCTCCAGTCTTTTTTTTTAATCTCCTCTTTTTATGTTTGCTCTCTTCTGTCTGTACCAGTAGACTTTTTTTTTTTTTGGGGGGGGGGCTGGTTATAGTTTCTGCTCCCTTAAATTTTGTCTTATCTAGAGAACATGTTACTGTACCATGGTTTTCATCTTCACCTTCCACTAGCAATAGCTTCTTTCTCTCAAAATTTCCTAGCCATCATACTTTGGTTACTAGATTTTCTCACGTGTTGGATGTCCTTGAGTAACATGCACACCATCTAGCCCATCTATTATTCTGTTGGTGGGCATTACCTGGAACTGGTCGTTCAGTAGCATTTGTTGTGTATATTTTACAAAGAGCCATGTGTGTGGCAGACATTCTAAAGCAAGACCTGGCAAGTCTAGCATGATTTCAAGAAACGTTTTGAATAACAAATGTGTCTTACATTTTTAGTTGGCTTGGATGGCATTTATTCTTAGCCTCTGGTATTATATAAATTATATGGGAATAAATGAGGTATGTATAATTTTCTTGTTTAGATATTGGATAAAAATAATGATATTGCTTCTCTATGGGTGGGTGAATTTTAAGGAAATAATTTCCTAGCTTGCATGAAGTAATTTTGTTTCATTTTCCCCATTCTCTTCGATTTTTCTCCCCAGGATGTCAGATGATATAACTAGAACTCTTAAGGCAAGCCTGTGGTCAGATCCATAACTTATACTGAGGTTCGTTCTTGTTCAGCAGCAGCTAATATTAAATTCAATGTTCTCAAATATTTACTCAGAGTAATATGCTCCATTTGGTCTGTGCTATGATTTTTGGCTCCTACTTAATAATAGTTCTAAGCCCTTTAGCAAATATAACAGCAGGAAGACCATAATGTTCAAAACAACAGACTTGTTAAATGTGTAACATATTTTTTCCTTTCCTGTTTTGCCTTTACCAGTTTAATGTTGTTTCTAGAATCTTTGGCAGATTTACACATTTTTCTATGGCTTAAAAGCATCTATTTTAGTTGTTTCTTTTTAAATACATAAGATATATGCATATGACCAAAGCTTCATCATGCTTCCTTTTTGAGGGGCTGGGGCATTTAATTCACCTCCTCTATTATCTCCAGGCTTCAGAATTGCCATACACTTTCACTGTTCAAGCATTTATCAGTAAATGTTTTCACCTTGAGTGATTTCATTTACTTTAACCATTCGTATATTGAAAAGAAAAAAAGAGAATGTAAAGTTCAAAAAAATTTCCCTGCTTAAAGTATAAAGTTGGTTCCTATTCTTTCAGAATTAAAGAGTTTTCTCTGTTGGGGATTCAGCCAATTTGTCACTATACACAAATACAGAATCAACTAGTTCTAGAAATGAAAAAGCAGCATGAAAATTTACTACATATAAGGAGATGACTCATAATTCCTGCCATAGTGGGAAAATACAGAATCCTTCTGTGATAGGTTGCTTTTTGTTTCCGGCAATTCCCTTCCTTCCTCCCTCCCTCCCTTCTTCCTTTTCTTCCTTCACCCCAGGACAATTTTTTTTTTCATAGCTTTTGGAAAGAGAATAAGGGGGGAAAAGAAACATCTATGTGAGAGAGAAGCATCAATTGGTAGCCTCCCTGCACGTGCCTAGGCCAGGGTTCGTGCTTGCACCAGGATTGGATCATGCACAACTGGACTGCGGGTTGCACATGCCCACACCTGGGCCAGAGATCAAACCTGCAACCTAGATATGTGTCCAGACCTGGAATCAAACCCACAACCTTTTGATTATGAGACAATGCTCCAACCAACCGAGCCAAACCAGACAGCATAATCCTTTCTTTCAAGAGAGTTGTGAATCCCCACTCATTATCATGTGTCCTATTCTGTATCTTAGAGACAGGGTTTTTTATCCCTGCCTCTTTGATTTTGGCTTTGGCTTTGTAACCCATTTTAGTCAACATAATATTAGTGGATATGATTTATGTTACATCTCAACAGAGGTGTAACAGGCATCATTAGGTTCTGCCAGTTCTTTGGCTCTCTCCTCTCTGTCATGAAAATGGCAAATCCCAAGAAGGACTACTCTTTCAGCTTGGGCAATAGAACAAAACATCATGTAAATCAGAGATACAACAGATATAATATGAGAGAGAAATATGTGCTATCGTAAGCCACTGACATTTGTGGGTTGTTATAACAGCATATACGAATAATATAATTCCTCTTTTTTGCAATTTGTAAAATTTTTTTTAGAAATTCCTTCTTTGTTATATTTGTTTTGTGAACCTTGAGGAACAAAAGGCACTTACTAAGAAGGCCTACTGGTGGTTAACTGGGCTCAAGTTTCATAAAGAGCCTAGCAGCCATCCCTGCACAAAGGTTCTCATCAGAGTTCACTTCATAGTGAAGCCTGAGCTGACCTTCCTGCCTCTAAACTGAACTGCCTGCTGGCACTGCCATCTGAGCCAGCCCTTGTAAAGGAGTTTCTGGAATCCTGTATCAACCAATAGGATCGGGGTTTTCCCCATCCAATTGGAACTGCACAGCTCTGAAAAGAGTGCCTCTATTCTGACCAATCAGAACCCTGCCTTTCGGACCAATCAAACCGCAAACATTTGGAGTTCTCATTTGCATGATAATGGATCGATCAGGCACCAGGGGCTTTTGTCCATGTAAGCCAGCTACACACTAGCTCCCAGAGCACACTTTCCCATTCCATGGAAGACTGAAGTCTGTGTCTCCTTGGCTGTGCTGAAACACTAAAGATGTCTTGAAGAACAGAGGGGCTCAGCTCATCAAGCAGAGCAAATCATCAAGTAGAGAAGAGCTGTCTAGCTGGAGAGGGGCCTGCTGTGGTGTTTTGTGCAGGACTGTATCACAATTAAGCTGTTCCACATTTGTGCTGTTGTCACAGCCATGTTATATCACAACTGAGCTGTTTTGCACTGGATAACATTTTCTTCTTCACTGTACCCCAAATTGAGGACTCCTGTCAGTGTTGAATTTGTGCCAATGACCATCAGTCGACAGTTTTCAGAATAATAAATAATTCCAGGCTTTAAGTTCCTTGAAGTTCTTTAAATTTTTTTTCCTGTGTATCTTTCATGAGGTAAAGTTGTTTGTTCATAAATGTTTGAGTTAATGATTTAATAACTAGATGGAAGATTGGCCATCAATGAGAGAAACTCTGTCAATTAGATATTATATCCAGGTTAAAAGTGCATCATATTGTATCATTTAATCAGTAGTTTTTGGATTTTGGATCACTGGAAAATACTTCTAAAAATATTAAACTATTGTGATTTCTTAAAATCGGCATTACATGTTTAATTCATTACTCATTTAGACCATGTGTTCTATAAGTGCACTGTTAAATATGACTTACCAATTTGGGATAGACATTAAATAGCCAAGTTAAATATATAGCAGGGTAAGCCCACATTAAATATAGGTGAAATTTTTTCTAGTTATTGAATATTTCATTAAGTAATATTGGTAGACCTAAGTATACAAGTTGCTACATTCAAGGAAATATAATGAAATAAAACACATGTTTTACTTTGTGTTCTAAAACACACCAGAAAATTAAGATATGCAGGAACCAGAGCTCAAATCATACTAAAATCCAACTGTATCATTTCTGTTACTTGTTAACAGTTAATAATTTTCATTCTTCACAATCTCTTGTTCCAAGTAATTTACAACCTCATAGATTTAAAAAACACTGCAATCTCATATTATGCACTCTTTTCTGTAGATTAGCAAAGAAGCCTACCTGTGACCAGAACCATAAAACTTTCTATCATCAGGCCTAAAACTATCCCTTCTGATTCCAAGAGTGGTATTTTTTTTTTTTTTTTTTTTTTTTTAAGAAGAGGAAAGAGGGTACATAAATGGCCAGGGCAGCTTTAAAAACATGCAGAATATGTGAATATAAGGACTAGTTGTACTTGCCCCTGAAGGAGGTGCTGGCTCATTTGTTTCAACTAAGTTTTCCAGAATAAAGCAAAGTGTTTGCAAAAACAGATACCTTCACTTAATATTACCAAATTACCTTTGGTATATTTCTTTTCTTTTCTTTCTTCTTCATTTTTAATTAAATTTATTGGGGTGACATTGGTTAATAGAATTATATAGGATTCAGGCATACAATTCTATAATATATCATCTGTATGTTGTATTATGTGTTTACCACCCTCAAGTCTCCTGCCATCACCATTTATACACCCTCTACCCTTCTCTACCTCTCCCCACCACTGCTTCCCTCTGATAATCACCATACTATTGTCTGCATCTATGAGAGTTTTTTATTCTTTTTTTTATTTTTTGGCTTAATCTCTTCACCATTTTCACCCAATGCTCCAACCCTTCTCCCCAGGTGTCAAACTGTTCTCTATGAGTCTGTTTTTATTTTGTTTGTTAGTTTATTATATTCATTCAATTTCACACATGAGTGAAATCAGACGGTACTTGTCTTCCTCTGCCTGGCTTATTTCATTTAGCATAAAGCTCTCCAGGTCAGTCCATGATGTCACAAAGAGTAAGGCTTTCTTTTTTTATGGTTGAGTAGTATTTCATTGTGTAAATGTAAAATTCAACACCAAGAACAAGAAAATCAATTTAAAAATTGGCAGAGGACTTGAAATAGGCACTTCTTCAATGATGACGTACAGATGGCCAAGAGACATATGAAAAGATGTCCAACATCGCTAGTCATCAGAATGATGCAAATTAAAACCACAATGAGCTATTACCTCATACATTTCAGAATGGCTATCATCAAAAATTTGCAAACAACAAATGCTGACAAGGATGTGGAGAAAAGGGAATCCTGGTGCACTATTGGTGGAATGAAGCTTGATGCAGCCACTGTGGAAAACAGTATGGAGATACCTCAAAAATTAAAAATGGAGCTTCCTTATGATCCAGTGATTTCACTTCTGGGAATATATCTGAAGAAGTCCAAAACACTAACTCAAAAGAATATATACATTCCTATATTTGTTGTAGTGTTATTTACAACAGCCAAGATTTGGAAGCAGCCCAAGTGCCCATCAATAGAGAATGGATAAAAAGTTATGATACATGCCCTGGTCAGTGTGGCTCAGGTGATTGGGGTGTCCCATATGTGAAAGTTTGTGGGTTAGATTTCCTGTCAGGGCACATACCTAGCTTGTGGGTTTGATCCCAGGTTTGTGTGCATGCAATCCCTTGTCTAGATGCATACATAAGGTGATCAATCAATGTTTCTCTCTTTTTTTTCACTCCCTTCCTCTTTCTAGAATCAATGAAAGAATGACCTCAGGTGAGGGGGAAAAAGAAAAGCTGTGGTACCTTTGACATATTTCTGTCTATTTATATGGTTTAAATCAATTGAGCTCTCTTGATTAAAAGTAAAATTATGTTTCTATGTATGTCAAGACCTTGGTGTTTCTATTAAACAAGTTGGAGCATCCTTTCTTATTCCAGTATAAAACTTGGAAAAAATATAATCACCATGTACTAGATATTTATTCTTCTAATCTTCTAAATTCGTAATAAACACAATTTTAACCATAGCTAGGATAACCTAATGCCACAGTACCTTAGCAGAAGACTATGATTTGTTTTTCTCTTCCAACTACCTATGTCACATAATCTTCTCTCACTAGAGACAAAAATAGAGTTAGCTCCAAAATAAGGTACATCTTGGTTGAGCTTAATTTACCATTTCTAATAATACAAAAATTGCAAATTATTGTTTTTCTTCTGATACCATATATCCTTTCCTCTTTATCAATTCCATTTCTTTAAAAAAACTTTTAAAACTTTTTTAGTATATGAATATTTTAATTTTCAAAGTAGACATACTATGGTATTAACAGCATCAACTGATCATGTAAAAAACTTACAAGGAGTCACTTCTGATAATGGCTAACATTCAAAAGCTACATTTAAATTCACTTAGTTAGCTTTCTATAATAGGTTCATAAAACCAAATAAAAAAAGTAAAGGAGGTAATTTATTAAGTCCTCTGCATGGAGGGTAATGATTCTGATGAATAGCAATGTCTGAATTTGAACTTTTCCACTCTGAGGAAGAGACAAACCATTATAAGCATCACTGCAAAGTATAGCAGTGAGCCATTTGTCAGTATGAAGTTGTGGAATGCTGAATCTGTTTCCAGAAAACCTTCCCATTACATGGAGTCCTAGTATTTCAACAAACAACCTACATCAGGATTTGGATCCTCAGGAAAGAGAGAATAATTGAAGCTTCAGAAGATAACTAGGGAAAGTATCAGTTTGCCTTGCTGACATGCAGACATAAATTGAAGCTTTTTAGACTTTTGTTTTAAGGCTTTTATTGCTTACTGTTGAAACTTTATACAAACTCATTTTGGAAAAAAAATATAGTTGATTTATTTTGGCGAAGAAAGAAAATGTTATAAGCCACCTCCCTCCCAGGGCTCAAACATTTAGTTTGGTTGCAAATGATGTAGGATATTCAATTTGATGTACAAGTGCAAAGGCCAATAAGATGGTAATTGTATGTTAAGCTTCTTAAAGACATTCTTAATCTGAGGTACCCTTAAGTAAAATGTCATGCTTCTCTAACCATTTCTCTAATGTCATCTCAAGTTTTTGAGGTGACATCTTAAGTTTTGTAGGGTGATCTTAAGGTTAATGTTAGTGAATTATAACAATGTGATACCAAATATGAGATATTTACTTGTACCTATAGAGATATTACTCATTTTAAACACCTGGGCATCAGAGCACTTTCTTTGAATTTATTATTTGACCTCAATAAATTTTATTTCATTGGAACTATTTTATGATGTAAATAGCAGTGAGACTTTAAAAGGGCTCAGGAGAAATGTTAAATCACATTCTTTAGGACAAACTACAGCTGCTGTTGCACAACAACTACAGAGTTGAGGAGTAACGACAACAAAAATATGGCTTACAATGCCTAAAATATTTACCAACTTGTTCTGTACAGGACACAGTTGGCTTATCACCAATATACTTTATATGTTCCTATTTGAAGAGGAGGGTCAATATGAAAATACATAAGGAGAAGATAAAGAAGTAAAGCCTGAATATTTCTTTTGTTACATTATAGGAAATTATTGACATCTTGAGGGATAACTGTTAGGCACCAAGCACGACATATTTCTCCCTTCAATAGGTCGCAGTGTTAGACTCAATTTTAAAATCCTGAGACTTCTATAGAAATGTTGTGCAGGGTAGGTGAGGAAACATGCAGTTTTTGTTAAAAAGAAATAGCTTTGACTCACAGTAGAAACCTATTCCTGATGTAGTTTCTGTAGCTAATGTAAAATTTTGTTCAAGTTTCCAACTGCTACATAATAGATGTTTGTCTTAAATATTGTTGGTTAACTTATTCTTTTGTTGGAATGGATCCCAATGAGTCACTGAGAATAAATGATATTAAATTAGGTCTTTACTGGTAGATAGAAAACATAACACCTTGATCTATAAAATATTTGTAGTTGGCTGAATGAGGTCACAGTTGGTAGAAATGTATTTCCGATAAGTAATCCTACATTTTGGAAAACTGTTAAAGTAACAGGACACAATTGGAGTCTTTTTTTTTTTTAAGATTTTATTTATTTTTAGAGAGAGGGGAAGGGAAGGAGAAAGAGTGGGAGAGAAACATCAATGTATGGTTGCCTCCAATGTGCCCCCTACTGGGGACCTGGCCTGCAACCCAGGAATGTGCTCTGACTGGGAATCGAACTGGCACAATTAGAGTCTTTAAAGAAACACACCAATAAATTAATGTTTTCATTGTTTGTATCATGAGATTAAAATGCAATATGATATCAAGTTATATTTTTCAAATGCATTTCTGAAATGATTTGAAATAATCAAACATCTTGTTTTAAATAAATACTTTTAGGTTAAAAGTTTGTAATTTGGAGTAAAATAAAATTAGCTACATCCCTCACACCATACACAAGAAGAAACTGAAAATAGAGAACAATGTAAACAACAAAAATATACATTTGAGAAGAAAACAAGGGTGTATTTCTGCATAACTTGAGTGTAGGGAAGTGCTTTCTAAACTGACTCAATATTTAGATGCATTAAAATTAAAGATGGATAAATTACATTAGACAGATATAGAAACATTTTCATGGCAAAATGCACTCTAAGTCAAAATGCAAGTAAAAAATTGGAAGAAAATATTTACGAAACATATAAATAGATGATTTTCCAAAAATGATTTCAGAATTGCTCTTAAATATGTGAAAGAAGGTTCAAATTTACTCATAAAAAGAAAAATGAAAACCAAAACTACACTGAGTTTTGCCATGATATTGGAATAATTTCAAAAATTTAAAATACACTCTTGGCAAAACTGTGGGGAAACAAGCATTCTCGTACATTGCAGGTGGAAATGAAAAGTAGTAAAATCCTGTGGATGGGAATTTGGCTATGTCTCAGAAAATCAATGGGCATTTATCTTTCATTCCAGCAATTCCAGTTCTAGGAGTACATCCTGAAGATAAATGTCCAATAGTACAAAAATCATAAATACAGTTATTAATTATAACATTGTAGTTATAAAATATTGGACATTTCGAAAATATCCAAATGTAGGAGATTAGTTGGATAGATTATGGTAAATATATATAATGGTGTTCTATGCATCTGTAAAAAATGATGAAGGAAGATATTTGAGATATATGGAGTTATTTTCCAAGAGATAATCTCAAGTAAAAAAGCAAAGTGCAAAAGAGAATATATGTTAGCTTTCACGTAAAAAAAAGAGTAAGTAAAAATGTACACATATCTTCTTACTTGAATAGAAGAAACATGTGTTGAGCGCGCACAGTGGGTGACTTACGGAGCAGGAGGAATGGGGGAGGGGTGGCACTTCTAGTACTTTCCTGTGTAGTTACATGGAGGCTAATGTTCTATACGTTCAAGAAATAATATTTTAAAAAGTAAAGTAAATGAAAACTTAAAACTGAATCCAACTATAAACAAATGGACACAACTGTATTCATACGAATAGCATAAGCAACCTGAAGAAAAAAGAAATTGAAAGAAAGAAAAGCCTAATCCAAGTAACTTGTAACTTTGGATTTCAATATATTTCCTTTGTTCCCATGAACACACAAGATAAATAAATAAACTTTTTTTAGATGACTTGCTTATTTCAGTGGTATTGACAAAACAATTCTGAAATCCTGAGATTATTTTATGTGTTTTGGAATAAGGGAGATACAAATAGAGAGTAGAGAAGCGAGGAAAGACCACCTGAGATAGACTGGAAATAAAGTTATCAGTGAGAACTCATGACTTCTGATTTTATATATATATATAATATGCACAAACATTGTGTTTTTGATTATGTATGGACAGCATATATAAGTTTTTGTGTGTGTACATATACATAGGCACCTCTAGGCTGCTTCAGTGAACAGATATCTAAACTCTGACACCCAGTAGCAATGAGCATATTCAGTGCCTTGATCCTGTTTTTTAAACACCATTCCTAGAGAAAGGACCTAGGACCCCTCTCAGCAATGGCTCATTATAAGACTGGTACAGCAAAAGCCCCAAATAAGCCCAGAAAATCTTTTTTTTGCTGAAAGAACAAAGAAGTGTTAACAAAATGATGAGAGCGATGAAAAGTACACAGGAGACATCTTGAAGGAGCTCCCACCGGTCAAATCTGAAATAAATTACTCCTCGGATAATTAAGGGTAGTAATGAATGATGAATTGCTAAACAATAGCATTAAGGAGTGCCAAAAATAAAGAGATTACGAACAGATGGACAGATAAATTAACAAATACACGTGTGTGGAAAAAGGAAGGTCTTTTCTTGAAACAGAATATCAGTTGATAAATGCTGAGAGGCTATTAGAGTTGGAAAAAAACATCATTTTGCAACCATCATAATAAAGATTGGTCAGGGGCAAGGATCATCCACAGATGCTAAATCTAGAGAGACATTTTGATGAGAAACTTTATTTTGAAGTGTGTTACAACAGATTACTAATATGTTTGTAAAAGAAAAAAAATTATAGTTCTTGACTGGAGAAGCTGGAGAATACCCTGACCAGGTGACCACTAATGAGAACAGGCAGGCTCTGTTTGCTTCAACATGTGATGCCCTAAAGAAGCACACAGCTTCTCTTACAGCACTCTGCCTGAGGATGTGTACCCTGTATCCAATCATAAGGAAACAAACTCCAAGGAAACAAAGCAAAAGGAGGAAAGCATGGAATTCTTCAAAAAGTGTCAATATCATGAAAGAGAAAGAAAGACTGATTATAGGAGATTTAAGAGAATAAATGCAATGTGTAAATCTGGGCTGGATCCTTTACAGGAAAAATATTATAAAAGACAATATTAAGAATATTTATAAAATGTGAATATGGATAATAGGTTAAGTGAAAATATTTTTAATGTTAAATTTCTTGAAGTTCATAACTCAACTGTGATTATGTAAGACAATGCTTTTGTTTGGAAATATTAAGAATTTAGTATATAGGAATGAAAACGTTTGATATATGAAATTTACTCTAAAATGGTTCACAAATATGTGTATATTTATACACACATATGTAGATACATACAGAGATGTGAAGCAAATGGTGCAAAATGTTAACAATGGATGAATTTGGGTAAAATTATATGGATTTATTGTCTTATTTTTACAAATTTTCTGAAACCTGAAATGATTTTCAACTAAAATAGTTTAAAAATTAGGGCTAAAGCCTCTAGTCTTGAAGTCTAAATAAGGAGACAACTTAGCTGTAAAACATTTTGAACACTAAGAAAAAAATGGTTTGGTCATTACTTATGTGCTAAGCATTTTAAAATATGTCAAAATTATGAAATATTATATTTTAGCTTACATAGGAAGCCATGTATGTTGAGAGCCTCAGTTTAAAGATATAACTAATTTTTGAAGAACAAGTTATACTGTTGAAGTGTAAATTTATTGTTTTCTTTAAAAGATTTATTATTACTTTTATTATTGACACTGTTGCAGACATTCCCCATTTTCCTTCCCTTTGCTCCCTCCACCCAACCCCAATTCCCTACCCCCTGGTCTTCACCACATTGTTGTCTGGGTTCATGGCTATGCATATATGCATATATGCTCTTTGGCTAATTTCCTCCCTCCAGTCCTGCCAACCCCCTTCCCTCTGAGACTGTTAGTCTGTTCCTTGTATCCATGCCTCTGGTTTTATTTTGTTCATCACTTTATTTTGTTCATTATTTTCCACATGTGTCTGAGATCATATGTTACTTGTCTTACTCTGACTGGCTTATTTTGCTTAGCATAATATTCTCCAGGTCCATCCATGCTGTCATGAAGGGTAAGAGTTCCTTCTTTTTTGCAGCTAGACAGTATTCCATTGCATAAATGTACCACAGCTTTTTTGTGCACTCAGCTATTTGGGCTGTTTCCAAATCTTGGCTATGGTAAATAATACTTCTGTGAACATAGAGTTGAATATATTCTTTCAGATTGGTGTTTTGGGATTTTTTTAATGTTAAGAATAATTTTATGTGTGTGTTTATATCATTTTTTTGAGAAATAACTGACATGTAAAATTTTATACATATTTAATATATACAATCCAATGAATTTGGAGTACAGATATACACTTATATAAAGCCATCACCACCATCAAGATCATAAACATTTCCATCACCTCCTAGATTCTCTGGTCTCTCTATTTGGGGCCATGATATACATGTCTGATTTTATTCTGGTACTATAGTTTTGATTACTATAGCTCTATATTTTAAAATCAGGAAGTATGATGCTTCCAGCTTTCTTCTCTTTGCTCAAGTTTGCTTTGGGTATTTGTGGTCTGTTGTCTTTCCATGTAAAATACAAGATTTTTTTGTTCAATTTCTGTGAAAAATGCAGTGAAATTTTGATAGGTATTGTATTAAATATGTAGTATCTTTGGGGTATGGGCATTTTAACAGTAATTATTTTTCTAATCCATAAGCATGAAATAACTTTCTATTTATTTGCTTCTCCAATTTCTTACATTAATTTTTTTCAGTGTGAGATCGTTTACCTTCTTGGCTAAATTTATTGCTAGGTATTTTATTATTTTTGATCTATAACAAGTAGAATCATCTTCTTAATTTCTCTTTCACAATGTTCAGAGTTCATAGTTAGTATATAAAAACACAACTTAAATTTTGTACATTGATTTTGTATGCTGCAACTTTACTGAATTCATTTACTAGTTCTAATAGATGTTTAGTGAATATTTAGGGTTTTAAATATATAATATAATGTCATTTGCTAACAGGCAATTTAACTTCTTTCTTTCTAATTTGGATAACTTTTATTTTTCTTACTTAATTGCTTCAGCTAGGACTTCTAATACTATTTTGAATAAAGGTGGTGAGAATGGGTATTCTTGTCTTATTACAGATCGTGAAGGAAAAGCTTTTAGCCTTTCACTGAGTACAATGTTAGCTGTGGTCTTGATGTATGGCCTGTATTATAATGAGGTACATTCCTTCTCTGCCTGATTGGTTGAGAGATTTTATCATGAAGAATGTTGAATTTTTTTCAAATGCTTTTTCCACACCTATCATGGTGATCATGTGCTTTTCATCCTTCATTCTGTTATTATAGTGAATCACATATATTGATTCGCAAATGCTGAACTCTCCCCAGGATAAATCCTATTTGATCATGGTATATGATCCTTTTAATGTGCTGTTGGATTCAGTTTGCTAACATTTAGTTGAAGATGTTTGCATTTACATCCATGGATATTGCCCTGTAGTTTTCTTTTCTTATAGTTTTCTTGTCTGCTCTGGTATCAGGGTAAATCTGGCTTTGTAAAAACTGGTATGGAAGTTATTCCTTCTATCTTCAGTTTTTTGAAATAGTTTGAGATGGAATTGGTGTTATTATTATTTTTTTTAAATGCTTGGTGGAATTCAGTTGTGAAACCACCTGGTCCTGGGGTTTTCTTCATCGGATAGTTTGATTACTGATTCAATCTCTTCACTTATTTCCAAGTTCAGACTTTACCTCTATCTCTCTCTCTTTTATAATTCAGTCTTGATAGGTTGTATGTTATCTAATTTGTTGGCACATCATTTTTATAGCAGTATCTTATGGCTCTTTGCAGTTTTATGATATGTCAGTTATAATGTCTCCTCTTTCATTTACAATTTAATTTGAGTCTCCTATCTTTTCTCTTAGTCTAGCTATTTTTCAATTTTTGTTTACCTTTTCAAAAACACAACTCTTCTTTCACATTTTCTTCAAAAATATGTCTGGGAAATTTTAAATAATATGTTTGAAATACATTTAATACCCTACATTTTTTCTGTGAATACCTAAAAAGGTGAAGGCTTACAGAATTTTATTTTATTATTTTTTCTTTCTATATATTTTTTTTTCTCTTTTTTTTTTAGATTTTATTTATTTATCTTTAGAGGGGAAGGGAAGGAGAGAGGGAGAGAAACATCAATGTGTGGTTGCCTCTTGTATGTCCCCTGCCGGGAACTGGCCTGGCAACCCAGGCATGTGCCCTGACTGGGAATCGAACCGCGATGCTTTGGTTCGCAGGCCCGCGCTCAATCCACTGAGCTACACCAGCCAGGGTCTTTCTATATATTATTTTTATCTAGCTTGTTCATATATTAGTATTATCCACACCTAATATTAATTGTTAATTAATATTAGATTAATAAATTGAACTATAAATATATTATTTAAGTTATATTTATTTTACATATTATTCTTACTTCTGTAAGATCTAGAACTGATATATGTGACTTAGAAAAATGCAAAATACTAAATATTACTTTCCAAGTCATTAATCTCTGGATTCTTGTAGCACTTTGTAGAGTAGTTACTGTAATATAAGTACTTGCTAATATCTCTGATTTTATCACTAGACTGTGAACTCTATGAAAACAAATGCTAATATGTATATTATTATCATTCTCAGAACCTAGTGTTTGGTGCATAGTGGAATCTAAGTGCATATATAAATGTAAGTCTGAGATACATGGTGACTGGTTTTATTTACGGATTCTAAGCCCATTAAAACTGTCTCAATTTAATACAGACTTATTGAGTCCTGATATTGTCTCTGCAGCTATATTCTTTTGATTACCTCTTTAGACTTTGAGCTATCATCAAATGCTCTCTCTTTCTCATATCGAGTCAAACTTGAACATCCTTGAATTCTACTTGCACAAGACTTTTTCACCCATACATTCCTTCCCAAACTTCTTACCTTTGTTTAGAAGCTCATTAATCCTGAAGTATTATAATAGGCTCCTATTTCTTCCCCCAAGTCTTGTTCCTCACTCACTACCAGTCTTCCCCATTGTACATTCAGTTGTAGAACACTGTTGGCTTAATCTTCCATTGTTACAGTTTCCGTTCAAAGATTCCTCATCTACTAACCCACTATATCAATTTTCACTTCAAAGTAGTCTGCTCATTACTCATTACACATGTCTGTTTTCTCACTTGCTGCTTCATTCCCAATTATTAATTTTTAACATTCTATCTTTATTTCAAGGATTATCTCAGTTCTTAGTAGTCATCTTTTATTCTCTAGTGTTACATATTTCTTGCACTCAAAGCATTTTTATTATTTTTCATAATTTTAGTTTATTTCTCAAAATAGCTTGAAATCGTGTTTAGTGCACATAGTTGAACCTTTTTTTATTGATGGACTGAAGTCAGAGCTCATCATATAGTAGATGTTTAATGAATATACATTGATGGTAGAATTATATTCATATCTATGCTAAATTATAGTTTAAAGAAAAGGTTACTTAAAATAATCTTCTGAACAAAAATCAAATGGTAAGCATTTCTTAGTAATTTGTTACTAAATTCCTAATCAATGATATATTGTATTCAGGTAAGTGTTAAAATAGATTTTACTCATTCAAAATTGCTTTGCTAAATAGTTTGCTTAAATGTATACAATTTTTAAGAAATGATGCCTCTTCTACAATGCCTAAAAAGAAATATCTCTTAAGAAATTATATTTGCCCTGGTTGGTTAAAGCCCATTAAGTTGGTTGGAGCATCGTCCCTTAAACTGAAAGGTTGTGGGTTAAATTTGTGATCAGGGCACATGCCTAGGTTGTGGGTTTGGTCCCAGTTGGGGCACATACAAGAGGCAGCTGATCAATGTTTCTCGCTCACATCAATGTTTCTCTCCCTCCCTTCCCCTCTTTCTGAAATCGATAAGCATATTCTCAAGTGAGGATAAGGAAAAAAAAATGTCTTTTAAGAAAGTCTCCTCTGTGTTTGTTTGCCTAGACCCACAACTTTAAGAGTGAATAAATGTGGGTATGTGCCAACAAAATGCTTCCATAAATAATACAAGTGCCACTTTGTCAGAATGCGCATACATTAAGATGTTTTTTGAAACAAAGTAGTAGACCCCTCCATAAATTTTTGTGTTCTCCCAAAAGCTGTTTAAACATAGTAGTAAATAGTTTCATCTCATAGTGATAAGGGCGATCTGTATGTCTAAAATTTACTTTAATAAACACCTATACAGCAGTTACCAGATGATTTGCAGGGAAATTGAGATGAAGCTGGATTAAATAGGGAAGACAGTAGAGCTTTTCCTTTATAATGGTAAACATTACCAATATACATACAGATATTTATATGATGCACCATTCTTCTAGATGTGAAGCAAATGATGAAAAGAGCAAGAGCATGATCAAAATGGGTTAGAATCTGCAGCACAACATTCTATATCAGTGATGAAGAGATGACTTAGTTTATTTATTTATTTTTGTTTTTTAATATATTGTATTGATTATGCTATTACAGTTGTCCCATTTTTCCCCCATCATTCCCCTCCACCCTGCACACCCCCTCCCACCCACATTCCCCCACTTTAGTTCATGTCTATGTGTCATAAGTTCTTTAGCTTCTACATTTCCAACACTATTCTTGCCCTCCCCCTGTCTATTTTCTACCCACCATCTATGCTACTTATTCTCTGTACCTTCCCCCCTCCTCCTCCCACACCCTGTTGCTAACCCTCCATGTGATCTCCATTTCTGTGGTTCTGTTCCTGTTCTAGCTGTTGGCTTAGTTTGCTTTTATTTTAGGTGTGGTTGTTAATAGCTGTGAGTTTGCTGTCTTTTCACTGTCATATTTTTATCTTCTTTTTCTTAGATAAGTCCCTTTAACATTTCATATAATAAGGGCTTGGTGATGATGAACTCCTTTAACTTGACCTTATCTGAGAAGCACTTTATCTTTCTTTTCATTCTAAATGACAGCTTTGCCGGATAGACCAATTTTGGATGTAGGTACCTGCCTTACAAGACTTCAAATACTTCTTTCCAGCCCCTTCTTGCCTATAAGGTCTCTTTTGAGAAATCAGCTGACAGTCTGATGGGAATTCCTTTGTAGGTGACTGTCACCTTATCCCTTGCTGCTTCTAGAATTCTCTCCTTCATTTGAATCTTGGCTAATGTAATTATGATGTGCCTTGGTGTGTTCCTCCTTGGGTCCAACTTCTTTGGGACTCTCTGAGCTTCCTGGACTTTCTGGAAATCTATTTCCTTTGCCAGATTGGGGAAGTTCTTCTTTATTATTTGTTCAAATAAGTTTTCCACTTGTTGCTCTTCTTCTTCCCCTTCTGGGACCCCTATAATTTGGATATTGGGAAGTTTATCAATGTCCTGGAGCTTCCTAAGCCTCTCCTCATTTTCTTGAGTTCTTATTTCTTCCTTGTTTTCTGTTTGGTTGGTTGTTTCTTCCTTATGATCCACTCCATTGATTTGAGTCCCAGTTTTCCTCCCATCTCTGTTGGTTCCCCATACGTCTTCCTTCATTTCACGTATTGTAGCCTGCATTTTTTTCATCTAATTTGTGAGCAAAATCAGCCAGTTCTGTGAGCATCCTGATCACCAGTGCTTTGAACTGTGCATCTGATAGGTTGGCTATCTCTTCACAGCTTAGAGGAATTGGCTTTGGAAATTTCATTTGTTCTCCGGTTTTAGGCATTTTTGGTGAGGTTTTTTGTTGTTGTTGTTGTTGTTTGTTTTGTTTTGGTTTTGGTCTGGTCACAGCTGTTATGTAGTGAGGGGTGGAGCCTTAGGTGTTCCCCAGTGTGGGGCAGCCCCATCGCTGAGTTGCGATGCTGTTTGTGGGGGCAGGGTCCGAGAGGGAACAATGGCACCCACTCCACTCTCTTCTGGATTCCAGTCTCTTCCGCTGTTTCCCCTTCACCTGGATTGTCTGCGCGCAGGAATGTGGGACCACCTGGTCAGCCAGCCACCTTGTGCGGCCTCACTGGGTCTGCACAGTTGCCACCCCATGCCCAGAGTCTGCCAGCTGCTGCCTGTGCACCTGGGAACTGCCAGCCGCTGCTGCCTGCGTGCCCGGGTTCGCACCTCCACTTTTTCCTGCCGCAACTCTGCCCCTCTTATCGGTCTGGATGAATGGTTGTTGGACTTCTGTACAGTTCAATTTTCTATCAGTTCTGGGTGTTTTCTTGTTTCTAAATATTTGTTGTCCTTAATTTTAGTTGTGAGAGGAGGCACAGTGTGTTCACCTATGCCTCCTTCTTGGCCAAAAGTCCCTGACTTAGTTTAAAGATGTTATTTTACAGCTGTGCACTTATATTGAAATAAGTGTTAAATTGCTGTATGGTTATTCTATGATGACCAATTAAGGTGCTTTAGCTTGCATCCTTAGTTCCTTTGTAGTTAATCAAAAGTAACATGGCTTTTGATCCAAGTAAGGAAAACTTTAATACATGTTTATTTACCAAATTCCCAAATGAATTAATTATCCACAGTATAAAATAATTTTATTCACTTATATTAACTTTGCTTTTTAGAAAGCCTCTAACTAGTAGAAGTAGTTTTCTGTTAGAAGAGATATAGTGATCAAGTTCATATTTAATAATGTACTGTTTATATAATTTTTATATATTTTTAAAAGTTTATATAATTTTTTTTAAGATTTTATTTTATTTTTAGATGGGAAGAGAGGGAGAAAGAGAGGGAGAGAAACATTCATGTGTGGTTTCCTCTTGTGCACCCCCTACTGAGGACCTGGCCCGCAACCCAGACATGTGCCCTGACCAGGAATCAAACCAGCAACCCTTTGGTTCACAGGCTGGTTCTCAATCTACTGAGCCATACCAGCCAGGGCTATACTGTTTATATTTTTAAAACATATCTTCTCTGATGTAGTACAGCTATATTGGCTGTTTTCTGAACCTTTTGCAACTCCATTAAGTTCTTCTCCTCCTGATCATTATAATTTTTATAGGCATTTCACATCAAATATCAGAGTTAAACATTTTTTTAGTATAGGGTACATAAATACATATTAACATACATCTGTAGGTATCAAAAATGAATGTGAAGAAAATACATGATAACTTAACTGTTTATCTGAATCAGCATACTGAAACCCAGTGAAGAATTTTTTTAGAGATTCCTTATTTTAAATAATTATTCCTTGCATAATATTTCACGTTACCGTATTTTTGGACTATAAGATGCATCCCCCAATTTGGGAGGAATATGGGTTGTTAATGCTGCTGTTGAGTTCTGTTTACATTTACATTGGTGAAATAGTACGTTATTTATATTATTAAATATTTTACCACATTTTTTACTTTAAAAATTTTTTCTCTGTTTTCTTCCTCTAGAACCTAGGTGTGTCTTACTGTCTGAAAAACACAGTATAGTTGTTCTCTCCTTTCTTAAAATTTTAAGGTTTATCTATTTTTTACATTTAAGTATGTATATATCCATGGAAGCACTAATATTAGGACAAGTAAGATACTTTAGAGATTAACTTACTACTGCTAATATTAAGATGTTAATCATTTTAGACCTATTAGGTGTCTCTAACATTATAATGTGAAAACAAAAATATAAGAATTTAATTTATAGGTTAATTGTGATTTAAAGGTGGACCTAAAAATAGATGCTAACTTACCTACATTTTTTTTGCTCATAAACAATATATCAGTGTGTTCCTTTTTAACTACATCACTTAAAATGATATTACTAAGAATTAATTACTTATACAACATTTATTAGCCAATTAAATAAACATGAAATATGCTTAATACTTTTATTTTGTCAAATAAACTTAGGACCATTCTATGAATTAAAATTTTAGAGAATAAAGCACTAATACAGTTTATGACATCTGCTCAAAGTATGCTTTTATCAATTAAAATTATAGAAATATATTTTGGTATCATCTTGTGTATTTCCTAAATTCCATCTGCAATTTCCTTCAGTAATCATCTGAGATTCATTTAAAATTTCTGAAAGGACTGTCCCATGTGAGAGTTGAAAGTAAATGAGTTCCTGCCTATCTTCAACTATCATCTTTAGCTGTGAAAGTGTGTCTCACAGTCCTTCATTGGGTTTATTCAGGTAATTCACTCAGCTCTTCTTAAAGCAGAAATAACTTACATACACTTACTTTATACTTTTTTTGCAAACTGTGTTGGTGGATCAAATGCTTTTGACTGACCTGCTACCTGACCAATCCTGTATATGACAGACGGTCACCATAATGCTCCAAGTTTCACACAGTCAGGAGCCAGATTCCCTTGGCACACTCCACCAGGCATGGTGTTGGTTCAGAGCATTCTCTTTGGGTATATTGGTGGTGACATGGGTCAAGTGGTTGCCTGTATAGATATGGTTGTGCTTAATGCTAGTGTATGTATATGTTATTCATAACTTCATATACATTATATTAAATCAGTGTGCACATATTGATGAGAATCATTTCATTGTATCCTTTCAGTGCTTATATTTCTGTGTGTAACAGTAATGTTTAAAATAGTTATATAAGCTCTTTGAGTTTTTAATTTAAAGTCATATTAGTCCAATTTCATCATTACTCAGTCATTATGTGTGAAGCAAGCACATTTTAGCTAGCAGTTAAAAATGTGGAATATTAGAAATGATGTGTTTATATTTAGTCATTTGTATGGGGGGTAGAAAATGGTAATAATCTGATGTGTTGTTTTATTCCATAGATCAAAATGGTAGAAATAGGAGTATACCACAATTGTGGTATATTAAGAGGCAGAAATAGAAGAGACCAGTGTTTCTTTTATATTTATTTATTTTTTATCCTTACCCAAGGACATGCTTATTGATTTTAGAGAGAGGGCAAGGGAGGGAAAGAGACAGGGAGACAAACATTGATCGGTTGCCTCCCAACCAGGGACCAATCTGCAACCTTTCAGTTTATAGTGCAATGCTCCAACCAGCTGAGTCACAGCATCCAGCAAGGAAAGGTTCTTAAATTCAGTCACCTGGAGGTCTCATTTAAAGCGATAAAGAGATTGCTAAACCTCATGCCCAGAGTATTTCATTCAGCCAGTCTGAGGTGGGGTATGAGAGTATGTAAGTCTAAATATTTTTCAGGCGCCGTGGAGGCTCTTGGTTTGCAATCATACTTTGCAAACCAATGAATTGAAAAAATTTTGCCGTTTTTAAAATTAAAATGAGCACAGAATTATTCTTGCCCAGCAAATTTGAATCATGGATAGGTCTGACAGCCTTGACTTTTTGAATTAAAATAAATTAATATTGTATTTAGTTATAGTATAGGTATTCTTTTTTTTTTTTTTTTTAACGATTTATTTATTTATTTATTTATCTTTAGAGGGGAAGGGTGGGAGAGAGGGAGAGGGAGAGAAATATCAATGTACGGTTGCCTCTCATGCGTCCCTTGCTGGGAACTGGCCTGCAACCCAGGCATGTGCCCTGACTGGGAATCGAACCGCGATCCTCTGGTTCGCAGGCCCGCGCTCAATCCACTGAGCTACACCAGCCAGGGCATAGTATAGGTATTCTAAACATACATTAAATAATATGTGATGGGAATCTGTCTAGTTAACTAGGTCATTTTAAAATCTTGAATCTTGAGTTTAAAATAATTTATCAAAGTTAAGGAGATAGATAACCCATGTGGTTGGATTCTTTCATAAATAAAATGAGTATTTTCTGAATCATGCATAAAAGTCAAAAAATGTCATTAAAAATTAAACCCTATGTTGAGTGCCCCTTGCAGAACTAAAACAGGTAGTTTTAAAGTGAATTGCCCATTGTTGAATATTTAGATAAAATTATATATTTACTTTCACTGTGTTACATTTACAAGGAAATACACTTCTAAGAACCAAGATTCAGAAAACTCTCATCTCAAAGTAACATGAAGACATATGGATATTCAACATCAATCTTAAGAGGTATTAGAGAAAGCTGATTTGTGTTGGTAAAATTTGGAGTGAGTGTGCTCTTGTAAAAACCTGAGTGCTATTCAGCTTAATTGGGTTATAGCTCATGCTGATTGTGTTTTTCTCCTGCTGTATCTAATTTCTTTTTCCCCCAATATTTTATTGTTTGGTTTTGGTTTTGATGGTGTATGGAAATTAAAGAACTCTAATTTTTAAGAGCCCTAAAGGGAAGTATGCTTTGTGTTAGTCATTCCTGTGAACACCTGTGCACTGTTGAATTTAATTGGGTTACAGCTGGTGCTGAGAGAGCCAACTAAATGATGGTTTGCAGACTGACTGGAAACTTGACATTGCATGTCATTGTTTTTTCTTTTTTTTTTTCATTGATTTTTCTTTCAATGCATTTGTAAGCTGCTTGGATCTGAAAGACTTTGAAGGCCAATTGAATGAGTTTCTTATGTTCCTTGGTAGTATATTAGTTGATAATTCATGGTGATGACCTCAGAAAAAGCATACCTCCATTCTAAGTCCCTCAGAATAAGGTAACCTTAACCTTCTAAACAATTTGGCTTACTTGTTTGCATTAATTCAGAACACTTAATATCAGTTATGTTTCAAGAGGCTAGCTTCACAATGATATGCAGGTTTTCAGAAGAAAAAGACAAAGCATTGAAATTGAAAGTTTAGTAAATCATTAGCTATTATAAATAGTGCCGGCAAACAAAAGGATGGTAAAATATATTGAGAAGTAATTATTTTTAGATCTCAATACCACAATTAGACTAAGTATCTAAATATGGTTAATAATAATCTATTTCAGATAATTGCTAAAGGTCAGTTTGGCAATTTCTTTAATCTTAAATATGTTATCTTAAAATCTTATGTAATATGGCTCTATATATTTTTATTGACCCAACATCCTAGTTAGCTATAAATTAGTTCAGCAGTTAAATTTTTGATATGTAAAGATCATTTGGGAATTAAGGGTAGTGGTAATAGAGTCGTACTTCAGAGCACCAAACATTAAAATCATTAATTAACTACATTAATAGAATATCATTTATTTCAAACAAGTTTACAAATTTTGTAGGATTAAATTGCTGTTTTAAATCTATTGTGCATGACAAGAAAAAAAAAACACCTGCTAAAAGTAATGAACTGTAGAAGATCTGTTGAAGTAGTCAAACAGTAAAGTCATTTCTAACGTATCTAAAAAGCAACTAGACTTCCTGCTGTTATTGTGTTGGCCAAAGGTCCATTTAGTTTTTTTCCACAAAATAAAAGACACATTCTTCATTTTCACCAATAACTATTGATTTGGGTATTTTGAATATGTTGGCTATCTCCTACATGGTATAACATTGGTTGTTCTCTGTTAATGTCTTGATTTAATCACTATCAACTTCCACTGGTCTACCTGACTGCAGACCATTGTCCAGGAAGGAATCTCCAACATGAAACTTCACAAACCACTTTTGACACATTCGATCAGCCACAACACTTTCTCCATTTACTGCACAAATCTTCTTTTCAGTTTCAGTTGTTTGTTTTACCTTTCTTGAAATAATAAAGTGTAATATGCCAAGAATGTTGCTTATTTTCTTCCATCTTCAATATAAAATGGCTACAAAAGATTCACCAATTGTGATTTTTTTAAATGCATGGTGATGTTATAGCTGTCACGATACAGTCTAACAAAATTGTTTCGAATGGAGTTAAAGACAACTAAATACTACAAGAGCTATCTTATGGGAAAAGATGAACAAATTTTTTGGCTGGCCCAGTACTTTAAATCTATAACATAAAAAATGGGAGATAGTTTACCCCACATCTTTTTTTTTCTTTGCAAATTAAATTCTGATGACTGACCTATATTTCTCACAAACTATGATAAATTAAGCATGCTGTATCTATTAAAAGATCAAATATTTTTAAATTTAATAGAGCTGTTAAAAATAAGGATAATAAAGGGGAAAATGCAAGTATGGCCCTGATATTTCTCCCCCAATAGTCCTGATCTGTGATTAAGTCAGTTTTTCCCCCTTTTATAAGGAAAACTTTCAAAATTGTATAGCCCATGCATTTCAGTCAAGTTATTCAATCTGGTTTTCGTTGTGCACTTGTCTTATCAGTGACTGTTCAGGAAGACTGCTTGCTCTCAGGAATTGTCAGTTAGCTTTAGCTTCTAACTGTGCTGTTCAGTTATATAAATCAACAAAACACTTTCCAGAACCTGTATGGACAAGGGTAAAACATTGAGTTGGTGGCCTACTTTGTATTACACTGTTGCTTTTCCCCGGTTATAGGGCTGACTGTGTTAAAAGAGTATAGCCATTATGAGAGGACAAATTCGGGTGTCTTTTGCTGGGAAAGACAGAGTTTAGGTTTAACTGCTTTCCAAATAGTGCTTAGTGGGGCATGCAGAATTGCTGTCCCAGCTGAACCTTTTCTCAGAACTGAGGTGGGGGTGTGTGGACTGAGGTGGGTCTGAGGAGTTCTGATGGGAGTAGGGGCAACTGCAGGGTTTGGGGGTCCATAGGATGAATTGTATACAATGAGGTGGTCCACATAATTTGTCCTGGATCTCTGAGATTAGCAAGTTTATCCAGGCCTTTAGGGTGAAACAACTAAAAATAGAGTTATTTTGGGAGTCACAGGAATCTTACTACTTTTATATTCATGAAAAGATGCTGGAGGCTTTAAAGAATGCCAAAAAAGTCATGGCAAATGAGGTGAGATAAATTTCTGCTTGATTGGTTCCCCCTTCAAAGTTACTTGGCTATATGGGATTCAAGATTTTGTCTCAAGTGTTTACTTTTGTAAAACTCAAGTTACTCCAACTTCACAGATCCAAAGATGTCTCAAATGTCATAAACAGCTGTGGCATGTAGCTAGTCATTTTGGCACAGAATAAAATACAAAGAATAAATGTTTCCTTGGCTCCTCCTCCTGCCATTGTGCTTGCCCCTGCTTCTTTACGTTCCTAATACACATGTATCGGTTGCTAGTGTAATTGAGATGGAGACCTGTCACTTGAAATAAATATGGGTTGTATACAGAACCTACTGCTTCTTACCACATTGCTTAAGGTAACTAACAGGGTTGTGTGAACTTTATGCAGCCATTATTGACCCGTTTTACCCCAGAATAAGTTTTTGATTATTTTATGAAGGTGAATATTATGTGAGCAAATGCTGTTCATAAACATATTTATGAAATGAAGAAAATATTGTTCTGGGAGAAGGTAATAAATATATTTTACCTGTGGGTTCAATTCTGAAATTATCTTGGTAGGAAATTTTAAGCCTGATGGCAGTGTCTAAAATGTTAAGCTTTAGACTCTAAAAGTTGGGAAGGGACTAGTTATATATTTATGAGATATGCTGTGATAGAAACATTTTAAATGCAAATCATGTTCAGCTGAATTTTCTCTTTTTGGCAATTCATATTAGAATGTACCTTGAATCTTAGTAAGCTGGTCAAATTAGGAAAGCATTTGGTTGGCAAGGTACAATTCATCCCTAAACAATAATGATTCAGACAGTTGTATTGTGTTGTCATAAATTAACTTACCCAACCATATATAATATGCCCTGAGAATACACACTCATATAAACATTTTAAACTATCATTTACTGGTCTTGAGATTTTATTTGAGAAAATAGGCTTCTTCAAGTGCTCCAAAGAAAATAAAAATGCAGCCCTGGCTGGCGTAGCTCAGTGGATTGAGCTCGGGCTGTGAACCAAAGGGTCGCGGTTCGATTCCCAGTCAGGGCACATGCCTGGGTTGCAGGCCAGGTCCCCAGGGGGGGCCATGTGAGAGGCAACCACACATTGATGTTTCTCTCCCTCTCTTTCTCTCTCCCTTCCCCTCTCTCTAAAAATAAATAAAATATTAAAAAAAAAAGAAAAAGAAAATAAAAATGCTGAAGAGGTTTTCCTTTGACACCTAACCATTAGATTCAATATTTCATAAATCAAATATTTTATGTCAATTATGAATCAAGAACTACGGAGAGAGGCTGTGAAGATCAGTGAAAGTCTGATGAGACAGAAGTCATCTTTCACAATACACAGCAGAATTCTAAATATTTGACACTCCTGAATGAAACCCAAAGGCCTCATAGGCACTTCAAACTTCAACCCCTAAATGTGGTTGCTTTCATAATTGCATTTTCAGTACACCAGACTAGGCCAGGCGCAAAGCCCAAAAGGATCATCCTTGATATTTGCCTCTGCCTTTCTTGTCCTCTGTTAAAATCTCTTTACCAGCTCTATCATTTCAAATTTAAAATATTTCTTGAAATTGTCCTCTTCTGTACATTCCACTTATCAGTGACTTATTCTTAGGCCCTTATAAAATTATTTATTTCTACATGTAACAGATCTAGACTGGGTAATGCTATGTATCAATTCTGAGTTAGTTATATGAAGAAAAGCGAGAACTGTTCCTGTAATGTCAATGTAACTTGGCAGCCAAGGAGAGTGGACTGGAACATGCATGTATGAACAATGATGACTTCACTGTACTAGTCAGTGGGGGTGGTAGATGCTGTTGAGTGAGCACATGTACTGTGTGACCATTGCATTCACAATGACTGCAAGTAGAGCAACAAAGCTGCATCAAATTTTGCATTAAGCTTGAACATTCCTCCTCAGAAACTATTTGGATGGTTCAGAAGCCTGCGGCTATGGGCAACTGTGATTGGCAGCTTTATCATGTCAACATGCCCACTCATAAAGCATGTCTCATGCAGAGTTTTTTGGCTCAGTCATTTTGAATGCAGTGGCCACACACTACACATACTCACTATATGGCATCTGCCCTCACCACTGACAAGTAGAGTGAAGTTGTCATTGTTCATACATGCACACCTCAGTCCACTCTCCTTGGCTGCCAGGTTACATCAATGTTGAGCAAACCATTCTCATTACAAATAACTATGGCTGGACTCTTTCAGGACAGACTATATATATTCATACTGAAATAAAAATCCTGCTGTTTTCAGTGATAAGTCATTCTGCTCCTTTTTCTCTCAACACTTTCTATTCTAAAACTTATTTTCATTATTTTCTATTGTGAAATATAGAGGTAGAACTTATGCAAATGGTTCTAAAAGCTAAATTTGCTTGCTTCTTTCAATCTCGTTCTGATCAATATGATATGAGTTTTTGCCTTGAGCAAGATACTGATTTAAACCTCTGCCTTCTTATGTCACAGTAGGACTTCAACTTCTGTTACTCTATGATCTAATATGCAAGTGTTATCACTTATTACTCTTGAAATTACCTCTATCCTTTTGAAACCTATATCTTTTTATAGACTACTTGTCTCTCCTCACACTAAATAAATTAATCTATCATCTGTTCCTTAATTTTTCTCATTCCATAAATCATTTTGCTGATCTCACTAATGTCTATATCTCATATCTCTATCTTTGAAAAGCAGTAGGAAATACTGAAGTTAAGTAGTGTGAAGGAATGTTCAGATTCAAAGCATCACACTTCTTCCCATAGGTACCTCGCAGGTTCAATCTGCAGTCAGGGCACGTACAAGAAACAACCAATGGATGCATCAATAACTGGAACAACAAATCGATCTCTGTCTCTCTCTTTCTCTCTGCCCCTCTGCACTGCACCCAACCTCCTTTCCTTCTTCTCCTTCTCTAAAATCAATACATTAAAAAAGGTGATGAAATTACATAGTAGACTTTTATGCAATTAGTACTTTACATTGCTTTCATCCATTCCTCTTTTCTATGCCCCGTAGACTACCTAATATATAAGTAGATTATAGATTATTTCTCATCCAAACCACGTCAGTTTAAATAATTTGTCCTTAAAGTAGTAACCCATTTATGTTTCATGTCAAATATGAGCAAATGCTCATACTCATTAACAGTAGCTAAAAATATTTATAACTGAGGTACTCTCTAGACCACCACTTGTAGAATCTTTATGCTTCTATTCTGAGAGCATAACTGCATGTCATGTGCCTTATGGAATTTCTATAATCTTTATAATATACTCAGATATGTAGAAAATATCAGCTGCTTCTGAAATATTATATATTATGATTTATTCCAAAATCCAGTTATATAGTTAGTCTAGGCCCATATTTTTCCATCCCCCTGTATTGGTCATTGGGCTTCTTGGTCAACATGAGAGGGAAGTGGCACACAGCTAAGTGATACAGATGGTTGATATTTGTGCCAGTAAAACTGTCATATTCAATTGGGTGTGATTGTGTAACAAACTTTGTCAAAAGTCAACAACTATCTACAATGACACTGTTAGTTCTAATATGATACACAAAGGGAATTGAAGAAGGGAAAAGAGAAGTAGTATCTGGAGAGTGATTATTATATTCCAGACAACATGGCAGCTATTTTATGTTTTATTTCATTTAATAAACATGCCCATCCATATGGATATTCATTCCTTTGTTTCTACTTTATTTTCAAGGATGATGACTTTTTACTACTAATAAAATAAAACAATATTTATTAGCATCTAGTACAATTTAATAATTTAAACAACAGATATGTGTTCTAAAGAACAAGTACATACAAAAGTGCATCCGCACAGCAAATCTATGGGAGACAGATTTAGTTCTTAGCATAGACAAAAATGAGGCAACTCCAAATCAGAGAAGTTTAGTAACTTGTCCACATTAATAAATTTAGTTAAGTCAAGCAGCTGGGTCTGTCTTACTCCAAACCTTCCACTGCTTTCCGCCTACTATATTCTCTTATATTATTATTATATTTTAATTTGTCCCTTTACTTTCAGTTTGGTACTTTTATTATTAATAGCCATCTTTCAAATTCTGTTAATATTTTGTCTGCTTTTTACAGTGGCTTAATGTTTATTAATCATCATTGGGACTAATCTTTTCATAAGTAAGCAGTTTCATAAATGCACTCTAGTAATAACATAGTGGGTAGTAACAGTAGTAGTAGCAGTTGTGTGTTTTTGCAAGAATGTGCCACTTGATGGTTTTGAGTACTTACAATATATTCATAATTTTTTCCTGGTACATAAATGATTTTGAATATAGTTAGAATGATATCTCCATCATTGTATATCATTCTGTATAAATGAAGTATTCTCCTTGTATCACATTATCATCCATGAGTTAACTCATGTGGCCTACGTAGATAAAACCTAAGGCACTACACAGAGCAACATAAATTTCTCAGTCTTAGATTTTTTTATTCATAGTGCTGTTATCCATAGAATTAATGAAAAAAAAAACTTTGTTTATTTGAATATTCTCACAACATAGCACCTTAAAGATGTCTTTTATTTTATACTCACATTTTATACCTAATGTTGTAAAGCAGACGTTTCTCACTCTAAGTGTTATTTATTGATGCTTAAAAGTTCAATGAATTATTCAGCCCCTTTACCCTTCTTGCTTTGTTGCACACCTATTGAGTTTTCAGAGCAGTTTCATATCAAAAATTTGTTCTTGCTTTGCAGCTCCAATTTCATGCTTGGCCTTTTCTAGGTGACACAAAAGAAAAATAAATAACCAGAAGGGATAAAATATGTATACAAATTGCTTTAATAACTCATTTATATCATTAAAGCTTCCAAGGGTTTTAAAAATTAAGACATAAAAGCAAGACTTCAGAAACAAGCCACATGCAAATTTAATTGGCAAAAAAATTTTTTTTAATAAAATACAGCAGTCTTGTCGGTATACAGTCTGCAGAGAGTGACATGTTTATGGGCATGTCGTACCCAGATTTGAAACCACTCTTGACAAATAAAACCATAAGGGTTCAAGGACTCACGGCCACGGCCACTTTATATCTTATATAGTCACGTACACATGGCGAGAAAGACAACAAAACAATGAATGGAAAATCCAAAATGGCAACGTGAGGTAAGAAGTCAAGAACCTCAATATTTCTGCTTCCTGTGAAAGGAAACCATTTATCCTTTACCTACCTCAAATAGTTGAGTATCAAATCTGGAAAAGCTATTTTTATCAATAAAATGTTATTTTCATCAAAAAATGAAGGGATTTAAATATGAAGGAGGTTATTCATACCTTGCAACAAACATATATGTCAAAATTCAATTTGCTGTATTTTCAGCTAAGATTCCATTTGGATTTCAATGAGTAAAATATATTCTCTCCCGGTGTACTAGGTTTACTTCTGAAAGCATCTCCGTCCTTTTCACAATGCTGAACCAAGTAGAAACATTTAAAGATTTTCCAAGTGTGTGTTTCTATCCATCAACCCATTCAGTTTTCATGAAATGCATAGTTTTTGATGTCCCAAATGGAAAAAAAAAGACATAAAATTGAGTTAAAACATTCTATTCCTAACAGGCTTATAGTTTACTAAGCAGACACAGATAATAAAATGAGTACTGTTGAATTATTCAATAATTATGGAATATCTTCACGTAGTTTTATTTTTTTAATTCTCAAACAAGGAACTGGCATCGGAATGTTTTCAAAGAATCAATGCTTTTTTGTTTGTTTCAGTGTGTTAGCACATCTTATTTTTTCACTAGCTTTTTTTCCCAAAACATGCACTGAATCCACCTGTCTATTACAATAGGAGGGTTTCTGCTTGTGGAGATAGGAAATTTTTACTCTTTAGGGTAACATTACGCAAATACCATTTAATGTAGCCATTCACCAATTACTACATGCAAATGAGGAACAAGATAGGTTTCTTATTAAATTCTATGCAGTAGGTCTTTTCAATTATCTCAATTAACTTAATGCTCACAGTATATTCTTGAGACTAGTAATACTACCTCCATTTTGTACATGAAGAAACCACATATTCTGGTTTGCATTCTCCCAGAAGCTGATTCTGAGATAGATCCAAGTTTAAGTAGTTTATTTGGGAAGTGATCTAAGGAACTATCAGGAGGAGGAGCATCAGGGAATGAAATAGGTAAGGAAGGAACATTGTAAAGAGTTTTTTAAGTCACTTAGGACCAAGGTAATTGGAGTTCAGTCCTGCTGAGGAACTATGGATGATGGTTCATAGAGCAGGCTTCAGAGTTCTCCCATCTCAGGGGCCAGCAGTCAGGGGAATTTACCCACTAACTCCTTGTTTTGCACTGGTCACAGATGATGGAGTGAATAGGGCTGCTGATCAGTCTTCCAACTTACCCACCATGGGCAGACTGTTCTCCAGGCCTGAAAAAAAAAAAAAGTCTTCAGGCCAAAAAATGCAGTAAAAATTCCTTAGCACAGAGGTGAAAGGGGAGGTCACCTACAGCTTCATCTGTATTAAAGTAAATGTTAAATAATGTTGTTATTAAGTAGCATTGTGCGGGGGGCCCCTGTCCTGGGCGCGAGATGTTGGGGGGGCTCTGCCTGCAGAGCCCCATCCCTCCATCACGGATGAAAATAAAAACTACCAAGACATGACTGCTTGGGGAGGAAAGGTGGTCAAACTCTCAGAGGAGAATGACCCAGAGCCTCTTCCTCACTGGGCTTTTATTGGGCTCAAATACACCAGAATACAGGTTTAACATTTCAAAGAAATCTGAGGGCTTAATCTGAGTCAATGTCTGTCCGGAAAGGGGATTGTCAAACTTTGGGAGACATACCCATTTCCTCCTCAGACCCTTTTCATTTAAATTAGAGCACTCTTAGCAAAGCAGGTTTCACAGGGCTTTAGGAATTCTTTCTTATGCCCGATCACCCAGGGAGCCATCCTGGCCAGTACAGGGCTGCACCACTTGCCCCCACAGTTTCAGGCTTTAAGCCAATTAGGAAGCAGGAGACATCTCCCAGATGGAAATGAGGACTCGGGCTATGTCAGAATAGCCGGGTTTGGGGGGAGAGGGTCCATCACATCCTCTTTGCTGCAGCCCCCCAGTCCTTCCACGAGGCCTCCCAAGTGGTTGCCTCTGGCTTAGGTTGCCCCTCCCATGAGGAGTCTTACCCGTCATTGACTAACCAACCAAGCATTGGGGCCAGAGATGGATGAGGCAGAAGCAGTGCTCTTGCCAGGGAGATAAGCTTTGTCTCCTTAGTAGGTCACGTCCTTGTGACAGAACAGACCAAGATGAAGTGGGTCCCTAGGCTCTTACACAGCCCACTGTGGGGTGAGGGTTACAACTCCTGAAACCAGGCTGAACGGTCCACAACAGCGTTGAGTTGTTAAATAATACCAAAACCAGATGACAACAGAACATCCAACCAAGTGTGAAGTAAACAAAAAGTAAATTGTTTTTTTCCCTTCTCATTCTTCTGACAGATTTTGAGAACCTTTTTACCTTATATGGAGACAGATATTCAAATACGTTTCTATCTGTGGAAATAGGAAAATGTAATTTAAAAACACTTTCACGTGATAGTGCAATTCAACCTACTTCCATTACTATAAATTGTACAAGCTCTACTGAATGCTGAATCTCATGGGAGGAGGTAAAATGTGTATCTAGTACCAAACCACTTGGCTATATCAGTCACCTTTTTGTCATTTTGTGACTTCTTCGCATACAAGGAAATATATTCCATTCTATGTTGAATTGCATCCAACTTCTTATAGTATATTTACCTTTTTTGTCGTTGTTGTTGGTACATGACTATATTGATAGTCATTTAATAATTTCTCCCTTTGCCGGTTTGATTCTGGGCCATTCAATAATTATCATGGCCAGTCTCTAGGTACTTTATAATTTATACAAGCCTTGTATTTATGAAATCTTGCTTATTTGACATTCAGATAGAAACAAAGTAGAATGTTATGTGTCATAATGGCAGGATGATACGGCAGTTTGGGTGTCTGTGTGGTGTTTTTGAAATTACTGCTTTAAGAATTATGATTAGACATGATGAATTTCAGGGGAATAAACCCATGGTGATCTTCTCCTGTATTTTATCTGCAAAAGTGGTAATAATGAGTGCCCATGGATATTTACAATTCACATACTCTGTGTCCTTTCCTGGTACCTCCTTTACTGTGGGTAGAACAGTTTCTACTCATATATATCCTTCTTGTGACAGAGCAGTCACCTGAAACTTAACAGATGCTCTTCATCTGGCCCTTCTCTGAATTTGTATGAAAACACTCAAATACATTGGCTAAGACAAAAAAAAATACATATATCTATATCTATATCTAATCTATATCTACATGTATGTATATATCTATTTATCTATCTATATATCATCTACACCAGTGAATCTCAGGAAACCTTTTTTCAACCTCAATGAAGATTACGCAGTCATTAGGATCAATTAAATAGCTCATCTTTGATGCAGACATTTATTTGAATGATTTTAATTACAATTTAACATGCCCTCATGGTGTCCAATTTATTCATATTAGTACCTTTTAACCTTCATTTACATACTTTTTGCTGTTCTATTTACCTCCATTCATTGTAGGTCATTAATGAGATTTAATTTACACTGACATTTCCAATGAGACCTATTTTTATATTTTTCCAGATTCAGATGTTTCTGTAGCTTTCCAAATTTTCTTTTTAAGCCAGTAAAATTCCTTTCCCATCTCCATATGTTCTATTTAAAAAGACTTTTAAAAGTCATTTCAAAAACCTTTATTCCAGTTACAAATGCAGCATGTTATGCTTTCCATATAATAGTATTATGCCTTCAAATTTTTAAAACAACTTCAAGTATGGTGTGATCACTGAATATTCAAAGTAAAAGATTTAGTAATTTGTTTTAACACTCATATAAATACAACTAATTTTTATTATGTATTCTCTAGATGCCCCCAAATTACTGAACATATTAACAATAAAATTCTTTTCTTGAACAATTTTCTTAGCCTTGCTAGAATTAATAAATTAGTATGACTGGGGAAAGGAGAAAATATATCAAATGTCTTATTTAATCATTTGGGGTTTTTTTGCATTTTTTTAAACTTGAAATTTGTCAGTATCTTTTATTTCCAAACAGTGACCTGGTTGTAGGAAATCTTACTATCATTCCTGCTGGATAATTGGATGAAACATTGAAGGAGGAACATATTTGAAGTTTTACCTCTTTCATTTTATTCAAACTTAAGATTTTCCACATTTGAAACATCCAATACATTCTAATATTTTCATCATGTATGTGATAACTTGAAGGACAATATGAGCTGACAAAGAACAGAGAATGAAGTTTACTCACATCATTGTTTGATCTGCCAGGGGAAAAAAATTAAAGCCTTTTTGAGGTTCCCTGTCTCAATACATGTGAATGAACTTCCTAAAAATTATACTGGGTATATGTGCTTTTATGTTTCGGTTGAGCCTTTTGCAAGCTGAGGATCCTATTTCTGTAAAATAAATTTCTCAGGCAACAAATACTGAACCATATCAATGATAATAACTAGCATTTATTTAGAAAACTTAACATATTCTCTGATGTATTTTATTATGACATGAAATAAAGGAAAGAATTAGAGGCAACAAAGGCACAAGAAATGTATAGTTTTACTGTTGCTTTCATGTAATTTACCTTGGATTTTTCCCATAGATTGTGATCAATAAAATATCAATTTATTAATGCTGATTAATTTTAATAAAGCTTCTTTCTCAATCTTTTGTAGGCATATACCTAACAAGCATGGTTTAGGACAATGTTTAATCACCAAATAAAATCTATAGCACTTAATTTACTTGGAAAATAGTGTACATCCAGAAGTTAAGGTTTCAATGATCTTAGTAATAATTTGTTAACTAGTATGTTGTTCGCTGTATGTGATTCCTTGATTCTAAACCTCAGGTTTTTAGTTAGGTAGAATTAATTATCAATTGCCATTTTGTTAACCATTGTAGAATTTTATATAATTCTGTGAAATTTGGTGTAATACAGAGATCTGAAATTATCATCACTGGATATTCTTTTCTGGGCTCCTTTGAATTTCTAAGAAATACTCTCTTCATAATATTTTGATGTGGAAGGATACTAGCTTCATCTAGAGAAGAGAATCCAGGCAATGTGGCTGAACTACATGGTTCCTTAAGCCACTTCCACCTCTACAATTTTTTGATGAAAATTACTTTCCTTCTCAAGAACCTGCAGTGGCTTCCTGTGCCTTCTGTGTAACAGTGCATCTAACCTACTCTTGGAGAACTTTGAGAGTCTTCAAGAATCTTGAGACCACCCTCCAGATACACCTTCCCAGAGCTCTTTAATCACTAAATTCCCATGTGTATTTTTTTGCTCTTGATTACTTATTATTTTTATTACTCGCTTTCCCATTTTCTGTAACTTCATTTATGGGCACAAGTGTATAACTTATATAACTTGTATATGCATTTATTTTAGTGCCAAATACAGTTTTTTTGTGACTGTTTTTTCTCTCTCTCATAAGGTTGTGAATCTTTTGAGAGTTTGAAAATGAAAGTATTGACTTATTTTTGTACCCTCCCATCATTAAAACTAGAGCTACTGGCAAACTAAGAACGTTTGAGTGACTGTCATAGCCAGAATTTTGACTTTCACAGCCTTCACCCTATGGTGTCATACTTGTGCACATGTTGTTACTTCACAGAAAGGATTTTGCAGGTGGGACAAGGTTGCTACTCAGTTTACTTTAAAATAAAAAGATAATTGTGGATTATCTAGGTGAGTCAGATGTAATCTCTTGGACTTTTTAAAGCAAATGAAGGAGACAAAAGTCAGAGAGCAGGAAGTCAAATGGGGACACTGGTGAATCAGACAGGGGAAATACTTGGCCCCTCTTTGATGGCTTTGAGGACAGTGGGAACCAGGATCCAAGGAATGCTGGCAAGTTAGAATCTGAGACCTATTCCGGCATAGCCCAGGAAGGAAACAGTACCTTTACCCTATCTGTACCTAACTGAATGTTCCCAGCCCACATGTGCCTGGAAGTAGATTCTTCCCCAGAGTCTCCAGTTAAGAAAGTGGCCTTGCCCATTTTAGAATTGTGACATTCATTATTTCAAAGTAAGTGTGTGTTATCTCAAAGTAAAGTAACAAGTTACACCAGCAGTGGAAAACTAATGCAATGTTTATTTAGTTCAGTATCTTTGCTCCTACCTTTTCCTTTACACTGGACATTATTTCTTTTCTTTTCTTTCACATGTCCATATCTATTCTTGCATGCTCATCTTAGTCACACCACACTTCAGAAATCTCTGGTGCTTCCAGCTCGAACTGATAATGTCTTCTTTTGACACTTCTAATGCAATACCGTGCTTCTGTTGTATTTGGTATTGTCTTATTGACTAATTGTGCTTTATAACTTAATCACACTGCTACATATCATTGAGTAATAATTTTGTGTGTATACATTTGTTTCTCCTGTGGATTTTCAGGCATAGATTTAGGTGGACAGTGGTGCTTATGAATTACTCATTGATTGATTTTTTTATTTTAAAAATATTTTTGATTTTATCCTAAGAACCCTGAAACACCAATCCAAAAGAACCTATGCACCCCTATGTTTATAGCAGCACAATTTACAATAGCCAAGTGTTGGAAGCAACCTAGATGCCCATCAGTAAATGAATGGATCAAAAAACTGTGGTACATTTACACAATGGAATTCTATGCAGCAGAAAGAAGGAGCTCATACCCTTTGCAACTGCATGGATGGAACTTGAGAGCATCATGTTAAGCGAAGTAAGCCAGGCAGTGAAAGACAAATACCATATGATCTCACCTTTAACAGGAAGCTAATCAACAAAACTAACAAACAAGCATAATAGAACCAAAGACACAGAAATTGAGAACAGGCTGAAAGTCACCAGAGGGGAGAGGGGAGGGAATTTCAGGGGAAAAGGGGAAGGAATTACAGGAACAAGTATAAAGAACACATGAACAAAAACTATGGGGGGTGGAAATGGGAGGGAGGAGGGGAGGGTTGGGGTGGTGGGTTCGGGTGAGAATAAAAGACAGAAAACTGTACAAGGTCAACAATTAAAATAAAAATTAAAAAAAAATAAAAAAATATTTTTGATTAATCAAATGCTTTTTAATTTAAATTCTTTTTTAAAAATATTCAATATTTTGAAATACATTCTTGCCTTGATTTTACAGGTAAAATAGATGCATTTAGACAGAAGGATCCTGCACATTACCTTTAGGTCATCCGGTAAATCACCAGAAAGAAGCCAAGCATGTAAAATCAAAATATATACAACCTTTTTATAGCAGCAGGCCTAGTTCAAGTGCTGTGACAGCAAAGCAGCTGGTGTTAGCAGTGGGTAAATAATTTACATAGGACTTAAGAGGCAGTTGGAAAGACTAATTTTTGGGACTGTGGTCAATTTCAACCTTTAAAGATATAGATTTTAAATTAATAAAAATGTGTTGTGGCTACTGTAAATTAGTACTTTTTTAAAAGTGTAAGAGTACAGGTAGTACATTTATACTAGAAAATGAACAGTTTAAATGGAATAATAATGAATATGCTCTTTTTCATTACACTGGGGGGAAAACATGCTGAAGTACCTTACTGTTTTTCCTAAAAATATACCAAAGTGAGTCTGGTCAATAATTGAGAAAGAAAATAGGCATCATTAGAAACCTGATAATCAGAGGTTCATTTAGCAAAAATGGGTGGAAGGGATCCATAATATATCATTATCCAAATAATAAACTTGAAGCTAATTTCTAACATACAGCCTATGAATCCAAGGGACTTCTTTTATAGGTAATGCCAGAAATACTGCACTCCCTAGAACTGAAAGCAATCACTACACTTCTGAATAGTGTCTCCCTACTTTTCTTATCAGCATTTTAAATATGGGAAGCTGGTGTCTAAGTCATCTGAAGTCTTGCCCAAGTGAACAACCACTGTGGTCCCTCCTGCCCTCCGAACCTGTGGGAGAGGAGCTGTGCAGGGGGGCGGAGCGCCCCCCTGAAGCTCAGCCCCAGTCCTCAGCTCACCCTTGGGGTGGGGGTGTTTACTACCTGGGGGACCACCTCTTACCCATGCTCAAGACTAAAAGCCAAATCAAGTGTTTTGTTTTTTGTTTTTTGTTTTTTGTTTTTTCCCCCCAAAATAAAGCCTTAGCTGGCTCTGCCAAAGGAAGAAAAAAAAAAAATATATATATATAGCATATATATTTGTGTGTGTGTGTGTGTGTGTGTGTGTGTGTGTGTGTGTAAATTGCTGGCCATCTGTTTCAAAATATGTTCTAAGGAAAAAAAAATAATATCTAAATCAACCAAGCGGTGGTCACCGAATCCCTATTTTTTTTTTTTTTTTTTGCACCTTTCATGTTAGACTCAGAGGAGAGAGCAGGTAGATAGGTAGTAGAGGTCATATACAAAGGTGTGGATCTAGTTTAGTCACCAGAAACCGGCAATGTAGTTAGAAACACAGGAAAGCTATGTAATAAAATAATGGCAAGTAGTACATGACATTATACAAATAGGTAGTAAATATTTTGGTACAAACTATACTATATGCTCATCAAGAATGAGAACTGCTAATTAATCCCTTATCAGATATATCATTTGCAGATAAATATCTTTTCCCAGTTGGTAGGCTGTCTTTGCATTCTCTTGATGGTTTCCTTTGCTATGCAAAAGCTTTGTAGTTTACTGTAGTGCCATTTGCTTATTTTTGCTTCTGTTTTCCTTGCCTGAGGAGACATATTCAAAAAAAAAATGTTGCTAAGACTGATGTCAAAGACTTTACTGCTTATGTTTTCTTGGAGTTTTATGGTTTCAGGTCTTACATTTAAGTTTCAATTTTTCCCATGTATCTGTCCAGTTTTCCCAACACAATCTACAGAAGAGACTTTCTTTTTCCCATCACTGGTGTTATCATTCTTGACCTCTTAAAATTTCTTTGTAACACTTGACATAGGTACAGAATATATTTTTTGCAATATCTAATTCTCATTGAAATGTAGGAGAAAGAAAATAAAAGCTTTTATAATAACACATCATGATATTTCAGGCATTGCTTTCCAATATGTTTTCATGTGTGAAATATAGTGGATTTTTTCCTCCTACAAAAAGATTGTAGAAACAGTTGTTATATAGATACGTGTATTATTTGACAACCAGTGTACTTTAAACTTACTTTTAGACTATATGAAATGTATATATGGACTTTATCCTGTGCTTGGTTGCCTGCCAATTATAGAGTGAGTTTTTTGCCTTGGAAAGTGTGCACACGCACAACTATTCTTACATTGTTAAATTTTCTTTGCTGTTATATAATTTAAAGAAAATAATTATAGCGCCAATTGATTACTAAATAATATTTAAGTAAATATACTCTTTAGCTCTCAATTGAATCACTTTTGAAATATTATTTTTCAGGAAAATAGAATGGACAAAAAACAGAAAAGTTATCATTTAGCTAAGGTGAAAATCATTGCAGGAAACTTCTATTATACATCAGCCCTATAGATGTATTTTCTTCTTCTTTAGCTTCTCAAACTAATACAAACTGTGGTTCTTTATGTATATCTTTATGGGTATATATTTTTTGCTTGTGTATACCAAGACTAGAATTAGAAGTTCAAATCTGTTAATGATAGAAATTCCCTAGTTTTTATTGATTCATTTATTTCAACAATCTGGTCAGATGATTTTTGAAGGAAATGTTATAAACTGAGTAAAAAAATTTGCATTGTGGTTCTTCAATTACATAAAATACAGAGGAGGACTAAAAGTAATAGCAGAAGAAAGGAAGCTAAGACCAGTTACGGTGCATTTAGAAGCTACAGGGCTTTTGCTTTTTTTTTTTTTTTTTTTTTTTTTTTTATGACTGGTATTTTAAAGGGTAGTAGGAGAATAGTGAGACAGAACTACCTAATTCTGATGAAGAATTTTGAGTATGTGGAATAGGTTAGGTTAGGTTTCTGATCAACAAATATTGACACAATTGCACAGCACCTCAATAGGAAGAAATTCAAAGAAAGGCATCCAGGTTAAAAGAACAATCTGTTCAAAGTTACAGAGAGTCCATGAAATTATTTAATGATTTTTAGGAAACAGATAACATTCATTGTGGCTGGAGCATAACTGAAAAAAGAACATGGTAAAAAACAAGATAGAGTGTGATCTTAGCCTTAAAAATCAGCAGTTGAAGTTTACCAATTCAATCTCTTATCAAAGAAGTGTTTTCTTTTTGTTAAAGTCTCTTTTCCAATATTGAATATAACTGTCAGCAGGAAGATCCATAACTTTTCATAATTGTAATAGAGATTGATGGCAGATTTCTGTGCTTTATCTACTTTATTCACGTTTTAAATATGAGTTCTCAATAGGAGTTACTTCACAGGGTTTAATGGAAATGTAGTATATTGACCTGAATCTGAACTTGCCACAGAACTTTCTGTGGAAAGAATGACCCAAGGGCTTTCTTTATACCCTGTCCTCTTATATCAAGGTCCACTCCCAGATTCTGCATGGGATATAGTGAGAGTTATAGTCCATGCTGACACCACCAGGCATTTCTGAGAGTTTATATTCCACATTTTTTAGCCAGACATTTACTTAGGGCATTTCCAAGAACAAAAGGTTATTTCTAATGTGACAATTAAGGTATTTTTTTTTTTTTTTTGTCTACATCCTATGATGTTCAGTGGGTTCACCTCTGGCCCAGCCAGGAAGAAGAGCACAAGCCGAGTGTTTTGCATGAGGGTGACATCACTCATCTGACACTCCTCATGTTGTTTCACTTGTGTGACTAAGGTATCTAAACATTTAGGAAATCCTGAGCTAAACTTTCTTTAAATAATCGAAAGTAAATGACTTCTTTTAATTTTTATTTTATTATTATTATTTAATTTTATTTTTAAAATTTCTTGTTGTTGTTCAATTACGGTTGTCCCCATTTCCCCCCCTGTTGCTCTCCCCTGCCCTGCAAATCCCCTTCTCCCACATTCAGTCCTCCACCTGCATTGTCCATGGGTCGTGTATAGACGTGTTCCTTGACTTGACCTTTCCCCTTCTTTCCCCGTTATCCTTTACCCCCTCCCCTCTGGTCACTGTCAGTTTGTTCTTTATTTCCTTGTCTCTGGTTCTATTTTGCTCACTTGTTTGTTTTGTTGATTGGGTTTCACTTATTGGTGAGATCATATGCCTTTTACTGCCTGGCTTATTTCATGTAGTATAATGCTCTCTAGTTCCATCCATTCTGTCATGAAGAGTAGGAGCTCCTTCTTTCTGTGGCATAGAATTCCATTGTGTCAAGGTACCACAGATTTTTGATTCACTCATTTACCAATGAGCACTTAGGCTGTTTCTAGCACTTGGCTATTGTAAACTGTTCTGCTATGAACACTGGGGTGCATAGGTTCTTTTGAGCTAACTGTTTTTTCAGGATTCTTAGGATATAATCCCAGCACTGGAATTGCTGAGTCAAAAGGCAGTTCCATTTTTAGTTTTCTGAGGAAATTCCATACTGTTTTCCACAGTGGCTGGACCGGTCTGCATTCCCAGCAACAGTGAACTAGGGTCCCCTTTTCTCCACAACCTCTCCAACACGTGTTTGTTGATTTGTTAATGATGGCTGTTATGACTGGTGTGAAGTAGCATCTCATTTTGGTTTTGATTTGCATCTCTCTGATGACTAGATACTGAACATCCTGTCATATGTCTCTGGACCCTCTGTATGTCTTCTTCAGAGAAGTGTCTGTCCAGGTCCTTTACCCATTTTTTTAATTGTGTTGTTTTTCTTCCTGGAGTAAAGTCATATGAGTTCTTTATACATTTTGGAGATCAAACCCTTGTCTGAGGTGTCATTGACAAATATATGTTCCCATATGGTTGGTTCCCTTTTCATTTTGTTGATGTTTTCCGTAGCCATGCAGAAGTTTTTATTTTGATGTAATCCCATTCGTTTATTTTTTCCTTTTTGTCCTTTGCTCTAGAGGACATATCCGTGAAAATATTGCTGCATGGGATATCTGAAAATTTCCTGCCTATGTTCTCCTCTAGAACTTTTATGGTGTCACAACTTATATTTAAATATTTTATCCATCTTTAGTTTATTTTTGTGTATGCTATAAGTTTATAGTCTAGTTTCTTTCTTTCTTTTCTTCTTCTTCTTTTTTTTTTGTTTGTATGTACCTGTCCTGATCTTCCAACACCATTTATTGAAGAGGCTATTTTAACTCCTATTTTATGCTCCTGCCTCCTTTGTCAAATATTAACTGACCATAGAGACATGGGTTTATTTCTGGGCTCTCTATTTTGTTCCATTGGTCTCTGTGTCAGTTCTTATGCCAGTTACAGAATGATTTGATTACAGCAGCCTTGTAATACAGTTTGAAATGTCAGGTATTGTGATCCCTACTACTTTGTTCTTCTTCCTCTGAGTTGCTGTGGCTATTTGGGATTATTTATGGTTCCATATAAATTTTTGAAATATTTGTTCTATAGCTGTGACATATGCCATTAGTTCTTTAATAGGTATTGTGGTGAACCTATAAATTGCTTTGGGTAGTATGAACATTTTAATGATGTTAATTCTTCCAGTCCCTGACCACAGTATATACTTCCCCTTATTTGTGTCTTCCTTAATTTATTTCTTCAGTGTTGCATAGTTTTCCAAGTGTAGGTTTTTACCTCCTTGGTTAAGTTTATTCCTTGGTACTTAATATTTTTTTGTTGCTATAGTAAGTGGGACTTTTTTCCTAATTTCTGTATCTGATATTTTATTGTTGGTGTACAAAAATGCCTTCAATTACTGAATATTGAATTTGTATTCCACTATTTTGCCAAATTCACTTATTAGGTCAAGTAGTTTTCTGGTGGAGTCTATAGGATTTTCTGTGTACGCTATTATGTCATCTGCAAAAGTATTTTTTATTTTCTGAAAGTTAGAAGAAGGTTGTTGGGAAAGATTTTAGTACCATTGCATGCTTCTTAAGGCATTAAGAATATTAAAAATATGGATTTACCTATAGTTCCTTCCACATATTTAAAAATTATTGAACAAATATGAAGTGTGCATGCCGATAATATTAGTTCAATGCAAGGAAGAATAGCAGTCATTACACAAAATTTAAAGCCTGTTTGAAATATCTCATTCCAAATTAGCCTTTCATTATTAATTCATATAACCAGACTCAACTTCTAACTGAAAGTCATAGTTTCAACCCCAGCCTGTAATTTGGTTTTGTCTTACTTTCACTTGAATTGAACTATATGTTGTTTTAAAAACTCTGTGCTCACATTGTTATAATTGAAAAGCCATTTCATAAGTGGAAGAGAGAAACTTATGCCAGAGTAGCAGGAGGATGTTCCATGGATTAACTGTATTCGCACAATAACTTTTGTTCTGTTTCTCCACATCGAGTCCAGGCCCCTGCAATCAGTTTTCCTCACTGGATGTAATATAATTATGTTACCACTCCACTTAGATTATATTAAGGCTTCCTGTTTTTCTTAAGAAAGATGAAAATCTTTAACATTATCTACACTATCCAGCATGTCCCGAACCCCTACTTAGCTCATTGGTCTTTTTTCATGTCACCTTTCTTCTTGCTTTATGTGCTCTAGGTTCATTAGTTATATTTCAGTTTCTCAAAATGCCATTCTCATTTGGTGAGACTTAAATTAAGTGAGATAATATATGTAAAGTACCTATAAAATCTCATGACATACAGCAAGCTTTTAATAAGTGTACTATCATTTAGCTATTTTTATCTAAGAACTTATAATGGAAGGAACAATAATAACTTAAAGACTAAGGTCCAGACACACCTTCTCCAGAATCTTCTCTTACCACTTTTAGTGCCAATGGAAGTTAACTGTTTTGGAGTCAATAGAAAGGAGGTAGTGGAAACTATGGGAAAGTCGATGATGACTTTGTTAGGTAGCAGCCAGGAGTGAGCAGCCAGAGGGGAAATAAAGGCAGTGCCCTCACCATTGCAATCTAACAAAGAACTTTATACAGGAGGCTGGAAGCAAAAGGAAGATGTGTCTTATCACTTAACTTGACAGCCCTAAACTGGGTTTGATAAGACTGCCAGGCGCCCTGGGTATTACAAGTAGAACAGCTCAGAAGAAGAGGCGAGTCCTTGAGACTGTGCTGAGAAAGGGCCTCTGTAACAATCTTAATTAAGATTGCAAGGTGTTCTGAACACCACAAGCAGGAATAGCACAGAAGAAAAGGAGGGTAGTCCTTGAGATTCTTTGCTGGGAAAGGGAGCTTCTGTAACAGTTTCAGTAACTGAAGCAAAGAACCTTTACTGACTGGGAAAGGCAGGCTTTGTAGCTGTATATCATTCCCAAGACTTAGAAGGGGGAAAAGGAATGGTACCCCTAGAAGCTAGCTGACTAAAGTATATAAACCCTGAACCACAATAGGCATACTTAGAGTAGCTGAGTATCCACTTGTAACCTCGGCTCAAGTGTATGGAACAAATTTACAAACAAACTCATACCTTTCTTTCCTCTACGTGTTGGGCATTCAGACTTACCAGTGGTCTGCTTGGAGCTCATGCTTGTATGTATTTCATAATTAAACACACCATTTCATTTCCACTCTATGTGTTTGTCTCTTGCTTGAATTACTCTCTTGTGAGTGAGACAAGAGCCAAGGCAGGGGAGGGAGCTCTCAACTCGGGTCTACCTCCCCATCGGAAACAACTTCAGATTTGGATTTCTTTTTTAGGTTCTGCTGATGTAAGACACACAAAAGGAGGTGCTATTTAGGCAGCTACATAAATTTACCAAGTACATAGTGATGTCACTGTTTAATTCTGTGGGGCAATAAGTGAGAAAATGATGCTTAAAAATGTTAAATTATTTAAGTTCAAATGATTAGTGACAAAGATGACTACAATTCTGCTTTGACATCCTGCTCAGACAAACCAAGTATCTCCTAGGAGTTAAACCAGGAGTGGATCTCAGTTAGGGAACTAGGCAGATGGCCATAGGTGAACCCAATTTAGGGGGGAGCGGGACGCAGCCCGGAGAAGGCCCAGTGTCAGACTGAGCAGAACAACTGGGAAACATGCAAATGTCTCTAACCTCCAGAAAAGAAATTCTAAAACTGTGTTACATGAAAATAACAAAAGGCCATTATGATAAGCAGATGGAAAACATCTTTACATGGTGCCTAGTAAATTCCTACTGAGGGCTTCTGAGGCCCTTTCACACGTGAGCTCTCTTTCTGGCATTTACACATGGGATGTAAAGGAGGCCTGCTGAGCTTTCTTGTATTTGCCTGCTGAGTCAGGCCGAGTACACATGTATTATCATAGTCCTGGATGCCATCTTCATCGATTCTGATACTACTTGTCAGAAACCAAAGACAATGAAGAGGCCATACTTAGTATTCTCAGCTTTGCCTTCACGTTAGGATTCAGACCTTGGTAGAGAAAGGAAGGAGTGAGAAATTAATATCTGATTACATTAACTGCTCCAGTAATAAAACTTGTATTCATGATTTATAAAGATACCAATAGTGGACCATTGAATAGAAACTACGTACACATCCTGGGAGAAGTATGTCTGTTTTGAATAAAGTTAACTGGAGCAAGAAGGTATTTAAATTGTTATGGATTGAAAGAATATAAAATAAATAATGAAAAAGGAATGACATGATAAAAACAAAAAAAAAAATTGAGGGAGGTATCCTGTAATTTTTAGCTATTTAATTATAGGTTAAAACATTTCTAATAATAGACTAATAGAGCATCACAATTTCAGAATTAATGCTTAAATAATTAATCTTTGCAATAAAAAAATTTAAGAAGCATATATGCAATTCATTTTAGATAAAAATTTTAAGCAAAGAATTCCAAATTTTCAATCACACCAGATAACTATCCAATTATATAGACATTTAACAATTCAGAATAATTTATTTATCCAAATATTTAAAGATATACAGACTAAAATTCTCCCAAGAATTAATAATAGTAAATATAATAACCTCACCAAGCCTGAAGAGATCTCCTTACTATAATTCTGCCCTGACATTGTAATGGATTTCTCAAGAAAGAAAAGAAAAAAAAAAGATAAGTGTTGCATATTTAAAATGCAAGCACATTATGTAAGAGTTAGCTTTATTGATAGAGTGTGATTACTTATTCTTGAATATTTCCCCTAGTCTTCGGGTGGCATCTGTTCTGTTACTAGAGCAGAAAATGAAAACTGAAGAACATATGAGAATCTGACTTTGCAGCAATGTGTAAAGCTTGGTAGCCCCTGAAAACAAGTAGCACATGCTAAATTATTTAATTGTTCAATAGGACAAATTCTTCAATATGAACCTATCACTGCATATTTTATACGTGTTCTAGAGTATGTAAAACCTAATGACGCAATCATAGATAGCGGAAAAGCAGAGGAATGCAATATTTATGAGCAAACTAAGAGCAAATCTTTTAAGTGCTGATTCTCTTATGTTTTTAAGGTAATGGACCATTGGGAGTAAAATGCCAAATGGTGGAGAAAATATCATTTGTTCATAACTTGTTGTCTTTGCTTGTTCTCAGTAGTAGTTCTCAATTAACCCAACTATGAGGCCATTTACTAAAAATCAGCAGCCTTATTCACACACACTAAGCCAAAGCATTCGTGTTGGTTTAGTGTGTTCTGCTCCAGGATGTGCTTTGGCACCAACTTCAGTATTACAGAAAAGAAGGTGTGTTGTTAAAAGCAGACAGAAATAATAAATGTTCCTCCCTTTATACTGTGAAAATTAGTATAAATTCTTTTTAAAAACTTTTTTTCTGATATGCTTTATATTTTAGAGCACTTTTCAGCCTTTGAAATCACTTTTAGAGAAAGATAACAATCTTCCTGTGTTTCAACGTAAAACAATTCCATTAGGTCTTTCCTTCCTCTTTACTGTGAAATGCCCTACCTTTCAAGGCACGTTTTTAGATTTGAGACTTTAAGGAATTTTAAGCATTTTTATAATTTTATTAGATACTGTACTGATATGAGTTTTCACTGGTATTTTGCAACAGCTTTTGTATTGGGAGAAAAGAAGGAAAATGGGAGTATTGTCCCAAGTATTGAGTTACAGTATTTTCTTTTTCTTTTTTTTCCTATTGTGTGGTTACTCTTTTCTGTTTATTCAATAGTAAAGGCACTTTCTTAAAAACAGACTGGACTTATGTGAGAGCCATGAAAAATAATGTAAATATTGAAGGTAAAGATGATAGATTTTAAATTTTATGAAAACATAAAGACCAAACATTTGTGTACTCATTCTCCATCTCTCATTTTCCCACATGCTCTTGCTTTCTTATTTCCACTTTATCTCCTATAATCTTTCAATCCACCTCCTACTTAACACATACTTTGTGCAAATTTGTTACAGCACTTCTTTTCATAAAAGATTATCTTAAATTAGAAATGAATAAAGCATAGAGGTATCATGATAACACTTGCTGTCTTTGTTTGTATGCCGCTTAAATAATGGGGGGGGGGGGCGGTTTGCTTGTGTTTACCTGATGTATATAACATACAGCTGTCATCCTGCTTTCCAATAAAAGAATTAGAATAGAATTGATCTTTAACACTGATAATTACAAATAAGAAATTAATTTTAATCTTTTTTGAAGTGGACAGAATGTATATAATAAATTAGGGAAAAACAAGTGTACCATTGACATAGTTTTAATAACTACAGATAGTGCATTTTGACTTTGTTATTCTTTTGTGTTGCTTTTGTATTGTTTTAATCCTTAATGACAGCTGTATGAAGGTCCTGCTTTCTTTGTTTATTGTTTGCTTTTGTTTTTCAGTGGAAGATAATGTTTAAAAAGATTTTATTTATTTACTTTTAGGGATGGGGAAAGGAGGGAGAAAGAGAGGGAGAGAAACAACAATGCGTGGTTGCCTCTCATGTGGCCCCCACTGGGGACCTGACCCACAACCCAGGCATGTGCCCTGACTGGGAATTGAACTGGCAACTTCCTGGTTCTCAGCCTGTGCTCAATCCACTGAGCCACACCAGCCAGGGAAGTGGAATATAATTTTAATGGCTCTTCTTTTTTCGCATTTTTTTCAGTAAATAAAATAGGATTTTTAGTGGACTAGGTCACATTAAACAGTCACCAAAAGCAAGATCACCACTGTGGAGGGCATATTGATTGGAATTAAGCAAAAGCTCATCTCTCTCTAGACATTTTGAACTGCTAAGTTTTCTGGGTAGTGAGAATTAGCCATGTGCATGTGTGAAGATTTACATATTGCCAGAGTGTATTTTATAAATACCACATTGTCTTCATATCATAAAAATTATGAATATTCTTAATAGAAACTATAGAAAATACAGAAACTTGAGAAAAAACCATACTCCCCAATTAAAAATACATAGCAATTAATAAGATTCTGATATTTTCCTTACAATCCATTGTGTAGTGTATGTGTGCATTTGTATGTCCTCTTGTATAACCATGAATATATAATGTATATATAATATCAATATATAATGTATAAAATAGTTGTGTCTTTCCATGTGATATTATATTTTAAATATTTTTTTGTATTCTGAAAAGTATTTGACAACATGATCTATACTTGTATAAAATTATTATTGTTAGCTATTTCAAACTTGTAGTTATATCTGAAGTAGGTATTTACTATGAAATATTTTTGGAAATATAAATGATTTCTCTTTGAATTCAAGTTCACTTTCTTCTTGATTTAATTCAATTAAAACTGTGCATGGATAGACAATTACATCTACAGTAAATGGCTCCTTCCCCTAAGCCAGGAACAAATAGAGCAAATAGGTTGGCTGCCTTTGGCAAGGGATGTGTTCTTTAAACCAATGTTGGACATGTGGCATCAGGGGCTTCCTCCTTCTTCCTATCTGCCATTTATTTCCTGAGTTCAGATGTCTCAAACTTTCTATCAAGATCTCTTGAGATTGCAGACAAATAATTATAGATAGTTGAGAAGTCTAGTAATGTTTAAGGCTACCTATAATATTGCTGTGTCACAGGTTGTTTCATATAATAGAACAGAGTGTTTTCTCCCATTACTCTTTATAACTGACTCTAGCTTTCCTTCTGTTGGGTACCAGTAGTCCTTGTCTTTGGCTCCTCACCCTGTCACATTTCATAGGTTGCCTCTGTCACTTGTTATCTGACCCTTTATTTCTCCTTTATTCCTCATCTTACTGGTGGTTCAAGTGTCTATCTCCTGTGAAGCTGCTCCCAGTGCTGAGTTAAATCTCTTCCTCTTCCATGCTCCTGTAGCACTTCTGTTACAGCAGCATTGCTGAAAGCAATGATGTCTAGGTCTTTACTGAACCTGAATTTATTGAAAAAATAAAGACAGAGAAATGAATTTTTCATGAAGGTCAATCTATTAAATGTTAAAATATTTCACTTAAAGTTTTGCTTTTCCTAACATTATTGAGGTTATAATACCATACACTTTATGCAAAGATGATGTTAGAAGGCAAGTGGACAACAGTTTTTATTAAATTATTCTTTTAATTAAAATTGGACTGGTTCATGAAATTTAAAGTAAAAAAATTACAATAATGTAGCATTTACAGTGAATTTTACTGATGTGTTTACATGTGGTATCCACCAGAGTTTTAATCTTGAGAACATAACTGTCTTGGTTATTTCTTACTTCCACTGCACAATAAAGATGGTCCATAAAAAGCATTCAGTAAGTTTTTATTATATTTTATTAGCTTTATTTTATATGTTCATATGAGTTTATTAAATTACTTTTTGTGTAAGATATACATAATTTAAGTTAGCTATGATTTGGAAAGATGAGATGGTGCTTTATATGTCAATGATTTATATGAAGATAAAAACATGAATTGAAATTGGAGTATTTTTCACACTTTAGTCATGCTGTAACTTCCTTTTTAGTATTAGCAACTTATTTTTGTTTTTCATAGTTTCCAAATATTATACTATCTCTAGATTCTTCTATTCATTTCTAAATATACCAAATTTGATTCTTTAACTCCAGGGAATTTCCTTAAAATATATATCAAATTACTGAGGCCAACAAACCATCAGATTACTGAAAATAAATAAAATGATAACTCAAATGTCTTACAACACATTTATCAAGAAGAACTAATTAACTGCTTTATTTGGGATGATTTATTTTTCTTACAGGTATTGTTCCAAATGAATTCTAACTCACTCATGGTAGGTCTTGGGTATTTTGAGTGTCAAGGAGTTTTTCTCTAATTCCATATATACTCTTACAGAAAATTGAGATGCTTGAAAGTATTTTGTGTCTTGATTAATAAATATTGTACTAATTCTGATGATGGTAAAAGGTGACAGTAACTTGACTGAACACTGTTTTGTATCTGGCACTATATTGAATGCTCTATTCATTTCTTCAGCAAGTGTTTATGGGGTGCTTGCTATTCCAGCACCATTGTAAATCTGAGATTGCAATAGTAGGAAAAACTGGATGAATTAATTGCCTTGGTGAGCTTGCATTCTCGTGAGAAAAAGGAGACAACAAGGAAAATAAAAATGAATACATAGATACTGTGGGCAGTAATAGGAACTATGAAAACAGTAAGATGAAAAGACATGCATGTGCGATGCCCCATCCCACGGAGCTCCCCTGGCCAGAGCGGATGAGAATGGATCATCCCAGATACGATCTGTTGTTTTGGGGGCAAAGGCAGGTGGTGATTCCTCCTAGTGGAGAATCCCAGAGCCCTTCTTCGAAAAGCTTTTATTGGGCTCAGTATGTGCAGGGAAAACAAACATTATCTACATGTTACAGAACAGGCCCAAAGCGGGTTGTACAATATACTGTTACCAAAAGGACCCCCCACTAGGTTTGCTATGCCTGCCGCCAGAGGATAGATGTCTCTCAATGCCAGGGATTTGTGAAAAGGAAAGGAAATATTTATTTAAAGCTATACAGACTTAGAGTAGTGACTTAATGTCTTCATTAAAATGTTCAAGTCCTACCCACAGACCTACACAGTCCTTCCTTCTCTCTCTGTCCTAATCTGGGGTACCGTATCTCAGGAAAAGAAGTAGATTCAGGCTTCCGACACCATCAGCTGTGTCATTGAGCAGGATCAAGCCATGTGGTTCTCCTCCGCAAAGCTGTGGGGGTCTGCACTCTGGCAAAACCATGTGGTTCTCCTTGGCAAAGCTGTGGGGGTTCTCTGCTAAAGCTGCATGATTCTCTCCTCTGCATGGTGATTCTCCTTCACATGGCTGTGGGAGTCCCCACTCTGGCCAAAGCCATGTGGTTCTCCCCTTAATGGCTGCTGCATCTCAGTTTAAATCCGCACGCCCATCTTCCTCTGCAGTCCTATGTCTGACTCCTCCCACAATCAGCTACACTTGCCAGCATTCCCATATCTTTCCAGCTTTACTGGGCTGCCATGGTAAGTATGGGCAGGCATGGCCCCATGGCGTGGAGCCAATCATCTCCAAGCTCTCACGCAGGTGCTGTAACCAAGGGGAGTTGCCTCCCAGTTCCATCTTAGGTGGAAGTCACTTCCATCCCCCTAGCTCAAAGCATGGCCACAGCTATTTAACATATCTATGAAACCAGTTAAAGGTTATAGATATGTTAAATGACCATGCCAGAGGTTAGCTACAAAACTGTTGCTATGCAAAACAGCTCTCAGTGGCCCTGCTCCATGGGCCCTTCCCCCAACTAACACCTAGAGGGGGAAGGGGTGAGGACATCCTATATATCTTTCTAATATTTCCTGGACACCTTGAGTTCTGGACCCCATTCCAAATTCCTATTTGGGGGCCCCCCTCTCGGCTGCATGCTGTTTCAAGATCACGTAGAAAATTATTTAATCAACATCGGCTGATAAAACCTTAGGAAGGGCTCTGTTTATTAGTCATGATGGAGTAACAGGGATCAGATTCAGACAGTGGGGGGCAGGGGAAAGGATTGAGTGTGGGAAGTGGGGGAGGATAGGGCAGTGGGCGAGTACTGGGGAGAATGGGGATGACTGTAATTGAACAACGATAAAAAAATTAAAAAAAAAACAAAACAAATTTACTCTGCTACCTTAACCAACTAAAAATCTGGATAAGATATGTAAAACAACAGCTTTTAAACACTATACAGCAGGCTATATGGGGCAGAGGTCTCTGAGTTGAGAGGAAACAAACCAGGTGGGCTCTACAATTGTCCCAATGGTATGTCTTCAGTTTCCAGTTGAAGTACAGAGAGCAGGAAGCCAAACAGAGCCCCGTGCTGTTACGTATTGAGGAGATGGAGTATTTGGGGAGGCTAAGGTGGCTGGAATTGAGAGGGCAATGCACCTAACAGATTGTAACTGCAGGACAGAGCTCAGAGGTCAGCAGAATGTTCCCCCAGGTCTTTAATTCAGTACTGATCAGAGCATTTCTGTGTGGAGTCTGCTCCAAGCTAGGGAAAGAATTACTGGACAGAAATAGTTGAGACAGTTCTCAGGGTTTACACTGTTCTAGGAATAATTCAAATTCCCAAAAGCCAACTTGTATTACCTAGGGTAATAGGGAGAAATACACTGACTCAGAAGAAGGACCAAATTCGATAGATAAGAGGCCATGGTGGTCCTGTGCAACAAAACTCAAAAGCAAGTTGAAAGTTTATCCCAGTGTTTCCAGGCAATTTAGTTGCAAATCACAATAAATTTAAAAAAATATTTAAAGGATTACTCCTCCCCCACAAAAAATCCAATACCTAGCAATATCAAAAGAAATTACCAGGTATGCAAAGAAGAAAACTGGGCTCTAAAATGAGAAAAATAAATCAATATAAACATATCCAAAAAGGACACAGATAATACAATAAATATTCAGGGTATTAAAAGAGCTATATGTTCTCCAAATAATCAAGAATGTGAGGAAAAAAAGAATAAATATGTTGAGAAATATACAGCATATAAAATAGACCAAATTAGAACTTCTGGAGTTAAAATAACAATGTTTGAGATGAAAGATACATTAGATAGAATTATTATCAGATTCAACACCACAGAAGTAAAGATTATGGAACTCGAAGAAACTTCAGTAGTAAAGACCTCACTTAAGAGGCAAAAGCAGAGTCCCGGTTTAATGGTAAGTACTGGTAGTAAATACTAGTAATGACAAGCAATGGACATTTCCAATTAGCCTGGGTGGAGTGACCCAATGTGGTTTAAGAGATACTCTGGACTGGACGAAACATTTCTTAGTTGAGTTCCTTAAGGCTTAATCACAACTTTGTTAATAGGAATTTGCATCAGAACACTCTCTATATGCCATGATATGCATAATTAGTATTTACATTTTATTATGGAGTGCATGATCTCAACAAATCCTGAAAAATAACTTTCAGGGTAGAAGTCTCAAAATGGTGATCAATAGTCAGAGAGCAAAGCTAATACATAGATATGTTCTTGTTTGCTGGCACAAATAAAATAAAGCTGAATTTGAATGCTTCACATAGGGCACATCTTTTTCCTGTTGCCACAGATTTATAATACCCACCATCTAAAATAATTTCAACTTGTGCCTCCAGCCCCATGAGGCTATTTTACAAGGTTTCTGAGCTTCATATACTCCAGTTGACTATCAGAGACCAAGGCAAAGGCCAGTAAGCATTGCCTTTTATGTACATTTTTCTTAATAAGACTGTTTTGTATTGGGCCTATTACACATTAACTGTAGAGTACCAAAAATACTAGAGAACATTCATATAGCTGTTTACAGGCAAGGCCTATACATGAAACATATAGCTTATTTCTCCTTTGAAAATATTTCCAGAAATGAAGTGATTCTAATAATAACAAAAATGGTAAATGACTGCATACTGTCTTCCAAAATGTGCTGAGGGCCTACTGAAGCTACAGCTAGAGAATAAAATTCAAACTTCTTCAAACAAATGAATGAATGTTTCATTTTTTAGTCACAGCATGTTCAAAGTTTGACCTGTAAAGCTAATGAAGACCAGAGACCTTACTTTCTTCTTGACAAACACTCTTAAACTCTTTGGTTGCAGTTCAAGCTAAAGAGGGTTCCTACTAAGATTTTTTTCTAGCTCATTTTCTTGCAAATGAGGGCTCTCCCTTACCTTTTGGGGAAACAGGATCACTAACCTCAGGTAACTGTTGCTGGATGCTGTGAAGATTTAATGGTTCAAATAATCCTGCAGGCTTCAAATGTCCTTTGGACTTTGAATCTGAGCAACATTTGAATTATTCTCCTTTATGCGAAGTTACCTCATTTTACTATCTGTCAGTGAATAGTTTCATAATTCATAATTTATTTAACTAGATAAAACTTAAGAGTAAGGGATTTGAGCCCACTATGGATTATGATTTCTACAAGGTCATTGGAGGATTTAGAATTGTGTTTGATAATATTTCATGGCAATTTTGGAAATTTGAAAAATAAGTATCTCTATACTTCAGAGCATTTGGGGTTTTATACCTTTTCCTAATAAAATGAATGTTCTGAATGTTCTGGAGACTTATTTGTTCCAGAAACAAGTCTCTAAACAACCTGATAACACTGTCTACTTGAGAAAGTGATCATGTTCATTTGTAAGCTATTTCTTTTGCTTCATTTCATTTTGAATTGTACATTCTTCCAGGTCATTTATATGTCAGGCCACAGAAAGTCTCTTATGACTGCTTCTTGTAAAATTGAGTGGCCCCTTTTTATTTCTCTGTTACAGTGTTTACTTTTTTCCAGAGTACATGTTTGCTCCTAAAGAAAATTTTACATCCATTTAAATGTCTTGCCACCTTTCCTTTGCCAGACTTACTGGCTTTTAAACCTAAGCATTTGGGGCATACAAATTCAATGATGTGTGCTATGTTTTCCATCTATTAGAGGCAAATTGCATCCACTAATTCACCTTTACCTAGCTATTCAGCACTGTCTTTCAAAGAACCCAAGCACATTTGCCATTCGTTATGTGGCTTGGCTAAAACTACACTGATTTTCCAGCATAGTAACATGAGTTTTGTTTATATGGGGGTTGGGAGAAAAATTGAGAAAAATTATATGGAAAAAATATATGTGGCTTTATTACTATACCATATATTTTAGTTTTAAGGTTGGTAATTTGTGAAACTAATAACTCCTGGTTACTCAAATAGATGAATAAAATAAACAGTATAACAATGAATACCTGCTTTATGTCTATAATTATACTAGAGATTTGCAGTTCCTCCCAGATGTAAATATGAAAAGCATCACTAATATAAACAAAGACACTGAATTTGAGAACAGTCTGATAGTGACCAGAGGGGTAGGGGAGGGAATTTCAGGGGAAAAGGGGAAGGGTTTAGAGCAACAAGTATAAAGGACACATGGACAAAAACTATGGGGGGTGGAAATGGGAGGAAGGTGGGGAGGGCTGGGGTGGTGGGCTGGGGGCGGGGTAAAAGACAGAAAACTGTACAATATCAACAATTTAAAAAATTGATTAAAAAATGCAAAAAAAAAGAGAAAAGCATCACTAAAACAGCATTCTATTCTAATGTTTTGTTTTAATCTAGCATGCATGGGGTGTAGAACTGCAAGGCCATTGTGAATGAGGAACTATTTTTAATAATGTTTGGAATAGTTTTCTATGGCCACTATAACAAAATGCCACAACTGTGGTGGATTAGAACAACATAAATTTATTCTCTTACAGGTCTGGAGGTCATAAAACCAAAATCAGTTTTATTGAGCTCAGATCAAGGTGCTGGCAGGCCTGTGCTGCTTCCAAGGCTCTAAGGGGGAAATCTGCTTCCTCATTTCTCCAGATTCTAGAGCAGCATTCCCCATCATCCTTGGCTGCTGTCCTTGTCTTCCATTTTTAAAACCAGCAGGGTCTCAGCTTGCTTCAGGGGTCACATTGTCTTCTGTCTCTGCAGTCAAGCTTGCCTTTGCCTCTCTCTCCTAACATACTTTGTTACATTTAGGGCCCACCTAGATAATCCAGGATAATTTCCAAATCCTTAATGTATTCAATCTGGGAAGTCCCTTTTACCAAAATGTAACAGGCACGGGCTCCACAGATTAGGGCCCAGACGTGTTGGGGGTCGTAATTTATCCTGTCACAGAGTTTGGAGTTGTCTCCAATTTATGTTTAAAATGAAGCTGTTAATGTGCATGGCTCAATTTGCACTGTGAAACAAAGGCCAAGCAGTTAATTAGAATTAATCTAAGCATATTTATATTTCCCCACTTATCAACATTAAATTAAGGTGTTGTGTTTATTTAAAAATTTCCCCGAAAACTGATGAAAACTTAGGGCAAACAGAAAATCCCTTTGCCCTAGTCAACTTCCTTTAGCATTATGATTTTTAATTATTTACTGTTCTGTCTGCCACCAGTAACAGTTTAAATTGCAATTATTTGTTTATCTTAACTTTAAGGATAATTTTTGCCAGTGATTTCTATTTTTTTCCAATTGTTTTCTTTTAACATGTAAAATGTAATGGTAAGATTTTGTTCTTTAAATTTTAAAAAAGCTAAAAAGTCTAGATCACTCTAGAAAAATTTGAGCACGATTAAATTGATGCAAGGGAAGTAGAATGACATTTCAAGTAAAAATAACAACATGAGCGGGGTGAGAGAAAGTTCATACGTCACCTGCCATAGGATCTGATTTTCTTACAAACTGAACTGTTTCCTCACGCTCCCATCACACACACTGTGCTGGGATCTCTGCTTTCCTCCAACCAGATTCAAGACAGGGTTGTGGCTTTTCTCTGCACTTTCAATTTCCAGTGCTATGTTTGTAATATAATTGCAGAACAAATAATTGAAGCCGATTGGGCTGGATTTTACATATGTATAAAATCTGCAAGCCATATTAAGATTGAACAGTAAGGAGGAGTTCAGAGTCACAGAGTTTGTAACCCACCCCCCCAAGTGTATAAACCTGATTTATGGTTAAATCAATGAATGTAAAAGAAAAGAGAGCAAAGACAGGTAGGTGACAGAGTCACATAGAATGGCTAGATATTGCTGATTGGATCTTTTAATGTACTTTCAAGAAAACTTGTTATAGACTTTTAAATAGGGTTTTTTTTTAGTTCTTTATTTACTCATTTTAGAGAGATAGAGAGGAAGAGAGAAAGAGAAACCTTGATTTGTTGTTCCACTTATTTATTCATTTCTTGGTTACTTATTGCGTGTGCCCAGACCATGGATTAAACCTGCAACCTTGGCGTATTGGGATGATACTCTAACCAACTGAGCTACCCAGTCAGGGCTTATTACTCACTTTTGAAATATTTTTATTGTTCATCTTAAAGCAACATTCAGAAATTTTCTTCTCCTTGTTTTTGAAGATTTCCCCAGATTTTGAAGTATTCATTCCGAAAACCGAATTTTAAATATCATGTTTCACACATTCATGAAATTTACATTATTTACTTATTTCAGAGTCTAATCATTCCAAGTTACCAGGTACAAGTCACCATTTAGTCATACTTTCTATTTTAATAAGTTGTAGCTCTAATATTATTTCCCATTGTTGTTTCAGGAATGTATTTAATTTGGTCAGAAATAAGATTCACTTAAATACTAATACAGACATTTTTACTGTGGCCAATGATATATGCTTTGTGTATCTGGGTAAATAAAAGTTTCCATTACTCTTAACCTTACTTTGTAAAAATGGCATTTTATTAACTTAATCCTTTCTTGATCCAATGTAATATTCTTTCTTGTTATATAGCTATCTCATAATTCTTATACTAAAATTAAAATAGATGATGAATCATTTAGTTATTTAAGGCATGAAGTATTTGTTCAGTACCTAGTATACACATAACACTGAAGGGAACACACAATCCAAGTTTTATATTTTTACTTTCATTGAATTTTTAGTGTCCCAAATCTACCTTTCTCCAAAATATGACTGTCTGCCACATCCGTCCTGACACACCTAAATATTCCTATTGATTATTTTTTTACTCTACTATAATGAAATTACTTCACTAAATTATACAAATATATTTCATCATATCACTGGTTTATCTTGACAGGAAGTGCTAAGTCATTGTACAATTTATTTTTACCTTTATTATCCCAGTTCAGGAATATCTTCAACTTCTTTTATTCTTTTATTTCAATCAAAAACACATTTACTTTAAAAATTAGTTGCTTTGTAGATGTTTTTCTGTTATATTTTTATGATATGTCAATTTTAAATTAATTATAGGTAATTTTAGGACATTCTCTCAACTAAAAATGTAGTTTATTTTATAAGCAACTTTATTATCTATATTAAAAATTTGTAAAATGTTAATTCATGTTTGGTTTGGATTAGAAAAAACTAAAATATATAAAATAATTTGTATTAGACATAAGCAGCAGGTATATGATGCCAGACTATGAATTAATCTGTTATTTTCAATAAAATTATAAGTGCATAATATAATAATGACTTTATATACTGCTCTATTTTTTAGGATGCTGTTGAGAAATTTGGAAATGATAGTGATTTTCTTAAAATGAGGGATGATTTTTCCCTATCTTCAATTAATTTTATTACATTATCATATTTTGAATACATATAAGAACAAAATATTAACATAATAAAACCTGTTTTCAGCAAGAGATCTTTATGAGATGTAATATATAATATTTCTTGAAGTTTAAAACAATGGCTTTTATTAAGTAAAAATTTCTATATAACAAATTGATTTATAGTAGATTGTTTACAAATATCTATTCCTTAGAAAGTCTTTTTTTAATTTAATCTTTATTGTATTTCTTTTCCATTACTATTTAGTTCCCTTATACTCCCTCCCCCAGCAACTACCACACCACTGTCCATGTCCATGAGTCCTTTTTCCTTTTTGCTCAGTTCTTCCAACCCCTAGACTCCCCTTGCCCCACTAGCTGTTATCTGTTCTCCATCTATGAGTCCGTTTCTGTTCTATTTGTTAGATCACTTTGTTCACTTAATTCCACATATGAGTGAAATCACGTGATACTTGTCTTTCTCTGACTGGCTTATTTCATTTAGCATAATTTTCTCCAGGTCCATCTATACTGTTGCAAAGGGTAAACTTTTCTTCTATTTTACAACTGAGTAGTATTCCATCGTGTAAATGTCCCATAGTTGTTTTATCCACTCATCTACTGATGGACACTTGAGCTGCTTCCATATCTTGGAGATTGTAAATAACACTGCAATGAACATAGAAGTGCTTATGTTCTTTCAAATTAGTGTTTTGGGTTCTTTTGGATATATACCCAGAAGTAGGATTGCTGGGTCAGAAGGCAGATCCATTTTTAATTTTTTGAGGTATCTCCATACTGCTTTCCACAGTGGCTGCACCAGTCTGTATTCATACCTACAGTGCAAAAGGGCTCCCCATTCTCCACATCCTCACCAACACTTGTTTGTTGATTTATTGATGATAGCCATTCTGACAAGCAGGAGATGGTATCTCGTTGTGGTTTTAATTTGCATTTCTCTAATAATTAGTGACATTGAGTATCTTTTCATATGTGTATTGACTTCTTTAGAGAAGTGTCTATTCAGGTTCTTTGCCCATTTTTTAATTGGGTTGCACTGGGAAGAACAAACTGTTAGAGTTGAAGTTATGGTTATTCTTTACTTAGTTGATGAGTGTTGTGTGAAGTGGGAACTCAAGGGGTTGCAGAATCACCATAATTATTTTGATATTAGGATTATATTTAATAGGAATGTATGCTTGAGTGTGTGTATTTCTGCTCGAATGAGTATGTCTGGGGCTAGGATGGGTACACATGCAATTGTCTGACTCTTAAGACAACACAGGGCACCTAACAGAGAAGAAGAAGAAATAATTTCAGATATGAGAGGAGTATAAAAAAACATGGTATCAGAGGACCATGGAGCTATAATATACACGGATCATGGATCTGATGCATTTCCTGGAATTATTAGTCTGAGGTAAGAAGATGGGATAAGAAATACAGGGATGACTATTTAGGGATTATGGTAACATAGTTCCTGGACTGCTTGGTCCCAGAAACAATCTAAGATCAAAATTTCCTGGGAAAGAAATCTGTTTTCTTTCTGCTACCTTAGAGGTCTTTAAGATCCATGTGCCATAGTTGATGTCTGTATACAAGATAGTAAATCATGTTCCCATATCTGTGACCCGAAAATCAGATTTTAAGACTTGACTTTTCCTCTAGCATCAGTAGTCCTGACTTTTTCTTTCCATTACAGTTATTCCAATTTATACAATTTTTTGTTGCTGTTGTTCATTTGCCTATCATATTATATTTTACCTGCACTTGATAACCATCCTTTGGTAATAAAGGGCTCTTTACCTGGCTGTTACTTATCATTGATGTCGACTGAGAGAACTGCCACAGGGATGGAAATGCAGCAGTGGCTCATCATCGTCTGCGGCATGCAGAGCATTTGCAGGGAAGGTGCGTTGACCTTCTGTGTATAATCTCAAGGGAAAGGGTAAGCATCACATGATTGAAGAGCACATTGCAGGGGCCTTTGAAAAAGCAATAGAAATCAGGGTCAGCTTCTATGGAGAGGTTTGTGCATAATCTATAAATCTGGCTTAGATGTGCAAATCAAAATATTCTATATTGCATTGTTATTTTTCATTGATCTAAGGAAATAAAATATAGCAATTGAGAATTTAAAGAAGAAATTGGAATATTCAAGAAGGAGACCATTCAATTTAAAGTGAATTCTTATTGTCAGATTGAACATACCCTTCATTTCTGAAGTCAAGGCTCTTACCATGTATATGCACCTTGTTAGCCAGATGGTGCATAACTCCTGCTCTCTCCCTAAACCCACATTTCTGAATCTCTAATCCATGAAAGAAATTGGTAATGGGGTGAGAAAAGGAGGTGTTCTCTTTCTCAGGTGATCCTGTCATTTTATAAAAGGTCAAAAGTTTACATTTTGCTTTTTTTTGGTGATTTTTAAGTGATTTTTATTATAAAATGATTTTAAAAAATGATGCTTCAGAACATTTACCTTTAATGCGTGTTGTAAAGATTAAATAAGACAATCACACCTATGACACACATACTTCACATTTAACCAGACCACTGGGAAACAGGGATGAAGAGAATTAACAACATACAGATTTTGATAGAGCAATTTCATTGGGTATTTTGGAGCAGAGCTTCCTAAAGTGTGGTTCCCTGGACCAGTCATGTTAGCATCACCTGGACACCTGTCTGGAGGATAATTTCTTGGGTCACACCCCAGACCCACTGAATCAGAAACTCATGAGGTTGAGCCCAACAATTCATATTTTTATAGGCCCTCCAGGTAATTCTACATATTCTAAAGCTTGAGAACTACAGTTCTAGACACATTCTTGCTCATGTGTGAAGAGTTATATAAAAAGCATTTTTGCCATACAGTTTATAATTGCAAAATAAAAAAATTTTAAGATAAAAGAACCTAAATTTTCATCAAAGAGGATGTGTTAAATGATTAGGGTGCATCTGTGAAACCAAATACTATGCAGATATTAAAAAGAACAAAGCAGCTTTACATATTGTGATATTAAGAAACTTCTAGAATATGTAAGTGAAAACAAAATTTCAGAATAATGTGTATAATGCCTTAATATTTGCGTTTAAGTAAATATTTAGAAAAAAAGATAAAAAGCCTGTTTCAGGGAGCAAACTATCAGTGTCCTTTTACTTTTTTCTCTTGGAAAAATAAAATAACTAGAAAATTCAATAATTGAAAAATCCAGCCTGGCATGTGAACTAATGTTTGATTGGATTGAACACTAAGAAATGGAATCTAATTTTTAAAAATTATAGTGAATAGTCATATAAGTGATGGAAAACGAAGGAGCAACAAAGAGTAACAGAAATTGCACAACTGTGTGTGATAGATTATACAAATTCCCTCCTCTTTTTCTGCCCCATTCTCTTTCTTTCACACATGCATTACTTACAAAAACCTACCTGCTTTGACTGTCCTTGGCTTTTTGTCTAGAGTCATGGCTGGGCTCCTTTGGAAAGGAGAGGATACAAAGAGCCTACCTAGAACCAGGAGTCTTTCATAATAATTAAGAAAATTCATCTTCTGTGTCAGCATAAACTAACTTCTATAACATCCCTCTTACACATGAAATTCTTAGGACTTACCACAACAAAGGGATTTATTTCACACTTACATCGAAGAATAATAAAGATTGTAGGGACGGCTTAGAAGAAGGCTCCTTCATATGGCCTTGCCTAATGCCAAGCTACTTCTATCTAGTGGCTCAATTACCATATGAAATTTCAAACTTTTTTATTGCAGAGAAAGGAGGAGAAAATATGTAGCAAATTAAACAATATATTTTATGGACCTGGAGAAGGCATTCACTTCTGCCCACAATCTATTGGCAAAATTTAGTCACATGGCTGTGTGCATGTGCAACAGAGGCTGAAAAATACAGTCTAGCCCTGTGCCCAGAAAGAAAAGAAACAGGTTTTTGACTTATCTAGCCACTAGATTATAGCTGTTTTCTGCCATGATGAAGAGGAGGAAGAGAATGAGGATGATAACATTAGTCGGATTTGGAATACTCATAATTGATTTTATCCTGAATGTGCACCCAAGATGTTCTGGATCAGAGATAATTTAACCATTGACAGCAGTATCAATCTCCTTTCCAGGTGTTTATTCCTGGAGCACACAATGAAAGGCAGATCGTAAAATCTCCCAAGTAAATGGCCTCACACCACACAAGAGGGGATTTAAGAAATGGATTTCTTTAATACGACTTTTTAAAATATTTTACTTATTTATTTAGAGAAAGTAGAAGGGAGGAAGAAAGAGAGAGAGAGAAACATCAATGTGTGGTTGCCTCTCGCACACCCCCTACTGGGGACCTGGCCTGCAACCCAGGCATGTGCCTGACAGGGAATGGAACCGGTGACCCTTTGGTTCACACGCTGGCACTCAATTCACTGAGCCACACCACCTAGGGCACAAATGGATTTTATCTATCTATGTATAGAATAAAAGGGCAGCTACCTTAACTACATATCCCAAAAAATTGAGGAGAAATTTTTTTTTTCCTTTGGAGATTGGTATAAGGATAATGTGTTCTTACTATACCTTTTTAAAAATGTCAGTCTCTTCAAAGGGCAGTAAAATCCATTGCCTCTGACTTCTGTGACCGAGTGATGTCTCCAAGGTCCTGGGTGTCAGTATCTTGAAATGTAAACATCTACCTCCTGACTTGGATAAATCTTGCTCTCTTGAGTTCTCTCTCTATACATTGTAAATTCATGTCCCAAGGATTACTCTTAGCCTAGAACCTCATGTTTTCAACACAGTGTGTTAAAAGAGACAGTAAGTACCTTGAAGGGCTACTAAAACATTTTCTTAACAGCCCACAATAACAATGATGATGATGATAGCTAACATTTATTGAGTGCTTGTCATGTGTCAAAAACTATTTCAGTGTTTCCCTTAGAATTCATAGTATCGTTAATTTCTACAACGTAGGGAGGTTTACCATTACTTAAATCCCATTTTACAGATGAGAACACTAAGACACAAAAAATTTAGTAAAGCACCTAAAATTGTACAGGTAGAAAGGGGTACCGGTGGGTTTGAAAATAAACTGACTATAGTATATAAACTAAATATATACTAAGAAAAAATGTATAGTAGTGGAACACAAACAATCTTTGCATTGTTAATCTTCTTAGGAGGTTCTTTTATCACACCTATATTCAGATTTCTAATTACTACCTTCCACTTTGCTTAGCTGCACTTCTGTTAATTTTTATGGAGCTTCTTATGATCCTACATAAAGATAACATATGATAATGTAAACATACAGGGTTGGGCAAAAGTTGACTTACAGTTATAGTACAGATAATAATTAATAAACAGTAATACAAGAATAACTGTTTTGCATACTCACAATTGTAAGCTTACTTTTGCTCATCCCTGTATATATTGGATTGACTCACAATGAAAATAGAAGTAACTTGGAGCCAGAGATTTTATCTTGTTTATTGTTGAGTACTCAAAAGCCCAGCTCAGTACCGTTAAAAGGAATCTCTCTCAAAAGCTATATTGAACAAATGACTAAGAAAAGATCCCTCATAAACAGAAGTTTATTACTCTTCTCCCTTGGGGAGAAGCAGGTAAATGGTGAGAATGCATGAATTATGGACAAATTAAGAGGCTTTTCATCAAATATTTAACTTGACTAATCACAAATTATAAATTCAGGGTTCTATTAATGCATACTATAAGACAGTATTCTCATAATAAGGGGTAAAAAGGTGTAGAGGAAAGTAGACTGTGTTAAAGAGTAAAATTTTTCTTTGGATATAATATAACTAAAAACTTCAGTCTAGTCATTGTCCTAACTGCCATGAATACTGAAATAAAAAAAAAAAATCCTAAGTGAATGATTTTTTCACCTTGTAAATGAAAGAGAAAAGTATTAACTGATCTGGTTGCCTCTTTATCAGATAGTTTAAATCCTATTTTATTCAAATACAAGTTATTATATTCTTTCTACATATCAGATTTTAAAATCACTTTCTAAAACATTGCATTTTCTTTTTGCCAAACATTTCTATAAAAGAAAGAAAATATGAAGGTAATAAAACAGTGTTTATGACCATACGAATAAATTATTTGGTGAAACAATCACAGTAAACCTTATCAGTAATTCAAGTAATAAGGATGATTTTTATTTCATTTTGGTTATACACGAGGTCTGTCGAGAAGGTATCCAACCATGTACTATAAAAAATAAAGACATTTGCCCTGGCTGGTGTAGCTCAGTGGATTGAGTGCGGGCCTGCGAACCAGAGGATCGCGGTTTGATTCCCAGTCAGGGCACATGCCTGGGTTGCGAGCCAATTCCCGGCAGGGGACACACGAGAGGCAACCGTACATTGATATTTCTCTCCCTCTCCTTCTCTCCTACCCTTCCCCTCTAAAAAGATAAATAAATAATAAATTAAAAAAAATAAAGACATTTACTGAAGAAGATACAAGATACAAGAAACATTATATATAGAACGACACCTCAGTCTCCTTCTCCCCTCCAAAGCGGGCACCTTGGGACCTCACTCATTCTCCCAATCACCATCAGCCACCCCATCATATTTTCCTGAATCATATCAACAGTCTGAAATCTCTTCCCTTTCAAAGGTGATTTTAGTTTTGGGAAAAGCCAGACATCACAGGGTGCTGAATCTGGGCTTTAGGGGGGCTGTCACCTGGGTGATTTGATGTTTCTCCAAAACACTCTGTACCAGACATGATGCATGAGTGGGTCTGTTGTCATGATAAAGCTGCCAATCATCAGTTGTCCATACCTGCAGACTTCTGAATCATCCAACTAGTTTGCTTGGATGAGTGTTCAAGCTTCAGACAAAATCTGATGCAGATTTGTTGCTCTACTCACTCAGTCATGTTGAATGTGAAGGTCACGCTGTACACATGCTCACTCAATGGCATCTACTGTCACCACTGTAAGTGAACTTGTCATTGTTCACACATGCACATTCCAGGCCAGTCTCAGCTGACAGGCTACATTGATATCATGCAAACTTTTCTCTTATATTAACAATGGTTAAATTTTTTCAGGACAGACCTTATATATTCTTATAATATTTAAAGGTGTTAACTTTAATTATAAAAATTATTAAAACTCATTACTTTAAATGATTATCTTAATTCTATAATTGAAAATAGAATGAATCAGTTTACTTGAGGGAGGTGCAACAATGCTCTAGGTACTAGAGATAGTACAAAAACAGAAAGTTGTAAATCTTGAAATGTAAGTAATTGACTCCTATCTTAGTAATATCTCAGGCTATTATAGTAAATATTCCTGTCATTCTTCAATGAAACTAGGAAAAAATTAATTTCTTGTCTAAATAATTGTTCAAGCACATAAATTTGCTTTAAAATTTTAAAGATCACTTTTGAAAATAATTTATTATTTATTAGAAAGATCAAAAGGAAAAAAGTAGTATAAAATTAATTTACAATGTGAAGGGTTTAATGAAGATTTATTTAATTGGTGTAATCAGATTTCATACTTTTTGAAAAACTACTCAGGTCTTTAGGCAAGATAAATTTTACATTATAAACTTGACATTTTAGTCGAGATATTCTACTGGCTCACTATGAAATAAGGTAACAAAAAAAATGAAGTACTTGAAAAAAATCTCTTTGATAGAACATATCTTTTAAAAATGTGGGACTTCCGGCCAAGATGGAGGGATAGGTAGACACACTGTGCCTCCTTGCACAACCAAAAGAAGGACAACAACAAATTTAAAAACAAAACAAAACAAAACAGAGCTGCCAGGAAATATGGAAGCCTGACAACCAAGGAGTTAAAGAAGAAACATTCATCCAGACCTGTAGGAGGGGTGGAGATGGGCTGTGGGGATAGAGAGGACTTGTGGCAAGAGGGCAGCTGGCAGAGCAGGCAGGCCCACACCCATGTGCAAATAAATAGGGAAGAACAACTGGGTATCGAGACAACACAACCCAGGGTCACAGCACAGGGAAATAAAGCCTCAAAATCTATGGCAGAAAAAAACCTGTGAGGGTTGGGACATTGGGAGAAACTCCCAGCCTCACAGGAGAGTTCACTGCAGAAACCCAGAGGATCGTAGAACGTACACAAACCCACCTACCTGGGAATCAGTACCAGAAGGGCCCGATTTGCTTGTGGGTAGCAAGGGAAGTGACTGAAAGCCAGCTGAGAGCTGAGGAAGTGGCACTGTTCCCTCTCAGACCCTGTTGAACACCTAAGGCTCCATCCCTTACTATGTAACAGGCACACCAAGACAAAAGAAAAGTAACCCAAATAAAAGAACAGATCACAGCTCCAGAAAAAAAAAAATACAACTAAGCGATAAAAAGATAGCCTGCTTATCAGATGCACAGTTCAAAGCACTGGTAATCAGAAGCTCACAGAATTGGTTCACAAAATAGAGGAAAAAAATGAAGGCTACGAGAAGTGAAATAAAGGAAAATGTACAGGGAACCAACAGTGACAGAAAGGCAACCAATACTCAAATCAATAGTTTAGAGCAGAAGGAAGAAAGAAACATTCAACCAGAACAGAATGAAGAAACAAAAATTCAAAAAATGAGGAGAGGCTGAGAAACCTCCAGGACAACTTTAAATGTTCCAATATCTGAATCATAGAAGTGGCAGAAGGAGAAGAGGAAAAGCAAGAAATTGGAAATGTATTTGAAAAAATAATTCAGGAGAACTTCCCTAATCTGGCAGAGGAAATAGACATCCAGGAAGTCTAGGAAGCTCAGAGAATCCCAAAGAAGTTGGAACCAAGGAAGGACACACCAAGGCACATCATAATTACATTACCCAAGATTAAAAATGAGACAATCTTAAAAGCAGCAAGAGAAAAGGAGACACATACTTACAAAGGAGTTCCCATTAGACTGTCAGCTGCTTTCTCAGAAGAAACCTTGCAGGCAAGAAGGGGCTGGAAAGAAAGAAGTATTCCAAGTCATGAAAGTCAAGGACCTACATCCAAGATTGCTCTATCCAGCAAAGCTTTTATTTAGAATGGAAGAGCAGGTAAAGTGCTTCTCAGATAAGGTCAAGTTCAAGGAGTTCATCATCACCAAGCCCTTATTATATGAAATGTTAAAGGGACTTAGAAAAAGAAGCTCAAAAACATGAACAGTAAATGACAACAAATTCACAACTATTAACAGCTGAACCTAAAAAAAAAGTGAACTAGGCAAACAACTAGAACAGGAACAGATTCACACAAATAGAGATCACATGAAGGGTTATCAGTGGGGGAATGGGAGGTGGTAGAGGAGGAAAAGGTACAGGGAATAAGTAGCATAAATGATAGTTAGAAAATAGACAGGGTATTAAGAATAGTACAGGAAATATAGAAACCAAGGAACTTATATGTACGACCCATGGGCATGGACTAAACGAGGGGAATGTGGGTAGGAGAGGGTGTGCAGGGGAGAGGAAAATAAAGAGGGGGAAATGGGACAACTAATAGCATAAACAATAAAATGTATTTTAAAAATTATGATTCTAGGAAAAGATGGACTGCATATAATATTATTTGCTGCATAATGCCTTTAAAGAAGACCTCTGTTTCAGTTTAAGTATTCTTTTAGAAATACAATTTTCAACCAATTTATTCACTTTTATTTATTAACTTTTTATTGAATTTGCCGGGGTGACATTGGTTAATAAAATTATATGGGACTCAGGGGTACAGTTCTATAAAGCATCATCTGTGTATTGTATTGTATGTTTACCACCCCAAGTCAAATTTCCTTCCACCACCATTTAGCCTCCCTTTAACTCTCCTACTCCCCCACCCCACCCTCTTTCTCTGGAAATCACCATACTGTTGTCTATCTATGAGGACTTTTTTTCTTTCCTTTCCTTTTCTTCCTTTTTCTTTTTTTGCTTCATCCCTTATCTTTTTCACCCAGAGTCCCTACCCCGTCCTTTCTGACAGCTGTCAGTCTGTTCTCTGTATCTATGAGTCTGTTTCCATTTTGTTTGCTGGTTTATTTTGTTCACTAGATTCCACATTTAAGTGAGATAATACGGTATTTGCCTTTCTCTGAGTGGCTTATTTCATTTAACATAATGCTCTTCAAGTCCATCCATGTTGCCAGAAAAGGTAAAATTTCCTTCTTTTATATGATGAGTAGTATTCCATTGTGTAAATATATCACAGTTTTTTTTTAATCTACTCATCTACTGATGTGCACTTGGGCTGCTTCCAGCACTTGGGTATTGTAAATAATGCTTCAATAAACATTGTGGTGCATATAGTCTTTTGAAACAGGGTTTCTTTGTCTACATCCCAGAAGTGGAATCACTAGGTCAAAAGGAAATTCCATTTTTAATTTTTTGAGGTAACTCCATACTGTTTTCCACAGTGGTGGCACCAATTTGCATTCTCACCAACAGTGCATTAGAGTTCCCATTTCTCCATACCCTCACCAGTGCTTATTGTTTGTTGATATTTTGATGATAGTTATTTTGACAGACATGAGGTTATATCTCATTGAGATTTTAATTTGTATTTCTCTGATGATTAATGATTTTGAGCATCTTTTCACATGACTGTTGGTTATCTGTATGTCCTCTTTGGAGAAGTGTCTATTCAGGTCCTTTGCTTATTTTTCAATTAAATTGTTTTTTTGGTATTGAAATTTATAAGATTTTTTTTAAGATTTTATTTATTTTTAGAGAGAGAGGAAGGGAAGGATAAAGAGAGGGAGAGAAACATCAATGTGTGGTTGCCTCTCACATGGCCCCCGCTGGGGACCTGGCCTACAACCCAGGCATGTGCCCTGACTGGGAATCGAACCGGCGACCCTTTGGTTCTCAGGCCACACTCAATCCGCTGAGCTACACTAGTCAGGGCAAAATTTATAAGATTTTTGATAAATTTTGGATATTAACCTTTATCAGATGTATCAATGGTGAATATGATCTCCCATTCAGTGCATTATCTTTTTGTTGTGTTAGTAGTTTCCTTTGCTGTACAAAATACTTTTTAGTTCGATGTAGTTACATTTTTTTGTTTGCTTCCATTGTCTGAGGAGATATATCAGAAAAACTATTGCTGTGAGAAATGAATAAGATTTTACCGCTTATGTTTTCTCCTAGGGTTTTTACAGTTTTGAATTTAACATTTAAGTCTTTAATGCCTTTTGAATTTATTCTTGTATATGATGTAAGAAAATAGTTTAGTTCTATTTTATTTTTGCACACATCTGTCCAGTTTTCTCAACACCATTTATTGCATGGACTATAACCACCTCATTATATGTTCTTGTCTCCTTTGTCAAATATTAACTGACCTTAATGGTGTGGTTTTATTTCTGGGTTCTCCATTCTGTTCCTTTGATTTATGTGTCTGTTTTTATGCCAGTACCATGCTGTTTTGATGATGATGGCCTTATAGTATAATTTGATACCAGGTAGCATGATTCCTCCAACTTTGTTCTTCTTCCTCAAGACTGCTATGGCTACTTAATGTCTTTGGTGGTTCCAAGTAAATTTTTGGAATATTTGTTATAGTTCTCTGAAATATGCTATTGGTATCTCATTAAAATTGCATTGAATATTTAGATGGCTTTCTGTAATATGAAAATTTTAATGATGCTAATTCTTTCTACCCATGAACACTGTGTATGTTTCCACTTATTTGTATATTCTTCAGTTTTCTTCTTTAGTTTCTTATAACATTCTTAGCACAGAGCTTTTACATCTCAGTTAAAATTAATCCTAGGGTTTTTTTTTTTTTTTGATGCAATTACAAATAGTTCTGTTTTCTTTGTTTCCTTTTCTTATAGTTTACTATAGTTGTGTAGAAAATAAATTGATTTCTGGATATTTATTTTGTGTCCTGCTAATTTATTTACTTTATTTATCAGCTCCAGTAGTTTTTTGGTGGAACCTTTAGGGTTCTTCATATACAGTGTCATGTCATTTGCAAATAATGACAGTTTAACTCCTTTCTTTCCAATTTGGATGCCTTTTATTTCTTCTTGTCTGATTGCTGTGGCTAGGACTTTGAATACTATGTTGAATAAGAGTGGTGAAGTAGACAGCCATATCTTGCTCTGGATCTTAAGGGAAACATTTGTAATTTTTGCCTTTTGAATATGATGCTGGCTGTGGGTTTGTCATATGTGGCCTTTATTACATTGAGGTATGTTCCCTCTATGCCCATTTTGCTGAGAGATTTTATCGTAAATGGTGCTGGATTTTATCAAATGCTTTTTCTGCATCTATTCATAAGGTCCTTCTTTTTGTTTACATGGTGTACACATTTATTGATTTGTGGATATTGTACCTGCCTTGCATCTCAAGAACAAACCCTCCTTCATCATGGTGTATAATCTTTTTAATGTATTGCTGGATCTGGATTGCTAATATTTAGTTGAGAATTTTTGTATCTAGTAGCTTCCACCTACTCTGCTGCCATCTTCCATTTTTCATCTTGAAATGGGCAATTATTTTCTTTCTTTTGTCCTTCCATCAGCTTAAAAGCTGTTCTCAAAAGGTTAGGGTGAAGGAGAGCCATATCACTATAGGCCAAGGCCTAGAGAACTTCCCTACACTGAAATGAAATACTCAACAATCTTTTTGTATAAATGCATAAGTATCTATGATTCTACGTTCAGTAATGGAGTCTACGGTATTTATCAAATGTAAATATCTACAAATTACATTAAAGGATGAAAATAATTAATTTTGCATGTTTTGGAAGAAAGTTAATAGTGACTACAGGCATCTTTCACTGAACATGCAATCCTGGAAGAAGTTTAGCAAGTAAGGTCATGTGATAAGCTGAATGATGAATTTGAAATAGATACTTACATTAATAAGATATACAGACTATAACTATTTAGCACCTTATTTCACACTAAAAGTTCTAAGATGTTTTTAAAGTAATATGCTGATAAGGAAGGCTTCTAAATCACTTAGAGTTGGAATAACTAACTCTACTGCCCTTTATTCCACGTAACCTATTTCATTTTATTAACAGCTTTTAGACTGTAATATATTAAAATGTATAGAAAGTATCAAAATAAAAGAGACCCTGTCAGTGTCTCCTCATACTTAGTAGACTGAGGATGGCAGTTAGATTCTATTTTTCATGCCTGTTATGATTGATCGGAAAGGTTACCTGGAAGGCTGTGTAAGAAAGAAGCTTATGTCAAATATTTTCAGCATAAGAATAATCATAATCTCAGAAGAGAGAATGATTATTAAGATATATCTGCAATGAATTTTGATATTTGCTATTAGCTCTTTGACTTTTGCAAGAGATATTCACAGGAACTCCGAATTTCCATTTTCAAATAAGAACATATAATTCTCCTACTCACAAAAATATGTATTCTTAGACAAATAAAGAATTAGTCATACTGAGATATGAAAATTGGTCACTTTGCTCATTTACCATCTATGAAACTTACTCTGGGTCTCAGGAAAATTACAGATTAACTCATGGACTTCCAGGTTGAAAATGCAGCTGTTCCATTTGTACACACAAAAAGCCTATTTTTATAAATACTAATCAAATGAGTCCTGCCATGCCATGGGCAGAGGCTCTATTTTAATATTTTAATTCAAAAGCATTTGCTTAGGAGTTAAATCATGCTAACTGGGCAAAAATCTTTCAACTGAGGAAAAATCAGGTCCTTTTCCTTTTACCAGAAATTGGGAACATTGCCCAGTGCCCCTCCTTGTAAGCCTATGACAAGGTGGGGGGTAGGTGAGGTATTAAGGGTTAATATAAGATGTAAAGCATGGCTAGAAAACTCTCAGTAGCCTCATTACCAAATTTGAAGGATAGTAACACCATTAGGAGAAAAGAGTACGTTGTGGGAAAACCTCTCTAAAGCTTTACCGCCACTGCAATGTATCCAAATGAGTCGCTGGACTCTGTGCACAGACTGCAGAAACAGCCCGACTGTTCCTAGGAGATGAGATCATTCAGGTTCACAGTCACCAGCCACGCTGCATAGATCTGGAGGTGCTGAGCTCCCAGTTGTCGTGAGGTAATATGGATAGGCCATTAAAAAGCTGTGATGGCGTGCTCCCCTGGGCCACGGTCTGCTTGTTTTGCTGCATGCAGTAAACAACTTTCTCACTAGAACTGGCAGCCCTTGGTGGTGATATTCTTTCCCCTTTGAACTGATGTAGGAGGCTTTTGAAGGTATCTCCAGAGCATTAAGACTTTGTGTGTTAACATATTACTATATTTTTGTGTCTTACGTGATAATATATTTTTGTCATGTTGCCTTAAATCATGTAATGATTTTATTTAACTAAGTCCTTAGTAAGGAATTACTAGGTTTCATTTTAGAGTCCTGGTGAGACTGGCACACATAAAAGCAATGACCTATTTTTCATTGTTTTTAAATGACTTGAAGCTTTTGTTTACGTAGCAAATTTCCAGTTCGCTTGTACTCTATCAACTTGTGACCTTGCCGACTGGTGAGTGTTTATTTTAAGGCTTTACGGGGGCTTTCTTGAGACAGGCTATTATGATAGCATCTCTGTAAGTGCTGCAATATGACAAGCTTCCAAGGCAGTTGTAAAACAATTATAATTGCAACTAAAATGTTTTGGACAGGTTGATATTAAAATGAACAAAGGGAAATCAAGAATCTAAATTGTTCTCACGAGCCTGAAGTGTTATTTGGCTAAAGATTTTCTTTCCTTCCAGATTAATCAATAAAAACGCTGTTCTTCTTTTTCTTTTTTTTTCTTTTTGCACTGATTAGAAGTATGCAACCCTCTTTGTGCCATATGAAATTTCCAAACCCTATTTGTAGATGACGAATAAAACCTGAAATCTTTTTTGAAATGGTTCCTCATAATTAAAAAAGGACAGATTTTGTGTTTGAATGAAAATATTTTGCTATCAGAACAGCTGACATCTTGGTATCATTATATTTGTCGCCAGGACTAAGACACTCCTCAAGGACACAATCTGCTAGGCTGGCCCTACTGTTGCTTTTTGGAGTCCCTGTATAACAGAGAAAGTGACAGGTTTGGTTGACAGAAACTTAAGAGATTATATTGACTCCTTATTTTCTCAGCAATATAAGAGAGGCAGGTCATACCCCATGACAAACCTTAACTGGAGCAAGAAACTTTAAAAAAATCATAAATGGGTACTTTGCTTGAACATTACTTCCTCTGGAAACTATTCTGTTTTCTTTATCCATCATCATAACATATAGCATAACATCCTAACATCATCATAACATATTTTTTCATATAATGGTTAGCCTGAACTGTCAATAAAAGGGACAGGTAAGTAAATTACTGATTAATGCCTTTTCTGAAATTTTATTTCCTTCACTGACAGTTTATGGTCCGTGCTACCCCCAATTAAGTTGTGTTGCTTAGTACCAATTCCACATTTTTCTGTGTTTCATATTTTATAATCTTGTGTTCTATCAACACATATATGATATGGTATTAGAGGAAACAATTCTTTGCTTCAATCGCCTCCAGACAAAATCTGCAGAACTCCTCCTTGAGATGAACAAACATCTGGAATGTTAAAGGAGGAAATTTCATCATAAACATTTTTAACTAGTAGAAAAAGATAACTTAAAGAGTCATATGCCTTAGGAAAGTAATTTTTATTATGGAAATTTCTGAATAGGGAATACAAAGAGAAGGAAAAAAACACTGCTGTTTTAAAATTCCCTTGCAGCTTAGCGCCTTGCACAGTTGATACCGTTTCTCCTCCAGTATTGTCTTTTAAGTCTTTTTCAGTAAAAATCACACACACAAAAACCAAATATCTAGTACTGGTATCATTAGCCAGAGATTACGGGTTTGCTCTTCATTTGGACTGGGACGTCTTAGTTATGGTATTGTTTTAGAAGAAACATACTAAAGTGGGAACTACAGAGTTTTTGGAGTCAAACAGAGCTAGCTTCAGTTGGAAAGCTACAAATTAGTAGCTCTTTGATCTTGGACATTTTATTTGACCTTTTGGTTTTAGGTTTCCATTTTCATAAAATAGAGATCATGACAAATACTTCTTAGTGGCAACACAAGGAAACATAAACTGTCTTGGAAGAGCCCAGCCCAAGGCCTGGCACATAGCCAGCACTCAGAAAATCATGGCTATCATTTTTAGTATTAGTATGATACTCAGTATGGAATCTATGAATTATATGGGACCATTATCTAATTTTATCTAGTTTTATTTCATATCTTTATTCCGAGATAGCTGGCTAGATTATCAATGTCATTAATAAACATACCCCAAGTCAACAGTGACTTGGGTAGTACTCATGCATCAGAATTTTCAAGTTGATAAATATACAGATTTTTTTAATGTTAGATGGCTAATATGCCCCCATCATATATTTTACAAACTGAAGAAAAACATCACAACTCAGATAATAAAATGACAAATACAGGTCATAGATTAAAGAATTATAACTACCTTGTAGTATTCTTGACAATTAGAACAATGATGTCAATTAACTAGGTTGCAAAACATCCAAATAATATGGATTGGTTTATTATTTTATAGCTATTAGCTATTATTTGTAATAATGAAATCTAGAAGTCATTGTGCATTGTTTTCTGAAAGCTGTTTCACATAACCTTATTTACCTCAATCTCTTTACAGAACTAATATATTAATCACTCTTCATTTAACCAAGTTTCTGTATTAATCAATATCAATTACTTAAGTAAACTATACTGGCCATTTTTTTTTCAGACTACAAATGCAGAATTATTTAGCTTCTAGACAATTTCACTGTTTCTACCAGTGAAATAATTTATCAAGAGTTAGTTTTGCTCCTAGACATCAGTCTTGGTAATGAGTTTCCTTTTTTTTTTTTTATTTGACACCAAAAGCAAAGATAACAGAAGAAAAATAAACAAGTGGGACTACGTCAAACTAAAAAGATTCCACACAACAAAAGAAACCATTAACAAAATGAAAAGAGAACCTACAAAACAGGAGAAGATATTTGCAAGTCAGAGGTCATAAAGTAGATTTATATCCAAAATATATAAATAACTGATAATAGGAAAAAAAAAACCAACAAATAACCAAATTAAAAAATGGGCAGAGACACTGATTCCAAAGAATATATGCATCCCTACGTCCATTGCAGTGTTATTTACAATAGCCAAGATCTGGTAACAGCCCATCATTAGATGAGTGGATAAAAAAGCTGCAGTATAGCCCTGAATGGCATGGCTCAGTGGGTTGAGTGCTGGACTGGGAAGCAAAGAGTGAGCAGTTCGATTCCCAGTCAAGACACATGGGTGGGTTGTGGGCCATGTCCCCAGTAGGGGGCACGAGAGAGACAACCACATATTGATGTTTCTCTCCCTCTCTTTTTCCCTCCCTTCCCCTCTCTCTAAAAATAAATAAGTAAAATCTTTAAAAAGAAATAGCTATGGTACATTTACACAATGAAATACTACACAGTCATACAAAAGAGGGAAATCTTGCCTTTTGTGACAGCACAGATGAACCTGGAGATTATTATGCTAAGTGAAATACACCAGTAAGAGTGAGACAAGTATCATATGACCTTCCTTATATGTGGAACTAATTAACAAAATATACTGAAAAACAAAATATACCAACAAACAAAATAGAAACAGAGGCATGAATACAAGGAACAGACTGCTTTCGGAGGAGTGCAAGGAAGGGGGGAAAAGAAAGTGAAGGGATTAGCCAAAAAATATATATTAAAAAACTGAACTCAGAACCAGAGATTAGAATGGTGGTTTCCAGGAGTTGGGGTATGAGAGAAATGTGAAGATATTGGTCAAAGAGTATAAACTTCTAGTTATGAAGTAGTGATTATTATTAACAATAATGCATTATATATTTGAAAGTGGCTAAGTGAGTAGATCTTAAATGTCTCACTACAAAAAAGGACTGGTAATTCTGTGATGTAATGGACATATTAGCTAATGCTATGGTGGTAATTATTTTGCAATAGATAAAGGTATCAAATCGACACACACATCTCAAACTTACACAATATTTTATGTCAATTACATCTCAATAAAACTTGGAACAAAATCAGTTTGTATTATAATATTTAATTAAATATTATATAAATGTTTTAAAAGTATATCTAGAAAGACAATTATTTTTATAAACTAAATTGAATATGTTGGACAATCTCAATAAATCTCAGTCACTTAAAAAGTTGAAGGAAAATGTGAAAATCTAGAAAAGATTCTTCATTTGGATCTATGCAAACTTCTTAAATTCTAGCTGCACTTTAGTAAAGCCAAAAGTAGATATCAGACACAATTAAATATGCGCATGGAAATACACACACACGCACACGCGCGCACACACACACTTGAGGAAGTATAGTTGCTGTAGTTTATTTTAATCTGAATTGAAACAATGTCACGATGGGAAATTTTTTGAAAGATTTTATTTATTTATTTTTGGGGAGAGAGGAAGGGAGGGAGAAAGAAATGGAGAGAAACATCAATGTGTGGTTGCCTCTGGCACATACCCAAATGGGGACCTGGCCCATAACCCAGGCATGTGCCCTGACTGGGAATGGAACCAGCAACCCTTTGGTTCACAGGCCCATGCTCAATCCACTGAGCTGCACCAGCCAGGGAGGGAAATTTTTAAAGACATTTGACTTGACCATCTATACGACATGCTGAACTTATAGTTTTATATTTCCTTTTTACAAGGAACATGCTTAAGGCAAATCCTAAGAGTTGTTTTTAGTAAAAAAATTAGAAAAGATACGAAGATACAATTAATTTCTCTGTATTTAGCTTTATGGATTTTTAAATAGTTTTTAAATATTTACTGTTTCATAAGAATTAGCCCATGCATCCTTGAAAAACTTGCTTGTGACTTCTTTTTTAATGATTAGGCAAATTCAAGTAATTTTAATACAGTAGCACAACTGCAACTAGAAAGTTTCACTAGTTATTAGGGGGAGAAGTTATTATCATGCACTTCAATGTGAGGATGTATTTTTAAATGTTCAAATTGACATCAGCAAAATAAAAACATTTCATTGAATGTTTTCTAATGTGATAACAAACCTGAATGTCTCTAAGATTGACAGTGATCTTTGTCATTGTCTCTGTGTTCTACGTGCTGTGACAGAAATTGTTCATGTCTGTGTACTTTGTTTTTCAAGAACACTTCACAAATCCCTACCCAGTTCCAAGGGATTACTAAGTCGGAGAGGAATACATTCATACTTTAAAAAAAAAATGTTTCTAAATGTCACATAAGTTCAGGAGATGTTTTTTGGCATTTTGGAAACTGCAGTCTAGAGCACACCTGTTTTAAAATGCCATTCCTGTTCTGAATGATGGGATCTGACACCTCTTACTTCTAAGCCAACTGTTATTGTGATACAAGTGTCTTCACAATCATTACTGAATTCAGAAACAAGTACTCAATCTGTAGATCATTATTCTATAGGGAGTAGATTTTTGTCAGATGATATTTTTTCCCCTTAGGGTGTGTGTGGGTGTGGGTGTGTGTGGGTGTGTGCGGGGGGGGGAGAGGGAAAGGGAGGGAGAGGGAGAGGGAGAGGGAGAGGGAGAAAGGCTTAGCCATGGTATGCGATTTATTTTTTGTTTTACCACAAAAAGGAAGTCCATTGATTGGCTATGGCTATTCCTGCCTTTCCTTTCTCGTCTCTTCCCTCTCTACTACCAGTGTTCCAAAGATACATCTCGACATACAGTGTTTAAATTCTTTCATAGCCAGAAATCATGGAGTGTTTTAGTTTGATAGGGCTGTCATAACAAAATAGCAGACATGGTATTTTGACTAAATTGATGACTAAAACAACATAAATTCATTTTCTCATAGTTTTGGAGCCTAGAAGTCCAAGATTAAGTCTTAGGCAGGTTTAGTGTCTCCTGATGCCTCTCTACGTGGCTTGCAGATGGCCACCTTCTCTCCGTTTCCTTACACAGCCTCTGCGTGCACAGGGCCCTGGTGTCCTTTTCTATATCCACATTTCCTCTTCTTATGCAAACACTAGTCATGTTAAATTAGGGACCACCCTAACATTTTAACGTAATCACATTTTTAAAGACTTTATCTTCAAGTACTATCACATGTTGAGATATTGGGGGTAGGGTTTCAACATATGCATTTTGGGGGACACAATTCAAACCATAGCATGGGGATTGCAAGCCACTTCCCAAAATAAATTTAGGAAAAATTCTAAAAATAAATATTTTAATGGTTATAATGGGAGTGTTTCGCTATTGTGACAGCTACATTCCAAACCCTAAATACATGAGAAGCTAAAGAATTTGAGAACTCCCCAAAAGCATGTCATAATGACCCAGGTAGAGTCCTAGGAGAGTGTCAGCACATTAGCAAACGTAAACGTGTGGCACAGTAAATTATGTTACACTGTACTGGAATAAGAAAGAAAGAAAGAAAGAAAGAAAGAAAGAAAGAAAGAAAGAAAGAAAGAAAGAAAGAAAGAAAGAAAGAAAGAAAGAAAGAAAGAAAGAAAGAAAGAAAGAAAGAAAGAAAGAAAGAAAGAAAGAAAGAAAGAAAGAAAGAAAGAAAGAAAGAAAGAAAGAAAGAAAGAAAGAAAGAAAGAAAGAAAGAGAAAGCAAGCATGTTTTAGCAGAAGATGGTTTTTACAGGAGCTAGAGAAAAGTAGCCGGAATCATAAGTCCTCAACGTTAAAAGTTCCAGCAGTGTCTTGTGCTGAGGTCAGGGTGGAGAGATCTTCAAACACTCTAGATAACCAGAAAGGTAGTTTCTCTTGTGGATCTGACCGAAGTCATTTGGAATTCAATGTCATTGTTTTCTTTTACTTTATTCTGATTCCATTTTTTGTTAATTTATTCTGAAATTCAATTTCTTATATACTGTAACAATGAGAATTTCATGGACAGCAAACATAAATATTCCAGTTCCAGCAAAGGAATGTCCCTAATTGTAAATGAATAGACTGACTTCTGGTTTGTTCAGCAATCTAACATGAGCTCCCAGATAGTCCTGCATAAGCAGTCAGCCCATCTCCCTGGAACCTTCCCCACTGTGCTTGTGACTTTAACTTCAGCATGCTATTTAATAAATACTGTTGTCTTTTTCTTCCTATTCAGTAAAAAAGTTTAAATCATGTCTTCAAATTCACAAATTCCCTTAGCTCTTTGCAACTGATTTTCCTTTGGAACCCCTCATTCAATCTTAATCTTTCATTGAATAGCACTTTATGTGGCATTTATTTACAAACTAAAAAATACTGTATTCAGCCTAGTCAAGCTTTTCTTCTTTCAGAAACTTGAGATCTACCTCAGATTATTTCATAACTTTTTTACACTTTTCAGGTCAAATGCCAACCCCTTAGAGGCCTTCTCTGATTAACCTTGCTAAAATGACCTCTCACCTCCAGCCTCAGGCACTATTGCCTAGGAAAGTGCCTGACAATATATAGGGCCCATGAACACATCTTTCCTAAACAAGATTAATGAGTCAGTGAATCAATTTTTGGGTCCTATAGAGTATTTGATGAATGAAATTAAAAATATAAATTTCTAGGTTTTACATATCCATATCTTTTCATTAAAAATATAAATTTCTAGGTTTTACATATCCATATCTTTTCATCCATATGTTTTAAGTAAACATTTGCTAAAAAATGTATATAATATCTGTCCATGTTCCTATAATATACTCATAATTTATGAGTTTATACTGTCTCTACTTAAAAACAAGTAATTCAAGCTTCTAAGTGATTCACTTGTAAATGATTTACTTCAGTGATTCTCAAACTGTGATCCCCAAAACAACAGCATTAATATTGCCTAGAAAATTATTAGAAATGCAAATTTTGGACCCCCTGCAGAACTACTAAGTCAGACACTCCGGCAGGGTGAGGTCCAGTTATCCATACTTTAATAGAACCTTTAGGTGACTCATGTGTGAACCACTGGTTTACCTAATCAAAAGCCTAAATCAATACTTATAGCTATTTGAGTTAAAGTAGTAGCATTGCCATTTGAATATACCTGGCCTTCTTCAATCATTTTGGAACCTACTGAAAAAAATCATAGATAATTAATCTTATATCACTCTGATTTATAATTCCATTCACAGGCTTGGCATCTAAAAATTATCCAAGAGCCCCATACCTAATTTCTCAGCTAAAAGCCAATGTAGAGTTGGGTTAATATGCTAATATGTGGATGAAAATCTATTTCCCATTATATTTCTTTCTTATGGGACAGGAAAAAGAATGAACAGGAAATGACAGTAACCCTGCACCAATTTATCAAACTTGATGTCATTTCTTAAATATTATTTTCACAAATATGTAATTTCAGAGCTCTGGTAGAGGACAAAGGAATGATTTGGCAATCTCCAAAAAGACTTTCAAATGTCAGGAAAAATATTTTGTTCCACAATCGTGACATATTTATGCTACGAATAAATGTTTGAAATTCAGGTGATATATGTCCCTATTTTTTTTTTTGTGGCATAAAGATATCAAAATTATAAGAGAGGAACTTCATTGTTTTTATACTATGATAAAAATATGGGTCTTTTTTGAAAGGGCACAAACAGTAGCATGTATTACTGATGAAGCAGGAGCCAGTGATTGAATAGCCTTCTGCCTTTTATCTTCACCTGTACTGAACTCACTTGTACTCCTTTTGCCCTACAAACAGAATGGCGATCTCCAATGCAATTATTACCTAACCTTTACAAGCTGCCAGTATTGTCAAAACATTTCTTTTCAGTAGCACATGAGGCTTAAAGAAGATAGTTACTCACACAGTAAAGCACATCTTTCTAGTTCTGGCAGAAATTCCTGGCTCTTAAACATGGAGGATTATTTTCATTTTTTACTTTTTGGGGGCTGTATCTTAATCTAAAGAAGTGAAAATTAAAATTGAGGACCATGCATATAAAATATAAAAATAATTACTAATAAGAACTTAATTATATATATGTATATATGTGTATACATACATCTATTGAATATAGATACACATAAATATATCATACTCTTAAATAATGAAATTAAGGTCTAAGAATGATAAGGAAACAGAATTTATGATGAAAATGAAATTTTAAAAAGTTTTTAAAATTTGAATGTAAACATTATTTTAGACAAGTTTGTGTGAACTCTAATTCACTTAACTATAATTATTGAGGATTGCATTTTCCCCTGGATTGTCCTAGAAAAATTTTATTAAAATGTTATTAATGTATGATGAAGACCTGTATACTATGAAGAAAATATGTTTCACAATATTTTATATTTGACATATGGTAATATCAACTATATCAAAAATTATTTCTTATAAATTACTTCTAAATTTATTTATAAGGGCATATATTTAGAAAGAGGTCATAAATTTATTCTCCCTCACAGCAAACAATTGACATTGAGTGTTATTAGTAAGAGCATAGATATAATGTGGATTGAATCAATGACTTTTCTGGAAAATAGATGCACTTTTTTAAAATAGTGGGTTGGCCATAAAGTTTGTTTTTTTGATGGCTCTAGTAGTGCTTAGTTGTCTTTAATTTTATTTGAAATAATTTTCTCAGAATGAATTTTGACCTGTCTTATCAGTGTGCATTTTAAAAAGTTATCAAAAATTGGTGAATTTTTGTGCAGCCACTTTAATATTAAAGATGGTTATACCAAAGGAAAAAATTAAAGATGGAAGAAAACATGCAACATTTTCAGAATATTATGCTTTATTATTTCAATAAAAGTAAGAACACAACTGAAAGTCAAAAAAAGATTTGTGCCGTGTATGGAAAAGGTTCTGTGACTGATCAAATGTCTCAACAGTAGTTTGCGAAGTTTCTTGGTACTATTGACGTTGTGACCATATAATTCTTTGCTGTGGGGCTATCTTATGTATTAGAAGGTGTTTAGCAGCACCCTTGGCCTCTACCCACTAGAAGCCAATGGCTGGAGATAGCTGGCATACTCAACATAGCCAAATCAATAAAGTTATTGGTGAAAGTGGAAAGTGCATCTTTTATTTTACAGAAAATTCTAAACAGAATTTCTGGCCAACCCAATATTACAATGATGAGAAAAACTTTGACGTTCAAGGAACTACCAGTTCCAGATATTAATTAATACCAGAATTAGTTACTTTTAATGCTCAAGTCAGAAAAATACTCCAAAAATAATTTTAATTCGTGATCACTATTTTATGGCCGTAATAGATAGCTCTATATTTAACTCAGATTTTTCCCCATAGGAATTTATTATAATTCTATAATGTTAGTATAAAAATCTGATTCACTTCTCAAGAAGTGCTCAACTAAATAGAACTAAAATATAAAATGATTGGAAAGAAAAACATACATAAACAATATGCACATGTGCTTAAAGAGGTAATACATATTTTAATGCCATATGGACAATCAATACAAAAGTCTTATTAATTAATTTAACATCAAAACAATAAATTTTATCATAAAATAAATATAGAAAAATTAAGATTTACATTGTGTCAGACCAATATTATTAAAGTTTAAATTATACTAGGAATCCTGGCTTTTGCTTTTAGTTTCTTTTTAATTTTTTTGGTGTTTATGTTAAAATACCTTAAACCTTGGGAAATAAGAGTCAAGAGGCAGCAGGGACAATATGCATATTTACAAGGTCTGTTTACAAAGCATGCTATGAGCTCTAGGGAAGCTGGTTTGCACAATTCTTACTGCTATTGTGTTGTGGGAAAGATTCTATGTATGGAAACAAATATGGTCAAATATAAGTTTCAGAATGATAGGGAAAACTTGGTTATCTGAATGGTTTTAAATAAAAATGTTGTAAGAAATAGTCATAATGAAACAAGTTGTAGTCAGGTAATGACTGTATTGCTACCAGTTATATATGTTAGCCAGTGATTTGTCTAATTTCCTTTAGATCAAGTTTCTTTATTTTATTTTATTTTTTTTATTGTTCAATTACAGTTGACTCCATTTTCCTCTCACTACTCCCCCCAACCCCAGCCATCCCCACTTCCCACCCCCAACCCTACCCACTTTGGCTTTGTCCGTGTGTCCTTTATACATGTTCCTGACAATATATTCAGGAGTTTCTAATATCGTCATCACATAGGCAAAACAACAGAGCACATAGTTCAGCAGTAGAATGTTACATGATTCTAAAAATTTCTATGATTTTAATTTCCTCTAAATGATATTCATTCCTTCACTTGACTACAACTAAATTTCATATTAGTTATATTCTATATTTATAACTATGTATTACATATGATGAAAACATTTCATTTCCAGCTCTATTTTTCTTCAGGTATGACAATTATTTTTCCTATGATTAAAAAGAATCAACTTCCATTCTCTATCCATAGATTCTAAAATGTGAATCTTTCACAGTCTATTCAACTACCAAATGATAATATATATTAATTCATTAATTCAATAAACATTCTGAGCAACAGCCATGTGTAAGTCACTATTTGAAGCCATAAGGATTCAGTAGTGAAATAAAGTTTATGCAATATTAAAAGACATTCATGTGAAAAGGGAGGGAAAAATAGATAATAAAATTAAACAGGCATAAAGTTTGTTAGGAAGTGATGAGTTCTAAGCATAAAAAAGGATAAATGGAAAGAGTGCTCTCTTGTAATCAGGGAAGATTTCAGATGGTGACATTTACATGGAGTCCTGAAAAAGGTGATTGAGTCACCCACGTGGACACATGAGGCAGAAAAATAGCAAATGCAAATACCCTGCGGCAGAAACATGAAATTTCTTTTGGGGGAAAAAAAGGAATAAGGGGCTGTTACTAGAATTAAGTGACCAAAGAAGAGCTGGTAGAAGAGGTATAAGGGTTGGAAGGTGAAGTCAGAAAGTTAGATGGTGGGAGAAACAACTAATGCGAGTCCTGAAGGCCCTCCTAAGAATTTCCAGTTTTATTCTGGGTGATATGGAAAGTCGTTTGAAAGTTCTTTTTGTGTTTCTCATAATGGTTCTTTCCTCTCCTGAGTCACCTTCCTACATTATTGCCTGTCTCTCTTGCCTCTGCATTATTTTATAGCCACTGGGACAGCAGATCTCTGACTTACGTGTCTTCCCAACGTCCACTTCCCCCTTCACTGCAAAGTTCAGCTTCATAAAGAATTCCCTGCATGATCTTGTGTACTCATCAAAACTTAATAAAAATAAGAACAGTAATAATAACTATCATTTATAACGTTACATCCATTATCTAGTTTTTAAAAATTAAATTCATTGCAGTAACATTGGTTAATAACATTATAAAAATTGCAGCTATACATTTCTTTAATATATCATCTGGATATTGCATTTCATACTTACTACCCAAAGTCCAGTCCTGGGGCATCCAACCCATGGCCCAAGATGGCCATGAATGTAGCCCAACACAGAATTGTAAATTTACTTCAAACCTCTTTTTCTCATCAGCTTTCATTAGTGTTTGTGTATTTAATGTGTGGCCCAAGACAACTCTTCTTCCAGTGTGTCCCAGAGACGCCAAAAGGCTGGACTGTAGTCCATCACCATTTATTTGACCCCATTTACCATCTTCATCCTTTCTCCACCCACTTTTCCTCAGGTAACCATTATACTGTTGTCTGTATTTGTTTTGTTTGCTATTGTCTTTTTTATATCTCACATAGTTCTCATCCTTTTCCATCCAACTTACTTCACTTAGTATGATACTCTCAGGAGCCATTCATGTTGTTGCAAATGTCAGTATTTCGTTCTTTTTATTGCTGAGTGGTATTTCATTTTATGTTACGTGCCACATCTTTATCCAATTATCTAATGTTGCAATGACTATAGGGGTATGTACATCTTCACGAGCAAATGCTTTCAAAATTTTCAGGTACATATCCAGAAGAGGATTACGGGATCATATGGTAGCTCTATTCTTAATTTTTTGAGGAACTTTCATACTGTTTTTTTTTATAGTGGCTGTACCAATTTACATTCCCAGCAGCAGTATACAAGGTTCCTTTTACCCCACATCCTCTCCAGTGCTTGTTAATTGTTGTCTTACTGATAATGACCATTCTAACAGATGTGAGGTAGGATTTCATTGTGGTTGGATTTACATTTCCCTTATAACTAGTGAAGGTTGGCATCTCATATATCCGTTGGCCATTGGTATATCTTCTTGGGAAAAGTGTCTCTGTAGCTACTCTGCTTATTTTTAATAGGATCGTTCTTTATTATGTTATTGAGTTATGTGAGTTATTTTTATTTTTTGGACATAATCCCCTTATTGGAGGTATTTCTGGCAAATTTCTTCTTTCATTTGGTTCATTGCCTTTATTTATTTATTTTTATTTTTATTTATTTTTTATTTTTATTTTTTTCATGTGTTAGTTGATTTATTTATTATGTTAATGAAGTTATCATTATCTTCTTGTAGGCTATTATATTTACAGTCCTCCCTCACTACATTGCGGTTCACTTATTGCTCCTTCACTGCAGTGCAGGTTTTTTTTTTTGTTTGTTTGTTTTTTTAATTGTTGATCTTGTACAGTTTTCTGTCTTTTATTCTCACCTGAACCCACCACCCTAGCCCTCCCCTCCTCCCTCCCATTTCCACCCCCCCATAGTTTTTGTCCATGTGTCCTTTATACTTGTTCCGTCCCCTTTTCCCTTGAAATTCCCTCCCCTCTCCCCTTTGGTGACTTTCAGCTTGTTCTCAATTTCTGTGTCTTTGGTTATATTATGCTTGTTTGTTTGTTTTGTTGATTAGCTTCCTGTTAAAGGTGAGATCATATGGTATTTGTCTTTCACTGCCTGGCTTACTTCGCTTAGCATGATGCTCTCAAGTTCCATCCATGCAGTTGCAAAGGGTATGAGCTCCTTCTTTCTTTCTGCTGCATAGAATTCCATTGCGTAAATGTACCACAGTTTTTTGATCCATTCATTTACTGATGGGCATCTAGGTTGCTTCCAACACTTGGCTATTATAAATTGTGCTGCTATAAACATAGGGGTACATAGGTTCTTTTGGATTGGTGTTTCAGGGTTCTTAGGATATAGTCCTAGCAGTGGAATTGCTGGGTCAAAAGGTATGTCCATTTTTAGTTATTTTAGAAAATTCCATACTGTTTTCCATAGTGGTTGTACCAGCCTGCACTCCCACCAGCCGTGCACTAGTGTCCCCTTTTCTCCACAACCTCTCCAACACTTGCTGTTTGTTGCTTTGTTTATGAGGGCCATTCTGACTGGTGTCAAGTTGTATCTCATTGTGGTTTTAATTTGCATCTCTCTGATAGCTAGCGATATCGAGCATCTTTTCATGTGTCTCTGGATCCTCTGTAAGTCCTCCTTGGAGAAGTGTCTGCCCAAGTCCTCTGCCCATTTTTTAATTGGGTTGCTTGTCTTCTTAGAGTGGAGTCGTGTAAGTTCTTTGTATATTTTGGAGATTAAACCCTTATCTGAGGTATCATTGGCAAATATGTTCTCCCACACAGTCGGTTCTCTTTTTATTTTAATATTGTTTTCCTTGGCCATGCAGAAGCTTTTTATTTTGATGAGATCCCATTTGTTTATTCTTTCCTTTATGTCCCTTGCTTTAGGGGACATATCAGTAAAAATGTTGTTGCGTGTAATATCTGAGATTTTCCTGCCTATATTCTCCTCTAGGACTTTAATGGTGTTACGGCTTATGTTTAAATCTTTTATCCACCTTGAGTTTATTTTTGTGTATGGTGTAAGTTGGTGCTCGAGTTTCATTTTCTTGCACGAAGCTGTCCAGTTCTCCCAACACCACTTGTTGAAGAGGCTGTTTTTACTCCATGTTATGTTGCTGCCCCCTTTGTCGAATATTACTTGACTGCAGAGACTAGGGTTTATTTCTGGGCTCTCTGTTCTATTCCACTGGTCCACGTGCCTGTTTTTATGCCAGTACCTCGCTGTTTTGATTACAGTAGCCTTGTAATACATTTTGGTATCAGGTATTGTGATCCCTCCTGCTTTGCTCTTCTTTCTCAAGATTGCTGCCGCTATTCTGGGTCGTTTATTGTTCCATATAAATTTTTGAAGAGTTTGTTCTATATCTGTGAAATATGCCATTGGTACTTTAATAGGTATTGCATTGAATCTGTAGATTGCTTTAGGAAGTATGGACATTTCGATGATGTTAATTCTTCCGATCCATGAACACAGTATGTGTTTCCATTTATTTGTGTCTTCCTTGATTTCTTTCTTCAGTGTTGTGTAGTTTTCTGCATACAGGTCTTTTACCTCCTTGGTTAGGTTTATTCCTAGGTACTTTATTTTTCTTTCTGCTATATCAAAGGGGTTTTTTTTCTTGATTTCTGCTTCTGTTGTTTCATTGTTGGTATACAAAAATGCCTTTGATTTCTGGATATTGACTTTGTATCCCGCTGTTTGGCCAAATTCATTTATTAGGTCAAGCAGTTTTTTGGCTGAGACTATAGGATTTTCTATGTATACTAACATGTCATCTGCAAACAATGATAGTTTTGTTTCCTCCTTTCCAAGTTGAATGCCTTTTATTTCCTTTTCTTGTCTAATCGCTGTGGCTAAGACTTCCAATACTATATTGAATAGAAGTGGTGAAAGTGGACAGCCTTGTCTTGTTCCTGATTTTAGTGGAAAAGATTTTAGTCTTTGCCCGTTGAGTATGATGCTGGCTGTAGGTTTCTCATATATAGCCTTTATTATGTTGAGGAATGCTCCCTCTATTCCCACTTTACTGAGTGTTTTTATCATAAATGGGTGCTGTACCTTATCAAATGCTTTTTCCACATCTATTGATATGATCATGTGATTTTTGTCTTTGCTTTTGTTTATGTGATGAATTACATTTATGGATTTGTGAATGTTGAACCATCCTTGCATCCCTGGGATGAATCCCACTTGGTCATGGTGTATGATCTTTTTAATGTGTTGTTGGATGCGGTTTGCCAATATTTTGTTGAAAATTTTATCATCTATGTTCATCAGCGATATTGGCCTGAAGTTCTCCTTCTTTGTTGTGTCTTTATCTGGTTTTGGGATTAGGATGATGCTGGCTTCATAAAAAGAGTTTGGGAGTCTTCCATCATTTTGGATATTTTCCGAATAGTCTGTGGAGAATAGGGGTTAGCTCTTCCTTAAATGTTTTGTAGAATTCTCCTGTGAAGCCATCTGGTCCAGGACTTTTGTGTGTTGGGAGTGTTTTGATTACTGATTCAATTTCACTGGCTGCTATTGGTCTGTTCAGGCTTTCTGTTTCTTTTTCATTGAGTTTTGGAAGGTTATATTTTTCTAGAAACCTGTCCATTTCACCTAGGTTTTCAAATTTCTTGGCATACAGTTCTTCATAGTAATTTCTTACAATCCTTTGTATTTCTGCGGTGTCAGTTGTAATATCGCCTCTTTCACTTCTGATTGTGTTTATTTGAGTCCTCTTTCTTTTTTTCTTGATGAGCCTGCTTAAAGGTTTGTCGATTTTGTTGATCTTTTCAAAGAACCAACTCCTCGATTCATTGATCTTTGGGATTGTGCTTTTAGTCTCTATGTCATTTAATTCTGCTCTGATCTTGGTTATTTCTTTCCTTCTACTTGCTCTGGGCTGTCTTTGTTGTTGTTCCTCGAGTTCTTGTAGGCGTAGGGTTAGGTTGTTTGTTTGAGATGTTTCTGTCCTTTTTAGATGGGCCTGTATCGCTATAAGCTTCCCTCTGAGGACTGCCTTTGCTCTGTCCCATAAGTTTTGGGTCGATGTGAGTTCATTATCATTTGTTTCCAGAAATTTTTTGATTTCCTCCCTAATTTCATTCTTGACCCATTCATTGTTTAATAGCATGCTATTCAATCTCCATGATTTTGAGGGTTTTGTGTTTTTATCCTTGGGATTGGTTTCTAGTTTCAGTCCCTTGTGGTCCAAGAAAATGCTTGGTATGATTTCAATTTTCTTGAATTTGTTGAGGCTTGATTTGTGTCCTATCATGTGGTCTATCTTTGAAAATGTTCCATGTGCATTTGAAAAGAAAGTGTATTTAGCTTCTTTGGGATGAAGGGCTCGATATATATATCAGTTAAGTCCATTTCCTCTAGAGTGTTGTTCAATGCCACAATATCTTTGTTGATATTTTGTTTGGAAGATCTGTCCATTTTTGACAGTGGGGTGTTAAAATCACCTACTATAATTGTGTTGCTTTCAATATCTTTCTTGAAGTCTTCTAAGATTTTCTTGATGTATTTAGGTGCTCCTATGTTGGGTGCATATATATTTACAATATTTATGTCTTCTTGGTGGATTCTTCCCTTGAGTATTATGAAGTGACCTTCTGGGGTCTCTCTTTATGGCCCTTCTTTTGAAGTCTATTTTGTCTGATATGAGTATTGCTACCCCAGCTTTTTTTTCCTGACCATTTGCTTGGAAAATTTGTTTCCAGCCCTTCACTTTGAGCCTGTGTATGTCTTTTGTCCTGAGGTGGGTTTCTTGTAGGCAGCATATGTGTGGGTCGTGCTTTCTTATCCATTCAGCTAATCTATGTCTTTTGATTGGAGCATTTAATCCATTTACATTTAAGGTTATTATTGATAGGTATTTATTCATTGCCATTTTTGTATTTGTGTTCCTCTCTCTCTTTCTCTCTCTGTCTTTTCCTTTCTTCCCTTAAAGCAGTCCCTTTAGTATCCCTTGAAGAATTGGTTTGGTAGAGGTGTATTCTTTTAGACTTCTTTTGTTTGGGAAGCTCCTTATTTGGCCTTCTATCTTGAATGAAAGCCTTGCTGGGTAAAGTAGTCTGGGTTGCAGGCCTTTGGTTCTCATTGCTTGGAATATTTCTTGCCATTCTCTTCTGGCTTGGAGCATTTCCATTGAGAAGTCAGATGCTAACCTGATTGGGGCCCCCTTGTATGTTACTTCCTTTTTCTCCCTTGCTGCCTTTAAGATTCTCTCTTTGTCTTGGAATGTTGCCATTTTAATCATGATGTGTCTTGAAGTGGGCCTGTTTGGGTTCCTTTTGATTGGGACTCTCTGTGTTTCCTGGATTTGTGTGGCTTTTTCTCTCACCAAATGAGGGAAGTTTTCCATCATTACTTTTTCAAACAGGTTTTCTATCCCTTGTTCTTGTTCTTCTCCTTCTGATATCCCTATTATACGGATATTATTCCGTTTCATGTTGTCTTGCATTTCTCTTAAACCCTCTTCATTCTTTCTAAGCCTCTTTTCCTTATCTTACTCATTCTGAGTGTTTTTTTCTATTTTGTCCTCCAACTTGCTGATCCAATCTTCTGCTTCATCAGTTCTGCTTTTCATTCCTTCTACTGTGTTCTTCAGTTCAGAGATTGTGTTCTTCATTTCCTCTTGGCCCTTGTTGCTAGTTTCTGTTTCCTTTTTCATGTTGATATAGTTTGCGGTGAGTTCATCATAACTTCCCTGTAGTTTGTGGAAGCTCATTGAAAGCTCATTGAGCTTCCTGACAACCATTGCTTTGAACTCTGTATCTGATAGTTGAGTTGCCTCCGTTTCATTTATCATTCTTTCTGGAGCTTCCTCCTTTCCTTTCATTTGGGGTTTGTTTCTTTGTCTTCCCATTGTTTGTAAGACTCTTGTTGTTAGCCTCAACTTCTTAAATTGAACTGTTCTGGCTCCCTGGGTTTGTGGTATGACCTTCTGTGGTAGACTATCTGTGAGTTTCAGTGGTGGATTCTCCTTCGGGTATCCTGTTGTTCACAACTTCCACTGTCTCATCAGCTGGAATACCCTCTTTTGGGGGCCAACTCTGGTTTTTTTTCACAGTTCCCGGCTTGTTTGTTTGTTTTGTCACACTCGTGGGTATTTAAAAAAAGAAGAGGGGGGAATGAAAAAAAGAAGAAAGAAGAAAAAAGAGGAAGGTAGAAGAGATAAAATTGGAAAGAAAGGAAGACGGAATAAGACAAGAAGGAATTCAAGGGAGCCAAAAGGAGTTGGAGAGTAAAGAAGAAGATAAAAATAAAGAAGAAGGAATAGTTAAAAGCTCATATAAATAGACAGGCATACAAACAAAAAGACACAAACAAACTGGCAAAACAAAAAATAGACACACCCACACAAATATAAACAGCCACAAAAAAAAAGAACAAGCAAAGCAAAACAAAATATTAAAAATAAAAATAAAATAAAATTAATAAAAATAAAAATATATATTTAAAAAAAAACAAAAACAAAAATTAAAAAAAACCTCTTGTTGTTTTCAAACTTGCCGAACGGGCTTTTCAGGTCTTGCTGGCTGCAATGGCCGAGGGGTGATCTTATTGCTTTTCTCTGTGTTCAGAACTCAGTCCTCATTGTGCTATGTATCCCAGCGTTAGTAGGTGCCTCTCCCCACAGGGTTTCCAGCATGTGTTCTGAGCCTCCTGGTGTGCTCGCACTTCTCCGAGTTTATGGGTGTGTGCTAGGTTCTCCAGTCGTGCACAGTTGCCTGCCTATGCCCCTGGGAGGCTTTCTGAGCAGGGCCTACACTCCAGCGGCTTTCTCGTGCCTGTGTCTTGGACCTGAGCTGTCCGAGTTCGAGCACAGGCCCGTGATCTGGCAAGGGCACTCCACAGCTGTCTCCAGTGGCCAGCACCTATGTTTTCACGAGTGTCCACTATCCCGAGACTGTGTGGGGTCCCCTGAGGGTGCCTATTTTCATGCAGCTGTCTCACTTCACAAGCGCCTGTCAGCGGTTGGAGCGACTGTGCTTTAGTAGTCGCCCGGGGACCGGTTCAAAGTCTCGCAGTGACCTGGCGCGGGGGCACCCACTTTCACTCTGTAGCAGTCGCGCAGTGGCTCCTGAGATCTCCCAGCCGGTTCAGCGGCTGACCCAGCTCCCTCCCCAGAGCCCTGGGGCGGGGCAGGCTTGGCTGAGCTCCAGGCCGGGGCCTCAGCCGCCCGGCTCTCCCGGCTCTCGGTGTGCTGGAACCCTGGGCTCCTATTGTTCCAAAGAGCTCTCCTTACTGCTGGTTTTTCAGTGTCCGCTACAATTCCCAACCTCTTGTTTTCAGATATGCTGTGTTACTGTTCCTTGTCTGCTCTGATCTTCCATAGATTGGCCCGGTTTTTCTCCCATGTGTAGACGGGAAATGGGGTTTGCTCCCTCCTACCACGCCACCATCTTCTCTCACTATTTTTTATTTTTTATAATTTCTTTTGCTTTGCAGAAGCTTTAATTAAATTTTTTAATTAAAAATTACTATTAAACTCTTAAATACTAATTAAAAATTAGTATTAAACTATTACTGATGAAGAATTGGTGGCTTAGAGAAATAGACAGTATTGACTTGAGTGTATATGGCTAGATAGCAGTGGAGACGTTACTAATCAAATTAAATAAAAGTTTCTTAACCACATGGTTGCCTTCCACACAAAGCTTAAATATGAGCTAGACTGACCTGGCTGCAGGTGTCATCTCTATCGCTTACTAAATTTTGACTGTGAGGCAAGGTATCTAAACTTCGACTCAATGCACTTATCTGTAAAATGCTAATCACAATAATACTTTCCTCAAAATTAAATGAGAGAATGCACACAAAGCACTTTGTACAGATCTTATTATATCATGGGCACTTAACAGATATTAGCTATAATCATTAGCTTAATATTACCACGTACATTGGGTAGCTCATCAGAACATAAAGGAATATTTCCATAGAACTTTAAATATATTAATTAAATTGTAGGACTACACACTCAGGGTGCTCTTTTATCACAACACAGGTAAAACTATGCCATATTATCAATATACCAATAACATGTGTGAACAGTTAAAGACAAAAATTATTCATACTGTATTTTTTAATGTATATTTTCTTGTTAATTGTGACTTTAAAAAGATCTAAATAACATTATGGATTTTCTTTTTTGGCCAGTTGCCCCTGAAGCATAATTTTTCTTATCATTAAAGAATAAGACTTTTACATGTGTTGGGCCGATTAGCAGATGGGGTGTGGTCAGAATGACAATGATGAATGCTAAAAATAGTATGATAATTAACTTCTTCATGCTATGCGAATGGCTTACTTATTAGAAAAACAGGATCTAAAGAGAATATGTGATGGCTAATATACATATTTTTAATGTATCTAATAGTAACATGTCTAATGATGGTTGGCAGCTTCTATTAGGAAAAATAAAGTGGTATTCTGAAGCTAATAAACAGTGTTTTGGGCCAGGTTTTTAACATACCCCTGAAGTGTACCATTGTTAATTAGCATAATTTTAGTCCTCCAAGTAGGCCTGCTCTTGGCTTATCTCCTATGGGAAGTGGGATGGCTTTTATCTTAGGAATGCAATATAATGTATAGATTTTTACAAAAGCTTGTCAACTTCACCAACCCAACTTCACTGTCTGTAGAAATATAAATCCAATGTTGGCAATGTTGTTATTGGCTAGAAGTATAATCTCAAGATTTCTGCTATCTCAAGTCTCTGAAAAGCTTAGTAGAAAGCCTGTCCATCCATTCATTTGGATCAATAGTTTTCAAATGAATTATTAGCTGCTAAATCCTTTCTTCAAGCAAAATTATACGAAGAACTAAATTTACAAAATAAAAAAAATGTATAATTTCTCTGGGAGCCATGTGTAAATTGGCCTCTTTGGATTTCCCAGGGCTTCTTTAGGACAGCCTCAGGTCTCTGAGGAGCATATTCTGTACTGTAACAGATAGTCTGCCATATGACCCCAGAGAAGCCTGTCAGAGAGTGATGTTTTTTACTGTAAATAGTTAGCTTAATGTAGATCTATGCTTTAAGATGACAGCATGGGCTGTCCTAAAGGATACTATAAAAGAAGCCAGGCATTATTAAACCTAGAGTAAAGATATTCTTGAAAGTATTGATCAATTTACATGATGAATACTCAAGAGCATTTTGTCTCTGGTCTTAGGCTTTCCCTGAACAATTTTCCCATTGAGGGAATAGAGGACTGTTTTCATAGAGATAGTGATCTTTGAATTCATCGATTTTATGATGGATTATTTCGTAGGATATTTCCAGAGGAGGGAAATTGATGGATTTGAGAAAATGCATGGATAGTTGAGAGAACAACTGACTTGGTGTGCTACTAGCATGAAATGTGTGAAATGGCATTTTAAGAAATACTTTTAATGCCAAATACATATGTTATTATTTTACATAGTGTAGGTATCATTTGCATATTCCATAAAAAACTCTTGAGGAACAAACATGATGATTGAAAATCACTGAAAGGACTGTGAAATAGTCATAAGTATTGCCCACAAGGAGCATAAAATTTGTGGGCTTGAAAATTTTCCACTGAAAAATAATTAAACATACAAAGACTGACAGATGTGAGCTTTTATTTGAGTAACTTTTTCACCTTAATAGAAATTATATATTATTATATCATCAGACTTTAAAAATATATATATTTATTTTTTTTAAAGATTTTATTTATTTATTTTTAGAGAGGGGAAGAGAGGGGAGAAGAGAGGGAGAAAGAGAGGAAAAGAAACATCAGTGTGTGGTTGCCTCTCACATGGCCCCCACTAGGGGCCTGGCCTGCAACCCAGGCATGTGCCCTGACTGGGAATCGAACCTGCGACCCTTTGGTTCGCAGCCCGCGCTCAATCCACTGAGCTACGCCAGCCAGGGCTAAAAATATATATATATTTAAATGTATTATTTTCCTATGCCACCTTCAGAGAATTGATCTACTTTATCATCTGGTTAAGAATGCAAAGATGGATAATTATATCTAAAAATTAAATTTGATAACTATTTATATATATTTTGAAGGAAGGGTAGTTGGGTAAATTATTTTTCAAAATACTTGATTTCTAAATATTCCAACTGCCAAAATATGTTTATTATAAAATAAAATTTTAAAATATTCTTTTACATAAACAATTGAAACTTAATCACTGCTACTTTTTAATTATAATTAAAAAGTCAGTCATTATAGGATATTTATCATTTTATCTTGCAAGGTGATTGAGATTCACCATTATGCCAACACATCATTACCATAACAGAAATATGTAGTTTTCTGGAATTTGTCATTCCTCTGTTATCTCTCACTTCCATTTCTGCTATGCTCTTTTCTGACTCATTCCTAATCCTAGTAATTATTTCTAATTATCTATAAATCAATTGTCCACATTGGCAAATTAAATGACGGTCTAAGAAACTTCTAAGAAGGATGAAAACTCCTGATAAGAAGACTCTCAATATACTTTAAAAGTTTATAATGTGATCATATTCACAGGATTTGCTTCATTATGAATGAATTGCTATTATTTTCTTTTTCAATATCAAAAATATTTCTTTAAAAATGAATTGAACTAAACTATAAAATCTCAGAAGTATTAAACGTTAGCAAGTATTAAGTCAGTAAATCCCCAGCCTCCATACCTCTTGTTAAGTAGCCCCAGGCCTGGCACTAGCAGCAGCCAGCTGCTATATTTATATAAAAGTAGATTAAGCATTTATACAATTTTAAATTTAGTAGCATTTCCTTTTAAAACATGATTAGATAAATTTCTAAATTCATCTCTAACATATTATAAGAATTATAAAATTATTAAGAATAAAAGTTTTATTAGGAATTTTTGGGGTAAGAAATTAACCTTAATGCCCAAGGCAACTCTTTACATAATTCTCATTCTATCTATCTGTACATTCTTTTGCAACAGAATGAACGTGTGTCTCCCCCCAACAAAATTATATGTTGAAACCATAATCACAGCATGATGATATTTTGAGGGGAGGCCTTTGAAAGGTAATTAGTTTGTGAGGGTACAGCCCTCATGAATGGGGTTAGTGTCATTATAAGAGGCCATAGAGCTAGTGAGCTCTCTTTCTGCCACGTTGAAGTACAAGAAAAGTTGGCAGTCTGCAGCCCAGAAAGAGTACTAACTAACTAGAAGCCAACATACTGGCATCTTGATTTACAATTCCCAGCTTCCAGAACTGTAAGAAATAAATTTCTATTGTTATAAGCCACCCAGTCTATGGTACTTTGTTAGAACAGCCCAAACTGATACCATCTTCTATCTATGTATTGGAAATAAACTAAATTTTAACTTTAATTACAATCTATTTACAATCATTAGTATAACACTTTGAAAGAATTTTCTATAATCTTCTTTTTATATTTGTGCTCCTAAGGAAAAAAAGTCATTAACATTTACTTCCATGGAAATACTATTAACATACTGAGAAAGATGATGAGTCCATAAAAATAAAAAATATATATAGTCATTTTAATGGGCAAAATATTAAACTGTCTTGAAGATAGTATGCCAGGTAGTGTTCTGTTCTTTAAAATTTGATGGTGGAGATAAGGCCTGGACAACATTCTGAAACAACTCTGTGATGTATTAAGGGAAGTATAAATATAATATAATGGAAATGCAATAGAGGGTCAAATATTAGGTCCTGAAAGATCCTACAGTTCATGCTACTGAGTTAGACTTTATCCTATGGTTGATGGAGAATTGTATAAAAAAATTAAGATACTTTTAGTCAATTTTAAGAATAACCAACTGGGTCCAAGTAAGGAGAGGTCAGAGTAAAATGAAAAGTATAGTGTCATTCATTTTAAAAAAAAGAACTGAGGACAGATGGGAAGAATTTACATTTACTGGCCATTGGTGATGATTTCCATAACATTTTAGTTTTTGTAAAGTATGATAGAGATTATTACCATAACAAAATAAAAGATTAAAATGTTATTTATTTTATTAGTGGTTGTGCAGTCTGTTAAATCAGTTTTATCTTGGTTAATAGGTTCAATCATATCATAGCTTAGTTATAATACATAAATCAATATGAGTCAGTAAAATCTCTGAAATAGTTGTTTTAATATACCTTTTTTATCCTTTTTTTCAATCTTTTGAGTTTTCAGTTACCATGCAGTTATCAATTTTGCACTTTGTGTTATGAGTTGAAATATTTAGAAATATTTTCTCCCAAAACACATTAATATATTATCTAAGTGTCATAATTAAGTTCAGTGAGTGAAATTTTAATGTTAAAGTAAAATACTAAATTTATCCATATTTTGTTTTCCTAATTCACTCCTTTTATAAAATGATTAAAAATACAAAGTACTGTAAATTTTAATGAAGAGCATACTTTTTTCTTCTTCATGTTATTTCAATAGTAAAACTAATTCAAAATACCATGGGCTTATGACAAAATTTTGAATAAAAGTATGAGAATTTAAATCCTAGAACAGTTTAGCATAATTGCTACTAAATAAAAAAAATTATATTAAACCTTTATTTTAAAAACAGTGCCTTAAGTATATTATGATACTTAGATAATGTGAGAATTGTTCACAAATCACTCTAATCTCCCATCATTAGACAAAAGTGGCAGAGTTCCTGAAAAATCCCAAGTATAATTGGTAGCAGATGATAATTTTATTTTTCTTTGGAAACAACCCTAAATGAAATGCTTGCAATTTTTTTATTCATGGTTCAGATCTGGGAATAAGGAAAGAAAGAAATGAAATAATGACAGATCACTAAACTATTATTGAAATATGGGATGCTGCTTGGTCATTGAAGACAAGGGTTTGGTTTAGTGTTTGTATCATCAGTATAAGAGATTAGAATATGTAAACAACCACATATTGAAGAATTTTATGGTATAAAATTTTATATTACACTCTTACCAAAATAACCAGTATAATGTTTATGTTGCACACTAAAATTATGGTTTGATTATGTTTTGCCTTATAACAATTTTCCCTGATACTCTGTGATTTACTAAATATGTTGTTGCCCTTGTGTAAATACTCCCACATCAAACATAAACATGGGGGTTAAGGTTGGCATAAACATTTGTAAATATACGTATTCAATTCAAATATATATATAAAAAATGAGGCCTACCTGGAAAAAGTACAGCCATTGTTAATATAACAAGAACAGTTTCTGCTATATCAATGTAAACTGGCAGCCAAGGAGAGTGGAGTAGAATGTGCATGCGTAAACAATGGTGACTTTACTGTACTAGTCAGTGAGGGACGGTAGGTGCCATTGAGTGAACATGTGTACTGTGTCGTCACATTCAAAATGAGCAGACTTCTGGTCAACATGGCAGTATAGGTAAACATGGCTCACCTTCTTGCACAACCACATCAAAATTATAAAAATAGAACATCCATCACTCAGAACTGTCAGAAATCAAATTGAGTGGAAGTCTTACAACTGTGGAATTAAAAAACCCACAATTATCCAGACTGGTAGGAGAGACAGAGACACAGAATGGGTTGGTCCCACATGCACATGTGGTTTATAATAATTCAGGAGGGGTATCTTGGGAGTGAGGATTCTCGGCCCTACACTAGAACCCCAAGCCCGTGGTTTCAGAGCCAGGAAGGTAAATTCCCGTAACTTCTGGCTGCAAAAACCAGCGAGGATTGAGTTGGTGGAAGAAACTTCTGGAATCCCAAGCAGTTCTCCTTGAAGAACTCACACTCAGACTTACTTTCTCTGAACTCCAGCAGTGGGGTAACAGCTTGAAAGGCACTGCTGACATACAGGAAGGAACTGATGTTTCTGGAATCAAGGTGAGTCCTGAGGGACAGCGTTCTCCCAGACAGAAAGGTGGGTAGATACTATTGTTACTTTTCTGAACCCTTCCCCCACAGAGCCATAGAGCCACAGAGCCAGCAGGGAGGAGTCAAATTTGAGACTCAACTGGATCAACACTGCTTACCCTGCCCTGGAGACCCCCTAGGCTCTGTCCCAGCCCACCCAAACTGTTTACAGTGGCTTTTCCATATCAATGCCTGGTCTTGGCTCATGCTTCACAACTTCCTAAATTCTATCAAACAAGCAACAGCTTGCCTCAGTAAACCCCCAGGCTCTGTACCTCTTGCTAAGTGGCCCCAAGCCTGACACTAGCAGCAGCCAGCCTAGAATCACAGGTTGGCTTCACCTAGGAGTCTGCAAGCCCAACACAAGTAGCAGCCATCTCAGATTGCTTCATAGCTCAGGCAGCGTGGCACTGGGTGGAACACAGGTGGGGGCTAACCCTGACCTCCATGACTCAGGAAACTCCAGGGCCTTCCCCCCAGTGGACAGCTACAGACCACATCAGAGCACCACCACTCTGCTCCCGCACAGCTGATCTTTCATGGAGGAAGGAGGTTGGTGGTCAATGGTCACAGCCAGTCCTTGCAGCTGAGTGGCCTGGGTAAATCCCTCCCATTGACCTCCCAAGAGCAATCAAGATTCAACTGTAAGAGGAGGGTGTATCAGCTTACACAGAGGACATACCTTCAGTACCCAGCTGGGGTGATAGGTGAGGCTGTGCAACTGGACCCAATAGGATACCTACTACATTAGGCCACACTACCAACACATGGAGTCATAGCAGCTCCACCTAACACATGGAAACAAACAGAAGGAGGCTGTCGAAATGAGGAGGCAGAGAAACATGGCTGAAATGAAAGGACAGATCAAAAGTCCAGGAAAAAAAAAATTAAAAAAAAAAAAACAGGATAAGCAATCTATCAGATGAAGAGTTCAAAACACTAGTTATAAAGATGCTCAAGGAACTTAGTGAAGACCTCAACAGCATAAAAAAGATCTAGTCATAAATAGAAAAGATCCAGTCATTTTACAGGGGGTGGGGAACAGTAGAGTGGGTGAAGCTGAAAATCAAATCCATGATTTGTAACATAAGGAAGCAAAAAACAACCAATCAGGACAACATGAAGAAAAAGTAATCCAAAAAAATGAGGATAACATAAGCAGACTCTGGGACAACATCAAGCATTCCAACATTCACATCATAGGGGTAACTAGAAGGAGAAGAGAAAGAACCAGAAACTGGAAATCTATTTGAAAAAAAATTAAAGAAAACTTCCTAATTTGGTGAAAGAAATAGACATGCAAGTCCAGGAAGCACAGACAGTCCCAAACAAGATGGATGCAAAGAGGCTCACTCTAACACCCATCATAATTCAAATGCCAAAGGTTAAAGATAAATAGAGAATCTTAAAAGCAGCAAGAGAAAACCAGTTACCTACAGGATCATCCCTATATGACTGTCCATTTCTTTCTCAAAAGAAACTTTGCAGGCTAGAAGGGATTCACAAGCAATATCATAGCAACATCATGAAGAATAGGGACCTACAGCCAAGATTGCTCTACCCAGAAAAGATATCATTTAGAATTGAAGAGCAGATAAAGAGCTTCCCAGATAAGAAAAAAACTAAAGGAGTTCACCATCACCAAACTATTATTATATGAAGTGTAAAAGGGACTCATTTAAGAAAGAATAGATCAAGACTAAGAAAAATAAAATAGCAAAAAATACATACCTATCAACAACTGAATGTACAAAACAAACTAAGCAAACAAGAACAGAGATGGAATCTTGAATATGAAGAGCATTTTGATGGTTGCCAGATGCAATAGGGTGTGGGGGGATGGGTGAAGAGGTGAGGGGTATAAGAAATACAAATAGATGGTTACAGAATAAGTACAATATTAGAAATAGAGTAGACAGAAAATTTTATGTATAACCCATGGAAATGAACAATGCTGTGGAGATTGCCTGAGGTTGAGGTGCTAGGTGGAGGGCATTAAAGGTGAAAAAATGGGAACAATTGTAATAGCGTAATCAATAAAATATAATTTTCAAAAAACCACTGAATGAGTAGAGCAATAAATCTGCATCAAATTTTGCATTAAGCTTGAACATTCCTCTGCATAAACTATATGGATGATTCAGAAGACCAAAGCTATGGGCAACCAGTGATTGGTAGCTTCATCAGAACAATGTGATACATCACATTCATGCATCACGTCTCCTGCAGAGTTTTTTTGAGAAACATCAAATGACCCAGGTGACTGAGCACCCCCTACAGCCCAGACTTGGTGCCCTGCGACTTCCAGCTTTTCCCAAAACTAAAATCTCCCTTGAAAGAGAAGACATTTCAAACCATTGATGAGATTCAGGAAAATATGACAGGACAGCTGATGGCAATTGGGAGAACTGTGTGTGGTCCCAAAGTGCCCAGTTTGAAGGGGACTGAGGCATCATTGTCCTATGTACAATGTTTCTTGTATCTTCTTCAATAAATGTTTCTATTTCATGTTACATGGCTGGATACTTCTGGGCAGACTACATATATACATATACATGTATATATACATGTGTACATGTATGTGTGTATGTGTGTATATGTGTATATATTTAATTAAAGCACATAAAAAGCTCATTTGAAGTACCATATTTTGCCACATATAATGTGCACCCATGTTTTTGGCCCAAACTTTCAGGAAAAAAATCTTTGGTTTTAATTTTTTAATTCAATTTTTATTTATGCGTATTTAGATACTTGTTTTTTGTTTTATAAAAGAATTTTAGCATTTATTTTTGAACATATTATGGTGTAAGAAATTTTATGTAACAAATAATTACAAAAGACAAGAACAGGTACAAGGTATTTCAGATACTACCCATGTATAAATTTTCACCTCAAAATTTGGGGAAAAGGTGATTATTATACATGGCAAAATACAGTATACCCATTGGCTATGAAGGCAGACAATAAGAAGTTGCATAGACTTATCTGTGTCCCTCTCCATCCTGACCATCCTTACTGCTATTGTTCCTTCTATACTTAAAATCAAACTTGATCTCTCCAAGGATCGTCTTAGCAACAGCACATTATACTAATTAAAAACACAGGCTCTGAGCCATGGTGGGGTGACTCAGTTGATTAGAGAGTCATCTGGTACTTCAAAATGTTTTGGGTTCTATCCCCAGTCAGGGCACATATCTAGGTTGCAGGTTTGATCATATCTAGGGTCCGTACAGGAGGAAACCAATGGATGTTTCTCTGTCACATCAATGTTTTGCTTTCTTTCAGTTCTCTGTCTCTGTCTCTGTCTCACACTCTCATCACCCCCCTCCTTTCTCTCTAAAATCAAGAATCATATCCTCAGATTAGAATGGAGAGATAAACACACACACACACGCTCTGAAATTAAATGATTAGTTCAAATTCCAAATTTCAATGTACTCATTTGTGCTTGGTCAAGTTTCTTAATGCTTTTAAGCCTTGAGTTTTTCTGATGAGTTATAGTTAAAATAAGAAATCTTACACCATGTAGTACATTTGAGAAAATTAAATAATAAAGTTTTTAGTATACTGCCTGAATTAGATGCTAAATCTATGTGAAAATAATAATATGTCTTACTGAACTCCTAATATTTTTGAGCTTATATTTTTAAAAATTTCGTTAGAGCTGAGATATCCACAGATTTCTTTTTAGGGAAGAGAAAGAAATATCTAGCACTGGCAAAGATGAAAATAATTAATAAAGTTTAATGAAACAAAAATTATTGCGCTATAAGCAGAGATTCGTTTTTCCATCATGTTTAGCATTTTGTATAGAAGAGTTAAATCTGATTCTTCTGATTATGACCTTATAATCAACTATGGCTTACAGCAGGTTTTGAAGGATGCTATAATGAATGATGTTTTTTAAAGAAGTGGAGTTTTCTATTTTTAGTAATCAACACTAATATTTAGGAGATTTTAAAGCTAGAGATAAAGAACATGTATGTTAAAATTGGAATGATGATAGGCTAGGTTTTTTTTTTTTTTTCTGTTTGTGTAATAAAAAACTAAGAACAGGTATATAGGATTCATTATTACATCAACCTTATAAAATTCTAAATGAAAGGACCAGGCTAAATGAACTGATGTTTAATAATTTATAATGTATTGGTTGTGGAAAACTATGGATTTTCCTTTAACCTCTAGAAGTCTCCTTCCCCTATAGTTTTGCTTCCCACCCAAATATGTGAAAGAGGTAATATAAGTATCCTGCATTATAGTGTATAGTGTGGATTACTTCGATTAACTGTGCATCTCCAAGCAAGATATAGCATTATGCAAATCCATTGTGAGCAGATGCTACATTAAGAAGCACAGTTCTGCCACACATCTGGTCCTTGATACTGAAAAATATAGCAGTTAAGGTGGAATAGCAAATAGATAATCGACCCAAGGTCAGAGTGAGAAAAGCAACATAGCATTCTTTGTCGGCTTCAAAATGAGAAATCCATTTCTGTTGCACAGTAAAGTTAAAATAAAAGTTAAAGAAAATCAGTAAAAGAAAATTTAAGTAGTTTACCTCCTCCTCTCTTATTTAGCTGGAAAGTAATTCAGTGATTTTTGCCACTACAGAGAAAAGGGAGAATTATTTATAATGTATATTATGCCTCCTGGATAACTACACTTTTATTTCCTCACATTTTTCCCTCTCATACTTACTCTAATGAGAGAAAATTGTATGTAGGTGATAGAATATTACTCTAGAAGTTTTCCATGGTCTTTGTGCTATTTCTGCTTCTATTACTGGTTGAGTGACTTTGAGAAAGTATTTTTTCTGTACTCCTATTTCTACATTATAAAAAAGTGTAACATATATTCATTTTTTCTATAAAAATAAAAAAGTTTGTTAATTGATCAGTAGATTGATTTAGGTAAGTAAACTTTATAGCCACAGTTTTTTCTTTCTCTTTCTCTTTTGTGGGTACCTCAGGAATAGAGGGATCATCTAATGATAGTACTCAGTTTTGGGCACAATGTCCTTATATTTCACCCTTTTTCTTATGGTCCTACTCCCCTCTTCTCCTTTTTGTTTAAATGTGGACTTTTACGACCATGTTTTATAAAATATAGATCCCATTATGCATGCTTAATTTACAAAGTTATAACTCAGATGCTTTTCTCAATTCTTTTTAAAATATCTACTAATTCTAATTCAATGCTTCTAAATGTTGCATAGAATTCCATTGTACATATCCACTAACATTTACTTATTTATTATGCTAATTTTATCTCATTACCTATAAGTCCCTGTTACTGCAAACAATGCTAAAATAAAGCTTTCCACTTTATTTTACTTGTACTTGTGCAGAAATTTCTTGAAAACTTAAAACCATGACTGGGCCTTAGCCACATGGCTCAGCTGGTTGGGCTGTCATTCTGTGCACTAAAAAGTTGCTGGTTTGATTTCCAGTCAGTGCACATGCCTTGGTTAAAATTTTGGTCCCCAATTGGGACATGAACAAGAGGCAACTAATCAATGTTTCTCTCTCACATGGATGTTTCTCTCGCTCTCTGACTCTCTGTCTCTAAAAAATCAATGGAAATGTATCCTCGGTGAGGATTTTTAAAATAATGACTGAAATGGCTGGGTCAAATGAAATGCTTACTCTAATTTACTTTAATCTGATCGCATCTGTTTAAGTGTGTGTATGTATACTTTATATGTACTTAATGTAATTAAATGCTCTAGATTTTTATCAAAGGGGATGTTCATTTGTATTCCACAAATTTTGAGAATCTGTAATTTTGTTGTTGGATTGTGCAGCTATTATATATTTTTTAAGTTTCCACATATAGGGAACTTTTTTAAAATGAATAAACTTGAGTTGTAGAGCAGTTTTACGTTCACAGCAAAAGTGAATAGAAAGTATGTATAGAGACTTCCTGGGAACCACCCATCCCTCCACATATGCACAAGCTTCCTTATTATCAACATCCCTCCACAGAGTTTCACATTTGTTGCAGTCAATGAACCTGCATTTGATAATATCATTATCACCCTAAGTTCATTGTTTATATTAGGGTTCACTCTGGTGCAAATTCTATGGTTTTTGAAAAGTGTATAATGATAGATATCCATCATTTTAGTAACATGCAGAAGAATTTCACTACCTGAAAAGTCTGCAGTGCTGTGCCTGTTCATCCTTCCCTCCAGCCTCCCAGGAAACAGCTGATCTTTTCATTGTCTCCATAGTTTTTCTATTCCCAAGTGTCCTGTAACTGGAATGATACAGTGCATAGTCCTTTCAGAATGGATTTTTTTTCACTTAGTAATATGCATTTAAGTTCCCACCCTATCTTTTCAGGGCTTAATTGCTCATTTCTTTTTAGCACTCAGTAACATTCCATTGTTTGGATGTATCAGTTTATTTATCCATTCACCTGTGGAAGGACATTTTGGTTGCTTCCAAGTTTTGACAATTGTGAAGAAAACTGCTATTGGACATAAGTTTTCACTTCATTTTGATAAATGCCGAGGAATATAATTGATGGATAAAATGGTATTAGTATGTTTAGTTTTGCAAAAGTGAAAAAAAGAAACCGCTGCTAAAATGTCTTTCAAAGTGGCTGTACCATTTTGTATTCCCGTGGCAGTAGATGAATATTCCTGTTTCCCATATCCTCACCAGTATTTGATGTGCCAGTATTTTGGACTTTTGTCATTTTAAGTAGGTATATAGTGGTACCTCATTGTTGTTTTAATTTGTATTTTCCAAATGACATACATATTGAACATATTTTCATATGCTTACTAGCCTCTGCATGTCTTCTTTGGTGAGATGTCTTTTCAAGTCTTTTGCCCATTTCTGTTGAATTTTAAGACCTCTTTGTATAGTTTGGATAACAGTCATTATCAGATGTGTCTTTTGCAAATATTTTACCCTAACCAGTAGCTTGTCTTCTGATTTGATGTGGATTTTTTAATCTATTTTTTCTCCAGTTTTATTTATTATGACTTAGGTCATAGTGAGTGATATGGTTCTTTTAAAACTGATTGCTGCTCTATTTTTAGCCTTATCCTTGGCCAACTTTTTTAATGCTTCATGAATGCTGTGAAATATGTATTATTTTGAATAGTGCATGTGAAGTTCAACATAATGTGCTATTTAAAAGCTTAGGCTCTCAAATTTTAGAGAACTGATTTTGAAACCGTTTTGCCACTTCTCTCTGAGCAATATGTTACTGAATTCCAAAACAAATTTTGTCTTTAAACCATTGTTTATGAAAAAAATCTGTGTTAGATTTACCTGTTCTCAATACTATATACACCACAGGCAGGGAAATTTGAGAAAATATTAAAAATAAAATACGTTATTCATTACAAATATGTGTATTTAAAATGTGATAAATATTAGTGAACAAAGTATTTTTAATGTATTTGGAGTGTGGTAAAGCACTGGCCTCTGGTTATGCATTTCTGCCTGTCCTTTGGACAATTCCTTATTTGAGCAAACAGAGGTTAAAAGAAAAAGCATCTGAACTTTCACTCAGAAGGCTAGAAGACAAAGGCTCCAGGGTACAAAATATTTTACTGAAACATCAAAATCTAATAAAAACAAAAATAACAAGAACATTATCTTTGAATAACTTATTGTAGTGGTATTTGATCAAAAAAGATTAAAAATAAAGTTAATTAAATTTATGAAAGCAACCTCAAAATAGCTCCAGCTGGATACAGCATTAAATAATTCTGGAAAAAGAAGCATTTCACAAAAGTATAAATATAAATGGCCAATAAGCACGTCAAAATTTACTAAACATCATTAGTCATTCAGAAAATACAAATTAAAACCACAAAGAGATATCTCTGGAGTGGCTAATAACCACAGACCATATCAAGTATCTGAGGATGTGGGGAGACTTAAACATTGCGAGCGGGAAGGTAAAATAACAAATTTGGAAAACACATGCCAGTTTTTTTAAAGTTACATCTTAACCTATTAAACAATGGATCAGTTTCACGCCTATCAATCTACTATACAGAAATGAAAACATGTATGCACAAATACTTGAACATGAATGTTCATGGTAACATTATTTATAATGGAAAAAATAGATAATCCATAATATGACCTTCAGTTGATGAATAGAGAAAGAAAATCTGGTGTATCTGTCCAACGAAATATTATTCAGCAACAAAGGACAAACTACTGATATGCATACTATAATAAGAGTATATCTCAAAGACATTGTTAAGTGAAAAGAGCCAGACGCAGAACACTGTATCTTGTATGATTGCATTTACATAAAATGTCCTTCAAAGACAAATTTACAGTGACCGAGAGCAAATCAGTAGTTGCCTGGGACTAGAGGTAGTTCTGGGGATTGACTGCAAATAGGTACCAGGGAACTTTTTGGACGGATATAAAATTCCAAAGCCAGTTGGTATAATGGTGCAATACATATTTAAATTTATTAAAATCATTTAATTGTGTACCTACGAAGGGTGAATTTTATGACATTTAATTTGTACTTCAACAGAGATGTTAAAAATAGTTACTGCTGTAAAGGAAAAGTAGAATTGCTGGGTATTGAGAGTTTGTGTTAATCTTACTAAAAATGTATGAAATTACATAAAACATTTTCAAAGTTTAATAATAATTTCAAAATACAACAATAATAAACATGAATTGAGTATTTCCATATGGCAGGTTATTAGCTCATTTAATCTTACCACAGTCCTAAATGGGACCTATCATTTACATCCCTTTGTAGTGATAATGAAATCAAAACCAAAAGGATTAATCACACAGCCATTCATTCAGCCAAGATACTGATCCAGGCAATCTGGTTTCAGAGAGCCCACTACTAACCAAATGCTCCTACTGCCACCAACCAGCTTGTGTGTGCAGCTACAATGGGCTGCATGAGAGAAAGGTGAGGTAGGACACTATAATTTTTTACATAGGAATTTGTTTCAATGTTTCAATAGTAATTATTGACATTTTGGAAAAGTGCATTACATACAAAATTAGAATAAATGACTAATTGTATGGTGCTACCTAAAATGATATAAAAATATAGGTAAAATTATATCTCTTAATTAAAAGATACTTAAATAAACACACATGCCTGGGTTGCCAGGCCAGTTCCCGGCAGGGGACATACAAGAGGCAACCACACATTGATGTTTCTCTCCCTCTCTCCTTCCCTTCCCCTCTAAAGATAAATAAATAAAATCTAAAAGAAAAAAAATCTTAAAAAAAAAAAAAAAAAAAAAAAAAAGACCCATTGCCCTGGCTGGTGTAGCTCAGTGGATTGAGCGCGGGCCTGTGAACCGAAGGATCGCGGTTCGATTCCCAGTCAGGGCACATGCCTGGGTTGCCAGGCCAGTTCCCAGCAGGGGACATACGAGAGGCAACCGCACATTGATGTTTCTCTCCCTCTCTCCTTCCCTTCCCCTCTGAAGATAAATAAATAAAATCTAAAAGAAAAAAAAAATTAAAAAAAAAAAAGATACTTAAATAAAAAAACTAAAAACCTCTAGTGAAAACTTAATGTTCCTCTAAAAATAAATGTATCCCTATGGGAAGATCTAAGCTGCTACCACCTGTCTCACAGTATGAGTAGAGTGGAATGGGTTTTGTGTGCATTAGATAGATATGCTCACTCACTGCTTTGTGGTGCTTCTTTCCTAACCACCTTCTGCAGACCCTTTACTGCTATCTGAGATGATTGAATCACATGGCTGTTACAGTAGCTTTTATAAGTATGACACAGGACATGAGGGCAGACGTATAATATGGAAAGAGTGATGGTGTGATGCAGACACTGCCCACAGTGTCCACCTCATTATGGATGAAATGAGACATTCACATGGACTGCCGAGTCCACTGGAGGGAAAAGGACAGCATAGCTTTTCTCTCAAGGGGAGCAAAAGCTGCGGCCTCCAACATGACCACCTTTATTTTGGTTTCTTGTCACATTACATGATGGTCCTCAGTTTATGTACAGGTTCACTATAGGTGGTTACCTTTTACAGACAACAAAGGAGATGATGCCACTAATGACATCACAGAAGGATATTTGCAAATGAAAAGGGAAAAGTGGTTGAGCCAGTTACACTCCACACTGGGCAGTTTTAGCATGGATTTTAGGAAGTTACAGTAAGCACTTGCTGTCTCAATTCAGGGTGAGGGAGTTTTAGCAAAAGCAAGACTCAAAGAGGCCTAGGTATATTGCAAGCTTGATTTCCCACGAGAGAACCTATCCATGGGCGTGGGTCCTGTGCATCTCCTAGTGGGAGCTGGGCCCACACCATGCAGAAGGGTCTCCCATAATGGTGTCTCTTTATTAATCTCTGAAAAAATGTGCATAATTCAGTTAATGAATTCATTGTATTATTGTACTGTCTTAGAAAAAAATTACTAAAAACTATTTTGCTCTCAGAACAAACCTGGAAATCAGTAAGTGTTGAGGTGGGCTCTGTTATTTTGTGCATCATCTTAGGCTTTAACAGAAGTTAAACTAAGTGATATTCTTTCTGACATCATTGGAAGTCTGCAAATTAAAAGAAAGTTTGGATTTAACAAATACCTTGGTGATATTTTTTCCATAACTAAGAAGATAATTTTAGAAAGAAGATATTTAGCCTGCTCTTCAAAATGACTACACAAATTAATTTAAGCAAATGGTAGAAAAGAAAATGAATGTTATCCTTGATTTTTAATCTTTTTCTTTTCCTTTTTATTGATTTTATTGGAGTAACACTGGTTAAAAAATTATACAGGTTTCAAGTGTACAATTCTACAACACATTATTTGTACACTGCATTGTGTGTTTACCACCTCCAGCCGAGTCTCTGTCCATCACCATTTATCCACCCTATACCCTCTTCTACTTCCCCATCCCCAGTCCCCACCAGCAAGCTCCACAATGTTGATATACCGTCATGTAAATGCTTTCTTGAGATGGCTTAAATGATAGAATGCGGTGAATGATCTGTAATCTCTTTCATGTTTTAATGAATTGTGACATTAAAAAAAATGCCCTGAGGATATACTTTGGAGGTTTCATTGGGATTAATATAAAAATATACCAAAAAGGATTAAATTCAATATTTATAGGACTGAAAATGAAAACAATGAATACTGCAATAGGAAACTACAATATGTCCTGTTAAAAGGCAGCAATTTATTGTCACATTAAGAGTAGATAAAAATAATACAATGTATTTTAAGAAATAAATGTATCATTGTTGTTTGTTGTGTTTACTATTAAGATATAATTAAGGATTCCATACCTTAAAATGTGTACAGAGAACTTCTGGGAACACATTAAATTTATTCTAGAACATGAGAATAGCTGTCATCCAAATGACCCAACAGTGAAAATAAAGGTTGTTATAAGGAAAATACTAGTTTTTCTCTGTCCTCCCTAAGACTAAATATTTGACTATATTGACCATTTTCAAAAATTTCCTGAGTCTTTGTCAGTGGTAAGATATAATGAGAGTTTAATGAGAAGTACCATTAAATTGAATAGTGTATTGGATTTTTCTCAGACACGATTCTTATATTACTGTCCACTCTGTATATAAAAGTCTTTTTATATACTTATTGAACTGAATTAAATTAAATCACACTGAAGTTTTGGATTATAAATGCACAGAATCACAGAGGAAAGGCTACATGTCACAGAAAAACTATAAACATTTTTAATAAATATTAAAGTATTCTATGGCACTCTGGAGAGATTATTATTAAAAATTCAGACTAGAATGATGCATACTTTATTTTTTAAAAAGAGGTATACTTTTGAGAGTTAAAAAAGTTACATCAGGCCCTATCTGGGTAGCTCAGTTGGTTACAGCATTATCCCAATACACCAGGGTTGTGGTTCTGATCCTTGATCAGGGCACAAACAAGAGTCAACGAATGAATACATAAATAAGTGAAACAATGAATCAGTGTTTCTGCCTCTCTTTTTTCTCTCTCCCTCTCAAATCAATAAATAAAAAAAAAGAAAACTTGTGTCTAACTGAATCTTTATTAACAATATTTTAAAATGTTGAAGCATCAGGTATTGTTTCTCCTAATCTTATCTCTTCCTGTCTATTGATGGTTTTCCAAATATTATATATAATTTATTAATTGTATGGAATGAAATAAAAGCACGTAGGAAGTATAGGTCTTAGACAAAAATAGCCTTATATTACCCATTAAAAATATTTGAGTGTGTCTCAATTTTAATGCTAGCTTTTACTAAAAGAAATTTAAAAAGTACTTATAGATTAATGGTTTTTTTAAAGATTTCATTTATTTATTTTTAGACAGGGAAAGGGAGGGAGACAGAGAGGGAGAGAAACATCAGGGTGTGGCTAGCAAACATGGTGCCCACCTGAGCACCTGCCCTGACAGGGAGCCCAACCAGCCACCCTGGGGCTCACAGGCCCTCCCTCAGTCGGCTGAGCCCCGCCAGCCAGGGCTAGATTAATAACTTTATAGAGATTTCATTATTCCGTCACTTAACCACATAGGGTTTTATTAAATGATAGTGAACAATAATTTTATCTTATTTTCATCATTGAAATAATCTTTAAGGAAAAATCACAAGGCTATAATCATGTTTTATTTTACTCACCAATTTTGATTTCAATATACAGTGATCCCTCACCTATCATGGGAGTTACATTCCAGAGACCCCCGAGATAGGTGAAAATCCATGAAGTAGCAGCATTATATTTATTTTATTATTTATATATATTTTAAGGCTTTATAAACCCTTCCCACACTCCTATAAACCTTTCCTACTCTCTTATTAACCTTTCCCACACTTATAAACACTTCATATGCTCTTAAACACTTTCTACACTCTTAAACCTACGTAATTTTAATAACATATAAAATTCTACATGGGTACTCACCAGTGAAGTATACAGTTGTCCCTCACTATATCAGGTTCACTTATTGTGGCTTCATTATATTGTGGATTTTTTAAACTTATTTTTGTACATTGATCTTGTGTCCTGCAGCACATCTGAATTGGCTTACTAGTCTCAGTAGTTCTCAAGGAAATTCCTCAGAACTTTCTCTATATACGTTTTTCCATTACAGTCTGTATGACTTCTCTCTCTTGCCTAATTGCCCTGGCTAGAACTCCAGTACAGCTGAATGGAAGTACTGAGAATACATAACCTTGTTTTCTTCCTATTTTAGGTGAGAGCTTACATTCTCTCTCCATTAACTATACAGTTTAGCTGTGAGTGTTTCACAGTTGTCCTTTATAAATGAAAGTCAAAAAAGTTTCCTTCTACTCTTAATACCTTGAATACTTTTAGCAGGAAAAGATGATCATCTGGGTTTTCTCTTTTATTCCACTAATCTAATGCAGTGATTTTCAACTGGTGTGTCACAAGGATTGCTAAAACATACAATACACTAACCTGTTTTCCTTTAGATTAAGGGTCCAAACCCTGGGCCAGGGACTGGTGTCCATGGACTGGTCCAAAGCAGGAGGTGAGCCCCTGGGCAAGCAAGCAAAGCTGCTTCAACATTTATAGCCACTCCCTGTCAAGCATTTACCACCTAAGCTCCACTTCCTGTCAGATCAGCAGTGACATTAGATTCTCATAGGCTTGTGAACCCTACTGTGAACTACACATGAGAGGGACCTAGGTTGTACCCTCCTTGTGAGAATCTAATGCCTGATGATCTGAGGTGGTGCTGAGGTGGTCATGCTAGTGCTGGGGAGTGACTGACTGCAAATACAGTTTATTATTAGCAGAAAGGTTTGACTGCACAGAGACCATAATAAATCAATTGCTTGCAGACTCATATCAAAACCCTATCGGTGACTGGCAAGTGACAATTAAGCTGCATCTGGAAGCAGACTCTAAAGACATGCCCTTCAACCCCCCACCCCCGCCACTGTCTGTGGAAAAGTTGCGTTCCATGAAACTGGTCCCCGGGTACCAAAAAGGTTAGGGACCACTGCCTTAGATTGTTGAATTAAAAAAAAGAGAAAGAAATGACAACATCCAATACAACAATAGCTGTTCAGTGTGAATGAATCAAAGTTATACCTATGTAATTTTATAAGATCAGCAAAAAAATTGTTATTTTTTTGGTATACAGAAGAACTTTAGTAATTAGTTTGTGTGCCATAAAATGAAAAACATTTAGAACCACTAATATAATGTATAGCATTAATTGAATTTTGTATGATATAGCTCTTCTGCATTTTTGGAATAAATTATATGTGGTCATGATATATAATTGTTTATTTGTTGATAGATTTGATTTGCTAGTACTTTGATGAATATTTGTATCTATGTTTGTAAAGGTTTTAATCTGTACTTTTCTTGCAAAGTCATCATCTAATTTTGGTATCTGTGTAATATTGGCCTTATAGAATTATTATAGAAGTACTAAATCCTTTGGGGGAAGAATATATGAAAAATTGGAATTAATTTTTCTTAAAATAATTCATAGAATTCACCAGTTGTGATGTGGGCTTGTTGCAAGAGGTTTGTGTTTGGTTTTATTTTCTTTTTTTATTATTGTTAATTAATTAAGTTTTTTGACTTGTTCAGTATATTCTAATTTTCAGTTTTTTCTTCAGTCAATTTTGGTAGTTTGCATATTTGAGGAATTTGTCTCTTCTTTTATTTATTTATTTTTCAGGTCCTTTTAAAAATCTTTATTGTGTTTTTTTTTCCCCATTGCATTTAGTCTCATTACACCACTCTCCCCCCAGCAATTGCCACACTGTTGTCCGTGTCCATGAGTCATTCTTTCCTTTTTGATCCCTCCATCACCTAACCTCCCCACCCCACCAGCTGTCAGCCTGCTCTCCATCTATGAGTCTGTCCCCATTTTCCTCGTTAGTTCAGTTTGTTCATTAGATTCTACATATGAGTGAAGTGATATGGTATTTGTTTTTCTCTGACTGGCTTAATATAATGTTCTCCAGGTCCATCCATACTGTCACAAAGTGTAAAATTTTCTTGTTTTTTATAGCCAAGTATAATTCCATAGAGTAAATGTCCCATAGTTGTTTTATCCACTCATCTATCGATGGACACTTGGGTTGTTTCCATATCTTGGTGACTGTAAATACTGCTGCAATGAACATAGATGTGTCTGTGTTCTTTCAAATTAGTGTTTTGGGTTCTTGGATATATCCCCAAAAGGCAGATCCATTTTTTTTTTATTTTTTTTGTCCTTGCTTTCAATTACTTAATTTTGGCATGTGGTTGTTCATAGTATTCCTCTAGAAATATATTGATTTCTGTAAGATAGGCGGATATTTTTATTGTAAGATTATTGGTAAATTTAATCATTTGAGAATATTTTTGTGGTTACACGAGCTGGTTTCTTTTTTTAATGTTATTTTTCAATTACTGTTATATTCAAGTGCCTGTTGCCACACTCCCTGAACACAGCTGGTCTTTAACTAAAGTTTTGAATTTTTGTTGTTCTTTTTGAAAAAACAACTTTTAGATTTGTTGATTTTTACTTTGGCTTTTCTATTTTCTATTTCATTTATTTCTAATCTTATTGTAGTTTATTGCTTCTGCTGGTTTTGAGTTTAGTTGTATCTTCTTTCTCTAGCTCTTTAAGGTGAATAGTTAAGCATTGTCTCATACTGTTTTTTAATTCTTCATGTGATTTCTTCCTTTATCCACTGGTTATTAGGAGTCAGTTATTTAAGTTCCACATATTTAAGTTCCACAAACTCAACTTTCTTATTATTCACTTCTAATTTAATTCTATTGTATTTGAATAAAGTATTTTGTATGATGTCAATCATTTTAAATTTAGTGAGGCTTAATTTATGGCTTAATGCATGGTCAGTTATGGAGAATCCTTGTTTACTTTAGATGTTTATACTGCTATTGTTGAGTGTAGTTTCATTTCCCTCGTTTCCTTAATATATAATATATATACATACATAGATACACATATATTTGAGATGCATTCTTAATGGTTGCTCTAGTGATAACAATTAATCTCTTCACTTTGAGGGGGTGGGCTGGGATTGGAGTAAAAGACAGAAAACTGTACATGAACAACAATTAAAATAAAATTTAAAAAGCAATGTCATTTGGATTAATACCAATTTAATTTCATAGTATACAGAATTTTGTTTCAGTATAGCTCTCTCCACCATCCTTACTGCTCTTATTGTCATACAGATTATATCTTTACATGTAATAGTCCATCAGTGTGGTTTTAAAATAATTGTTTTTGCAATTGTCTTTTTTTTGCAATTATATTTTTAAAATTTATTTTAATTAGTTGATTTGGTGACTTTGGTTAATAAAATTACAGGTGTCAGGTATACATTTTCACCATACATGAACAATACATTGCATTGTGAGTCTACCACCCAAAGTCAAGTCATTTTCCATAATCATGTATTTGGTCCCCTTTGCCCTATAATACCTCCTCATCTCCTTTCCTCTAGTAAACACTATACTGTTGTTGTGTCAATGAGTTTCAGTTTTATATTCAATATATGAGTGATATCATATGGTTCTTAGCTTATTCTGACTTATTTAGTTTAGCATAAAATTCTCAAGGTCCATCCATGTTGTTGCAAATGGCAATATTTCATGTTTTCTTATAGCTGAGTAACATCTTATTTATGTACCACATCTTTTTTATACAATCATCTATCGAATGACATTTCAGTTCCCATGCCTTGGCCACTGTGAATAATGTTACACATAGGAGTGCATATATCTGCAAATAAATGTTTAAAAATCTTTCAGGCAGATACACAGGAGAGGGATTGCTGGGTCAAATAGTAACTTTATTCTTTTTTTAAATTTTATTTTTAATCAGTATTTTTTAATTGTTGATATTGTACAGTTTTCTGTCTTTTACTCCGCACCCAGCGACCACCCCAGCCCTCCCCACCTTCCTCCCATTTCCACCCCCCATAGTTTTTGTCCATGAGTCCTTTATACTTGTTGCTCTAAACCGTTCCCCTTTTCCTCTGAAATTCCCTCCCCTCTCCCTCTGGTCACTGTCAGACTGTTCTCAATTTCAGTGTCTTTGTTTATATTATGCTTGTTTGTTTGTTTTGTTGATTAGGTTCCTGTTAAAGGTGAGATCATATGGTATTTGTCTTTCACTGCCTGGCTTATTTCGCTTAGCATGATGCTCTCCAATTCCATCCATGCTGCCGCAAAGGGTAGGAGCTCCTTCTTTCTTTCTGCTGAATAGAATTCCATTGTGTAAATGTACCACAGTTTTTTGATCCATTCATTAACTGATGGGCACCTAGGTTGCTTCCAGCACTTGGCTATTGTAAATTGTGCTGCTATGAACACTGGAGTGCATAGGTTCTTTTGGATTGGTGTTTCAGGGTTCTTAGGATATAATCCAAGCAGTGGAATTGCTGGGTCAAAAGGTATGTCCATTTTTAGTTTTCTTAGAAAATTCCATACTGTTTTCCATAGTGGTTGTACCAATCTGCAATCCCACCAACAGTGCACTAGGGTCCCCTTTTCTCCACAACCTCTCCAACACTTGCAGTTAATGTTTTCAGGGAACTCCATAGTGAAGTTTTCAATAGTGGCTGTACCAGTTTACATTTCTACCGGCAGTGAATGAGAATTCGTTTTTCTCCACAACCCTTCCAAAACTTGTCATTATTTTTCCTGTTGATATTAGCCATTCGAACAAGTCTAAAGTTTTGGAAGTTTTGACTCATTGTAGTTTTGACTAGCATTTTCTTAATAGCTAGTGAAGTTGAGCCTTTTTTCCTCTCTGTGGACATTTGTATGTCTTCTTGGGAAAAGTGTCTTTTTAGGTCCTCTGCCCATTTTTTAATTCCACTGTTTGCTTGGTGTTAAGTTGTATGAGTTTTTCATATATTTTTTATATTAGCCTCTTGTGGGAGCTGTTGATTGCAAATACGTTCTCCCATTTGTTTGGCTGCCCTTTTGTTTTGGTCATGATTTTTTTTGTTGTTGTTGTGTGGAGGTTTTTAGTTTGATATAGTCCTGTTCATTTATTTTGGCCTTTATTTTCCTTGCCTGGAGGTCAAATTCATAAAATCTTCTCTAAGACCAAGGTCCATAAGTTTGGTACCTATATTTTGTTCTGTGTAAGTTATTGTTCCAGATCTCATATGTAGGTCTTGATTCATTTTGAATTAATTTTTGTACATGGGGACAAACTGTAGTCTAGTTTTCTTCTTTTGCATGTGGCTTTCTAATTTTCCCAGCACCTTTTACTGAAGAGGATTTGTTTTCTCCATGGTAAGTTTCAGCTCCAATGTCAAAAGTTATTTGTTTATATACATGTGGTTTTATTTTGGGGCTCTCAATTCTGTTCATTGGTCTATGTGTCTGGTTTTCTGCTAATATAAACTGTTTTGATTATCTTTGTAGTATAGTTTTAAATCAAGTAGAGTGATAACTCGGGCTTGTTTATTTGTTTGTTTGTTTGTTTTATGAGGATTGCTTTGGCTATTTGGGGTCTTTTGTGGTTCTGTACAAATCTGATGATGTTTTAATTGTTCAAAAAAGTGTCATTGGGATTTTCATGGAGTTTATATTAAATCTGTATATCACTTTGGGTGATATAGGCATTTTAATTATGTTGATTCTTCCAATCCATGAACATGGAATATCTTTCCATTTCATGAGTCTTTTTCAATCTCCTTAAATAATGCTTTGTAGTTTTCAGAATATAGGTTCTTCACATCCTTTGTTGTTTATTCCTGGATATTTTATTCTTTTGTTTGCAATGACAAAAGTTTTATTTTTGTTTTTCACTTCTTTTTCCAAAATGTCTTTGTTAGTATATAGGAATGCAGTGGAATTCTGTACATGGGTTTTGTATATGCAACCTTATTGTATGTTTTTATTCTTTATAATAGTCTTTTGGTGGAGTCTTTAGGGTTTTCTATACATAGATTCATGTCATCTGTAAAAAGTAACATTTTAACTTCTTCATTCTCAATTTGACTGCCATTCTTTCTTTCTCTTGACTGATTACTCTGGCCAGGGCTTTCAGTACTATGTTGACTAAGAATGGTGAGAGTGGATATCCTTGTCTTCATCCTGATTTTAATTAAAACACTTTTGGGTTTTCACCATTGAGTGTGCTATTAGCTGAGGGTTTGCTATATATGAGAATGACAGTACAACATTTCAAAACTTCTGGGAGGCAGTGAAAGCAATAATAACATTATAGAAGGTTATATCATTATAGGCCTAGCTCAAAATCAAGACAAATCTCAATTAAACTTAATATTACATCTTTAAAAAACTAGAAAAAAAGCAGCCTAAAGTCAGATGAAAAAAAATAATTAAACTTAGAGCACCATGGAATGAAATAGAGAACAAAAAGATTATGCAAGAAATTAATACAAAAGACCTGGTTCTTTGAAAAGATTAATAAAATTGATGAACACCTGGCTAGACTCATTAAGGCAAAAAAGAGAAAAGACTCATAAATACAAAATTAGAAATGAAAGAGAAGTTACCACAGATATCACAGATATATAAAGGATCATACTAGAATACTATGAAAGACAATATGCCATCAAATTCAGTAAGCTAAAAGAAATGGATAAGTTCCTAGAAATATATAACCTTCCTAGACTGAATAATGACCAACTGGAAATTCTAAATAGACTGGTTAATGGTGAGGAAATTGAAATAATCATCAAAAACCTTCCCAAAAATAAATATTTGGGTCTAGATGGTTTCATTAGTGAATTCTACGGAACCTTCAAATGAGATTAGTGAATTCTACTGAACCTTCAAATGATAGGTATCAAATGACTTTGATACCTATAATTCTCAAACTCTTCCAAGAAATTGAAGAAGACACAATTCTTCCTAAGGCATTCTATAAAGCCAACATAACCTGATACCCAAACCTGGCAAGGATAACACACACACACACACACACACACTATAGACCAATATCTCTGATCAATACAGATGCAAAAATCTTAAGCAAAATACTAGCAAATTGAATATAACAATACATTAAAAAATGCATCACAATCATGTAGGGTTTATTCCAGGGGCGCAAGGATGGTTCAACATAAGCAAATTGATCAGTGAAATATATCACATTAACAAAATAAAGGATAAAAATCATATGAGTTTATCAATAGATGAGGAAAAGCATTTGATAAGATAAAATATCCATTTGTGTTTAAAACAATCAATAAAGTAGTTATAGAAGGAAAGTACCTCATCATAATAAAGACCATACTGTTTATATGTCTTTTATATTTAATTCAAGAATAAAAGATTTCAGGATTGGTGTTTCAGGGTTCTTAGGATATAATCCTAGTAGTGGAATTTCTGGGTCAAAAGGTAGATCCATTTTTAGTTTTCTTAGAAAATTCCACACTGCTTTCCATAGCAGTTGTACGAGTTTGCAATCCCACCAACAGTGCACTAGGGTTCCCTTTTCTCCACAACCTCTCCAAAACTTGTTGTTTGTTGCTTTGTTTATGATGGCCATTCTGACTGGTGTGAAGTGGTATCTCATTGTGTTTTTAATTTGCATCTCTCTGATAGCTAGCAATACTGAGCATCTTTTCATCCAAAAGAACCTATGCACCCCAATGTTCATAGCAGCACAATTTACAATAGCCAAGTGTTGGAAGCAACCTAGGTGCCCATCAGTAAATGAATGGATCAAAAAACTATGGTACATTTACACAATGGAATTCTATGCAGCAGAAAGAAAGAAAGAAGGAGCTCCTACCCTTCACAACAGCATGGATGGAACTGGAGAGCATTATGCTCAGCGGAATAAGCCAGGCAATGAAAGACAAATACTATATGATCTCACCTTTAACAGGAACCTAATCAACAAAACAAACAAACAAGCAAAATATAACCAAACACGTTGAAATTGAGAACAGGCTGACAGTAATCAGAAGAGAGAGGGGAGGGAATTTCAGGGAAAAAGGGGAAGGGTTTAGAGCAACAAGTATAAAAGACACGTGGAAAAAAACTGGGGGGATGGAAATGGGAGGGAGGTGGGGAAGGCTGGGGTGGTGAGCCAGGATGGGAGTAAAAGACAGAAAACTGTACAAAAACAACAATTAAAATAAAAAAAATTTTTAAAAAAGATTTTAAACAAAAGTACATTTTTTTGCTATGTTTCAAATTTATATAGTTATCATTACTGGTGCTTTTTATTTCTATATGTGGATTCAAGGTAGTTTTTGGTGTCTGTAGATTTTATCATGAAACACTCCCTATAGTATTTCTTGTATGTCATGGCTACTAGCAAAAGAAAAAAAACAAAACAAACAAAAAAAACACCTCATTTTTAAAAAACAAATCTTTTTATTGTTTTTCAAGTACAATTGTCTGTCTCCCCGCCTTTCCCCCCAACCCCAGCCACCCTCACCTCCCTCCCCTGATCCACCCCACCTTGGTTTTGTCCATGTGTCCTTTATAGTTGTTCCTGAAAACACTTCACCCTTTTCCCCGATTATCCCCTTCCACCTCCTGTCTGGTTACTGTCAGTGTGTTCTTAATTTCAACATCTCTGGTTATATTTTACATGTTTGTTTGTTTTGTTGATTAGGTTCCAGTTAAAGGTGAGATGGTATGGTATTTGTCTCTCACTGCCTGGCTTATTTCACTGAGCATAATGCTCTCCAGTTCCATCCATGCTGTTGCAAAGAATAGGAGCTCCTTCTTTCTTTCGGCTGCATAGAATTTTATTGTATAAATGTATCATAGTTTTTCTGATTCATTCATTTACTGATGGGCACTTAAGTTGCTTCTAGCACTTGACTATTGTAAATTATGCTGCTGTGAACATTGGGGTGCATAGGTTCTTTTGAACTGGTGTTTCAGGGTTCTCAGGATGTAATCCTAGCAGTGGAATTGCTGGGTCAAAAGGTAGTTCCATTTTAGTTTTCTGAGGAAATTCCATACTGTTTTCACAGTGGCTGCACCAGTCTGCATTCCCACCAAAAGTGCACTAGAGTTCCCTTTTGTCCACATCCTCTCTAACACTTGATTTTTGCTTTGTTTATGATGGCCATTCTGACTGGTGTGAAGTGGCATCTCATTGCGGTTTTAATTTGTATATCTCTGATGGCTAGTGATGCTGAGCATCTTTTCATGTCTCTGGACCCTTTGTATGTCCTCCTTGGGGAAGTGTCTGTTCAAGTCCTTTGCCCATTTTTTGAAATTGGGTTTTTTGTCTTCCTAGAGTGGAGTCATGTGAATTCTTTATATATTTTGGAGATCAAACCCTTGTCTGAGGTGCCATTGGCAAATATGTTTTCCCATATGGTTGGTAAATAAATCTGGATTTTCTTAATTAGTACTTTTTTTTTTCAACTGTCCTTTTAGCTGTAAGAATCCTGTATAACCATTTTATGACTTCCTGACAACTGTAAAATATCAGTTGGAAAATACTGTTCTATGTCAGTTTTAAAGGTGAAATGTTCCAAAGGTTAGAATGGCAAAAGGCATCTGCTTAAAATCAGTGATCATATTGAATAAAACCAAATCTAGCATTTAAAATTTTTCATATTTTATTAAATGCCATTACATTATGTTTAAGACTATCCCTGAGTGAGAATAGGACGTGCATATCAGTAGTAGAAAACTATTAAAATTACCCCATTGCTTCCTTCTGCTGTGCATATAGTAGATAACTGTATGATTTCCCCTGTCATCTGATTGGTAAATTATTAATTTGAGTTTCACTTCAAGGTCAAATGATTCTTACATTGCGAAATATTTCTGCTACATTGAAGAACATCAGAAATTTTAGATATTTATGAGAGTTTTCTTTATTTTGTGACATTGTTAATGACAATAGTTATGGCACCTTTTTAAAGGAGTATTTTTAGTTACTATGTTCATCCTGCTGTTTTAAATGTTTGCGATTAATCAAAAGTAAAAATAAATGAGGAAATTTAAATTGTAACAAAAATAAGGAACACAAATGTACTTAGTTTAGAAGGATAAAAATTTGGTTCTGCTTAAATGAGATATTTACAAGATGGTGTAGCTAACTGAGCATTTACTGAACATTTGTCAAAGTCTCAGGGATTTGTTTCTCAGTGAGTGAAGATTTGGTAGTTATTTCAATTTGATATTAATTGGTGGTAATTTACTGGTAATTACCAAGTGATTTTACCTAGTGGAGGAAGCTATCAAGAAAAAAAATGAGTGAAAGGAACCATGCAGTAGCTGCTCTCAGAGGCTGAGAATGAACGGATCCCAGGAGGAAATGAGTAGTTGGCTACAGCAAGTAGCCAAGACTGATTATATCACTGGAAACAAGTATTCCAACTTGAGTTCTATCATTAACTAGAAAGTCTGAAAAAATAACAGGCTCTTAAACCAAGTATGTGGCTATGCTGTCTTCCTACCAAGGATAAGAAAGAACTGTGTCTCATCACACACAGTAACTGGGTCTGCAGAGCTCTTCTCATCCTGCTGATCAGAGAGCAGGCAGATTCTTGATAGAATACATGCACCCTTTTCATTGGAAAATAACTGTAACTCTGAATATAATCTAACATTTTTACCCTGGTCTTTTTGTGTGTGTGTTTATGTGCAGTCTCAACATATGGACATTGCTACCCATCATTCTTCTCGTGAGATCAGATACCCTTTTGAATAGAAGACATTCTATTCTCTTTTCAAGTTAAAGTCAGAAAGTCATTAGGCCAGCACTGAGACTAGCCAGTCCTTACTCTAATCTCTTCAAAAGAAGTAATACACATAACAATTACATATAGTCAGAGCACAGCAGAAGGAAGCAATGGGTTAATTTTAGGAGGACCAGTAGTAATGTGTGAGCTGATCTTTATAGAATGAATAGGATGTGGACAGATGTATAAAGAAAAATGGCACTTTAGTTAGATGGACATGTTTAAATAGTCTTCTAGGTATTCAAGTGCATAGTAATTTAGGAACAATGAATTAACTTTTGTAAGGAAAGTAGAGTGTACATGTACCAAGGAGAACTTCGTCTGAAATCAAATTGAATATATAGATGGTGTTAGAATTTTAAATGTCTTAGATACTAAGGTAAACAAAAAACTTACAATCAACAGTAGAAGCCTCTAGCAGGGGTGGCCAACCTTTTGGTTTCTTTGGGCCACACTGGAAGAAGAACGGTTGTCTGGGGCCACACGCTAGATACATTGTGAAACATAATCACACACACAAAAAATCTCATAATGTTTTAAGTAAATTTATGATTTTGTGTTGGGCCACATTCATAGCCATCCTGGGTGGCATGCGGCCTGCAGGCTGCAGGTCGGACACCCCTGCAGAGTTTGTTGAGTATGATTACTGTGATGAGAGCCTTATTTGGGCCAGACAAGCCTGGATCAATGCAGAATATAGTGTTTGAATGAAATGGAGCAAATAAAGGCCACTGTGACAGCCAAAAAAATAAATAAAGATAAATATAGGAGATGAAATGAAATATCTTGAGATATGACATGACAGAGAAAAAGAGAAAGAAGGAAATAATGGGGACATTTTGGAAATAGTATCAGTACGATGTGGTGGTTTTGGATTATGGGAGAAAAAGGGTTAACAATGGTATGTGTCTATATTTTATAAATGAGCTATGTTTTTCCTGATATGGAACTTTAAAATACTGGAATGTGTTTGTGGGGATATGATTAAAAGTTATTTGTGTATGTTCAGTTGAAGGTACATAAAGAATTAATAGATATAAGTACCTGAAGACAAATGGAAACCATGCCTGAAGCTAATACAGGAACAAGGTTGCCTGGACATGTCCATAGTTATTCGCCTGGACATGCATAGCACAGGGAGAGCCTTGTTTCCACAGTAAAGAATCACTTCACTACACAAGTATAATTTATTTGTTATATTTTCTCTTTATCTACAGTGGTTATCTCATTAATGCCTAAATTATCCATCAATAATAACTAAGAGTGTCAGGTACAGTTTTGATATTTCCTTTAAAATAGATAATCTGTTAATATTTATTATAGCTGATGAAGGTGGCTTCATTTTATTAAATATTATTGAAAAGAAAAATACTCCACTTTTAACTTGTTGCAGCTGCAATTACAAATATGTCTTTAGCAAGCATTGTGATAGAAAAATGTACATCAACATTCCTATTTTAACCTAATATACATACTTTTGTGTTTGGAAAAGAGATATGCTAATCATTTAGCTTTTCAAATAATTCACTTTCTGTTTGGGTGCTAAAGCTTTATTAGCTGAATGTTCATCATTTTGTGTGCCTATAGGTATGTTTGTGGTAGTTACTAGTCTCCCACTTGAACACTTCCTAAATTCAGCATTTGTGTCCACTCATAGCAGCGTAAAGCCTGGGTGTCACAGGTGTGAAAGATTGTTGGGAAGACCAGATATATATACTCACATTCATTTTGGAATATGGCCATTGTTTTACTCCAAATTTCATTTCTTCTTTCAAGGAAATTCTTTATCCATTTTAATCAAAAAGAGCCCTCAAGCACAGAATTCCCCCCCACTGTCAGCTCTATTCAGTAGCCTTCCATTTGTTGAAACATATTGCCAGTACAGCCCTTCAAAAATTGTGAAGGTGAAAAGGTTTATCTTTAGAAATCTCTGAGTCTGACTTTTGGTCTGTAATCCTCTTCTAATTCCCAGTGCATGTCCTGTGTCCTTCATGGTGACACCTTTAACAGGTCTTATTCTTAGCTTAGCTTCCCCATGAAATATATATTTAATATTTTTATGTCCATTTCCTGAGGACCATATGCTAGATTAAGATGGTTCTCTTGATGACAGGAATGGTGTGTATGTATGTGTATGTATATATTTGCATCTCTATATCCATCAGAATAATTAGCATATGCCAGACACCAAGTAATTGCATTGAATGAAGAAATGAAATAATGAATGTTAGATGTGAAAGGTCAGTGTTTTCCTGTGAAATATAGTCTACCCCATGCTTCCTGAACATTCTTTTCTATGTAAATTCTGCTTTTTCTTCAGTGTTGTCTACTCCCCTCAGGATTGGGAAAGTAACTGTAAAAATGTTACAATGTAAATAAGCACAGTATTCATAGGAAGTTACCAGGAGTGGAGAAATAGCTGGGTTTGTGACACTACACCGAGTACCCAGAGGAGAACTAATCAAAACTGAAGTCTTTGATTAATAGATCTAACTAGGAGGACCATTTCAAAATGAGAAAAAAATAATTCTAAAATGAAGATATTGTTACCATTTAAAATATGACCAATTTTATTTCTCAAAGCTTTATTAATGTCTCTGATTTTGATCAGTCAAATTACCCTCTTACTCTCTTGGTAGTGAGTTATATTTAACTATATTGGCATACATTTAGTTTAAACTAGTTTGAGGTATATGAAGAAAAATCCTGAATGGAAAGTTTAAATAGCAGTGAAATTACTATAGACTAATTTTTTTAAGCCAGCAAATTTTAGAAAGGGTGTTATTAATATCTGTCCTTTTACAAAACAAAACAAAACATATTGATTTGTTTCCCTACCTTCTGTAGCCTTAGGGGTAATATTGCTACCAGCAAGACCCATGTATGGCAAAAAGGAATTCCAAATTAAATGCTGAATCTAAGTAATCAGATGTAGTTTTCCTAATCATATTTTGATGGCTTGAATTAAATAGAAATATTTTAATTGCATTGCTCTAACATGGTTATATTGTTTCTTTATTATTTATCCACTTTTTTTCTTATACTACCTTCACTTTGTTGTAATAGCTTGAGAGTCATGGAGAAGCAATAAGAAAACACAGTCACTGTTTGATGTAGAAAAGTTGTGTGTGTGTGTGTGTGTGCGCGCGCGCATGCAAGTTCATTTTTTGTGGTAAGCTACTAAGTAGCTCATTGAACAGTTACCAAAGAGATCTAAGATAATCTCTTCACCTAGCCTGGAAGACTTTGTTTGATTTCTTTTGGCCAGCTACGAAAAGATCATAGATTTTTGTTCTCATGCGTTCTTTTCTTTATTGCATCTCTGATAAATGCTTTGATCATTAGTATTGACAGAACAGGTTGTAGTAATTTACTAAAATTCACATGAGAGGGCTGACCCAGGGAATTTATTTACTTTCTGAATGCATATTACATTTCTTCCCTGAAGCAATTTCATGTCCCAGGAGTGTTTCTTCTCATTATGAACTATTTCCATATCTGCTGACTCCTGTAGATTAGTAAAAAATAAAAGCTTCTGTAGAAGCAAATTCCTTTAAAAAACTATACAGATATCATATTTCAATATTATTTTTATCTAAATGAATCACTAAATTCATTTCACAATGGTAATGAAGAAGGAAAGTAATCAATAAAAGTGCCTTGAGTCTCACAAAAAGGGCATGTTCCTTAATTAAAAGCCTATATTAAATTATATACAAACACTAATGAATATGTCACCTATGGCTATCAGAGAGTTAATGTATTTTAACTTATAATACTGAGATTACATTTATGAACATTAATATTATGGTTAATTTTTAATATTTTTGGAGAGTGAAGTAAATTTTAGTTTCAGCCTAGTCATTTAGGCATAATTTCAGATTTCACAGATAGTTTATTGCAAGTTAATCCCAATCTGTTTATATTACAAGCAACAAAGCAGTAATAATGAATAAACAAATCATTTGTCAATTTTATAAGAGCTCCTTTGATGGTACTTGTGTTCTTGGTTTTTGTCATATAATCTAAGTTTTTCATATTTGTATATTTCTGCCATAATATGATTTTTAAATATGTGGATGGTCCATTTGTTTATAATTTGAAATAATAGTTACTGATTTTAGACTTTTAACATGAAAACTCACCATTTACTAAAATATAGTGCTTTCCCTCATCACTTTAATCAATTTATTCAAAATAATATATAAATCAAAGCAATAACTATTTCCATGATGACAAAATCTCTACTTATTCTTTAACAAAAATCAAATCAGCTTGGTGCTTATTCAATGTATTTTACCTATCTCTTTAATTTGAGTTTAGTATTTTTCATATCAGAAAATTTCAATATTATGGGATTACTAAGAATGTGTAAAAATGCATTATTAACTTCCTTGTCAAGCTAATGTTCTACCATAGAGCATTTATTACTTTTAATTAAATTTATTTGGGTGATGTTGGTCAATAAGATTATATAGGTTTCAAGTGTGAAGTTGAATATATCATCTGTATATTGCATTGTGTGCCCACCACCCAAAGTCAAATCCTCCATCATCATGTATTTGACCCCCTTTCCCTTTCCCTACCCTCACCCCCTTTCCCTCTGGTAACTACTGTACTCTTGTCTGTGTCTGTAAGTTTTTGTTTTTCTTATTTGTTCATTTACTGCTTTCAGTTTTATATCCAATATATGGATGAGATTATATGGTCATTAACTTTATCTAGACAAGGTAACTTTACATGTTAAGCTGTTAACAGTTTTTTTCTCATTCCTATGTTATTGTTTCGTATAACTACGTACCTGTGTAGGAAAAGAAACAAAGAAATGCCATCTGCTTTAAAGACCTTATATTTTTGTTCAAAATCCTGTATTTATTTAATAAAAAATTACAACTATTTAAGATGTCAGTCACTTTGTGAGGGCATGCAAATGTTAAATAAGTGACTAAGGCAGTTTCTGCCCAATATATACAAATAATAATTAGGCTAAGATATTGACAAAATTAATTCTGATATGATAATTTAAAGAAACTCTTCTGGAATCCAAAGGATTAAGAATATATTTTATTATATACACTGTTTAAAAGTTAATTAATTACTTTTTCTATAATCTAAAGCATGTTATAGGAATATAGTAGTTGGAGTTTTTATTAGCTCTCTGGAAGTACTTGTCATTTCCAATGTGGGTGGGCTCTTCATTTATTTGTTTTTAGAGTTCAAAGGGTTAAGGAAAGGTTATAATGTCAAAAATGTTGATATAAAATAGCAAAACTTACTAAAGCATTGAAAAGTAAGTATTCAGTGAAAGGGAAAAGAATTTAAACTAGCTTACAGATGTCAAATTGTGATATTAATTGATTATTCCATATTGAAAGCATCTAATTAGATAGATAAGTATTCTCATAGAGATTATTGGATGCTGATAGAACTGTATGAGAACAATTGTTTATTGATTTTGATATAACTCTATGAGAATACTTGTTTATTAGATGATGATAGAATTCTATTAGAATACTTGTTTATTAGATGATTTTTATTGAATTTATTGGGTGACATTCATCCACAAACCCATAGAGGTTTCAAATGTACAGCTGAGCAAAACATTATCTGTACTCTGCATCTTACCTTTTGTGATAGCATGGATGAACCTGAATATTATTATGCTAAGTGAAATAAGCAAAAAGACAAATATCACCATTTGATCTTACTTATATGTGGGCTCTAATGAACAGAATAAATTGAAGAACAAAAATAGAAACAGTGGCATGTATACATGGAACAGAATGACAGCTGTCAGAAGGGAGGGTGGGGGGAGGCTGGTTGAAAGAGGTGAAGAAATTAGATGATTTTAAAATAACTGTATGAGAATACTTGTTTATTAAATGATGATTACCATCAGACAGATGCAAATTAAAACCACAGTGAGATTTCACCTCACATCTACCAGAATGGCTACCTTCAATAAATTAACAAGCAAGTGTTGATGAGGATGTGGAGGATGTGGAGAAAAGGAAACACTAGTATACTGTTGGTGGGAATGCACACTGATGAAGCCACTGTGAATAACAGTATGGAGATACCAAAAATATTTAAAAATGTACAAAAGTGCCTTTGATTTCTGAATATCGCTTTTGTACACCAACAACAAAATATCAGATACAGAGATCAGGGGAAAAATTTAATTTGCTATGGCAACAAGAAAAATAAATTACCTAGGAATAAATCTAACCAAGAAGGTAAAAGACTTGTACTCAGAAAAGTATGCAATACTGAAGAAAGAAATTAAGGAAGATGCAAATAAATGGAAGCATATACCATGTTCATAGATTGGAAGAATGAACATCATCAAAATGCCCATACTACCCAAAGCGATTTATAGATTCAATACAGTCCCTACTAAAATACCAATGACATTTCACAGATCTAGAACAAACATTTCAAAAATTAATATGGAACCATAAATGACCCAAGATAGCTGCAGCAATTTTGAGAAAGCAGAACAAAGTAGGAGGGATCACAATACCTGTTATAAAACTGTATTACAAGTCCACTGTAATCAAAACAGTCTGATAGTGGCTTAAGAAGAGACACATAGATCAATGGGAAGGAATAGAGAGGCCAGAAATAAACCCAAGTCTCTGTGGTCAATTAATACTGGACAAAGAGAGCAGAAGCATAATATGGAGTAAAAATAGCCTCTGCAACAAATAGTGTTGGACAGATACATGCAAAAAAAATGAAACTTGACTATCAACTTACATCATTCACAAAAATAAACTCAAGGTGGATAAAAGACTTAAATACAAGTTGTGACACCATAAAAGTCCTAGAGGAGAACATAGGCAGGGAAATCTCAGATATTCCACACAAGAATATTTTCACCAATATATCCCTTAGAGCAAAGAACATAAAGGAAAGAATAAACAAATGGGACTTCACCAAAATAAAAATCTTCTGCATGGCTAAAGAAAACATCAGCAAAATTAAAATGGAACCAACCATATGGGAAAATATATTTTCCAATGATACCTCAGACAAGGTTTTGGTCTCCAAAAGATACAAAAAACTCATACAACTCCACTCCAGGAAGACAAACAACCCAATTGAAAAATGGGCAAAATACCTGAATAGACATTTCTCCAAGGAGTACATACAGAGAGCCCAGAGACATATGAAAAGATGCTCAGCATCACTAGCCATCAGAGAGATGCAAATTAAAACCACAATGAGACACCGCTTCACACAAGTGAGAATGACCATCATAAACAAATCAATAAACAAGTGTTGGAAAGGATGTGGAGAAAAGGGAACCCTACTGTACAGATGTTGAGAATGCAGACTGGTGCAGCAACTGTGGAAAACAGTATGAATTTCCTTAGAAAACTAAAAATGGAACTGCCTTTTGACCCAGCAATTCCACTACTGGGACTATACCCTAGGAATCCTGAAACACCAATCCAAAAGAACTTATGCACCCCAGTGTTCATAGCAGAACAATTTACAATAGTCAAGTGCTGGAAGCCACCCATCAGTAAATGAGTGGATAAAAAAAAAACAACAACAAACCCACAACTGTGGTACATTTACACAATGGAATACTATGCAGCAGAAAGAAAGAAGGAGCTCCTACCCTTTATGACAACATGGATGGAACTGGAGAGCATTATGCTAAGTGAAATAAGCCAGATGGCAAAAGACAATTACTATATAGTCTCACCTATTAGTGGAACCTAAGGAACAGAACAAACAGGCAAGCAAAACATAACTAGAGATATTGAAATAAAGAACAAACTGACAGTAACCTGAGAGGAGGGGATGAAAGATAATGGGGGTAAAAAGGCAAAGGGTTGTCAAGGAACAACTATAAAGGACACGTGGACAAAGCCAAAGGGGAGTAGGATTGAGGGTGGGAAGTTAGGATGGGTGGGGAAGGGGGAGTGGTGGGTGGAAAATGTATAAATACCATTGTACAACTCAATAAAATAGAAATGACAAAATAATTTGCAAAATTGTATTTATAAAGTCAATGAACATATTTATAGTTAATGTACTTTCATTAGAAGTTACTATTTCCAAGAGGATTAATGTAATTCTATTTATATCATCATTGTGGAATTATCTCACAGAGATAAACTATCAAAACTTTAGTGATTATTAAAAATATATTCAGTAAAATTCAGTTTTTGTGTCACCATGTTGAAATTCATATTAGATCATTATCTTAATTTCTCTATTTTCAAGCTAATGTTTTCACTGCTGATTTCCTTTATTCATTAATTCTGGAGACATTATCTACCTATTTTTGGCTATAATTTAGGTGCTGGGAACACAAAGACTAATAATCTTAAATATATTCAAGTAAATGTAGGGACAATGAATTGTTAATATAATTTAATCAATATATGCCAGAAAATTGAGTAATTAATTTTACTTTAATTATCTTTTTATAGGAATTACTTTAGATTATTTGTTACAGAATTACTTTGACTTTTCACCTAATTTCAGTGAAAGTTTAAAATATGAATACTTTGATATGGATGAGTTAAATCCCTTCCTGTACACAGTCAGAGTCTTAATCTCTGCAGTGTAAAATAAGCCATAAGTTTTCATATGATTGTAGAATCTCAGATACTCTAGATAAACCTTTGGAGTGTAGTTTATCCAGCATTATAAGATACGTTGGTGTTTCTTCTATAACCTCCCCTTTGGGGATGAGGAGGGACTAGGAAGGTTGATTTCAGTATTTGAAATACGGATGACAGTAGGGAAAGAAAAGTGAATGAGAACAGGTTTAGAAGACAAATAGCTTTTCCTCTCAGTTTTGCTGAAGGCTGGCTTGATTATTGGTATAGGCCAATATAATTCAAATAATGAAATATAAAAATAGCAGTGACTTTATAATAAATTGCTGGGCACTTGGATTTAAAAGTGCCCTTCTTTGATTTAATGCAGTTGAGTTCTGCATATATATTAGAGGAGATGAATAAACTACTGCATGCTTTTTTGTAAGTTTATTATTTCTATATTCCCCCATTAGTAATTTTAGGTGGCTAAAAAAGATGACTTAATAGAAGGTATTCATTCATATGATTTTCAATTACATCATGATTGCTTTTATTGTAGTGTTAAAATATTAGAAGAGTTCTCAGTAAGGTGTGTAGTTTAGTTCTCTGTTTGTTGCAAGGAATGTGCTTAACCACACTGAAAAAAATAATTACAAATCGGTATCATGTGAACCATTCTCTCCTGGAGACACTGCTCCTTATAAAGAATGACTTTAATGGAGATCATATGGAGGGTTAGCAAAAGGGGCGTGGGAGGAGGAGAGGGGGGGAAAAGGTACAGAGACTGAGTAGCATAGATAGTGGGTAGAAAATAGACAGGGGGAGGACAAGAATAGTATGGGAAATGTAGAAGCTAAAGAACTTATGACACATGGACATGAACTAAAGGAGGGAATGTGGGTGGGAGAGGGTGTGCAGGTTGGGGGGAATGATGGGGGGGAAATGGGACAACTGTAATAGCATAATCAATAAAATATATTTAAAAAAAGAAAAAAAAAGGAATGACTTCCTTAAAAACTCCAGTGACCGTATGTTAACTTCAGAATTAAGACCAAATTTAGTGAGCTGATATTCCATTCAATGTCTCCATAATCTACACCCAGTCACTTTTTAAAAACCTGTTTAAATGAAATACGTTAGCCACTGATACGGGCCTATTCATACCTTTCCCAAATAGTCAGATATATTCATGGCTAAATTTGCTACATTCATTTCTGACTTCACTATTTTGCTCACATCAATTTCTCTAATTGAATTCCTTCTGTTCTCTTTCTTGCCAGTCTAATAGGTTTCAATATCTACTTAAATTTTATCTTCTTAGACTCTTCCTGCCATTCTCTGTTGCACAGTCCTTCAGAGTCCATTCATCTGGATATCAACACTGCGACATCTACTAACGTTCTATTAAGTGCCAATTCAGGGGAAAAGTCCCTATATTCTATACTTACTCAATATCATTGGAAATAATAGCAGCAATATCAAAGGGGATTGTTGTGAGGATTAAATTAACTAATACATGGAAAATATAAACATGCTACAAAGCTGCTGCTATTATTAATGTTATTTTTAGGCTATGTGCCAACATACTATTGCCTTATATTTTTTCTTAGCTATAATAATCTTTTATATATGTGAGTGACATATTTCTCCAGCTAGATTCCAGATTATTTAAGGCTAAATAAAATATATGAAATAATTAATTGATGTTCTAAACTGTTTTGCACATGGCATAAGATTCTAAAAAGTCTGTTCAGTCAACAAGTTTAAATATGAATGAAGGTCAAAGAAATGGACATTCTTGTATTCCAGTTTGCCCACATGGATTAAGCCTATTTCTTAAAAGATTTTATTTATTTATTTTTAGAAAGAGGGGAAGGGAGAGAGATAGGGAGAGAAATATTGAAGTGCGTTTGCCTTCCACATGCCCCCTACTGAGGACCTGGCCTGCAACCCAGGCATGTGCCCTGCCTGGGAATCAAACAGACAACCCTTTGGTTTGCAGGCCAGCACTCAGTCCACTGAGGCACATCAGCCAGGGTAAACCTATTTTCTTTAATCACTATTCTTCAGATATGTTTTTAATAATGAATTTATTTTATAAATTTTGATTATTATACAATGTTTTACAGATGATTTCCTTTATGTCACCTATATGAATGTAAATGAAGGGTGTTTCTTATGTACTATCAACTAGAAAAATTTAACATCATTGTTAATTAAATGTTAAGCTTCTCAAATTTTAGTTAACTTATAATTAAAATATTTTACCCTGGAGCAAGAAAAAGTGTTATTACTACATATTATGTGGCTTAAGTAGGGAGTTATAATAATATATGCTCTGAAAATAGATGTAACCAAATTATGAAATTAATAAAAGATTATATTTTGTTAAATTTATACCAAGTTAGAAAGATTAACCTGCAAGATTATGTTGAAGATTTTCTACAGGTCATTTGTATTGGTGAGCAGGTATACCTTGAGCTGAATGTGCTGAAGGAACTGGGGAGGTTGGGAAAGAAGATGTGAGGAGAATAGAAGAAAATTTCACAAATTGCTTGTGAAATTCTCTTGGGATTGCTTGGTTATAAGCATTGCCTCCTATTTTATGAAACTATTTCTGATCATTCTTCTATATTTGTCAATTTTAAAATCAATAGTCAGAAATTTAAAATATATAGATATATGCAAATAAATACAAGAAGAAACAGTGAAAATATATGATAGTACTGGGGAATGTGTGTTCAAGGCATAAGCTGTATCGGGAGACAATATTTCTCCCCCTTATCTTTGTACTCTGTAAGCACCATCACCTTAGGCTAAAAGCATGAGGTAAGCCCTCTTTGGTACCACCCCAACCTTGGCATAACCCTCCATCCTTTCATCTCATCCTTTCGCAGACCAACCAGCTTTCTTGCTCTTCCTTCTTTTTCTCACAATTTGACATATTCATATAACATATCAATGCAAATGTATACTCTGAGAACATTTGAGTTTTCACATTTTTCAGCATAGAATCTTGGGAAATTAAAGGCATAAAATGGAAAGGGATAGTGAAGATGTCATATTGAAATATTCAACAATTGTAAGAACAAAAACTTTTATGAAAAATTTATGCCTATTTATGCATAAAACAAACTTAAATATTGACTTAGCAAACATTCTGGCAACTTTCGTGTCTATGAACTACTTAATGGCCTAAAATTGTTTTAACATGCATCCATAACCCCAAGAAGTTAAATATGTATTATTTTGTGTTCACCTGTCAAACATCCAACATTAAAATGTTAATAAGTATAACACTAAGAAAAATAGTTAATAGTCATTGTGTACTAGCTATCAGGCATTGCATTAGAAGGCTTGAGCATATTAGCTTACAGCAGCCCTATGAAGTAAGTACTATAATCATTCCCCTTTAAAGATGAAGACAGACTTGCAGAGGTCAAGTGACCTTTTCAAGGTCACACAGCTGGTAAGTAGTAACGAAAGTGAGACTTAAACCAAAGCAGCATGACTCCAGGCTTTTAATTGCTGTACAGTATCGTGGAGTATTAATGTCCTTTACTGGATGAGTATGACAACAGACAGAATAGAATTAATTAGGAAAGAAGTATTTAGAACAATATAGTTGCGTATTGCAGATGTCACATAAATGTTAAAATTTTCATGTGAGTTGAACTGTAGCAATAGCTATAAAAGAGAGTAGCACCTTGAACAATTTTTTAAGATTATGAGGCAGTTTATCATGCAGTATTGTAACATGCATAAAAGATATGAAACTTTTCAAATTAAAAAAACTGTACCCAACACTTAAAAAAATCTATCCATAGTTTTTAGAAGCCACTAAAATACTGTTAAATAATAAAATAATAAAATACTTTGATTCAAAACTAAATTACACTTATCGGCATTTTGTACAGAATTTCCTCTAACTGCTTGATGATCTGCTGTCATGTAAAGTGTAGAAAGTATATTCGTTTTGCTAAAAATAAAAGAAGAAAATCATAAAACTTCAAATCTTACAGCAGTAAGCAATAAACCTATATGGGAGTACAGAGAATATATTTTCTGCAAAAGGTTTCATCCTATCAAATTAAGAAATTCATAGGCAAAGTCATGGCCTATGTAATATCAGCCCCATGTAATGAAAATAGGGTGTCTTGTGCTTCTAATCTTTCATTTTCTTGTTGAACTTAGGCTGGAGAGGAAGCATTAATTCACAATACTATTATGTTCAGCTGAACTGATTATTTTCAGATAAACACTGAATAGGTATAAATACATCTTTTTGTAAAGGGGCAGAATAGTATTTACACTGGCCATATTAACTGGTACAGCCACTATTTAATCAAGAAGGAAGCATATAGTCTAAACCAAATGTTTAAATATTTTGCTTATCTCACAGGGGAAATTTATATGTATGAGGAATGAACAAGAAGCGTAGTAGATGAACTTCAGAGGTCCAAACTAAATAGTTTTGAATCTTAATTTTAGGCTTAGAATCACTGAAAGGAAGTACATGTTCTTAACTTTCCAGTTGATTGAAAAAAAAAGTGATTTTTAGACTGCATCACCTATTCACATTTTTGAACATTAGTTATGAACAAGTATGTTCTGAAAATTAAAAATGAAATGTTTTGTTTAAGAAAAAATTAAAAACAACCCCACAGCAATAATGAAATAATATTAAAGCCCCTTACCACTGGGAGTGGTTGGGGAAGCCTTACTCTATTTCAGAGTTAGGAGAAACAATGGCTACTATCAAAAGTGTGAGATTACAGACACAGAGAGGTACACACCCTGCACATAGCAGAACCGCTCGGACCTCCATTCCCTGCCTCTCTGCCTTCTGCGCACACTTCCCTACACAACACACTCAGCTGATTATACATAAGTCAATGCCTTCTGAATTGTGGCTTCCATCTTGGTTTCCCCTGCTGCAGAGACAAATTAAGAAGTTAAAAAGTACCTATATTTTTCTGTTTTAAACAATAGCACTTGAACCTGGAAAGCAGTTATCCTATTTCAAACTCTCTAGGAATAGTCTGAATTCTTAGGATAGTCTGTTCTAGTACTTAAATAACCTTTGCTGTCAAACAGTTTCTTATTTCTGAACTCTTCATAGTGAAATTTGAGCTTATTTTCTCTCATTATTGTCAGTCACCTGAAAAATAGCTGATCATTTTCTGTCTGAAGGTCCTTTCAGTTTAGTTTAGAATTGAATTCTTTTCACTTTTGCCTTTTCCAGAATGAGCAGTTCAATTGTTCTGGTTCTTTTTTTTTTTTTTTTTTAATATTTCACCTCTTTATCTCTAGTTGAAACTGTTTATCTTGTTTATGTTTTTATTTGTTTGCATAGTATCCAGAATTCTGAGTTTGAGTGCTATGCTTGTTTTCTCTATATACTGAGTTTCTTAACTTTATTCTGTAATATTTTATGTTTCCAGATTAGCTCGCTATCCAAACTAAGGTTTTTCTGAAATATCTTAATATTAATCTTTCTCCATAGTATATTGTTAAAGACGTTCAATTAAACGTTTTCCATAGTGGCTGTACCAGTGTACATTCCTACAAGCAGTGAATGAGGTTTTCTTTTTCTCCGTAACCTCACCTACACTTCTTATTATTTATCTTGTTGGTAATAGCCATTCTGACAGTTGTAAGGTGGTATCTCATTGTCATTTTTATTTGCATTTCCTTAATATCTAGTGAAGTTGAAAATCTTTTTGTGTATTTGTTAGCCATATATGTGTCTTCCTGAGAGAAGTTCAGAAATGTCTGTTCAGGTTCCTCTGCTCATTTTTTTAAAATTGTTGTTCAAGTACAGTTTTCTGCCCTTTACCCCCATTCCAGCCCACCGCCCCCCCCAGCCCTCCCCTCCTCCCTCCCATCTCATTCCCCCTTGTTATTGTCCCTGTGTCCTTTATACTTGTTCCTGCAAACCCTTCCCCACTTCCCCTGAAATTCCCTCCCCTCTCCCCTCTGGTCACTGTCAGCCTGTTCTCAATTTCAGTGTCTTTGGTTATGTTTTGCTTGCTTGTTTGTTTTGTCGATTAGATTCCTGTTAAAAGTGACTGTTTGCTTGGTGTTGAGCTGTATGAGTTCTTTATATATTTTGTACATTAACCCCTTGTCAGAGCTTTTGCTTGTAAATATCTTCTCCCATTTGGTTGGTTGCCTTTTTGTTTTGTTCATGGTTTCTTTTGTTTGTGCAGAGCTTTTTAGTTTGATATAGTCCCATTTATTTTTGCCTTTCCTTCCCTTGCCTTTGGGGTCAAATTTACAAAATGTTCTCTATAACCAACATTTATGTTTAGTACATATACTTTCTTCTACAAAGTTCATTGTTTTAGCTCTTATGTTTAGGTCTTCGATTCATTTTGAATTGATTTTTGTTCATAATGACAAATTATAATCTACTTTAATTTTTCCATGTGGTTTTCCAGTTTTCACAGCACCATCTATTGAGAAAGATTTCTTTCCTCCATTGTATACTTTTAGCTCTTTGTCAAAAATTATATGTCCATATACATGTGGTTTTATTTCTGGGCTGTCCATTCTACTCCATTGGTTCATGTGTCTGTTTTTCTGCCAATATTATACTGTTTTGATCATCTTAGCTTATAGTATAATTTTTCATTGGATTTATTGGGGTGACATTGATTAATTAAATTATATAGGTTTCAGCGTAATTTAAAGTCAGGTAGTGTGATACCTCTGGCTTCATTCTTTTTTCTCAGGATTGCTTTGGCTATTCAGGTCTTTTGTGGTGCCATACAAATCAAATGATTTTTTCGTTCTATTTCTTCACCAAATGACATTAGGATTTTGATGGGGATTGTATTAAATCTGTATACTGCTTTGGGTAATATGGCCATTTCAATTAACTATGTTGATTCTTCCAATCCATAAACAGAATATCTTTTTGTTTCACTGTCTTTTTCAATCTTTTTCTAATTTATTTTATTGTATTTTTACATTACCATTCTTCCCCCTCATTCTCCACCCCCACAATCACCACACTGTTGTCCATGTCCATGAGTCCTTTTTCCTTTTTGCTCATTCCCTCCACCCTCTAACACCCTTCTCCAACACTGTCAGCCTACTATCTATCTATGAGTCTACCTCTATTTCACTTGTTAGTTGAGTTGCTTCTGTTTGTTGAGTTGGTTCATTAGATTCCACATGTAATGGAAATCATATGGTATTTGTCTTTCTCTGACCGGCTTATTTCATTTAGCATGATGTTCTCTGGGCCCAGCCATGCTGTTGCAAAAGGTAAATTTTTTCTTCTTTTTAATGGTGGAGCAGTATTCCCTTGTGTAAATATCCTATAATTGTTTGATCCATTCATCTATTGATGGATACTTGAGCTGCTTCCATATCTTGCTAATTGTAAATAATGTTGCAATGCACATTATTTTCTTTCAAATTAGTGATTTAAGTTTCTTCAGATAAATTCCCAGAGGTAGAATCACTCCATCATAAGGCAGTTCCATTTTTTAAAATTTTTATTTTAATTGTTGATCTTGTACAGTTTTCTGTCTTTTACACCTACCCCAGCCCACCACCCCAGCCCTCCCCACCTCCCTCCCATTTCCACCCCCCTTAGTTTTCATCCATGTGTCCTTTATACTTGTTCCTGTAAACCCTTCCCCCTTTCCCCTGAAATTCCCTCCCCTCTACCCTCTGGTGACTGTCAGCCTGTTCTCAATTTCAGTGTCTTTTGTTATATTATGCTTGTTGGTTTGTTTTGTTGATTAGGTTCCCTTAAAGGTGATATCATATGGTATTTGTCTTTCACCACCTGGCTTATTTCACTTAGCATTTGAGGTATCTTCACACCACACTGCTTTCCACAGTGGCTGCACCAGTCTGCATTCCTACCAACAGTGTACTAGGGTTCCCTTTTCTCCACATGCTCGCCAGCACTTGGTGTTTGTTGATTTAAAATGATAGCTATTCTGACTGGTATGAGGTGATATCTCATTGTGGTTTTAATTTGCATTTCTCTGATGATTAGTGAGGTTGAGCAACTTTTATATATCTATTGGCCATCTTATGTCCTCTTTGGAGAAGTGTCTATTTAGGTCCTTTGCCCACTTTTTAATTGAATTGTTTGGGGGGTGCAGTTCGGTATTGGGTTTTATAACTTCTTTATAAATTTTGAATATTAACCCTTTCAGATGTATCAGAAAATATGTTCTCCCAGTCAGTGGGTTGTCTTTTTGTCTTGTTGATGATTTCCTTTGCTGTGCAAAAACTTTTTAGTTTGGTGTAGTCCTATTTGTTCATTTTCTTTTGTTTTCCTTGCCTGAGGTGATATAGCAAATAAAATATTGTTATGAACAATGTCCAAGATCTTACTCCTGCTTTCTTCTAGGATTTTTATGGTTTTGGGTCTTTTAATAATGCTTTGTAGTTTTCATTATGTAAGTCCTTCACATTTTTGTTGTTTATTACTAGGTATTTTGTTCTTTTGGTTTCAATTGCAAAAGGAATTTTTTCCCATTTCTTTTTCTGAATGAAATTTCATTGTTAGTAAACAAGAAAACAATGGATTTTTAGTACATTAATTTTGAATATAGAAAACCCTATTGAAAATATTTCTGGAAGTCCTAGCCAAAGCAGTCAGGCAAAAGAAAGGAATAAAAGACATTCATATTGGGAATAAAGAAGTAAAAATGTCACTTTTTGCAGATGACATAATTCTTTACATAAAAAAGATTTCATTATTATTGAGTTTTAAGAGTTCTATGTATATCTTGGATAATAGTTCTTAATCACTTCCGGCCAAGATGGAGGCGTAGGCGGACACACTGTGCCTCCTCTCACAACCAAAATTAAGGACAACAAATATTTAGAAACAAGAAAACAACCAGAACTTATAGAAAATTGAACTGTATGGAAGTCCAACAACCATTCATCCAGACCGGTAAGAGGGGTGGAGTCGCGGCAGGAGAAAGTGGAGGTGCGGACCCGGAACGCAAACAGCAGCAGCAGGCAGTTCCCAGGTGCACAGGCGGCAGCTGGTGGTCCCCGGGCCCACAGGCAGCACCTGGCAGATCCCAGGCACAGGGGGCAACTGTGCAGACCCAGCGAGGCCGCACAAGGTAGCTGGCTGACCAGGTGGTCCCACATTTGCATGCACAGACGGTCCAGGCAGAGGGAAGTGGCGGAAGGGACTGAATCCAGGAGAGAACGGAGCAGGCGCCATTGTTCCCTCTCAGACCCCACCCCCACACACAGCATCACAACCCAGCGACTGGGCTGCCCCGCACTGGGGAGTGCCAGAGGCTCCACTCCTCACTACGTAACAGCACGCGCGCGTGCACAGATAATCCAGGTGAAGGGGAAGCAGCGGAAAGGGCCGGAGTCCAGGAGAGAGCGGAGCAGGCACCATTGCTCCTTCTCAGACCCCGCCCCCACCTATAGCCTATAGCGTCACAACCCAGTGACTGGGCTGCCCCACCCTGAGGAACACCTAAGGCTCCACCCCTAACTACGTAATAGCCGAGATCAGACTAAAACCAAAGCAACAACAACAAAAAAACCCCACCAAAAATGGCTCAAACCGGAAAACAAATAAAAGCCCCAGAGCCAATTCCTCTAAGGAGTGAAGAGATAGCCAACCTGTCAGATGCACAGTTCAAAGCACTGGTCATCAAAATGCTCACAGGATTGGTTGATTTTGCTCACAAACTAGATGAAAAAATGCAGGCTACAATCCGTGAAATGAAGGAAGATGCATGGGGAACTGATAGAGATGGAAGGAAAACTGGGACTCAAATCAATGGAGTGGACCAGAAGGAAGAAACTAACAACCAAACAGAAAACGAGGAAGAAACAAGAATTCAAAAAAATGAGGAGAGGCTTAGGAACCTCCGGGACATCATTAAACGTCCCAACATCCGAATTATAGGGGTCCCAGAAGGGGAAGAAGAAGAGCAACAAGTGGAAAACTTCTTTCAACAAATAATAAAGGAGAACTTCCCCAATCTGGCAAAGGAAATAGACTACCAGGACATCCAGGAAGCTCAGAGAGTCCCAAAGAAGTTGGACCCAAGGAGGAACACACCAAGGCACATTGTAATTACATTAGCCAAGATTAAAACGAAGCAGAGAATTCTAGAAGCAGCAAGGGATAAGGGGACAGTCACCTACAAGGGAGTTCCCATCAGACTGTCAGCTGATTTCTCAAAAGAGACCTTCCAGGCAAGAAGGGGCTGGAAAGAAATATTTGAAATCTTGAAAAGCAGGGACCTACATCCAAAATTGCTCTATCCAGCAAAGCTGTCATTTAGAATGGAAGGGAAGATAAAGTGCTTCTCAGATAAGGTCAAGTTCAAGGAGTTCATCATCACCAAGCCCTTATTATATGAAATGTTAAAGGGACTTATCTAAGAAAAAGAAGATAAAACTACGACAGTGAAAAGACAGCAAACTCACAACTATCAAGAACCACACCTAAAACAAAAGCAAACTTAGCGAACAGCTAGAACAGGAACAGAACCACAGAAATGGAGATCATATGGAGGGTTAGCAACAGGGGCATGGGACGAGGAGAGAGGGGGAAAAGGGACAGAGAATGAGTAGCATAGATAATGGGAAAAAAATAGACAGGGGGAGGGCAAGAATAGTATGGGAAATGTAGAAGCTAGAAAACTTATGACGCATGGACATGAACTAAAGGGGGGAATGTGGGTGGGAGAGGGTGTGTAGGGTGAAGGGGAATGATGGGGGAGAAATGGGACAACTGTAATAGCATAATCAATAAAATATATTTAAAAGGCCAAAAAAAATAGTTCTTAATCAGATGTGTATTTTGCAAATATATTCTCCCAGTCTGTGGCTTGTCTTCTCATTTTCTTGGAGTGAACTTTTGCAAAGAAGAAATGTTTAATTTTAATGAAGTCTAGTTTATCAGTTGTTCCTTTCATGAATTGTGTGTTAGTGTTGAATCTAAAAGTCATTACCATACCCAAGGTCATATAGGTTTTCTCCTATATCTTGTAGGAGTTTTACAACTTTACATTTTACATTTTACATTGTGATCCATTTTGAATTAATTTTTGTATAGAGGGTAAGGTCTCTTGCAAATGGAAGTCCAGTTTTTCCACCATATTTTTTGAAAAAGACTATCTTTGTCCTATTGTACTGTCTTCGCTTTCTCAAAGGTCAATGGATTATATTCATTGGAATCTCCTTCTGGGCACTCTATTCTGTTTCATTAAACCTACTTGTTTATTCTTAACCCAGTGCCACACTAGCTTGCTTAATCACTGTAGCTTTATGGTAAGTCTTGAATCTGGGTTGTGTCAGATGTTTGGCTTTGTTCTTTGTCTTTAATATTGACTTGGCTATTCCAATCTTTTTTTCTCTCCAGATGGACTTTAAAATCAGTTTACTGAAATCCATAAATTAACCTCTTGGAATTTTGACTGGAATTGTATTAATTTACAGATCGAGTTTGGAATAGCTGACATCTTGGCAATATTGTGCCTTCCTATACAATAATATGAAATATATCTCCATTTGTTTAGTTTTTTGTGATATCTTTTATTAAATTTTGTTGTCTTACTGTTATAGATCTTGAAACTATTTCATAATATTTGTACCTAAGTATTTTATTTTTTTGAATGCTAATGTAAATGATAAGGTGTTTGATTTCAAATTCCACTTTTAATTGTTGATATGGAAAAGTGATTGACTTTCGTGCATTAGCCTTGTATCTTGCAACTTTGCTGAAATTGCTTATTAGTACCAGGAGATTTTTTGTTTGTTTTTGTCTATTCTTTTGGCTTTTCTATATAAATGTTATCTATGAACAAAGACAGTTTTGTTTCTTCTTTCCAAATCTATGTATCTTTTTGTGTCTTATTTCAACTTTCAGTTACAATGTTGAAAAGCAGTGGTGTGAATGGATATCTCTGCCTTATTTCTAATCTTACCTGGAAAGCTTTGAGTTTGTTTCTTTGTTTTTTTCCCACTATTAAGTATGATGGTTGTTCTAGCTATTTTGTAGGCTAAAAACAAAAATGATGCCCTGGTGTAGGGTGGCTGGTAGGTTGGAGCATTATCTCCATACATTGAAAGGCTGTGGTTGGATTCCCAGTCAGGGCCCGTACCTAGGTTGTGGATTTGATTCCCATATGGCAAGTGACCAATTGATGTTTCTCTTTCACACTGATGTTGCGCTCGCTCGCACGCTCGCTCTCGCTCTCTCTCTCTCTCTCTCTCTTCCTCTCTCTATAAAAGCAATAAAAGAAGTGTCTTTTGTTAAGGATAAAAAATCAAGTTCAGGATGTTTTCTCTGTTCTCAGTATACTAAGACTTTCTATCATAAATGGGTGTTGAAGTTTTTCACATAATTTTTCTGCATGTATTCATATATTCATGAGATTTTTCTTCTTTAGCCAATTGATATGGATTACATTAAATCTACTGAACCAGCCTTGTATACCTGAGATAATCCGACTTGGTTGTTGTATGATTCTTTTAGTGTATTGTTAGATTCAGCTTGCATATAACTTGTCACTTGTTAAAGATTTTAGCATCTATGTTCATGAGAAATATCAATGTGTAGTTTTCTTTTCCTTTAGTGACTTTCTTTGGTTTTGATTATTAAGGTAATGCTGACCTCATCAAAATGATTTAGTAAGCATTCACTCTGCTTCTCTCCTCTGAAACATACTGAATAAAATTGGTATAATTTCTTCTTTAAATGCTTAGAATTGATCAGTGAACTTATCTAGGGCTGACTCTGTTTTCAAAGGTTATTAAATTATTGATTTAATTTATATAACACATATAGGCCTATTTGGGCTTACTCTTCTTTGTGTGAGTTTTGTAAGATGGTCTTTGAAGAAACTGGTCCATTTCACCCAGGCTGAATTATTCAACAAACATTTGCAAACATAAGAGTACATCAAAAGTTGTTATTTATAATAAATCAATAATTAAAATACTGAAATATTAAGCTTGATATTGTATTAGTTTCAATGTCACAAAATAAAAGAATTGCAAATCAAATTATAGTATTAGAAATTTAGACATTGCGATCAAGTGACTTAAATTGATTTATGTATTTTATCAGAAGGAAAGGATGAGAGGACTGTAGTTAAAAATAAGGATTTAAAGGCAAGATGCCTACCTAGTAAAAGAATTCTATTGTTACCTTTTTGTGTGCTGGGACCTTTAACCATTTATCTTAATTTTACTAGGACTCCACTATTCTATCAGTAAAATGGATTTATAAATAATATAAATCTTGAGAAATCCTGAGTGTATTGTCTGATATTTTTATATCAGACAGTGTATTTTTGTTCCTTTATTTTGATACTATATTATTAATTTTATATCATTGTTATGTACAGTAAAAATTAAAAATATCTATTTTATATATAATTCCATTTTAGAACTAGAGTCAAATTATTTTATTTTATAGGTAATTTTTATTGTACTCACTTATTTAAAGAATAGCTAAATGGTATTCACTCTAGCATGTCTGAATGTTGTAAAGTGATATAAACACACATGTTACATTTTTCTAAAAGCTCCTAGAAATGATTGAGGCTCATGGAAAACTAGAAATGCATTATCTGAGAGAAATTTAATATTAATTTTACATACATCAAATTACACCTATTCATAGGTGGGTATGATAATTCATAATTTTGTTGTAAATGGGAACCAATTTGAATTTTTTCTCAATTGTTATTTTATAGATTTGCTACTGGAAGTCAATATAATAGTGTTTATTTATTTGAAGTGTATTTTATAGCTAGCTTTTCTATTAGTATCTATCTATGCCACTAAATTGGTGCCTCTAAATCTGAAATACTCTTTTTGGGGGGGGATTTTTACAATTTTTTATGATGCATTTAAACTTAATATATATACATATAAAATCATCCTGAAGTATCACATCTTTTCAAAATTAAGTAGGTATTTATCTTTTTAATAAGTCACACATATTATTGAATAGAATACAAATTATGAATGGCAGCTCCTCATTGTTCCCCATTCCTCTTAACTGGAAAGTTTCAGTCTTTTCTATCATTAAGTTTATTTAGATAGAAGAGTTTGAAAACTACTACATTTAGCAATTCATTTAATCAGCAATTTACATTATTGAAGTTTTCCCAACTATTAAAAAGGTGAAGTAAAGACACTTACTTAAGATCTATTACCATCCATAAGTGTGAAGGTACAAAAAGTGAACTGTAAAAGTACACCACATATGATCAAGCTCATAAATCTCATTCATTTATCATTTAAATAAGTAGTACATTAAAACCAATAATTAACTGACCAATCACAATATCCAAAATACTTACACCTTTATTTAGTACATCTCCTCTTCTGATAAATATATTTAAAGATGTGGCATTTATGAAGTGGAGGTGAATAACCATGCAAATTTCCTAGTTGGCCTCAAAATCATTATTTCCTTTTTTAAACTGTGGTGGACTCACACTGCCAAATTTAGCTTCTGCAAATCATATTTTTCTATGCAGGCTATTTATTTCTGTTTATTATTAGAGTTTCAAAATACTGATATCACTGATCAGCCATGGTCAAGTTACTACACAACCTGTCTTCTCTCTATGAATTGAATGAATTGAACAAAATAATCTATGAATAGTTTTAGCCCAATGCCTGGCACATAATGACCTATCAATAAAACTCTCTGACTAGTTGTATTAATCAGTCTCATATACTGTCTAGAAAAGAATACAGTGAGAATATGCAATTCAGCTGTGAAACACTGGCATTAATGACATTAGATACAGAAACAATGCTAACCAAGAGAAGACATAATTGGGACAAGGACAAACTTTATAAACTAGAACAAAACCTTATTGCAGAGAATGATTTCTACTTTTAATTTCTTTATATTGTCAATGTGCCTCAACTTGATCACTTTTTATATTTATGGTTTTATTTTTCATATTGTATCATACTGCAGCACAGTAAAATAGCATTCCATACTCATAAAGCTTGTTTCATCAGAAAGGTCAATGTGCTTTTCAAACTCATTAATCCTTACAGCATCCCTAAGGGTATGTAATGCATTATACAGATGAAGAAATTTAAAACTGAGATGTGTAAACAATTTTACTCTGTCACATTAAAATGAACAAACCTTTGATTAACCCATTATAGGTATAAAAATTCAAGTCACATGAATATGATTTGGAGAGAAACAAAATTTAAAATATTACCTTCAACCAAAACAATGCTGGTGAAAGAAAAAGGTAATAGGTTAAATAAATATGTTTTGGCATATAGTAAGCATGTAATTCATCAAGGAAAACATGGTATTTACAGTCATTTTAATTGAGTATATTAAGGAGAAATTAAAAGCATTGGCTGCTGATCCTGGTTTTGATCTAATTTATTATAGCTCATTGAGAGTTAAACATTTAGCTTTTAATTATTTTTACTTAAAATTGAATATTATCCAAATTAGCTGTCAAACTTTCTATTAAGGAATTTGATCTGTTCAAAACTGATTGATTACTTTTTTTTTAGAAGGCAGCATTTATTATTAAACATACAGAGCATAGTTAAAAATTCTGGTCCAATAACTCATAGGCAATTAGAGTTATACTAGAATAAATTTTCATTAAAAGCAAAATAAGTGGGTGTTCAAAAATACCTAGAGAGATTATACATTAATAATTACTTAATAAAATATGCTATATCAAAAACAGCTTTGCTGACTTCATGATCCTAGGGGATTTATGGAATGCACCAGATTTCCTACTTTTAATTTGAGAATACTTTCTAAATATTGCACCAACTTTCATTTACTTTTAGAAGGAAAAAATATACAGGCAGTTGGCATAAATAATTCTGATAATTGGTATAAATGTATTCCATGAAAAGGTACTTTAAGGAGCACTCATTTTTTTTTTTTTTTTATGTATGAAATGTAGAAAGTCATTACAATGTTCTTTTCTCATGAATGTGGCAGAACAGCAAATTCACACCGTTTTATTAGAGAGCTATTCCTCAGTCTTATCACTGGTTGGGTGAGTCTTATAAAAATTTTCAACATTTTAAAAAATAGCATTTTCTCTTCTTACTGGCTTCATTAAATGGCATGCAAATATATCCTTTCTATGGTATTTTGCCTAAAATGTTTAGATTGATATGGGGGAGTCACACTCAGGAAAACCTTGCCAGTGAATATAACTCAGAATGTATAGAGTGTGCGGCATGGTTCAAGGTTCCATAGCAGCCCCCAGGTGCTGCAGCTCTCAGTTTCCTGTGTACAAACCATTAGCTGCTTCTGTCGAATTACAGAGAGCTGGTATTTTGAGTAATAGCTCCCTGGAATTAACACTTTGTGCCTATTTAAAGTTATAAGACATTCCACCAGAGTTCTTATCCTAAAATGTGTTTTAGCAGCATTGAATTAATTGTCTTGTATTTTTAAATATAGTCTTTAAGTTCATTAAAATTTCACTGGATATTTTCTGTGTAGCCAGTACCATGCTAAACTTGGGTAGCTAAGGTAGACTAGATACCACCCTTGATTTAAATACTTCATTCATTGCCTTATCTGAGAGAGAACTAGCTATGTAAAGAAATAACCACAGAAATTTTTAATGTAATAAATACTATGATAGCAATCAATACAAACTGATATTGGAGTACAGATGAAGAATAGGATTAATTTTGCTTGGGTACAGTAGAGAAACCACTGATGAGGAAATATATTAACTATGTCATAAAGGATTGATGAGATCTTAACATAGTAAATGAATTTAAGGGCAGTTTTTTGAAGAAAACAGGGTTTTTAGAAGCCCAGAGTGAAAGTAAATAACACATTCAGGGAGTTGTGAGTAATAGAGTTAAAGGGTTTTGTAAAGATACAATGAGGTTGGAGCCAGCCCATCACTGACTGTTTTGTATGGATTATTTTTAAGAGAGGTAGTCTTCAAACTGTTTTGATTTCATAATCTTATCATTGAAGTTTTTATAAATATAAGTAGTTATAAAAGTTTATATTAAATTCTGTATTCATATACTAGTCCTGAAGAAATGAATAAATATGGAAATCCACAGGAGTAAGTAAAAATGAAATTAATAGTATTTTAAATTTTAATTTAAAGTATAATGATACAAATTATTTTTCTTGGTATAATATTATTTTAAAATAGTAGTTATAATAGATTATAATTTTGGTGAGAAATGTCAAATATACTTTATTATTTTTGAAAAGTTTACATATTTAGCCCTTCATTTTATTTATTTAAGTTTATTTTTAAAAAGATTTTATTTATTTATTTTTAGAGGGTAAGGGAAGGAGAATAGAGGGAAACATCAATGTATGGTTGCCTTTCATGTGCCCCCTACTGGGCACCTGGCCTGTAACCCAGGCATGTGCCCTGACTGGGAATTGAACCAAAGACCCCTTGCTTTGCAAGCCAGCACTCAGTCCACTGAGCCACACCAGCCAGGGGTAGCCCTTAGTTTTAAAAGTTGTCTTACTCAGTTGTAACATTAGTTCCCCAAATGACAAAGCTCTAAAATAAACACTTGCATTGCAGGCTTTCATATTATTTTCAGAAATTATTTTGCTAATTTCATTTTATTAATATATTTATGAAAGTATAGTTGGAATGCAGTATTATACTAGTTTCAGGTGACCAACACGATTCAACATTTATATACATTACAATGACATCACCAGGATATGTCTAGGAACCATATGTTACAATGCAATGTTATTATGATATTGACTCTATCCCTATGCTATACACTACATCCCCATATATTATTTATTTTATAATTGGAGTTTTGTACCTCTTATTCCCTTCACCTTTCACCCAAAACTCCACTTTTCTCTCTTCTAGCAACCATCAGTGTTTTCTTTGTATCTATGCATTCATTTCTATTTTGTTAGTTCTGTTGTGTGGGTGTGTTTAGATTCCATATATAAATGAAAACATGGTGTCTATCTTTCTCTGACTTATTTCACTTACATAATACACTCTATGTCTATCTGTGCTGTCAAAAATAACAAGATTTTATAATTTTAATTATATATTTATTATATATAATTAAATATAATTTTAATTATAATATTTTATTATATATATAATTCTCTCTGGAAAAAGCCCAACTATTGTTAATATAACAAGAATGGTTTGTGTGACATTGATGTAACCTGGCAGCCCAGGAGAATGGACTGGAAGGTGCATGTGTGAACAATGACAATTTCACTGTACTAGTCAGTGGGGGCAGTAGACACCATTGAGTGAGCATGTGTACCATGTGACTATCACAGTCACAACAACTGAGCTAGTAGAGCAACAAATCTGCATTGAATTTTGCATTAAGCTTGAACATTCCTCCACAGAAATCATTTGGATAATTCAGAAGGCCCCAGCTATTGGCAACTGGTAATTGGCAGCTTTATCATGACAATGCGCCCATTCACGCATCAAGTCTTTGCATAGTTTTTTTGGCAAAACAGCAAATCACTAAGGTGACTCAGCCCCTCTACAGTCCAGATTTATTACCCTGTGACTTCTGGCTTTTCCCCAAACTAAAATCACCTTTGAAAGGAAAGAGATAGAAGACCATCAGTGAGAGTCAGGGAAATATGATGGGGCAACTGATGGTGACTGGGAGAACTCTGTGAGGTCTCAAGGAGACTACTTTGAAGAGGATTGTGGCATCATTGTCCTATGTACAGTGTTTCTTGTATCTTGTTTCTTCTTCGATAAATGTCGCTTTTTCATAGTGCATGGCTGGGTACTTTCTGGACAAGCCCATTAATATGGCAGTTGTATATGTGTGTGTTCATATGTATGTATATTGTCTATCTGTATATTTCAAGATGTTTTTTTCTTTGGATAAATCCCCAGAAGTGGAAGTGCTGTGACATATGGTGATTCTATTTTTAACTTTTGTGGCACCTCATTACTCTTTCCCATCATGGCAGCACCAGTTTATAATCCCACCAACAGTGCACAGAGGTTTTCCTTTTCTCCTTATCTTTGCTAGTACTTATTATTTGTTGACTTTTTGATAATAACCATTCTGAGAGGTGTAAGATCATATGATTTACATTTCCCTGATAATTAGTGGTTTTGAGCTTCTTTTCATACATGTTGGTCATAGGTATGTTTTCTTTTAGACAATGTCTATTCACATCCTATGCCCATTTTTTTTTAAAGATTTATTTATTTATTTATTTATCTTTAGAGGGGAAGGGTAGGAGAGAGGGAGAGGGAGAGAAACATCAATGTACGGTTGCCTCTCATGCGTCCCCTGCTGGGAACTGGCCTGCAACCCAGGCATGTGCCCTGACTGGGAATCGAACCGTGATCCTCTGGTTCGCAGGCCCGCGCTCAATCCACTGAGCTACACCAGCCAGGGCCCTATGCCCATTTTTTAATTGATCTATTGGGGTTTTTTGATGTTGAGTCATATGAGCTTCTTATCCAGATATAAATTCTAAACTCTTTATGAGATATATCAATTGCAAATATTTTCTCCACTGAGTAAGTTCTCTCTTCATTGAATTGTGGTTTTAGTTGATCTAGTCACATTTGTTTACTTTTTTCTTTTGTTGTCCTTGCTCAAGGAGACATCCTAAAAAATATTGCTAAGACCAATGTCAGTAGTTTACTGCCTATACTTTTTCTAGTTTTATGGTTTCAAATTCTACATTTAAGTCCTTAATTCACTTTGGGTTGACTGGTGTGGGTCCAATTTAATGTATCTGTCCAGTTTTCCCAGCCCCACTTACTGAGGAGACTGTTATTTCCCACACACACACACACAAGGTCTGTTCAGAAAGTATCCAGGTATATACAAGAAACATTGTACATAGGAGAATCATGCCTCAGTCCCCTTCAAAGTAGGCATCTTGAGATCTCAAGCAGTTCTCCCACTTGCTATCCACTGCCACATTGTATTTTCCTGACTCTCATCAATGGTCTGAAATCTCTTCCCTTTCAAAGCTGATTTTAGTTTGGAGAAAAGCCAGAAGGTGCAGGGTGCCAAATCTGGGCTATAAAGAGGCTGAGTCACCTGGGTAATTTGATGTTTTACAAAAAAAAAAAAAAACTCTGTGCAATACCTGATGCATGAATGGACATGTTGTCATGATGAAGCTGCCTATCACCGGTTGCCAGTAGCTGTGGCCTTCTGAATCATCGAAATAACTTCTGTGGAGGAATGCTCCAACTTAATGCAAAATTTGATGCAGATTTGTTGCTCTACTAGCTCAGTCATTGTGAATGCAACAGCTACACAGTATACATGCTCACTAAACAGTGTCTACCACCCACACTGACTAGTACAGTGAAGTCATCATTGTTCACATGTACTCATCCCAATCCGTTCTCCTTGGCTGCCAGGTTACATTGATATTGTGCAAATCATTCTTATTATATTAATAATTGGACTTTCCCCAGATATTTATTGTATTCTTTCCTTTTTTTGTTGTAAATTAATGATTATATTATCATATTAATTGTACATGTTTATTTCTGAGGTCTTTTACAATACCAGTTGCTTTTCCTGAGACTCTCTATTCTTATGTCTTTATATTGCTGCCTCTACTCATAATTTAGGTTTTAAGTAAAAATTTCACTTCCTTGAGATGGTCTTTCTATATAATAGAAAGGGTTATATAATATATAATATTTAAATTATATATACATATATACATACATACATACATACATACATATATAAAAAATTCTCAGTCTCCACTACAGAAAATGTGAGCTTTGTGAGAGGCAAAAGTTTGGTCTTGTTGACAGTTGCATAACCAATTGGTAGAATAGTGCCTGAAATTTAGTAGAAACTCAATAAATAATTTTTGTCCAAAAAAGAATGAATGGTAAATGAGTTTTAAATTCCAGTCACTGGATAAAAGTTAGTACTTCTGTTTAGATATTTTTATTTCAATTTCTTTACATCTGCTCACATCTACTTCTAAAATTCTCAAAAGGAGCACTCTGGTAAATGTAAAATTCTTACACAGCTTTCTTCCATGGAATGTATCATGAGTGTAATTTAACTATATATTGAGTAAAAGCATTTTTAGGGCTGTATTTATTTATATCTTCTTATAAAATTCTATATCTCATGTTATCTGTCCTTATTAGTGCAGTTTCACTATTTGCTCAGGATTTGGCTGAACTGTATCCCATGTATATAAGGGAATTGGTAATTTTAGTGAGAACAGCACTATGCTGAAGATGTTTGAAAGCATCTACAAAATGGGTTTAATGTTACTCCGACCACAAAGTTATTTTCTTCTCTCTTCTACCGAAGTTCAAAATTTTGATTCAGCTCTTGCTTTTAGAAATTTTTGACCCAGCAATTCCACTGCTTGGATTATATCCTAAGAATCCTGAAACACCAATCCAAAAGAATCTATGCACCCCTATGTTCATAGCAGCACAATTTACAATAGCCAAGTGCTGGAAGCAACCTAGGTGCCCATCAGTTAATGAATGGATCAAAAAACTGTGGTACATTTACACAATGGAATTCTATGCAGCAGAAAGAAAGAAGGAGCTCCTACCCTTTGCGACAGCATGGAAGGAATTGGAGAGTATCATGCTAAGCGAAATAAGCCAGGCAGTGAAAGACAAATACCATATGATCTCACCTTTAACAGGAAGCTAATCAACAAAACAAACAAACAAGCATAATATAAACAAAGACACTGAATTTGAGAACAGTCTGACAGTGTCCAGAGTGGGAGGGGAGGGAATTTCAGGGGAAAAGGGGAATGGTTTAGAGCAACAAGTATAAAGGACTCTTTATACTATGGACAAAAACTATGGGGGGGTGGAAATGGGAGGAAGGTGGGGAGGGCTGGGGTGGTGGGCTGGGGCGGGGTAAAAGACAGAAAACTGTACAATATCAACAATTAAAAAATACTGATTAAAAAAAGAAATTAAAAAAAAGAAAATTTTAAGACATTAAAAATTAAGATACTATTATTTTTTCTGAAATGTTTTCTCTGAAGTATAGCATTTTTCACAATTGGGAACTCTTTTCCACCTTTAAAAATGCATTATTGTAATGCTGACTTTAAAATTCTTAAAGCAGAATGTAGTAGCTTTTTTCCCCCTGTAGTCTGAATTAAGTATCCTAATTTAGACCATTCTACTTCAACTTATTCCTTGTGTCCTATATTGCATGAGGGTTTATCTTCTTTCTGTGCCCTGCATCTTGTGAAGAGAGCAGCTGTTCTGTAAAAGAGCACCGAATTTAAACTCTTAAGTCCCTGGAGGCAGGGCAGGCCCTACTGAAGGCCCTTGTTTCTGGAATTCTGTGTCTAAGCTGTGATAGAAAAGACCTAGTTAATGTTAAGGATACATCCATCTTACATCAAATTTATCCTACTTGGAAAGGTTATTTACTCCTCAGAAGCACAAATACAGTAACTGGGACTGTAAGTTAATGGCACTGCTTTTCATATAGATAGAGTCATAGAGAAAGGTTTCATTTAGAGGTCTTAGGGAGACCAGGCAGGGTTCAGAGCTATCCTGACACACTAAGGGTAGAGGCACAACTTACAAAGCTTCCATGCCTCTCTGCTTCTCTCCACCGTACAGAAGAATACACCTTTCCCTGAAATTATAAAGGTGTATACATAATTGGTGCAAGTAAGTGTTTCTTTTTCATTTCTGGAACTCTATCTCTGCTATTCAATTATATGTCAAACACCTGAGCGGAATATAGATTCCTTGATAGTACAAATGAGGCCATAGTTTTGCCTATTCATAAAGCTAATACCAATAGTAAACATCCTGACAATAGTCATTGTTCTATGCACTTATATAGGTCATTTAAGCTCTCTAACACTTTGAGAGGTAAGAATTAGCCCTAATTAATAGGTAAGAAAATAGAATCTTGGACACTTAAACTTGTCCAAAGATATATAGTAGAAAACACTCTACAACCAAATGCTTAATTTAGGACTGCTTAATGCTCAGTGTGTGCTGTTTCTACTATGTTAAATTGACTGTCAATAAATGATAATGCATTTGAATTGAACTACTATACATAAATTAGTTTCTTATCTGCTAGTAGGAGCTCTAAATCTATCAATATTTCTTAGAAAGATAAATTTCAGTAAACCACTTCTTAGTTTTTTTTTAATATGGCCCTGATTAATTACTGACTTGTATATATAATATATGAAAGAATATTATACATTTAGAAAACAAACTCTATATATAAATAGACATGCAATATATAAGGCTATAAAACCTCAAAAAAGTTCTGAAAGTAAAGTTTAGGACCTGACTGTTAATGTAAAATATAATTAAAATTCTATAAAATAAAGATTTTTCCAAAGAACACTGTGAATTTTGAAATGAACAAACAATGGAAGAGCTTCATGATGGCTATGCCATTTAGTAGCTCTCTATACTGTGTTAGCAAACCTTTTTAAAAAATCAGACTTATAGACTTAAAAGTGATGCTACCTTATTATGAACTAAAAAGTACTCATCCAGAGCAAATTTTCAATTAAATATTTTTATTGTGTAATATGTACAGTTTGAGGATTGAAAACATGCTATGAATTTAATCCAACCCACAAATCATTACTGTGCTTCTGAAAGATTCTTTATATTCAAATACAGAACATGTGAAGTATCTGCTAAAACATGAATACTAAAGAGGAAGTCATTTTGCTTCCACATAAAGATTATTTCAAACTTATTTCCTGTCACCCATATGCCTGCTTTACAGAATGAAGGATTGACAATATGTGTCTGCTGTTTACTCAAATATTGCAGTGCACATGTTTTCGACTACACTTTGCAATGTCATCAGTTTATATGCTCTGTCCTTTATGTTCTTCATCCTTAGCTGCTTTGCTGAAGTAGAACATTAGAAACTAGTCAACTGAGAAAGTAGATTTAACATTATTTTGTCAACTTCGGAAACTTCGTTTCCAAAATGGTCTTAGTATGACAAAGATATTTTATGTAAATTCCTTGAGATCATGAACTAATTAGTAGTCCAGGAAAATGAAAGGATTGAAGAATTGCAATTTTTTCCCTCTCTTACTTCATGCACGTAGTTAAGAAATCACTGCTGATTCTTCTATGTGAAGACAGAATAGGAGAATGGGAAAAAATAAACAACAGAAATGAGTCATTAAAATATAAAAACAATTACAGTCTTGAGTAAGTATCTCAAATAAAAAGTGAAGTCTTCTGTACCTGAAGTCTTCATATCCCACAATCAAAAGTTCACTTCAGTAAAAGTTACATCTACACTAGCATTTCAATTGTGGCATCTTTTCATTGTACTACTTAAATCAATCTAATCTCCTTTATTTCAGCATGGGTAGTATCAAATTATATATAATTGGTACTTTCTTAAATCCAAAAATTCAAATAAACAAAAAGATCAAAATAGAGTCAACCTAAACAGTTTTTTTCTTCATTCTTAAAAAGTGGCTATGTTGGTTAAAAACCTTAAATGGATCCTTATGATCTACTAACCAAAGTCCTATTATTATGACATTTATGTCCTCCTTTCCTATCTTACCAACACTCCTTTACCACACCCCTATCTTCCCAATTCGGTATGTGCTGCATCTGTATGGTGATTTGATGATCCCCTACTAGGCATTGCAATTGCTTATTTTACTCCAAGCCATTGATAACAAAGCTACTACCTCCCCATGAAAATCCTCATTTCTTATCCATCACCCAAATTTTAGCCATCACCAAATTCTCCTGTGATAACTTCCATATTTTCAGACCTCATTCTTTGACTCTGTTAAAAACAATGTTGCCCACCACTATATCTTCATGCTACCTTATTTTATTATTAGTATTATTATTATAGGCACTAATAGTTTCTCCTAAATTTTCCCATGTAATAACTTGTCTCACTTCTAAATTGTGGGCTGCTTAAAGACAGCAGCTTTGCCTTCAGCAAATTTATATTTTTTCAACCCTTATAATGTTGTATACATTATAACTTCTCAAAAATTACTTAATTTACACATTAGTTTTCCTCAAAAAGCTGACATTAGACTACTTTTGTCATTTTAAATAATTCTAATACCATCAAGCTAGTAAAACACTGCCTTTTGAGTAATTGCCCTGAGAACTCGAAAGGGCAAAACAGAGGAATCTGTGGTCATGATTGTACAAAGACCTACAACATTGGCCTCACTCAACATATTTTGCCAAGTTTGTCACCTTATGTTATGACAACTAATTTCATATTCAAACATTTTAAAAGATAACTACATTATCAGAATGCTTAGGGACAGATACGTTTCCTAAATTATATTAAACCTTTCTGCACCTATATACCTTTACCATACTTTTCTTTAACATATTTCATTCATTAAATGTTGACAGAGTACTCTACGTCAGGCATGTGCTGGGCAGTGAGAATATAACTGCATAATATAAACACAGTTACTCTTCTCCTGGTGTCTGTGATCTGGTTAGATAAAGGAAAAAGGCCCTAGTTGGTGTAGCTCAGTGGATTGAACACTGGCCTATGAACCAAAGGGTTGCCAGTTCAATTACCAATCAGGGCACATGCCTGGACTGTGGGCCAGGTCCCTGGTAGGGGACACTCGAGAGGCAACCACACATTGATGTTTCTCTCCCTTTCTCCCCGCCCTCCCCCGCCCCCACCTGTCTAAAAATAAGTAAATAAAATCTTTAAAGAAAAAAAAAAGATTCAATTTAAAAGAATAGGCAAAAGGTTACAACACAGTGTGATTTCTGTTATGTTTATTTATCAGCCCCTAGGTGGGACACTTAACCTAGATTTCTAGGGTTAGGGAAGGCTTTTTGGAAGAACTGGTATTTATGCTGCAACCTAGAGCATAGTTGAAAGTTATCCAGGTGAAGAGGGACTAAAGAAGGGCTTTAGCAGAGGAAACAGAGCTGGGAGAACATGTTGTGTCTAGGAAATAAAAGGTATCAGCATAACTGGAATGTACTATACAAAAATAGAAGAAATGACAAAAGAGGCCAGAAAGATATTGAAGGGCATTAAAACCATTTAAAAAGTTTGAACTTTAATTTGAGGTCAGTAGAAGATATTGCAGCTTCCAAGGGAGTGACAATTATAATCATGTTCCCAAAATCACTTAGGCTGCAATGTGGATAATGGTGTGGACCAAAAAGGGCAAGGACAAGGCAGAAAGAGCATTTATACTTATCAGTGATCTTGGTCTGAGTAGTGAAAAGAAGCCAAGAAGATGGAAAGTATTCCAGTTACTATATAATTGAATAGGTGTCTTGGATAAGAAATGAGAAGTTAATGATGACTCAGGTTCATGATTTCTGCAACTAGGAAAACGATGTCGCTGTCCAGTTGATAAAGCCAGAAATGCAGAAGATGGTGTCCATAAGCTCCTAAGTGAATTACAGCTAAGCTCCCCTATTCAAGAGCTATAAATTTTAGGCCAATGTAGACCCCATATGCTGAGGGTCATAAAGAAATTGAGTTAAATTGTGCATTACTTACTGAAGAATTTTCATGGTAGGGTATTCCATGAAGAGAATTTTTTAGATTGTGCTTATAGTGACAGCTAATAACAAAATGACTTTTTAAATAGCAAATACTCATCATTAGAAATGGCATTGTAACAGTTTTCATTTGAATATTTCAAAAGGAGAAATTTGAAAAATATGAATTTTCAAGAAATAAAATGTTATCAACAAAGTTATGAGATAATCTACATGAAGAAGTTTAGGAGGAGAGAAATGAAGTTTCGAAAATAAGGTTGCTGAATTGCTTAACTAAATATCAGTCTCAATATAAGTGGGTGTGATAAGAAAATTTATAATATTACTAATTGAAATAGGACCTTCTAGACAATTTAACTGGGTAGCTTCTTTTTTTGAATATTTTATTGTTCTATTACAGTTGTCTCCATTGTTATCCTTTTGCTCCCCTCCACCCAGCACACCCCCCCACTCCAACAGTCATTCCCCCTGTTGTTGTCTATGTCCATGGGTCATTCATACATGTTCCTTGACTAGTAGTCCCTTGCCCTTCTTTCCATCATTACCCTCCTCCCTCCTTCCCTCTGGTTGTTCTCAGTCTGTTCCTTCTTTCCATGCCTCTGATTCTATTTTGCTCATTGTTTGTTTTGTTCATTAAGTACCTCTTATATGTGAGATCATATGGTATTTTTCTTTCAGTGCCTGGCTTATTTCACATAGAATAATATTCTTCAGTTGAATCCATACAGTTTCGAAAGATAGGAGCTCCTCCTTTCTTTCTGCTATGTAGTATTCCACTATGTACATGTTTTAATCCACGCATTTACTGATGGGTACTTAGGCTGTTTGCAGCACTTGGCTATTGTAAATTGTGCTACTATGAACATAAGGGTGCATGGGTTCTCTTGAATTGGTGATTCAGGATTCTTAGGATATAAGCCCAGCAGTAGAATCACTGGGTCAAAAGGCAGTTCTATTTTTAGTTTTTTGAGGAAATTCCATACAGTTTTCCAGGGTGGCTGCACCAGTCTGAATTTCCACCAATGTACTAGGGTTTATTTTTCTCTGCATCCTCTCCATCACTTGTTGTTTGTTGATTGATTAACAATGGCCAATCTGAGTGGTGTGAGGTAGTGTCTCATTGTAGTTTTAATTTGCATGTCTCTAATGGCTAGTGAGGTTGAGCATCCTTTCATATATCTATTGGCCATCCGTATATCCTCTTTGGAGAAGTGTCTCTTCAGGTCCTTTCTCATTTTTTTATTGAATTGTTTGTCTTCCTGGAGTGGAGTCCTGTGAATTCTTTATATATTTTGGAGATCAAACCCTTGTCCAAAGTATCATTGGCAAACATGTTTTCCCATATCGTTGGTTCTCTTGATTTTGATGGTGGTTTCTTTAGCCATGGGGAACCTTTTTAAATTTAATGTAGTCCCATTTGTTTATTCTTTCCTTTATTTCCTTTGCCCTAGGAGATTTATCAGCAAAAATATTGCTGCATGGAATATCTGAAATTTTCCTGCCTATGTTCTCCTCTAGGAATTTTGTGGTATCATGACTTACATTTCAGTCTTTTTTTTTTCCATTTTGAGTGTATTTTGGTATATGGTATAAGTTGGTGTCTAGTTTCATTTTTTTTACATGCATTTGTCCAGATCTCCAAACACCATTTATTGAAGGGGCTATTTTTACTCCATTTTTATGCTCCTTCCTACTTTGTTAAATATTAGTTTACCATAGAGACATGGGCTTATTTCTGGGATCTCTATTCTGTACCACTGATCTATGTGTCTGTTCTTATGCCAGTACAAGATTGTTTTGATTACTGTGGCCTTGTAGTATAATTTGATATCAGGTATTGTGATCCTTCCTACTTTGTTCTTCATTCTCAAGATTGCCGAGGCTATTTGGGGTCATTTTTGGTTCCATATACATTTTTGAAATATTTGCTCTATATCTGTTAAATATGCCATTGGTATTTTAATATAGATTGTGTTGAATCTATAGATTGCTTTGGATAGTATGGACATTTTAATAATTTTAATTCTTCAAATCCATGAACACATTATCTTCCTTGATTTCTTTCTTCAGTGTTCTGTAGTTTTCCAAGTACAGATCCTTTACCTCCTTGGTTAAGTTTATTCCTAGGAACTTTATTTCTCTTCTTGCTATAGTAAATGGGAATTTTTTCCTAGTTTCTGTTTCTGATATTTCATTTTCAGTGTACAAAAATGCCTTTGATTTCTGAATATTGACTTTGTATCCCTCTGCTTTACCAAATTCACTTATTAGGTTGAGTAGATTTTTAGTAGAGTCTATAGGTTTTTCTCTGTACACTATCATGTCATCTGCAAACAATGACAGTTTTACTTCCTCCTTTCCAATTTGGATGCTTGCTATTTCTTTTTCTTCTCTGATGATGGTGGTTAGGACTTACTATACAATGTTGCATAAAAGTGGTAAAAGCACACACCCTTGTCTTATTTCTGATCTTAAGGGGAAAGCTTTTAGTTGTTGCCCATTGAGTGTGATGTTGGCTGTAGGTTCTCATATATAGTCTTTATTAAGTTATGTTCCCTTTATGCTCACTTTGCTGAGTATTTTTATCATAATTGGGTGCTGGACTTTATCAGAGGCTTCTTCATCCTCTATTGATGGTTATATGGTTTTTGTCTTTCATTTTGTTTATGTGGTATGTTTATTGATTTGCAAATGTTAAACCATCTTTGCAACCCTGGGGTGAATTCCACTTGATCATGGTGTATGATCATGGTGTACGATCATGGTGTATGATGTATTGCTGGATTTGAATTACCATATTTTGTTGAGGGTTTTAGCATCTTTGTTCTTCAGAAATACTGGCCTGTAGTTTTCTTTCTTTGTTGTGTCTTTGCCTGGTTTTGGAATTAGGTTAACTCTGGCTTTATAAAATGAGTTTTGGAGTCTTCCCTCTTCTTGAAATTTTCGGAATAGTTTGAGAAAGAGAAGAATTGGGTCTTCTTTAAATATTTGGTAAAATTAACCTACAAAGCCATCCTGGTCTAGGGATTTTGTGTGCCAAGAGTTTTTTAATTACTGCTTCAATTTCACTAGTTATTATTGGTCTATTCAGGCATTCTGATTCTTCTTGATTCAGTTTTGGAAGATTGTATGTTTCTAGAAATTTTGTCACTTTGCCCAGGTTGTCCAATTTCTTGGCATGTAGTTGTTCATCGTAATTTCTTACAATCCTTTGTGTTTCTGTGGTATCGGTTGTAACTTCTCCTCTTTTGTCTGATTTTATTCATTTGGGTCCTCTCACTTTTTCTCTTGATGAGTCTGGTTAAAGTCTTACTAATTTTGTTTGTCTTTTCAAAGAGCCAGTCCCTGGATATATTGATCCTTTGAATTGTTTTTTAGTCTCTATGTAATTTAACTCTGCTCTGACCCTTATTATTTTCTTCCTTCTATTCACTTTGGGATTTGTTTATTGTTGTTCCTCTAGTTCTTGTAGATGTAGGATTAGGTTGCTTATTTGAGGTGTTTCTATCTTTTTTAGGTAGGCCTGCATTGCTATGAACTTCCCTCTCAGGCCTGCCTTTGCTGTGTACTGTAGGTTTTGGGCTGTTGTGTGTTCATTTTCATTTGTTTCCAGACACTTTTTGATCTCTTCCTTAATCTCATTGTTAAACCATTCCTTATTTAATAGCATGTTATTCAGTCTCCATGTATTTGAATGTTTTTTGAGTTTTTTCCTTCATTTTCATGTCTAGTTTTAAGCCATTTTGATTCAAGAAGATGCTTGATATGATTTCAATTTTCTTGAATTTGTGGATGCTTGTTTTGTGTCCTACCATGTGGTCTATCTTTGAAAATGGTCCATGTTCATTGTAAAAGAATATGTTTTGCTTCTTTGGGGTGAAAGCTTCTGCATGTATATTAATTCAATCCATTTGTTCTAGAATGTCATTCAATGCCACAATATCCTTGTTGATTCTTTGCTTGGAAGATCTATACATTATTGACAGTAGGGTGGTAAAATCCCCTATGATAAGTGTGCTGCTCTCAACATCTTTCTTGAAGTCCTCCAAGAAATTCCTCATATATTTAGGAATATATGTTCTTATTTTAGGTGCATATATGTTAACAAAGGTTATATATTCTTGATGAACTATTCCCTTAATATCATATAGTGACTTTCCCTGTCTCCTGCTATGGCCTTTGTTTGAAGTCTGTTTTGTCTAAGTATTGTTATATCACATTTTTATTCAGATCTATTTGCTTAGAATATTTTTTTCCAACTCTTCATTTTCAGTCTCTGTAGATCTTTTGTTCTGAGGTGGGTCTCTTGTAGACAGCATATATGTGGGTCATGACTTCTTATCCATTCAGCTACCCTATGTCTTTTGGTTCACAGCACCACCCGCAATCCACTGAGCTACACTAGCAGGGGCTACCCTATGTCTTTCGATTGTATCATTTAATCCATTTAACATTTAAGGTTATTATTGATAGGTACTTATTCATTGCAATTTTCCCCTTTGTATCTGTGTTCCTCTGTCTCTCTCTCTGTCTCTGTCCCTATCTCTCTCTCTGTCTCTCTCCAACTTCTTAAAGCAGTCCCTTTAGCATGTGTTGCAATGCTGGTTCGGTGGAAATGTATTCTTTTAGAATTTTTTTTTTTTTGCCTGCAAAACTCCATATTTAGCCTACCATTTTAATTGAGAGGCTTACTGACTAGAGTAGTCTTGGTTGTAGGCTTTTGCTTTTCATTCATTGAAGTACTTCTTGCCATTCCCTTCTGGCTTGTTGTGTTTCTGTTAAGTATTCAGCTAATATCCTTATCATAGCTCCCTTGTATGTTACTAGCTCTTTCTCCCTACTGCTTTTAAGATTCTCTCTTTGTCTTTAGATTTTGCCATATTGATTATGATGTGTCTTGATGTGGGCCTCTTGTGGTTCATTTTGATTGACACCCTCCATATTTCCTGGACTTCCATGACTTTCTGCCTCATCAAGTTAGGGGAGTTTTCTATCATTACTTTTTCAAATGTTGTTTCTATCTCTTGCTCCTCTTCTTCTCCTTCTGGTGTCCCTATGATACATATATTATTATGTTTCATGTTGTCCTGCAGATTCCGTAAACTCTCTTTTTTTTCTTTTTGAGTCTTTTTTCATTTTGTTGCTCTGAGAGTTTTTTCTAACTTGTCCTCCAGCTCACTGATTTGATCCTCTGCTTCATCTAGCTTGCTTTTAATTCCTTCTACTGTGTTCTTCATTTAAGATACTGGGTTCTTCATTTCCTCCTGGCTCTTATTGATAGTTTCTATTGATAGTTTCTATGTCCATTTTCATGCTGATTTAGTTCCCAGTAAGTTCCTTGTAACTACCATAGAGGTCCTTGTAGTTCTCACTGAGTGGCTTGAGTATCCTTATAACCATTATTTTGAACTCAATTTCTGATAGATTACTTGCCTCCATTTCATTTAGCACTTTTTTCTAGGGATTCTTCCTTTCCTATTGATTGTGGGTTGTTTCTTTATCTCCCCATTTTAGGTGACTCTTCTTGTTTGTTTCTGCATATTAGATTGATCTACTTTGACTCTTTGTCTTCATGGAGTATCCAGTGTAGGAGACCCGTGGGATTCAGTGGTATAGTCTCCTTGATCTCCTGAGCTGAATGTTCTTGGGATTCCCTTTGGATTCTGTTTATGTATTCTCTCTTGTTATAATTGAGTTTTGGTTGTTGTATCATTCTTCGGAGGGTTCTTCCCTCTGGCTGGCTAAGAGTCACACTGTCTGGCACGTCTTGTATGCTGTTGTACAGAAGTTTCTAGAACAAGACAAAATAACCTAGGAAACAAACCCCACACCCACAGTAATAACTTTCACCCACAATCACACTATCAACAGTAATTGAACCCATATTAATCAAGTTATAAAGAGATTAAGAGTATTATAAGAAAGGATAAATGAATACAAGACGACTAATTGAAAGAAAAATGTTTTTGAGAGGAACAACGGTAAGAGTAGAGAATTTAAACAAGGTAAAGAAAGAAAGAAAATAGAATTTACATCATTATTAAAAGGAGGGGAAGGCAAAATGGAGTAAGAGAAGGTAAAAGGAGTGTAGTATGAGGTTTAAAAAGTTAAAACCCATAGTGAAGATATTTAGAGGAAAGAAAAGTGATTTGGAGAGGATAGAGGGAGAAGAAATACTAAGAGTGAGGAATGAAAACCAGGCTAACACATGGAAAAATAAGATTTAAAATGAAAAAAAGGAAGGGCAGGAGGAAGGCAAAATGGAGTAGGAGAAGGGAAGTTTAAAATTTTTGAAATACAAAAATAGTGAAAATCTAGGAATAAAATTGAAGAAATGCAACAACCACCATATCAACAATCAAGGAGCAAAGATTGGTAAAGGTGGAGAGAGAACAAGGAAAACCATTTAAAAATGGTAAAGAGAATGTGAGATGACTAATGACAGTCACAAATGGTTTAGAAAGGTTGGATAAGGGAGAAATATTAAGAGTGTATAATAGAAACAAATAGCAAGAGAAAAAGTAAAATTTAAAATAAATATAAGAGGAGAAAAGAAGGTGGGTGGGGTAAGAGAAGGAAGAAAAACAATGTGAGGTTTGAAATAAACTAAAATAAAATACCTAGTGAAAAATGGGCACAAACTTGAAGGAAAAGAAATGATTGTCAAAAAGCTATGCAGGTGAGAAAATATGCAAATAATGAAGAAGACCATGGTAGAATTCACCTCAGTAGAACCCAGTGTTTACCACTGTCTGCTCTTGCTGGATCTGCCCCTGGTAATGTTGGATGGTGTCCTAGTCTTGCCCTAAGCAGACTGTTTGAGACTATGAGTAATCCACAGTCTGTGGCTGTCTCCTTCAGACTTGACTAGTCCCCACTCTTCTTCCCTACTGGGTTCCATCAGCCCAGGGCCCAGGCGTAGTTCATTTATGACCCAACAGGACTGCCAGTACCTTTTCCACCTTCTTCCAGAGAGGTGTGATCAAGAGGGTAGGAAACCAGGGGTGCTGTTCAGTTTTCAGGGATGATGGTGGGAGTATTTCCCCTCCCTTTTGCCACAAGTCTTGGTCTCTCACAGATTCTTTCCAATAATTTATGGCTTCTGGTGAATTAAATGTCTGTTTCCTATGAGGGGCCAATTGGTGTAAAATGGGCAGCTCTTTCCTATGTGGCATAGACAGCAGCTCTAGTCTAGGTGCCAAGGCTAAGCAGGGCCCTGACCCCCCTTGTTGTGCCTGTCTCTAATCTTCTTGCTCTGCTGGTTTCAGTGGATCAGGGCACAAGGAACATTGTAGCTTGTAGCCTTTGGTAGAAAGGACCCATTGAGAGCTTTGCCTTCTTTCTCCTGAGGAAATACACCCAGCAGGAGGCTGTTGAGCCTGGCCTCACTGACCTGCAGAGGCTGTAATCCCCAGGTGAGGGTGGGGCATGCCTACCTATGAGTGGACCCACCTAGCTGCAGTGAATCTCAGGCATTCATCTCCTGGCAGTCCAGTCCACAGTCTGCCACTCTCACAGGATTCTCAGACTGAACTGTCTACTCTATACTATTTATTCCCTGCATACCAGCCTTGCTGGGTTGAATACCACAGTCCCTTGAGAATGACTCTATCACTCTGAGTTCTTTGTTGGCAGAGCCACTGTGCATGCACACATGCTCATGTGAGCACAGGGTCCCTGCCAAGTCTCTAGTTTTGACTCAGCTCCTCTTTTAAAAGAGTTTCTATGTGGCCCTCACACTGCAGCATTGAGTCCTGTGGGACCAGTTCTCTGCATGCCCTCTCTTCCAAAAGCCCAAAGTTTCATTTAGTCAGGGCTGGCCACAGCCTGCCAGAGTATCTGGCAGTTTTAGATTAAGTTTTTCTTTGGACCTTTCCTGGATGGCACTAGGAAGAGTCCCTCAGCGATACTATACCATGGGGTGGTAGCAGCGTGCTCTTGCCAGTCCCTCCAGTGATTCTCAGCCTTGGGTGGGCCTGCTCCCAACATGCTGTTTCTGCAGCCAGCACCTCCCTGGCCGTCTCTCTCTACCCCTGGAGTTCATGCCCGATCCACAGCCTCCTCTGTAAGATTCTGTTCCGTTTGCGGTTCCCATAGCACCTGAGGTCAGTAAAAGACAGCTCCTTCCCCAGTAGTACCACAGTCCCCAGGTACTGGCTCCTGATGGTAGCAGGATGCACAGTCCGGCCTGGGGCAGCAGGCACAGAGATACATCTGGGCACCATGGTGCGGGCACTCTGAGGGCCTCTTCCCAAGGAAGATATTTTAAATGCCTCAAAATATACAGCCCAAATATGGACAGCCAGAAGCCCTGGGTTTGGCAGTGGCAGAAGCAGATGCTCCTCTAGGAGGGCCCTGGCTGCCCGCTCCCAAGTGCCCTGCAGGTGGGTAGGCTCTTGCCCACACATGCACATGCTTCGTACACTCATCTGCATCCACACACTCACTGACACATGTTCTCACTCACTCTGAGCTGGATTTTCAAGTTGATTGCTCTGTGGTTTAGCTACAAGACCCAACAGGGTCTGGAAGCAAGTGGACAGAGCTTCTACTACTCTGCAGTTATCTTGGATCTTAATTAGATAGCTTCTTTAACACACTTTATGAGACTTGGAAAATCATGTTTAAATGATCTATAGAAACCTAATATTTACCCCAGGCCTACATATTTTTTTTTGAACATGATGATTTACCAAGACTACTTGACTGAATTTTTAAGTGTAAGACAGCTGTAGGTTCAGCTGGCTTATGAGTATCTCACTAGCAAGGATCTAGTCAGTGCATTTATGCTAACCTACAAGTTAGAGCTTGGGTGTTTGAAAATGTCCAAAGGAGAAGAAAAGGAAGATCATTGTTTTCAGAGACTAGGAAAACTGTCAAGGAGTCTAAATCACACTACAATTACTTGGCGTGTTCCTCTTTGGGTCCAACTTCTTTGGGACTCTCTGAGCTTCCTGGACTTCCTGGTAGTCTATTTCCTTTGCCAGATTGGGGAAGTTCTCTTTTTAAAAATATCTACTTGTGGATTCAACATTTTCTACCAAGGTAGAGAAGAAAAAATACCTCAGAAGTCACAATTCATTCTAGCATATAATATTTCATCACCTAGAGGAGTAAAACTAATACCAATGAATTGTATTAGGTCAATGAATTTATCAAATTGAATTAAACATCAAAAAAGATATATCTAGCCAGGTTTAAGGACTTCATAAGGGTCCTGCAGAGTATATCTTCAGTGTATTCTGACCTAACACTTCTTTAAGTGATACTTGGGAATATTTGAATATTGCATTTCATTTGTAATGCTGAAAGAGTCCCTAAGCAATTGAACCAGCAGATTCTGCTGCCTTTCATTTTAAGAATATATTACTCTCAGTCACTGTGTCATAAAATAACACTAAATAAATTAGGTAATAATTAGTATTTTATATTTTACCACATATACTCATTTTGCCCTTTTGATAAACACATTTGTTCATCTAAGGTGAAATCATATGTTAGAAATTATAGACTGTTCTGGAAAAAAGGAAAGAAAGAAAAACTATGGGACATTCTGTATTAATGACTAAAATGCCACTGATAGTAAAACTACAAGTAGGTCAGGTTTGATTAGAGCTCATTTTAAAAGATTGAGCACCCTTACCTGTGATGCAAATCTACTCGGTGCAGCATGAACCTTGGCTGCTTTGCATGGCTCAATCAGGGACTTTGGAGCAGCGGAATTCATGTGCACGTAAAGCTTATGCTTGCTTCATGCCCTGAGTGATAAAGGTCCTGGGTCTTGACCCCTAGATTCAAATATCTTCAGCCAGCATCCATGAAACTCTGCTAGAAAATCTCCCAGCTTGTAAGAAGAATAAAATCTCAAATCCCTCCCACTTGTTGACATGTATTGTTATTTTCAGTATGATTAAAAAAAAATCCAAAACTATTTTATTATGTAAGAAATACTCAGAAAGTATTAATAAATTATCAGATTGATAGGAATTGAGATAAAAATACAGAATCTAGGTCCCAATACAGAAAATTTAATTATTCAAATTTTCTGAAGGTGAAAGTGTAATTTTAATTAGCACCCTCGGTGATTCTTAGACCCCACAGAAGTTTGAAAACCACTGATATTAGCCTGCTTCTTAGGTTGTCACGTAAACTAAATATTTTTATCAATTAATTGAGCCTTAAGACAGCTTTAGTTTTATGAGAACACTGCATGCTGACATTTAATATTTGTTTGATATATTCTAGAATATTATTTCCAACAATTTTGAGGAATATTTATTTCTTTATGTTCTCTGTAGAGTCTCAATCCCCTCCCCCTGCATTATGTTAACAAAAATTGAGTATTCAGCACCTAACAGTACTTAAGTAAGTCAAATGAAACCTGAAGATAAGATGAAAATAAATGACTGCGTTTTGTTATATGTTTGATATGCTAATGAGGTGTAGACACAGAAATACTCACTGGTGATGGTATATGTGTGTATACCTATGAATCTATCCATCAGTCTATATCTATATCTATCAATATGTTTTAACATGCACTTTTTCATTGCACTGTTGTTTTCTGTTCTTTTTGTTTTGTTTTGTTTTTTTAAATTCTTGGCATAAAGGATATATAGTAGTCTACTAGTGGTTTGGAATGTATGTGTTATATGTACTCATTAGTTATGATCCTTTCCCTCAGATAACTCATGATAGAAAATGGTAACTATAGGATGAAAGCAACAGGAAAAATTAACTGCAACATTATGAGTAAATATTAACTGGAAAAAGAGTGCACATTTCCTTGGAAAAGGGTTTCTCAGCGAATGTGTTAGAATGCACCAGAGCAGCTTCAGGAAAGAAGGGATTAGTAATCCATGCTGTGCACTAGGGCTAATAGTCCAGCGAAATAGTTTCCATTTTCCTGAATCCTAGGCAGTTTTACTAAATGACAGAACAACTGAAATGCATTTCCTTCAGTGGCTAATTCCACAAACACATAAGATGAAGGAACAGCATGGAATATATGGGCTTAACCACGACAAGTGAATATTATGTTCATGAAGAGCTGAATTTCCAAAGTTATTTTTACTAGTTCTTTGTAAATTACAACACACTATAATGAAGCTAAACCCATAATAAATGGAAATAAAAAATGAAACTTAAATTTTTCATTCTAATACAGAAATGACACTTTACCTTAGCTTCTAAGTAATATGATGAGTTCCAAGCTGCATATTGACACAGTGATCAGGGATAGAAGTAATCCAAATTTGCTGGATATATTTGCCCACTGGGAATAATGGAAAAAGCTTCTTATTATAGGAAGACAGTTATCAGCTTGAGTATTGCAGTGATTTACTTCGAATAACTACAATGCAAGATAAAGAAAAATTCAATGATTTCCGTTGTAATGTTGCATATTTAATATTTTATATTTTGACGTTCTTATACTTTATTAGTAATATGATTAACATATCTATGATATCTTTTATTCTAATGATTTATTACATATCCTTATTCTGGTTATAGACAACATGTTCCTATTTACTATGCTGACATTCTTATGTACAATAACCATCATTCTAATATTATGTCTCAAGCATTGTACTAAGCATTTTACAAATACCTTACTTGATTGTTTAATCTTCTCTAAGGGAAGGTATTATGTTAAACCCCTTTTTATTTCTAGACATGCCTAAGAACAGCCTGATGGGTGAGTGCAATAAGAGATGTGGGTGGGAAAATTGACCTGTAATTCAGATACTATTATTGTAAAAACGCAGGAATAGTCTCAAGTATCTTGCATCAATTATTTGTACTTCATGAATAGACAGGCACATTCCCAGAATATTCAAACCAGTAAAGTAAGAGGCTGTATGAAAATCCATGAGAATGGCAAAACCAAGATTCTCATACCTTATCTGAGGGCTTCGGGGGCCGGGAAGTCTGTACCTCGGGTAGGTTATACTGCTGTTTCTCGATCTGAACAATTGTCTCCCAAACAATTGAGTTTTATACCCTTGTCTTTATAGATGCTTTATTGTTGTTTGCTTACATCTTTTATTAATCACATTATTATCCTTTAATGACAACCATACAACCTTACTTTACAGATAAGAAAAGCAAAGTTTAGAGATGTTAAAGATTTACCAGTATTATACAGCCTTTAAGTGGCTCAGACCGGAGACAGTCTAAGAACCACAGACTCCTACCTAATGTACTTTACCTCCTAAAATTACTTGTTAGCCAAAGGGAACTTTTCCACAGATAAGGACATCACCAACAGACCTCCTGCACAAATGTGTGAAAGCTAATAAAAGAGTCACTCCTTAAATACTTGAGCCACATAATTATATTGAAGTTAATTAATAAACAGGAAACAAAAGTAAATTTAGAATGTCAATGTTTTCTAATCTGTTCCTTTACAATAGATTGCACCTATGGCGGCAGTAGGTAAGCAGACACCAGTTGCTGGCTCTTTCCCATAGCAGCATCTTATTATATAAGCACTCTTTCCTTGCTCTGTCTTTGGTGTAGCATATTTTGCAAGAAGGGCAGATTAGTTGATCAACAGGAACAGATTCAGGTTATTGGAAAAAATGGTACTGATGCTTCAGGTACAGCCCAAAAATCAATAAGGAAGAGTGCTTCTTAACAGAATGAAATGAAGAGCAATTACTTTACTGCAGCTAAATGACACCCTGTGTTGGACCAGTGTCAATACTGGAGGCTGATGGCCACCGAACTGAGGGTTGGTGAGATAAGCAGTTGACATGGTTACAAATGGAATACTCCAAGGAGATGATTTAACCTGAATTGGTAAATTAGATCTATGGTTCTATGAACTGTCAGAGTCAGGATATGTTTCAATCTTGAGTTCTTGAGTATATTCAAGAAAATATTGGAAGGAATTACAATTTTAATTTATGGCAAATTTTCTCAACCTTGGCACTTTGACAGTTTGGATTGGATAATTTTTCTGAGGGACTGACTTCTACTTCTTACGCACTAATAGTGCCACCCACCCCATCGTGAACATAATTTTGCTCAGAAGTGAAACTATTCCATTTTAGAACCACTACTTACCAGATAATTTTTTTTTACCTGACTAGTAGCATGTTCATACATTATTTTTTCCTGGTATGATTCTTAGACAGAAATAAAAATTCTCTGTGCATGCACCTGGAGGGGAAAAGCATTGCTGTGAATAGTATCTAATTTAGGAGGAAGTCTCAAAATACTTGGGGTTCCTCTCTTCTTTAATGTATTTTGAATAGATATATTGATTTCACTTGAGTTTTACATGGCAGTAATTGGGGCTCTGGTTCTTTTTGGAAAATGTACCAGGAATGCAGGAACTACTCCAAGAAGAAAAGAAGTAAGATCACTCTGTCTCTGATCTACCATTCTGGGCATTCAAAACTTAACTGAACTGTTAGTTGAGATTTTTTTGTTTCCTTCTAATACACTGTGCAAAAAGTGCTTGATTCTAAGTATGTATTACCTAGAAATGTCTTCCCTCCCCTTAAATGCACTGTTTCTATTATGAGACCTTCTTGTCCATCTTCGGTAAACTGTATTTAATTCCCTTTGGTTCTGCATGAGTTATATCTGAGCTACCCTGTGGAAGGGATATTTCCCTCCAATTTGAGATAGACATTTCAAATCACTGATGGGTTCTAAGTTAAAACCAGGTGTGCCCTTGAACTAAAAATATGGGTGCAATATTTTAATCTAATCTTTAATTATTTTCATTATTGGCAGTACTTCCTTGGATTAAATGAGCAGAGCTTGTGGTTTAACCACATCATGTCTATTAGTATATTCTCTAGTATACTTCCTGGGCTGCAGTTATTGGGGACATCTGTCAGTCTACTTTATGTGAGGAAAAAGTAAATTTCTCACTTTTAGAGTCCTTTGCTTTGAAAATGAGAAAACATCTTGAAAACAGAGATAATTCTAATGATTCACTCCTAAGTACTTTTTTACCTTGTTGAAATAATGAGTTTTGAAATTTCGCATTTTTTTGACTTCTGGGTTACTCTAAGTAGTGCAAATATTATGCATGGATTTATACAAGAAATATACATAGTTTAAAAATTATACTACTGTGCTAGACCACAGTTCTCTCTTGTGAGAAGGACAGAAGGAGATGCAGAAGAAGTATAAACTTTAAAAGGACATGGCCTGGGCCAGATGGTGAGAGGACTCTACAATAGGATATTTTAAAACATTCTGGATACTGCAGTGCTGTCGAATTTTATTCGTTTATTTACAAAATGTTTATAGCATGCTTAGCAACACCACCTTCTTTTAACTGTGTCTGAGGCATTGTGTAGTGAAATGAGATCACTGCACAACAGTAGGTGTAGGAACTGTGGTGACTAATCTGTCCACTCTTCAACACACACAAATTCAATAATGCTAAACGCCAGAGACAGAGTTTCTATGATTCCCTTTCACTTATGGAGTTCCAGCTGAGGGGCTTGACATAATTCTATAAGATTCTTAGGATTCTGGATGTATTAGATATATCTGTGAAGAGTTGTGATATCTCAGGCCCACTAAAATGGGTACAGGGAAATCACCCTCTCACTGAGGTGGTGTAAATATATTTTTGCAGGAACTTATTTTATATTGACAAGACCTTAACAATATGATCCATTGAAAATACTCTAATGCTGTACAGTACATTATTTTTTCTGTCAGTAAACTTTTCTTTACAGAAATACTTGATGGAATATTGTAGACCCAATATTTACTCCAAAATATTTCATCTTCTATTTGTATTATTGGAGAAAAAGAATATTTACATATATTCTTCAAATAAAATAATACCTTTGGTCCTGAAATGTGCAGGTTATGAATATAACATGTGATATGTAATTATTTTTTACCATGTAGTATTGAAACTTACTTGTTGACCATAGATTTTTTCCTCATGTGTTATCTGTACTTTAACTTTCTGTATAAACACCAGTCAAGTTAGTTGTGCCTTGTTTCATGTATTGCATTTTTTCAGAGCTTTTAAAATTTTATTCTTGCCTATTGTGTAAGACATTTGAATTTCTGATAATGTGAAACTTTAAATATAACCACTGTTAGTGACACATGCCTTCTTCGGTCCCAAACAAGTATATGCATTCTGGATTGCCTCATCTGAGACGATTTTACATTGGACTGATTATTTGTAATTATCTAATTAACCTTTCTAAAATACTACTTCGTCATGTCACTTACCTTTTAATAAACTTGCCATACATTTTTGTTTGACTTAAAATTCTAACTCCTTAAATTAGCAGGCAAATACAGAGGACAGACAACTTAGGGGTATGATATTCTTTTGCTCCATCTCTCTGTGAATGTCCTGCTCCCCCTTAACATGAAATCATAATACTAACAGTTCCCCAAATAAGCCCTGTAAATAAATACCCACTCCTCATCATAATGCCCACATAATAGTAATTCAAATTACATTCACTCTGGAGGAATTAGCTGAGAACATAGTTCCATATTTGATCTTCCTCTTTTTCCCCCATTTCACACAACTCCTTTTTCTTTTTATCTTTAGTAAATATTTATCAAATAGTTTATGTCATAAACTGGACTAGATTTTAGAAAAAAACAGCTGTGAACAATTTGATCAATTCTTGCTCCCATGGAATTCACAAACTAAAATAACTAGGTGATAGGTATTAAGTAAATTCACAATATATGCGAGTATACCTACATTAAGACAACTGTCATAAAGGAAAAATATAGGGTGTATTTTTGTTGACATCATAAAAATATTGTATCTTGATTTAAATCATGGGTTGTGAGAAAGTCTTAAGAATGTCCTGGGGACTGAGTTACAGGCACCAGGCAAAAATGAAAGGAAGAACATTTCAGGCAGAAGATAAAAGAGAAGGACTTAAAGGATCTAAAAAAGGAGAGAGCTTTTCATATTTAGGAAATTTAAAAGTTACTAGTGTCACCAGAAAATCAGTAATTGAGGGAAAAATTGTCCAGGAAGAGATTAGAAAGGAAGTTATAGTTAGGTACTTTAGGGTTATGTAGACCATTACAAGAATTTGTATCTTCTTGAAATTCAGTAGGAAGGTATTGAAGGAAAATAAGGAGACCAATGAATAAATAGATATGTGTTTTTAAATGGAGTTATATAACTTTTTCTGGTGTGTGTGAAGACAAAGGAGAAGATGCAGTAACCCTGGCAGCAGGTCACAGTGACTTTAACTAGAGGAATGGAGGTGGAAAGAATCAAGCAGAATAATGGTAGAATCACAAAATAGTGATAGACTGAATGGTGGACAGCAAGAACAAGGAAAGTCTCAATAACAATTCTACATTGTTCTGTGCAGTCACCATTCATTCATTCAAAAAATATTACTGAAATTGTTAAAAATAACTGAAAACCAGAATGATACAATCATAAGAAGTTCCAGTAGGAAAAATTAAGGCTAAGATGCCTGTAATGTAGTCAGACTCTGAGGAGAAGTTCAGATTGTAACAAGTTCAGTTAAGAAAAAATAGGATTGATGTTCCTGTAATGTAGTCATGGGATAGATACATGACTATTCTGAGAAATTCATATTGAAGCAGAAGTTTAAGGGTTGTTCACATAAAGATGGTAGGATAAGATCTCCTAGGGAGAATGGAATTAATCTGGACCAGGCCAACCAGACCCCAACATGTAGGCAGAAAATTGCCTGCAAAGGAGATTTAGTTGTGGTGACTAGAGAAGCAGGAGAATAACCAGGAGTGTGAGATGTCATAGGTACCAACAGATGATGGAACTCAAGATGGGAGTAGTTAATCCATTAATGTCTCTTAAAGGTAAAGAATATGGGATCTGATTAGTATCCATTTGACTTAACAATTTAGAGGTCTTCAAGAGGAGCAAAAGCCAATCTGGAGAGAGTTGATGAATAAGGGGTAAGTGAAAAATTGAAGCAATCAAAGAAAGCAATTCCTTGGAAGGCTCTGTTTCACTCTTAAGAATTATGGTGTTATGACACTTATTTTTCAATAAATCCCTTAACATGAGTCTCTTCCATATTACTGTTTTAGTGATTCACGTAACCTTACTTTTTAAGTACTAGTTTAATTCTTAGGCAAAGGGAAATGCCCAGGCATAGGATTGTGTATTTGATTTCTTTGACTCTCCCACTCTGTGGGTTCTCCATAACGGTGAATGGATGGATGGCTGGAAGAATAAATAGTGAAGGCAGAAAGAACCATGAAAAATGAGAAACATTATCAGAGCTGGTATTGGAGATTCACTGTCTCTTTTTTTAAGACTACTTTTAGATTTTAACATTTCTGAGGTCTGCCCAAAGTGACTGTAGGCAATTACTCAGAACATTCAGAACAGCTTACACACTATGTATTGAACAGGGTTATTTTTGAGAATTCATTTGTTACCTCCATTAGCATCTGCCAGCCCGTCCTGATGTTGGATTGAAAACTACCACCTTTATGGACAGCATATTAACTCACCTCAGCCTTATAATTCTAGCATATGGGCCTTCCAGCACAGCCTCTATTGAAATAAAGGAGATATCATCTCTGTGGCCAGAAAAGAGTTATTCCTCCGTCTCTAGGTGACTTCAATCTAAGGAATGCAGAGAGATGCACCCTAAGCCAATGTCCTATTTCCATCTCTTCTCATTTAACTACATGCTGCCTATTGTAGTTGAACACAGCTAGCAAAAATCAAATGCATATCTTCTATCTATGCATTAAAAAGAAAGTTGACAGTGATCATAGAGGAGAGGAAAAACGGGAAGGATCTAGTCAAGGAACATTTATAAAGGACCCATAGTGATGGACAACAGGGTGGGGACTGACTGAAGGAACGGGGGTGGGTGGGGCATGGGAGAGCAACAGGGGAAAATTGGGACAACTGTAATTGTACAATGATAAGTAAACAAGTAAATAAACAAATAAATAAATAAATAAAATGAAAGTTGATGGGTTCTGCAATGAAAACATTAAACAGTGCTGTGAGAAATCTGGAATTGGTTGTTAACTGCCACTAACATCTTTATAAATTTGGAAAAAATCACTTATCAACTCTAGCCATAGTTTCCTTATAAATTAAGGGAAGTTAACCACATTAATTTTACAGTCCCTACTTCATCTTGAATTCTTTATTATTAAATCAAAATATTTATATTATCAATAGGTAAGAGGTTATATTTGAAATTAATAAAATGAAAATAATTGACAATAATATATTTAGGTCTTAGAAATGTGTATATTTTATCTCACTCAGATTTTGTGCTTTGTTGATTTTCTATTTAAAGATTAATTTTTACGTTTAAAGTATGACTAACTTCAAAGCTTATGGCCCATCTGTTTTCTCTTTGTTGGTAAACTTTTTGAGACAACTCTGAGTTAATAAAGAAAATTATTTGCTTTGATAAAACATCTTTTTAAAGGAAAAAGTAGCTTTAGAATTTCATTTGATACTCTACAGTGAGTTTCTAATATCCATAAACTCAACCTAAATAGGAAAAAAAGGTTGGTTGTTTTAAAAATTGCTATTATTAAATAAACCTCTTATCTGCAAGGCTCAACTCTTTATATAACGAAAGAATATATTTGTTGAAATTCCATTCTTCTTTTAAAAATTGGTTCTAACTTGTAGGTAATGATATCATGGCCATAACTTTTCATACTATAATTTGTCCTTTGCTGTGTCTTATTTTTTTACTATATAAAGCATTTTAGAAAATCAAATGGTAGACAAAACTAAGTTATTTCATTTAAAAATCCCAACATATTCTACTTACTTTATATTTCCATACACGTTTATAATATTCTTTTGATATTATAAATTCTTTTATGTAATATTTTAACTTTTTTATTGTTGCTCAAATACAGTCATCCCCATTTTCCCCCCATTACTATTTCCCTGCCTTACCGTACCCTTCCCCCTACGGGACTTTTAAATAGTTTTATGTCATCAAATCATCAAGCATAAAATGTAAGTTTTTTAATTTGCCATGTTACTGTCCTGTATATGTCCTCTGAATTTTCTTAAATAAAATTTGATCTACCTTAAATTTCAAGTAATGATAGAATATGGTGAAAAAATCAGTGAATCTAGAGAGATGATGCTCAAGTTCCCTGGCATCCTTGGGCCAGCAGTTCTTTCTGGCTGACTACAGGGACAGTTATTCTTGTGAGGAGGGGGAGTGGGATATACTATTTATATTTCTTTTTTTCCCATATCATTCTCATCTACTTACATATTACCCATAGCTTCTGGATATCTCCACTTCTCATGTTTCCTTTCAAATCCTTTCCTTCAGGAATAATTTAATAACCTAAGTCATACCAAGGTTTAAAATAACTTTTCTGGAAGTTATCTGGAAGCAATTTCTCCATATAGCCTGGGTATATTTTGTATATTAAGCAAAATCCAGAATTAATGGCCTAATAATATATGTTATACCTAAAGGAATTGACAGAAAAGTGTTATTTTAATATCAACCAAACAATTGGGGAAGGGTATTTATTTCATATTTTGACAGATAAAGAGACAGCATAGTATATACGACTTGGAATTCAAAGACCTTATATCACTCACTGAGTCATCTTGAGTGAGCCAGTTGTTATAAAGAGCCTTAGTTTTCCAACTGTAAAATGCAACTGAGGCATTTGAAACCAATCTTAATGTACATTTACAAGGATAAGTTAGATTAGTTTATGTGAAAATAATGTCTAACATTTAAAGTATATGACAGACCGCAATTATACTTATTTATAGTATTCCCCAAATTATAGTGTGTATTTTGTTATGTATTATCTTTATTCAGCGGGTCAAACATTCCTAAAGTGGATTGCCTTACATTATACTGATATAAAACAACAAATGAAATAAGCCAGGCAGTGAGGGACAAATACTATATGATCTCACCTTTAACTGGAACATAATCAACAAAAGAAAAAAAGCAAACAAAACATAACCAGAGACATTGAAATTAAAAATAATATAACAATAGCCAGAGGGGAGGGGGGAGGGGACAGTGGGGAGAAGGGTTTTCAGGAACTACTATAAAGGACACATGGACAAGACCAAGGGGGAGGGTGGAAGCAAGGGAGGGAAGGAGGTTTGGAGGGGGTGGGGAAGGGGTGGAGAGAAAATACAGACAACTGTAATTGAATAACAATAAAATAATTTTTAAAAAATTTAAAAAATAAAAATAAAAACAAATGAACAGTGTAAAATCATTGTATTTTTATTTCACTTCCTTTCTCAGGTTATTTTGTACATTAGGTAAATAATGCCTTACTTTTAGAAGTCTCCCAGCATAGTTTACTGGGTAAAATTACTGTATTTTTTGGACTATAAGACACACCTAGGTTTTAGAGGAGGAAAATAGGAAAAAAAATTGAAGCAAAAAATGTGGTAAAATATTTAATAACATAATATTTCACCAATGTAAATGTAAACAGAACTTAACAGCAGCACTAACAACCATTATTCCTCCCAAATTTGTGGGGGAGGTGCATCTTATAATCCCCAAAATATGGTACACCTTAGTTTAGGATTCACATTATTTAATCAGGTTAATAACTACTAAAAAATATAAGAGGAATAAACAATAGTCTAGATTCTTGCCCTGGCTGGTGTAGCTCAGTGGTTTGAGTGCGGGCTTGCAAACCAAAGGATCTCAGGTTCGATTCCCAGTCAGGGCACATGCCTGAGTTGCAGGTCAGGTCCCCATTGTGGGGTGCGCAGGAGGCAGCCACACGTTGATGTTTCTCTCCCACTCTTTCTCCTTTCCCTTTCTCTAAAAATAAATAAAAATGTTAAAAAAAAACAATAGTCTAGATTCTTAATAAATTTTTATATGTACAGTCTTTCATATATTGGACAACATATTTCTACATTATAAAGCCATGGCAATTGTCTGTAAAGACTTTAAATAACTCACACAAAATATGGTATGTGAATATAAGGATTTTTTGTGATTATTGTTGAATATTGCTTTTATTCAAGAAACATTGCATCATCTAATATGTGCTTGGTACTGGGAATCTGGGTGTCTAGCTAAAAGACTCATTTTTCATGTTGTCGCTGTAGTAATTGTCTATTACTGTGTAAACACATAAAAATTATTTTCTTCTCATTTCCCTTAGGCATATAAATTTAGCTTAAGCCCTCAGTTATCCTTTTCATTTAGAAATGATATTTTTCTAGAATGAGTTGTATAGAATTATACTTGCAGAGGTTTCTTCTGAATTAAGTTCCTAATTTTTAAAAATAAATTATTTTATTGTTGTTCAATAACATTTATCTGCATTTTCCCCCTACCCCAGCCAAACCCACCTCCCTCCCTTCCTTCCACCCTCCCCCTTGGTCTTATCCATGTGTCCTTTATAGTAGTTCCTGAAAACCCTTCCCCCATTACTCCTCCCCCCTCCCCTCTGGCTATTGTTAGATTGTTCTTAATTTCAATGTCTCTGGTTACATTTTGTTTGCTTTTTTCTTTTGTTGATTATGTTCCAGTTAAAGGTGAGATCATATGGTATTTGTCCCTCACTACCTGACTTATTTCAATTAGCATAATGCTCTCCAGTTCCATCCATGCCGTTGCAAAAGGTAGCAGCTCCTTCTTTCTCTCTGCTTTGTAGTATTCCATTGTGTAAATGTAGCATAGTTTTTTGATCCACTCATTTACTGATGGGCACCTAGGTGGCTTCCAGCACTTGGCTATTGTAAATTGTGCTGCTCTGAACATTGGGGTGCACAGGTTCTTTTGCTTGGTGTTTCAGGGAGTTCTTAATTTTATACCAATACACCTATTATAAGCAGTAATTGTTTGAAATTCTCACTTAAATCATCTTTTAACTAAAAATTATTCGCACAGAATGGGGTACAACACACACATACCACACACACACTAGTTTTAAACACATCTCATTACTGTTCCTCAGGATTTATCCTCTCCAGAGTTCATTTACTCCAGTTATAATTAGAATAGTGAAGCATATGCCAAGTGGCTTATGGGAAAACTGTTGCATGTTTGATTTTTCTTGGGAAGAGAGAGATGTGCTTTCCTCTCTCGGGAACTCCACCTTTTAGTTGACCTTGTTAACACTCACCTTGATTTTCTTGTGCAAATTCTCTAACCCTAGCTGAATCCTAAATGCCCACCAGAAGGACGTAGAATTCCCTAAAGAATTTTGGAGTGATGTTGAGCCAGAAGAAGTAATTTAATTTCAGACAATTTCCTCTTGGTGATTTGTGCAATCTAAAATAATATTCAGTAGGTCTTGTCTGCCCAACTGTTTCTTTTTGATTCTCATTAGAACTTAATACAAAGCTTCCTGCTTACTAAGCAGTAACTACTTCTGTATAGAATCTCTCTGTGGTAGAGTGTTTCTTAGACCTTTAGCAAAATTCTTCTTTATCACTGAAAACAGATTCCATATCTAAGGATACAAACAGATGCAACAATGCGCCAAAATCTGCAGAGACATGTCCTGGTATTTGTAACTTCTTTAGAAATCCTGTTCCTCGGTGATGACAGGAAAAGGACAGTCTGTAATTTTTAGTAAATGTAGTTCGAGTTTATACTGACACTTAAATAGTTGTCATTGAGAAAGGTGCATTTCAGGTCTACCAATTTACTTCACATCAACATATTAGCAAAAAAATAAAAAGGGCATTTGCTTTTTAAGTAGTTCATGACACTCCATTAATATTCCTCTATTTTCTGTCTGTGCTGGAAAGTTACTTTTTTAGGTCCTCTGTTAGAGTACTGAATGAAGTGCTGCCTAATTAAACATATTGGAACCCTAATGCTTCCTTGATTATTCTGAGTGAAGAAACCCTTAAATTTTATGCACCATACTGTACATGGTTTGTATTGCTCTTGTTGATCAAAATGTATGTTTATAAATGCTTCTAATGTTTTTTAGTACATTGAATGGTTTAATAAATAAGCTAATATTTTATTTTATTTTATTTATTTATTTATTTATTTTTTATATCTTCGTCTTTATTTGGTAGCCCGGAACAAAAGAGTTCATGTATTTACTGACAGAATTGCAGAAATGGTGGTGCATTCTTTTTATAGTGCATAAACTTGTCAGCTAACATTCATCCTGACCAAGCAATAATGATAGAAACATAGCCCCGAGTGGTTGCAAATTCAGCTGAAGTGTGTATCATATGCAAATACAGTGTTTGACCGTGAGCCTTCCCTGGGAACACACCTGCCATAGTCAGTGGAATTTGCCAGATTATAGTCTTAAATAAGCTAATATTTTAAAATTAATCGTTGGAAGGGCCCAGGAGAGTGTCTGGCCTATAGTGAGCATTGCATGTTTTCAAAATAACATAAAAAATATGAAAGCTTAAATTTGCTTCACTAATGTCTGTAAATTATTTTTTAAAGGGATAGCAATTTCTGTATGTGGCCATTCTCTTTTTAGAGGTACTCAATTGGTCACTTCTATCATTGGTGACTTCTAACTAATTTAGGGAAGCATTATAGTTTAGGCCAGGAAGCTTAGCTGGGGCATAGAATGAAAATAAGAATGCATAAATAGAAATGTGTTTCATGATGGAATAGTAATTGGCAGAATTACTATTATTAAAATGTACTTACTATACAAAGCAATCTACAGAATCAATACAATCCCTATCAAAGTTCCAAAGACTTTTTTAAATAGGACTAGAATAATTGTAAAAATTGGGTAGAACCACAAAAAAAATCAAAGATATAAATAGCAAAGATATCTTGCTAAAAAAGAACAAAGATGAAGGTATCATGCCCTCTGATTTCAAACTATTCTACAAAGCGATAGTGATAAAAACAGTATGGTATCGGCATAGAAACAGACATATCTCAATGTAACAGAATTGAGAGCATAGAAATAAACTCACCCACATATGGACAATTAATTTACAACAAACAGCCAAGAACATAAAATGGGGAACAAAGAGTCTCTTTAACAAATGATGTTGGGAAAACTGGACAGCCACATGCAAAAGAATAAGCGTACACAATACACAAAAATTAAACCCATATTAATATAAGACTTAAATGTAAGACTTAATTCCTTAAAATTCCTAGAGAAAAACACAGGCAATAATCTCCTTGAATTCTGTCTTATCAATGTTTTGTGTATATGATTCCAAAGGCAAAGGAAACAAACAAAAAATGGAACTACTTTGGGGACCCCCCCAAAACAGAATTTATTATAAAACTGTATATTTATCCTTACATATTTAAAGTTTAGTCACCTTCAAAGTACTCTCCATTTCATGCAATACACCTATCAAGAAGTTTTTTCCACTGTTCAAAACAGTTTTTGAACTCATCAATTTTGATGCCTTTTAGTGCCTCTCCCATTTTCTGTTTCATCTCTTCCACATTGGCAAAATGTTTTCCTTTGAGGACATTTCTTCATCCAGGAAACAAACAAAGAAAAGTCACTCAAGGTGAGATTGGGTGAATAGGGAGGATGGGGCACAGGGATCATGCCATTTTTGGTCAAGAACCTCAGAAAACTCAGTGTGGTGTGGGCAGGTGTGCTTGTAAATCACCCATCATGAAATGGGCAAACATTTTGAAAGAGTCTTCAGAAGAAATTCTGTGAAGCCAAATGCAGCCTCTCACAACAATGCCAACTGGTACACTGACACAGATGGGTTTCCAGAACACTTACCTAGTGAGTGAAGCCTGTACAAGGGGCTTGCCCTCCAGAAGCAGTTCCAGGTTTTTTGGGGTCCCTCCTCATAAGTCTAACTAAAAAGTGACTGCACAGCAAAGAAAACCATACTCAAAAGGGAAAGATTTCCCTTCTTTGCAAAAATATATGATTTGCAAGTCATATATTTTTAAGGAGTTAATATTAAAGAACTCATATAACTCAATTGCCAAGAAACAAACAACATGATTTAAAAGGGGAGGGGAGATGGGAATTTTTCCAAAGGAGATACACAGATAGCCAACAGACACATGAAGAGCTATGTAATATCATTAATTACTAGAGAACTACTGATAAAAACCACAAATAATTATCACCTCAGTCCTGTTAGAATGGGTATTATAAAAAAAAAAAGACAAAAAATAACAAGTATTGGATAAGATATATAGCAAAAGGAACCATTGTACACTATTGGTAGGAATATAAATCAGTACAGCCATGATGGAAAACAGTATGGTAATTCTTCAAAAAATTAAAAATAGAGACACTATATGATCCAGCTATTCCACTTATGAGTATTTATCAAAATAATATGAAAACACTAATTTCAAAAGATATATGCACCCGTGATCAAGCATCATTATTTACAACAGCCAAAATTTGGAAACAACCTAAGTATCTACTAATATATATGCTACATATGTGTGTGTGTGTGTGTGTATCACATATCACATATATGGGGTGTACACACACACACAAAATGAGGGCTGTCCAAAAGAAAGTTCAGCTATTATTCATATGAGAATGGTTTGCATGCCATTGATGCAACCTGGCAGCCAAGGAGAGTGGACTGGAATAAGCATGTGTGAATAGTAACAACATCACTGTACTAGTCAGTGGGGCGGTAGATGCCATTGAGTGAGCAAGTGTACTGTGTAGCCACTGCATACAAAATGACAGAGCAAGTAGAGCAATGAAGCTGCATCAAATTTTGTGTTCAGCTCGAATGCAAAAACTATTGCAGAAACTATTGGGATGATTCAGAAGGCTTTCAGGGACAATGCAATGAATGCAGAGCAAATAAAAGAGTGGCACAAACACTTGAAAAATGGTCAAGAATCTGTTGAAAGTGATCTGCATTCTAGGAGGCCTGCAGCAAACAGAACATCTGAGAATGTTGAATGTGTATGGGTTGCGATCCACCAAGATCGGCAACTGACAGTGCAAGAAGCTGATATGGGGATTCCAAAAACTACTGTGTCCAAGATTTTGATGAAGGATCTTGGCACAAAACACATCATGGCAAAATTCCTACCATGGCTTCTGCTACCAGAGCAGAAGGAACACCTTGCTGCTATTGCTAATGACTTGATTCAAACTGCTACCAGTGAACCAGATTTCCTCAAGTAGATCATAACTGGAGATGAATTGTGGGTCTGTGGCTATGATCTGAAAATGAAGGCCCAGTTGTCCCAATGGAAGTCACCTGGTTATCCAGGCCTGAAGAATGCACAGCAAAGTCACAGCAAGATTAATAGACCATGGTGACTTCGTGTTTTGATTGGGACAGGATTGTCCATCACAAGTACGCCCCTCTAGGCCAAACAATTAGTAAGGAGTACTACTTCAATGTTCTTTGTGAGTTGAGAGATGCAATACAATTAAAATGGCCACAGCTATGGGCAACTGGTGATTGGCATCTTCATCATGACGATGCACCCACTCATACCACATGTCTCATCCCATGCAGAAGTTTTTGGAAAAACATCAAATCACCCTGGCAACTCAGACCCCCTACAGCCCAGATTTGGTGCTCTGCAACTTCTGGATTTTCTCAAAACTAAAATTACCTTTGAAAGGGAAGAAATTTCAGACTGTTGATGAGATTCAGAAAAAAATGATGGGGCAGCTGATGGCGATTCCAACAAAGGATTTTGCAGAGTGTACAGTGGAAAAGATGCTGGAAGAGCTGTGTGAGGTCCCAACGTGTTACTTTGAAGGGAACTGAGGTATCACTGCCCTATGAACAATGTTTCTTGTGTCTTCCTCAATAAATGACTCCATTTTTCATATTACATGGCTGGATATCTTCTGAACAGACCTCATTTTATATATTTATACACACACATACATATACATATACATATGTATACATATTCATGCATGTATGTATATGTAGAGAGAGAGAAATACATGTAATACTAGGCCATAAAAACAAATGTAATCTTGCCATTTGTAACAACATGGATGGATCTTGAGGGTATTATGCTAAGTGAAGTAAGTCAGATGGAGAGAGACAAATGCTATATAATTTCACTCATATGTAGAAATCTAAAAAAAACCACGTGAAACAAAAAAAAAACAAAAACTCATAGTTACAGAGATCGTGGGAGAAAGGAAGATGGGGTGGGTAAAATGAGTAAAGGGGATTAATCTTACAGTGATGGATGATAACTAGACTTCTGGTGGTGATCATTTTTGGTAGTGTATACAGATGTGTAATTAAAATATTGTACATGTGAAATGTGTATGTTATATACCAATTTTACCACCATAAAATATATTTAAGGTTTATTTATAGATTTTAATATGTCAGTAATATTTGCATGTGCCTTTATTCTTACCACTTTTCATATATATAATCATGCTTAACAGTACACAGAGATGGCTTCTTGACTTCACAGTAAAGTTTTTATTATTCTGCCTTTAGATTTATGTGTTTATGTATTATAATTCATGCATACATTATCATGCTTATTCTGTTATTCACTTATTGTACCATCTAAGCTGGTACCTTCAGCATTTATTTCCTGCATTAACCATGTGATGCACCCAGTTAATCTTTGCCTAGGCCAGTGTCAAATGGGTCTAGGTATCACAGACATTTGTTGAATCTGTATTTTAAGTAATATGTTGCTTGTTTTTCTAAAACACCAAAAATTTTACTTTTTATAAAACAGAGAAGATTCTTATCACTTTGTTTGCATTTTTAAATCCAAAATGTTTGTATAAATGAAAGATATCAGAGTTTAATTAAATATAGTTTAATGGGATTATTTCCCTACATCTAGTGTTGGCCAAAGTTTGTCTCTGCATCATGTTGACACATGGCAAGAAGATAGATTATTAAGAACTGCTTCTTTTTATGGCTGAGTAGTATTCCACTGTGTAAATGTCCCATAGTTGTTTTATCCACTCATCTACTGATGGCTACTTGGCTACTTCCATATCTTGGCAATTGTAAATAACACTGTAATAAACATAGGGGTGCTTATGGCCCTTAAAGTTAGTGTTTTGGGTTCCTTCAGATATATTCCCAGAAGTGGGACCCCTGGGTCATAAGGCAGTTCCATTTTTAATTTTTTTAAATAATGATTTTATTTATTTTTAGAGAGGTGGGAGGGAGGGAGAAAGAGAGAAGAAACATCACTGTGTGGTTGCCTCTCCCACGCCTCATGCTGGGGACCTAGTCCAAACCCAGGTATGCGCCCTGACTGGAATCCAACCCACAACCCTTGGGTTTGTAAGCTGGCACTCAATCCATTGAGCCGCACCAGCCAGGACATTTTTAATTTTTTGAGTTATCTCCATGCTGCTTTCCACAGTAGCTGCACCAATCTGCGTTTCCACCAACAGTGCAAAAGGTTTCCCCTTTCTCCACATCCTCGCCAGCACTTGTTGTTTGTTTGTTTATTGATAATAGTTATTCTGAAAGGTATAAGGTGACATCCTACTGTAATTTTAATTTGCATATCTCTGATGGTTAGTACCCTTTGCAATAGCATGAATGGCCCTGGAGAACATTATGCTCAGTGAAATAAGCTAGACAAATATCATATGTTTCGCTTACATGTGGAATTTAATGAACAAACTGAACTAACAAGCAAAACAGAAACATACTCATAGAGAGCAGGATGGCAGTGAAGGGGGAAGGGGAAAGAAGGATCAAGCAAAGAGGAAAAAAGGACTCATGGACAACAGTGTGGTGATTGCAGGGGGTGGAAGGTAGAAGGGGGTTACATGGTAATGGAAAAAAACACAATATTTTTTTTTAAACTGCTATTCCAGCATAACTGCCTTTCAATTCATTCTCCACAGTATTTATAAAATGTACTTTAAAAGATATTTTCAGTTGCTTTGGTATCTAATGCTATATATTAATTATTATATTGTTTTGATAGTTATGAAAGGTTTGTTATATCTTCCAAGGTATATCTAGTAGTTACATAAGAAACCTTCTTTCCTTATCAAGGAAAGTAAACTAAAAGGGAGTTCAAACTACAAAAGCATCCCTGAAAAGTAGCATGTCCCATGGGAAAAGTCATTCCCCACTGCTTTCAAGAAAAGAAGCAAACTATACATGTCCAGTGCTTGGTAGTCTAAGATCCAAGTGATACAATAATTTGTAGAGATCAAAATAATCAACTCATCAGTGAGAGAGAAATATCATGGAAATATAATTCCATATTAAATAAACTCTGTCAGTAAGGAAAGGAATCATGGTAGGAGATTCTTTCTGGAAGGAATGAATATTATAGAATATTGGTATTTCACTTACCATATGATCTCTCCTTTAACAGGAACCTAATCAACAAAACAAACAAGCATAATACAACCAAAGACACTGAAATTGAGAACAGGCTGACAGTCACCAGAGGGGAGAGTGAAGGGAATTTTAGGGGGAAAAGGGGAAGGGTTTACAGAAACAAGTATAAAGGACACATGGACAAAAACTAGGGAGGTGGAAATGGGAGGGATCTGGGGACGGCTGGGGTGGTGGTAAAAGACAGAAAACTGTACAAGAGCAACGATTAAAATAAAAATTAAAAAATAAATAAATAATTTTTTTTTTAAAAAAGAGTACTGGTAAATTCTAGGCACTGTCAGGGACAGCAGATTCAGTGTTAAAACAGATGAAGTTCCTGCCCATATGAAACGTGTGTTTTAGTTGGAAACATGGCTTGAGTGTGGAAATGCATAGGAGCCAAAGTTTCCAGTCTTGAAGATAAAATATACAGTATCCTGCATTGCATCTTACTTGATATAGAGGGGTTATTAGTAGGAAGCCATGAACTTATTCAGGAGGCATGTTTCTCAGTGTGAATTATCATTTAGAAGTTACTACTCAGCTTCTCCTGCTACAAGAACCAAGAACTCTGACCGATGATACCAGCTCACTTTAACATAAATGCATATTTATCTCTTATTTGAATTCAAATTATAATGTTGATATTCTCAGTAATCTTTATGTTTTTAAAATACTATGTAACATTAGCTGTTTTTCTAATGCAAACTATTTTTTTTTAGCTAGCTATTGGGAATTTTTTCAAGTGTTTCTATTCCTTTAGGAACAATTCTAAGAGCAAAACTACTGTTCTCTGTTAAGTGAAGAGCATTTGAGGAACAATATATTTAAAAATTAAATAATCATGTGCTAAGTTCTAATAAATATAAGAAAATATCACAGGAAGTTGTTGCCTGATAATATTTTGGCAATTATCAATATAACATTAATATTTAATAATAATATTGTTCATAACTCAATATAGGCAGGCTTACATGATGATAGAATTAATGGGGGAATGTACCAATACTTGTATCACTGATTAACGAGTTTTATATTTTTGTGAAGTTTTTCTTTTTTGTGTGAACATCACATTTGACTGATTAATTACTAAATATGCCATCTATTCACCCTCTACTATGAACTCTAACAACAGGTAATAAAGTAGCTGTCTGACAACTAAGTAGCCTAAAAACTAGCATAATTATGAGTTTGGGGAAGTTTACTTCCAGTTTTGAGGAAGATGTAGCTAGGCATAAGCACTGAAAATTCCCTCTGGGGATGTGATCCCAAGAGCTTTTGAAGGACTTAATTTTCTTGTTATGCTGCTAATTGACATTTATTTCCCTCTGGGCTAGGGCAAACAAATACAAATATATATGTGCCAAAATATATTTTTATACTTTAAATCAAATATAAAATATGTAGAATAAAGTATGTATTTTTAAATGTAAAATTTTAGAACTGGAAGAGAATTGAATATTAGAATTCCATCAATATTTTTTCATCATCTCTTTCAATAGGCTCAGAAAAAAAATCTCACAAAGATTAATTTATTTATCCAAGGTCACACCATTTGATAGTAGCACAGTCAAGATTAGAGTGTTTGGCTCAAGGTTCAATGTTCTTGCCACTATGCCAAACTGTCCTATAATATATTAAATATACAAGTAGGGTAATAAGTATAGTGGATGCTGTTTTGTACTTCCTGGTTCTCCTTCCACCTCAAATGCATACCCCCTGCACACAAATACACACTTTCACAACTAAAGCATTCATTTTCTCAATTGCTGAAAATTAGCAGCTAATAACATTGAAGTTAAGTTCCTTTCCAAGAATTTCCCTCTACAGAAAAGTAATAATAGTAATAATAATAAGCCTACTCACTCAGGGTTACATCCACTTTATAAATTCTCCCTTTGCCAGACCCTGCTTTCTTTGATCCTCCACAGGTGTTGGCTTGAGAATACACTCCAGGAAATGTTCTGTTTGTTGATTCAAATATTTTTCTCAGTCCATTCTGAGGAACCAAACTAAAACAATAAATGTAAAATTACTTAAATATTCTGGAGTAAATTACTGTGCTTTAAAAAATCTAGATAGAAGTATTCAAAGTGGTTTAGCTTCTAAAGGATAAAATATCCATCTACCAAAGTAATTTCTTGGTTTGTTGGTCACTTTATTAGTGTAATTATCATTATTATTGCTGTCAATAAGATAACTATGTCCAGGTATAACTTTAGGCATTTTATACGCAGTAGTTTGTCAAATCTTAATAATCCTTTATGTCATACAGGTATGAATATCAATTTTCCTTTCATAGAGGAGGAAATTGGTGACTTAGAAACAGTAAGAAACTTGCTGTGGTCATCTAGCTGTGAAGTGCCTGACCCTGGTTGATTCTCCTATTGGACTTTAAGCTACCTGAAGGCAGGAGCTAGTTCTTTTATGAACATCACTGTTTCCTAACATGAAGTGCAGTGCCTTGTCCTCAATAGTAGTCAATAGTTATTTACCAAATAAATAAATTAATCCATATATATCTACCCCCAAATTTTTGTCACCCCTGTGCTACCCAGTCTCCCGTATATATGATGGGCCTTGGACTGAAAGGTGAACATCATAAAGAACTAAAAAAAAGTGGAGGTGTTAGTTTAAGATGTCAAAATCAATCTATGTCAAACAAACAGGAATGGGTAAATTAAATATGCATTTTTAAAAAATTTGAGAGTTAGTTCCTCATATACCTTATAGGTATCAGATACTATGTCAGAGAAGGAGTATTGAGTCTGTGGGTTGAGTTGTTGGATCCCTTTAATTTACCTTTATTAAAACTGTATATTCAATTTAGTGTAATGCCCCAAGAGAGTTAAAATGGTCACATAAAGAACATAATGGTTGTTTTTCCAAAAGCAATGTAATGGAAGTAATATCCACCCACCTCCTCTACTTTGTGAGGCAGCATCTTTAGAAATACAAAAGATAAAGATTACCACTGATAAGTATCATGATGAATTTACTAATGTCTCATTTGTCCTGAAACAATTTTTTTCCTCACAATATTTCACAAATAGCAACCATGATGCGTCCAACATTTGGATGCAGATATTTAGCACAGTGTTGCTTTGGATTCTGTCAGTAACTGATTCAATATTTAGGTAAGTTTCTTATAGAAGTACAATTACAAAGATGAAGAGAAAATAAAAGCTTACATTTCTAAGTTAAGCCCAAATACCTGGAGCATTGGAGAAGAGTCCAGAAAGAGTAAGCTAGAAAAGTTCTTGAAAAATTAAACTTGCATCAAAATAGTTTATTCATTTTTCTCCCACAAAAGTCCCTGAAATGTCTGCTGTAAGTCATGCAATGCTTCTTTTGTACACCAAATAACCATTCTGTGATTACCTCTACTCCAAATCTATGGAAGAGTTAAAGTGGCAAATTGGAAATTGAGTAGGCACATAATAAAAACCAGAATGACCATTTAAAAATCAAGACAATTTTAAAAAAGACTGTACATGATTGGTAAAATGCCTCAATCTGATATCATTGAGTAGACAGACATCCCAAGGGTATCCCCTTACCAACCTTAGTTTTGCAGAAAAACAGGAAATTCATCTCAGTAGGCCTCCATTAATAATAATAACCTTATTTCTAAATCTCAAGATTACTTCTCAATAATCTTGAGGCCTCAATTCAAATTACAAGATTGTTCTACATGTAATTATTTTAGAAAATGTGATACATTTCAGAAATACTCCCGTAGAAATACTGGGAGGCAGAAAGAACGTGTGGTTATCAAGCAGACTATCTACCCTATACTAGCTGTAGGGTACAAGGGTACAAATTCACTGTACTTCAGATTTCCAGTCTGCATAAAGATGATAACAGAAGCTACCTCAAAAGACTCTTGGAAGGATTAAATATGTTATGTCATTTAAAGAATGCTTGGCATATAATGCATACTCAATAAAGCATATACATTATTATCTCAAGCAGATAAACTTCATTTAGCAAATATTTATTTTTAAATACTTACTGTGTGTCCAATAATTGGGTCAGGAGATAGAGTGGAGATAAGAGAAGAGGATAGACGACCTGAGGTTGCATTTTTCCCGTACATGACCAAGGACCCAATTTAAAGGGGGATGAAGAACAGAGAGAAAACAAAGGTCATTTCCAGGTGCTGGCCTGATAGTGCTGCTGTTTATTGGGAAGGAGGCTATCTGGGGGAGAATAGGTTTCAGAGTCAAAATCTTGTTTGTGTTTTTGGTTTTGTTTTATGTCAAATTAGTCATATTAATTCATCAAAGTGATGATGGCTAGATAAGGAAATTGGGGCTCAACATGGAGATCAAGTTTGCAAAAATGATTTTCTAGGAACCATGGAAAGAGAAGCAATTAAAACTATACCATTTAGATGTCAAGTATACAGAAATTTTCATTGGCTATTTTAGAATGTTACATATTCTACTCTACTCCCTTCTCTCTCTCTCCCCTTTTTTCCTTCTTAGTATCAACAATAAATCCTACACTTTTGCCACCAAAGCAACAAGACAGCTGATCAGTTTCTAGCTCAGTGCATTTTTCTAAGCCAAGACAGTGTTTTCTTCAAGAGGAATTCTGCTGCCAGCTTGTAATCTTTGCTTCTCCGCAGCATGATTCAATGAGCTATGTTTTGTTTCTATTATTAGAGTATAAACTTATTGTGAGAAAGGAGATGCCGTATACTTCTGTACCTGACTTGGTTTAATAAAGTATATCCAAAAGCCTAAATAAAATAAAAGAAGAAATTCCTTTTAGGTACTCTATTGTTTTCCTTAGGTCGTTGTTATGACATTGTTTGTAGTTCCTTAAATTTCTAGGTTACCACTTTGTCGATATAAATAATGATATTGATAATTCTAAAACTCTCTGCACGTTTACTTAAGTAAATGTGTATTAAATATAACAAAAATTTAACAGACTCATATATTGATATTCATTACTTACTAAAATTATCTGTATTCTCAGATAAACCTAAAGAATTCAAATTTAGGAAATTTGATAAATTTCAAAATGATTTTTAGTTCAATGATAAAAAGAAAGGAGCTAGCAGGCCATGAAAAGACCTGGAAGAAACTTAAAAGCATATTGCTCAGTAAAAGCAGCCAATCTGAAAAGACTGCATACTGTACAATTCCAAATATACAACATTTGGAAAAGATAAAATTATGGAGGTGGTGAGTATCAGTTGTTACCAGGGGTAGGAAGAGTAGGGGAGAGATGAATAGGCAGAGTACAGGGGACATTTTCAGGGCAATAAAAATTAATAATAAATAAATGCCATTATATTGTGTCCCTACCTACAGAATGTTCCACTCCAACAGTGAACCCTAATGTAAATATGGATTTAGTGATCATGATGTGTCAATGTAGGTTCATCCTTAGTTAAAAAAAAAAAAAAAAAGAAAGAAAAGAAAAAGAAAGTGCCACTCTGGTGGAGACTATGCATGGGGTATACAGGAAATCTCTGTACCTCCCTCTCAATTTTGTTATAAAACTAAAATTACTCTAAATAAAGTCTTTAAAACAGCACCTTTTAGAATAACTTAACTATTTAACCACTATTGGTAGTAATACTGCACTGATAAATTTAATCTCATGGAGAATTCCATTGATTTTTTTAAGCTTGTTGAGAATATAGGGGTTTGCACACAAAATGTCAAACTATCACTCTGTAATCTATGTATGCTATGAATGTATTTTTTTAAAACATCATTTCTTTCTGTGTCCTTATTACAGGCTACATATCGAAATCGAATTGTGAGCCAAAATCTCAGCACAAGGGACAGAAGAGCAATGCATACACCCACCGAGGACCGCTTTAGATACTCGTCAGCTGACCAGACAAGCCCATACAAAAGCAAGACCTGTCAACTATCAAGTCTATGTTTAAGTAGTTTTTTGAAGGACAAGGAGCTAGCAGAAGTCATCAAACACTCGAGAGGAACTTATGAAACCCTCACTTCAGAGGTCACCCAGAACTTAAGGGCCACTGTTGGGCAGAACTCTTTAAAGCCAACAGCTAAGACTGAAGGGCTCGCCACCTTCTCAGAGAAACCAAAGGACCAAGCAGCTATGGCCCGGCAACATTCAACCTTCACAGGCAGGTTTGGACAGCCACCAAGGGGGCCAATCTCCTTACATATGTACAGCAGAAAGAATGTTTTCCTCCATCACAATTTACACAGCACTGAACTGCAGACTCTAGGCCAACAGGATGGGTAATTAAATCACCCTATTCCTGGCTCTGGGTAAGATAAAGATGGTCAGTGTTTCTCATTCATAGATCATTTAAATTGTCATGTACTTCTTACTACTTTTTATTTTTTTTTGTTACAAAGAATTGTGCACTTTTTTTAGAATAAGGGTCCAAGCATGTTAATTGAAATAGGTTTGATAGCCTTGAAGACTTTATTATATGTATATGTATAATAAGTGGGACCATCTTGCAGGTTTATACAGCTTGTAATTTATTTTGTCTTTATCAATCACTGATATCCATTGAAGTTCCAGAAAGTAATACCAAAGAGCACTCTGCTCACTGAATGGTGTTACTGCAAAAATAGATGCGAGGAACAAGTAGATATAGGAATTGTAAAGAATTTTAAATGACATAGTTGTTAAAAGGTGAAGAGAAGAGGGATTTTAAAGTCTTCTGCTTGGTGGTGTATTCATTTGAAGAATGAAGTTTGCTTGCTTGTAACCTAGAGATAACTTTGTCTCTCTGTTACATACATTCAAGCTTATCTCACCATACAATAAAGGAGGGAAGGCTATTTCTTTGACCTCTCAATGTTTAGTTCACACTATCTCACAAAGGATTTTAGACGGAGTAATTGCTAGCTGAATATAGAATGTCAGCTCCGATCTTCAAAAAATGTTTTTGGTTTTTGTTACTGATGTTGAAGAACTAAGAAATAATGCAGTGAGGCGGTAACATTGGCTAAAGCTGGTCAGATGATGCATTAGGCTTGACGCTCTTGCTCTTTGGATCATGGCAATATCAGAATATTTTTAGAAGTTTTATAGATGGAACATTCCAAGAAAATTATTTTACTTTCCTTGTATTTTTAAAATTTTCAATTACTTTTATGTATATTCAACTTCACCCTATATACATCACCCCATAGATGATGAATTGAGGAACAGAAAGTCAGTTTCTAGGTAGCTCCTTACACAATATTCTGACTATTTAGTCATCTAGATATGGAAGAAAAAGTTAAAAACGTGAACTTTGGCAATTTGATTTTAGAAATACATCTCTAACAGGAGTATTTAAAACTCATTTGATGGTGAATATTTCTCTTCAACAAATAAGGTCTATTATGTTTTACATTTAAGTGCACGTGAGATTGATCAATAAATCTAAATAATTTCTTTATGGCTAATTAGTACCAGAGCTGGATGCAGCTATAGAAATAAATAAATAATAAACAAATAAGTAACAACCAGTAGGAATAATGGCTGCAGTTTTCTTATACGAAGATTAAACCTAATAAAAGTTTCCACATTAGGCATTGTCCATGCAAATTGAAACTTGTCATATCTACTGCATGATCTGTTTTATTTGCATTCTCCGACAGACAAGAGTCCATCAGCGTGTGCAAATGAAAGGAATAAAGGGAAATTGAGATAGCAGTTTTGAGCATGGCATCTGACTGATCTGCTTAAATACGTGGAATGCATTTGCTAATACAAAATATATTTGAGCTCTATGCTTTGGGTGAAAGTCATCAGATTCCTCCCCTAGCTTTAACTGCTAAACATAGACCTATTTTCCAACTTTGATCAGAATTGACAAGAGTATAGAGTCTAGTGCATATGTTATACTTGTAATTCTAAAGAAAAACACACGTGCATCAAGAAAAATGTTTGCCAAATGTTTTCTTTGTGTGTTTATAATTCTGCCAGAAGAGAATGATACACACTACAATTTGATTGGCTTAAATAAACTGCTATCTAAAATTTCCACTATACTTTAGAAGCTATAACATTTATGCAGATGTACATTTTGGGCTGGGCAATATTTAAGACATGATAGAAGAACAGAAAATTATGCTTATAATTGTGGAATTCAGTTTTATTTGTCTTGAAAGTTGATATGTGTTGCTAGAGTATTTGAATTCTGTAAATAAATTAGCATGATAAAATGGTCAAGGATTCTTTTCCCAGGTTGTGGAAGAACTATGTATCACAAATAATGTTTTTGATTTAGACCTCTGGAGTTTATAGTTTTGTTTTTCTGGAAGATAGACTTTTGAATTATGCTTTGTAAAAAATAATGTACTTAAGAAAATCTGTCATTTAATAGACATTTTAAGAGATGTTTTAAACACTAGTATTTTCTTGAAAAACCTTTTTTAAAGCTGAAACATTCAAAAAAGAAAACCTGGATTAAACAATTCAATTTTTAAAGGAGGGATATTTTTTTGGAAATATCATCTTAAAGCTGTTTTGTACCAGTATTTTCAGCATTGTTACAATATTATTTGTAATACTAAGTGTGACTCAGGCCTGGAGACGGTGTAAGCCCACCAAGCTGATACACACCAGGAACTGCGCACAGGACGCCTCTGTAAGTTTTTCTGGTGTACACATAGTAACTCAAAACTCTGGCATGTGGGCATTCTTTCAGCAACCCGATTTCTTTGTACTAAAATCTCTAGTTTTCTAAGACAGTTCCATGTACAAAAAATGATTTATACATTTCTCCAAGGCAGTGCATATCCAAAGACAGGACATCGGGGGGAAAGTGCTTGTTTTTCTGATGGGAGCAGTTTTCTTTTCTTTCCTTTACTCTTTCTTCTGTGCATGTGTATGTGTAGCTAAGCCTAAGTAACCCTGTAAAATTTCTGCTGCAAATTGTCTCTTCTGATTTTAAAATGTGTTTTAAAAGACACTTAAGAAGAGATAGCCTTGAGGAAAAGCTGTTTCTACCTGAAATAAACTGTTCCCATTTTTGTAATTATTGAAACATGGAACTGTATTTCTATGAACTCAGTGATTTTTTCAAATAATTTTATATGCTAACAGAGTTACAGTGAAATTTTGAATTATCTCTCAATCCATTTTTGCTTCTTTGGAGCATCTTGGTCTGTGCAAATGACACCATGAAACTGTAGCTGCAGAGCTAAAGGTATAAAGCTACAAGTATCAATATGCTCAGGGTAAGAACCTAGAGCCACACATTGTTCAGGCTGTTTCTGTTATTTATTGATTGAGGTATAAATCACTAGCAAGCCACTAATCAATATTAAACATTTGTAGACATGCCCATACTTACTTAACTTAAAATGTTTACAAAGATTTTCATGATCAGTCTGCGTTATGACCTATGTTTTGGCCTCTGTAGCCCAAGATTTAATCCTTGCCCATTGTCACTATGTTCTGAGTGTTAACTGAATTCCAAGTAAATTTCACACTTTGTTTTGTTTTCTTTGCCTTGTATGCATTTAACAGAGATAATACTTCCCCCTGCAAAAGTTAGTATTTTTAATTATATATTTAATGATCACATCCCCATGAAAAATGATCACACTCCATTAGTCCTGCCCAGAACTCTTTCAGGAACTTAGTTGTCAGTGGAACAATAAGAGCAGTTTATTGAGTTTATTGAATGATAAGTACTATTTCTCCATATTTATTACCACATTCGTTATCACCGTTCTCATGATCAAGAAATAGATTTTCATTACAGTATATAACTTGGAATACTGGGTATAATCTTATAATCTCAATTTTGTCTCACTTTTTCACTTTGAGTTTTACATTCCAAATATCTGTAGCAGTAAGGAAGTGCTTAAAAAAAGCCCTTACAACTCCGCTGAGCCACATATAGAGCAAAATGCAAAAAGAAAGGTGACTGTGAAGGTGCAGTCTGTCGTTGCCCTCCGTGTGACTGAGTCACACTCCTTGGGGCCGGAAGCTTTGCCCTTGCTGATGCGTCTGTTTAAATGTAGTCCTGATTCCAGGATGTTTATCACATTGTGGGACTTGACTCTTTTAAGGCATTATTATCGGGTCTTTTTATATATTTTAGTTTTCTTTTTGCAAAAAATAGTTTAATCACATCATATTTGGGGGGAACTTACTGCTCTTGGAATTTACACATTTTTCTTGTTCCTCCCCCTGCCCCATGTTTTTACCCTGCCATGCCAACTCTTGGCTATCTATATAAAGATATGGCAAGGATGATAGAAAATATGAGCTAGTTTGGATTCTTATAAAAATCAAATTACACTGTAGTATAAAAGCAAACAGCCAACTATCAGCCGTACAAACAAGCCCACTTCTCTCACAAGATACATTATTGCTGCCAAATTTTTGTTTTTCTAATATTAATCTGTGCCAAGATCTTTCACCAATAGTTAGATGTATCAATGAACTGTTTATTTATAATTAACCTGATCTTCCTCAAAACCCAGTTGCAGTTCCAAGTAATAGAGCCCAAAAAACAAAACATAAAGATTAAACTTTTGGGTATGGAAGAGAATAAAAGCAATTCATCCTATCTTAGACTGGAGAATTTCCCACAGAAATTGTGACACCAAAAAGTCTTAATCAATGCTGAGTGGCCTTCTTCCCCCTAAGTAAGAGATTTCAGATGTGACATATCATGGTTATTTCTAGAGAAATTTCAAGATAGCCTTAGTGACTTCACCACTTTTATCTTAAGAAAAATACATTTTCCTCTTGAACATAAAATTCAAGAAAAGGAGCCTTCTGCATCTTATCTTTTCTAAACATCACCTCCTTGCTTAAGTATGCTCAGGTTGTTAGAACAAAATACCACAGGCTGGATGGCTTAAACAATGACCTTTCATTTCCCATGGTTCTGGAAGCTGGGAATCATAGGTCACAGACAGTTGTGTCCTTCTCACTGTGTTCTTAATGGCAGAGAGTGAACCAGGTGTGCTTTGTTCTTCTTCTTATAAGGGCACTAATCCCATCCCACTGTGGGACCCCATCTTCATGACCTCATCCAAATCTAATTGCTTCTCAAAGGCTTCATATCCAAATACCATCACACTGGAGTTAAGGCATCAGCATACTACTTTGGGGGAACACAAACATCCAGTCCATAGCATTGATTTTCAGCTTACAACCACCTAGTAAGTTTACTGTTGCTTTACTCACTTCATACATGAGATTAGAATGGTTAAGTAATGTGTTGAGGGCACACAGCCTGTAGGTTTAACTAAAATGGATTCCATAACTTTTGCTCTTTCCATTCATACTATGCGTACTTCCAAAGTAGGCTCCCTCCCAACAGGAAGGGAGATTCAAGAAAATATATACTGTCTCAATGCCCTTTACTTTTAAAATGCCATTGCAAGACATAAAAAAATATAAGCAATGATCTACTTTAGCAAACCAGTATACTACTCATTCTAAAGAATTTTAAAACAATTATTGATGTTTAGACCAATAAAGATAGAATCCTGAGAGGAAGACACTTATTTGATTTCAAGTTTACCTCCAAAAAATATTTTCTTTCCTTAAAATTGGGAAAGATACTGACAATATTGGGAAAATATTTGGGAAATTTGGGGCAATTGGGAAAATACTGAAAAATCATTTCATGTTATATTTTTTAAATAAGAGGGCCAATAAAGTGTCTAACATGATAAAAACATAAAATAGATGAAAAATCCTAGTTATCAGATTACCTTATTATTTCTTTCCCTTATTTTCTGAGGATATTTATATAGACATCATTGATTCTGATATACTTTCATTGCTTTACATACAGGGTCCAGCAGAAGTAACACCTGCTTGAGTGTGGTTGGTAGGGTAATAATATGGGCATAATAATTTATAGTTTTAATCTGAATATTTCACCTAAAATGTCATATGGTATGCTTGAGTGTGATATTGTTCTGTTACAGAATTACATAACTATGATTTTATAATAAAATACTTTGTAATAAAAAAGGGGTGTTATTTGTGCTGGACCCTGTACATTTAACAAGATCTTTACAAAATTAGTTTTAACATTTCTATCTAGGGACAAAAATTATAACCGATTTAAATTTTCTTATGCAGGAGTTGAAATGAAATGGGAAATACAAATTTATTTGTCCTAAATTTTTAAGTAATATACATTTTATTTTGTAGTTAATCATATATATATAAGTAATGTCTGAGTAAGATGTAATCCTATTATCAATTGTCTCTTCCAAAATCCTGGTTTTAGGAATATAAGATGTTTGAAACTAAGTTAACTGGACCCATTTTATAGGTAAAAAAACATTTGATGTATTCTAATTAATATGGGCCTGAGATTATAAACATTTATAATAATGTTTTCTATTCCCTAAAACTAAAAATTTAATGAGAGATATAAGAAATAGTAAATTACTCTGGAAATTACAATTTTTAAGTAATATTGAATGCCATCATATAATTTCTTATGTGGTTCTTAATTTCTCAATAAGAACAGTGATTTTATTCAATGAAAATTTCACCATTTGACTAATATTTTGAGAAAAGATTGATACACTTAAGCATGGCAATTAGAAAAATATGCATAATTCCTCTGCAAAATAAATTTTAAAACAATAAATATGTTGTATGGTACTTGACTGCTTTTATTCTGACAATTTGCTCTGAGACTGTCTTGGTGATAGATTGGTTTACACATGTATTCAAACTGGGCATAATGAGGTTTCCAGGTTCTTGGAAGTTGTGATGATGATTTCATCAGCCAATTGACATGATTTCTATACTCGCTTTCTTTGCCACTAAGCTTCTCTTAATTTCTGATATTCAGTAATAAAGTATTCCTTAATAAAACAATTCTGTTAACTTTATTACGTTACATGTATAACCATTTTCGTTTCTGCATATGCCACCCACTTATATGTTGGTTCTCTGCCATCCGCCAAATTGGGTGTTCTGTAGTTAGAATGTAAAGACAAAATGATAACTTGCCTATATTCAAGGTGTTAAGATATATGTTTCACTTATCCACTAAAATAATAATGCTAGGAGCTATCTAGTGCCTGAAATAGATTATTAATTATTATAATAAAAGAGTAAAATTACCCTGATACCAAAGCCAAAAAAGATACTACTAGATAATAAAACCACAGATCAATCTCCCTGATATATATATAAATGCAAACATTCTCAATAAATTACTGGCAAATTGAATTCAGCAACACATTCAAATGTTCATTCACCAGGATTAAGTGGGATTTATACCAGACATGCAAGGATGACTCAACAAATGCAAATCAGTAAATATAATACACCACATTAAAAAAATAGAAAAAATCACGTGATCATCTCAATAGATGCAGAAAAAATATTCAACAAAATTCAACATTTGTTCATTATAAAAACTCTTACAAATTAGGCATTAAAGGAATAATAAGAGCCATATATGATAAGCCCACAGAAAACAGCATTCTCAATGTTGAAAAGTTGAAAGCTTTTTCTCTCAGATTGGGAACAAGACGAGGGTATCCACTTTCACCACTCCTTTTGAACATAGTACTGAAAATCTTTGCCAGAGAAATTAGGCAAAAATTAATAATAAAAAGGCAAAAGAAAGAAGTAAGTATAAGAATGGGAAAGGAAAAAGTATAATTGTCTGCATTTGAAGATGACATGATTTTCTATATAGGAAATTTTAAACACTCCACATAAAAACGGTTAGATCTAATCAATTAATTCAGTAAGGGTGCTGGATACAAAATTAGCATTAAGAATTTCAGTAACAGCCCTATTCAGTGTGGCTCAATTGGTTGGGCATTGTTCCGCAAAGAGAGGAGTCACCAGTTGGTTCAATTCCCAGTTGGAGCACATGCCTGGGTTGCAGGTTCATCCCTGTTGGGACACACACAAGAGGCAGCTGATCCAGAGGCAACTATTAAATGTTTCTCACCTACAGTGATGCTTCTCTCCCTCTCCTTATGCCTCTCATCTCCTTTCTCTATTTATGTATTTAAATACATAAATAAAATCTTAATAAAAAGTAGCATTTCTATGCACTAACCAAAAATTAACTGAAAAAAATTCCCATTTACAATAACATCAAAAGCAATGAATACTTGGAAATTTAACCAAATGTAAAATATCTCTACTCTAGAAACTACAAGGCACTCACAAAAGAAATCAACAAAGACACAAATAAATAAAAAGGCATCATGTTCACATTGAAAGAATCAATGTTGTTAAAATGTCAATACTGCCAAAAAACATATATAGATTTAATGCAATCCCTATCAAGACTACCATGACATTTTTTTTACAGAGTAGAAAAAAAACATCCTAAAATTTGTATGGAACCAAAGAAGACCCTGAATAGCCAAAGCAATCCTGACAAAGTAAAATAAAGCAGGAGACATCACACTTCCTGACTTCAAGCCACACCATAAAGCTATATTAATTAAAACACCATGGCAATGGCATAAAAACAAATCAGTGGAACAGTATAGAGATCACAGAAAGAACTCATGAATACGTAGTCAAATAATATTTGACAAGGGATCTAAGAATTGTCAATGAAGAAAAGACAGTCTCTTCAATAAACGGTGCTGAGAAAATTAGATATACAAATATAAAACAGATCCTGACTTACACCACTGACAAAAAACAACTCAGAATAAATTAGGTTCAAACATAAGAACTGACACTATAGAGTCACAAGATGGTGGCAGAGTAGGAGGGTCTTTCTTGCATCGCCTCCTAGAACCAAACTGTATATAAAATTAAAGAGGGGAACAGCCACCAAAATAAATAACCAAAGACTACCTGAAAAAGAGACTTTTAACCAAGGACAGGAAGAAACCAACTAGAGACTGGTAGGAAGGGAAGGCAGGCACATGAAAGGGGATGGCCCCATTCCCACAGTCATTGGGTCGAGGTTACAGCATGCCTGTGGGAGCCTCCCCCTGAGAGGAAAGAAGCCTGGCCCCCAGAAAGGGCTCCAAAGCATGGAGCACCAGTGCCAGGATCAACTGCCCATGCAGCATGCAGCAGTGAAAGGCCACAGGGTTTTTGTCTGCTGGGAGAAATGGAGCCTGCTAGAGAAAAAGCCACTAATTTTTCTTCTCCATTTTTTTTTCTATTTCTTAAAGGAGCCAAAGCACAGATTTTGTGTTTGCAGCCACTCACCTTGGTCCTGGGCAAAGGGAAAGCAGCACAGAATGGAGTTGTGTGAGGACAGTCTGGAATGGGATGCACTGGAGAGGGGTGGGAAGAAGTGGCTGTGGGGATTTCTGTGCTGGGTTATACCTCCGCAACTCAGCAGTCATTTTTCTTGAGAAGAGCAAACCCCTCCCAGGAGAAAAGCAATTACCCCAACCCTGTGGGAGACAACCTGCCTCAAACTCTGGAATCTTGCTCACTTCAACCTGCATCTCTTCCCTTTTTCCTTTTTTTTCTGTTTTGGTTTGGGTTTTTCTTTTTCCTTTTCTATGTTCATTTCTCACATCCTGTATCTTAAAAATCTGCTGAGTAGACAGCAACATATGCAGACTCAGGGGGTGTCAGAGATTGGCGGTACGACACAGCAATTTCACAGCCTTTCCCAGGAACAGACTGGCTCATCGCCCTCATGGGAGAACCACAGAAACACCCAGCTGGTGTCAGGCAGACCAAAAGTCTGGATTCTAGAGCCCCACCCCCTAGCCTACCTAGGGCTGCACCCTGCTGAGTTCGAGGAAATAGTCCCAGACAGACTCAGGCAAGTGGCTTGAGAGCAGGGGAACACTCCCACCATCTTCTCTTCAGCCTGAAAAACACCTCTCACAGGACATTCAGGAGTCCCACTGCTTAATTCCACCAGGAGCCCTATCAGAAACAGATGGGTCAATGACTAGTCTCAGATAGACTGTCTCAGATAGACAGAAGGCCAACAGGCAGAGGCAGGCAGAGGCAGAACTTGTGGTGACTTGGGACATTTGCTGACGTACCCTGGACCCAGTGCTGATAAAAGCCCTGTTTGTAGTACAGCTTGACCCATCCTGTTCATAGCCAATCCCAGAGGAAACAGCCAAACACTATGGATGGCTTGTAGCTTCAAGCACCCCTATGATATGAACGTTGGACCTCTTCAAGTTCAACCTCTTCAACCTCCAGAGGTTGCTTACACTACCATCATATTTTTGGATTCTTTTTTTGTTTTTCTGATTGGTTGTTTTTTGCTTCCTACTATTCCAAATCAATGCTTTGATTATCGGCTTCATTCACTCTACTGTTGTTTCCCTGTAAATTGTTCTTTATTTCAATAGTGAATCCATCATTTCTGATTGGAGCTTTTTTTATGCTGCTGAGGTCCTCACTAAGTTCCTTGAGCATCCTTATAAACAGTGTTTTGTACTCTGCATCTAATAGATTGCTTATCTTCATTTCATTTAGTTGTTTTCTGGAGTTTTGTTCTGTTCTTTCATTTGGGCCATGTTTCTTTGTCTCCTAATTTTGGCAGCCTCCCTGTGTTTGTTTCTATGTATTGGGTAGAGCTGCTTTGACTCTGTGCCTTGGTAGTGTGGCCTAGTGTAGTAGGTGTCCTGTAGGGTCCAGTGATACAGCCTCCCCTATCACTCAAGCTGGGTACTTGAGGTACACCCTCCATGTGGGTGAGTACACCCTCCTCTTGTAGTTGAGCCTTGGTTGCCATTGGCAGATCAATGGGAGGGATTTACCCAGGTCAGTCAGCTGCAAAGATTGGTTGTGACCACTGACTACCACCCTTCACCCTCCATGGAAGATCAGCTGTACAGGGGCAGGGTAGTGGTGCTCTGAAGTGGTCTGTAGCTGCCCACTAGGTGCACTGGCCCTAGAATTTCTCAGCGGTACAGGCCAATGTCAGTCCCCACCTGTGTTTTGCTCAGGCTACCCTCCCTGAGCTATAAAGCAACTTGAAAGGCTGCTACCTGTGCTGGGTTTGGAGATTCCCAGGCAAAGCCAAGCTATTAAACTAATCTTGCTGCTGCTAATGCCTAGCCTGGAGCTCACTGAGGCTGGCTGTTACCTGTTAAGATTTTGAAAATTGTGCAGTATGAGACAAGACCAGCCATTCATATGGAAAAACAGCCTGAGAGGGCCCATACATTGGTTGGGGCAGTCTCTGTGGATCCCTAAGGCAGGTCAAACAGTATTATCCAGGTTGATGGAGTCTCAAATATGGTACCATCCTGCTGGCTCCATGACTCTTCAGGGGGAAGGGCTCAGAAAAGGGACAATGGCCTTTGTTTGCCCAGATGCCAGACACTGCATCCTCTCCCTATGTGTCGCTGGTGCCCTGCAAGCTACCACTACAGCTCTGGAGCTCAGAAGGAGTGTCTCAGTAGGTAAGTCCATGTGTGGGTTCTTTAAAAGAACTGCTTGGGGCTCCAACAGTTTTTCCACCAAATCAATCCCCGCTGGTTTTTGCAGCCAGAAGTTGTGGGAACTTATCTTCCTGACATGGAAACCCTGGGCTGGGGGACCTGGTGTGAGGCTAAGCCTGCTTGCTCCTGAGGTATCCCTCCCAAATTTTTATTCAACACATATGGGTTAGAAACCAGCTCATTCCATGTCTGGTCCCCTCCTATCAATCTTCAGGGATGTGGTTTCTTTAATTTCATAGTTGTCGGACTTCCATTCAACTCAGTTTCTGACAGTTCTGAGTGATGGTGGTTCTATATTTTAGCTGTAATTTTGATGTGGTTGTGTGAAGAGGTAAGCCATATCTGCCTATACCACCATCTTGACTGGACGCCCCTCATATATCTTTTTAAACTAGTGTTTTTTTTTCCCCCTTTGGATAAATATCCAGAAGTAGAATTGCAGAATCATATGGTAGTTTTATATTTAAAAATTGAGGAAATTCCGTTTTTCACAGTGACTGTAACAATTTACATTCCCAGCAAAAGTATCCAAGATTCCCTTTTCTTCAAATTCTACCAACACCAGTTATTTGTATTTGTTCGATGGTAGCCTTCTAATAGGTGCAAGATGATGTCTCGTAATTTTGATTTGCATTTCACTGATGATTAGTGACATTAAGCATTTTTTCATGTGTCTGTTGGCCATCCATATGTCTTCTTTGAAAAAAATTCTGTTCAGATCCTCTACCCATGATTTTAGCCAAATTGTTTACTTTTTACATATAAGTATTTTTTTTAAAGTTGTATTTATTTTTAGAGAGATGGGAAGGGAAGGGAAAAGAGAGGGAGAGAAACATCAATGTGTGGTTGCCTTTTGCATCCCCAACTAGGGACCTGGCCCACAAACCAGGCATGTGCCCTGACTGGGAAATCAAACCAGTGGCCCTTTGGTTCTCAGGCTGGCACTGAATCCACTGAGCCATATCAGCCAGGGCTAAATATTGAGTTTTATGAGTTCTTGATATATTTTGAATATTAACCCTCCTTATCAAACATATTACTTACAACTGTCTTCTCCCATTCAGCGGATTGTTTTCAGTTCTATTGATGGTTTTCTTCCTTGTGCAGCACCTTTTAAGCTTGAGGTAGTCCCTTTGTTATGTTTGCTATGTAGACAAACAACATTTGGGTCTGAGGAGATAGACCCAAGACAATTATTTCTAAAAGCAACGTCAAAGAGATTAATGCCTATATTTTCTTCTAGGAATATTATGGTTTCAGATCTTACATAAGTCTTTAATCCATGTTGGGGTTTTTTTGTATATAGTGTAAGACATTATGCAGATTTATTCTTCTGCATGTAACTGTCCAATTTTCATAACACTGTTTGCTCAAGAGAGTGTCATATCAAAAAATTATCACCATGACCCATGTCAAACAACTTTTATACTACTTTTTGGAACTTTATAGTTTGTTTTTTTGTAAAAGAAACCAAAACATAGTTGTTTATTGTTATTATCAAGTATTACCTACCGTATATATACAACTGGCAGTGCAGTAAGTTTGTTTACACAAGCATCAGAAGAAACAGGTGAGTAACGTGTTGCACCATGACAATTTGATGCTATGATATTACTAGACAATAGGAATTTTTCAGCTCCATTATAACCTAATGAGACCACTGTTGTATATGTGGTCCATCACTGATGAAACATCACTATATGGCACATGACTTATATATGTGTACTGAAGCCAAGACTGAAAAAAGAAAAGGAAATGTATAATGACAGCCAAATTTGATTAAAAGGCAGTGTATCTAAGATTATAATGCAAATTTATGTTAGTTATAGTCTCTTTATAATTTACATATTTTGTTTATGCTATTAGGGTTATCAAACTTTTCCCTATTTGAGTCCTGCAACCACTCCCATTGTCCATCTCCATACAGTTGTCCATGACCATGGGTCATTCATTTATGTTCTTTGACTAATCCCTTCATCTCATTTCAGTAGGTCCCCACCTCCTTACTACCCCCTTACAGCTGTCGGTGTTTTCCATGTATCTACCCTTTGTTTCTATTTTGCTCATTAGTTTATTTTGTTCATTACATTCCACTTATAAGTGAGATCATATGGTATTTGGCTTTCACTAACTGGCTTATTTCACTTATCATACTGGTCCTCAATACCATCCATACTGTCACAATAGGTAAGAATTCCTTCTTTTTTGCTGTTGTGTAGTATTCCACTGTGTAATGTTCCATTGTGTAAATGTACTACAGCTTTTTTTATCTACTCACTTATTGATACGCACTTAGGCTGTTTCCAAATCTTGGTTATTGTAAATATCCATGCTATGAACACAGGGGTGCATAAATTCTTGTGAATTGGTGTTTTGGAGATTCTTAGGGTATATTCCCAGCAGCAGAATTGCTGGGTCAAAAGGCAGGTCCTTCTTTACTTTTTTTGAGGAAATTCCATACTGTTTTCCACAGTGGCTTCACCAGTCTGCATTCCTACCAATACTGAACTAGGTCCCCTTTTTCCACGTCTTTTCTAGCACTTGTTTATTGATTTATTAATGCTAGCCATTTTAGCAGGTGTAAGATGATATCTCATTGTGGTTTAAATTTGCATCTCTCTGATTACTTGTGATGCTGAGCATCTTTTCATATGTCTATCAGACATCTGTAACTTCTTTTTAGAAAAGTGTCTATTCAAGTCCTTTACCCATTTTGTGATTGAATTATTTGTCTCCCTGGTGCTGAGTCATACAAGTTCTTTCTATACTTTGGAGGTTAAACCTTTGTCCGATGTATCATTGGCAAACATATTCTCTCATACAGTGGGATGTCTATTTGTCTTGGTGATGGTTCTTTGGCTGTGCAGAAGCTTTTTAATTTGATGTAGTCCTGTTTGTTTTTACTTCCTTTGTTTCCCTTGCCCTAACAAGAATGTCAGATCTTTTGGCATCTCTGCATCACACCTGAAGAAGAAGAGCTAGTTGTTTTGGGCCACATATTAAATACATTGTGACATGTTATCACAAAAAAATCTCATAATGTTTTAAGTTACGATTTTGTCTTGGGCCACATTCACAGCCATCCTGGGCTGCATGCTGGTTGGACACCCCTACCTAAGAGATATATCAGCAAAAATATTGCTACAAGAGATATCTGAAATTTTATTGCCTATGTTTTTACCCTGGATTTTTATGGTATCATGACTTATATTTAAGTCTTTTATTCATTTTTAGATTATTCTGGTAAATGGTGTAAGATGATGGTTCAGTTTAATTTTTCTTGCATGTACTTGTCCAATTCTCCCAACACAATTTATTGAAGAGGCTATTTTCACTCCATTGTATGCTCATGACATGCTTTGCCGAATATTAATTGGCCATAAAGACATGGGTTTATTTTTGGGCTTTCTATTCTGTTCCATTGATTTTTGTGTCTACTCTAATGCCAGTACCAGGTTGTTTTGATTAGAGTGGCCTTGTTCTATAGTTTGATATCTGGAATTGTGATCCTGCCAACACCATTCTACTTTCTCAAGATTGTTGAGACTGTTTGGGATCTCCTGTGGTTCCATATACATTTTTGGAATATTTGCTCTAAATCTGTGAAATATGCCATTGGTATTTTAATATGAATTGCATTGAATCTATAGACTGTTTTGGGTAGTAAAGATATTTGATAATTCTTTCAATACATGATCATGATATCTGCTTTCACTACTTATTGTAACTTCCTCAATTTCTTTCTTCAGTGTCTTATAATTTTCCAAATGCAGGTCTTTTACCTCCTCAGTTACATTTATTCCTAAGTACATTATTTTTTGTTGTTGAAGTAGTAAATGGGATTGTTTTCTTAGTTTCCCTTTCTGATAGTTCATTATTGGTATATAAATATGCCATCAATTTCTGAATATTGACTTTGTATTCTGCTAAAAGTAGAATTCAGGAGTACCTGAATTCATTTATCAGGTCAAGTAGGTTTTTGGTGGAGCCTATAGGTTTTCTACGTACAATATCATGTTACCTGACAATAATGACAGTTTTACTTTGCCCTTTCAATTTGGATGCCTTTAATTTTTCTTTTTGTGTGATCACTGAGGCTAGAACTTATAGTACTATGTCAAATTAGAGTGTGAAAGCAAGCACCCCGTATTGTTCCTGATCTTAAGAGAGACATGTTAAGTGCTTGCCCATTGAGTATGATGTTGGCGATAGTTTTTTTTTTTTTTTTTAATATGGCCTTTATTATGTTGAAGTATGCTCCCTCTTACTGAAGTTTTATTATAAATGGGTGTTGTACCTTGTCAAATGCTTTACTGCATCTACTGATACGATCATGTGATTTTTGTCTTTCATTTTGTTTATGTGATGTATCACATTTATCAATTTGCCCCTCCATCATCCAGTCCTATAAAAAAGCCTAAAATAATTGTTTGAATACTTGAGATGAGGAACAGATGCTGGACTTGGTGTGATCCTAAGAATTCTTGATGATTAATTACATTAAGATAATTGTAAATGCTTAAAGATGGCCACTGGAAATGGGAGAACCTGTTAGAAAATTGTGTTAAGAGTTCTATAATCAACTGTCATGTAAGAATGTGTTTATGTTCAATAAGGACATTGTTGTGATTAGGCTGAGAGACTTTAAATATTAAAAATTTATTCATAAACTTAATAGATTTTTATGGAGTGCCTACTTTGTGGCAGGCAGTATTTTAAGCCTTGAAATATGTACAACGTGAGTGGAAACCTACTCTCGAACTCCCTTCTCCCAAATAATTTTCATTTCAGAAATGCAGGAAAACCCATAGTACCTTCTTTATTGAGAAATGTCCTTTCTTAGGCACCAAATCAGGGTCTTCATGTTTTCTTTTCTTTCTTATAGCAGGCCACAGGGACTTATTTTCTCTTCATTCTTCTCATTATCTATCCCATTCCATTCAGTCTGGCTAAAGAAAAAAAATCATTATATCTCCAATACCACTTTTCTTATGTTTTGAATGTAAATATTCTACACTCTTTTTAAGTCTTGGGATTTTGATGGTATTCCATATGGTGGAGGAGGCTTAAAGCATGGTTTGTTAGAAAACAACACTAACCACTTAAACAGACATCTTCAAATGCCAGTGGTTTCTTTCTTGCTCATGTAATAAAGAAACTAGTAGCTCCTAAAGGTGGATGTCTTTCTTCCAAGGACTGATTCTGAGATCCTGCTCTTCTCACATAGTATCTCAGAGATCTACAACCATTTGGCTTCCAATGTCACTGTGCTTCTTTACATCAGTTCGGCAGAAAAGGAAAGAAGACAGAGCATCACATATGGGAGGTATCCATGGGTCAGGATCGTGAGTGATGCATATAATATCTACTCATATTCTAGCCTCTAGAACTTAGTCTATAGCTATGCCTCCCTGCAAGAGAGTCTGGGAAATATAGTTTAGGTATATGGCCAGCAAAAAAAAAAAAAAAAAAAAAGAGGAAAACACATTCTGTAATAAGGTAGCCAGTCTCTGCTATAAATAATGAGAATTCCAAGATTCTAAGATATTGCTAAGATTATAAATCGCTATTTTTATGACTTTACTTAAAAAAATCTCCATGAGGTTAGTGATTTTGTTAGTCTTCTTATGTAAGCCAGTATGTAAAGGTGATTAGTGAATGAATGAATTGTGCGTAAAAGAAAAAAATTTAAAAATTACTTTTTGACCAATGTGAACACAGGCCTTTATAATTTTTGACAATACAATAACACTTCCAATAACACTATAGTTAGTTGTTTATTTTTTCCACTTATTTTAAGGATAGAATAAAATATTTGGAGAAAAGTTAAGTGAAAAAATAAATCTTAGTTATATATCTATTAGTAGATGTTACACCCAATTCTTTTCTTAATCTCTTCTACCTAAGTGATAAAGGAACAAGAACTCCAACACAATTACTGTAGAGTAATCATTATATAGTAATTGAACATATTCTTCATCCCAAGAGATTTAAATTTGGTCTCCATCAAATAGGAAAAGTTCCTGTGGTTGGTTGTTAGAGTGATTTATAGCAAGTTTGGTTCAGAAGAGCTCTGACTCTGATAGAAGACTGTGGATGCAGATTTAGCTATCTATCCTCTCCTATTTGCTGCCACCCCAAACCTCGAGACAGATCTTGGACCATCACTTCTAATACGTGTATTGCAATGTAAATCACAGTTTTATACTCTCAACACTGTCAAAAAGGAAAAGAAAAAAAAAAAACTTGCTCACCATGGACATGGTGCTTAGCATCCCCTACAGATAGATAGGCTCATCTATCAGGGATGACAGCATAATTTGAAGAGTGCCATGATGGAGGTAGATACAAACTATAATGGTTGGGTAGGGAAGAGAATAATAAACTTTCTTGGGAGTTGAAGAAACCTTTCCAGAGAAACTGTCCTTAGAGTTGAAACTTGTCATGTGAAGCAAAAGCAGGAGGCAAAATGACATCAAGACTACTTGCCAATGTTTATAGGACAAATGGAGCAGTTTATGTAGCCAGGGTATGAAGTGAAGGTTTGTAGGAGAAACAAATAAAAAGAAGGTTGAGGTGAGATGCTGAAGGGCCTTTTATGTTATGTAAAAATAGTTAAATGTTTTATTCATTGACAGGGATAAAAGATAATGGTTTGGAAGGGTCAAGGTAATTATAGCAGTTTTGACACAGAAGATGTTTTTGTGTGTTGAAATTTAAAAGCTATTAATTTTTATAATCAAATAATAGATTCAACAGACATTACTGGCTTACATTCATTCTGCTTCCTATCCCCAGGGTATGCTGGGAATGCAGTCAGCGTTATAGATGGGATAAGGGAGTGGGTATAGTCTACGAGTTAGGATGAGAATATGAAGCTCAGGGATGGTATAGAATGTCTGCACTGCACATTATTTGTTGAAAAAGAAAGAAATATAAGTAGACAAGTGCTCTGTGTTAAAACAACCTCAACTAACCATTCTGTGTCTTCCAGGAAATATAAAAAAATGTTTTCTTAGGCAAAGTACAGAAATATAATGAATTGCCTCCAATAGGAAGGGAAATCACTGGGATCTAGAGCCTAGATAATTCAATGTATCTAATAAATAAATAAATAACTGAAAATACAAAATAGTTTCTAATAGTTATGACTGCCTTGAGAGATAGCAGGTCTCAGAAATAAAGTTATTCAAACATAAGCTTAGAAGATGTTGTAGAAAAGAATTCCAGTAGCATCTGAGTTGTTAATTATTTATAGATTCTTCTAAAACCCAGGTTTGAAAATTGTTATAAACATAGCCTCAGCTCAAATGTATAATAAGCATTTCAGCAGATTCCACGCTGAGTAAGGCAGAGAGCCCTTTCTAAAACATAGGTTTTGTGAGAACACCAAGACACACATTGAAGAAACTCTCCCACCCATAGTTCATTTGACATTTGTTTGAAAATACTTATTGAGTGCATGTTACATGCCAGTCATCGATTGTCAGTACTGATGCTGTTTTTTGGAGTAAGTTCAAAAAAATTCCACATAGAAACTGTATGTTATTGAAAGACTTAAACAATAAACCAATGCATAAAAACATGCCAAGTTATAATGAGTTCAATTTTAAAAAAACATAGAAGAACAAGAACAAAATAATGGAAGCTATTGATGACTTTTAATAGAGTAAAAAAATTCTTTGAGGAAGAAGTTATCTGAGCAAAGATCTAAATGAAGTAACAAAGCAGACCAAGCAAAGATAAAAAGGAAAAGCTTTCCATGCTGAAGGCAGAGAAAATATATGTGCCCTGAAGAAACAAACAACTTTGGGTTCAAAAAGTAGTAACAAGTACAGGAGGAGCAGAGTGATTTAGGAAAAGTGTATGGGGAATATATTCAAAGAGGAGGTGGGAAAAGATTATGTATGACCTTAAAGAGCATGGTAAGGAGTTAGGATTTTAATTTGTATAGGGAAGCCTTTGAAGGATTTGAGCTAAAAATATATGCATATTTTTAAAATATGGTGGCTGCTATGTGAAGAATAGACACTGGGAGAAAAACATTCAAGGGAATAAATGGAAGTCTTCAGTTTTCCACACATGATGAATATGGCTTAAACTAGGGTGGTAGCCATATTTAACTTTTGTTTATATTGTGAAGGTTTTTTTATATTGTGAAAAAACTCTTTCAGAATTTTTTTTTTGGTCTGGATAGGCTGTGGAATTGTAGGAAGAAGAAGAATCATAAACTCTGGATTTTCCATCTCTAAAAAGTGGGTAAGGGTGGCAACATTTACTGAATGGGAAGGCCACATGAAGAAAGTTTGGTTTCTTTATTTGGCAAGTGGAGCTTAATTGAGACTTTTATATCTGTTAATTTTGAGAAGCTTATTAAACACCCAAATGGAAATGTTGAAAATGTAATTGGTTCTATTACTCTGGATCTCAGGAGAGAAGTCAGGGCTATAATGATTACTTTTGGTGTCCTCCCATGTAGATTCCATGTAAATCCTGAGACATAATGAGATTATCTAGACTGGCAATTTGGGGAAAGAGTGAATTCTGTGAGAGGAAATAAAAGTAATGAAGCCAATGAGTTAAGAGAAAAATGAGATGAGTATGGAGTCTTGAAAGCCAACTGAAGAAATGAGAGTACTCACTTTCTCAAATCATGAAGGAACATGATTAACTTTTTTGCTAGACTGCTCCTAACAGGCTGGTCAGAAAAGATCTATGCATACATAATTCAGCATGTTCACATTGTTCAACATTACACAGGCCTCTATCTGTCATCACTACAACTGTAATATCCACAGTGCCCACTTCCTCAAAGCTCTGGGTATTACTAAAATATTTAATTGTTTATACTCCCTGATTTCATCCACCTCCTGGGTCCAAAAGTCTTAAAATTCACGAGTGTTTTATTATAAGCATCTATAAAATTCTTATCCTAGTTAGCCCCTCCCCAAAATGCATTTATGTTAAAAATTTGCATATTTAGATACAACAAAATAAAACTGAATCTTACCAGATGTGATTATACTATGAAACATTTAAAAATTGGTTTTAACCATATTATTAAGGGCCTTGAATTTCAGCATGAGGTTTTAGATATGGTTGTTTTCTAAGCAATTTGAGCTTCAGAGAAATTGCCATAAAGGAAGAGTAAATTTGAAATAGAAGACATTATAAATAAGATAGCAGATTATTTGATTATTTTAGATTTTAAAAACTGAAAACCTGACTTGGGATTGAAGAGCAGGCATAATAATAGAGGTAGATGTGCAGCAGCGGTTCAGATTGTAGAACTGCTATTCAGTAGGTTGTTTGAAAATATAGAAATATACTGGAGACTCCCAGGCAGGGAAAGTGGTTAAAATATTGAAGAGAGTAAAAAGAAAGTTGATAAAAGAGGAAAAGTAAAAGAATAAAAGGTAATATCCATATTTATAGGTTAGAAAAGGAAAAGGTGTTATTAATTCATTTATTTTTTTAATCCTTACCCGAGGACATTTTTTCATTGTTTTTGGAGAGGAAGGGAGAGAGAGGGGAAGAGAAGGAGAGAGAGAGACAGAGAGTGAGAAAGAGACAGAAAGAGAGAAAGAAACATTGATGTGAGAGAGAAATATTGATTGGTTGCCTCTTGTAGATTCCTCAGCCAGGGAGCAAACCTTCATCCTTTGTCCATGTGTCCTGACTAGGGATCAAACCAACAACCTTTCAATGTATGGAAGGACATGCCAACCAACTGAGCCACACTTCCCAGGGCATAAGATATTATTTAAAAGACTGAGATGAATGAAAGTAAGAATCATGGTAAGGAGATCAGATATTAATGATAAAGAAATAAGTATTTACATTTGATCATTTGTGGGGCAATGGAAGGCATAGATATTTTTGTAGCCCAAAATAGGTGGCCCTGTAACCTATTGCCTCATTAACACACTGCTGAAAGAAGATACCAAACAATAGCCATGCCAATTTATCTACAACAGCCATAAAGTTGGTTTGTCCCTGGAATGCTAGACATACAGTCACTATGGATAGGAAGAATGCTTTGGGGGGACAAGTACAGACTATGCAGTTGCTAACAGAAGAGTAAACACTTGGTGAATTCAGAGAAGGGGAAAGAGAATAAAATCAAGAGCACAAGCTGAGTAGTTAGCTTTGATAAGAAAGTGGTAGTGTTCTTTGTAAACATCAATAGAAAATTTAGAGTAGCAACACAATGTCCAGAGGCATTTATGGATGGAAAAGAGGGCATTGAAGGGCTTCCATTTAGAAGGCCTCAGTTGATCATTTCGGTGAGTAGGCCAAAAGATCAACAATGAATGTCAAAGGTGGAGTGGGAGATTGACAACAACAGAAAGCTTTACAAAGGGCTCATTCTTGGAAATGGCACAGGAGGTCATTATACATTAAATGCAAAGGTCGTCAAGAATGATCGAGGTCACACTTGGGTTTTTAACTCTACAGAAATATAAATTTTATAATCATAGCTGCCACCTAGTGAATATTCTGTACTCTACTCTAAGTGCTTTATTTGAGGAACCTCATCATACTCTCAAAACAACTCTGAAATAGATACTATCATTTCCCTATTTTATGAATGAAGGTACTGAGGCACAAAGTATTTACATGGTAACCCATTAAAGATCACACAACTAAGATGTAAAAAGTCAAGATTGAAAATTAGCCAATCCAGCTTCAGAGCCCAAGAACTTGACCACTGAGCATTCTGCCTCTCAAGGTTAACATTAACTATGTTTTGTGGTCATAAAACAATTCAGAATGGTATTCACACATAGAAGTAGGTAAAGGCATTTCTCAACATTATACACATATTTATGGAAAGCCAGTTGGAAAGAATGCTCCAAGGTGTTTCTCACTGGCTGCCTTTATTGAGGCTTCCACCATGATCTCAAATGATGTTCTCCTGTGATGCCAAGTAGGGTGCAGACTGACCCAGGAAGGTTTTTCTTCCATTGGCCTATAGTTCCACAGATGACAAGATGATTTTAGTCTGTAGGACTAAATCTAATTCTATTTTTACTAGAATGGTATTTTCAGAAATTCAAAGAGTATCAATCAGGAATCTCTGAAAGCTGAACTGTGCTTTTCTGAAGTGAGCAAGCTGGTACAATAATTCTTAAACCCTTTGTTGTCATAGAGGATCTTTCTATGGGTTTCATGATAATGAGGATTTTATACCACAGCTGGCAAAAAAACATGTCAATCCAAGATACAATGTTACTTTGTATGGCTGGGTTGCTAGGTAATAAATGAACACTGATGAATGAAGTTTGAGAGGGGGAAAATGCCTCAATAAATAGAATTTTGGTCTGGGCTGTTGTGACTCAGTGGATTGAGCACTGGCCTGGGAAGCAAAGGGTCACTGGTTTGATATCCAGTCAGGGCACATGCCTGGATTGACGGCCAGGTCCCCACTAAGGGATGCATGAGAGGCAACCACACACTGATGTTTCACTCTCCTTTCCCATCTCTCTAAAAAAATAAATTTTTAGATACAAAAAGCGGACTTCCAGCCAAGATGGAGACGTAGGTGGACACACTGTGCCTCCTCTCACAACCAAAATTAAGGACAACAAATATTTAGAAACAAGAAAACAAAACAACCAGAACTTATAGAAAATTGAACTGCACAGAAGTTCAACAACCATTCATCTAGACCGGTAAGAGGGGCGGAGTGGCGGCAGGAAAAAGTGGAGGTGCAGACCCGACCCGAGAACGCAAGCAGCAGTGGCTGGCAGTTCCCAGATGCACAGGCGGTGGCTGGCAGTCCCCGGGCCCACAGGCAGCAGCTGGTGGACCCTGGGCACAAGGGGGCAACTGTGCAGACCCAATGAGGCCGCACAAGGCACTGGCTGATTAGGTGGTCCCACATTTGCGTGCACAGACAATCCAGGCAAAGGGGAAGTGGTGGAGGGGACTGAATCCAAGAGAGAGTGGAGCAGGCGCCATTCTTCCCTCTCGGACCCCGCCCCCACATATAGCATCACAACCCAGCAACTGGGCTGCTCCGCCCTGAGGAACACCTAAGGCTCCACCCCTCACTACGTAATAGCCACGACCAGACTAAAACCAAAAAAAAAAAAAAGAAAGAAAGAAAACACCAAAAATGGCTCAAACCGGAAAACAAATGAAAGCCCCAGAGCCAATTCCTCTAAGCCAGGGAGAGATAGCCAACCTATCAGATGCACAGTTCAAAGCACTGGTCATCAAGATGCTCACAGAATTGATTGATTTTGCTCACAAATTAGATGAAAAAATGAAGGCTAAAATACGTGAACTGAAGGAAGACGCATGGGGAACCAATAAAGATGGGAGGAAAACTGGGACTCACATCAATGGAGTGGACCAGAAGGAAGAAACTAACAACCAAACAGAAAACAAGGAAGAAACAAGAATTCAAAAAAATGAGGAGAGGCTTAGGAACCTCCGGGACATAGTTAAACATCCCAACATCCGAATTATAGGGGTACCAGAAGAGGAAGAAGAAGAGCAACAAGTGGAAAACTTATTTGAACAAATAATAAAGGAGAACTTCCTCACTCTAGCAAAGGAAATAGACTACCATGACATCCAGGAAGCTCAGAGAGTCCCAAAGAAGTTGGACCCAAGGAGGAACACCTCAAGGTACATCATAATTACATTAGCCAAGATTCAAATGAAGGAGAGAATTCTAGAAGCAGCAAGGGATAAGGTGACAGTCACCTACAAAGGAGTTCCCATCAGACTGTCAGCTGATTTCTCAAAAGAGACCTTCCAGGCAAGAATGGGCTACAAAGAAATATTTGAAATCTTGAAAAGCAGGGACCTACATCCAAAACTGGTCTATCCAGCAAAGCTGTCATTTAGAATGGAAGGGAAGATAAAGTCCTTCTCAGATAAGGTCAAGTTCAAGGAGTTCATCATCACCAAGCCCTTATTATATGAAATGTTAAAGGGACTTATCTAAGAAAAAGAAGATCAAAAATATGACAGTGAAAAGACAGCAAACTCACAGATATTCACACCACATCTAAAACAAAAGCAAACTAAGCAAACAGCTAGAACAGGAACAGAACCACAGAAATGGTGATCATATGGAGGGTTAGCAACAGGGGAGTGGGAGGAGGAGAGAGGGGGAAAAGGTACAGAGAATAAGTAGCATAGATGGTGGGTAGGAAATAGACAGGGGGAGGGCAAGAATAGCGTGGGAAATGTAGAAGCTAAAGAACTTATGACACATGGACATGAACTAAAGAGGGGGAATGTGGGTGGGAGGGGGTGTGCAGGGTGGAGGGGAATGATGGGGGAGAAATGAGACAACTGTAATAGTATAATTAATAAAATATATTAAAAATAAAAATAAAAAATAATTTTTTAAAAAAATAAATAGAATTTCCCAAAGGTTGAAATGCCAATTATCAACTAATACTTTACATTAAAATTATTAGATACAGGAGATCCTAAGAAAATTACAAATTGCACTACAGTTTTCCAGAAAAGGTAATTTCTAGCATCCTTTCATTTCTTTTTTCCAGGAACCTTGCATAGTGATTGACATATAATGTGTTCAATAAATAATTATTACATAAATAAATTACATCTGTTTCCATTTTGTAAATTCTAAGTTTTATGTGCACTACTGAATGAACATGTTGTTATAGTATTTTATTTTTTAAAAAACACTTCTCAGTAAAATTCATAGACTTATGTACAGCTGATGAGAGTATATGTATTGATTTGAAATTTGCATCTTAAAGTGGTAGATTTACATATGTAGATACTGCTACTCAGCCATTAAATGGTTAGGCTGACTTTGCTGCATATTAATTACTTTCTAGAAAAATAATACCTTAAGACAAATTTCAAATTTTAAACAATCCCTATCATTTATGGAACTCAAGAGACCATTAGTAAAATGTATTATAAAGAATAGGGGTTGCAAAATCATGCATCTACAGGTACCTGGAGATAAAATCATGTATCTATAGGTACCTGAAGGGAACAAAATGAGTGAAGGGATAAGTGAAGAATGGGGTATCCATGGATTTCCAATGGCACATTTTAGGACCACCTGTCTGAAGAGTGTGGCTGTTACTCATTTCACTGATCTTTGCCATAAGTGACTATTTTAAAAGGGGTTCTAGAAGAGTTGATTTTAATGTGAAATCTTCTGCTTTTAAAGTTTCACCACATTCAATAACATTTGAAACATTGTACAATGAAGAAAAGCCTTGGGGAATCTTTAGCCCCGGCTCACAGTTACTTCTAAGTATAGAGTTCAGAATCCTTCTAAATTGGGATCACAGTTTTGGCAGGAAAAGGTGTTGAAACTTACTCCCAAATTTGTCATGGCTTCTTTGAAACTGGGTGAATCATTTCTTTTGACTTCACATTGCTTCTTGTTGTCCTGAAGCTGCCACCTGAAAGCCTCTGAAGAACGTGCGTAGAGACTGAAGCAGAGTCAAAAGTCACCGTGGCCTTTCTTCTTAAAAAGAAAGTATTGGTAATGCTGCTATGCTTCAGAGATAATATCACTGCTGCAGGATTATTTTGGTTAATTAGTGTATTCCCTAACTAGTATAAAAAATAAAGACACAAATACCCCGCAGTGGCAATCTTGTTGGATTATTCTTCGCTTTGATTTTGCAGGTGGCCAGACTTCTCACAATTATAATTGCTGGCATTTTAATGTTAAAACCGATTTACGTAAAGCCCATGGTTTCTTAAGGCAATATGAATTTAGGGATGATCTAATGTAAATGTTTTCATATGAGTAAAATGAATGGCACTAAACTTAGTTGCAACACAAATTGACAATGTTAAAAACTAATGCTGCAAATGTTATAGGAAATATTTAATAATTATTATTAAAAGCAATAGTTTAAGAAAATGAAAAGACAAACCAGAGATAGGGAGAATATCTTAGTAAAACACATCAGATAAAGGATTTATAGCCAAAATATGCAAAGGACTCTAAAACTCAAAGGAAAGCAAAGGAACCAGTGAAAATATGGGTAAAACATGCGAACATAGACCTCACCTGAGAAGATATACAGATAACAAATAAGCACTTGAAAAGATGCTGACTATCATTTGTCAGTAGGGAATTGCAAATTAAAATGAGATACCACTACAAACCTAGGAGAATGACAAAACCCCCAAACAGTGACCATGCCACACCTCCGTCAGGGTGTGGGGCAACAGGAACCCTTACTCCTTGCTGGAAGGAATGCAAAATAGCACAGCTACTTTGGAAGACAATTTGCCATTTTTTTTAAATAAAATAAAATACATTTTTACCAAATGATGCCTCAAGTGGGTTCCTTGGTGTTTACATAAATTAAGTTGAAAACTTATATCCACTCAAAAACCTGCACGTGAATGTTTATAGTGGTTTTATACATAATGATCAAAACTTGTAAGCAAACAAGATGTCTTTCAATATGTGAATAGGTCAACAAAATATGATATATTTGTACAACAGAATATTACTCAGAGATAAAAAGAAATGATCTATCAAGTTACAAAAACATAGAAGAACCTTAAACATATATTGCTAAATAAAAGATGCCAACCTGCAAAAGCCAAACAATGTTTAATTTCAACTATATGACATTCTGGAAAAGGGGAAACTATGGAGAGAGTAAAAAACAAAAAACAGAAAATACAACAACGGTTCCAGGGAAGGGAACGGGAGACACAGGCAGAGCACAGGGGACATTTATGGCAGTAAAGTTATTCTCTATGATAATGTGATGGTGAATATACTTGTCAAAATCCATAGAATGCACAACAACAAAAAATCTCAATGTAAACCATGAATTTTAGTTGATAATAATATGTAAATATTAGTTCATCAATTGTAATAAGTGTACCACACTCATGTAAGATTTCATAATTGGGGAAATTGAAAGGAGAATAAAGGGGGTGACGGAACTTTTCATACTTTTTGCTCAGTTTTTCTATAAATCTATTATTGCTTAAAAATAGACATCAATTTTTTTAAAGATTACTTTTAGGCAAAAACTTTAATCAATATAGAAAAGAAGTCCTTGAACTGTATGCATTTCCCATTATACCAAGGACAATTATTTTTTAGATAAAGAAAAAAGGATATTTTTCAATCAAGAAAATATATTTTTATAAAGCTGAGCCATATTATCAAACTGTATGATGTAGACAATGAAACATTCATGTCTCATGTTGAAATAACACATGACATTTCAGAAACTAAAAATATTTACCTATAATTTATTGAAGTATTTTCTATACCCTGAAATTAGAAAAAATATAAAATCAGCTCATTATGACTGATTATAAATATATAATTTTTTATTGAGTAAACTTGTTTCTTAAAGAAAATAGTTATTATAATTTTTACAGGTAGGTTTTAGGGAGAAGAAAAATTATTTTTAGACTTTGCATATAAAGTAATTTGTATTTTTACTTTTTTTCTGAGTAACATTTACTATATGTGAATTTAGTTTTAAATTGGAATTAATAAAAACAAAGCATGCACGTTCTAAAATGTGTTTACAATGTACATTGAGTAGGTGGACAGCTGTGGAGCTGTGGAGAGAGCCAGATGGGGCATGGAGGGATTGAGCAAAAAAGAAAACAAAGGAAAAAAAGAGGAAGAACTCATGGACATGTACAACAAATAGTGTGGTGATTGCTAGGGGGAAGGAGGATTGGGGAAGTGGAGGAGGGTGCAGGGGGGATAAATGGTGGATGGGGACTTGACTTAGGGTGGTGATCACACAATACAGCGTGCAGATGATGTGTTGTAGAACTGGGCACCTGAAACCTGTGTATTTTCGTTAACCAGTGTGATCTCAATAGATTCAGTAAAATGAGGGAAATGTAAATTTGTAGTACATATAACATGATGGATAATATACATTTAGGTACATATTCCATTGAGACACATGTGTATACATATATACAAAATGGATGGGAAAGCTTTGGTGTACTAATACACAGAAATGCAGCTAATAGGTTTCTTCAGTTCTAAGACACACTATTTTCACATTTTAATTTCTCCAAAATTGGACTATGTCAAAATTAACATCAACTTAAATTAAATGAATTTCGATGATCATACTGTTAAAAGATTTGGTTCATGTGATATTTTGAGCTTGTGTTCATTTTATTTGGAACATGTTTGATAATGTAAGTTTCCAATTCTATTTTTAAAAATGCAAGATCAATATTCAGGTGGGAAAGAATATTGTATCTCACTTATGAATGTTAGTGCTTATTCTGAATGAGAGAATTAGGATAGGAAGTACGTAAGGACACGAAGAGTGTTTCCCCAATTTTTAGCTCATCATCTAAAAATGATGCTACCTTTTTTCTTCTATGTGTAGTTGCTATAAATGAAGTGTTACACCAGGTGTTGGGTTACTTGTCAAAGGACATAGGAGCCTGGATTCACATTTTAAAGGAGCTTAGAATCTGACAAAAATAGATCACAGGACATGTTATATATCCTTTGACAACTTCAACAGAATCTTGAATCTTTCCATTTTACATATAGATAATTGCTAAAGTTTGTATTTTTATTGAATCTTGGTAGTATTAATCTTGGGATCTATATTAAAGAAGATATAAACAGAAATTTAAAGATGAAAGAGATTGAATTTTGGCATTAAGAATCCATTACATCATTCCAGTCTGAACAAATTAATGGCATACATGCTAAAGATATAGTCAACAGATTCTCTTTTAAAAAACATTTTAAAAATCCAGTTCTCAACAGTGAGATACTTCAATAACCTATTCACTGATTGCTAACATAATGGTATATCTGTATAAGTCATAGGTTAAATATTTGAATTGTAATACCTTCTCTTACTGGGAAAACAATATTTTCCCAGGGCTTTATAGCTCCCAAATGGGCTTACTTCTTCAATGAAACACCTTAATTGTTAGAAGTATGATGCTCTGGTACTAGTCATTCAAACATTGTAATGAGATTGTTATTTTTATTATTTTAATTTACTTTAACATGTTTTTCATGTAGCACTTTAAGCAAAACACCCTAATAATATAAATGTCTGTGAAAAATATCATATACAATGAGATATTTCAAATACTAATACTTATTATTATGCAATTATGTTTTAAATTAAAACTTTGTAATACATAAAATAATTACATATATACACTATTAGAAAAATAGTGAGGGGGTTTTAGATAAGATTAGTCAGGAAAGTACTGAGTAGTAAAAAGCATGAGAGGGCACTGGAGGAGCCAAAGAGAAGCTGAAAGTTTTTTATGGTTTGTGCTCTACTATACACTACTGTGAACACATGTGGGTGAGACTACCTTGATAATATAAACTCTGAGGTTAAGATAACAAGGTTTTCTAGGTCATGCAACAGTGCTGACCTCATATGCTCAGAAACTCTTTATATCAGGTAAACATAAGCTGTGACACCATGAAAGTCCTAGAGGAAAACATAAGCAGGAAAATTTCAGATATCCCATGCAGGAATATTTTCACTGATATGTCCCCTAGGGCAAGGGAAATAAAGGAAAGAATAAACAAATAGGACTACATCAAATTAAAAATCTTCTACATGGTTAAAGACTATATCAGCAAAATGAAAAGAGAACCATATGGGGAAATATATTTGCCAATAATACCTCACACAAGGGGTTGATCTCCAAAATATATAAGAATTCATGCAACTCAACACGAGGAAGACAAACAATCCAATTAAAAAATGAGCAAAGGACCTGAACAGACACTTCTTCAAGGAGGACATACAGACAGCCCAGAGACATATGAAAGGATGGTCAGCATCACCAGTCATCAGAGAGATGCAAATAAAAACCACAATGAGATACCACTTCACACCAGTCAGAATGATCATAATAAACAAATCAACAAACAACAAGTGCTGGTGAGGATGTAGAGAAAAGGGAACCCCAGTGCACTGTTGACAGGAACACAGACTGGTGCAGCCACTGTGGAAAACAGTATGGAATTTCCTCCAGAAACTAAAAATGGAACTGCCTTTTGATCCAGCAATTCCACTGCTGGGGTTTTATCCTAAGAACCCTGAAATACCAATTCAAGAGAACCTATGCACCCCTACGTTCATAGCAGCATCATTTACAATAGCCAAGTGCTGGAAACAGCCTAAGTGCCCATCGGTAAATGAGTGCATCAAAAAACTGTGGTACATTTACACAATGGGATACTACATAGCAGAAAGAAGGAACTCCTACCATTCGAGATGGCATGAATGGAACCCGAGAATATTATGCTAAGTGAAATAAGCCAATCATCGAAAGAAAAATATTGTATGATCTCACATAAAGAGGAACTTAACGAACAAAACAAATAAAAGAGCAAAATAGAACAGAGGCATGGAAACAAGGAACAAACTGACAGGAACAAGAAGGGATAGGGAAAGGAGATAAGGAAGGAAAGAAGGGGAAGGACCTAGTTAAAGAACAAGCATAAATGACCCATGGACATGGACAACAGGGTGGAGATTGAGTGTGGGAGTGGGAGAAGCATGGGTTGGGCAGGGGAGAGCAATGGGGGAAAATTTGACAATGGTAATAAAGAACAATAAGAAAATAAAATAAAAATTGTAAAATGTTTTTAAAAAGATGGAAAATAGTATCTGAAAGCTTTCCAATGCTAATGAGATACAAAATGATCAGTGCACAGGTTTGAAATCACAAGCATTTTAACAAAGAAACAAACTCCACTCATATGCATCTGATTATACACTGGGGAAGAAAAATTTGAATGTATCTATTTCCAAAGAGTATAATTGACAGTTATTTTCCTATTTTGATGATACAGACTTTTATTTTCACTCTAATTAAAGATGATCATCAGGCTTCAAAATAGTTTTTCTTTGAATTAAATAAGATGGAAAATAAATAGTTTTAATAAAATCAGTGAGCCTCTTAATTCAGGGATACTTTTCAGGTGCACTTCCATTCCCAAGGCAGGATTCCTCTACAGCAGAGGCCAATATGTCTCTACAGAATAAAAGCCCATAGATTTATTTAGTTTCCTCTTCCAATGCCTACTCAAGCAGGCTTCCTAGCACTTGGAGGCAAATAGGGTGCTATTTAGATTTGCTTGGCATCACTGTGCATTATGTGAAGCAGTCATCTACTTTACAGCTGCATAAAACATTACATGGATTTCATGATGCAGAAAAGTAGTTTATTCCTCATTTTCTTTCCATCGTGTACACTTTTACTGAATACATTTGCATGAAGAGTCACCCTCCCTTTAAAATACAAATGAAAAAGTCCATCATATACACTTTACTCTTTCTAAGGCTTTCTTTGTCAGAAGTAAACATTTGAAGAAGACAGAACACTTTTTTAGGGTAAAATTGCCAGGCAGCACTGAAGGTAATTTTAAGTGCTATGAAGAATAAGATTTACAGCAAGAATAGAGGAAGCAGGTATAGTTTGAAAATAGACCTGTTGCATTCATTAAAAAAATGAAGAGAAAAATATTTCATCTCATTGCAAATGAAGAATTACATATAAAACATGGCTGGAGTATCCTCAACCCATAAAAAAAGTTTACACATCCAAATCAAAGTAAAACTTCATGATAGGAATCAGGAAATACTTTCCTCAGAAGCAATAAATAGAAGTAATCAGCATGACATCCAAAAATGAAAGAAAAGCCAATTGTTATATATAGTAACAGATATGGTTATTTTAAATTTATATTATCAACTCTAATTACTATGTTGAGTTAATTCATTTCCATCATTAGTGCCATTATAGTAGTGTGGGAACTAATCTGATTTTTAGAACTATGTTACACTTTTATATTTATATTTCCTAGCAGGATAAAATTATGAACTTACAATTAAGACTTTTGTTTTTTTAACCTATGACTTTAATAAAAGTGTTTGGAATATGTTTCAAAGATATACATCACATAGGAAAGTTTGAGTTTTGCATACCAACATAGTATATGATCAGTGCCAAATTTAAAAAAAATGTGGTTACAGAATGTGGAAGATCTCACTGGGTTGATGTTTGTATTCTTTATTGAGTATATTGGGGTAATATTGGTTATAAAACCATACAGGTTTCACATGTACTACTCAATAAAACATCAGTTGCATAATGCATTATACACTCATCACCCAAAGTCAAGCCTCTTTCCGTCCTCGTTTATCCCCACTTCCTGGCCCCCTATCCCCCTTACATCTGTTCCATTTCCACTTCCTTTCACCCCCTTTTCCCTCTAGCTATCACTGTACTGCTATCCATATCTGTGTGTAATGTGGATATACACACACACATACATGTATGTATGTGTATATATACATACATATATACATATATAGAGAGAGAGGTGTAATGTGCATATGTATATATACACGACACACACAGTTCTATATATACATATATATTGCTTAATCCCTTCGCCATTTTTCACTCAGCCCTCCAATCCTCCTCCTGATAACTGTCAGTCTGTTCTATGCATCTATGCTTCTGTTTCTATTTTGTTTGTTAAATTAATTTGCTGATTAAATTCCACATATAAGTGAAATCATATGGTGTTTGTCTTTCTCTTACTGGCTTATTTCACTTCGCATAATAATTTTTAGGTTGATATATGCTGTCACAATAGGTAAGATTTTATTCTGTTTTACAGCTGTGTAGTATCCCATTGTGTAAATGTACCACAGCTGTTTTATCCACTCATCTACTGATGCACACTTGGGCTGCTTCCAAATCATGGCTATTATAAATAACACTGCAATGAACGTAGGGATGCCTATATTATCTTGAATTAGTATTTTGGACTTGAAGAAGTATTTTTAGGATATATTCCCAAAAATGGAATTGCTGGGACAAAAGGCAGTTACATTTTGAATTTTTTGAGTTAACCCCATATTGCTTTCCACAGTGACTAAACCAACCTCATTCCCACCACCAAGTCACTATGGTTCCCTCATAACATTATTGCCATCACTTGTTGTTCATTGATTTATTGATGATGGCCATTATGACAGTTGTGAGGTGACATCTCAATATGGTTTTAATTTGCGTTTCTCTGATGATTGGTGACATTGAGCATCTTTTTGTATATTTAGTGGTCATCTGTGTGTCCTCTTTGGAGAAGTGTCTATTCAGAACCTTTGCCCATTTTTTTTAAATTGGATTGTTTGTTTTCTTAGTATTGAGCTGAATTCCACATTCTTTGGAAATTAACACCTTATCAGCTATATCATTGGCAAGTATGTCCTCCCATGAACTTGTCTTTTCAAGACAACCTCAAAACAAAACAAAAATAATAAAACTTGTATTTTAAAGAATAGAGAAGACATGGGATCAATAAGAAAGGGCATTCAAATAAAGCATGCTAGAATTTAAGGTGTAAGAGTTTCTCAAACTTGGCACTATTAACATTTGGGATAGAATAAGTCTTTATTATGAGTGACTGTCCTATGCATTTTAGGTTGCTTAGCTGCATTACTGTACTCTATCTCTAGATGCCAGTGGCATAGTCCATCCCTATAGCAACAACCAAAATTGCATACAGATGTTGCTAAATGTCCCCAGAGGAGGGCAGAATCAACCCTGGTCAGGAAAACCTAAGTAATGGTAATACAGAGTTAGAAGATATGATAAAGGATAAGGAAAGGAATGTTGATGCACCAAGATCAAGATCAAGTTATGGAGGGCCTAGAATGTCAGGCCAAGGAGTTTGCAAATCTTATAAACACTGGGAACTCTAAAGATTTCTAAGTAATGAACAAACAAAATGAACATTAAGCTGCAATATAAAAGTTGCATGGTGTGCATATCAGCATATTTGAGGACTGATCAAATAGGCAGATAAATCAGTGATAAGTTCAGACAGTCATCTTAATGTGGAATAACAAGAACAGGAACTAAGATGAAAGCAATAATATAAGAATAAAGGCAGGGATGGAAAAGAATCACAATACACATATGAAGAAACAAATAATTTAGCCTATGTTTTACTATGCATATAGAAATGGAGGACCCATATTACGGAATGTCACAATGCTGTAAGACAGAAAAGCCTGGAATTCTATTTTAGATATGTGCTTGCATCACTGAAGCCATGTGAAACTTTCACTGCCTAGCTACTTATTCTTCTATGGATTTTACCTGTCATTTGTGAAGTCATGAGATTTTTTTTCCATCATAGATTCGTTAGTAAGCAGGTATTGCACTATGAACATTCCTCTGTATTAATGGAAAATTTTAGTGTCAGGGTCCATGTTTTCAAAAGTTTTATGGAGCTCGTTGAGGTTTTTTTGTAAAAGTTTCTGCTAAATCCTTTACTATGAATTTTCTTGAGGATTCTTTTTTTGTCTCCCCCTGTAGTTCTCTCTTCTCTTGCTTTCATTTCACTTATGAGTTACTGTTCCAATTCCCACACATCCTCCTTAGGCAATTCCCAGGAACCACTTCTTGGAGTTGGTCACAATGTCACACTCATCCACGCCCAGGTAAAATTTATTTGCCATCTCAACCACAGCCTTCTTGATTTCTGTAACCTCCTAATCTTTGGCAAATACTCTGAAATTATGGATGAACCTCTTAAGTGTCTTCTACTGGTTGTCATTTATATACTCTTTGGTAACATCAACCCAAGTCCGAAGTTCTTGATGAAGTCATAGATGTTATAATTCTTCCATTTTTACAAAAATGGACTAAGAATTATAGCCTGAAAGGTGCTATAAATTCTGATCTATTGGTTGTATCAAAGAAGTGGTGTTTGGAGAAGAAAACACCCCTTTGATATTGGGATAAAGATCACCAATAAAAGGAGGATGTCCAGGAGTATTATCAATAAGCAAAATCTTGAAAGGTATGTTATTCCCCAAGCACTCTTTCTCCATTTCGCTGGCATAGCAACCCAGGATGGTATGTTGATAAATGAGCTGGGTCATCCATGCCTTCTTATTGCTCCTACAGCATAAAGGCAGTGTGTGCTCATTGAAATGCTTGAAGGTCCTGGGGTTCTAACCCCCAAGCAATGCTGTTATCCTGTCTGTAAAAGCCTTAAAACTTGGCATTGACTTGGCCTTCTTACAAGTCAAAATATTTTTAGGTATCTGTTTCCAGAACATAGAGGCTTTATCCATACCAAATATTTGTTTTGGTAAGCAATTTTTATCCACAATCAACTCATCTAGAGTTTCAAAAAATCATTCAGGTTCCTTTACATCAGCGTGCGGGCTCACCACTCACATTCATGCCTTTAATCAATAGTGATTCTTGAATCATTGAAACCACCCAGAGATAGTAGTAAATTCAACATCGTAGTCGGGTCTAGCCTGTTGTTTCAACATCACAAGCTTTTTGCTTTGGCTGTGGCTGTCATGGTGCTAAGAGGAATATGCTTCTGTGTCTGGTTTTCAATTCAGGCAATTAGGAGTTTCTCTGTGTCTGATATAGCCCTTTCTTGATATTTGGCCAGTCTTGTTGTCTTCGATAAATAAGATCCTTTAACAGCTTCTGTCGCTTTGTTCTTGTTCTTTTGGATCAGAGCTATGATGGAAAGGGACATGCCTGACTGGTGACAGTTAATAGCATCACTGATTTTCCACCTTCGTAGTAATCACTTTGCATTTTGTTTCCAGTTCAATCATTCAATGTGGCCTTTTGCTGGCAACACTAATAGTGGATTCTGTATGCTTAGGGGCCATGATAATCAAAACATCATGAGGTTAAATCAAGCACTAGATAAAATAATGCATTAAGGAGACACAGTAAATATGAGAAGTATAAGGCTCCTGCCAGTATAGCACACATAAAGTTTTATAGTAAACTTTTGAGGATGAGCACCTCTAAAATAATAAATAAAATAAAATGTGTAGTATAGTAAACATAAAAACCAATAACTTATTTATTATTAAGTATTATATGCTGTGCATAATTGTATGTGCTATGCTTTTATATGACTGGTAGCACAACAGGTTTGTTTACACCAGCATCACTACAACATGTGAGTGATGCATTGTGCTATGACATTGTGACATCTCTGATGATAGCAATTTTTCATTACAATTTTATGGGACCACTGTCATATAAGCTGTCTGGCATTGACTGAAATATACTTAAGCTTCACACGACTGTTCATGACACCAAAAACACAAGAAACCAAAGAAAAAATATATAAATTAAACTCCATCAGTTAAAACTTTTGTGCTTCAAAGAACAGCATAAGAAATTAAAAGAACAACCCGCAATATGCAATCATATATAAAGAACTCTTACAACTCAAACATTAAAAAGAAAACCAAAATTTTTCATGGGAAAGGATTCAAATAGTTTTTTAATAAAAATATAAAAATTCTTAATAAACACATGAACATGTGCTCAACATCATTAGTCATTAGGGAAATGCAATTCAAAAGCTCAGTGAGAAACTGTTGTATACCTACAATGGCTGCAATCCAAAAGACAGACAATAACAAGTGTTGCTGAGGATGTGGAGAAAATGGAACCCTCAAACAGTTCAGAAGTTTTTAAACAATTTAACACTGAGTTACCATATGGCCTAGCATTTTCACTCTTAGTTACATACCTAAGACAATTAAGAACATATGTCAAAAAATTGTTCCTTAATAGACCCTAATATCTGTCAGTTGACCAATGGATAAACAAAGGTGGTATACATATACAATGAAATATTATTCACCTATAAAAGGGAATGAAGTACTGATACATGCTATATCATGAATGATTTTTGAAAATATTTTTCTAGGTGAAAGAAACCAGATACAAAAAAGTACATATTATAGGGTTCCAATGATATAAAATGTCTAGACTACACAAGTCCATAGTGACAAAGCAATTAGTAGTTCAAAGGGGCTGGGGGATTAGAGAATGGCCACTACTGAAATGATAATTATGAAAATTTTCTGGAATGAAGCATTGCAGTTGTACAATTTTGTAAATAAACTAAAACAAAAACTGGATCATACATTTTTAGAAGAACAAATACTTATGGTATATGAATTGTATTAATAAAATTATACAATAAAATGATGGAAACAAAATAAAGACATTTTCAGAAAAAGAAAAATAAGAGTATAATGGAAAATCTTAAAGTAGTTTTGTAAATATGAAATGCTTTAGGCTATTTGCTTTTTGCCTTTATTAATCAATATAGAACAAATTTCTGCTTCTTCATATATTTTCTGTTTCCCTATCATATGCAATGATTAATTATATGTTGTAAATGTATAATGCTAATAAACCTTTTGGTATAAAAATCATTTATAATTCACTGTGGATTTTAAAGACTAAAAATACTATATTTGTAGTGATAATTAAATGTATGGGGTCAATCCTTAATTATAATGTATAATTCTTAGTTATGATGCATAATCCTTAGTATTAATATACTTGTTACTCTATAACTTTTCAAAGTAACTATAGCATAATTCCTGGAGTTGGCCATTGAGAATGAATTTATGTTTTTAGCATGAGGAATCAATCTAAAGTCTATGCATTTTATTCCATGTTTCTACTCAAAATTTGCCTCAACTTTTCTAGTAATCCCTGCCAATGTATTTAATAAATAAAACTTTAATTTTTTCTTTGGTTTCTTATTGCACTTAAAAAGAAACACCAATGATGTTCCCTAAAGCCTCCACACCCTGATCTCCTTTCATACATGTCTTACACTCACCTCACTCTTATCACGCCCCACTTCACTGGTTTTTCTTCAGCCACATGGTTCTTCAGTCTTTCCTATAAGAGATTCATGATTCTTCTTTCCTTCTTTTTTTTTTTTTATTGTTGCTCAAGTACAGTTGTCTCCATTTTCCCCTTTCCATTCCCCCATCCCTGCCCCACCCATCCCTACCTCCCAACCTTGATCCTACCCCCCTTTGATTCTTATTTCTTAATTGAGGTTCTGGCATTAGGCTAGTTGGATTAATCCAATGGAACAAAACAATCTATGAACCAGTTGCCCATCTGAAACCATTGCCTTAAATATTTAATCCAGGAATATATTTGTCATCTTGGCTCCCTACCTCTCTATACTTCTCACAAGCTTATTTTGTTTCCAAATGTAGATGCTCATGTGTTTGGAGGATTGAAGAGGGTGAAAACAACATAGAACTGTCTCTGTAGGGAAGATGGAAAATGTCAGTCAGTGATAAATATGACAAGTTGTTACACTTTGGAGGAGTATATGTTCAGATTAAGAAAATACCCAAATTTTCAAATAACAGTATAGTTTTATTTTTTATTTTTATTTTTTAAATGTAAGGTTCCTCTTTGTTTACCATTTCTGCAACTAGAGGCCTTTTAAAAAAGATTTTATTTTCTTACTTATTTTTAGAGATGGGGGAAGAAAAAGAGAAAGAGAGGGAGAGAAACATCAATGTGTAGTTGTCTCTCACATGCCCTGTACTGGGAATCGAACTGGCGACCCTTTGGTTCATCATAGCCTGTGTTCAATCCACTGAGCTACACCAGCCAGGGCATATTTTTTAAATTTTTGACACTATTAAAGAACTCAAAGCTGCTGAGAGAAGGAAACAAGATCAAATATTAAATAAGGAGAACAAGTCAGCATTGAAATACAGAGGCTGAATAACTAGATGGATTTTCAATGGTTGACTGCTGGAGCCATGCACTGTAGTCTTCAGTAATTTTCATTTGTGAATGAATATTTGGTGTAGATGATCAGAATCATTCACAAACTGTGTAAACCACACATGCTGAAAATACACATACAGACCCTACTAAATATGTACTGAATAAAACCTTTGAAGTGGTGTGAATGAGCCCATTTCCTGATAGAATACTTAGTATGGTATGAAGTGTGATTAATAAATACTCTGCAAAAAGGAAACTTATTACCAAGGCTACATCTGTTCCAAAATCCCCTGGGTGTCCGATATAATCATCTACTGGGAATAATTTCCTCACATGATCTTCATTCCTTTCTCTACATTCTGGTTCATCAGTAAGATGAGTGTTGAGATATGAAGACAAAGTATTATGTACTCAATATATTAAATTCTGGGTTTGGATCTGACAGATGAAATTGATATATTTAATATATCTTTTGCAGATTAAGTGTACCTGAAGTCACAGTTGACTTTTTAAAGTTGGACAAATAAATCAAAAACCAATATAAGGTTTTGTCAAATATAAACAATTTTTCTTCATATTGTATTTATAGTTTATTATGTGCCAAGAAAACTACCTGCCAGTTGCATTGTGTAAACTTATATGTATGAGAAATTGAAGGTAGCTCTTTATATAAAAATTTACAAAATAAAAATAATTTTAAAATGACTAAAGCTCTGTTAGCCTATTCTAAAAACAAGTTTAGTATGCCATTTGCTTTTTCTTTTTCATACCAAGAAAAAAATTAAAAACTCAAAAACATGGAACAATATCCACTAGAAGGCAAACACTGTTTTGATATTTTAAATGTGTTACTCCAACCCATATTTTATAATATTGTGCTTTTTCAAAAAAGTAGAGACATAAATGTGCAGATATAAATATGTTGTATAAATATGTGCTAAATTTACATTTTTGTGTCCAAGCAGAATTTTGTAGAGGTGCTTTTTTTCTGGCCTAGGATGCAAACAATACTTAAGACATATCCTGAGAAATACTTTTTTGTTCTTTGCAATTCCTCATAGAACAAGTCTAGCAGTTTACATATTTTCTCTAAATTCAATTATCTTTTTTATAAAGTCCACCTTTAATAAATGGCTTGAATCTATACATATTTTAGGATAGTTAGCACTTATAATTGTAAATAAGAACTTCCTCTTAAATTTATCTGCCCATTCATTCATCACCTACCCATTAAGCCATCCATACATTCAGCCATCCATCCTTCTATCCAACATTTACAGTGTTTCTCCTATGCACCAGACACTGTTCCTGATGCTTAGAGTATATCAGATCAAAAAACAAAAATTTCTTCCCTGGAGGGAGCATACATTCTAGCTAATGGGAGAGAAAATTAAAAATATAATAAGGGAGAGGCCCAAGATGATGGTACCACAGGAGGATGCTGAACTCTCCCCCTCCCACAAGCACACTGAAATATACACCTATACAATAAAGAAATTTCTCCTGGGAGACAACTAAGGATTGAACAGTTTCTGTACAACAGTTGAGAGAGAGAGAAGACTTGGAAACTGAGGGCACTCTCTGGGATCTGTAGGAGCTTTCCTGGATCAAATGTGCCTGTGGGTGCCATTGTTTACAACCATTCTGCCTCAAAAGGTTAAACAAGAGCTCTAACTAGGTGCCATGGCCTAACTGCAAGATCATTGCTCCATGTTCCCAGCCAAAATGCCCAAAGCTCATTTTGGCTGTAAACAAAATGACAAGCCGGATCAAAAGGGCATTACCACATATATTTGGCCTCCCTATCCAGAGCTATTCTAGCCAGTTGGCTGGTGCCCCAGATGCCACGAGCACTACCTAGTTTCAACCATCTGGCCCAAAACACCTGGCACACAGTCTATACAAGAGTCACTTCTACACAAGGCCAGTTTTATTAGACTGGGAAGTATAGATATTTTGTCTAAATCCTACGAACAACCATAAAAGTCAAACAATAAAAAGACAGAGGAATACCTCTCAAGTGAAGAAATAAGAAAAATCACAAGAAAAAACCCTAATGAAACTGAGATAAGTAATTTACCTGATAAAGATTTCAAAGAAATGGTCATAAGATGCCCACCAAATTTGAGGGTGGGTGGAATAGCGTCACTTGGAGAGAACTTCTACAAAGAGTTAGAAAACACAATAAAGAACCAAGCAAGAAAATAACAAAGATAGTGCAGATAAACAAAATAGAGAATAAAAAACAATAGAAAAGATCAATGAAACTAAGAGCTGATTAATTAAAAAGATAAACAAAACTGAAAAATCTTTTGTGAAACTCATCGAGAAAAAAAGAGAGCCCAAATAAATAAAATTATAAATGAAATAGAAGCTAAAACCAACACAACAGGAAATATGAAAAAGCATTAAAGAATATATAAACAATTAACATGTCAACAAATTGGACACTCAGTAGGGTCAAGGAAAGGAATCCTGAAAAGGAAAATAAAGTCTATAATTTAGACAACATAAAAATGGAAAAATTTCTAAAAGCACACTATGTTCCAAGACTGAACCAGGAAGAAATAGACAATCTAAACAGATCGATTACTAGCAATGAAATTGAAGCAGTAATTAAAAAAAAAAACTTCCAACAAAAAAAAGTCCAGGATCAGATGGCTTCATAGGTGAATTCTACCAAATATTCAAAGAATTCATGCCTATCCTTCATAAACTATGCCAAAAAACTGAAGAGTATAAATCTCTTGTAAATTCATTTTATGCAGTCAGCATTGTCCTGACACCAAGGCCAGACAAAGACATTAGAAAAAAAGAAACATGCCAGCCAATATCCTTGGTGAACATAGATGCAAAAATTCCCAATAAATTGTTAGCACTAAAATAAAAAATATATTAAAAGGGTTACACACCAAGAGCAAGTAGGATTTATCACAGAAATTCAGGGATGGTTCAACATCCATAAATCAATCTATACAAATTATCATATCAACAAAAGAAAGAATGAAAATTATATGATCATCTCAATAAATACAAAAAAAAGGCATTTAACAAAATCCAACATCCTTTTGTGATAAAAACTCAACAAAGTGGGAAAGCAGGAAACTATGTAAACATAATAAAGGCTATGAATAAATGGGAGAATACTCCATACACATAGACTGGAAGAATATTGTTAAAAAGTCCTTACTATATTGAATAGGATTAAAATGGCTATGTTATTCTGTTCAGATATATAATAACTAAACATAAAATTTATATTGAAGCACAAGAATACTGCATAACCAAAAAAATTTTTTTGAAAAAAGAACAAAATGGGAGGTATTACATTCATTGATTTCAAACTATACTCCAGAGCCACAATAATTAATATAATAACATGGTACTGGCATAAAAACAGATATACAGATCAATGGAACAGAGAGCCCAGAAATAAATCCTTACTGATATGGTCTATTAATGTACAGCAAAGGGGGAAAGAATATACAATAGGGTAAAAACAGTCTCTCCAGTACAAGGCGTTGGGAAAATTGAACAGATATATATTTACAAAAAAATGAAATTGGACCTCATTTTTACAACATATACAAAAAGTAACTCAAAATAGCCCTGACTAGTGTGGCTCAGTGGATTGGAAGCAGGCCTGCCAAACAAAGGGTTGCCAGTTCAATTCCCAGTCAGGGCATAAGACTGAGTTGTGGGCCATGTTTCCAGAAGGGGGCATGTGAAAGGCAACTACACATTGATGTTTCTCTCCCTCTCTTTCTCCTTCCCTTCCCCCACTCTAAAAATAAATAAATAAAATCTTTTAAAAAAGAAACTCAAAATAGATTAAAGAACTAAATATAACACTGGAAACCTTAAAACTCCTATGGGAAGCAAACAAACACAGGCAGTAAACTTTTCAACATTGGTCTTAGCAATATCTTTTTAAACAGACAGGTGTCCTCTGTCAAGGAGAACAAAAACAAAAAAGGGGGAACTACATCAAACAAAAAGCTTTTGCACAGTGAGGGAAACAATCAAAAGGAAAAGATACCCTATCTAATGGGAGAATATATTCAACAAATAATATATTCAGTAAAGGGTTGATATCTATATAAGAAACTCATACAACTTAACACCAAAAAGAACAAGCATTCTAAATAAAAAATGGGCAAAGAACATAAATAGACACTTCTCCACAGAGAACATGTGAAAAATGCTCATTATTAATCATGAGGGAATCACAAATAAAAACCACAGTGAGGCATTACCTCATATTGGTGAGAATGGCTATCATTAAAAAGTCAACTAACAGTCTGACAGTGACCAGAGGGGAGAGGGGAGGGAATTTCAGGGGAAAAGGGGAAGGGTTTGGAGCAACAAGTATAAAGGACACATGAACAAAAACTAGGGGGAGTGGAAATGGGAGGGACGTGGGGAGGGCTGGGGTGGTGGGCTGGGGGGGAGTAAAAGACAGAAAACTGTACAAGATCAACAATTAAAAAATACTGATTCAAATAAATAAATAAATATAAATATATAAATAAAAAAAGTCAACCAATATCAAGTACTTACAGAGATGTGGAGAAAGGGAAACCCTAGCATGCTGTTGGCGGAATTGTAAATTTGTACAGTCGCTACGGAAAACAATATGGAGATTTCTTTAAAAATTAAAAATAGAGCTGCCAATTAACTCAGCAATTTCACTTCTTGGTATTGATCCAAAGAAATTAAAATCATAGTTTCTAAAAGATACATGTATTCCTATTTTCATTGAAGCATTATTTCCAATAGCTAAGATATGGAAGAAACCTTAGGTGTCAAATGATAGAATGGACAAGATGTTATATATATTCATACATATAAATGAAATCTCATTTCATTTAAATATATGGATTTCATTTACATATAAATGAAATATTACATTATTTCGAATAAGTGAGGGGGGCCCCAAACAAAATTTATTTATTAAAAATTGTATATTTATCCTTACAATTTTAAACTTCAGTCATCTTCAAAGTACTCTCCATTTGATGCAACACAAGTATTGAGATGTTGTTTCCACTGCTCAAAATAGTTTTTGAACTATTTTAATGTTTTTAGTGCTTCTACCATTTTTTGTTTCACCTCTTCCACATTGGCAAAATGTTTCCTTTTGAGGAATTTTTTCTACTGGAGAAACAAAAAGAATCTCCGGGTGAGATCAGGTGAGAATAGGGAGAGTAGGGCATAGGGGTCATGCCGTTTTTGGTCAGAAACTGCTGAACACTCAGTGTGGTGTGAGCAGGTGTGCTCAAAAATTGCCCATCATGAAATAGGCAAACACATTGAAAGAGTTTAAAAACAATCACTGAAAACAAATGCAGCTTTTCATAACAATACCAGCTGGTACACTGATACAGATGGATCTAGAACACTTACCTAGTGGGGCAAGCCTGCCCTCCAGAAGATAATCTGTTTTTTGGGGTGTCCCCATTGGTGTATAAATGAAATATTACATTATTTCCAATAGGTAAGAAATGGAAGAAACCTAGGTGTCAATTAATGGATGAATGGATGGAGAAGATGTTATATACATTTATATATATACACAAATGAAATACTGTATATATAAATATACATGTGAGATATTACTCAGCAATAAACAAAGAATGAAATCTTGCCATTTGCGATACATGAATGGACCTAGAGGGTACTATTCTAAGTGAGATAAGTCAGACAAAGAAAGATGAACACTACATGATTTCACTTATATGTGGAAGCTAAGAGAGCAAAATAAAAGAGAAAACTACACAAAATAGAAACAGACCTATAGATACAGAGAAAAAAGTTGATTGACAAAAGGGAGAGGGAGGGGACATAGGTAAAAAAAAAATCAGTGTCATATGTAACGAATTATAAAATGTGTTAGAGGACGACAAATTCCATAGAGGACAGAATTTGAGAAGATAAGGTTTGAGCAAAAACTTGATGTAGATGTAGGAGTTGCTGGAACTGCTATCTGGAGCAAGAACATTCTAAACACAGAGAAGAGCTAGAGCACAGCCTTTAAGAAGGGAGTTTGCTTGGTGTGTTTGAGGAATTTCTTAGAGGCAGGGTTGCTGAAGTGTTGAGAGCTAGGGAAGGATGTGCAGCCCATGGACACAGAAAACACCATGGGGACTGGCTTGGGGAGGGGAGGGAGTAGTCCTGGTAGGAGGTGGGGAAAGGAAAAAAAGTGGAAACAACTGTAACGGCATAAAAAATTAAAAAAAAATACACTTAAAAAAAAAGAAGTAGGAAAATCAGAGAGATAATGTGAGCTCAGTCACTCAAAGACCTAGAGAACAGCCTTGGCCAGTGTGACTCAGTTGGTTGGAGTGTTGTCCCGTGGACTGAAAGGTTGAGGGTTGGATTCCTGATATGGCACATGCCCAGGTTGTGGGTTCCATCCCCACCTGCGGCATGCCTGTCAGTGTGGGGGAACCAATCGATGTTTCTCTCATCTCCATCTCACTCCCGCTCCTGCTCGCCCTTCCTCCCTCCCTCCCTCTCTCTGTCTCTCTCTCCCCTCCCACCCCTTCATCTCTCTCTAAGGCAGTGAAAAAAAGTCCTTGGGTGAGGATGTAAAATTACAAAAATAAAAAATTTTTAAAAAAATTAAAAAGACCTAAAAGGCATTTTGAGAATTTTGTATTTTACTGTGAGGAAATGGCCAGCCACTGTAGTTTCAGTGATATAAACTTATAGCCATTGTCCTCATAAAAACATTTTGGTCAGCATTGGTAGACATATATAACAGTGATCCCATAAGATCATAATGGAACTGAAAGGTTCCTACCACCTGTTTACCTCATAGTTATCACCATGTCGTAGCACAATACAATCATTACTCATGTGTTTGTTGTGATATTGGTGTAAACAAACATACTGGCTGCCAGTCTTACAAAAAAGTGTAGTGCATACACTTATGTATAGTACATAATACTTGGCAATGAAAATAACTATGTTACTGGTTTATACATTACTATGCTTTGTATTGTTAATTAAGTGTGTACTCTTTCTTCTTATAATAAAAAAGTTTGCTGTAAAGCAGTATGTCTTGTCACATTAGCAGCCGCCTCATCTCATGCTTGCTGCATCTCTTGATTGCCTCATTTTCCCTTGTGTTTGATTTAATCTCATGTTTTATAAATTTGATGTGGCTGTAGCCTAAGTGTACAGTGTTTATAAAGTCTACAGTAGCATGCAGCGGTGTCTTAGTTCTTCATGCCTCCTCACCACTCACTTTCTGACTCATCCAGAGCAACTCATAGTCCTGCAAGCTGCATTAAATGCCCTATAAAAGTGCATTATTTTTAATACTGTATTTTTACTGTGCTTTTTTATGTTTACAGATGTTTAGAAACAGAAATACTTTCCACTGTATTACAATTGTCTATAGCATTCAGTACAGCAATGTGCTATACAGGTTTGCAGCCTAGGAGCAATAGGCTATACTATACAGCCTGGGTAGTAGTAGGCTACACCACCTAGGTTTATGTAAGTGGATTCTATGGTGTTTGCACAAGGACGAAATCACCTAACGATGCAAGTCTCGGAAGATATCCCCATCATTAAGCAGCAGCACATGGCTGTACTTACATTTTTAAAAGATTATGTCTTAGTTTAAGTTGCTAGAGCAAAATACCATAGATCTTATGGCATCTTATGTAACAACTATTTGTTTTTCACTGTTGTGGAGGCTGGAAAATCAAGATCAAGGTGTCAGCATCTACAGTATCTGGTGAGGTCCTGCTTCATGGCTGACAGACATCTACCTTAGTGCTATACGCACACATGGTGGAAAGCAGAAGCTCTGGTGTCTCTTCCTTTTATTATAAGACCACTGATCTCATCACATGGGTTCTACTTTCATGGTCTTATCTAAACCTAATTATCTCCCAAAGGTGGAGCCTCTATATATCATTACATTGAAGACAGTGCTTCAATTCATTAAATGGGCACAAAAAGACAACCCATAGCAAATTACTTTGGTTTCTCTATTAAGAATAGATAGGGGTAGCAAGTATAGACCTATGAAGACAAATGATGAAGTGGTTACATATTTAATGGTGTGAGATTATGTTGGACTCACCAATGTAATAGCAATAGAAGGTGTATGAACTTTTCCAATTCTGGATGCATTTCAATGATGAAACCAATAGGATTTCTTGGTAGTTTCTAATAGATGAAGTATGATTCCAAGGTAATAAATCAGAACAACTGGAAGGATAGAGTTAACATATATAAGCCGGGGAGTCTACAGGAGGAGCAGATATGGGGATGGAAGTTGAAAGTAGTAAAGTTGTAGTTTGCTTTTGAAATTAAGGTTCCATTAAATATCTAAGTGGAGATGTCAACAGGCAGCTGATATATGAATCTAAAGATCATGGGAGGTCAGAGCTATGGATATGAATCTGGAAATATCTAAGATTTTATACACAAATACAAAACTATATGAGATCAACAAATAGAAGAATACAAATAAAAATAGTAGAGGGACTTCAATTGACTTCTGGGTAACTAATATTGCACATTAGAACATTAAGGACAGAAGATGGTGGTGAGGTAGGAGGGAGCAGATTCCACTTTCCCCTACATACAGGGAAAAAACCTAGCCAATCTATGGAGGAACAGAGCAAACAGAGAACAGTAACCCAGCATATATGAAAATAGGAGACCAAAAATTGTAGCGGACTGAAAAACTATTTTTTTATCTCTCAATTCCTTTTTCCTCTCTTTCCTTCTTTCTTGTTTTATTCCTTCTTCCTTTCTTTCCAATTTTATCTCTTCTTCCTTCTTCTTCTTCTTCTTCTTTTTTTTTTTTTTTTTTGTAAATATCCACAAGTAAGACAAAAAAAACCTGGAACTGTGAAAAGACAAGAGTTGGACCTAAAGAGGGAGCATCCCAGCAGCTGAGATAGTGAGACAAATTTCACTTTGCTATTACAGAGAACCTGCAAGTTATTGCATATTTGCATTATTATTTTTTCCATTATTCTTGCATCTTTTAATAGTAATTTGGATTCCTCTTCTTTCTGTTTAGTCTTCTTTGCTTGGCTTGTTATATTGTAATCATTTGTCAGGTTTCCCCTGTTCTCTCTTTCATAGTGTATTGCTAATTTACTGTCCTTCATTTCACTTGTGTTCCATTAGCAAACTACTCAAGGTAGTATACTGCCTATTCTTGTTATACAGATCACATAGATTCTGTTATATGATTGTTGCTCTAATATTCTAAGTAATAGCTGTTCCATACAATTCTACACATTACACAACACCCCTCCCAGATCTTAGCCCACTTCACAGTTTCCTGAACTCTATTACTGTTGTGGTTAACTCTATTCTCTCACAAACTACACCCATTTACTATCCTTTACTTTCACCTTACCTCAGAATCTGACCTCCCACAACATCACTGCTCTCTAGATCCAACTCACAATCCTTCCCTCCCCAACAAGAGTCTTATCTTCTTTCTATTCATTCCAACAAGGTGCCCAGTTGGGTGGAAGATCACGGTAAACACTATACATAGCCAAAGAGTTTCCTATCTCTTCTCTACCAGTTGCTACTGTAAATATTATAGAATATTTTCCTGCTGTTTTAAACCATTTTGCCTTCCCCCTCCAACTGACCACAAAAAAAAAAAAAAAGTAGGTGGAAGTTGTGAACACCAGGATACCTGCCAGAAGAGGAAACCCACCAACAAAGGAATCACCAACAGATAACAACAGGAGAAATTGAAGGAGGGAGTGGAAGCCACACCGACCACAATTGAGGGCCTATCTGGAAATACAACTAAATAGTGGAGAAATTACCCAGAACAAACAACTGAACAAGAGCAAGAGAGAATCTTCAAAACCTTGTACACACGGAAGAACCAGCTTCAATACAATCTACACACACCAGCACAACAAAATACAAGAGGTGGTAGACAGAGTGACCCTCAGTTAACCAGCTGGTGAGAAGGACCCACCAAAGAAAGACCCAACAACAATCAAAACCCAAAGACAAACAGAGCCAACTTAAATGACAGCCCAAGACCAGTGAGTTCAGGAGATAAAGGAGACTGCACCACTGAATCTCACAGGTATTCTACCATAGAAGTACACACTATAAACCCAGGGAGCCAGAACAGATCAATTTAAGAAGCTGAGTCTAACAAGAAGAGTCTCACAAACAATAGGAAGACAAAGAAACAATCTCCAAATGAAAGGAAAGGAGGAGGCCCCAGAAAGAATGCTAAATGAAACACAGGCAACTCAACTATCAGATATTGAGTTCAAAGCAATGGTTATCAGGAAGCTCAATGAGATCACAATGAGCTACCAAAACTACAGGGAAGCTACAATGAACACACTGCAAAATATATCAACATGAAAAAGGAAATAGAAACTATCAACAATTTTTTGATCCATTCATTTACTGATGGGCAAAAAACTGTGGTACATTTATAAAATGGAATTCTATGCAGCACAAAGAAAGAAGGAGCTCCTACCCTTTGCAATAGCATGTATGGAACTGGATCATCATGCTAAGCAAAATAAGCCAGGCAGTGAAAGACAAATACTGCGGGGACCCTGTCCTGGGTGCCAGATGTGTGTGGGGGGGCTCCGCCCGCAGAGCCCCATCCCTCTGTCACGGATGAAAGTAAAAACTACCAAGACATCTTCTGCTTGGGGAGGAAAGGGGTCAAACTCTCAGAGGAGAACGACCCAGAGCCCCATCCTCACTAGGCTTTTATTGGGTTCCAATACACCGGAATACAAGTTTAACATGTCAAAGAAATCTGAGGGCTTAATCCGAGCCAGTATTTGTCAGGAAGTGGGGTCGCCAGAATTTGGGAGACATAGTCATTTCCTCCTGGGACACTTATCACCTAAGGGAGAGCACTCTTAGCAAAGCAGGTTTCACAGGACTTTAGGAATTCTTTCTTATGCCCAATCACCAAAGGAGCCGTCCTGGCCAGGACAGGGCTGCACCGCTCACCCCCACAGTTTCAGGCTTTAAGGCAATTAGGAAGCAGGAGACATCTCCCAGATGGAAATGAGGACTCGGGCTATGTCAGAATAGCCGGGGGGCGAGGGTCCATCACATCCTCTTTGCTGCAACCCCCGAGTCCTTCCATGAGGCCTCCCAAGTGGTTGCGTCTGGCTTAGGTTGCTCCTCCCATGAGGAGTCTTACCCGTCATTGACTGCCAACCAAGCTATGGGGCCAGAGATGGGTAAGGCAGAAGCAGTGCCCCTGCCAGGGAAATAAGCTTTGTCTCCTTAGTAGGTCACATCCTTGTGACAGAACAGACCCAGATGAAGTGGGTCCGTTGGGCTCTTACACAGCCCACCATGGGGTGAGGGTTACAACTCCTGAAACCAGGCTGAATGGTCTGCAACAAAATACCATATGATCTCACCTTTAACAGGAACCTAATCACCAAAAAAAACCAAATAAGCATAATATAACCAAAGACACTGAAATTGAGAACAGGCTGACAGTCACCAGAGGGGAGAGGGGAGGGAATTTCGGGGGAAAAGGGGAAGGGTTTACAGAAACAAGTATAAAGGACACATGAACAAAAAATATGGGGGATGGAAATGGGAGGGAGATGGGGAGGGCTGGGGTGGTGGGCTGGGGTGGGAGTAAAAGAAAACTGTACAAGATCAACAATTAAAATAAAATTCAAATAAATAAATACATAAGAAACTATCAACAAGGGCGAAGAGAAAAATGAATATAGTTTCTGAACTGAAGAACACAGTAGAAGGAATCAAAAACAGGATTGATGAAGCAGAAGATGGGATCAGAGAGCTAGAGGAAAAAGTAGAAAAAAAAATACCCAGGAAGAACAAGAAAAGGAAAAGAGGCTCAGAAAGGATGAAGAAGGATTAAGAGAAATTCATGACAATATGAAATGTAATAAAATCCGTATAATAGGGATACCAGAAGGAGAAGGAGAAGAACAAGGGATAAAAAACCTATTTGAAAAAGTAATTATAGAAAGCTTCCCTAATTTGATGAGGGGGAAAGTCACACAAATTCAGGAAACACAAAGTCCCAATCAAGAGGAACCCAAAGAGGCCCACTTCAAGACACATCAAAATTAAAATGGTAAAATTTCAAGACAGAGAGAGAATCTTAAAGGCAGCAAGGGAGAAACAGGAAGTAAAATAAAGGGAGCCCCAATATGATTAGCAGCTGACTTCTCAATGGAAATGCTCCAAGCCAGAAGAGAATGGCAAGAAATACTCCAAGTAATGAGAACCAGAGGCCTGCAACCAATGCTACTTTTTGCAAGGCTCTCTATCAAGATAGAAGGCCAAATAAAGAGCTTCCCAGACAAAAGACGTCCAAAAGAATACACCTCCACCAAACCAGGCCTGAAAGAGATGCTAAAGGGACTGCTTTAAGGAAAGGAAGTTAAAGAGAGAGAGGGGGAAATGCAGGTATGAAAATGGCAATGAATAAGTACCTATCAATAATAACCTTAAACATAAATGGATTAAATGCTCCAATCAAAAGACATAGAATAGCTGAATGAATAAGAAAGCATGACCCACACATATGCTGCCTACAAGAGACCCACCTCAGAACAAAAGACCTACACAGACTCAAAGTGAAGGGCTGGAAAAACAAATTTTCCAAGCAAATGGACAGGAGAAAAAAAGCCAGGATAGCAATACTCATATCAAACAAAATAGACTTCAAAAGAAGGGCCATAAAGAGAGACCCAGAAGGTCACTTCATAATACTCAAGGGAAGAATCCACCGAGAAGACATAAACATTGTAAATATATATGCACCTAACATAGGAGCACCTAAATACACTAAGAAAGTCTTAGAGGACTTCAAGAAAGATATTGACAACAACACAAATATAGTAGGGGATTTTAACACCCCATTGTAAAAAATAGACAGATCTTCCAAACAAAATATCGACAAAGATATTGTGGCATTGAACAATGCACTGGATGAAATGGATGTAACTGATACAGCCTTGCACCCCAAAGAAGCTAAAAACACATTCTTTTCAAATGCACATGGAACATTTTCAAAGAGATCACATGACAGGATACAAAACAAGCCTTAAGACATTCAAGAAAATTGAAATCACATCAACCATTTTCTCTGACCACAAGGGACTGAAACTAGAAACCAACCTCAAGGAAAAAAAACTCAAAGCACTCAAATTATTTGAGTTGAATAGCTTGCTATTGAACAATAAATGGGTTTAGAATGAGATCAAGGAAGGAATCAAAATCTTTCTGGAAACAACTAAAAATGAACTCACAATAGTCCAAAACTTATGGGACACAACAAAGGTAGTCCTGAGAGGGAAGTTCATAATGATACAGGCCTACCAAAAAAAGGTAGAACCATTTCAAACAAACAACCTAACCCTACACCTATAAGAACTCAAGGAACAACAACAAAGGTAGCCCAGAGCAAGTAGAAGGAAATAAATAACCAAGATCAGAGCAGAATTTAATGACATAGATACTAAAAGCACAATTCTAAGGATCAATGAATCTAGGAGCTGGTTCTTTGAAAAGATAAACAAAATTGACAAGCCTTTAAGCAGGCTCATCAAGAAAAAAGAGAGAGGACCCAAATAAACACAATCAGATATGAAAGAGGAGAGATTATAGCTGACACCACAGAAATACAAAGGATTGTAAGAAATAACTATTAAGAACTGTATGCCAAGAATTTTGAAACCCTAGGTGAAATGGACAAATTTCTAGAAAAATATAATCTCCCAAAACTGAATGAAGAAGAAACAGGAAGCCTGAACAGACCAATAACAGCAGATGAAATTGAAGCAGTAATCAGAAAACTCCCAACACACAAAAGCCCTGGACCAGATGATTTCACAGGAGAATTCTACCAAGCATTTAAGGAACAGCTAACCCCTATCTTTCACAGACTATTCCAAAAAATCCAAAATGATGGAAGACTCCCAAACTCTTTTTATGAAGCCAGCATCATCCTAATCCCAAAACCAGATAAAGACACAACAAAGAAAGAAAACTTCAGGCCAACATTGCTGATGAACATAGATGCTAAAATCCTCAACAAAATATTGGCAAACCACATCCAACAATACATTAAAAAGATCATACACCATGACTAATTGGGATTCTTCCCAGGGATATAAGGATGGTACAATATTCTCAAATCAAGAAATGTAATACATCACATAAACAAAAGCAAAGACAAAAATCACATGATCATATCAATAGATGCGGAAAAAAACATTTGATAAGATAAAGTGCTCATTTATGATAAAAACACTCAGCAAAGTAAGAATACAGGGAGCATTCTTCAACATAATAAAGGCCATATATGAGAGATGTACAGCCAACATCATACCCAATGGGAAAAACTAAAATCTTTTTCCTGAAGATCAGGAACAAGACACTGTTGTCCACTTTCACCACTTCTATTCAACACAGTATTGGAAGTTTTAGCCACAGAGATGAGACAAGAAAAGGAAATAAAAGGCATCCAAATAGCAAAGGAGGAAACAAAGCTGTCATTGTTTGCAGATGACATGATAGTGTACATAGAAAATTCTATAGACTTGGCCAAAAAACTGCTCGACCTAATAAATGAATTTGGCCAAACAGCCAGATACAAAATCAATATCCAGAAATCAAGGGCAGTTTTATATAACAACAATGAAACAGTGGAAGCAGAATTCAAGGAAAAAAAAAACCCCATTCTAGCAAAAAGAAAAATAAAATACCTAGGAATAAAACTAACCAAGGAGGTAAAAGACCTGTATTCAGAAAACTATACAATGCTGAAGAAAGAAATGAAGGCAGACACAAACAAATAGAAACATATATCATGTCCAAGGATCAGAAGAATTAACATCATCAAAATGTCCATAATACCCAAAGCAATTTACAGATTCATTGCAATACCTATTAAAGTACCAATGGCATATTTCGCAGAAATAGAAGAAACTTCAAAAATTTATATGGAGCCATAAATGACCCTGAGTAGCTGCTGCAATTTTGAGAAAGAAGAGCAAAGTAGGAGAGATCACAATACCTGATACCAAACTGTATTACAAGGCTACTGTAATCAAAACAGCCTGGTACTGGCATAAAAACAGGCATATAGACCAATGAAACAGAACAGAGAGCCCAGAAATGAACCCAAGAATCTAGGGTCAACTAATATTCGACAACGGTGGCAGCAACATAAAATGGAGCAAAAATAGCCATTTCAACAAGTGGTGTTGGGAGAACTGGACAGCTACATGAAAAAAAAAAAAATGAAATTCGAGCACCAACTGACACCATACATGAAAATAAAATCAAGGTGGATAAAAGATTTAAATATAACCATGACAATATTAAAGTCCTAGAGGAGATCCTAGGCAGGAAAATCTCAGATATTTCTCACAGCAACATTTTCACTGAGATGTCCCCTAGAGCAAAGGACATAAAGGAAAGAATAAACAAGTGGGATCTCATCAAAATAAAAAGCTTCTGCACAGCCAAAGAAATACCATATGATCTCACCTTTAACAGGAAGCTAATCAACAAAACAAACAAACAAGCATAATATAAACAAAGACACTGAATTTGAGAACAGTCTGACAGTGACCAGAGGGGGAGGGGAGGGAATTTCAGGGGAAAAGGGAAACGGTTTAGAGCAACAAGTATAAAGGACTCAGGGACAAAAACTATGGGGGGTGGAAATGGGAGGAAGATGGGGAGGGCTGGGGTGGTGGGCTGGGGTGGGGTAAAAGACAGAAAACTGTACAATATCAACAATTAAAAATACTGATTAAAAAAAGAAAAAATAAAAATAAAAAGAGACAGGAAAAAAAAAGAGAAGCAACTGTATGGGAAAACATATTTGCCAATGATACTTCAGACAAAGGTTTAATCTCCAAAATACATAAAGAACTTTCACAACTCCACTCTAAGAAGACAAGTAACAGAATTAAAAAATGGGCAAAGGAATTGAACAGACACTTCTCCAAGGAGGACATACAGAGGATCCAGAGACAAATGAAAAGATGCTCAGTATCGCTAGCTATCAGAGAGATACAAATTAAAAACATGATGAGATACCACTTCACACCAGTCAGAATGGTCATCATAAACAAAGCAACAAACAAGTATTGGAGAGGCTGTGGAGAAAAGGGGACCCTGGTGCACTGTTGGTGGGATTGCAGACTGGTACAACCACTATAGAAAACAGTATGGGATTTTCTAAGAAAATGAAAAATGGATCTGCCTTTTGACCCAGCAATTCCACTGCTTGGATTATTATATCCTAAGAACTCTGAAACACCAATCCAAAAGAACCTATGCACCCCAATGTTTATAGCAGCACAATTTACAATAACGAAGTGTTGGAAGCTACCTAAGGGCCCATCAGTAAATGAATGGATCCAAAAAAAAAAAAAAAAAAAAAAAAAAAAAACCCTGTGGTGCATTTACATAATGGAATTCTGTGCAACAGAAAGAAAGGAGGACCTCCTACCCTTTGCCACAGCATAGATTGAACTGGAAAGCATTATGCTAAGCACAATAAGCCAGGCGGTGAAAGACAAATACCATGATCTCACCTTTAACAGGAACCTAGTCAACAAAACAAACAAACAAGCAAAATATAACCAAAGACACTGAAATAGAGAACAGGCTGACAGTGACCAGAGGGGAGATGGGAGGGAATTTCAGGGGAAAAGGGGAAGGGTTTACAGGAACAAGTATAAAGGACACATGGACAAAAACAAGGAGGGGTGGAAATAGTAGGGAGGTGGAGAGGGCTGAGGAGGTGGGCTGGAAATGGAGTAAAAGGCAGAAAACTGTACTTGAACAAAAATTAAAATAGAAAAATTAAAAAAGAATATTAAGGCCAGAAAAGGAACTATTAAAGCAGATTGAGAAGAAAAAAACTAATGAGAAAAATTAATAAATATAACATCTGAAGCTGAACAAAGTCTATCAAATAAAATAAAGTGAAGTTATATGTCAAATACTACTTATAGGTCAAGTATGATGAGAAATAAGTTGACCGTTGAGTACTGTAGATATTACAGATGACTTCAACAAGAGCTTTTCTAAGAAAAAACTCTGAACCTCTTCGTGCCCTCTTTACCTCTTGCCTATCCATCTTCAGTTCTAACTGCTTGCAATGATTATTACCAGTCATTAAGTTTTCTCTGTGTTTCAACTTACAAAACAACAAATGTAAGCAATTGAATTAGTGAGATAATTTCATACTATTTCACATGCAAAGTTAATATAAAATTTTATTAATTTAAGGGTCAGTGTATTTTTTTGTATATTGACAGAATTTTTTCTAATTATTGTGATAGAAAAATATATATTTATTTTGAATAGTTGTATTTACATTAATATGCCTTAGCCATAACTGAATCATTTTTCTAAACAGATATCTAGTTATATTCACTTTTTGTCTCTATGGATGATACTGCATTGATATTCTTGTTCAAATATCCTAATATACTATTTTTGTTTCAAGTGGATTGTTTCTCAGAAGTATAAAATCAGAGGCAAAAAGTGATGTGTGTTTTAAAATTTAATGAACATTGTTCCATCCCCACTAGCAGTTAATAAAACTGTGTATTTACCTTGTATTTATTAGTATTGGATGGTGTTAGGGTTTTCATTTTCTAATGCTTGCTAATCTGAATGATACATTAACCACTGCTGTGCTCTGCGTTCCCCTGGATAGTCATCAGCACAAAGGCCAAATTACCAGTTTTTGTTTTGCTCCTCTGTCCATTACCTGTTCTTTCCCTTTGTCTATTTAATTGTTTTTGTATTATCCAGGAAATTATTCTTTTCTATTTAAAAATAATTCCCTATATAGCTTCCACGTACATGGTTATATCTCCTGGTAAATCCTAGAACTGTATCACTGCTTCTTTTTTTTTTTTTTTTTTTTTTTTTTTTTTTTACTTTTTCTTCCTTAATTAGGCTTTCCTGGGATTGAGATACTATGTTAGTTGTTTCTAAGCAAAAAGCCTTTTCTTTAATTCAGTACGTGTTTGGGTGTCACAGTGGGAGGGTTCTGTGCTTGGCAATAAAACAGATATAGTTAAGGAAGTAATGTCTCTTTAAAGATAAACAAAATGGAAACTTAGAAAGATAATTACTTAAATGGAAGACAACACAGCACAGCACACACAGAGGTACATGCTTACCTGCATTTCAAAGTCCCCCCCCAGAGACATACAACAGCCCATGAGGGAGGAACTATTCTAAGAGGCTTCCTTTGCCACACTGAAGAATGTTTTCCTGTTCTAGCTTTCTGACCTTCAACTCGAGGTACCAAATTCTTCTGGAGATGGGAGCCTGGCTACAGGGCCTCCTAGTAATCAAGTCTGACTCAGGTGTCAATGCATTCCTGAGTCATGTCTTGATTACATAACTGGGCCAAGAATGTCTCAGTTTTTCTCATTACTATTTATTTTACCTTATTATTTTCCTTTTCAACCCTTATTTGTATTCTCTTCCCTTTTCCTGTTTGGGCAACCAAAAAAGCGCTGAATAGGCATGCAGTAGCAGCAGGTAACCTTCCTCCATAACCATTTGCTCACTTTTCTTTGCTATCAACTAACTTAAAAAAAGGTTTCCTAAAGTTTATCATGGTCTGTTCTTACCAGTATTTTTTCAGGTAGATATGGCCATATGAATAACTTCTTGTCAATGAAACTTGAGTAGAGAAATGTGTGTAAATTTTATAGACTACTTAGAAGAAGCCTGCTCACCCTTTGCTCCTCCTTTTCCACTGACCTATGGGCTGAAATATGTATTTTGTGCTTGTCGGCCTGTTTCAGTCATGATGCTGAAGGTAACTTCCTCTATGCTACATGGTAGTAAAGCATAAGATGCAGAAATCTCGGTGGCTGCCATGGATGTTTGACCCTGCACTGTAAAATGAAACACACACACACACACACACACACCCCACTTCTCTCTTGTCAGCCACTATATTTTGGAGTCTTTTCAAAATATCACAATAGTATAGCCAAAGGATTGGCAAACTTTCTGTAAAAATCAGAAGAGTAAATATTTTCAGCTTTGCAGGCCATAGAAACCCTTTTTTGTAACTACTCTGCCAGCCCTAAATTTGCCCTTTGGTATGACAGGAGACACAGATAATATATAAATGGATACACATAGCTATGTTTCATTAAAACTTCACTTTAAAAAAATTGGCTGGTCATATTTGGCTCAGGGGATAGTTTGATGTTTCCTGAATCAGACAATTACATAAATAATACAATTATTTGGTTATATATCTATGTTTGAAAATGTTTTTGTATGAATATACATTTCTTTTTAATTTACATAAATTGTATTACACTAAAACATAATTTAAACATTGCTTAATATTGTATGTTTAAGATCGATAATGCAATTTGTATATGTTGATTACTTATAATTCCTGCCTGGATTTCCATTGAAATAATTAAGAGACAATTGATATGCTGTTGTACTATATTGAGTCTTCCGATATACTAAAATGAGCTCTCTCTTCATTTGCTTAGGTCCTGTTTAGTTTCTCTCAGCAATGTTTTATTGATTTTGGTGACTCAAACTTGCACATATGTGGTTAAATTTATATCTTAGTGATTCGTATGTGTTGACACTATTTAAGTGGTATTTTTAAATTTCAATTTTTAGTTGTAAAGCCTACTTGTAGAAATGTACTTAATTCATGTATTAACCATATATGCTACAACTTTACTAAGTTCATCTAGTAGATGTGATAGCCTTTTTGTAGATTCCTCAGTATTTTATATAGAGGTGATCATGTTGACAAAACTGTACTCCTATGTGCATTTAGAATCTGTGTGCATTATTTTTTTTCTTCTCACCTTATTTCATATCCAGTAACTTTCAGTATAGTGAGGAGCACAAATGATAAGCATGGACATTCCTGTTTTGTTCCTGATTAAAGAGGAAAAGTGTTCAGTGTTTCACCATTGAGGATGATTTTAGTTGACAGTGTTATTGAAGATGACTTTAATCAGAGTGAGGAAATGCCCTCCTATTCTAGTGACCTGAGAGTTCTTATTTTAAATGAGTATTGAATTTTGTCAAATGCTTTTTCTGTAATCATTGTGATGAGTACATGGTTCTCCTCCTTTATTCTACAAATTTGGTAAGTTGTACTGATTTCTAAATAATGCCTTTATTGGAATATAAATCTAAAAAATAAAACTCATCATTTACAAGTATATAATTCAGTGGTTTTTTTTTTAGTAGATTCTTAAAGATGTGTAGTTATCATGACTACTAATTCCAGAATACTTTAATCATCCAGTAAAGAAACTCTGTTCCAGTTAGCAGCCGCTCTCCATTCCCTCCTCCCACCACCTTATGGCAACCAGTTATTTACTTTCTGATTCTACAGAGTAGCTTATGTTTTACATTTAGTATAAATAGAATCCTATAATATGTAGTTTCTTTCTGATTTGAATAACTTAGCATAATATTAATATTTCTCCTCAGTATAGTATATAATAGTACTTCATTCTTTTTTAATATATTTTATTGATTATTCTATTACCATCATCCCCATTTTCCCCCATTGCCCCCTCAACTTGGCACCCCCTTTTCCGCCTTAGTTCATGTCCATGGGTCCTGCATTGGCTACTCCATTTTCTATTCTTTTCTTAACATCCGCCTGTCTATTCTGTATTTACCAATTTGTACTTCTTTTTAAAAAGATTTTATTTTTTAGAGAAACATCAGTGTGTGGTTGCTTCCCATGTGTCCCCTACTGGGGACCTTGCCCACAACTCAGGTGTGTGCCCCAACTGGGAATCAAACCAGCGACACTTTGAGTCTCAGGCCCATGCTCAAGCCACTGAGCTGCACCAGCTGGACCCAATTTGTACTTCTTAATCCCTGCACCTTTTCCCTATTTCCCCCTCCACCTCCCAACTGATAACCTTTCAAATGATCACCACCACTATGATTCTGTTTCTGTTCCACTCGTTTGCTTAGTTTTTTTTTATATTCAATTGTTGATAGTTGTGAATTTATTGCTATTTAATATTCATAGTTTTGATTTTTTATTTAAAACAATTTTTTACTTTTTTTTTAAATTTTATTTATTTTTAGAGAGAGAGGAAGACAAGGAGAAAGAGAGGGAGGGAAACATCAATGTGTGGTTGCCTCTTGCGTGTGCCCCACTGGGGGACCTGGCCTGCAACCCAGGCATGTGCCCTGACCAGGAATCGAACTGGTGACCTTTTTGTTCACAGGCTGGCATTCAATCCACTGAGCCACACCAGCCAGGGCAGTTTTGATCTTCTTTTTCTTAAATAAGTCCCTTTAACACTTCATATACTAATGGCTTGGTGATGATGAAGTCCTTTAGCTTTACCTTGTCTGTGAAGCACTTTATCTGCCCTTCCATTCTAAATGGCAGCTTTTAGAGTAATATAGTAGAGTAATCTAGGCTGTAGATCCTTGTTTTTCATCACTTTTAATTACTTCTTGCCTGTCCTTTCTATCCTGCAAAGTTTCTTTTAAGAAATCTGCTTACAGGAACTCTTTTGTAGGTAACTGTTTGCTTTTCTCTTGTTGCTTTTAGGATTCTCTCCTTTTCTTTAGCCTTTGGCATTTTAATTATGATGTGCTTTGGTGTGGTTCTCCATCCTGTTTGGGACTCTGTGTTTCCTGGATTTGCATATCTATTTCCTTCACCGAATTAGGGAAGTTTCATTTCATTATTTGTTTTTTTTTCCCAAGTAAATTTTTGGTTTCTTGTTCTTTCTCTTCTTTCTGGGACCTCTGTGATCCAAATGTTGGTATGTTTGAAGTTCTACCAGAGGCTCCTTAGTCTATCCTTGTTTTCTATTGTATTTTTTTTACTCTGTTTTTTTCTTGCTGTTCTGATTGAATTTTTTTTTTCTTCCTTATGTTCCAAATCATTGACTTGATTTTTGGCTTCATCCACTCTACTGTTGATTTCCTGCAAATTTTTCTTTATTTTACTTAGTGTAGCCTTCATTTCTGCCAAGGTCTTTTTTTATGCTGTTGAAGTGCCCAGTGAGTTCCTTTAGCATCCTAATAACCAGTGTTTTGAGCTCTGCATCTGATAAATTGCTTATCTCCATTTTGTGTAGTTCTTTTTTCTGGAGTTTTGTTTTCTTCTTTCATTTGGGCCATGTTTCTTTGTATCATTTTGGCAGTCTCCCTGTGTTTGTTTTATGTATTAGGTAGATTCAACTCCCTGTCTTAGCAACATGGCCTACTGTAGAAAAGCACACCAGTAAGTTGGATGGGGCAGAGCCTTAGGTAATCGCCGGGGAGCGGGTGGGCAACTCCCATGAGGCAAGATGATGGAGTCTCTGATATGGTGTCACTGCTCCATGTGGCTCTGTGGTTCTATGTGAGGCAGGGCTCAGAAAAGGGACAATGCTTCTGCCTAGCCTCTGGAGTATTTTCTGGGAGGAAGCTGTCCCACAGCACTCGCCATGATGCTAGTCACTTCAGTTTCTTCCCATGTACCACTGGTGCCATTCCAGCTGCTCTCCTGGTGCTGGAGCCCAGAGGGAGCTAGTTTGCATAAGTCAGAGTCCACCGTGAACTCTTTAAGAGGAGAAGCCTGGGTTCCCACATTTTCTTCTGCTGTCCCAATCCCCACTGGTTTTTACAGCCAGAAGTTATGGGGACTTATCTTCCCGGCGCTGGAACCTTGGACTGTGTGGTCTGGTGTGGGGCTGGGATCCCTCACTCCTGAGGTATCCTTCCTGATTTTTATCCACCACATGTGTGTGGGACCACACATTCTGCATCCCCACATCTCTGCCTGTCTCCATGTATCTACTTCTCCTACCTGTCTCGATGAATGTGACGTTTTTAATTTCTTGGTTGTTGGACTTCCATAAGCTCAATTTTCTGATGATTCTGATTCTAAACTCAATTTACTTTAGAAGTTTATAAACATTTCTCTATCACTATAAAAAATAAAGTAGAAATTATTGTTGATATGTGCATGGCTACAAAAGTAAAACAAACCAAAAATACCAAAACAGAACTCAGTGGACTCATTTACAACAAAGTGGCTTGAACCTAAACAAAGATTGATAAATGAATAAACCTATATGTTTTAAAAGTAACATAAAATGTTTAAGAGTTCATGCTTTTATCATTTTTATGAGTCTCAATATTTAATTAACATTTCAAATTACAACATATCAAGAAGTTTATTCCATTGCATTGCATTTGATCTTAGAGAAGGCATGTATTTTACAGTTTTCATTTTTATTTTATTTTCTGGTTGTCAATCTCCCATCAAAATAGTGAAACTCAGAAAGTGTAATAATAAAAAATGACTTGATTAAACATGATTTTTGGTATATTTAAGACATATGTTGCTAAATTTTTAAGACAAATGTTGCTCCATTTGAACAGGAGTGACTAGAACAAACGGAACAAAAGCTAGATTTCAACCTCTTGTCTTTGTTTGTAATATCTTACAAATATCTTGTCTTTGTTATAAAATCTTTACCATGGTGGAAATGCCTTATGTGAATAAAAACCTATATGTAGTAAAACAAACTAATATTTAAGTACTCAGGTGTGTTCATAAAATTAGTTCACTCATATGTAAAAGATAGCACTTCTTAGAATGGCTATTAACTGAACATATTGAAAGCCTTAATGTATAAAGGCAAAGAAAAACACATCGGAGCAGATAAAGGAGAAAGGAGCATCTCTCATATGATAATATACAAATATCTAGAATTTATGTTAATCCATAGAAGTCTTTAGATAAACTTTATTTTAGAATATTTTATATTAAAAATTAGGAAAGTACTATAGAAAATTTCTGTAGACCTAATGAACTGTTTATTATCAATTAGTTACATTAGTGTGTAATGGTTGTCACAATTAAATATTGATGTATTATTATTAAATAATGTTCATCCTTAAATCTGATTTCCTTAGTTTTTGCCTAATATTCTTTTCTCTTCGAGGATACAATATTATAGTCTTCAGTCACATCAGTTTCTCAGTTTTTTCTTGTTTTCTGAGAAACTTAACATTTTAAGAACTATTGGTCAGGTAGTTTTTAGAGCACTTGTTAAATGAGATTTGTCTGACATTTTTTCCTCATGAATAGATGGGGGTGAGCAGTATCAGTGAGGAAGACCACAGGGGAAAGTACCATTCTCACCATGTCACCAAGGATATCCACTACCAATGATTTTTCACTTTTGATGTTAGTCTATATTGCTTGTTGGTGATATCTGCCTGGTTTCTCTGTTGTAAAATAGCTTTTTCCCTCCATTACATGCTGTACTCTTTGGAAGTCACTATATGTAGCCCAGCTGAAAATGTGTAATTAATCTTCACTTCTTTCAGGGAAGAGTATTTTCATAAATCACCTGGAAATCTTTTGCATATGAGATTTGTCTTTTCCCCCTCTATTTAATTATTTGTGTCTCTATGGATATTTACTTTATACATCAAGTTTGAGTTCAATACTATTTTATTAATTTTGTGGCTGAAATTGTTCTAGCTTTGAACATGGTGCTCTTTCAGTTGGCTCTTGCATCCCTTTGACACACCCTGTCACTGACTGTGCTTCCCTTTTCTTTCCTCTCTTTTGTTTTTAGCACTCCTTACGTTTAGCACTACAAGATGCTCTAGAAATATCTTGTATATTTCCTACCCCAGTTCTAAAATCAGTCATTTTTTTCCCCAAAGAGCCCTGGTTCCTTTAATTAGAGAGCGATATTAAAAACTAGAACCTTGGCTCTAGGCATGCTCATGCTCCTGGGGTGTCAGTGTTTCTAGGCCCTCTCAGCTGATAGAGCAAGGAAATACATACATGTTTAGTTAGCTGTGCATATACACATATCTATAAATATTTCTATATGGATTCATCTGTATCGACATTAAGGTAAACATAAGTTCATGACACCTTTTCCTCTAGCATATTACCATATGGATCATTCTACCCTTCTCCCATTGCTTAAGTGTAATCTCCCACTCCCAACAGTTTGAAACTGTCATTCATTTACTTAATTAATCAATTCCAGCATGCATGTATATTTGTTTCAGAATTGTTAACCTGTATCATGAAACATAGCTTTATCAATTTGAGCATAGTGCATATGTATGTTTTCTTTTGCCCATAATCTTATGGTGCCCATTCATCTCCAAAGTCAGTACCTGTCCCACACCCTGTTCAGCAGAGCTGTGTAAATTTCTATTATAGTCAGATCATTATTTACAGACTGCTTACTATTCTGGGATCCCCTAACCTCCTAAATGACTTTTTAATATGCATACATTAAAATTCACTCAGTGCTATGCAGTTTTATGGATCTTGAAAAGTGCATTGTGTCATGCATCCATCATTGTAGGACTACACATAATAGCTTTATTGCCCTGAAATTTTTCATGTTTTCATCTATTAACTCCTCTCCCCCCAAAAAAACACCCTGGAAACCATTGTTCAGTTTATCATTTTGCCCTTTCTAGTGTATCATATAATCAAAGAGTACATGGTCATTTTGGAGTGGTTTCCTTTACTTCATAGTATGTATTTAAGGTTAATCTAGGTCTTTGTGTGGATTTTACATATACATTTTCATATAAATAGCATAATAAATTTATTTTATCCAACTGTTGTCAGTAAAAAATCTTATAATATTGCTATGGGGAATATCTGAGATTTTCCTGAACTGCAGAGCATTATGCTAAGTGAAGTAAGCCAGGCGGTGAAAGACAAACACCATATGATCTCACATATAAGTGAACCTAATCAACAAAACAGACAAGCAAAATATAAGCAATGACATTGAAGTAAAGAACAGACTCACAGTGACCAAAGGGGAGGTGGGAGAGGGAAATGGGGGAAAATAAAAGACAGTCCACCATGGAACATATATAAAGGACACATGGACAAAGCCAAAGGGGGTAGGTTCGAGGGTGGGAGGTGGAGATGGGTGGGGAGGGGGCCCCTGGTGGGGTGAAAATGGAGACAACTGTACTTGAATAAAAAGTAATAATAAAAAATCTATATCATAGACAATGCTGTCAGTACACACAGATGACTTAATTTTTAAAGCTATGATACAGTATACCAGAGAACAATAATCTACTTTAAACATCACACTGTTAGTGAATATTATTTACATTTTATTGCTATTTGTATTAGCAAAAAATTGCTGTATAACTTTGAATCTGTATATTTATTTATTTTATAGATAGCATGAATTATTGATTAGTTGGTTGGAGGTATGGCATGTTGTTATTTAAATTTTTATTTTGAAATAATTTTGGATATACAGAAGGGCTGCATTAATGAAACAGATTTTTTATATAACCCTTGTCCTAGCTTCTTAATGTTAACATGGTTCATTAACCATTGTTATATAGCTAATATTTGATATAGTATATATTATCTCCCAAGGAAGCTGCACCAATTTATACTATCAATAGTTCCAATACCATGCAAGAAATACTCTTTTCTACATGTTTTAAGAGTGAACGTCACCCTTAAATTTTGTCAATCTGATGTGTATATATATTTTTTACTTATAGTATTTTCCTGATTTTAATAAAGATTAGTATCTTCATATGTTTTTTTCAAGTAGTATGTTTTGATAATTCTTCTGTTTAGTTTGACTATTTATGTCATATATTCCTTAGTAGGTTCTCTCAGCCACACTTGCCTCCAACATGCTCAACCATCAACCGCCTCAGCAACAAACAAATCTACGCAACCCTCCCTGCCTCTGCTGGCTAGGCACACCTGCCGCTTGCCCAGGGTTCCTTGAAGGTTCCTCCCACCAGTCTTAGATGAGGCACCATGCTCAGAGATTGAGACTGATTTTCCTCACATGCCAAAACATGCAGTCTAGAAGGGCAAGGAGCTAAATTCCATCTGCAGAACCTTGAAAAATGGGAGAAAAGCAGGAAGAATGGAGCAGGCAGACACATTCCCTTTTATTCCAGTTGGATGGAAATGATTTTTAATTGCCTGTCCTTGACTTTCCTCTCTTCTCTGTGCCTCATTTCTTATTCCCCTCAATCTCTCTGTCATGAAATCGCATCTTACAATAACCCCTCAAAACCTAGGCCTGCCCTTGGGATCTGTTTTTCCAGCAAAGACTGGATTAAGACACCATTTTTGGCTTGGGTAGTATTTTCCTTTATCAACTTGGAAAATATCATCATGCATTATGGTAATTCACTCCCTTCTCTTATATATGTGCTAAAATTTTTGCAGTGTATACTTGCCTATGAATTTTATTGTATGGTACCTCTCATTATAGAAGGGATAAATTTTTATGTATTTCATTCCATCATTCTTTTCCTTTATAACTTCTGAAGATTCCTGTGTTACTAGGGAAGACTTTCTTTAACCCAAGATTATTTTAAAATTCCTACTAAAACATAATATTTATAACTTTTCTCATTAATTCATTTGAAATTTTATGATGACGGAAGGCAGAAAGATTTAGACTTCAAAGGTGAGCTTCTAATTTTCTTTATTCCCAATCCTTTTCGGCAAATATATAAAGTCTCTGGAATACATAGGAAAAACTGTGAAAGAATCTATCCTCTGATTATCAAAACAGAACCACTTTTGCTTTGCTTCCAACATGACAGACCTAAGAAGCTAACTCAGACCCCTGCAATTCCAAAAACCTTTCTGTAGGACCAACAATTTCCCTTGAACTTTCATTTCAGGAAGTCCATTTTTCCCTTTAATTCCTAATAATAATATGAAGTAATATTTGCTGAGTTATATTTACACAGCATATTTTTGGTCAGGTTAAATTTCATATTACTTACAGCCCTCCTACCACTTTTGTACAAATGAGGAAAATAAATCTGGATCTTCTGGATGGATAGAGCTGTATAGGTAGGCAACTTGGCAAACTCCCAGCATCTTGGTACAATACCTCCAGACCAAGGTGGCCCATCTCAGACACAAAGCATGGAGAGCAGAAACTTCATCAGATTCCAGGTGTATCAACCTCCTTAGCCAGATACACAAGAGTAGCGAGCCAGCTCAAACCTTTGTTGGGGTACTGCTTAAGGCAAAGCTATCCATGCTGTCTACCTCAAATAAATATGGCATGACCGATTTGCTCTTTGAAAGCAAGAGATAATTAGAACATATTATTAGAAAAACAATAGAGGAGGAAGAAAGATATGCATTAAAAAATCTGAGATCTTTCCTCTCAGGCCCTCAACTTCCTGGAGGCTCCACAAGGACACTAATCCACATGGCATTTCATGCTAAAGATTAAATCCAGCAATCTTACCCCCATTTCAATTCACATGAACAAACTTATTCCCTGCAGTCCATTTTATTCTCCACAGTAGTGTGATCCAGAACATTTTCTGTGTTAAACCTATTTTTTCTTTTAACATTCAAAATACCTTTTAAATCAATGCATTTATTTTTAAAGATAAAACTGAGTGTTTCACATTTACTGGCTAAGTATCATTTCCATGCAATTATATAATTTATTTTTCCCACTTTATACTCCATTCCTAATTCCATTCTTGTTTTCTCCCACTTGAGCTCAATAATTTTATATACATGTATATTTGAAAAATATGTCTGTTTTGTATGCTATAAATCTTATTTTTTCCTTACTTTTGTATTCAACATGTTTTTGAGCTCAATGTGAGTATATGTGTATTTACTTCTTTACTTTTAACTGATCTAGAGACACTTTATATGTATTTTGATTTGAATAAATTACATAAAATAATACCTTTATTTTTCTATTTTCCCATATTGGATTTCCTATGTTTCTACCCTGTGTACTTAGCTGATTTCCTGTTGGTTTTCATCTCCTTACAGCACTTTCTGTCCCAGGATGGCCTTTCTTAAGATAGTAGTTTTCTCTAGAGATATCACTTCCCACCTGAGAATCACATCTAAACAGACATATTTTGAGGAATGTGTGCATGGGAAAGACAGAAAGCATGCTCAGTGCATAATACCATTTCCACCAAAGGTGTCTATTCTCAGGAGCCATTTTTTGTTCAGATTTTTAAATTTTCATCACTGGACACTGAGTTTCCAATATGGACTCTCAAATCCTCTACCCTAGTATTGTCAATTTCTGGTATTTTTGTCTTTTACTTTTTTATTGAATTTATTGGGGTAACATTGTTTCATAAAATTATGTAGGTTTCAGGTATTCTTTCAATTATACTGCCAGAATAACCCTTATATGGAAGGGGACTTGCTTTGTGGAAGTTTAAACACAATACAATATATGGATGATGTATTATAAAATTGTACACCTGAAGCCTATATGATTTTATGAACCAATGTTACCCCAATAAATTCAATGATAAAATTAAATTTAAAAAAATATGCCACCGAATCAGCTCCATTTTATTGTATGTTTTTCCTTAAGATACTGGTTACCATTTTGTTTTATGTCCATAGTTCTCTCTGAACTATGTTGTATTTCAGAAACTTGCCATTGCAAATGATTAGTAATATTCATTTTTCTTGCCTTTTCTAATGACAATAATCCAGTGTAAAAAAAAAAAAATTTTTTTTTTTTAGTCCCTTGTGCTTAAGGTCAAGAAGTGGGAGTCATTTACAGGCTGCTCTCCCGTACCCATCCATTATGGCCATCAGCTTTAAATGCAGAGCACTGCACTCCTATTACCTCAGCAGCTGGCACATTTTGGAGAATGTGAGGCACCCAGCTCTGCTCTGTGCTTCCTCAAATGTGACAATTGTGTGATGAAAATGAAATTGTGGACTCAGGTCACTGGAAAGAATGTGTTCTAATGTAAAATACATCTTAAATTTGAAAAAAAGAAATAAAAAGAAACCTGCACTTCTAACTTTAGAATCTATGAGAAAATATTCTCCATTTAAAGGGAGATGAAGATGTAAAATATCTTTTCAGTTTCTCACTTAAGCATCAGAATAAGAATAGAAAATAAGGCACATACAGAATCAACAAGTAATTTCACTCCTGTATCAATTTTCTTGGTAAGCTTACTGTATAAAGCTGAAAAGAAAATGCATTTAAAAAATTCAGGTTTTTGCCTTGGCCTCCTTGGACTTCACACTTTTAGGATTACCTCCTTCAACACAATGCGTAAAGCAACCAAAGACATAAACAAGGCAGAATTTTGACATCACAGATGAAGACTTGCATAAACTTTACTGCAGGAGAGTGCATAGTAAGTGTGGCAAAAAAAAAAAAAAAAAAAAATCCTTTTTAAAAATCAACTTAAAAAATCATGAACTCTTGCCTGCCAACTAAAATGAACTAGTACATAAATTGCCAGTTCAAGAGAGATTTACACGGGGTTGGTCAGTCCCATCTGCTCCTTGGATAAAATCTCTCTCGTACTATTCCCCTGAAATTTCTTTGTTGACCCTGAGTCGCTGAAGATGAATGACGTTGTCCAGGTTGTCCCAAGAGAGTCAAGAGCAGCCTTAAAAGCCTTCAGAATGGATACTCTGGGACTGTATCCTTGAAAATAAGGATGCACTTTGAATTGCCAAGTCCCTTTGGTTCTGAAAGAGGGAATAAGTGTGACACTTACCAGTTGATTCTAAGATTTCTGAGCTGATGTGCCCACACAATCACATCTGACTTCCCTGTTGTTTCAATGCCAGCAGGTCTACAGTACAATGCAGCCTGGGGTCAGCTTCTCCACAGGAGAAACTTTCCTGCCATGTGTAGTTTAACACTGATATTCTTAAAGGGTTTCTGGCATCTTAGTTCAGATCCTCAATAACACTAGAAAGTTTTAAATGAGTATGTTCTTTACAGAATCATATTATTTTTTAAATTTCCCCATGTTATTACTCATTATTGATTTGTTTTTATATCCTCATTTGAATTTAATCCTAATATTTATTTTATCATTCTAAATAAACTTGGCTGAACACATATTTATTGACAGACTCTAGAGAAGGAGTTAGGGATAAGATAGAGCTCTTGATGTTAATAGATTCACGAGCAGTGTTCCATAGAATAAAAACATGGTTTACACCAGGAATGTCAAGAAAGACTTCTAGGAACTGTTACTGTGGAGTAAAAAATTTTCCAAGGGAGGAGGAATTATCTACTTGAAAAATTGAGAAGCAAATATTTTTGGCAGAAAGAATTTCTGGTATGAGAGAACACAGTTGTTAAAAAGATTGACAGATGCAAGGAACTGGAACGATTATCAATTAAACATGCCATAGGCATGAAAGCAGAGGGAAATGAAGCTAAAAATATGGCAGGTAATGAAAATTACAGAACACTGTTATAAAAATCTCATGCAAATGTTTTGTGATTATCTCTGTGTGGGGAAAAATGTGTGTGTATCAGGAGTATATAACAGAGAGTAGGGAAGGGCAAGGTAAGAGACATGGAGGCCATCCATGCCTGAGTCATTTAACAATGTTTATAAGAATTGATAAGGACCTTTATACATCCAGTAGAAGCAGGAACAAGAAGGAGACAGAGTATCTGAAAGAATGTGTTCTAATATAAAATGAATTTAAAAATGAATATATGCCTTAAGTAGATCGTTTTGTACAATAGTTGTAGTTTTGTTTTTAATTCTGAAATAATTTTAGACTTCCAGCAGAGCTGCAATGGTAGAAAATAAAGTTCCTGAATACATTTCAACTAACTTCCAATGTCAACATTTTATGCAACATTGTGTGTAACTGATTACTTAAATTAAGAAGTTAACATGGGCATAGTATTTTTAACTAAACTATTGACTTTATTCATTTGCTTACGTTTTTCAACTATTTCTCCCGCCCCAATTCCAGACTGTAATCTGGGATACCTGTTCTGTGGGACTGAGCCTCACAAACTATTCTGGCATAACTGTTTTTTTTCTGTCAGTCCTGTATATATGTTCTTGGAATCCACAAGATTTGCAGAAGTTTAAATGCAAAAGAAAAGCATTATGTAATTAGGCAGAATTAGGTTACTGTACTCATATATTAAAAATGTATGAAACAAGGGTCTGTGATGCCATTTTTTCCCATGCTAACACAGCAACATCTGACAGTTTATTAAAAAGAAAGCAAAAAAAAAAAAAAAACAGTAGCATAAAATTAATTTGATATTTAAGTGCTTTATGGAATGATACTAATCCAATTATATGGAACAAAGTTTAAAAGAGAATGATGACTGCTAGGATTGTCACAATGTGTGAAAGATAAAGTCGTCTGTAAAGAGTATTTCTTTTTGCAATGAATAGTCAAAGAAAGAAACAAAGTGTAAAGCTGCAATGTTTTATAAAAGCATATGGCTTCCACTTTCCTCTGGATTTGTAAAATAATTTTGAGGAACTGTTGTGAAAATTGACAATTTAGTATTTTTTCTTTTTTATTTTAAGCACTGCTTCATGCTTTTCCTTCTATCTCTTATATTTGCTTTTTCTCACTTATTTTTGTGCCTAAGTTTCCTGATATGGGATTTGTTTTCATTATACATTCTATTGTCATGGTAAATATTTTCTCTCTTAACCTATCAAAGAAATATTTTCTCTCATATTGTGTGTCATTTTAAAATCAGTATAATCATAAAAAGTGTACTGAACATTGTCTTTTATCCTCAAATTGTGAAATGTTCCATAATATGCATTCAAGTTATATTATAACAAAAAGAAGATGAGGCCAAAAAGGCAAATCTGACATTGCATTTTAACACGGTGGTTTAGTCTTTCATTAGCAGTAACAAGCACTGCAGCAGCACTTGGGGCTTTGGTTTCACTACAAGGTAGGTGATATAGAGGAAACACTTCTTTATAATTATTGGCGAATTTTCAGAAATCACTTGGAAAGAGTAATAATTAAGATGGGAGATATAACATAGGCACATTGTTTTGCTTATTTATTAGTACATACCAAAGCTACAACATTGTGGGTAATGAAACAGATTTTTCACTAACAAAATTGCAGCCTCAATAAATTAAGAATATAGCATTCCACACTCTGTGGAAATGAGGAAATCAACTTAGATAAATTTCTACATATGATCAAAATCCATTCTTCAGCTGCACTGTTAGCAATATCTCGAGACAGAACATTCTGCTGTGGGTGTCAAGTAATTGGCAGTAAAGCAGAGAGTTGTTGTGGGCTATATGGACTCCATGTTAGAAGATGCAGGTTTTATGATGTATTATGTGGTGAACTCCAATAACAATAGGTAATACTCATTAAATTTTGTGTAAGAATTTGTTTGGCTAATATGTCTGCTCTGGATTTAAAATATGAATGCTTCATGTGTACATAACACAGTTCAGTAAACTGGCCTTAATATATGAAATAAACCCTTCTAGGTAGAAAAACAATGGTTCAATCTCTTACAGTATGACCTTAGGCAAATTGCATAACCTCTGTAGACTCTCTAGTAATCCATATAAAGTCCCTATTAGTGTCCCTGTCATGTAGTAGTTATTCAGGAAATACACACTATTTTCATGCTTGTACTTCTCTATTGGATGTTATTGTGCTTGTTCATTTACTATCAAAATCTGTTGAGAGAGTACCACCAGGAGCCCACATGTAAAACTTGGTTGACAAGCACATTCCCAAGTAGGCACTCCATCCTTATGAAGTATTATTTCTCAGCTGGCTCTACGTAAGTGTCTTCAGCAGGGCATTACTATACCATATTAGACCACAATTGTTATGCCTACTCATAACAACTTTGTTGTAAACTGGTCTGACATGATATTGAATGTAATTCTATGCCAGTGGATCAAACAATCAGGAAGTTCTCAAATACTGGTGCTGGCCAAGGCCCTAAAAGCAGGGAGGGAAATTACCAGAATATGTATCTATTTTCATAATAAATTAATGACCCTTCCAAGGTAGAAGGGAAAACCTGAGTGGCTGTGGAGAAGACATCCTACCTGAAACATATTATCAAAGTAATAAAGCTGTAAGCAAACATATTCATCTCTCCAATTTGTACTGTAATATATTGCTGGTTGGGGATTAGAAGTTTAAATGGCTGATAGGAAATAATACACAATTAAAGACTACATGATTGGAAGATCAAGGTCAAAGGAAAAGCAACCTCCATTGCTAAGAATTTAAAAGACTCAAGAGATTTCAGCTGGTTTTACATGAAAAAAAATTGAAACTGAAGAGTTAAGAAGCTACACCTGCTGGCTGTATCTTATTCTTCAATAGAAGAGAATGTAATAGAGTGTGTTAACACAGAAACCTGCTAGAAATGAACATCCAGAGCACAGGAAGCCTTCAAGGGCAAGGTCTATCTCAAATTTAAAAAGAGAAATATGCATACTTTTAAAGATCATGGAATAAAAAGGGGCCCAAAACATGTTTTAAGAACTTCAGTTTAGGCTAAATTAGAGGAATTTTTAAATACATAAATACCACAATCAAGTACCAATAAAAGGTGTGCATATTTCAGAAAGATAATATTGTATTGGGAAGAGGAGAACCTAAAAAAAGAAAATCAGAACAGTAGGATTTTTAGGATGACATGTTTTTAGCTCCAATTAAGTAGAATGGATTGGGCTCTGTTTTTTGTTTTGTTTTGTTCCCTTTCCCCCATCAGGAAGTCAGATCAGAGCCCCAGGCAGTATACACAATGATGACCAGTCTCAACTGAGAGATGTTGAGAAAGACTAGGTTTCCCCCTGAGTGTGCAATTTGGTCTTCCCTGAGCTTAAAATAAATTGGAAGTATCTGGGCACTTCCGTAGTCCCTGAGTGTCTACTGATGAGCCTCTCAGATAAGAGCTATTCATTCATTCATTCCCACTAGGGAACAGGAAATATTGGGAAAGGAGCAGGAAATGTTGGCTTGTCTGGAGTCAGTTACAGAGATTCAGTCAAGGTCTCAAAACTGGTGCCATTATGTAACAATTTAGAGCAAAGTTCCCTGTCCTAGGCAAGTCTCTGGGAATCTCCAACTGGAAATTGGTTGATGGGCAGCCTCAGAGGTTACTAACCACAACAAGCAGCCACCCAGAATTGCCAGCTATTGATAAAAATTTTCATGCAGCTGTGGTCTCCTCTAAATGTTGGGAGGAAAACTAAATGCAGGACTTGGTCCCTTCCTCAGCATAGGCAGCTGACTTAGCTCCCTTTGGGCCACGTGCTGACACTGGGAGGAAGGGCTTTAACAGCCACCAAACTTTTGGAACACACCATTATTATAAATATAACAATATGATATAATTAGGCAATTGTTTGTCTTTTACATTCATATTCTGAAATAACAATAATCAATATTTATGAACACTTTCTAATATGAGACATCTTGATAAGCACTTTAATACTTTTCATTTAATCTTCACAGCAAACCTAGGAGATCCTGTCTATCTCATTGGAAAGACTAGGAAACTAAGGCTCACAACAGCTTAAGACTGGAGCTATTGGTTTGGCCAAAAAGCTTGTTTAGTTTTTTTCCATAAAATAAAGGACACATTTTTCATTGTCCCCAATAACTTTATTGACTTGGATATTTTGAATATGTTGGCTATCTCCCGTTACTGGCTTCCAGTGGATAGAAGCCAGGGGTGCTGCTAGGGGTGCTGCTATCTTCCACTGCATGAGACAGCCCCACAGCAAAGAATTATTTGGCCAAAATGTCAACTGTACCAAGAAACTTTGCAAACCACTTTTGACATGCTTGATCAGGCACAGCACCTTCTTTGTACACTGCACAAAATTCTTTCTGTGTGTGTTTCAGTTGCACTTTTACCTTTCTTGAAACAATAAAGCATAATATGCCAAAAATGCAGTGTATTTTCTTTCTTCAATATTACAATAACTGCACAAAAATTCACCAGTTTTGATATTTCACAAATATTTGATATTTGATATGACATCTGTCACAATACAATCTAACAATTATTTTGAATGAAGTTAAAGATAACTAAGCACTACTAGAACCAGTATATGAAAAAAAATGAACTTTTTGGCCAACCCAATATTTAATCCTGGAGACTATGATTTGGACCACTGCCCTTATTACATTCTTAATTAAAATATGCTTATACATGTAGAATGACAGAAATTACTTCCTTGAGTTTCTGGGAAATGAGGAAACTGAAGTTTGCTTTGTCAAGTACCAGTAACAGAAAATCTAAGTTAACTGTGTTTTCTTTATTGTCCAAGTTCTCAAATATACGAGAATTAAATCTTAACTTGTTGAATTTTTCTACATTATTAAGAATGGCTCTCTCTTGAGACAATGCAAATATCGAACAGATTTTAGTTTCTTATTTTAGAATTCAAGGAGGACTTGGTTCTGCTAAAAAATCTCCACTGTAGTCACGTTTTTCCTCAGTAAGGGGGAAAGTGTGTCAGGGGGCAGATAGCAAGCCACCGTAACATAACTAGGTGAGCTTATATGTCAGAATATACCCTCAGACATAAATTTCCCTAAATACATTTCAAAACAGGCATTTCTCATCCCTCCATCAGTATTTATCAGAATATCAGCACTTTTGTCTTTTGCATTTTATGTTTAGTAACTTCTTTTATTTGAAATATTTTAGCATGAGGCTTCAAGACAACCTTTTAAGCATGTTTAGTTGATGTGTACAATGGATGTTTGCATGAAAGCAATTTAACCAATCACATTTTTAACATAAAGGATTAAGTAAAACCATAAAACAATTAAAATATATATTAAAAGTGTCACTAACTTCCAAGCTTCTTGGCACGTGACATTCCTTTTGTTTTACTATCTAGCTGAAAGAGGGTAGTTTCAGTGGCTGCCACTTGGTTTTTTTCATTGTGATTATTGTAAACTCACATGCCAAGAGCTTAACACTATCCATGTTTAAACTGTTTACATTCAGGAACCAGGAAAATAACCCTCGCGCATATCCACAGACCCAGATCCATTTAATTGCCTGGCCCCACTATGGCTCCAATCAAGGAGAGAGCCATGAGAATGCTTTGAGGTTCTGAGAGTGTCAGTTTAAATTGTTTCCAACATCCTCACCATGCTTTTTGCCAGAGTACATTTACCAAAGCAGCTGACCATGGGTTTCTCTGGGGAAGCCCTGGAACAGTTGCCACCATGTATAGCAACTTTGGTGTTCCAGGGCCCTTCCTCCTCAGCACCCAGCCTACCCTGTGGGTTCTAAACTGGCTCTGGTGTAGAAACTACAAAGGACTGTGCTTTTTTACTGAGACAATTCCATTGACCTTATGGTTGTTCACCCTTGTTTTCTTTTGAGGGTACTAAATGGAACAATACCCTTTTTGGCTGCCCATTTATCTTTGCTGGTTTTTTTTTTAATTAATATTCTATTAAGTTGTTGATGCATTTCATCATTTTTACTTCCACATGGAGGGTGAAATACAGACACAGACACACAGTTTTCTACGGAGACTCTACTATTCAATGGCCAGGTTTTTGATACAACTTCTCTTTTTTATCTTACAAAAATTGTGGATGAAGTGACTTGCTTCCAACTGCTATGTTCTCACCAATCTTGCCTCCTGCTTAGCACTTGTAGAAAGCTAGTTTTATGAGTAATTAAAACTGTCAGACCTCCAAACAAACGACCCATTCATAGAAGTCATAGGACCATAGAGGAGGAAGTTTGGTAAGGTCTCCTAGGTTTGAAACAAAGGAGAACTAACAGAACCTCAAGGATACGGCCTCAGCAACCCTAAGAAATGAGAAACGTTGACACAACAATACTAAGGAACTAGACGTTTCCAAGGTAAAATCAGGACACAAGCCAGGACCCTTGTGTACCCTAGCAATAACTGCAACTTCTGCTTCTGTAAACTGCTTGCTTGCTAATCATGCATAAAAGGAGCTCATTCTAAGTGCAGGGCGCGACTCCCATTTGTATCTCCTGCTTAGGCAGTCGGGAGTTCGCCCCTGCGCAGGTTAATAAATCCCATCCTCACTTTCACCTGTCTCCGACTTGGTCATTTATCTCGTGATCGGGATACAACACACTGACTTTATACTATTGTTTTTCTTAGTCTGTGATGACAATCAATTCTTACTACACCCTATAGTTTTCTATGACCTATGGACATATTGCTGGAAACAGTATTTCTCATATTTCCATAATCCTGGAGGAAAAGGAACTTCTAGGCATTTAAGCTACAATCACATAAAAATAGCTCCACTTTGCCTCTGCATTAAATCAAAATTCTTCTGTAGAAAAATATTTAATATTTTAAATCACCATCTATCCTGTTTTATAAATTCATTGTTTTCCTTGACATTCTTATCAGCATTTAGTTATAATGTCTCCCAGAGCATTTAATGATTTAGAAATGGACCATATTCCTTAACTATGCTTAACCACAACTGCTAGCCTGTAAAAAAAGTTCATAAAATGTTCTATAAGTCTTCTACAAATTCTTCTTATAATTAAGTATAAACATATATATACATATATACACACCTATGTGTTTATACACATATTCATGTATTTATATATACTTATGTATATAATTTTATATTTGTATATGATATACATTTTCTATTAGAAAGTTTAATCCTTATTACAGTACCTCAAACACAAGAAGCTTAATTTGGATATTAATAAAACATTAGTTTAGTCCTATTAGTAATCTTAGCCACAATTTATTTAATCCTAAAAGGAATTTTCAAGGTTTTTAACCTGAGTGTTTAACATTGCAAGAGACTGAGAAAGCAGGAAAAAAAACATGTAACCATTCAAAACAGACTTTTTGCTTGACCTAATTTTTCATTGGTATTCAAAGGAAAAGTGAGTACACGTGGTTTATTGCGTAACTTGGAATAACTTAAATTAGAAAGTCATCAAATGTTTCAACATGGATGTAAGGCACTTACCAATATTGTCCTGAGAATTTTCACAAAATTTTTACTCCCTTACGAATGACTTTATTAAAAAACAAATGAAATTAAATCGGTAGTAGTAATCTTCTCTAGACCCCAAATACGATTGTTGCATACCTCCTTTAAGAACTTGGTTATTTACCCATCCTTTCCTTAAACTTCAAATCCTCCCTCTGTACTGGTTTCTTCTCTTCATCCTAGCACCTTACTAACCAGCTACCAAATTCTCTAATTCTCTTCTCTCCCCACTTTTTGTGTACAGTAAACCTGTTACATACAGTTACATGCAGCTTTTATTTCCTTTCATTCATCCACTGCTCACCCCTTTCAAATGCGGCTTTTATACTAGTTTGGGGACTAAAGCTTCATCCTCACCTCTCAGCTGTCTGTCCATCAAACTGTCATAGTGAAACATCATTTACCAGAACTCGTAAAGTACCTTCCTAACAAACCTCAGAAGCTGTTCCCCCCTTTTTTCAGTTTTTTTCGTTACCATGGGATCATTAACATTTTTTCTCCCAGGTGTTTAGGCTCAGCTATTAGACATAACATTGATTCATCTCTCTTCTCTTCCTTTTATCTGCATTATCAATAGCTTGATTCTTATTTTAATAATCATGTGCAGTATTTTCCTATTGCTGCTGTAACAAGGTACCAGAAAACTGCATGCATTTCTTACCTTCTAGTTTGGAGGTCAGATGTATGAAATGGATCTCACTTAGTGAAAATCAAAGTGTTGGCAGGACCACATACATTTTGGGAGGCTTTAACAGAGACTCAGTCTTCTAATCTTTTCCAGCTTCCAGAAACTGTCCACAATCCTTGGTTCAGGCACACATTTAATTTTTAAAGCCAGTGATGGTGGACACAACCTTCCTTGGGTCGCACCAGTCTGACTCCAAGTCTTCAGCTTCCTCTTCCATATTTGAAGGACCTTGTGATTATATTGAACCCACCTGGATAATCCAGCTACCTTTCTAATTTAAGGTCAGTTGATTAGCAATCTTAATTCCATCTGCTGCTTTAATTCATTTTGTTGAGTAAGGTAACAGAGCCATAGGTTCTGGGGATTAGGATGTAGGAGTCCTATTATTTTATACACCAACTCCTGCAATAAACCTTGACATACAAACAATTTTTTTGTGATGAGTCAAGTACTATACTTATGTAATTTATATTTACAGAAGTAGAATCACCAGATTAAAGTACAAAAGCCTCTTTAATAAGTATTGCCAAAGCAAATTTCAATATGTCCTGATGTATACTCTAATAGAGTTTGAAAACAACTGTTCCTTAAACACCTGCTGTAGTACATGTATTGGTGCTCTGTCCAGATTACCTTTACTGGTCACACACATCCCAATCTGAGTGTTGCCTCCAACCATAACTGACAACTCTGGCAGGACTCACTCTGGTGCGTTCGGGCTCTCAGCTGCTCAAAGAGCTGGGCTGAGGTTGGTCTCCAGCTGACTGCATCAGCTCTCACTTTCTTCTCCAGCTTGTTATATAGCTTTCTTCACCTGAGAGCCCTCTCACACGAAATCACTAGCACGAAGATTATGGAATCTTAAGTTTTAATCTCAGAGAAGCCAGCCTAAGACATTTACTAATATAGATAATTATCAAGCTTTTAATTGTTCCAGATGTGATTGATGAGGTGCTCATTTATGGTTGAGACTTTTTAAATATCACTGGCCATCAGCATTTCTCCTTCAAAGAATTGCTTCTTTAACTCCTTTGATTAACTGATTTATTTGGGCTTTCATTATTAATTAGTAAGGTATGTATGTTAAAAATATATATTTTTAGTAATAGGTGTTTTCAAAAGTATTACCTTTCCCACTTACCTTTTCATTCATTTATAAATGATTTTTAGTGATTTTTTGGTGATAGTCTTTTTATGAAAGTAATTAAAAATAAAAATAAGATTGCATTGTATTATTGTAAGTAATAAAAGTCAAATTGACTTAGTGATTTGTTGTGTATTTTTAGTGATTTTATTAGTTCTAATCCATTTTTTTAATTCCTAAGAATACACAACACCATGTCATTTGTCAATACAGATAACTTTACTTCTAGTTTTCCAAACTGAATGGTTTTATTCTACTTCCTTGCCTATTTGGCCTGGCTAGAATTTCCTGTACAATAATGAATATAAGTGAAAAGAGTGGACATCCTTAAATTGTTCTTCATTTCAAAATGAAAGCATTCAATGTTTCTAAATTAAATATATTAGCTATGGATTTTTTGCTTATGTCCTTTACCAGGTTGAAAAAGTTTTCAATTCATTGTTTACTTATTTGCTTGTTCCTATCATGCAGGTGGTTGAATTTTGTCAAATGCTTTTTCTGCATCTGTTAGGACAATCATATGATTTTGTCTTATTCTATAGATATGATGTATTTCATACATTTATTTTGAACATTAATTCAACTTTTTATTCTTGAGATATATTCCACTTGGTTATGGAATGGTATATTTGTGTGTGTATTGCTGTGTTCAGTTTGCTAGTATTTGGTTGATTTTTGCCTCTGTATTCATAGGAGATATATTAATCAGTTGTTTTATTTTCTTGTGATGTCTTTTTCTGGTTTTAGAACCAAGGCAATGCTGTCTTCATAGACCTAGTAAGGAAGTGTTCTCTCCTTTCTATTTTTGGAAGACTTTGTAAAGAATTAGTGTCAATTATTTTTTAAATGTTTGGTAGGATACCGATTATGAGCACTAGTTTATGGAAATGTGTTTTTAAGTCCCTAATTCAATATCTTCACTTGTTATTGGTCTACTGAAAATGTCTATTTCTTCCTGAATGAGTTATGGTAGGTGGCATCTTCCTAAGAATTTGTATCTCAATATTCTTATCATGATATCTGTGTGTGAATATGTTTGTGTTTATACTACTTGGAATTTGTTGAACTTTTGTATGTGTAGATTAATGTTTTTTAATGAAATTTGTGAAGTGTTCAGATGTTGTTTCTTCAAAAATTTCTTCTGCTCCTTTCCTTTTTCTGGCACTCACATCACATGCATTTTGATTTGCTTAATTGTTCCCACACTTCTCTGTGGATCTGTTCATTTTTCTTTTTTTCTCACCATCTTTGGATTGTACAGTCTTCACATTTGCTAATTTTCTTCTTCTGCCAGTTCTGGTGAACTCTTTTTTTTTAATTATTTTACTTTCAACACGAGTTTTTATTTGGTTATTTTCATTTGGTTACCAAATAAAATTGATATTTTATGTCATGGTTTATTATCATCATACCCTTATTTACTTCTTTACGCATAAGTTCTTTTAATTCTTTGCAAATGTATGTAATGGCTGTTTTGAGGGATTTTTTCGCTGAAGCTGCTGTCCCTTCCCTCTTTCAGGCAGTGCAGGTTATATGTTTAATTCCCTCTGTAAGGTCACACTTTCCTGTTTGCTCTCATGTATAGTAATTTTATATTAAAACTGGACATTTTAGATAATATTTTGCAGCAATTCTGGATGCTAAAACCCTATACTTATCAGGGGCTTTTTTTTTTTTTCTGTTTTTTTAATGTGTAGTGGCTTGGGTAGGCAAGTTTAGTGAAAACTCTTTCTTCCACATTGAGAAGCCCGCCCTTTCAGGTAGATACTGTAGTCTTTGACAAGGGTCTGGGGAGGGTAAGGAGTCCCATTTTCTCAGGCACACCTATTCAGAGTGGAGTATCATCCATCAGGCTGAGTTGGTTGGGGTGCAGAGGGAGGGAATGAATTGTGGTTAAATTACCTAAAGTTACTGATGACCTTACTGAAATATAGTAGACTTCCTTGAATAACTGTTACTTCATCTCCTATACACTCTCAGGAAAATTTGTAGATACATTAAATATGTGTTTGTGTTTTCAAATAATGCTCACCAGTTATAGGTGCTTCTCTGGTAAGAAACTCCACACAACTTTTCACACATTATTCCAGAAGTGAATCTGTTCACAATTTGTCTTGCCTATTTCACTTCCCTAATCTCAACATTATACCCTTTGGTGTACCAAAAAATTAATCAGAAAAAATATCTTATTTGCATGCATCACTTACCCTAAAGCAGGTAAGTTGCCTTGATACAATATCAATTAAGATTCTATTCTAACCAATTACAGCTCAAACTTTAATCATCTCGAAACAAGCATTTTGTAACTCACGTGTTTTCCAGATTTTCTTAGTTTTAAAGTCACCTTTTCCTGAACCAGTACTTCTCATCCAAGGGTGATCTTCCCCTTCAGAAACTTTGTAAATAACTAAAACATTAAGGATTATTATGAATGGGTCAGGGAAAGGAAGTACTTCTGGTATTTAGTGTGTAGAGGCAGAGGTGTTTGTAAACATCCCACAAGACATAAGACTATCCTACAGCAAAGAATTACTTGGGAAATGCTCTCAGCGCCAAGTTTGAGAAACCCTCTCAAAATAGATTTATATACCCTCCAAATCATATTATTTGTGAAGCCATATTACACTTTCATAGTATATATCTTATGTTCATAACCTTCACTAAATAAACTGTTTAACTTTTGATATAATAGAAGTAACATAGAAACCAAGGTCTATGGGAGACATCCTATGTAGCCCACACATCCTGCACACCCTAAACATCCTGCACCTCCCTGGTTTTCACTCCTTCTCTTGCAACCGTATAAAATTTGCTAGCTTGACCAGAGATGATAAGGTTGGCTTTCAGATGAGAGTGCCCCATCTTCTCAGGTGGCAGCACTTGAATAAACCTCTTTACACCAGCACATGTCTCGTGAGTTTGGCATTTGTTGTGGCAGGCAGCTGGGCCTGCATTTGGTTTCATGATTAATCCAGGATGATTTCATCTGGAGATCACTAATGCAATTATATCCCAAAGATGCTTTTCTCAAATAAAGTCACGTTTATAGATTCTCAATAAATATATCTTTTGGGTGGTCACTATTCACCCTCTAGAGTGTTGAAAGCTTATTTTTATGTTACTGCCTTTATAGAGTTGTTCATTTTGATGTGCACTGGCCACTGAGTTAGTTGGGTTTGCTGTATTTGCATTTATTACTTAAAAATGGAAGTTAGTATATTTTCCCCAAAAATAAAGAAACCAGTCTATCTTTGAGAACAAGGAAAGTTGACATCAGTATAATATTACTTCAGAGTAGCAGAAGGCCATGTGATTTAATTTTCAAAGGGACAGTCTCTTTGAGTTGGTAGAATACTGATTAGTAAGATTGAAAGTGCTATAATTCTCTGCTGCCTTCTAAGGGAAGTGGGTGGGTCCAAGAAATCCAGAGGGCCTTTTATTTGAGTTGGCAATGTTTTTAAACATGTGCATTTAGGAAAAATAGAACAGCAAAGTTAGTTTCATTTCAAAAAGAGAGGCACAGCAAAAGGCTCAGAAATTAAAGAACAATAAGAGTGAAAAAGCAACACTGGCTCCTACATATAGCTGGAGACCACCTTGTTGGTGGGCAGATAGAGAGATTTTGGGGTGGAGTCAGGTCAAGAGAGAGTGAAGGAAATTTTATGCCCCAGAGGGAGTAGTATAAGCCTCTCCGTTCCTCCTTTTTGAAATCTCTTGTTCAAACTATAGTTGTTGCTATTGCTTTGTATGATGAATTATTTTAAAGAGATACTATGAAGGACTGAGTCTTGCTTAGAAGAAAAATAGAGGGTACCCATGGGACGTAGATTACCTTCATTATTATATAGTTTGCTTCCCCTATAGATGGGTAGAGGGATTCAATCAGTTGTTTTACATTTAAGGTCTGGTTTGGTTGGCAATTGAAGAGGTGCATTAAAGGCACTACTCATGACCTTGACAGAGACAAAAGAGAAGAAAGGGGAAGTAAAAAAGAATAAGTCATTTCATGGCAGAAGTAGATATTTTCTGCAGAAATATTCTTTGAAAATATTCCTTGTTATAAATAAAAAGCCAACATATTGTATGTTTCATCATTCATCCTCTACAGCCAAATTTCTTTCAGCCATCAAGATCAGTGTATAATTAGTGATTAAATAACAGAAATAATAAGGGTAACTTCTATCTCTTGAAATTGTGATATTATGTGTGTGTGATTCCTCATGGAGTACTAAAATTATATCATTTGATTAAAATAAATCACAAGGGAAATCTGTAATTTCTATGAAATGTATGTTGAGGATATTATCAGACTCTTGAAATTCTGAGTCTTTGATTTAACAAAGCACTTTCTTGTATCTTCCGGCTCTAGACTAATATCAAAATAATTATCTTAAGCCTGGCATAAAAGAATACGCAAAAAGAAACTTTGTAGTTTATTAACAGAAAAATGTTGGTTAGATATCCTGAAAGAAAAGGAAAATTAGGGATAATGGTTTTCTAAATTACTACTCCTGGAATATTTTATCGCTGGATGTCTGTCACTTCAAAGCAGCCAGTCATGAATTTATTGGCGGTGACTTATTTGTGCTTACTCACATGGTGAATCCTCATTTACCCAGGTGTGATCCTGACTCTACTACTTACTAAATTTATGGTCTTGTCAAATTATGTAACCCCTCTATCTCAATTTGCTTATCTGTATAGTGGAAATGATTGTTACGGAATGAGAGCTGGCCCAGAGTGGGTCTGCCTCAGACTGCCCTCTAGTGTGTGAGTTCTTGACTTCATGTAGGAAAGATTGCACAACATGAGTCCAGGAGATTTTGAGAGTGCCTTTACTGAAGCTGGGGACAGTGAAACAAAGGAAGGACTTAGGGTAGAAGAAGTAACAGGAGAGAGCCTAGGCGGTGCTCTGCTTTGACTCACTAGAAATGTTACAGGAAAGGAATGCGCCAAGGCAGGGATGCTGTTAGCTGACTGGGAAGTCAGAGCAAAAGGGGGCCCTGGAGACAGGATCAGGGGTAAACCTAGGTCAAGCTGCTGCTGCCCACTGCTTCCCTGGCTGCAAGTCTCCTGGGGGCCCTTAGCATTTAGGAGGAAACAAAATGTTCATGCGTGGGAAGGGGCATGGGTGTGCTCTACAGTCTTTGTCCTAAGGGCTTTTATCTTTTTGTTTCTGTGGGTGAAAATCTTAGAGAAGAGTTTCAGCAGACTATTCACCCACTTTCTGGGTGCATTTTTAATATACTGATGCATCAAAATGAGTGCCTACGGGGGTTGAGGATATTCTTTGGTCTGCTATGCTATTTTACTGTTATCTTGGATCTGTCTGGCCTTTAATGGTTTTTTGTTATTTGTTCCCCTGACTTCATCTATCCTTGGGTTTTGCTGGCACAAATGACATTAACTGAGTCTCTGTTCTGTGTTTCCCAGACCAGGGAGATTAAAACTATGTATTCTCTGATTAGGGAAGAGAGGTATATAACACTTGCTCTCAAGTGTCCTTGGTTTGTGGAGATAAGGTCTTCAATTCACCAGTTGGTTGTTAGTTGCTCAAACTGATTGTCCTTGTTTACTTTTCTTGTTTCAGTTTCCCCATTTAACTTGCCCAGGAATTTTCCTAGCTTCTTACTATCCTGTCACAGCTGTACCAATCAAACAGAGCTTTTTTTTTTTTCTTTATTTATTTTAATTGTTGTTCTTGTACAGTTTTCTGTCTTCTACTCGCATCCCGTCCCACCACCCCAGCCCTCCCAACCACCCTTCCATTTCCAACCCCCTAGTTTCCGTCCACGTGTCTTTTATACTTGTTGCTCTGATCCCTTCCCCTTTTCTCCTGAAATTCCCTCCCCTCTCCCCTCTGGTGACTGTCAGCCTGTTCTTGATTTCAATGCCTTTAGTTTTATTTTGCTCGTTTGTTTGTTTTGTTGATTAGGTTCCTGTTAAAGGTGAGATCATATGGTATTTGTCCTTCATTGCCTGGCTTATTTTGCTTAGCATAATGCTCTCCAGTTCCATCCATACTGTTGCAAAGGGAAGGAGCTCCTTCTTTCTTTCTGCTGCATAGAATTCCATTGTGTAAATGGGCAAAGGACTTGAACAGACACTTCTCCAAGGAGGACATACAAAGGATTCAGAGACACATGAAAAGATGCTCGATATCACTAGCTATCAGAGAGATGCAAATTAAAACCACAATGAGATACAACTTGACACCAGTCAGAATGGCCATCATAAACAAAGCAACAAACAGCAAGTGTTGGAGAAGTTGTGGAGAAAAGGGGACTCTAGGGCACTGTTGGTGGGACTGCAGACTGGTACAACCACTGTGGAAAGCAGTATGGAATTTTCTAAGAAAACTAAAAATGGATCTACCTTTTGACCCAGCAATTCCACTGCTAGGATTATATCCTAAGAACCCTGAAGCACCAATCCAAAAGAACCTATGCACCCCAATGTTCATAGCAACACAATTTACAATAGCCAAGTGTTGGAAGCAACCTAGGTGCCCATCAGTAAATGAATGGATCAAAAAACTATGGTACATTTACACAATGGAATTCTATGCAGCACAAACAGAGCTTTTTTAAGAAATAGAGTATTACTGAAGGTGAAAACAATAGAATACAACATGGTAGGAATTACAAATTGCAAACAGGCAGTAATAGTAGAGTATATGAATTGCTCTGATGTGAGATATACAACTAAATACTATAAAGCCCAAGAAAAGGAGCTTCTAATCCAGATCTGGGAGTTTCCTTTAAAAAAAAAAAAAACAGAGACAGTTGTGTTAAAATCATAATTACTGATAAGAGAAAACTGAATAGCCATGTAAGAACAGTCCATTGGAGTAGTTCTGAGATAGGAGAGACAAAATATAGATTATGATTTTTTATATTTGTCCTCAGCACTCACTACACTGTTATTTAGTTGTTTAAAGTCTGTTTTCCCTGTTATATTGTGCATACCATAAAAAAAAGTTACCCATATGTTTTATCCACTCAAAAGTGTCAGTCAGAAAATTACTGTGAACTATTTGACAATTAAAAGCTATTTTCATTGTTGTCAAATACTTTGTGGAATATATTTTTGGAGAAATTAATCCAATTTATTTGATTACCCTTCATCACATAAATGGTAGAGGTAGAATGTGGTTTAAAATGAAGTTGGTTCTTCTGTTTTCAGTCTCTTTATTTCCATCAGTGACTCCCTTTTCCACAGGGAAGAAATGTGATATTGTAACAAAATTATTCTGAAAAGTGTTTGTTAAATTTAGTCCCAAGAAGGAATACAGATGATTAATTGCTCATTAAATGTCTTCTTCACTGGGTAGTAGATATTTAACATAAAGCAAATATTATATATTTTAATTCCGTAATGTCAGATACAAGCTACTTTCTTGATGAAGCAAAAAGGTCACATTCCTCTGCTTATTATTGTAATTAATTACCCCTTGAATTTTATTCTCTTTTGTTATAGACATAAGTATTACTAAGAGTTAGGGGAGAGAGAGGGAAAAATTCTACATTTTTTTATCTTTGCAAATAATGAGTAATCAATAGAGAGCTCCTGTGTTTCTTTGGTTTGGAGAAAAGAAACACAAGTTCCTGGAGGTAACTTACTTTTGTTATTACATCATGAGAACTCCAGTAGTATTTTTAAAGGAAGGAATATGAATTACCACTCAAGTATAAGTCTTTAAAAACCAGAGTATTATGATTGTTCTAAACGGGATAATTTCAATATGAAAAAATTTAAATATTCAAATTGAAACTTTCTGTTAAATAATAGTAAAGATTCTTATGCAGAAAACTACACAACACTGAAGAAAGAAGTCAAGGAAGACACAAATAAATGGAAACACATACCGTGTTCATGGATCGGAAGAATTAACATCATCAAAATGTCCATACTTCCCAAAGCAATCTACAGATTCAATGCAATACCTATTAAAGTACCAATGGCATATTTCACAGATATAGAACAAACTCTTCAAAAATTTATATGGAACAATAAACGACCCAGAATAGTGGCAGCAATCTTGAGAAAGAAGAGCAAAGCAGGAGGGATCACAATACCTGATACCAAAATGTATTACAAGGCCACTGTAATCAAAACAGCCTGGTACTGGCATAAAAACAGGCACGTGGACCAGTGCAATAGAACAGAGAGCCCAGAAATAAACCCTAGTCTCTACAGTCAATTAATATTCGACAAAGGGGGCAACAACATAACATGGAGTAAAAACAGCCTCTTCAACAAGTTGTGTTGGGAGAACTGGACAGCTTCATGCAAGAAAATGAAACTCGAGCATCAGCTTACACCATACACAAAAATAAACTCAAGGTGGATAAAAGATTTAAACATAAGCCGTAAAACCATTAAAGTCCTAGAGGAGAACATAGGCAGGAAAATCTCAGATATTACACGCAGCAACATTTTTACTGATATGTCCCCTAAAGCAAGGGACATAAAGGATAGAATAAACAAATGGAATCTCATCAAAATAAAAAGCTTCTGCATGGCCAAGGAAAACAATATTAAAATAAAAAGAGAACCGACTGTGTGGGAAAACATATTTGCCAATGATACCTCAGATAAGGGTTTAATCTCCAAAGTATACAAAGAACTTACACAACTCCACTCTAAGAAGACAAGCAACCCAATTAAAAAATGGGCAGAGGACTTGGGCAGATACTTCTCCAAGGAGGACATACAGAGGATCCAGAGACATATGAAAAGATGCTCGATATCACTAGCTATCAGAGAGATGCAAATTAAAACCACAATGAGATACAACTTGACACCAGTCAGAATGGCCCACATAAACAAAGCAACAAACAGCAAGTGTTGGAGAGGTTGTGGAGGAAAGGGGACACTAGTGCACTGCTGGTGGGAGTGCAGGCTGGTAGAACCACTATGGAAAACAGTATGGAATTTTCTAAAAAAACTAAAAATGGATATACCTTTTGACCCAGCAATTTCACTGCTAGGACTATATCCTAAGAACCCTGAAACACCAATCCAAAAGAACCTATGTACCCCTATGTTTATAGCAGCACAATTTACAATAGCCAAGTGTTGGAAGCAACCTAGATGCCCATCAGTAAATGAATGGATCAAAAAACTGTGGTCCATTTACACAATGGAATTCTATGCAGCAGAAAGAAGGAGCTCATACCCTTTGCAACTGCATGGATGGAACTTGAGAGCATCATGTTAAGCGAAGTAAGCCAGGCAGTGAAAGACAAATACCATATGATCTCACCTTTAACAGGAAGCTAATCAACAAAACAAACAAACAAGCATAATATAACCAAAGACACGGAAATTGAGAACAGGCTGAAAGTCACCAGAGGGGAGAGGGGAGGGAATTTCAGGGGAAAAGGAGAAGGAATTACAGGAACAAGTATAAAGGACACATGGACAAAAACTATGGGGGGGGGTAGAAATGGGAGGGAGGAGGGGAGGGCTGGGGTGGTGGGTTCAGGTGAGAATAAAAGACAGAAAACTGTACAAGATCAACAATTAAAATAAAAATTAAAAAAATAATAGTAAAGATTCTTCATTATCAGTTCTCATACAAACTCTAAGCTTATTGCCCTAATTTTGGGTGGTATATTTCTCTATCTACTAGATTTTTCCCTTAAAAATTAATGGACATTGCAAAAGCTCAAAGAATTAAGAAGTGTTCACTATCAGATGCTTCTCATTGCTTCTAAGTGTTGGCTTGAGTCCCCAATAACTGAATAGTTATTGCTGTGTGTGCATGTGCATGTGGGTATGTATATTTGTGTATATGATGCAGTGAGTGATATCAATAAAATTTTATAGGTAAAAATAAAATATTAATAACACATTGAACAATGAATTTATCAATTTAAATGAAATAGATAAGTTCCTTGAAAAGCACACTAACGAAAATCTACACAAGAAGAAATAGAAAATCTAGTTAGGCCCATATCTTATAAAGCAATTAAATATACTATCAAGCATTTTTTTTAATTTCCTCTATTTCTGATGACTGCTCTGATGAATTTTATCAAATATAAAAGATGAAATGATAGGTCTTACAAAATTTTCAGGAAATAGAAAGGAGAACATTTTCGAACTTGTTTTGTGAGGACAGAAGGACCATGATACCAAAACCTGACACAAACTTTATGAGAAATGAAAATTACAGACCGACATCACTCAGAAACACAGACAAAAATTCTTCACAAAATATTACAAAACCAAAGCCAGCAATATGTTAAAAAAAAAAAATGCATTACAACAAAATGGAAATGCAAGTTTTTTCTTTATATTATTTAATTATATTTCTTGTTTGCTTTTGTTTTTAGTAACATTTGAAACATCAGTGTAACTTACTACATTACTAATTTAAAGAAAAAACCCATCAGATTATGTCAATACATGCAGATATAGTCAATGTAATTTATGTTTTTAAAAATTATGGTTCTATTCATATGAATTTCAAGAACAAGTAACAATAATGGCATTAAAAATTGGAACACTGAGAGGAGTGGGGAGAAGGATAATAGAGGATAATAAGGGAAGGGCCATCAAGGGACATATATAAAGGACACATAGACAAAGCCAAAGAGGGTGGGTTTGAGTGTGGGAGGTGTGGATGGCTGGGGTGGGGGAGCAAGGTGGGGTGAAAACAGAGACTACTGTGCTTGAACAATAAAATAAATAAATAAAAATTTAAAAAATCAGGACATTAAATATCTTTTCATTTCCTTGTGTCTTTTTCAATCTCTTTTAATAATGCTTTGGAGTTTTTAGCATATAGGTCCTTCACCTCCTGTTTAGTTTGTTCCTAGGTATTTTATTCTTTCTGTTGCAATTGCAAAAAGAATTGCCTTTTTCTTTCCTCTTTCTGAAATTTCCTTGTTAATATATATAAATGCAGACTTTTATACATTAATTTTTGTATCCTGTAACATTACTGTATTTGTTTATTGTTTCTAATAGTTTTTCAGTGGAGTCTTTAAGATTTTCTACATAAAGAATCATGTCATCTGCAAAAAGTGAAACTTCTACTTCTTCATTCTCAGTTTAGATACCTTTTTTTTCCTCTTCCCTGACTGCTCTGGCACATATTTCCAGTACTATGTTGAATAAGAGTGGTGAGAATGGACACCCTTGTCTTATTTCTTATCTTAGAGTATAAGATTTTAGCTTTTCACTATTGAGTGTGATAGTAGTTGAGGGTTTGCCATTTACAGATTTAATTATGTTGAGATACTTTCCTCCTATGCCCATTTTATTGAGTGTTTTAATCAAAAATAGATGTTGTGCCTCATCAAATGCTTTTTTCTGCATCTATTGTTATGATCATATGATTTTTATCTTGTTATATTAATACGATATATCACATTGATTGATTTGTGTATGTTGAAGTATCCTTGTTTCCCTGGAATAAATCCCCTTGATAATGATGTGTTTTTTAATGCATTATAGTGTTCAACTTGCTAGTATTTTGTTCAGAATTTTTACATTTGTATTCATCAGCTATATCAGTCTGTAGTTTTCTATTTTTGTGTTATCCTTGCCAGGTTTTGGTATGAAGGTTATGTTGGCCTCATGATATGTGTTAGGAAGTATTGTCTCTTCAATTTTTTGAGTTTGAGAAAGGTAGGTATTAAATCTTGAGATGTTTGTTAGAATTCACTAATGAAGACATCTGGTCCTGGGTTTTCACTTTTTGGGAGGTTTTTATAATTGTTTAAATTTCTTCATTGTTGATTGGTCTATTTAGATTTCCAGTTCCTCCTGATTCAGTCTAGGAATTATATATTTCTAGGAATTTACCTATTTTTTCTAGGTTATTGAATTTGGTGGCATATAGACTTTCATAGTATCCTAGTATGACTCCTTTGTGTAATGTCTGTGGTAAGTTGTCTTTCATTTCTGATTTTGTTTGTATCTTTTATCTTTTTACGTTAGTGAGTCTAGCCAGGGGTTTGTCAATTTTATTAATCTTTTCAAAGAACCAACTTTTTGTTACACTAATTTAAAAAAATTGTTGTTCAATTATAGTTGTCCCCACTTCCCACCATTACTCCTGCTCTACCCACCCCCACGTCTGACATTCAATCCCCCTTCCTTTGCCTTTGCCCATGGACCCTTCATGCATGCTCCTTGTTGCACTAATTTTTATAGACTACTTTTTTCTCTATTCCATTCAGTTCAGTTCTAATCTTAATTACTTCCTTTCTTTTGCTGACTTTAGGCTGCTTTTGTTCTTCTTTTTCTAGTTCTTTAAGGTTTAATGTCTGATTTTTTCCTTGAAATCATTCTTGTTTCTTAAGACAAACTTGTAATGGTATAAATTTCCATCTTATTATTGTTTTGGCTACATCCCAAAAGTTTTGATATTTGTCTTTCTATATCTTTCAGTCTCTCCTTTTATTACTTTTTTGACCCATTTTTTAGTAGCATGTTGTTTAATCTCCACATATTTGTGAGATTTTTTTAACTTTATTTTTGCTGTCTATCTGTAATTTGAAAACCTTTTGGTTGGATAATATGGTTAGTATGATTTCAATCTTTTTAAATTTGTTGAGGCTATTTTTGTCACCCCACATAAGGTCTATCCTTGAGGCTATTTCATGTACCTTGGAGAAGAAGGTATAATTTGATGATCTGTGATGAAAGACTCTGTGTTTGGTTATGCTTCTATATGTAATATGTACCATTAATAGTGCTATCGGCCCAAACAGTGGGATTTACACAAATATTAATGGGGGGATGCTGATTCATTAAAATCACATACTCTACTTAAATTGTATTCAGTAATTTTTGAGTAACAAATTAAAGTCTTAAGTAATGACAGAAAGGAGAAATTATCAGTGGTTGCTTTCCTTATGCTATATCCTCATTTTCCAGACTCATTGAAGTAAAATTTTGAGTAAAAATAAGACTGAGTGAGACATGTATTTTCAGATAAGGGAGACTCAAGTCATATAAATTCCTACTCTAAAATCTTTACACCTGTCTTTACAAGTTGCACATTTTTCTATGTAAACCAATCTCCTCTTGATTTCTTTAGTTATGTCAAAACTACACGGTCTTCTTTCCCCACATAATTTTACTCATTGGCATATTTATGTGGTATTTTAATATTAGTTTTCCTTTAAGAAAAATTTTTAACTTACACCACCAAGTTGGAAAAATATATATTTTCACATGACAGTTATACCAGAGGTTGATATATAGTTTACATTTATTTTTTAAATTAAATTAACCTGGGAAAAAAGTTACTTTCATATTTAGGAGTTAGTATTTGACCACTAGTTTAATATTATCTTCATTTTGTATAACTGTATATGTTCTTATAGCAGAATACATTGATTTTCTACGAAACAAACAAAAACAAAAACAAAACCTCCACACACCTAAATTGGAAAAAAAAAAGGAGTAAAACTATATGTATTCACATATGACACAATCTTCTATATAGCAAATCCCAAATAATACACAAAAGCATTTTACTAAAGCTAATAAACAAATTCGGAAAAGCTTCAGGGTACAGAGCAAAAAAAAAAAATACGCAGCTATTTCTATACATTAGGAATAAAAAAATTTCAAAAAGAAAATTAAGAAAATAGTCCCACTTACAATTGTATCCAAAAGAATAAAGTTCCTAAGAATAGATTTGACTAAGGCAGTGCAAGACTTGTACGCTGAAAACTGCAAAACAGTCCTGAGAAATATTAAAAAGAACTAAATAAATGAGAATAAATCTCCTCTTTGTAGACTGGAAGACAATATTATCCAGATGTCAAGACTATCCAAAGTATTCTACAGTTTCAATACAATCTCTCACAAAACCCCAACAGTTTTTTTTTTTTTAAGTAGAAAAACTAATCCTCAAATCTACATGGAATTGTAATCTCAAATAGCCAAAACAGCCTTGAAAAAGAGTAACAAAGGTAGAGGATTCACATTCTTGATTTTGGAACTTATTATAATATACAGTATTCAAAAGAGTATGGTAATAGCATAAGGGTAAACATATGACCAATAGAATAAAATTGAAAGTCCAGCAATAAACCCATACATATGTGGGCAATTAAATTTTTTTACAAGGATGCCATTCAGTGAAAAAACAATAGTCTCTTCACCTAATATTGCTGGGACTACTGGATATCCACATGCAAAGAAAGAAGCTGAAAACTTACTTTACACCATAAACAAAAATTAACTCAATATACATCAAAGACCTTAATAGAAGAGATAAAAATATAAAACTCTAAGAAGAAAATATAGGTATAAACCTTCATGATCTTGGATTTTGCAAACTTAGATATGATATGAAATGAACAAGCAACAACAACAAAAAAGAAATTATACTACATAAAAATTAAAAACCCTTTGTAGATCAAAGGATATTGTGAGTAAAGTAATAAAACAACTTACATAATAGGAAAAAATTCCTAATTATATATATGATAAGAGTCTAGTATCCAAAATATATTAAAAATACAATTCAACAACAAAAAGACAAATGACCTAATTTTAAAAATCAGCAAAGGCAGCGTTAATAGATACCCTCTTTCTAAAATAATAAAACAAAAAGATACACAAATGACCAACAAGCAGACAAAAATGTTGTCAACATCATTAATCATTAGGAAATACAAATCCAAACCATAATGAGATACTACATCACACCAATTAGGATAGCTATACATAAAAAGGGAAAGAAGAATATTTATGAGTATAAAGCAAAATTTTATCCCTCATAAATTGCTGCTGAAAATATAAAGGGTCTAGTCACCATGGGAAACAACTTGATGGTTCCTCAAAAAGGTAAATGTAAAAGTGTTGTATAATCCCCAATTCTACACCTACATATGTGCTCACCAAAAATTGAAGAGAGGTATTCAAAGTATATGTAAGTGAATAGTCATAGAAGCATCTTTCACAGTATTCAAAAGGTGGAAGCAACCCAAGTGTTTTCAGCTGATGAATAGATAAAGCAAATGTGGCATTAATGAGTACAGAAAATAGAATATATTAAAAATAAAGTTCTGATATATACTAAAGAAGGATGTACCTTAAAATATTATGTTACGTGAAATAGGACAAAAATAACACATACTACTGTATAATTCTACTTGAATGAAATATTTAGTGTGGCTAAATGCAGAGAAAGAGAAAGTAGATTAGCTTGTACAAGGGGCTTTGAGAAAGGGGAAAATGGCTTAATCGGTACAGTTTTATATGGGAACTTGGAAAAAATTGGAAATAAATAGTGGCGATGCACTGTGATAGCAATTAATGCCACTGAAGTGTACACTTAAAATGGTAAATATGACAAATTTTATAATAAAAATATAAATAACAAAAAAATCAATTTATCCAAATGTATGCTTACTGCAGATATCTGGCAACAAAGCTCTATTTGTAAGTATAACTCAGAATGCCATGAAATTCTGACAACTTTTATTGGCAAAACCTGATCAAACTTTGGAAACCTGCTAATATTAAGGAAAATATGAAGACTTTTTTTTACTATAATTGTTTTCCAAAGAAGACCTTAGGTTTATGATCATGCTTGTATTAACTAACTTTGTGTAGTTTTAGTAAAAATTACACTAAGAAGCTTGTAATAATTTCCCCAATCTTGTTATCCCGAACTAGAGTTTTCCTGTAAGATACTTAGCACTGATATTAAAGAGATAATTTAGGATTTTGAAATTCCATTTCTGTGACTTTGTTCTTAGTACTCCAAAACTGGAACACTGTCAATCACCTTAACTGTGAATATTAAAAGAAGTTTAATTTTAAAAAAGAAAGAATTTGGGGGTAATTGTAGCAATACTAATTTTCTGAACATGACTTGATCTGAAGATCAAAATATAAAAGTGTCATTTTTTTTTCCTTTAAGCTCTCTACTGGAGTTGTATCAATATGTCAACCACCAAACTTGTGTGTGCCTTATACCAAACTTTTCATGTTTTAGCAGCCACATGGTCCATCCAAAGCTTGACTTCAATAGACATCTCATACCAGCTAACAACACTTGTTAATGTAAGTAATTGTTTCATTAGTGTATGGCATAATGTCATAGAATTGTGTCCCTTTTACTAATAGCAAGTGGTTTTCATTAGTGCAAAACCAGTCAGATCAGATAAGAAACTCAATCATAGAATTCTCCTTTCTTTGAAGTTGAGTGAGTACAAACACTTCTCATACCTCTGTGTGATTCATGTTATGCAGAAAGTTTTCATAGGTGTACACAAAACCAATGGGCTCAGTGGGTGGCTACCGGAGCAAACTCTAAACTGAACACACTGGATCAAAGTCCAGGCAAGCCCTCTCTGCCTCTGCTGTATTTGGGAAACCTACCATTGCCACTTCAAGAATACCTATGCAGGAGGCTGCTGCTATCAACATTGCAACCAGAACTGTGATACACAAAAAAAGGTGTAAACTGCATAATGAAGAAGGTTCTAGTTTCAAAACCATTCTATCACTACTATGATCAAGCCTGGTAAGATAAATACGTTGCATCCTTCCTCTCTTCTCACATACCTTAGTTCCAAACTGGTAGAATTGTTACAGCATTCAAACTTTAAGGAGATTGGGAAGTATGTTACCTTACAGGAAAAGCACAAATTTCACATTTGCTTTCCATTTCTTTAACAAAACATATGACTGATTTTGATAAAAGAAATCCTACTGAGTCAAAGGCAGGGTTTCCATATTCAATTAGCATGAACTTTAAACTGAAGGTCAACATACGTTATGAATATTATACATATTGAAAGGCAGCTTTAACATCTAGGAAATGCAAAATTTATTTTAGTGGGTAGCATGTAAGACTTTTGTTTTGTTTTTTAACATGACCATAACCATTTGAATATATTAAATCCTATTCCAGGAATCCATCTCAACATAGAAACTTGAACACTGTTCTATAATTATATTTCTAAGCCCTGATTATCTTAGGAGCACCGTCTACAGTTTAAATGTATTCTCTGTAAATTCCTAGTATTGTTCAGGAAAAAAGAAAAAGATTTATGAAAGTGTAAATCCATATGCATTATCCTTATTTCTTATTAATCTGATTTTCTACACATAACTCCAAAAACATGACCTGTGCAATGTATTAATTCCGTAATTTTATCACCACCACTTTATCTGTCATGCAGTCTAAATCATTTATTTTCGTTTTTATTATTATCAGCTTAAGATGAAACAGGGATAATTTGAACAGCTATAATAAGAACAATCGAAATGCAATAGCATCAGGAAAAAATGTCTTAAGCTTCATTAAGAGATGCAGTTCCATCATTACTCCTGTTGATGTATTTTAAATGTGTTTTCAAGGGATAATGTTCTGATGTTTCTTAGGGGTGTGTGTGTGAGTGTGTGTGCATGTCTGTGTGTTTTACAATGAAAACCACTTCATATTTCAAGGGTGACTGAGGATCAATCCAGTATATTCTTAAAATACCTAAGGCCTTTTGCCCTACTATTTTTCTTTCTATATAAGGTTAAGAAACCTAGATGAATTACTTTTATTACTAAAATATGTGTTATCACAAACTGAATCTTTAGCATTGGTTATTTAGCCATTGATCCTTCTGTTTTGCTCTGTTTGCACATTTAAGACACTTAAAATTATATTTTATGATGTTCTTGACAATTATAATTTAATTTGAATATAGACTTGGTATTTATTTAAAAATATTTTTTCTGCAAGATGGTTCAGAGGAGTATCCTGGTAATATTATAATGCATTCATATTCCATCCTCTAATCTTTAGCTATTAAAAATTCACTTTAAACTTAGACAAAGTGAGAGAAAAAGAGAGTAAGGCATGAGAGAAATGAAAACAAAAACAAAAGGATGTAATACTAAATCAAATAATTTTCAGGCAATGTTACATTAATATGGAAAATGAAAATAATATGAAAATGACAAAGGCAATTATAAGTGCAGATATTGTGCATGTGAAACTATTTATGATTCTTTTGTTTTTACAAATCTTTAACTAAAAGCTTACAGAAGATTAAATGAGAAAAGAATTGTCTTTTCCATCACACTGAAAGTTTTCTGTGTTTAAATTGTCTCATTTACTTATTCAGTCCTTATCTAGGACAAAATTCTAAGTGTAATATTTGTCATAGAATTTATAACCATACATTAAAATGTGAAAGTACTTTTTACATATTGTAATGGAACAAAATATATCAGATTAAAGATAAAATTTCAAAGTATTACAGCTACCATAAGTAGAATTTAAATAAAATAGAAAATCAGTATAATAATCATGTAATTTAGGCTCTGGTTGAATCCTATTTTAAATTGGAACCCCCTAAAACTGTTATATATAAATGTTGTCTTAGTTGGTAAGCATAATAAATTACATTTGTACAGAGAAGGATTTTGAAACACAGGAAGGAAAGGTAAAGTCTGATAAATCATTGCTTCGTGGTCCTTACAATAAGGTTTTGGGTTTTGTTTCTTGTTTTTTTATATGTTTGTTTATTTGTTTTTAGCATGTATGTACCTTGTCATGAAGTGCTTATCATTGATATCCTGCTTGCAGTCATAAACCATCGGGTAATCAAAAAACCTAACATACTGCTTACTATCTACATGTAGATACCTTTTGCAGATGTCATTTATCCAAAAGAAGGCAAGGTTGTGGACAATTGATTCACATCAATCAGTCATCCCGAAAGCTTTAGAAGGAAGGATAACAGATACAGGCCCTTGGAAAATACTGTGTACGATCGTGACTAGCAATACAAATTGGTAATTAAACTTAGTCTAGAACAAATTGTCTTCAGTATTCTTTAGTTTTCATTAACAGAGAAATAAACACACAAAAGTGAACTTCTGATGGATTAAAGAATAAAAGTGAAAGGAAAAAGCTATTAGAAGAAAATTTAGAATATCTTTGTGACCAAGGGTGGAAAAGAACTTCAAAAATTAAATTTCAGAAACAAACTATAAAGAAATATAAACACAAGAGTATACCAAAATTAAAGTTTTATGTTCAATAGAGTATACTTTGAACAAATTTATTGGGCAAATGATCAACTGGGAGACAGAATCTGTAATGCCCAAAACTGACAGTGGATTAATATGTAGAGTTATTAACCCATGTGTTGCTTCTCTTAAGCAACTAGAAAAAGACAAGTTTGTCAGATAATTTGGCAAAAGGAAACCCTGGAAGTTGATATATGTACTGAAGAGATTATCTAATTTGTTGGCAAACTAAATCCATAAGGACACCTACCTTTGTGTGCATTAGATGGACACTAATTAAAGAACTGGGTAACATCAAGTTTCAGTGAAGACTGGGGATACAGGAAGCTTCATGTGCTCCTAGCAGGGGTGTAGGTTGGTATAATCATCATGCATAGCTATGTAACATTGCTCACACAAATGATTCACATACCTTATAACTCAAGAATTCTACTCCTGTGTATACAAGTACACTTCAAGAAATTATCACATATGACCATAATGGGCAGGTGTAGGATGCTTATCTTATCATTGTGTTGGAAATACAATCAACCAATGTGGTCATCCCTGGAAGGTGGATGAGGTAAAAGGGAAAGGAAAGAGAAATAGGAAAAAGTCTTAAGTAGATGTGCATGTATGAATTCAAAGAAAAACATTCTATGTAACCAAAGAAGCAAAAAGCAACAAGTTGCATAACCAATTCCATTTACATAATTTAAAATTTATTTGTAGAAAATAGCACCATTTGGTTTATATGGATGTGTATGATAAATGTCGTTTGGAAACACATTAGATTAGATAAGGTCATTGGGGTAAGTCCTCAAACGTATTTATATTATCTGATTTAACATTTATACCTTCTCATACAACTTAAAGTTTCTATTCTTGATGTTCAATATACATAAAGATCTGTTTCTGTTTTAGTATATTCTCTCTAATATGGATCTCATTTTGTAGTTTTTTTATATAATTAATAATTTTTGAATACTGTACAATGTGAAAGATATTACAGAGACTGTGGATTTTGTTTTCCTACTCCAAAAAGTATCAAGTTATGTTGTAAGAGGCAATTAATATCACTGAGCTCATTGTTGAGGTTCTAATTTGTATTTCTCTGCTGATATTTTCATATGTCTATTGGACATAGTATTGGTTGTGTTTTTGGTGTTGAGTTTTAGATAAGTTGTTTATAAATTTTGGATAGTAATCACTTGTCAGATATACCATTGCCAAATATATTCTCCTATTCAGTGGGTTGTTTTATCATTTTGTTGATAGTTTTCTTTGCTGTGCAAAAAAAAAAAAATGACTTGATGTAATCTCATTTATTTATTTTTTCCTTCATTTCTCTTGCTTAAAGAGAAGTATCAAAAAATACATTACTAGAAACTCAAGGAAAAAAGTAAAAATCATTCAAATACATGGAGACTAAATAATATGTTATTAAACAATGAATGGGTAAACAATGATTTCAGTGTAGAAATCACAAAGTTTCTGTAAACAAAAGAAAATGAACACAACAACTCAATACCTATAGGACACAATGAAGGCAGTCCTGAGAGGAAAGTTCATAGCAATAATAGGCCTACCTAAAAAAAATTAAAACATTTCAAATAAACAACCTAATTGTACATCTACAAAAACTAGAGGAACAACAAACAAAGCCCAAAGCAAGTAGAAGGAAGGAAATTATCAAGATCAGAGCAGAATTAAATGATGTAGAGACTAAGAGAACACTCCAAAGTATCAATACATCCGGGAGCTGGTTCTTTTGAAAAAATAAACAAAATCAAAAGCCTTTAACCAGATTCATCAAGAAAAAAAAAAAACGTAACTCAAATAAATAAAATAAAGAACAAAAGAGGTGAAATTATGACCAATACTACAGAAATACAAAGGAGTGTAAGAAATTGCTACCAAAAGCTATATGCCAAGAAATTTGAAAAACTGGGCAAAATAAACAAACTTCTAGAATATGTAATCCTCTAAAACTTTCAAGAAGAAGCAGAAAGCCTGAATAGACTGATATTAGCTAGTGAAATTGAAGCAGTAATCAGAAAATTCCAGGCACATAGGAGAATTTTACCAAACATTTAGAGAACTAACCCTGATTCTTCTCAAACTATTCCAACAAATCCAACAAGAGAGAAGACTCCCAAACTCTTTTTATAAGGCCAGCATTATCCTAATTCCAAAACCAGGTAAAGACACAACAAGGAAAGAAAACTACAGGCCAATATCACTGATGAACATAGACACTAAAATCCCCAACCAAATATTAGTAATATGGATTCAGCAATACAATAAAAAGATCATACACCATTGTCAAGTGGGATCCATCCCAGGGATGCAAGGATGGTACAATATATGCAATTCAATTAATGTAATACATCACATAAACAACACAAAAGACAAAACCACATGATCATATCAATAAGTGCTGAAACAACTTTTGGTAAGGTACAGCACCCATTTACGATAAAAATACTCAGCAAAATGGGAACATATTTCAGCATAATAATGGCCATATATAAGAAACCTACAGCCAACATCATACTCAGTTAACAAAAACTAAAGTCTTTCCCACTAAGATCAGGAACAAGACAAGGGCATCCACTTTCACTATTTCTATGCAACATGATATTGGAATTTCTAGCCACAGCAATCAGACAAGAAAAAGAAATAAAAGGTATCCATTAATACCTTTTGGATATAGGAGGAGGAAAGGAGGAAATAAATTTGTCACTGTTTGTGGATGACATGAGAGTGTACATAGAAAACCCTATAGACTCCACCAAAAAACTACTCGACCTAATAAATGAATTTGGCAAAATGGCAATACAAAGTCATCATTCAGAAATTGAAGGCATTTTTGTACATGAATAATGAAATATCAGACACAGAAATTAGGGGGGAAATCCCATTTAATATAGCAACAGGAAAAATAAAATACTTAGTAATAAACTTAATCAAAGAGGTTAAAGATCTTTACTCAGAAAACTACACAAATCTGAAGAAAGAAATTAAGGAAGAGACAAATAAATGGAAACATATACTGAGTTCATGAACTGGAAGAATTAAAATTATTAAAATGTTCATACTACCCAAATCAATTTGTAGGTTCAATGCAATACCTATAAAGTACCAATGAAAATATTTCACAGATATAGAACAAATGTCTCAACCATTTATATGGAACCATAAATGATCCCAAATAACCTCAGCAATTCTGAGAGAGAAGAACAAAGTAGGAGGGATCACAATACCTGACATATAAAACTGTATTACAAGGCTGCTGTAATCAGAACACTCTGTTACTGGCAGAAGAGCAGATACAGAGACCAATACCATATGATCTCACCTTTAACAGGAACCTCATCAACAAAACAAACAAATAAGCATAATATAAACAAAGACACTGAATTTGATAACAGTCTGACAGTGACCAGAGGGGGAGGGGAGGGTTAGAACAACAAGTATAAAGGACACATGGACAAAAACTATGGGGGGTGGAAATGGGAGGAAGGTGGGGAGGGCTGGGGTGGTGGACTGGGGGTGGGGTAAAAGACAGAAAACTGTACAATATCAACAATTAAAAAAATACTGATTAAAAAAAAAAAAAGAATAGAGATCCCAGAACTAATCCCATGTCAATACAGTCAATGTTTGACAAAGGGGGCAGGTACATAAAATGAATTTTAAAATAGCCTCTTCAATAAATGGTGTTGGAGGATTGGGACAAGTACATGCAAAAAAAATAAATAAATAAAACTTGATTATCAATTTACATCACACACAAAAATAAACTCAAGGTGGATAAAAGACTATAAATATGTCATGATACCATAAAAGTCCTAGAGGAGAACATACGCAGGAAAATTTCAGATATCCCATGCAGCAATATTTTCACTGATACATCCTCCTGAGCAAGGGATATAAAGGAAATAATAAGCAAATGGGACTCATCAACCAAAAAGCTTCAGCAAGGCTAAAGAACGTATCAGCAAAATAGAAAGGGAACCAGCCATCTAGGAAAACGTATTTGCCAATTATACCTCAAACAAGGTTTTGGTCTCCAAAATATATAAAGAACTCACATGACTCCACACCGGGAAGAGAAGCAATCCAATTTAAAAAATGGGCAAAGGACCTGAACAGATACTTCTCTGTAGAGGACATACAGAGGGCCTAGAGACACATGAAAAAATGCTCAACATCACTAGCCATTAGAGAGATGCAAATTAAAACCACAATGAGATACCACTTCACACCAGTCAGAATGGCCATCATTAATAAATCAACAAACAACAAGTGCTGGTCAGGATGTGGAGAAAAGGGAATCTTGTACACTGTTGGTGGTAATGCAGACTGGTGCAGCCACTGTGGAAAACACTATGGAATTTCCTCCAAATGTAAAGATGGAACTGCCTTCAATCCAGTGATCATACTTGCTGGGATTATAGCCTAAGAATCTTCCACCAATTCAAAAGAAGCTATGTACCCCAATGTTCATAGCAGCACTATTTACTATAGCCACGTGCTGGAAACAGCCTACGTGCCCATTAGTAAATGATTGGATTCAAAATTGTGGTACACTTACACAATGGAATACTATGCAGCAGAAAGAAAGAACTCTTACAATTCATGACAGTATGGATGGAACTGGAGAGCACTATGCTAAGTGAATAAGCCATATGGTAAAAGACAAATACCATGTAATCTCACCTATAAGTGGAACCTAATCAACAAAACAAAGAAATTAGGAAAACAGAATGAGAGACTTGGAAATAAAGAACAAACTGACAGTGACCAGGTGGGAGGGGGTGATGGGGAAAAGGAGGGAAAGAGACAAGTGAAGGAACATGAATAGAGGACTCATGGGCACAGACAATGGGGGGATTAACTGTGGGAGTGGGGAAAGATTGGGTAGGGGTGAACAATGGAGAAAAGGCAGGACAACTGTAACTATGACAATAAAAAAAAATACATTCTTTCAAGCCAAAATGTAAAAAAAAGTATTAGTAAAAGAAATGTCCAAGATTTTATTGCTTATATTTTCTTCTAAGAAATTTGTGGTATCAAGTATTACATTTTAGTCTTTAATCTAGTTTTAGTTTACCCTACTGTTTGGTATAAGAAGATGGTCCAGTTTTTTTTGGGGGGGTTGCATGTTTCTGTCCAATTTTCACAACACCATTTGTTGAATTGACTGTCTTTACCCTGTTGTATTTTCTTGCCTACTTTGCAAACATTAATTAACAATATGGTTGTGAATTTATTTCTGGTCTCTCTATTCTGTTCTATTAATCTCTATGTCTGTCTGTATGCCAATATCATGTTTTTGATTACTGTGGCTAATTCTATCGTTTAAGATCAGTTAGCAGGATTCCTCCAACTTTACTTTTTTCTCAAGATTGCTGTGGCTATTTAGGTGTCTTTCACAGTTCCCCATAAAATTTTGGAATATTTGATCTAGTTCTGTGAAATACACATTGGTATCTTGATAGGAAGTGCATTGAATATATAGATGACTTTGCGTTGTATGGACATTTTGATGATGTTAATTCTTCCTTTCCATGAGCATAGTATATGCTTCTATTTGTTTGCATCTTCTTCAATTTCTTTCTTCAGTTTCTTATAATTTTACAAGTACAGGTCTTTTACTCCTTGGAGAATTTATTCCTAGGTATGTTTTGATACAATTGTGAAATTGTTTTCTTAGTTTCCCTTTTTAATAGTCCATTATTGGTGTATAAAAAGACAATCACTTTCTGGAGATTTACTTCAATCCTTCTATTTTACTGAATTTATTAATCAGTTCCAGTATGTTTTGGTGGACTCAGTAGGGTTCTCTGCATACAGTACTGTGTCATCTGCAAATAATGGCAGTTTTACTTCTTTCTTTCCAACATGGATGCCTTTTGTTTCTTCTTGTCTTCTACTGTTGTGGCAAGGACTTTCAATACTACATTGAATAAGAGAGGTGAAAGCGGACATCCCTGTCTTATTCTTTTAAAAAAAATATTTTTTTTATTTTAATTGCTGATCTTGTACAGTTTTCTGTCTTTTACTCTCACCCCAGTCCTCCCCACCTCCCTCCCATTTCCACCCCCCATAGTTTTTGTCCATGAGTCCTTTATACTTGTTCCTGTAAACCCTTCCCACTTTCCTCTGAAATTCCCTCCCCTCTTCCCTCTGGTCATTGTCAGCCTGTTCCCAATCTCAGTGTCTTTGGTTATTCTTGATTTTAAGGGAAATGCTTTTAGTTTTTGCCCATTGAGTATGATGTTGGCCGTGCATTTGTCCTATGTTGCCTTTTTATGTGAGATGTGTTTCCTCTTTTTCCACTTTGCTAAGAGCTGTTATCATAAATGGATGCTGGATTTTGTCAAAAGATTCTCTTGCATCTATTGATATGATCATATAATTTTTATCCTTCACTCTGTTTATGTGGTGTATCACATTATGGCGATTGCAGATAACATATTAACATTGTATCCCAGGAATAAAGCTTACATATACACCATAATAGTATATATTGTATATGACCTTTTAAATGAATTGCTGGATTTGGTTTGCTAATATTTTGTTGAGGATTTTTGCATGTATGTTCATCAGTGATATTGGCCCATAATGTTCTTTCTTTGTAGTGTCTGCAGCTGGAATTAGAATAATGCTGGCCTCATATAATGAGCTTGTGAGTTTTCCCTCCTCTTCAATTTCTTGAAATAGTTTGAGAAAATACATTAGTTCTTTGAATACTTGGTAAAATTCACCAGTGAAGCCATTCAGTCCAGTACTTTTGTTTGTTGGAAGTTTGTTTGGGGTTGGTTTTTTTTTTTTTTTTTTGGTTATTGTTTTTAATTACTGCTTCAAATTCATTAGTTGTAATCAGTCTGTTCAGATTTTTTTGTTCTTTCTTGATTCAGTTGTGGAAATTTGTATGTTTCTCCATTTCTTTACTTGTATTTTGTGTGTATCTTTTTTTCTGATGTGGGTTTCTTGCAGACAGCATATATATGGGTATGTTTCTTTTCCAATAAACTACCCTATGTCTTTTGATTACTGCATATAAGCCATTTATATTTAAAGAGATTATTAGTGAGTATATATTTTTGCCATTTTATTCTTTATGACTATAGTCCTTTTTTTTCCCTTTATTATTCTTAAAAAGATCCTTTAACATTTCTTACAATACTGGTTTGGTTTGGTGGTAATGAACTACTTTAGTTTTTTCTTATCTGAGAAGTTCTTTATTTTTCTTTGAATTTTAAATGATAGCGTTGCTGGGTAAAGTAGACTTGGTTATAGGGCCTTCCTTTCCATGCCTTTGAATATTTCATGCCAGTCTCTTCTGACTGGTAATGCTTTTTATTGAAGGTCTTATAGTACTTATGACTGATTTTTTTTATGGTGTCTATGCCTTTTTATGCACTATCGCTATTTGTGTTCTCACTGATTTCATCCATTCTTCCCCTAAGTTTCCTGAGTATCCTCATAAGCATTGATTTGAACCCTATAGCTGGTAGATTGCTTATCTACATTTTATTTAGCTCATCTACTGAAGATTTCTCCTGTTCTTTCATTAAGAGCCTGTTTCTTTGTCTCTTCATTTTGGCCTCCTCCTTTTGTTTGCTTCTGTGTATTAGGCAGAGCTGCTATGTTGCCAAGTCTTGGTAGGGTGGCCTTAGTAGTAGGTGCCCTGTGGGCCCCAGGGGTACAGTGTCCTTGATCACCTGGGATGATACTGCAGGAACATTTCTTGTGTAGTTTATAGGAGCCCTCTTATTGTAACTGGGTCTTTATTGTTGTTAACCTGTTCCTGCATGGAGTTAACCTTTAGGCTGGCTGACTATGAGATTTAACCCTGATCACAGTGTACAAGCTGCTATGTAGGTGTTGACCATACAAAGCATAATTTGCCTCAGCAGGGTCTGTAGCCCATTGAGATATCCCTTTGGATGTGTTGTTTGTGAAGCTAATTGGGTCCTGCTCTGATATTGTCTGATGTTCACCACTGGGTGTGTTGGTTCTGGGCCTCTTGCGAGGGGTTCTAGTGTAGGTCAATGTCAGACACTGCCTATGACTTGCCCTGGGCAAACAGTTTGGAGCTGCAAAGTTTTTGGCTTCCATTGCTGGGACTGGATATACATGGAAAGGACAAGCTGCACGTTAAGTTCAGTTTTTATTAGCATACAGTCCAGGTACAGGTTAGTAAAAGGACCAAGGTCCCTGACATCTGCCCCCACCTGTCTCTACCTGCCTCCACCTACCAGATGCCTGTTTGGCTCAGTTATTGAGAGTCTCTAGTGGTATTCAAATTGTATGAGATAGGTTTTCAGTGAATCACCAGGTTCACAATTGGTGTCAGTGCTGGGTCTTAGGACACTCAGCAAAAGTCCAAGGGTATACCATGACTAGCTGTCACCTGCCAAATGCCTGCAGATATTGGTAGTGGGATCTCAAAGAGTGATGAGGGTGAGGCCAGCAGAATTTATTAGGCTCAAACAGACCAAGAGTTGGCCATGTGAAGGGAGAGCTCTACACCAGTCAGGCTTGTGAGGGCAAAACTTCTCCACTCCTAGAGCCACACAACTTAGTTTGTCCAGATTCTGCCTTGAACTACTAGAGAGTCTGAACTTGGCAGGGTGGTGCCACTGGGAATCCAGAGGGTACTTGTCAGGCTCATGGGAAGACGGGGGAAGTGGCCCCCATCCCAGAGCCACAAAACTGAGTCACTCACTGACCCCTCCTCAGTTTGCCTGGACTCGACCCCAAACTGAGGCAGCTGACTCCTCCACAGGGCATGAGCACTACAGTGTAGGGTAAGAGGAATTCCATAGAGTGTAGCTATTGCAATCCCCCAAGCTGATGCCTAAAGGAGGGGAGCTCTCTAGCCAAGAAAGATTGTATCTGTGGTGTGGGAGAGGGACTCAGCATGGGAACCCTTGTGACTGTCCCTTCAGCTAGCTCCCTAAAGCCACAAAGCCAAGTCTCTCCTTGTACGACTCTAGTCCACTGTGCGCTCCTTCTTCCAGAGCTCAGGTTAGTGGCTACAAATAAAATTTTTGACACTAAGCCTTTAAGCAGATGCCCAGTTATCTAGTAGACTGCCTCTCCCCTGTAGACAGAATTTCTGCTGATTTTTGCAGTATGATATTATATGAGCACCTCTTCCTGGCTCTGGTGTTTTGGACTGGGGAGGCAGCCATGGAACTGAGGCTCCTTACTCCTCAGTAGGAACTTTTGCAGCTGAGATATCCCTGTGGATTCTCCAGTCAGAGTGGGACCAGCCCTTTTTGCATCTCTGCCCTTTCTACTAGTCTCCATGTGGCTTCTTATGTAAATTCTTGATTATAAGCCTTCTAGTCTTCAATTGTCTATTCAGATTGATTGAAAAAAAGTGAGTGTAACTTCCACCCACTCTGCCACCATCTTGGATCTCCTGCCACAAACATTGAGAGAATAAATAGATAGATATCTAGATGAAGGTATAAGTGATATTTTATATGCCCCCACAACAAAATAAAACAACTCTTTCTGAAAGAGAGATTGTGTGGAGATGGTGGAGGGATTGGAAATATTTAGGAGTAGTGAAACATCCCTCAAATTGCTTTATAGTTAGACACTTCCTCAATTTACTCATAAATCTTAACCTACTTGAAAAAAACAGTACAGAAAAAATATATGTATATTTTCTAATATATTTCCTAAAATATATACTAATTGTAGGATCACTGAATTAATTATTTGATTTAATGATTTAAACCTTTTTTAGCCCAATGGGATTTAAAGCTTCAAATGGTGTCTAATGGACCCAAATCTATAATAATGACTAAAAAGGTGATATGCATTTCACAAAGACATTACTTTATTAATTCTCTTGTATTAAAAAGACTTCAATCTGAGAAACTAAGAACAAGAGACTTAGAGGAACAAAATGAAGAAATAGGAAATAGATTAACTCTCCTCTGATGAAACAGATGATTTCTTTCAGAGTAAAATTCTTTTCACTACACTTAATTTATAATTTGAACTGATTTTCAAGAGTTCAATGAGAGCACAGATATAATGTCAGAAGAGAGCTAATACATTATAAACAGTGTGGCCTGATGTACATGGCTCTGAAATTGATTTATTTAAGAAAAATTCAAGTAAATATGTACCAAAAATTCAAGTAAATATGTACACTGTAGGGATTTTTCATATAAAACTCATTTTACAATAGTATTAAAAATGACACACTTAATTAAAATTGATCTTATAAGGACTAGTTCTCTTAAGCTTAGATACAAGGTGCAGGCCAGGGGTTGCAAAACTTAAATTCCCAAACTTATAAAATAAAAGTGTTTCATTTTAAACTTTCATTAAAATTTAAGCCTAATGTGTTATAGCTATTAGTTATATGATATTCTTGCTTACTTTTATACTTAACTCACACACCTTAATGTAATTACTGAATGTCTATAAACTGAAGTATCCAAAATATCCTGTGATATATGTTGTCTAATTGGATAATATTTATTCCAAAAGAAAATTATGAAAATTCTGATATTTTGGATAAATACATTAAATCTTATAATGATTTCTAAGAAAAAAATCAAATGGTCAATTCAGAATATTTCTGTATTAATTATCCTTTGATGTTTGACAATTCAGTGGCTTGAGACAATACACATTCATTATCTCAAAGTACTGTAAGGCAGAAGTCAGGGTAGCCTCAACCAGGATCTTTGCTTTTGTCTTACAATGCTGAAATCAAGATGTGGGAATGAGCTCTTTTCTGTAGGATCTGCAGAAGAATCTGCTTTCAGGCTCATTTAAATTGTTAAGCTGAATTTAGTCCTATTACTTGGAGGATCCTTCTTGCCTTACTGATTGTCAGCCAAGGACCACTCTTGGCTCCTGGAGACCATTGTCCAGTCCTTACATATGATGTCCTCTAACCTCAAGACAATAACAGCACGTCAATTCCAGCTTCCAATTTCTCAGACCTTCCTCTTTCCTACTAGCTGAAAAAAACTGCTTTCAGAGGACCCAGATAATTAGATAAGGCCCAGCTGATAATCCAAAGTAATTTCTTTATTTTAAAGTAAATAGGTCAGGAGCTTCTTCTTTCTTTCTGCTGCATAGAATTCCATTGTATAAAGAAGGAGCTCCTACCCTTTGCAACAGCATGGGTAGAACTGGAGAGCATTATGCTAAGCAAAATAAGCCAGGCAATGAAGGAAAAATACCATATGATCTTACCTTTAACTGGAACCCAATCAATAAAACAAACGAGCAAGCAAAATATAGCCAAAGACATTGAAATTGAGAACAGGCTGACAGACACCAGGGAGAGGGAAGGGAACTTCAGGGGAAAAGGGGAAGGGTTTAGAGCAACAAGTATAAAGGACACATGGACAAGAACTAGGGAGGGTGGAAATGGGAGGGAGGTGGGGAGGGCTGGGAAGGTGGGCCGGGATGGGAGTAAAAGACAGAAAACTATACAAGAACAACAATTAAAATAAAGGGGAAAAAATAAAGTAAATAGGTCAGTCATCTCACTGATATCTGCAAAGTCCTTTTCACCATGGTGTGTGATGTGTTCACAGCTATGAAATATCACCAGACTCAGTTTTTAAATGTTAGGGTGGGTAATCTTTGGGGACCATTTTTAGAGTTCCATCTACCACGCTCATTTTGAGGGGGGGAAACAATTTTTAGATATCTGCTAATAAAATATATATAATATCTACAGGTTTTTCTTTTAACTTTAAGAAATATTTTCCTTTAGAGTCAATAGTTGGTTTAAAAAAACATTTTTCAGGTTATTTATCCTGGGAAGAGAATGACTTCAAAAGACTATTCAGGTAAATCAATAGCTCATGGGTCTGAAAATGATAAGCATAACAAACACAACAGTAGCAAAGCAATAATGTGCAAATTGTTGAGCCAGGAAAGTGAGATTACCATTCCTGTATAAATTAGGGAATACCTCCAAAAACAGACTATGCTCTGTTTCTGGGCGTCAGAGAAATCAAGGGGGCCTGCGACGGTGTCGGACCTCTGCACAGAGATTCGTTGTACAAGAAGATCCTAATAGATTGCATCCATAGGAGTGTATCAGATTATGTTTCTAGCAACGCAGTTGTAAACAAATACTTAGTGTTGTATCTTTAATAAGTCTCTGAGAGATATGCTGGTTAAGTCTGCATAGTTATATTTACTTTTTTAATGGGTCAAATCTTCCTGGGAATTTCAGGTTTTAATGGAGACAGTGTGGATGAAAAAGGGTTCTGTAATAAATCCAATAGGTCTGTTGACTGCAAATAACCTCAAGGGTGATTTGATCATAAATTCCTAACTAGGCAGCTTGCCCTATGCATCTAGATGAAGGGGTATATGATCCAACCTTACCTAAAGGAGATATTCTGCATTGTCAAGAACTTATTAACTAGCTTAAAAATTGATAAGTTAGTAACTGATTCATTTCCTAGCACACACTTGGGAGACAAAGACCATGGCTTACAAAGATTTTTGTCTACTGAAAGGCACATCAAATAAAAGACTATCCAACCTTGTCAGAAGGGACTTCATCAAGCATTGCTAACTTATCCATTAGCAGCAATTAAACTTAAAGGAGTTAAACTCATGGACTCATATTTGTCATCTTAAAAAGGCACCTCACCACAAATTTCCATTTATGCCTGTCTGACGTCTGCCTCTGCTTACCATAGACATCAAATATTTTTCAAGGACAAGAAGCTGCTGACATCACAGACAGACAGTGAGGCCTGTATACCCATGGATCATGTTAAAACCAGTAACCATTTTGTTTAACTTAACTATCTAATAATAATATTACTCATAATAGTAGTTATATTTTTCTTTGGGTTTTCCTATATAGTCCAACTTCTTATGATTACTGAAGATGTATAAATTGCAATCCTCTTTTTATTGCTTATGTAAATATTATACAAGTTGCAAAATACAGAAATATGAGATAGAAGGCAAAACCCAAATCATGATTATTCACAGGACAGAAATAATCCAGAGTTTTTCACAATGAAAGCCATGAGAACTGACTGGTTTCCATTCATTGTAGATGCCCTTCCCTTTGGGGAAAATTTCACTTTAATTCACATCCCATGGTTACAGTATTGCCCCATCCCCAATCAGTCACCCTTTCAATAAGACAACATCAACGCTAAGATGTCCCAAGAATGAGCCTTCCTGGCACTCTGAGACTGCATTATCCAACCAAAAGGTTAATCATCAATGCATCCTTCAGACTGATTTATGACCAAACTGAGGAATTGTGAAAGAAAAAGTAGTATGAAGAAAAGAGATAAATCTATTCAAAAGTAACCTCACAGGGGGATCTGATCATAAATTCCTAACTGGGCAGGTAATGGTGGGTATTCTCACTCCAGGCATATAACTTCTTTAGTAAAAGGTTTATCTTTGCCCTAAGCAAACTCTGTCCATTGTTCTCATGCATCTTGGTAAACACATCTTTGAAATGTCAGAGCAATTCTCTTTTACAGACCCCTTGGACGGGTAACCACCCTCAACATAATCATAACTATCCAATCCCTGCCTTGCTTTCTCCCACCTTCATTAATCTTCCTTACATTTACTTTTTCATTCCAAATGCATAAAAGAAACTGCAAACTCTCATTCTGGGAAGCATTTTTCTCAGTCTCTCAAGATCTTCCTTCTAGACATATCCTCTCTTTGGCTCAAATAAATTCTAATAAATTCTTAAAATTTTTTCTTCAAGTTTGGATGTTTTTACATTAACAGCAGTATCTTCCTTCTGATATTTAGATGTTTCATTAACCTGAACAAAATATCTAACAAAACCCCATAGCTAATAGGGTAGAAATAGTGGTGGTGAAAAGATGTTATAATAGAGAAATCATTTCTATGAATGCAAGCAGTTAAGGTAAAGACTATCTAAACTAATATGAAATGAATCTTTTAAACCAATATAATACACTCTGTCAGTGTTTTTAATGGCTAGTCATATCTTATTACTATGTGAATCATGATTTCAGGAGAAATGTTCATAAAAAGGCAAATATTAGAGTCAGACTAATTCAAATTTTTAATGTGGCTCAATTTGATACCACATTTTTTTCTTTCATATAAAGGATTTTTCCCTTTTCAAACTATTTTTATTTATTTTTAAAGTATATTTTATTGATTATGCTATTACAGTTGTCCTATTTTCCCCCTTTGCCCTCCTCCACCTAGTACCCCCATTCCCTCCAGCAACCCCCCCCCTTAGTTCATGTCCATGGGTCATGCATATAAGTTCTTTGGCTTCTCCATTTCCTATACTGTTCTGAACCTCCCCCTGTCTATTTCGTACCTACCAGTTTGTATTTCTTAATCCCTGCACCTTTCCCCCATTCTGTCCCTTTCCCCACTCAGCTGATAACTCTCCAAATGATAGCACATTTTTTATAGCTACAATTTTTCTGTTATACAGTTTGAATTCTCCTAGTAATAAAAATTATAGTGGAAGCTCTCAGCCGTGTTCATCTGGAAGGATCTAAAGGTAAACTGTGCTAAGAAGATGCCTGTTGCATGCAGCAGAAATACCGTGGGTCCTCTGTGGTAGCTCCACTGAGCTCTGCCAGTTCTGGAGAAGACCTTTCCCAAACAGTGGAGATGGAGTCTCGGTGTTGCAGAATGGACCTGTGGCCGGGAGCTGGGGCCCAGATACTATTACTGAAAGAAGACTTTCACCGAGGTCTTTCTGTCACTGTGGGTTCTTTGCCTGCTGCCCTTAAGAACTGTGGTTCTCAATGCCAGAGTTTGATAAAAAAGGAAAGAAACTATTTATTCAAAAGTTATACAGGTTTAGAGTAATGGCAAAATCTCACCATTAAAATCCCAAAGTCCCTTAAAACACCTACAGACACACACAGTCCTTCTTCACCCCGTTTGGCCAGTCAGGCCAGTCTCAGAACATGCCAGTCAGAAGTACCATCCTCCAGAAGCAAAAGAACAGAAGTCCGCAGCTCTTTTCTCCCAGTTCCTCCCAGTAGTCTGTGCTTGGCTGGGCAGGTCTACCGCAGTCCCCAGCACCATCAGCTGTGTTGCTGCCACAATCTCCAGTTCTTAATCCAGAACCATGGGGCACCACCTCATGGCCCGCAATCAAGAGTCCTTTCACCCCTGTTCTTCCCCACAAGGTGTCGCATTGTCCTCTCTCATTGTCCTGCATTGTCCCTCTCATCTCTCCTGGCACTCACCTTTAGCTTAAGTCCCAGCCTGGAGCCTCCACCCTAAACCCATTTCTAATTCCTCCCACAGTTGGCCACACCTGCTAGCACTCCCGCAGTTTTCAGCCTTTCTGGGCTGCCATTGTAAGTCCAGGCTGGTGTGGGCCCACAGTGTGGAGTGAACTATCTCCAAGCTCTCACAGAGGCACTGTAACCAGAAGGAGCTGCCTCCCAGTTACAGCATGGGTCCAAGTTATTCATGCCTTCTGGCTCAGTTTGGTCATTCATGCATTCTGGCTCCATTCTGGCTGGAAGACTATTCTGCTGTTATTGATATACAAAATAACCATTTTAGCATATCAGGTATAAGCTGGCCTGCATAATATCTCTCAATGGCCCTGCTCCATGTATCCCATCCCCCAGCCAGGCCCATTATCCTATATTTTGGAACACCCCAATTCTGGACCCAGGCACATATTTGTTTGATTCAAGATATCTCTGAAGCAATCACAGGAGGCAGCATCACTTCCATGGGAAACTAGAGATTTTTCAGGGACCAGAAAGCAAAGAATATGAGGCCCATGGTACTCAGATTTATCCTTTGCCTGATTCATCTCCAGGAAGCAGAGAAAGGGACCTGAACCAGCCTGAATTTCACACAGAACTTAAATAGAGTACAAGACACAGAATAAACATACAGTTAAGATTAGGAATTGATTATCAGGTCCTCTTTCAACAGAATAAACTAAGGTAATGTGTAATAATAATACCCCCACATTCGATAAAAATGAAAATTGTTAGAGCAGGAGTTACTAGACATCATTAGGAATAGAATTACTTGTGAGGAATGATAGGTATAAAGCTTATTTACTTGAAGTTACTATTTAAAGACAATTAAAATCATGTATCTGACTAGAATGTCAAATAAATATGAAATGTAAAATTTTTATCATTGTGATTTTTAGAAGAGGGAAGATGAAAATTTCTTTGTATTGTTATTTAAATTCATCATATCTGTGATGTTTATGATGTTCAAAACTTACAAAGTTTTCTTAAGTAGTTGAACGACCAAAGTATTTTCTGATTTGGGATTTCTCTGTCTTAAATTTGGTGGCCTATGTCATTTTGTGTCTGTTAACAGTGAGATGGGCCCTTGGTTAAAATGTGGCACTAATACGTGAAGGGCCATCCGACAACACGGCGAACAGCACCAAGGAAGCTCGCACGCCTCTATCCTGCTGTGTCTGCTGTTTCTGAGATGTTGAAACGAGAATGACATTTAACCTGCAAGGAGACATTAATGATCCAAAGATGTTTTAAAGGGATTATAAATGGTGGCCTGTGGTAAAACCTTTTATTATTTCCATGTTTTAGAGTCCCTATGATCTGCAAATGTTCTTAGTAGCTCAGATATCATATTAGTTACAAAGGCAAAAATCTTTTAAGGTGACTGATTGACTTTCAGATCATAGAGAAATGGTTTTTCATTGTTAAATTTTTTTATGTTAAGGTTATATTTTATTTTAGACTAGCCAGCCAGTTAGCATTAAGTTTATTGACTTATGAAATATTTGACTTACAATAAAATAGTTTGATCATTTTAAATGATTTTCCAATATGAAAAGCTACTTTACATATAGAACAATCAAGTCTACTGTGAAATTGGGAAGAATCTTTTTGAGATGTGAAAATCTCTCTGCTCGCTGAAGCTTCTCACAGCACAGGGCAGGGAGGCAATGGAAGGGCAGGCAGGCCTAACATGCCAGAAGGCCAAGTTATAAATTGAGCCACTAAAGGGAAAATGGTCTCATTATTCAATGTGGGTAATAATTTGTAATGGATCTTTGGCCATATACTTATTCATATATTTATTCAAAAATATGGAAGTTCATGTGGTAAGCATTTCTGCCACAGAGAAAATGAAGAATTTCTAGATGACAATGGGAAAAGAGACAAATGAATAAAGGAAGCAATGAGGTGCGGTTTGCTATAATAGAGAAAAAGCGAATTTGGGGGATTACTAGTTGAAAAAGTTGTTGCTAGAAAGAGAATTCACCTCTTTCTAGAGTTGTTAGGAAAACCCTCTATGAGGAGATGGTTTTTAAGTTGAAACTTGAAGTGTGAAAAAAATTTAAAAAAGCTTTTTAAAAGCTTTTAAAAAGAGAACAGTACATGTGTGAAGAGGTTAAGGCATGAAAAAGTGTTGCTTTGAGGAAATAAAAGAGTACTGAGCATGGAATTTCAGGAGGGATGAGACCAGAGTGCAAATATGATGTAGGGCCTTTAAGGTAAGGAGTTTAGATATTAATCTCTGTGCAATGGGAAACATTGACAGTTTTCACCTTAGTGTTTCCATATGAAATGATAACTCTGGCTCCTGAGTGGAGACTAAACTGAATCGAAGAAAAATAGTAAAAAAGAAGACTGGAGGCTTTTACATACACCAGGGAAGAAAAGCTGAGGGCATGCAGTTAGATTGTTTAGGTAAATGAATTTTCCATATAATTTGCAGGTTGAATCAGCAGAATTTGCAGATAAACTGGATGCAGATGATGAGGAAAAGTCAGAAATTAAGCATGGCTCAGAGTCCAGGCAGAAGTCATGATACATATGGTGAGGCATTTATCTACACTGAGAAAAATGCTATGAATTTTATAATAATTAAAGTTGATATATTTTTGTTATTTTTAATATATTTTATTGATTATGCTATTACAGTTGTTCCATTTCTCCCCATCATTCCCCTCCACCCTGCACACACTCTCCCACCCACATTCCCCCCTTTAGTTCATGTCCATGGGTCATAAGTTCTTTAGCTTCTACATTTCCCATACTATTCTTGCCCTCCCCCTGTCTATTTTCTACCCACTATCTATGCTACTCCTTCTCTGTACCTTTTCCCCCTCTCTCCTCCTCCCACACCCCTGTTGCTAACCCTCCATATGATCTCCATTTCTGTGATTTTGTTCCTGTTCTAGATGTTTGCTTAGTTTGCTTTTGTTTTAGGTGTGGTTCTTAATAGCTGTGAGTTTGCAGTCTTTTCACTGTCATATTTTTATCTTCTTTTTCTTAGATAAGTCCCTTTAACATTTCATATAATAAGGGCTTGGTGATGATGAACTCCTTGAACTTGACCTTATCTGAGAAGCACTTTATTTTCCCTTCCATTCTAAATGACAGCTTTGCTGGATAAAGCAATTTTGGATGTAGGTCCCTGCCTTTCAAGACTTCAAATATTTCTTTCCAGCCCCTTCTTGCCTATAAGGTCTCTTTTGAGAAATCAGCTGACAGTCTGATGGGAACTCCTTTGTAGGTGACTGTCACCTTATCCCTTGCTGCTTCTAGAATTCTCTCCTTCATTTGAATCTTGGCTAATGTAATTATGATGTGCCTTGGTGTGTTCCTCCTTGGGTTCAACTTCTTTGGGACTCTCTGAGCTTCCGGACTTCCTGGAAGTCTATTTCCTTTGCCAGATTGGGGAAGTTCTCTTTTATTATTTGTTCAAAGAAGTTTTCCACTTGTTGCTCTTCTTCTTCCCCTTCTGGTACCCCTATAATTCGGATGTTGGGATGTTTAAAGATATCCCGGAGCTTCCTAAGCCTCTCCTCATTTTTTTGAATTCTTGTTTATTCCTTGTTTTCTGTCTGGTTGTTAGTTTCTTCCTACTGGTCCACTCCATTGACTTAAGTCCCAGTTTTTCTTCCATCTCTATTGGTTCCCCATGTGTCTTCCTTCAGTTCACATATTGTAGCCTGCATTTTTTCATCTAATTTGTGAGCAAAATCAAGCAATTCTGTGAGCATCCTGATCACCAGGGCTTTGAACTGTGCATCTGATAAGTTGGCTATCTCTTCAGGGCTTAGAGGAATTGGCTCTGGGGCTTTGATTTTTTTCTCCAGTTTGAGCCATTTTTGGTGGGGTTTTTTGTTTGGTTTTGGGTTTGGTCTGGTGGCAGCTGTTAGGTAGCGAGGGGTGGAGCCTTAGGTGTTCCCCTGTGTGGGGCAGCCCAGTCACTGATTTGTGATGCTGTTTGTGGGGGCGGGGTTCAAGAGGGAACAATGGCACCTGCTCCGCTCTCTCCTGGATTCTAGTCCCTTCCACTGCTTCCCCTTCACCTGGATTGTCTGCGCGCGGGAATGTGGGACCACCTGGTCAGCCAGCCACCTTGTGCAGCCTCACTGGTTCTGCACAGTTGCCCCCCTGTGCCCGGAGTCTGCCAGCTGCTGCCTGTGGGCCCGGGGACCGCCAGCTGCCGCCTGTGCACCTGGGGACTGCAAGCCGCTGCTGCTTGCATTCCCGGGTCCGCACCTCCACTTTCTCCTGCCGAGACTCCGCCCCCTTACTGGTCTGGATGAATGGTTGTTGGACTTCCATACAGTTCAATTTTCTATAAGTTTTGGTTGTTTTCTTGTTTCTAAATATTTGTTGTCCTTAATTTTGGTTGTGAGAGGAGGCACAGTGTGTCCACCTACGCCTCCATCTTGGCCGGAAGCCTAAAGTTGATATATTGATGTTACCTGACAATTAAAAATTCTAAGTATATTCTTGAGGAAAGTGTTTTCTTTTGGGGGTCAGCTTTTCTTTATTTAGATAATCACAAGTAATCTAATATATATTATCTGAAAGATACACTTATTGTTTATTTTCCAGCCTATTTTATTCTGAAAAATGAGAAAAAGTCTTGAATAAAATAAGCATGTGGAATCTGAACGAAGCATGCCGAATTCACATCTGCCTCACACCTACTTTTCACTTTACTTTTCCACAAGTGTAAGCAAACTTTCTCGGAATTCATTGTGTTGTGATTAATATCAAATTATTAAAGCAACTTATAAACTTGAAAATATCAAGAACTGCTGAGTTAAAAATACTGAGAAACAGATACATTGACATTACATTAAATTAAAAATATAAGGAATACTTTAGTATTAGTGTCAACATTTAATTTGACGATATATTTTATATTTCTCTGTGATAGCCAGCCTCTCAATGATGCTAACCTCCTAATATCCACACTCTCACATAGTCAGTCCTCTCCAACAAAGGCATCAGAGTTATTTTCTCTTACCAATAGGCATGTCACTTCTGAGAGTAGGTCATCATCGACATTGTAGCTTTTTTCTCTTTTTTGAATCAGTATTTGTGGGAAAGTGAATAATCACGCAGGAAGAAGTCCACATAGTAAGAAACCGAGGTTTCTGAAGCTAATCAGGGACGAAGGCATCCTACTAATAACCAGGTGATTGAATCAGGAAGCAAATCCTCTAGCCCTCAACAAGCCTCCAGATGACTGCAGCTGTGATGACATCTGACCAAAACCTCAGGAGAAAATCTGAAATCCAATTACCAGCTAAACTGCTTCCAAATCCCACTTTAAAGAGGCTGTAGATAATAAATAAACACTGGAATTTGAGATTATATCCTGAAGTAATTTAGAAAAATAGTGACTTTATTTTGAGGGTTTTTTTTAAATATATTTTATTGATTATGCTATTACAGTTGTCCCATTTCTCCCCCATCATTCCCCTCCACCCTACCCACCCTCTCCCACCCACATTCCCCCCTTTAGTTCATGTCCATGGGTCATAAGTTTTCTAGCTTCTACATTTCCCATACTATTCTTGCCCTCCCCCTGTCTATTTTTTTCCCATTATCTATGCTACTCATTCTCTGTACCTTTTCCCCCTCTCTCCTCCTCCCACGCCCCTGTTGCTAACCCTCCATCTGATCTCCATTTCTGTGGTTCTGTTCCTGCTGAAATTATGTAAAATATGTTATTTTGTTGCCTTTGAGACTTCCAGTTATTTCCTGATTTTGTTGTTGTGCCCACTGAAGGGAAGATAAGGGAGCAAGGACACCAGGCTCACAGATGAGAATTCGCCTTTGAGGAGGGGTGGATGGAGAAGCTATCTAAGAAAGATATAGTCAGACTTTCAGAACAATTGTGGAAAGATAAAGAAAAGGGCAGTGCTGCTTGGGTTGAATGGTCACATTCCTAAATATCTTATTAAAGAAGCTGAAAAATTGGGGCTAGAAGAAATGAGACAAAGAAAAAATCTAGTAGGGTGGATTTAAAAAGCCTGTTCTGCGAATGCCAGATCTGTGAGATGCTCTATAAAGAAAAAATTTGGAATATGTATGGCACAATCTCATTGAAAAAAATCTCCATGGACATTGGCATAGTAAAGAAATCTATTTACCTTACATTCACTCTCTATATTAGCCTGCTTGCATTGCTGTAACGAAATGCCACGTGTTAAACGACAGAAATGTATTTGCTCACACTTCTGTAGTCTCAAAGTCCAAGATGGAGGTGTTGGCAGGTTTGCTTGTTAACTGAGGCCTTTCTTCTTGACCTGCAGACATCTGTCTGCCTTCTCATTGTGCCCTCTCACGGCTTTTCTCTGTGGGCTCACATTCCCCGGGGTCTCTCTCGGTATGCCCTAGTCTTTTTCTTATAAAGACACTGGGCATATTGGATTAGAGGCAAGCCATATGACCTCATTGAACCTTAATATCCTTTGTAAAGGTTTTATCTCCAAATACAGTCAAGTTCTGAGATGCTAGGGGTTACTCTTCAACATATGAATTTTAGGGGCATAGTCCATAACACCCACTTTTCCCAAAATGATTTGATTATCTTAACCTGCACCCAGATTACATGGCATTCCTGATGTCTAAGATTCATCAAATTTGTTCCCAAAGAAAGTAATCCTTACCCTAAATTATTCTCTAAGAAACCAGTCACTTAAAAAGCACTGTCTACTGCAATTGTCTGCCATAGTAAACAGGAGAATTTATTCCTGCTCATCATGGTCAACATTTCAGTCCTGTAGCACAGTCAAAAAAGAGAAATCTGCTCTTTTCAAAAAGGAAGAATTTAAACCAGAGAAATGGTCCCAAAGTGCTGAAAGGACTATAAGAGCAAAGACGAAAGGAGGGGTCATGGTAGGAGCAAATGAAAGAAAGGTGATATTGACAATCTGCCAACACTCCTGTAACCCACAAGCCTGCAACTGCTGCTGCATTTTGGAGACTTTGTTACTTTTGGTTTTGGATCCACTCCCAAAAATGCAGTGGGGCTACTGCTGCTTCCACTCAGGTGGCAGAATGCACACTTACGTTACCCAGCCTCCTGCTGCCACAGGGTGACCTCCAGCAACTGTCCTACCTACAAAGGGAAGGACAGACTTTTCTTTCCTCTTTCTGCATCATGGTTTCCTACCACTCTTTCCTATTGGTGGTGCCTAGGGAAAGCCCTTAGCAAGCCAGACTGGGAAACACAGTTTGAGACTCTCAGCCCAGCTATTTGAGGTGGACAGACACAGAAGCAACACAGTCCATGGTTGATTGTAGTGACAGTTAAACAAAACAAATGCAGTATGACCATTGCAGGCAAAACGAAAATGATGCAATGAGGGAATATCAAAAGGACAAGAAGCATATAATAAAATTGAATTGGTTTTCAGATCTTTTGCAAAAATGACCTCCTTTATAGGTTTTTATAAAAGCAAATGTGAAGTTCAAGGTGTGATTGTTGCATCCGCCGATGCGAGAAACAGATGTTCGGGAACTTTCAGGATTCAGAGATGTTACTTTTATTGGCCAAAAGTTTTAACCTGCGCAGGGGCGGACTCCCAGAGTGTCCGGAGACACAATGCTCAGAAGAGCTACAGACGAGAGCCGCGCCTAACGCTTATAGATAAGCCTTTTTATAGACGCAAGCAAGCAAGCATTTCACAGAAGCAGATGTGGCTGTTAGCTATTGGCTATCTTTTAGCACGTGGGATCTATGCGTTGCAGGGTTTGAGGAAAGGGAAATTTAAACCTAACCATCTCCTTAAATGGTAATCCGCCTCAAGTTCTTTGTTCTCTGTCCTTGGAGAGCCAAATCTCACAGGGACAGTCCTTTAGCTATTTTCCTGGTTCCAACAGTGATATCATACTACTTGGTGGTATTAGTAGAAAAGTGATGTAAAAGATTAAAATGTTATCATTTATTTCTAAAATTATTATAATACTAACTGAAGTTTTGTTAAATAATGCTCTTAACTGATTTCCATTGTCTTAAATGTTATTTTGTAAGCTACAGAAGAAAATAAAATATTAAAATTATTGACCATGCAATTCAGTGTGTTTTAAATGGATTCACTTAAATTGGACTTCTTTGCTACTAAATTTACTAAGAAAATGGAAACGTCTGTGATGCCTAGCAACACTCTGCAAAACCATTTTCTACTCAGTACACTTGAGGGGTGTGGTGTAAGAACGAATGCCAGATTCCCAACAATGGCTGTTTTTATAGTAAGGGGAGAAATTTTATTTGCTTTATGACCAATGTGAATTTTCAGAATATTTTTTCATGAGTATGTGATTAGCTACAGTAGTTTTGCAAGGCTAAAATATAAACTATGCGTGTGCCTTCTCTAGCCCATGATTCGGACATACGTGTCATGGGGTTTGTTCAGCATTAGTATGTTCATGGCTTATGAGTTCCTACAGTTCTGTACTCCTGCAGTTTAGACTAAGGTTAGCCTAGAGTGTACTTTTGCAGCAATAACATAATATTTTGTTGAATCTCTGTTCTTTCCTTGTGTGATTCTCTGATATCCTCATGATTTTCTTTTATAATGCTCTGGGACGTAGGCAGATGGTTAAATAAATGCTTCGAGCATATGAAAATTAAATCCGACATTTCTGATTACCTTGGCAGATACTGCCACTGATTTACAACAGTGCAATTTTAGGTTAAATGATTTTGAACTTTTTATTTTTCTGTGTCAAATAGTTTCAAACATTAAAATTATTATTATTACATAAAATAATGAATTTGTATGATGACATAACTAGTAGCTAATAACATGCTTCTTAAAATTTTCAAGACTATACTATTTAAAATTATAAAACAATTTTATGAGTTATAATTCAGTGTTCTAAGATAAATTAATGCTTTCATAAACTTAGTAATGTTATCAAGTTTATGATATTTTTAGTGAAATTCCTGTGGAGTCAGATTGCTGAGCTGTGACCTCTCAGGTGCCCAAATATAAGAACAGGTTCTTAGGGGTTTGATTCCTGAAACTGTGACTAAGCCAGGTTTGGTTGTGCCAAGTGACTCATTAATCATAGGGAGAATATTTAGGAGGCATGTGGTGTTCCATCTGCCATGTGACCTAGAGAAAAAAGGAATTTGCTCATCTCCACAGTGTCCACTTTGGAAATAAGGTATTTTATCTCTGCATTCACAAACTCAGTATCTGCCTGGGAAAAAGAAATGGGCATCCTCATTTTCAGGCAAATGGAGAGAATGCCATGGCCCCTCTGAACTTTGATGAGACAGAGAAATAATCAGAGATAGGACCAGAATCAATGATATGCCTTATGTGTAAGGAGATAAACTGGCTCAGCTGGCTGTCACATACAGCATCGATAACGGAGCTTCAGTTAATTGGGCCAGTATTTAAAAGAGAGATCACTAGGCATGATTGCTGATTAGTTGAGTACCTTTATAATCCCATAAATAGCCTTGTGTTCTGTTTTGTTTTGTTTTGTTTTGTTTTGTTTTGTTTTGTTTTTGAGACAAGATGATAGCATTAATACATTTTGTAATTGGACAATCTACTTTAAATTTATGAGAGGTAAAATAAAATTGACTGTTAAAGTAAGGGTTGATTTGTAGAAAACAAGAGGAAATTTTTTCATAAACATATATTAAAAAGAAAGCCAAGCTTCTACACTGGCACTGAAGTTCATAGGCTCTACAGAAGGCTCGTGTAAGAGACAGGCTTCTGGGCAAGCGTTTCAGTGAGCGAGTCCTGGGATCACAGACTGTCCATGTCGGAGAAGCTACTCTGAGCTCTGCCTTTGAGGTGAAGAGCAGGGCTGTGCATTTGAATCATAACCAGGAGAGCAAATGCCTCGCCCATTCTCCTAGGATGCAGCAGAAAATGCACGGCTGCTTATATCCAGAAGAATCAAAGGCACATATTAAAGTTTGGAATCAGAGCTGGCCTATGATCAGTTGCTTTTATTCAAGACAATTTGGAGACACAAACTCTCAAGGCCTTGCAATGACATAACTGATAAAATCTATTAAACAGAGAATAGAAAACTCTTCACTCAAGTTCACATCTCAAAAATTGCAAAATTCACTAAAAAAATCATATACCATGAAATGGAAATCCAAGTTTCCAAAACAAGAAACAACAAATTCAAGAAAATAGGATACAATATCTGAAAAAGATGTTAAATTAAGTGGGATTGAAATGATCAAATCATGGGTGGAACCATCTACTAGAGATTTTGCATTAAGAAGCAGGTACATTTAAAAAAGCATCATCTGGCAACAATAAAAATGTAGTAACTGGAAAGATGGATTGAATGATAGTCTTTACAAACGGAAGAGAGGATATTGACTTAAAAGATAGAAAATATGAGATCTATCTGCAGGCAGAGTAGAGAAATAAAGATAAAGAAATATAGGAAAAAGGTTACAGACAGGGAAGGTAATCCAAGTACGTCCACACCAATGATTATACAGATTTCCCAAAGGAAATAATAGAGAGAATGGAGGAGGAAAAAACTAAAAAAGAAGATATATAAAAATTTTCTGGCACTAAAGAATATGATTTTTACAGCTAGGAAACTTCACAGAGTGCTGAGTAAGCTTACAGAGTAACTTAGGAGGCTAACCACAGAATGGCATTGTTATTGTCATTAAACCTCAAGACATTTACTGCAACAACGTATAAAGCACACAGGCATAGGAAAACCCACAGACAACCTCTGCAACAAAACTAAATGGTAAAATATTATAACCAACACCAAAATAGAAATGGGTAGTGCTGATCACCTACATCATCAAGAGAGTGTGCAGAAAGAAATGACGAGGAGTCCCAGGGACTTACAACACTCCCCAAAATGAGACTCCTGGTTCTGGGTTGAATTGGGTGCCCATAAAAAGATCTGTAAAGGCTCCCTTGACTGGTTCCTCAGTGTGTGAGCTTACTTGGCAATGAGGTGTTTTTAGAGGTTATCAAGTTAAAACGAGAACATTTGGGTGAATGGTAATCCACTGTAACTGGTATCCTTATAAAAAGGGAAATCTGAACACCAATTCAACATGCACATGGGAGAATACCAAGTGAACGTGAGAGCAAGGATCAAGATGAGCCATCTACAGACCTGTTATCCCGGGAGACCCAAGTCAGGGAGCTTCCCCCGAGCTTGTTCCTCAGTTCTTGCCTTGCTGGCAAGAGACATATTCAAGTAAGAGACAAAACATACAATGGAAATGATATAGCAAGTTTATTTATAAAACATACAAGCACAGTGCTGCAAGCAGGCACCCGGCTAGTCTAAATGTCTCACGTATATAGGAAATAAAGTTGTTAGTAAGTTTGTTCTATACACCAGAGCCAAGGCTACAAGTAGGCACTCAGCTAATCTTTGGGGTTCAGGGGTTATATACATTAGTCAGCTTCTAGGTACCCGTCCTTCTTCCCCTGCCAAACCTTGGGAATAATATACACCTACAAGCTAGGTGTACTAGCTCTCTCAGCTAGTGAAGCCTCTTTGTCTTAGTGAAATAGCTACAGAGACTCCCTTTCCCAGCAGTCTCAAGGACTCCCCCCTCCTGCGATGTCCCTGCTTGTGATGTTTGAACGCCCAGCAGTCTTATCAGACCAGGCTCAGGACTGCTGTGTCAATGGAGACAGGTCTCCCACTCTCTCCCTGCCTTAGTTTACTACCTATCCTACCTAACATTCCCCCCTCAAGCATTAGGAACCCAAATGTTGGGGACTGTGGGGTGAAGACTGCTCTGCTACTTCCTGCTCTGAAATAGACAGTGATACTTCTTTGGATTCTGTCTGCTTGCTAACTATTAGTCAGAGGGGTTGGAGGGAAGTGCTCCTCTACTGGTCCAGGGTAGAGGTCCAGAGCCTGGTCCCCCAGGGGATGATACTAACTGTTTTATCTTGGAGACGATAAAATTGGCAAAAGGGTTAGTGGACCAGAGGACCTGGACTTTTATTTGATAAGTGCTAAATCTAACAGGCATAGAAAAATCCCTTTCTAGAGCAGGAGGCTGAGCATATTGACAGGCTGGTAGGAAAAGTGTCAGAAATATGAGAAAGACAATTATATTAAGGCCTTGTTACTCATTTGTAACAAGTTTTTCTTCCTTGAAGGGGAATTCGAGGTCCTCTGCTGACTCACAGGAGTAGGTAGTACTGCCCTGCTGCTTTGGAAGTCCTGAAGGAGTTGGCTCCTCCCACAGTTTGACTGGAGAGGGATGTGCCCAGCTGGAGGTGCCAGGGACCTTGAAGGCTGTTGGGGAGGACGGAGGAACAGGGAGAGGTCCTTTGAAGGAGGGCTGCAGCTGAGAGCTAGAGTAACTGTCCTTCTAAACATTACATAGACTATGTCCCCCGATTTAACTTGTTTGTGTCCGTAGCCTTACGTTTGGGCCTATATTCCCATAATGCTTTTTATACCTGTTCTAGATTAATGGTATAAGAAAATTTAGGGTCTGTATTCCAAGTTTATAGCCCAGTTGCTCTGTGGGAGGAACAGATAACTAGGTAATTTACATATTGGATTACTAGGCTATCCCACTCTAGGGACAGTTCCCTTAAGTCCTCTGCTAATGCTTGTCCAAATACAGGAGAGCTGTCCTTAAATTCCTGAGGGAGGACAGCCCAGTTTAGTTCTTACTTCTGTCCCTGTGAATCTGTTTATTTAAAAGTAAAGAGAAAGTCCTGATTGTAGGCTTTCCTGCTACCCTTAGGAAGGAAGGTGCAGGGTTGTGAGGGGAGAAGTCCAGAGAAGGAGACAAGGACAGAGTAGGTGGCTCCAGTATCCAGTAAGAAAGTTACTGCCACATCCATGTGTACCCTGGGTTCCGGTCCAGTACTGGTGACTTTTTGAGGTGAGGCCGGCTGGGGTGGGCAGCTTCAGTCCTGAGTTACTAGCTGCAAGGCAGTCAAAGCCTTAGGCCCTGGGGCCTTTTAGGCCAAGGGACAGAGTGCCATCCAGGGGCCTGCATTCTTGTACTTACGGTGTGGTGCCTCAGGTGGCTTGTAATGGTTTGGATATTCCATGGCCCAGTCCCTCCTCTCTTGACATATAAATTTTTTGGTGTCTTTGGTAGTGGATCTGGAAGGGCCCGTGAAAGCGGCTCTCTGTCCTCCTTCTTTGTCGTCTTCTCCTGAGCACTGGCCTGTCTCTCCTGATCCCAGCTGTGGGAAACTGCACTAGGTGCCGTTAACATTTCATTCAGGAGACTCCAGGTTCCTGGATAAGCTTCTGGAGTTTTCCCCTAATGTTAGAGGTAAATTGGGTTAGAAAGTTATTGTTATTGTTGTTATTATTATTGTATAATTTGACCTTCATGTGATTATAAATCCAGGTTGGTGTTTTTGACAAATGCCTCTTTTGTTCTTCCTAAAAATGTGGGATTCTTATCCAGGCCTTGGCTGACCACAGAGACCTTGGAATAGTTAATGGCCTTCTGTCAGCCTAACTTGAGGCCTGCTTTAATGTAAATTAGAAAGTGATTTTTTTTCTGTTTTGGGGAGGAGTGGTTGGAGTCCCATTCAGGGACTACCAGTGGAACTGCTGTTCTCTCCTATGGAATATTTGCTGTTGGATAAGTAGAAGTTGTCTGCAAACTTTTGGGCTTCCCTTATTACCTTTTCCTGTTCAAGGTCTGCCCCAAGACAACTATAGTGTCCTTGCAGGTTAGTGTATAAGCTAGGGTAAGGTGTTGGAACGCATTTATATGCTTATCTGTGTGGTCAGAGTAGTTTTCCAGGCCTGCTTTAAGTCGTTTAAGCTCTACAAGAGAGAAGGTCCTATGTACTAGCTGAGGACCCTCAATTAATATAAAAGCTTAGCTGGAGGACAGGGCCTAGGGCCAGAAGGTGTGAGGGCTGCTAATTGAGCTGGAGGGTCCAGGATATGGCAGTAATGATGAAGATGTTGAGGGTGCCTCTCTGAAAGGGTTTTTTTCTAAAGGTGGGGTGTGGACAGCAAGGTGCCTATGAAAGGGCCACTAGATGGCACTGTGGTAAGAGTTAGCTTACATTGGGAGCACGGTCCTATCTGCCCCTTAAGTAGAAGGATGCCTGTATATATGGGATTTCTCCCCACCTGCCTAGGTGTTTGCAAAAGACATCAAGTTGGGATATGATATTGTGATTTAAGATTTCATGTAGTGGCCAGGGTTCTCCAGCAGCTAACAGATACTGAGGCCAAGCAATATTGTAAAGGAATATCAGTTTTTTCTTTAGTGTTTGGGGGTCAAACTGTGACCAGCTGGAAAGGATACAGCCCAGTGGAGTCCCACCTGATTTACCAACTGGAAGGAGGAAACACCAAGAGATTAATTAGCCCAGCCTCCTGGAGTGTAAATTGAGAGTCTCAGGGTTCCAGAACCCAAGACCCCTCACTTCCAGAATGAATGACTCCATTATAGATGGATGAGTAACAGAGTGCAGCCAAGAGGGAGGCCCTGAATAGGGATTTGGAATGGGGTCCAGAACTCAAGGTGTCCAGGTAATATTAGAAAGATATATAAGATGTCCTCACCCCTTCCCCCCACAGGTGTAGGTTGGGGGAAGGGACACATGGAACAGGGCCATTGAGAGCTGTTTTGCATAGCAACAGCTTTGCAGCTAACTTCTGACATGGTCATTTAACATATCTATAACCTTTAACTGGTTTTATATATGTTAAATAGCTGTGGCCTGGCTTTGAGCCAGGGAGAAGGGAATGACTTCCACCCAAGATGTAACTGGGAGGCAACGCCTCCTGGTCACAGCACCTGCATGAGAGCTTAGAGATGATTAGAGATGATTGGCTCCACGCCATGGGGCCATGCCTGCCCAGACCCACTATGGCAGCCCAGTAAAGCTGGAAGGATATGAGAATGCTGGCAAGTGTAGCCAATTGTGGGAGGAGTTGGAAATGGGGCTGCAGAGGAGGATTGGCTTGGGGATTTAAACCAAGATGCAGCAGCCAGTAGGAGGAGAACCACACAGTTTTGGCAGAATGCAGACCCCCCCAGCTTTGCAGAGGAGAACCACACAGCTTGATCCTGGCCAACGACACAACTGATGGTGCTGAAAGCCTGAATCTACTTCTTTTCCTGAGATACAGTACCCCAGTTTAGGGCAGAGGGAGCAGGAAGGACTGTGTGCGTCTATGGGTATCCTAAAAGACTTCAATATTTTAATGAAAATATTAGGTCTCTACTTTAAGTCTGTATAGCTTTAAATAAACATTTCCTTTCCTTTTCACAAATCCATGGCATTGAGAGACATCTTTCCTCTGGTGGCAGACAATGCAAATCTAGTGGGGGGCCCTTTCGGTAATAGTATATTGTACCCCCCACATCCCTGTTCTGTAACAGATGCAGAGACAATGAGTTCAGTCCCAGTCTAGAAGCGGGAACACCAGAAGGCTAGAGAGCCCAGCCTCCTGGGGTGTAGCCTGAGAGCTCCACATCCCAGGACCGAAGACCCTGCTAATCCAGAGCAGACACCTCTGGTATGGATGGATCCTTCCAGGGATGAGAGCTTTTGTCCCTACCTTCCTTTAGCCAATGAGGAGTTCAGCAATCAGTGGGATATTTGTAGTTTAATGGTTACTTTTGAGAGCCTGGTGGGGACAGGGAGAGGGTAGATGTTGGAATGTAAGGAAATGCTAGTGGGCCAGGGTGTGGCACCGTGCAACGTATGCCTCCTTGTCTGCAAGAATAAATAGTATCTTCTTTCTGATGTCAGTTGTAGTCTGGGGGCTGGGTGTCCCTGAGATGGCACAAGGCTTAAAGCTATGAGTGACAAGTGAGATTTTGTTTTCTTCAGATGATGGCTTTTTGCTTTCCTTCTGCCCTGTTTTTACTGTAAAAATACTGAAAGCTACTTCTACCAGTTGTGCAGTGGGGGCCTGGGTCCCAAGTCTAGCATTTGGACCTGATATCTGAGGCCATCTGATGGATTAAAAGTATTCACCGAAGTGCTCAGCCCTCAGCAGACTCAGGCTTGGTGTTTGTGTATTTTTGTAAAGTTTCAGTTAATTGTCCCTAAGAAAGGGCAGGATTTTTATTCTTCTCAACTTATTCTTCATCTGTCCTAGTTTTATTGACCTAGTTAGGGTCCTGATCAGGGCCTAATATATGTGTTGTCGAGTATGATGAGCAGCTAATTTATGAGTATAAGCCCTGGCAGATTCTTTTGTGCTTTTTCTTTTTCCCCTACAGTGCAGCAGTGGGAAAGAACAATCTGTAAATTACTCCAAGATAGGTCACAAGTCACTGATTACAATTGACAAAGGAATTTGCTTTCTGTAACAATATTTTGAATTAAGTAATTTTTTTCCTACCATTTAATTGTACCTGAGGTCTCTGTTGGGAAATGACAACTGGTTTTGAAAAGTCAGAGGGATTCTTTGGCTTTTTTATTCATCATTAAACTTGTCTGTGCCATTTATTTGTCTTTCCTGTTCTTTCTATTTCTAGTTTTCCTCATTCCCATTTCCCTTCTTAAGTTTCCTACTCCAATATACTTTCTTCCTGTATATCTCTTTCCTTTACCCTTCTGTTTTCACTCCTTTCCACAATCCATTTTCAACTTGCACAGACTCTTTTTGACTCATGAAGACCTTCTGCAATGTATGCAATCCTTTCACAACTTACATAGTCCTTTTTGCAAGACAAAATGTTCTAAAATAACCATAGGAATTATAAATAAAGGTATATTAGAACTTCGTAGACTCTTGGAGGTTTTCATATAACTTCAAAGCTTATAACTGACAAAGCTTAACATGTATTTTAAGTATATTAAATAATTCTGATTAGTCCAAATTTTCTTTCATGTGGAAAAAGAGTAAATCCTTGAGATATTTCAGGGGCCCTTTGATAAACCTCAAAGCCATTTCTAGGTTAAGAAAAAGTTTTTTAAAATTTAAACCCTGGACACTTGTCAGAATACTTGACCTAAAAAATATATTGTAAAATAATATTTAACTATTTAAGGTGATTATAAAAGACATGAAACACCATAAAGACCGACAAACTTTAGTTGTCAGGATTGAGAGAGATGAATTTTTTGAAAGTTAATTAGGCATCTGATTAATACAATATGTCACATAATTATTTAATAAAGCAAAACCTTTGCTTTTAAGCAAATATAGAAAACTTACCCCCCCCCCCCCCCCCCGCTGTGTCTCTATTCTCAAGGGAAAACCTCCCTTTCCTTTATCTTCCTCTCCATCTGCCGGTGGGGGAGACCTCTAAGGCAACTTCTATGCCCTCTGGATGTACTCTGTCCTTCACAGGCTGTAGATCCTCAAATTTCCAGTCCTGATTGACAGCCAAACCCCTGGCTTGTAGAGAAAGCAAAGAAGAGATATATGCCGCTATTGGGGCCAAGACACCCCCTGTATTTTTTGTACATAAATGCTAAATTTATGGCAAAGTATCCTATTCAATAGATATCATTGCTTGAATGCCTAAACACCTGCCAGGGGCTGGACACTTCCCAATCATCATGCAGATGCTGAGGGGCCAAGCATAGCAGAAGTCTGAACAGGTGTGGTATTCCCTCCTGGGTCCAAATCTACAGCGGCACTTCCTCTGATTCCCCCCAAATATGAGTAGTATCCTTGTGGGTGAAGCAGGCATTCCCAGCTATTTTTATCAACTTTTTCTATCTAAGGGGCACTTCCTCTGATTCCCAAAAAATATGAGTAGTATTTTTGTGGGTGAAGCAGGCATTCTCAGCTATGTTTATCAACTTCTATATGTTTAATAAATCTTTAAAACGTTCTGAAGCTTGGGATAAGGGCCCTTATAAGGCACATTAAAAAAGTGCCCCAGCCCTACCTGTTCCACAACTGATGCAGGCCAGTTTCTGGGCTAATGGGGTAGAGTGTGGAATCCTTGCTGACCTCAGCAGAAGCTTTCAGACCTTCGCCTCTCTTTGTCCTTTCAGAGTTCTCTTGGGATGTCTTGCCCACAGACTATTATTAGATGTTGATTAATAGCCTTCAGCTACTGCTTCTTCTGACAATTTTTATACAGACAGACAAAGAGAGGCACCTACTCTGGCCCTTTTGGCTAATGTCTTTGTTATATAAAGGGTCCCCAACTACTTACTACTCTCTCTTTGCTCCCTGATGCGGACACCAGCCCTCAGTGTTCACAGCGTTACGGATCATACGAGACAAATTCATACGGACTACTGAGTCCTGTGGAGGAAAAGGGACGGCATGGCCACTCTCTCAAGAGGAGAGAGTACCAACCCCTGCCTTGACAAGCTTTTATTGGGTTTAATTTGCATAGGAATACAGGGTATATACGTGAAGCTCATCAATCATTGTCAGGCAGAAATGATTAAACAATAGATAACATTCAGAGAACTCTGAGGGCTTATTCTGAGTCAGAGTCAGATAGTTAAAGGGCCATAAAACTTTGGGAAACAAACTCACTTCTTGCTTGGACCCTTATCATTTAAATTGAGGGTATTAGCAAAGTAGGTTTCATAGGATTTTATGAATTCTTTCTTTGGCCTGATCGCCCTAGGGAACCTGCTCTTTCCAGCACAAGGTCGCACCCACCTCCAGCATTGTCTCAGGCTGAAGGCATTGTTTCAGGCTTAAGTCAGGCAGAGGAAGTAAGGCAGCCAAGAGATTAGGAGACTTGTTGCAGACAGAACGAGGACTCAGGCTATTCAAAGCTAAGGGGTGAGCGTCCATAACCCTCTTTTTCTGTAGCCCCCCAAGTCCTTCCCTGATGGCCCCTTTGTGACCATGCATGTTTTGGGTTGTCCCTACTTTGAGGAATCTTACCTGTCATTGGCTAACCAGTCATCTGCCTGGGGCCAAGCAGGGTAAAGAGAAAGGGGGCAGAGGTCGTGCCCCTACAAGAAAGATAAGCTTTGTCTCCTTAGTGGTTTATGATCCCAAGGTCCTTTACTTAGCCTTAGCCATGGCGGATTACAGCTTCTGAAAATAGGCAGGGCAGTTCCCAACAGCTCAGTATATGCAATATTGGCCTGCTCTGCAGCTCCTATAAGGGGATATAGATGCAGATAAAGTTGTCAAAAGTCTTACGGTACCATGAGGTGCTGCAGACTTACATCAAAACAATAAATTAAATATGTTCTTCTCTTGGCCATGTTTTAGAGACAGAAAAAAACTAAAAACTTGTGTAGTGGGTCTTATTTTGTACATCCCTGGATGAGCCAAAGTTACAGTGCAGTGATGGGAGTTCCCTATGAGGCCCCTGCATATCTCAGGGATTGACCCCAGACACCTCCACAAGGCCCCCACTCACGCAGGGACTCCCAGAGCTCAGACCAGAGGGAGGATGTGTCTCCTCAGTGTTCAGAGCCCAGGTGAACCCAAGCACTCGTTTTAGATCTTATCCTTGTTTCTACCTCCAAACACAGACCTAGCATATCAGAATACCCCTCCTCTACAGCACTACTGGGTCTCCTTTAACTCTGATGGTGAACGGGCATTAAAACATTGCTGGTGAGGCCGTTACCCACTGTGATTTGGGTGGCTGCAGACAAAGGGTATAACTTTGAGTCACTATCCAACTCAAGACACCAAAATATGTTACCAGGGAAGGACCTGAGTCAGGGAGCCTCCCCACCCCCAGCTTGTTCCTCAGTCCTTGCCTTGCTCACAAGAGACAAATTCAAGTGAGACACAACACACATAGTGGAAATGGGATAGCAAGTTTATTTATGAAACACATACAAGAACAAGCTGAAAGCAGGCATCCAGCTGGTGTAAATGTCCCATGTATAGAGGAAATAAAGTTGTTAGTAAGTTCATTGGTAAGTTTGCTCTATACACTCCAGCCGAGGCTACAAGTGAGCACTCAGCTAATCTATTGGAGTTCAGGGGCTATACAGTTTAGTCTGCTTCTAGGTACCCTGCCTTCTCCCCCTTACAAACCTTGGGAATCATGTACAGATACAAAGGCCTTCTTTCTCAGCTAGTAAAGGCTCTTAGTGAAATTTCTACAGAGGCTCCCTTTCCCAGCACGGACTCTCAAGGACTCCCCTCCTCCTATGTGCTCCCTGTTTGTGATGTTCAGAACACCCAGCAATCCTATTGCACCAGGCTTATAACTGCTGAATCAATGGGTGAGACATGTCTCCCTCCTCCTCCCTGCCTTAGTTTACTACCTATCCTACCTAACAAACGTATAACCAAGGAATACCAAAGATTGCCAGCAAATCATAAGAAGCTAAGAGAGAGGTGTGGAGTACTTTCCCCCTCAGAAACTATCCCTGCCAGCTTCTTGGACTTCGAACCTCTGGAACTATTGAATAAGGCACAGGGTTTAGGGTATTTCATATGCAGTCCCAGCAAATTAATACAGAATCAGAAATCAACTTGCCAACACCTTGCTATTAAACTCTCAGAGTACCCACCTGAGGAAGAGTGTAGCTTTTTGGTGAGTGTAAGAGGACACTAAAATGTTATCTGAGTCCTATAACCTCTTATCTGTGGAAAAGCTTTCACTCTAAGAGAAAGATTGGCCATGTGGCTTGGTCTCCCAATGTCTCCAGTTATATATTGCCATCTCTGTAATCTTGCTAGAAGTTCGTACGGTTTCTTTCTCCTATATCAGAAGCACTGTGGGGGAAACACTGGATTCTCAGTCTCTTGCTCTGAACCCTTCTCTCCTGGTAATATTGGCCTTTCTTATCCTGGCTGCCTGAATAGCTCTCTGATGCCTATAAACAGGTAATTTTATAAAATCCATCCTTTTTTTACAGTACCCAACTTTTACTCCAATTACTCACAATAGGGGTATTGAATATTTGTGTCTTCTAAACTATATTTGAGAATTGTGACTTCTAAACTACTCTACCCAAAAGTACAAGTTAGCATTGCCTTATGTTTGAACCAATAATGTATATTCCAAAATAAATCTAAGACAGTGGCAGTCTTGTCTTTCTCATATATATGAATAAAATATGGGAAGCCACATACATGTACAAATTCATATTTTATTCATTATATATTATATATGTGGCTTTCCATATTTTGATAGGAAGCATTAAGTATCACCTGTAATCTGTGAAAATTAATCAATTAAATGAGATGTCAAAAAGATAAATACTATATTTGGTACTTTAGGTGAAAAAAAGATTTAACTAAAAGATTCGGCTGCACATTTATAAATGTGTGTTTTTCCTACTTTTCAGGTGAACTTAATTTGTAGTCTTATATCTCCCTTAAGAATTACTATTTCAAACCATGGCTGTCCTTACAATAAATAACTTCAAAGTGTTGCTCAGCTTTTCTCGTTTAGATTTATCTGAAGGAGAAGAAAGATGGGAGTCTGGGAGCCCTTACTAACATCAGGTGAGCCTAATGATCTGCTTCTGTTTGAACCAGCCTGAGATTCTGTGGCTGAGTTTCATATTGGAGGTTTATATATGTTATATGTTAAACCAAAAGAAAACCACACTTAAGACTAACAAAAGTGATATCAGAACTGAATATATTCCAGAGTTCTTTGGGGAAGTTTGCAATATCAGAAATATGTGAAGCAATTCAATTTGTCCATACCCTTCTCTACTGAAACATGTGAAATTCCTTAGAACTCATAAAATATTAAACCAACTATTGACCTCTCTTCTTTTCCAGACTTGAAAAATGCAGGAGGATGTTCTTCCTCATTTCCTCTTCTTGATAAAAAGTTTGAATTCAAGAATCAATCAATTTTACACTAGGAATAAATTATCCTAAGAGAAAAGGGGAGGGGAACACTCTAATGCCCCTCACTCAACCCACCACACCAAAAAATATACATTTTCTTCCTAAAATTTATTTGAATGGACCACAATTTAATTCAAGGCAAAGATTTCCTAAACAGCACCAAAGATAAACATAAACTGTTCATTTCCCAACTTATTATTTTGTTATATATTTTTCCTTTTTATTTGTTAATAAGAAAATTATTTCAGTACATTGACAATTACTGGCTTCTTACAATCAGTCACAGTGGCAATTCAGTTTAATGTTTCATAAATGGTTGAGTTTCACAAGTGGAATTATTTTCCACATGTTACATGGAAGGTTTGGCAAATAATACTCATGAACAATAAAATGAGTTGGTGACTAATACCCTTTTCTGCTACCAGACTGGAAAATTCCCCATAAATTTTATTTGTGTTCCTCTGTTTGTGACAACCATCTACTTAGCCTTCACGCCATTTTGTGTTTCCACCAAGATGAAATTATAATTGACAGAAGTATCTACTATAAAAAAGTAGACCCGATAATTGGGGAGTGGAATGTAGTGGGCAATATTGCTTTGCATCCGGTACTTTCATGATGACAGTGATCTGAATTTAAATACTTCAAGGGCTGTATTAGTTTATGCTGCCTTCCCTGAAGTGCTAGCAGAGTGTTTAAATATAATGAAACTGAATATTGAAGATGTATAAATATTTATTTAATTAAGTGAAATGGTTAGCAACTTAAAACTTTATACTTACTATAAAGCATTCCTTCCATATTGATAAAAAATATGTTAACTCATACTTTTTTCTTTCCTGATTATAGGCACAAGATTCTGAAACAATGTTATTATTTAATAATAAACATTGAACTCAACAGGACTTTTATGTCAGAAGTTTCAACTGTCTCCATAGACTGTACCTCTAGTTCATAGTCATAGGGAAAACTGTGAGCTTTTCAGTTTGTTGTTATGGGAGAGGAAAATAGCACAGAAATGGTAATATACAAAACACTAACAACATATATCAAATTATTTGAAGATAGAAGAAAAGTATTATAAAAGTCAATTAGAATGCATTTAAAGAAATTAAATTTAATTGCATCGATAACTAAAATTAAATTTAGTTTTGCCCCTTTTAATTATCTGTCTCAGTTGAGGTAACAAAAGACACCCAAACAGGATTAGTCCTAACTCTCTGTTCTTTAAAGGAGGAGGCTTTAGTCCACCCACTGAGGATCTTCCATTTAAATACACCTGCCACTCTTCACAGACAGTAATTCTTCCAACCACTATAGAATAGAAAATGGGTGCTGCACATTTTCTTTGGTTTTATTGCTGTAAAACTGCATTATAAGAACCATCCCTCATAATAATTGATATGGAAGGCTCTGAAATGAACAATTAAAACCAGAATTTTTTTTTATATTAGGGAAGACAACTTTTAAATTGTTTTATATATCAGTGAAAGTGATAATATTTTACTGTTTGTGAGTAAACAAAACAGAATTAATTGGGTCAGAGGGACTCAGATAAGATTTTACTTTTATACACACACACACGCACACATATATATGTACAAGAAAGTAGATTTTATACAGTCTAAGCATTTGAGCATTTAAAAATATTTTGGAGGTTGCATTATGGCAATTACATGGAAAATGTGATAGATTTTTTATCTTTTATAAAATCAATCTGCAATTAGCCATGTTCATTTTATTAACTGGAAAGCTTAGTTCTGGTTTGGGACAGGCCATCAATAGTTCCAAATATTTTTCTTAGCCATAGTAATACCAAACACACACACACTGAAATTGCTGGCAGTTTTATAGACCAACACCCCTGACTGCCAGTGAATATAATCAAAATATACATAATAAATCATGTAACCATAAGTTGATTATAATAGTATCAGAAAAAATAAATTACTTTAAATGGAATAAAATTTTACTGACACTGACTTCATAAGAAAAAAACTGGAAGTCAGAAAGTAGTGGAAAGCTATTTTACTTTATACTGAGTCATTGCTTTGGGGACAAACATCTTTTGTTAAGTATGGGGTAGAAAAAAATTTTCAACAACAGCAATAAACAAAGATTTTTCTTACAAGTGAATTGTTACTAACGCACATTCTTAAGTAGATAGTGTATGCAGAACAAAACAATACCAAAGGAAAATTCTAAGATGCGAAACAAATAAAGAACAAAATAGTTATAATTAAGTTCATAAATCTAAGGAAATATGTAAAAACAACAAAAATTAAATCCTCTGTGAGTTTCCTAAAGAAAAAAATAATATACACAATGAAGCCAGCATATATATGTGAAGTGGTGTGCTTGACATAAAATTATTCTCAGGTTCTTACATGAAGGGAGAGTAGTAAACATATTGACTAAATGTAGTCTTTGCTGACCTAAGAGTTAATGATAACATCACTACATAACTACACAAATTCTAAATAGAATATGTCGTAGAAAAAAAGCAATAGATTGAAGAAAATTACTCTGACAAGCAAATGTAGGACTTTGCAATGATTGCAGGGCTTAGAAATATACTGCAATAGAACATACAAGTTAAGACTGTAAAATAATAAATTTGAATATACCAATGATTGCAATAAATATGCATAATCCAGTTAAAAGAAAAATCTGACTCCACTTATTTATAAGACACTGAAAATAAAGTTTGAACCAGTCTTTATGCACATAAAAATATTGAATAGAAAGAAAAGCTTCAAGTCAAGAAAAAGAAGAAAAAAGAAAAAGTCAAGCAAATACTAGCTACTAACTTTAAAAAGAAAATGATTCAGCTTTCTTAATAGCATTTTGTGATATTTTTCAACATCCACGCAAAGTTGTCAAGTCCTGGAAGAGATATCTGTGCTGGAGATAGATATTAGGGAGTTGTCTGCATATAGTCATATTTGAAGCCACAAGACTTTATAAGACACCAACACAGCGAAATTAATGGGAAGAAAAGATAGTCAAGACTGAGCACCAATTTTAAGATGTCAGAGAGATGAGGAGAAATAGAAAAGGAGATGAAAAAGGTAGCATTAGTTTGAAAGGAGAAAAATGAGGATAATGTAGTAACCTAGAAGTCAGGTGAAGAAAGTATTTCAAGGAGGAAGGTTGATGAACTACACTGAAGTCTGATTATTGTTCAAAACAAGATTGGAGATGATGATCAGTGATTAGATAACAATGGAGAGGATATCGATGATGTTGGTAATGTGAATGGTGTATTTTGTTTCCCAATCTCCTTATTATCAATCCCTCATTACTTCATCAGAAGTAGTGGTTTATTTCTCAATAATTAATTACCTCCCTTTTTAAAAAAATGAGAAATAAGACTTTACTTCCAATGGCTTATTTACTCTAAAACATCACACGTTAAATATGGAGTTTGTTTGTTTTTTTTAATTCTAGACTTAGCTGGTTTATGTTACTTGGGGAAAGAAATTTCATTTAAATGTTTTTCTTGTGGGCAAGTCTTATTCTGCAGAACAAGTCATAACACTTAGAGTATACAAATATATTGATATTTCTTCTTTTTTCATCACTATGGATGACTTTATTAGTAAAACAATTTTAAGAAATATTCTATCCAGGATCATGCAAGATACTGACAAAGAATGAACAAGGAAATACCTCAGCTACTGCTGAAGATTCTTCTGCTCCAGGAAAACTGACCATTAATTTCCATATATCTGCACTAAAAGTACCACTGTTTATTTTAATTTCTACCCACCTCATGGGACTTGTATAGATGTTCTCACTGTCCCAGGTCCAAAGGAATTCATCGTATCCATTCAGATAGGGTTTTTAATGCCTACATATTTACATGGAGCCAGCCCTTCTAAACCATTTTTTCCTAATCCCTGTCTTGCCAAATGTAACTTCTTCCTTTCCTACTGGTTTGCTTCTGAGATTCAAACTTTACATATGTAGTGCTGAAATTATGGCAAAAGGTGAAGGTCAAAATTTAGCCCTTTTAATTCAAGGTTATAATCATATTTTGTTAAGAAAAAGACATAATCTCCAATTTCCATTTACCATCAGTTATACCATTCACCTGATTTCATAGTTATAGCATTATGAGTATAAATATTCCAGAAGCCATACATCAGGAGAATTCTAAATGCACTTGGGCATAATTTTTTCAACTATAAATTATCTTATTGCTGCTAAGTAAAATACAGATCTAATGAGTGCCTTGAAGTTTCTTTATGCTCCTAGTCACAGTCCAGGCTGAAGACAGGTATAAGTTGCCTGCTTCATGATTCCTTTTCCATGAGCCCTAACTTGATTCCTATAGGACATTACAGGGTGATGAGAACTTTCAAGCAGAAAACTTCTTGGGGATCTTTCAATCTGGGTCTCATCTTTCAAACCACATTGAAATGTAAAAAATAGAAAGAATAAAACTTTAAGGTCATAGGAAGAAAATGGAATAACCCTGTCTAGTCTCTGTTATAATGACTTTTCTGCCTTCCATAATGATGGACTGGTATGGCTGATCTTGATAATTACATATAGTTCTCTACTAATATTGATCATTCTTATCTTGAGGGATAAATTGCAGCAGGTAGTATGAGCTCTGAACTCACCATACCAACTGGAGTATGTAATCAAAATAATTATTCATAGTACCTTCTTCGAATTGTGCCCAAACCTACAAAAAACAGCTTACTTTGAATAAAAACAGGGGCATGTTTTTCATATATTGACAAAATTGAGATTTTTATCTAATCTAGAACATGATAAATATTCTGTGACATCTATATATGGATTATGAATAAATTAAAAAGAGCAAATTTCTTAGAAAATTTTATCATTTGTTGTGAGGAATGTTACATACTAAGAAAACAATGCCAATTATTTATTTATTTATTTAAAAAATTTCATTTCACATTTATTGCCACAAGGCCATTTTGAGTCAAGTCCATTTTAATCTCAGTATTTCAGATAAAAAACACAAAAAGTAAGTTTTATACATTAAAATTACCACCTATCTCCGGCAGTTCCAAAATTTTACGCTTGAAACTATGTACCATTTTAGCTCTTCGTATCCTCTATAAGTGTAGAAAAAAAGTCAGAGTTTGGATAAACCTGGAAAAAGAAATGGGCTTTCTTGTCAGTGGTTCTAACCAGGTTTTGTCCAAGTGACTCTGTGGAACTTGACTTTGCAGGGTCTGGTCCCATGTCCTTTTATGACACAAACCAATGATGGTGAACATAATGGTGATGGAGACCACAGTGGAGCCAGCAGCATAACTCAGCGGGAAAAAAAAGCAGACACAACAATTGATCTTCAGTTTTGTTCACAGGATGTGGGGGTGCTTCGCCTGCAGAGCCCCATCCCTCCATCACAGATGAAAATAAAACTACCAAGACATGATCTGCTTGGGGAGGAGAGGTGGCCAAACTCTCAAAGGAGAACGACCCAGAGCCCCTTCCTCACTAGGCTTTTATTGGGTTTAAATACACAGGAATACAGGTATGTCAGGCAGCAAGGACCAAACAATGGACAACATTTCAAAGAAATCTGAGGGCTTAATCTGAGTCAGTGTCTGTCAGGAAAGGGGGTTACAAAACTTTGGGAGACATACTCATTTCCTCCTTGGACCCTTATCATTTAAATGAGAGCACTCTTATCAAAGCAGGTTTCACAGGACTTTACGAATTCTTTCTTGTGCCCGATCACCTGGGGCACTGCTCTGGCCCACACAGGGCTGTACTGCCCACCATCACAGTTTCAGACTTTAAGCCGATTAGACCCAGGAAGCAAGAGATAAGCAAGACATCTCCCAGATGGAAATGGGGATTCGGGCTATGTCAGAATAGCCAGGGGGTGAGGGTCCATCACATCCTCTTTGCTGCAGTCCCCAAGTCCTTCCATGAGGGCCTCCCGAGTGGTCATGTCTCACTTAGGTTGCCCCTCCTGTGAGGAGTCTTACCTGTCATTGACTAACCAACCAAGCGTTGGGGCCAGAGATAGATGAGGCAGAAGCAGTGCTCCTGCCAGGGAGATAAGCTTTGTCTCCTTAGTAGGTCACGTCCTCTTGACAGAACAGACCCAGATGAAGGGGGTCCCTAGGCTCTTACTCAGCCCACCATGGTGTGAGGGTTACAACTCCTGAGACCAGGCTGAACGGTCAGCAACAGAGGATCCGGCAGTCAAACTACCCATCACTTGATGTCTCCTCCACATATGTCATATGTTGTATTTTCTTAGCATTCTTTGTATCTGGAAGCATTTTCCAAATGTGGACTTAAGTGAAGGATCACAAGACAATAGATACAGGTTAGTGATCTTTGTGTCCAGAGGAAGCACCTCCCATTTGTATAGTACATGTCCTACAAGACAAGGAAACGGTCCTCAGGAGAAAATCCAGCCCACACCTGATCTCAAAATTCGAACTTCCAGAATGGCACGGCGGTGAACTGAGAGAAACTGATGATGTGGCGGGCCATGGGGGTGGTGCTGGCTGTGGCACAGCCCAATTATTTTTTAAAAGCAGAATGATGAGCACAAGTACTGAAATTCAAAGCATAACTGATATAAATCAGGGCTATGTGAATGCCTTTCTTAAACAAATAATAGTACACATAATCATTTCAATGTACAGTGGGATTAGGTTGGGGAAATAGGTAAAAAGAAATAAAAAAGGGGTCAATCAAACAAATCTCTTCAATGAGACCTGAGTTCAACTTCATCATCTATAATATTGCAGATACCGAACTAGATATTTTCTATCGTTCCTGTCATCTAAAGTTCCTTGACCTTTTTAAAAATTTTTGTTCCTGAGTAACTCTTGAATATTATTGAAAAATAATCTCTTTATATATAGTACATTCTATATTCATAGAATGAACAAATATAAAGACTGTTGGACACTAAGTAGTAGAAAAGGCTCTATAAAGTGTCTGTAAAGAAAGGGGGACTTGATCAACCTAATAAATTCTGGTTCTGCACTTTTCTGTAAATCATATTAATATTTGCCCATGACTCAAATGACTCCACTCCAGGAATACAAAAATAAAAAATGGACAAAGGGCTTGAACAGACACTTCTCCAAGGTGAACATACAGAGGGCCCAGAGGCATATGAAAGGATGCTCAGCACCACTAACCATCACAGAGATGCAAATTAAAACCACAATAAGATATCACTTCACACTGGTGAGAATGGCCATTACACACAAATAAAACAAGTGTTGCAGAGATTGTGGAGAAAAGGGAACCCTAGTGTATTGTTGGTGGGAATGCAGAATGGTGCAGCCAGTGTGGAAAACAGTATGGACTTTCCTCAGAAGACTACAAATGGAACTGCCTTTTGACCTGGCAATTCCACTGCTGGGATTGTGTACTAAGAACTCTGAAACACCAACCCAAAAGAACCTATGCACCCCAGTGTTCATACCAGCACAATTTACAATAGCCAAGTGCTGGAAGCAACCGAAGTACCCATCAGAAAATGAGTGGATCAAAAAACTATGGTACATTTACACAATGGACTACTACACAACAGAGAGAAAGAAGGAGCTCCTACCCTTTGCAACAGCATGGATGTAACTGGAGAGCATTTTTTTTTAATATTTTATTTATTTATTTTTATTATTTATTTATTTATCTATCTTTAGAGGGGAAGGGAAGGAGAGAGGGAGAGAAACATCAATGTGCGGTTGCCTCTCGTATGTCCTCTGCCGGGAACTGGCCTGGCAACCCAGGCATGTGCCCTGACTGGGAATCGAACCGTGATCCTTTGGTTCGCAGGCCCGCGCTCAATCCACTGAGTTACACCAGCCAGGTGGAGAGCATTTTGCTAAGTGAAATAAGCCAAGTGGTGACAGACAAATACCATATTATCTCACCTTTAACTGGAACATAATCAACAAAAGAAAAAAGCAAGCAAAATATAACCAGAGACATTGAAATTAAGAACAATCTAACAATAACCAGAGGGGAGGGGGCAGGGGACAATGGGGGAAGAGTTTCAGGAACTACCATAAAGAACACATAGACAAAAAACCAAGGGGCAGGGCAGGTAGAATGAAGGGAGGGAGGTGGGTTTGGCTGGGGTGGAGGGCAGTGGTGGGAGGAAAATGCAGACAACTATAATTGAACAATGATAAAATAATTTTTTAAAAAAGAAGCATAATTAATAGGCATCAAATAGACGGGGAGAGGTTGAGAATGGTATACAAAACAGAGAAGTCAAAGAACTTATATGTGCAACCTATGGACACGAACTAAGGGAGGGGGAATGCTGCTGGAGGGTCGGGGGTGAAGGGTAGAGGGGTAATAAATGGGGAAAATTGAAAAAACTGTAATAGCATAATCAATAAAATATGCTTAAAAATATAGCTGCCTGTGAAAGACCACAATTAAATCTTTGATCTCCTTTACTTAATGTTAACTTTTATAAATTCAGAACCAAACAGAAAATGGCTTATTTTTTTCCCTGTTATTCATATATTTACCAGAACTACTAGAAATTCTATGAGGAATTATAAGTATCTCAGAAATTCTTTCCAGGTAGTACAATTTTAGTGAGTAAATAGATCAAATCCATTTCCTCCTTTTGGTGACAAGAGTTGTTAGGAGAATTTGCAGTGAATAAATGTGATGCTATCTGGAATTAGTACAATTTCTAAGAAGCTCCAAAAATCCTGGCAGCATGTGTGAATTTAAAGAGAATTTCAATTTCTTGATGCTGATGAACTTCTGTCAAGCTTTCTGTAATGTTTAAATAGCCAGGTCCAAATGATGAGGGGAAGGGAAGTTGGACACATCCTTTAGCACTTATATTGAAAATTCTTTCTCTTCTAAGATCTGCCATACCCAAAATGTGAATGATTTCTAAAACTTCATAAAACCATAAATTAATCTCAGTCCTGAATTTAAACTACATAACATTGGTGTTTAAGTATCAAATTCCAAGATGGAATATGTTCTTAGTGACTACTTATTCATCAATGAGTTGGACTAAAATATTTTATGAAGTATTTATTTTTGTTTATTTAAATTCCATTTTAGATAAATATATACCTGAGTATTATAAGTGTATATTAGAATATTTCTAGTTCATACATTTTAAAATATTATTTCACTCTTCACAAAAAGTGACAGAGAAAAAGAGAATTTTGTAAAAGTTTTGTAGGTGTGCATATATGAGCCAAATGTGAGCACATGGATAAAGTACATGAATAAAAGAATAAAAGATTGGGAACCACAGATTATTATGGCATCGGCTGCAGTAGGCTTCCCCATGACATGGCACTAATAAAATATTATTTTATTTTATTTTTTAATGCAGACAGTTGCCATTTTTTCTCTGCATTTTTTTATTTTTTTAATCAGTATTTTTTAATTGTTGATATTGTACAGTTTTCTGTCTTTTACCCCACCCCAGCCCACCACCCCAGCCTTCCCCACCTTCCTCCCATCTCCACCCCCCATAGTTTTTGTCCATGAGTCCTTTATACTTGTTGCTCTAAACTGTTCCCCTTTTCCCCTGAAATTCCCTCCCCTCCCCCTCTGGACACTGTCAGGCTGTTCTCAATTTCAGTGTCTTTGTTTATATAATGCAGCTTTTTCATTCATATAATCAATATTTATGTTTCAAACTATATAGGTCTGACTTATTTTTATAATTAGTTTTTGGCTTTTACTTTTGCTTAACCAATAAATTCTCCTTTCTTCCTATCACTATTGGAACAAATGTTGGTATGTCAGAGTATGGGATGTTTTGAGGGTCATTTTTAAGGTTCAGTGATCAATACTGTGCTTCTGATCTCTTAGGCAAAGGTTCTCAGATTCAGGCCTTGGGAGCTACAAAGAGTCCAGTGGAATTAAGAGGGCTGGGACATAGAAAGGCCTGACTGCATGGTGAAAAGTGGGTGTCATGGTTTGTTAGGGAGAGGGGTACAATGCTGAGAACCAGGAATGCGAAGTAGAAGAAAATGCTATGTTTGCTCTTTAAAACCGAAATAAATATTTACCCATATTCTTTGAACAGCCATGTTTAAATGCAGATCATTTTTTAAATGGTCATAGTTAAATGAGGAATTTTATCCAATATTAAAAAGTATAAGAAAATAATTGGCCTAATCAATTCACCACGAGAACCAACACTGGAATAATATTTTGAATAACTATTTTGATCTTGGTTTGAGTGCTTGTTAACAAAAGAAATGTCTACTATCTTTTGTGCTATCTCTATGGATTCAAACTTAGATATTATTTTCTACTATCACTAGTTGAGATGCCAAGACTGTAATAATTAAGGCAGTGATACATTTGAACTTTGGATGCCAAATGAATGGAGTTCAGGCCAAACTCAATTAGTTTCGCATCCTACTAATTAAAAATGTAAAAGATAAATTCTTATGTCATACTATCTGTCTATATCCAAAAGCTAATAATCATTTGATTTTTTGAAATGAAAGGCTAACAGGAATCAGATTAATCTTACTATATTAAATTAAAAATGGACAAAATAGATAAAACACTGCATTTCAAATTTGACACCATCACTGAGAAAACAAAAACAAATGACATGAGTGATACCTTGTTGCCTAGAGAGTTTCCAGGCAGCAATGCAGGGAGGGGACCCAAACAGATTTAGGTATTTTTTTCTATTTGGAAAAAGAGAGTGCAGAGTTAGAAAGATAAAGTCAGGTGAAATTTGCAGGGCCAAGTACTGGGGAGGTGAGAGTTGTCTATGTGAGTATCTTCAAGTTTTCAGCTAAGTGCTGATAAGTATGTTCATGTGGAAAAAATATCCCATACATAAATGCTCAAATCAGTGCCAACTTTCTTATTTTTTATTAATTTTTTATTTTCATTGTTGTTCTTGTACAGTTTTCTGTCTTTTACTCCCACCCCAGCCCACCACCCCAGCCCTCCCCAACTCCCTCCTATTTCCACCCTCCCTAGTTTTTGACCATGTGTCCTTTATATTTGTTACTCTAAACCCTTCCCCCTTTCCCCTGAAATTCCCTCCCCTCTCCCCTCTGGTGACTGTCAGCCTGTTCTCAATTTCAGTGTCTTTGGTTATATTTTGCTTGTTTGTTTCTTTTGTTTATTAGGTTCCTGTTAAAGGTGAGATCATATGGTATTTGCCTTTCACTGCCTGGCATGTTTCACTTAGAATAATGCTCTCCAGTTCCATTCATGCTGTTGCAAAGGGTAGGAGCTCCTTCTTTCTTTGTGCTGCATAGAATTCCATTGTGTAAATGCACCATAGTTATTTGAACCACTCATTTACTGATGGGCACCTAGGTTGCTTCCAACACTTGGCTATTGTAAATTGTGCTCCTGTGAACATAGGGGTGCATAGGTTCTTTTGGATTGGTGTTTCGGGGTTCTTAGGATATACTCCAAGCAGTGTAATTGCTGGGTCAAAAGGTAGATCCATTTTTAGTTTCCATAGAAAATTCCATACTGTTTTCCATAGTGGTTGTACCAGTCTGCACTCCCACCAACACTGCACTAGGGTCCCCTTTACTCCACAACCTCTCCAACACTTGTTGTTTGTTGCTTTGTTTATGATGGCCATTCTGACTGGTGTCAAGTGGTATCTCACTGTGGTTTTACTTTTCATCTCTCTGATAGCTAGTGATATTGAGCATCTTTTCATCTTTCTCTGGATCTTCTGTATGTCCTCTTTGGAGAAGTGTCTGTTCAAGTCCTTTGCCCATTTTTTTAATTGGGTTGCTTGTCTTCTTAGAGTGGAGTCCTGTAAGTTCTTTATATATTTTGGAGATTAAACCCTTGTCTGAAGTATCATTGCAAATATGTTTTCCCATACAGTTGGTTGTCTTTTCGTTTTAATGCTGTTTTCTTATAGCCATGCAGAAGCTTTTTATTTTGATGAGATACCATTTGTTTATTCTTTCCTTTATGTCCCTTGCTTTAGGGGACATATCAGTAAAAATGTTGCTACGTGAAATATCTGAGATTTTCCTGCCTATGTTCTCCTCTAGAACTTTAATGGTGTCATGACTTATATTTAAATCTTTTATTCACCTTGAATTTATTTTTGTGTAGGGTGTAAGTTGGTGCTCGAGTTTCATTTTTTTTGCATGTAGCTGTCCAGTTCTCCCAACACTTCTTGAAAAAGCTATTATTGCTCCATTTTATGTTGCTTCCCCCTTAGTCAAATATTAACTGACCATAGAGATTTAGGTTTCTTGCTGGGCTCTCTGTTCTCTTCCATTGGTCCTTGTGCCTGTTTTTATGCCAGTACAAGGCTGTTTGGATTACAGCGGACTTGTAATACAATTTGGTATCAGGTATTGTGATCCCTCCTACTTTGTTCTTCTTTCTCAAAATTGCAGCACTTATTCAGGGTCGTTTATAGTTCCATATAAACTTTCAAAGTGTTTTTTCTATGTCTGTGAAATATGCCATTGGTATTTTAATAGGCATTGCATTGAATTTGTAAATTGCTTTGGGCAGTATGGACATTTTGATGATATTAATTCTTCCAATCCATGAACACAGTATATGCTTCCATTTGTGTGTGCTTTCCTTGATTTCTTTCCTCAGTGTTGTGTAGTTTTCTACCTACAGGTCTTTTACCTCCTTGGTTTGGTTTATTCCTAGGTATTTTATTTTTCCTTTTGCTATATCAATGTGATTTTTTTTTTCATGATTTCTGCTTCTGCTGTTTCATTGTTTGTATACAAAAATGCCTTTGATTTCTGGATATTGACTTTCTACCCAGCTGTTTGGCCAGATTCACTTATTAGGTCAAGCAGCTTTTTGGCCAAGTCTATAGGATTTTCTATGTACACTATAATGTCATCTGTAAACAATGATAGTTTTGTTTCTTCCTTTCTGATTTGGATGCCTTTTATTTCCTTTTCTTGTCTAATCACTATGGCTAGGACTTCCAATACTATATTTAATAGAAGTGGTGAAAGTGGACAACCTTGTCTCCTTCCTGATCTTAGTGGAAAAGATTTTAGTTTTTGCCCATTGAGTATGATGTTGGCTGTAGGTCTCTAATATATGGCCTTTATTATGTTGAGGAATGCTGCCTTTATTCCTATTTTGCTGAGTATTTTTATCATAAATTGGTGTTGTACCTTATCAAATGTTTTTTTCCAAATCTATTGATATGATCGTGTGATTTTTGTCTCTGCCTTTGTTTGTGTGATGCATTATATTTACTGATTTGTGAATATTGAACCAACCTTGAATCCCTGGGATGAATCCCACTTGGTCATGGTGTATGATCTTTTTAATGTATTGTTGGATATAGTTTGACAATCTTTTGTTGAGGATTTTAGTGTCTATGTTCATCAGCAATATTGGCCTGATGTTTTCTCTCTTTGTTGTGTCTTTATCTGATTTGGGGATTAGGATGAGGCTGGCTTCATAAAAAGAGTTTGGGAGTCTTCCATAATTTTGGATTTTTTGGAATAGTCTGTGAAGGCTAGGGATTAGCTCTTCTTTAAATGCCTTGTAGAATTCTCCTGTGAAACCATCTGGTCCAGGGCTTTTGTGTGTGGGGATTTTTTTTTTTTTTTATTACAGCTTCAATTTCATCAGCTGTTATTGGTCTGTTCAGGCTTTCTGCTTCTTCTTCATTAAGTTTTGGAAGATTATATTTTCCTAGAAACTTGTCCATTTCACCTAGGTTTTCAAATCTCTTGGCATACAGTTCTTTGTAGTAATTTCTTACAATCCTTTGTGTTTCTGTGGTGTCAGTTGTAATCTCTCCCCTTTCATTTCTGGTTGTGTTTATTTGGGTCCTCTCTCCTTTGTTCTTGATGAGCCTACTTAAAGGCTCGTTGATTTTGTTAATCTTTTCAAAGAACCAGCTCCTGGATTCATTGATCCTTAGGACTGTGCTTTTAGTCTCTATGTCATTTAATTCTGCTCTGATCTTGGTTATTTCCTTCCTTCTCCTTGCTCTGAGCTATCTTTTTGTTGTTCTTCGAGTTCTAGTATGCATAGGGTTAAGTCGTTTGTTTGAAATGTTTCTATCTTTTTTATCTAGGCCTGTATCGCTATGACCTTCCCTCTGAGGACTCCCTTCACTGTGTCCCATAAGTTTTGGGTCGATGTAAGTTCATTTCATTTGTTCCCAGAAAGTTTTTGATTTCTTTCCTAATTTCATTCTTGACCCATTCATTGTTTAATAGCATGCTATTGAATCTCCATGATTTTGAGGGTTTTGAGTGTTTCCCCTTGGGTTTGGCTTCTAGTTCCAGTCCTTTGTGATGGAAGAAAATGCTTGGTATGATTTTAATTTTCTTGAATTTGCTGAAGGTTGTTTTGTGCCCTACCATGTGGTCTATCTTTGGAAATGTTCCACATGCATTTGAAAAGAAAGTGTATTTAGTTTCTTTGGGGTGAAGGGCTCTCTGTATATATCAGTTAAGTCCATTTCATCTAGAGTGTTGTTCAATGCCACAATATCTTTGTTAATATTTTGTTTGGAAGATCTGTCCATTTTTGACAGTGGGGTGTTAAAATTCCCTACTATAATTGTGTTGCTGCCAATATCTTTCTTGAAGTCCTCTACAATTTTCTTGATGTATTTAGGTGCTCCTATGTTGGGTGCATATATATTTACAATGTTTATGTCTTCTTGGTGGATTCTTCCCTTTAGTATTATGAAGTGATCTGGGTCTGTCTTTATGGCCCTTCTTTTGAAGTCTATTTTGTCTGATATGAGTATTGCTGCTCCGGCTTTTTTTTTTTTTTTTTCCTGTCGATTTGCTTGGAAAATTTGTTTCCAGCCCTTCACTTTGAGTCTGTGTAGGTCTTTTGTCCTGAGGTGGATCTCTTGTAGACAGCATATGTGTGGGTCATGCTTTCCTATCCATTCAGCTATTCTATGTCTTTTGATTGGAGCATTTAATCCATTTACATTTAAGGTTATTATTGATAGGTACTTATTCATTGCCTTTTTCCTGGGATGCTCCTTATTTGGCCTTCTATCTTGATTGAGAGCCTTGATGGGTAAGGTAGTCTTGGTTGCAGGCCTCTGGTTCTCATTACTTGGAGTATTTCTCACCATTCTCTTCTGGCTTAGAGTGCTTCCATTGAGAAGTCAGCTGCTAACCTTATAGGGGCTCCCTTGTATGTTAGTTCCTTTTTCTCCCTTGCTGACTTTAAGATTCTCTCTTTGTCTTGGAATTTTGTTATTTTAATTATGATGTTTCTTGAAGTGAGCCTCTTTGGGTTCCTCTTGTTTGGGACTCTCTGTGTTTCCTGGATTTGTGCGACTTTTTCTCTCACCAAATTAGGGAAGTTTTCCATCATTCCTTTTCCAATAGGTTTTCTATCCCTTGCTCTTCTTCTTCTCCTTCTGGTATCCCTATTATATGGATATTATTATGTTTCATATTGTCTTACATTTCTCTTAATCCCTCTTCATTCTTTCTGAGCCTCTTTTCTTTTTCTTGCTCTTTCTGGGTGTTTTTTTCTACTTTGTCCTCCAGCTCGCTGATCCGATCTTCTGCTTCATCAATTCTGCTTTTGATTCCTTCTACTGTATTCTTCAGTTCAGAAATTGTATTGTTCCTTTCCTCTTGGCCCTTGTTGATAGTTTCTATTTCCTTTTTCATGATGATATAGTTTGCAATGTGTTCATCATAGCTTCCCTTTAGTTTCTGGTAGCTCACTGAGAGCTCATGGAACTTCCTGACAACCATTGCTTTGAATGCAATATGTGATAGTTGAGTTGCCTCTAATTCATTTAGCATTGTTTCTGGGGCTTCCTCCTTTCATTTGGGGATTGTTTCTTTGTCTTCTCACTGTTTGTGAGACTCTTCTTGTTAGCCTCAGCTTCTTAAATTGATCTGTTCTGGCTCCATGGGTTTACGGTGTGAACTTCTGTGGTAGAATCCCTGTGAGATTCATTGTTGCAGTCTCCTTCAGGTATCCTGGTGTTCACAGCTTCCACTGTCTCAGTTGTTGGGATGCCCCCTTTTTGGGTCCAACTCTGTTTTTTTCACAGTTCCATGTTTTTCTGTTTGTTTCTTTGTTTTTTATTGTCTCAATCATGGATATTTAAAAAGAGAAAAGAGAAAAAAAATGAAACAAGGAAAAAAAAGGAAGGAAGAAGAGATAAAATTGGAAATAAAGAAGAAGGAATAAAGCAAGAAAGAAGGAAAGAGAAGCAAAAGGAATTGAGGGATAAAAATAACAAAAAATAATTTTGTAAAGATTTTATTTATTTATTTGTAGAGAGACTGATGGGAGGGAGAAGAACAGACAGAAACATCAATGTGAGGTTGCCTCTCATGTGGCCCCCACTGGGGTCCTGGCCAGCAACCCAGGCATGTTGCTGGGAATCGAACTGGCTACCCTTTGGTTCACAGCCCTCGCTCAATCCACTGAGCTGCACCAGCCAGGGCAATAAAAAATAATTTAAGACAACAACAACAACAACAACAAACACCTCTTGCTTGTTTCGAACTTGCCAAGCTGGTTTCTCTGGTCTTGCTGGCTGCAAAGGGGCCGAGGGATGAAGGTATCACTTTTCTCCCTGTTCAGCACTCCATCAACTTTGGGCTACTTTCCCCAGGGCTAACTCGGTGCCTCTCTGGGCAGGGCCTCATGGCGCGGGCTCTGGGGCTGCTGCAGAGCATGTGCTTTCCCCAAGTTATGGGTGTGAGCTTGGGTCTCCCACAGATGGAGCACTCCCCAGGGTTTATGGGTGTGAGCTCTGCGTCTCCTATGGGGAGCACACGCAGTCCCTGGTTTATGGGTGCGGTTCAGGATTTCCTAGGGAGCTTCCTCACTGCTAAAGTTTGCGAGTGTGTGCTCTGTGGGTTTCCCATGTTGCTTGTGCTCACCCTGGGTTCACGGGAGTGTGCTCTAGGTTTTCCATGTATTGTGTGCACCCCCGAGTTTACGAGTGTGAGCTCCAGTTCTCATAAGTAGCACGCGCACTGCCTGAGTTTATGGGTGGGGGTTCCAGGTTTCCTGTGGTGCGAACGCTAACCCTAAGTTCACGGGCGTGAGTTATGAGTTTCCCACGTGTGCACTCCCTAGGTTCACATGCATGGGCTCTGGTTCTCCCATGGATCACTCACATTCCCTGGGTTCCTGGCATGGTCTCCGGGTCTTCCACAAAGCCCTCTCCTCTGGTTGTGGGTGTCTCTGGTCGCACAAGCTCCGGTGTACAATCCACCCAGGGCTATGTGTGGGTGCTCACAGTCCCAGTGTGTTTGCCACTCAGACCTTAACTTCTCTCTCTGCTACTTCAAGCAACCAGGTCTCTCCCGTTGCTGCTCAACACTTGTTTGGCCTGGGAGTGAGCGGTTGACCTGGCTTCCTCCCTAGAACCCTGTGGCAGACTTGTCAAGCACCAGGTCCAGGGCTTCAGCTGCCCTGGTCTCCGTGCTGATCCCTGAGCTCTTATTTTCCTGAAGAATTCTCCTTACCGTCTGGTTTTTCAATGCCTGCTACAGTTTTGATCTCCTATTTTCATATATGCTGTGGTACTGTTGGTGGTCTGCTCTGTGCCTCTGTGGATCAGCTAGGTTTTTCTCCCGTGTGTAGAGGGAAGTGGAATCTGCCTCTTCCTACCATGCCACCATCTTCCCAAGCTAGAACTACCACAACTTTCTACCTTAAGAAATTATATACCTAAGAAAAACAAGTTAAGCCCTGGCTGGTGTAGCTCAGTGGATTGAGCATGGGCCTGCAAACCAAAGGGTTGTTTGGATTCCCAGTCAGGGCACATGCCTGGGTTGCCAGCCAGGTCCTCAGTTGGGGGCGCACAAAAGGCAACCACACATTGATGCTTCTCTCCCTCTCTTTCTCTTTCCCTTCCCCCTCTCTAAAAATAAATAAATAAAATCTTTAAGAAAAGCAAGTTAAAATCAAAACAAGCAAAAGTTAAGAAAAACAACAGCAGGGATTTTTAAAAGTCAACACAAAAATATTTTTTTAAAAAACGAGAGAAGGGATATCATTGAACATTTTACATTTCATACATATTAAAAGTTTAATAGGGAATATTATTAACAAGTGTATGACAATAAATTCAACAAAGATGAAATGGACATATTTATTATGTATACTACTAAAGAATATACAAGATGCAATAAATAAACAGATTTTATACTAAATTAGTTAATTACTAATATACTAAAGCAGTTAATTTTATACTAAAATTAAATTTGTAGTTAATTTTTTTTTTGAGAAAAGGAACTCCTGGAGGTTTCACAATTAACTTATTCAAAAATTTAATGAAGACATATTATCAATTCTGCACATACTTTCATTCTGTGTGGCCAACATGTCCTGATACTAAAACCAGAAAACTACATTCCAAGAGCACTGACGACCAATATCTCTTACAAACATAAACACAAAAATTCTAACCAAATTTTTAATAAGTTGAACCTAACAATATACGAAATGGATAAGACATTAAGGCTACGTGGTATATTTCCCCCTAGAAAGGCAATGTTGATCTAACATTTGAAAGTCAATATAATTCACCACACTAAAATTAGGAGGAATGTATTGCTGTCTCCTAATTGAGGAAAAAATAAACAAAATGCAGTACAATAGCAAAGGAAGAAGTACCAGTATCTTTATTCACAGAAACGTGATTATCTTTTTAGAAAATGTTAAGGAACCTGAAAATTAGACACTAGAATAAATTTACAAAGTTTCAAAGTCAAAATACAATAATTGATTCTACATGTTGATATAAGCAATTGTCAGCTAGAAATAATATTTTAAAAAATATCATTTATAATAGCTTTAATACTTACATTAAATTAGGAATACCTTTGATAAAAGTGTAAGTCCAGCACATTGAACACTACAACACATTGCTGGGAAAAATTAAATAAGATCTACATAAATAGACTATGTTCATGGATCAAAATAATCAATATTATTAAATGCCAATTCTTCTCATATTTCTCTATAAATTCAACACAATTCCTATAAAATTCTCAGCAGGCAACTTCGTAGATGAGTTTATTCTACAGTTTACATGGAAAAGGGAGGAACCCAAGATAGCCAAATCAATTTTGGTAAAGAGCAAACCTGAAGGACTAATGTTATTTGATATCAAAATACAAACCTTTAGCACTGAAGACTGTATGATACTGGTGTAAAAAAGACATATAGATCAATAAGAGAAAATAGAGTGTCTGAGAAACATGCCTACACATACAGGCTCAATTGATTTCCAAAAAAGATGCCATACAAATCACTGGAAAGGAATAATTTTTCAATAGATAATGCTGGAACAATTGGATAGCCATATGCACAAATGAATAAATAAATAAACACACAAATGCTAGCAGAACCTAATAGAATCTCATCTTCTTTGTTTTCCCTCCCTCCCTCCCTCCCTCCCTTCCTTCCTTCCTTCCTTCCTTCCTTCCTTCCTTCCTTCCTTCCTTCCTTCCTTCCTCTTCTCCCATCCTGCATTTTAACCCCTGCTGAGGGGACAGCAACGTACATAAGCCGAGGGGTGTCAGAGGTTACACTTTTCGGGAAACCACACAGGTGCTTCTTCACAGGAGAGCCACAGAAACACCCTCCTGGTTTCTGGCAGACTAAAAATCTGGGTCCGGAGGCCCCACCCACTAGTCTACTAGAGGCTGTGTCCTGCCAAGTTCAAGGAAATAGTCCCACACAGACTAAGACAATTGGCTCAGGGGCAGGAGAACACAACTACCATATTCCCTGAAATGTGAAAGGAGCCTTTTATGAGAGAATCAGGAGTCCCATTCCCCAATTCCAACAGAAGTCCTAATAATACACTAAGGTCAGCAACCACTGTAAGACTGACAGCAGGCCAGTAGGTAGAGGGAGATCCTGCAGTGCCGTGGACATTTGCTGACCCTCCTCTGGACCCAGTGCTAATAAAAGCCCTCTTTGCAGCCCTGCTTGGCCCATCCTATGTGCAGCCAAGCCCTGAGGAAAAAGCCACAAACTGTGGATCGCTTATAGCTTTGAACAGGCAGCTAAGAGCTACACATGGACAGAGCCTGACCATTGGCTTACACCAGCTTCAGAAAGCATCAGACAGCATCAAAAGGAAGAGCCCAGCAGGCAGGCACTAAACTCTGCTGAGATGAATTCCACTTTGTTCTTCTGTGTTATTTTTTTCTTTTTCATAGTCTTTTTATTTTTTTAATTTCTTTTCTTCTTCTTTTTTGTTGCTCTTTCTCTTTTCACATCTCTTATTTTACTCTCACATTTTCTTACTCCATTTTTCCTTATGTTTTTTTTTCTTATAATTATTACTATTTCTCTTTCTCCATCCCTTTTTCATATTTTTTCTTTCTATTCATTACTTGTATTAGTTTTCCCATTTTCTTCTCTCATAATCACTTTTCTCTCTGTAGGTCTTCTATATTTCTATTTCTCTACTTTTCTATTCATCCCTTTCTGTACTATTCTACTTCTCTTTCCAAATGTATTATTCATTGCTCTTTTTTCAGTGATATTGCTGTTGTTGTTGATGGGGATGTTTTGCTTGTTTTGTTTCAGAGTTTTTCTGTGTGTTGTTTTGCTTTGTTCTGTCAGCACCTGTGCAAGATGTGGTAGGGGTAGAGCCTCTCAGTTAGCCAGCTGGAGAGGAGATACCACCAATGAATGGGCCAACAACAATCAAGACCTATATACAACAGGAGAGCCCACATAGTCCACATGAAGGACATTCTTAGGGCATCCAGCTCAGGAGATTGAGGAGATTGCACCATTGGGTCCCAGTGGACTCCTACAACATAAGGCCACCCCACAAAGACAGAGAGTCAAAGAATATCTATTTAATACATAGAAACAAATGAAAGTAGACAGCTAAAATAGGGAGACAAAGAAACAACCACCACACAAAAGAAAATGAGAAATCTCCAGAAATAGTGCTAAATGAAATTGAGGCAAGCAATTTACCAGACATAGAGTTAAAAGCAAGGAATTTAGTGAGCACTAAATCGGCATGAAACAGGGTAGAAACTACAAATGAAGCCAGTTGGAAATGAAGAATGCAATATCTGATATGAAGACTACACAAAAAGGAATTAAATGTAAGCTAGATGAAGCAGAGGACTGAATCAGTGATTTGGAAGATAAAGTAGAAAGAAAACACCAAGTCACAGCAATAAAAAGAAAAATAAACTATAAAAGAATGAGAGTGGTTTTAGGGCACTTTGTGACAACATAAAATGTAACAATATTTGCATCATAGGGATACCATAAGGAAAAGAAAGGGAGCAAACAACAGAAGACCTGTCTGAAGAAATAATGACAACAAAATTTCCTAACCTGATAAAGAAAAAAGTTAGACAAGTTCAGGAAGCACAGAGAGACTCAGTCAAGAGGAACCAAAAGAGACCCACAGCATGACATATCACAATTAAAATGGCAAAGTTTAAAGACAAAGAGAGAATCTTAAGACAGCCGCAAAGAAACCATTAGTGACCTACAGGGAGATCTGATAAGTCTGTCAGCTGATTTCTCAAAAGAAACGCTACAGGCCAGAAGGGATTAGCATGAAGTATTCCCAGTAATGAAAACCAAGGACTACAAACAAGACCACTCTGTCCAGGAAGGCTTTCATTTAAAATGGAAGGCAAAACAAAAGCAAACTAAGCAAACAGCTAGAACAGGAACAGAACCACAGAAATGGAGATCATATGGAGGGTTAGCAACAGGGGCGTGGGAGGAGGAGAGAGGGGGAAAAGGTACAGAGAATGAGTAGAATAGCTAGTGGAAAATAGACAGGGGGAGGGCAAGAATAGTATGGGAAGTGTAGAAGCTAAAGAACTTATGACACATGGACATGAACTAAAGGGGGGAATGTGGGTGGGAGAGGGTGTGCAGGGTGGAGGGGAATGATGGGGGAGAAATGGGACAACTGTAATAGCATAATCAATAAAATATATTTAAAAAGAAAAAAATAAATAAAATGGAAGGCAAAATAAAGAGAGCTTCCCAGACATAAATAAACAAACAAACAAACAAACAAATAAATAAAGGAGTACATTTCCACCAAACCGGCATTGCAAGAGATGCTAAATGGACTGATTTAAGAAGAAAGAGAAGTAGAGAGAGAGAGAGAGAGAGAGGAAGGAACACAGGTTCAAAGAGGAAAAATGGCAACAAATGAGTATCTACCAATAATAATCTTAAATGTAAATAAATTAAATGCTTCAAACAAAAGATATAGGGCAGCTGAATGGATAAAAAAACATGACCCATATATTTGCTGTCTACAAGAGACCCATGTCAGAACAAATGATTTACAAGGGCTGAAAGTGAAGGGATGAAAAGAATTCATGCAAATGGAGACAGAAAAAGCTAGGGTAGCAATACTCATATCTGCAAAATAGACTTCAAAACAAATGCCATGACAAGATATAAAGCAGGTCACTACATAATACTTAAATGATCAATCCAACCAGCACATAGAACCCTTGTAAAAATATATGCACCCAACATAGGAGCACCTAAGCATATAAAGAAAATCTTGGAGGATTTAAGAAATAGATCAACAGGATTCAGTCATGAGAGGGCATTTTAACACCTCACTGTTACCAATGAATAGATCTTCCAGACAAAAAATCAACAAGGAAACAGCTACCTTAAATGACATGCTAGATTGAATGGATTTAATTGATATTTACAGAGTTTTTCATCCCAAAGCAACAGAATACACATCTTCTCAAGTGTACATGGATCATTCTCAAGATAGACCACATGGCTGGACACAAAATATGTCTCAACAAATTCAAGAAAATTGACATCATATCAAGCATTTCCTCAGGTCACTGTGGTTTAAAACTAGAAATCATCCTCAGTTAAAAAAAAAAAAACCCTCAAAAACATTTAGATGCATGGAGACAAAGCAACAAGTTATTAAATAATGAAGGGGTCAGCAATGAAATCAAGCAGGAAATAAAAAGTACCAGGAAAGAAATGAAAATGAACACACCAAACCCAAACCCTATGGGACAGCAAAAGCAGTCCTAAGAAGGAAATTCAAAGCATTACAGGCGTACCTAAAAAAAAAAAAAGAAAAAAGAAAGAGAGAGAAAAATCTCAAATAAATAACCTAAACCTACATCTAAAATAACAAGAAACCAACACCAAACATACCCTAGAGTGAGTAGAAAGAAACAAATAATCAAGAACAGAGCAGAAATAAATGACATAGAGATAAAAAATATTTCAAAAGATCAATGAATCCAAGAGCTGGTTCTTTGAAAAGATAAACAAAATTGATGAATCTTTAACCAGACTCATCAAGAAACAAAAAGAGAGGACCCAGATATATAAAATCAGAAATGGAAGAGAAGAAATAACAACTGATTCCACAGAAATACAAAGGATTGTAAAAAAATCCTATGAACAATTTATATGCCAAGAAAATGGATATCCTAGGTGAAATTGATAAATTTATAGAATGATACAATTTTCCAAAACTGAACCAGAAAGAAGTATAAACCTGAATAGACTGATACCAACTAACAAAATTGAAGCAGTAATCAAAAAAATTCTCAGCAAATAAAATTTTTGGACCAGATGGCCTGACAGGAGAATTTTACCAGTCATTCAGAGAAGAACTAACACCTATCCTCCTCAAACTATTCCAAAAACTTCAAGATAAGGGAAGACTTCCAAACTATTTTTATGAGGCCAGTATTATCGTAATTCTCAAACCAGGTGAAGATATAACAAAGAAAAAAAATTACAGGCCAATATTCTTAATGAACAAAGATGCAAAACTCTGCAAGAAAATATTAGCAAACTGAATTCAGCAATACATTAAAAAGATCATACAACATGATTGAGTGGATTTATCCCATGAACATGAGGATGGTATAAAATTTGCAAGCCGATAAATATAGTACATCACGTGAACAATATGAAAGACAAAAATCACATGACCATATCAATAAATGTTGAACAATCATTTGATAAAATCCCCCACCCATTTATAATAAAACGTTCAGCAAAGTGGGAATAGAGGGAGCATTCCTCAACATAATAAAGGCCATATATGAGAAAACTATAGCTAATGTCATACTCAACAGGCAAAAACTAAAACCATTTCGCTTAAGAGCAGGAACAAGACAGGGATGTCTGCTTTCACCTCTCTTATTCAACATAGAACTGGAAGGTCTAGCTACCGTGATCAGAGAAGAAGAAAAAATAAAAGACATCAGTATAAGAAAGGAGGAATAAAACTGTATTATTCACTGAGGACATGATATTATACATAGAAAACTCTATTATCTCCACAAAAATCTACTTGACCTAATATAGCAATTCAGCAAAGTAGCAGGATACAGAGAATAATCAGAGATTGATGGCATTTTAATACACCAATAATGAACTCTCAAAAAGAGAAATTAAGAAATCAATACCATTATCTATTGCAACAAAAAATAATAAATCAGGTATTTAGGAATAAATTTAACCCAGGAGGTAAAAGACCTGTACACTGAAAACTAGGACACTAAAAAAAGAATTGAGGAAGTTGCATGTAAGTGGTAGCATATACCATCTACATGTATTAGAAGAATTAACAGCTTTAATTTTTTTGCCCATACTACCCAAAGCAATTACTATTAAAATACCAATAACATATTTCACATACCTAGAATAAATATTCCAAAAATTTATATGGAACCAAAAATGATTCCTGAATTTTGAGAAAGAATAAAGTTGGAGGATCACAATACTTGATATCAAACTATACCATAAGGCAACTGTAATCAGAGCATTCTGGTTCTGGCATAAGAACAGACACATAGATCAGTGGAACAGATTAGAGAGCCCAGAAATAAACCCACATCTTTATTGTCAATTCATATTTGATAAAAGAGGCAAGAGCATACAATAAATGGTGTTGGGAGAACTAAACTTATACATACAAAATAATGAAACTAGACCACCATCTTATACCATATACCTGAATACTCAAAATGGATAAATATTTGAATATAAGTCATGATACCATATAAATCCTAGAGGAAAATACAGGTAGTCAAATTCTAGATATCTTGCAGAGCAATATTTTTGCTGTTATGTCACTTAGGGCAAAGGAAACAAGCAAAGGGATAAATAAACAAATGGGACTACATCAAATTAAAAAGTTCTTGTACAGCTAAAGAAACTATTATCAGAATGAAAAGGGAAACCACTGTGTGGGAGAACATATCTGCCAAAGGTACAGTGGACAAGGATTGACTCTCTGAAATCTATAAAGGACGTATACAACTCAACACCAGGAAAATAAACTATATAATCAAAAAATAGTCAAAGAACCTGAGCGTACACTTCTCCAAAGAGGTCATATGGATGGCCCATAGACATATGAAAAACTTCTTGATGTCACTAGCCATCACAAAGATAAAAATTAAAACCATAAAAGATATCACTTCACACCTATCAACATGGCTAGCATTAATAAATCAACAAACAGCAACTGCTGGCAAGGATGTGGAGAAAAGGGAACCCTAGTGCACTGTTGGTGAGAATGCAGACTGGTACAGCCACTGTGGAAAACAGTATGGAGATATCTCAAAAAATTAAAGGTGAATCTGTCATTTGACCTAGTGATTCCACTGCTGGGAATATATCTTAAGAATCCCAAAACACCAATCAAAAGCGTATATGCACCCCACTGTTCATAGCAGCTCTATATATAATAGCCAAGAGCTAGAAACAGCTTAAGTGCCCATCAGTAGATGAGTGGATCAAAAAAACAGTGGTACATTTATACAATGGAATACTATATACTGGTAAAGAAAGAAGGAATCCTTACTTTTTGCAACAGCATGAATGAAACTGGAGATGATATGTTAAAATAAGCCAATTGTTGAAAAACAAATACCATGTTGACACAGAGAGATCTGATCAGCTCACTATGGAGGAGAAGGAACGGGGCATAGGAGGAGGTTTGCTAAGGTAAACAGCCTAGGACGGTATTGGCTGAGAAGTTGAATGCCTTCAGAGCACATGGAATTACGGGCCAGAAGATTTAAAATAAAAGAAGGGCAGAGATTGGCTCTGGGATACTCTGGTTTTCGGACTCTCTTCCTCAAAGATGCCCACATGATTGTGCTGCAGCTGCCTGCATTTCCCAGAGGATGGTGGTTTGGATGGGAAGAAACCCCGGGCACAGCCTAGGAATGAGCTGGCCTTGCAGAAGGGGGCAGATTTATTCTTTGGGTGTTCTAGAGCAGACGACCTCTGAGGCAGAAGCCTGCCATTGTTCCAAAATTGTGTAGCTTTTGTATCTTAGATTGTTTTAGTTTGTAAACTAATCTTGTAGAAATAAGATAATTGAAAAATATCAGGGAGAGTCATAGGAAAAGTCAAGTATTAAAGTTTTAGCCTTAATTGATAGGCTTAGTGATTAAAGGCCTAAATGACTAATGCATGTGGAAAGCTGTCATTCTAAAGTTGTGTAGCTTTTGAATAAAGACTTCTTTCCTTTATCACCAAAACTTTGCCACTGAATTTTTGACTAGAGGGTGGCAAGCAGCAGGACTCTACCTGCTGTTAGGTAGCACTGTGATATCACTTATAAGTGGAATCTAATGAGTAAAATATAGTGACAAGCCAAATGGAACCAGAGGCATAGAAACATGAAACAGACTGACAGCTGTATGTGGCGGGGAGGAAAGAAGGGGAGAAGAAGAAGGTTTAGGAGCTAGTCAAAGAATGAGTATGAATGACCCATAGACCTGGACAGTAGTGTGGGGGCAGACTGTGGGAGTGAGGGGCAGGCTGCATTGAGAAGGGCAAGGGGAAAAATTGGACAACTGTTACAGTATAAGCAATAAAATATTAAATCAAAACAAAGCAAAAAGGATACATGTGCAGACAGAGAGTTAACTAGGAGACAAGTGGGCATGGCAGCAGCCATACAAGTGTAGGCAAACAGGGGCCCATGCAGTAAACCTGAGCAGCTCTCAGGAGGCCTGTTTGTCACCTTGCAAACTGTGAGACCAAGGTAACCAATAGGATGGTCTGATATTAAAACTTTCTAACTAAAGCAGTTCATGGCAGCTAGTCATGGCCTAGGGTAGTACTTTTCCCTAAGGAAGGTCAATCTTCACCTTAACTGAGCCTGCCTGTTATCTTTTTGTATCTAAGATAACATACCTAATAACATACCTTTGGAATATCAAAGTAAATTCTTTTTTTCTGGACTCCTCTGAGCACAACCACCAACCAGAGACCACAAATCCCCTCACTGTTACTGTTATTGTTGTGTTAATTGTTGACTGTTAACTACCCTGTACCCACAGATGGAAAAGAAGTATGCATCTATTCATTTTTCTTTTTATTCAATCCCAGAGACTTCCCCTCTGCTTTCTCCCGCCCACCTAATCTATCACCAATGGATTTCATGTACCCCCTGTAAATCTTCCCCTTTGATTCTAATGTATAAAATAAGTGATAAAACTGCCATTTTCTGAAACATTTTCTCAATTCACTGAGATTTTATTTCCCAGAAATTATCGTCATTTTGGCTCAAATGAACTCATAAAAATTCTTACAGGTTGTTTCTTTTGCTGACAATGGAGACAGGTGGGGAGATCCTGTCATGCACTTGGTCAGCTGGATCAGGAGTTGGGGATCTGACCAAAGATAGTAATGGTAATAAGATTTAGTTTGTCCAGGTATGAATGGGAGGCAAGCAATCTATGCTTCTTTCTTGCATCAAAGTTTCTCTGTCTCCCTTCTTGGCTCCCTTCCTCTCTCTCTAAAAACAATGAAAAACAAAAGTCCTCAGGTTAGGATAAAAGCAATAATAATAATAATTTTTAAAAGTGATGTTAGTTTAAGGAAACTCTGGAACAATATTAAGCACAACAACATTTGAATCATAGGGGTACCAGAATCAGAAAAGAGAGAGCAAAGAATTGAAAACCTATTTGAAAAAGTAATCACTCAACATTTCCCTCACCTGCTGAAGGAATAAGCATAAAAGCACAAGAAGTGTAGAGAGTCCCAAACAAGAACCCAAAGAGGCTCACACCAAGACACATCATAACTAAAATGCACAAAATTAAAGACAAAGAGAGAATCTTAGAAGCAAGACAAACGCATTTAGTTTACCTACAAAGGAATTCCCATAAGACTGTCAGTTGATTTCTCAATAGAAACTTTGCAGGCTGAAAGGAATTGGCAAGAAATATTCAAAGTGATGATAAATGAATGCCTACAACCAAGAATACTCTGCCCAGCAAAACTCTCATTTAGAATCAAAGGACATACAGAGAGCTTCCCAGACAAGGAAAATCTAAAGGAATTCACCACTGCCAAAACAGTTTTATATGAAATGATCAAGGATCTTCTTTAAGAAGAAGAAAAGGTAAAAAATATGAATAAAATAGCAATGAATATTTGTCTATCAACAGTTGAATCTAAAAAGCAAAATAAACAAGCAAAATAGAAACAGATTCATAGATATGAAGAATATTTTGATGGTTGCCAGAACATTTGGGGGGATGGATGAAAAAGCTCAGGACATTAAGAAGTGGAAATTGATAGTTACAGAATAGTCATTGGGATGTAAGTGCAGCATAGAGAATATAATGAATAATATTCTAAGAATTATGTAGGTATCAGATGGCTATGAGATTTATGGGGATGATCAATTGCTAAGTTAAATATAAAGTCTAATAACTTGGGTGCATTCCTGAAACTAATATAATAATGTATAACAGCTGTAATTGAAGCATTAAAACTGATTTAATTAAAATAATTAATTAATTAAAATGATAGGAATACATTGAAGAATTTTTAAGAAAAAAAAGAACTACGGTATTTTTCAGACTATAAGACATATTTTTTATCATCCAAAATTGCTCTATCCAAAATTGCTCTATCCAGCAAAGCTGTTATTTAGGATGGATGGACAGATAAAGTGCTTCTCAGATAAGGTCAAGTTCAAGGAGTTCTTCATCATCAAGCCCTTATTATATGAAATGTTAAAGGGACTTATCTAAGAAAAAGAAGATAAAAATATGACAGTTAAAAGACAGCAAACTCACAGCTATTAAGAACCACACCTAAAACAAAAGCAAACTAAGCAAACAGCTAGAACAGGAACAGAACCACAGAAATGGAGATCATATGGAGGGTTAGCAACAGGGGCGTGGGAGGAGGAGAGAGGGGGAAAAGGTACAGAGAATGAGTAGCATAGATAGTGGGTAGAAAATAGACAGGGGGAGGGCAAGAATAGTATGGGAAATGTAGAAGCTAAAGAACTTATGACACATGGACATGAACTGAATGGGGAAATGTGGGTGGGAGAGGGTGTGTAGGGTAGAGGGGAATGATGGGGGAGAAATGGGACAACTGTAATAGCATAATCGATAAAATATATTTAAAAAAATAAAAAAGACATATTTTTACACATTTTTTGCTTCAAAATTTTTTTTAAATTTTATTTTCAATGTTGTTCTTGTACAGTTTTCTGTCTTTTACTCCCACCCCAGCCCACCACCCCAGCCCTCCCCAACTCCATCCCATTTCTACCCCATCTACTTTTTATCCACGTGTCCTTTATACTTGTTTCTGTAAACCCTTCCCCTTTTCCCCTGAAATTCCCTCTCCTCTCCCCTCTGGTGACTGTCAGCCTGTTCTCAATTTCAGTGTCTTTGGTTGTATTTTGCTTGTTTGTTTGTTTTGTTGATTAGGTTCCTGTTAAAGGTGAGATCATATGGTATTTGTCTTTCACTGCCTGGCTTATTTCGCTGAACATGATGCTCTCCAGTTCCATCCATGCTGTTGCAAAGGGTAGGAGCTCCTTCTTTCTTTGTGCTGCATAGAATTCCATTGTGTAAATGCACCATAGTTATTTGATCCACTCATTTACTGATGGGCACCTAGGTTGCTTCCAACACTTGGCTATTGTAAATTGTGCTCCTGTGAACATAGGGGTGCATAGGTTCTTTTGGATTGGTGTTTCGGGGTTCTTAGGATATAATCCAAGCAGTGTAATTGCTGGGTCAAAAGGTAGATCCATTTTTAGTTTCCATAGAAAATTCCATACTGTTTTCCATAGTGGTTGTACCAGTCTGCACTCCCACCAACACTGCACTAGGGTCCCCTTTACTCCACAACCTCTCCAACACTTGTTGTTTGTTGCTTTGTTTATGATGGCCATTCTGACTGGTGTCAAGTGGTATCTCACTGTGGTTTTACTTTTCATCTCTCTGATAGCTAGTGATATTGAGCATCTTTTCGTCTTTCTCTGGATCTTCTGTATGTCCTCTTTGGAGAAGTGTCTGTTCAAGTCCTTTGCCCATTTTTTTAATTGGGTTGCTTGTCTTCTTAGAGTGGAGTCCTGTAAGTTCTTTATATATTTTGGAGATTAAACCCTTGTCTGAAGTATCATTGACAAATATGTTTTCCCATACAGTTGGTTGTCTTTTCGTTTTAATGCTGTTTTCTTATAGCCGTGCAGAAGCTTTTTATTTTGATGAGATACCATTTGTTTATTCTTTCCTTTATGTCCCTTGCTTTAGGGGACATATCAGTAAAAATGTTGCTGCGTGAAATATCTGAGATTTTCCTGCCTATGTTCTCCTCTAGAACTTTAATGGTGTCATGGCTTATATTTAAATCTTTTATTCACCTTGAATTTATTTTTGTGTAGGGTGTAAGTTGGTGCTCGAGTTTCATTTTTTTTGCATGTAGCTGTTCAGTTCTCCCAACACCATTTGTTGAAGAGGCTATTTTTACTCCATTTTATGTTGCTGCCCCCTTTGTCGAATATTAATTGAGCATAGAGACTTAAGTTTATTTCTGGGCTCTCCGTTCTCTTCCATTGGTCCTTGTGCCTGTTTTTATGCCAGTACCGGGGTGTTTTGATTACAGTGGCCTTGTAATACTGTTTGGTATCAGGTACTGTGATCTCTCCTACTTTGTTCTTCTTTCTCAAAACTGCAGCAGCTATTTGGGGTCGTTTATAGTTCCATATAAATTTTGAAGTGTTTGTTCTATGTCTGTGTAATATGCCATTGGTATTTTAATAGGTATTGCATTGAATTTGTAAATTGCTTTGGGCAGTATGGATATTTTGATGATATTAATTCTTCCAATCCATGAACATGATATATACTTCCATTTGTTTGTATCTTCCTTGATTTCTTTCCTCAGTTTTGTGTAGTTTTCTGCCTATAGGTCTTTTACCTCCTTCATTAGGTTTAGTCCTAGGTATTTTATTTTTCCTTTTGCTGCATTGAATGGGATTTTTTTCTTAATTTCTGTTTCTGCTGTTTCATTGTTTGTATACAAAAATGCCTTTGATTTCTGGATATTGACTTTCTACCCGGCTGTTTGGCCAAATTCATTTATTAGGTCAAGCAGCTTTTTGACCAAGTCTATAGGATTTTCTATGTCCACTATCATGTCATCTGAAACAATGATATTTTGTTTCCTCCTTTCTGATTTGGACGCCTTTTATTTCTTTTTCTTTTCTAATCCCTGTGGCTAGGACTTCCAACACTATATTGAATAGAAGTGCTGAAAGTGGACAACCTTGTCTTCTTTCTGATCTTGGTGGAAAAGATTTTAGTTTTGCCCATTGAGTGTGATATTGGCTGTAGATCTCTCATATCTGGCCTTTATTATGTTGAGGAATGCTGCCTCTATTCCTATTTTGCTGAGTGTTTTTATTATAAATGGGTGTTGTACCTTATCATATGCTTTTTTCCAAATCTATTGATATGATCATGTGATTTTTGTCTCTGCCTTTGTTTGTGTGATGCATTATATTTACTGATTTGTGAATATTGAACCATCCTTGCATCCCTGGGATGAATCCCACTTGGTCAAGGTGTATGATCTTTTTAATGTATTGTTGGATGTAGTTTGACAATCTTTTGTTGAGGATTTTAGTGTCTATGTTCATCAGCAATATTGGCCTGATGTTTTCTCTCTTTGTTGTGTCTTTATCTGATTTTGGGATTAGGATGAGGCTGGCTTCATAAAAAGAGTTTGGGAGTCTTCCATCATTTTGGATTTTTTGGAATAGTCTGTGAAGGCTAGGGGTTAGCTCTTCTTTAAATGCCTTGTAGAATTCTCCTGTGGAACCATCTGGTCCAGGGCTTTTGTGTGTGGGGATTTTTTTTTTTTATTACTGCTTCAATTTCATCAGCTGTTATTGGTCTGTTCAGGCTTTCTGCTTCTTCTTCATTAAGTTTTGGAAGATTATATTTTCCTAGAAACTTGTCCATTTCACCTAGGTTTTCAAATTTCTTGGCATACAGTTCTTTGTAGTAATTTCTTACAATCCTTTGTGTTTCTGTGGTGTCAGTTGTAATCTCTCCCCTTTCTTTTTTGATTGTGTTTATTTGGGTCCTATCTCTTTTTTTCTTGGTGAGCCTGCTTAAAGGCTTGTCAATTTTGTTTATGTTTTCAAAGAACCAGCTCCTGGATTCATTGATCCTTAGGACTGTGCTTTTAGTCCCTATGTCATTTAATTTTGCTCTCATTTTGGTTATTTCTTTCCTTCTACTTGCTCTGGACTGTCTTTGTTGTTGTTCCTTGAGTTCTTGTAGGTATAGGGTTACGTTGTTTGTTTGAAATGTTTCTTTTTTTTTTTTTTTTTAATCTAGGCCTGTATCGCTATAAACTTCCCTCTGAGGACTGCCTTCATTGTGTCCCATAAGTTTGGGGTTGTTGTGAGTGCATTTTTGTTTGTTTCCAGAAACTTTTTGATTTCTTTCCTAATTTCATTCTTGACTCATTAATTGCTTAATAGCATGCTATTTGATCTCCATGATTTTGAGGGTTTTAGGTTTTTCCCCTTGGGGTTGGTTTCTAGTTTCAGTCCCTTGTGGTTGGAGAAAATGCTTGGTATAATTTTAATTTTCTTGAATTTGTTGAGGCTTGTTTTGTGTCGTATCATGTGGTCTATCTTTGAAAATATTCCATGTGCATTTGAAAAGAATGGTATTTAGCTTCTTTGGGATGAAGGGCTCTATATATATCAGTTAAGCCCATTTCATCTAGGGTATTGTTCAATGCCACAATATCTTTGTTAATATTTTGTTTGGAAGATCTGTTCATTTTTGACAGTGTGCTGTTAAAATTCCCTACTATAATTGTGTTGCTGTCAATACCTTTCTTGAAGTCCTCTACAAGTTTCTTGATATATTTTGGTGCTCCTGTGTTGGGTGCATATATATTTACAATGTTTATGTCTTCTTGGTAGATTCTTCCCTTGAGTATTATGAAGTGACCTTCTGTCTCTCTTTATGACTCTTCTTTTGAAGTCTATTTTGTCTGATATGAGTGTTGCTGCCCCGGCTTTTTTTCCGTCTGTTTGCTTGGAAAATTTGTTTTTCCAGCCCTTCACTTTGAATTTGTATAGGTCTTTTGTCCTGAGGTGGATCTCTTGTAGACAGCATATGTGTGGGTCATGCTTTCTTATCCATTCAGTTATTCTATGTCTTTTGATTGGAGCATTTAATCCATTTACATTTAAAGTTATTACTGATAGGTACTTATTCATTGCCATTTTTGTACTTGTGTTCCTCTTTCTCTCTCTCTCTCTTTTCCTTCCATTCCTTAAAGCATTCCCTTTAGTATCTCTTGCAGAACTGGTTTGGTGGAGGTGTATTCTTTTAGACTTCTTTTGTCTGGAAGCTCCTTATTTGGCCTTCTATCTTGATTGAGAACCTTGATGGGTAAGGTAGTCTTGGTTGCAGGCCTCTGGTTCTCATTACTTGGAGTATTTCTCACCATTCTCTTCTGGCTTAGAGCGCTTCCATTGAGAAGTCAGCTGCTAACCTTATAGGGGCTCCCTTGTATGTTAGTTCCTTTTTCTCCCTTGCTGACTTTAAGATTCTCTCTTTGTCTTGGAATTTTGTTATTTTAATTATGATGTTTCTTGAAGTGAGCCTCTTTGGGTTCCTCTTGTTTGGGACTCTCTGTGTTTCCTGGATTTGTGCGACTTTTTCTCTCATCAAATTAGGGAAGTTTTCCATCATTCCTTTTCCAATAGGTTTTCTATCCCTTGCTCTTCTTCTTCTCCTTCTGGTATCCCTATTATATGGATATTATTATGTTTCATATTGTCTTACATTTCTCTTAATTCCTCTTCATTCTTTCTGAGCCTCTTTTCCTTTTCTTGCTCTTTCTGGGTGTTTTTTTCTACTTTGTCCTCCAGCTCGCTGATCCGATCTTCTGCTTCATCAATTCTGCTTTTGATTCCTTCTACTGTATTCTTCAGTTCAGAAATTGTATTGTTCATTTCCTCTTGGCCCTTGTTGATAGTTTCTATTTCCTTTTTCATGATGATATAGTTTGTGGTGAGTTCATTGTAGTTTCCCTGTATTTTCTGGTAGCTCATTGTCAGCTCATGGAGCTTCCTGATAACCATTGCTTTGAACTCAATATCTGAGAGTTGAGTGGCCTCTGTTTCATTTAGCATTCTTTCTGGGGCTTCCTCCTTTCCTTTCATTTGGGGATTGTTTCTTTGTCTTCTCACTGTTTGTGAGACTCTTCTTGTTAGCCTCAGCTTCTTAAATTGATCTGTTCTGGCTCCCTGGATTTATGGTGTGAACTTCTGTGGTAGAATCTCTTTGAGATTCAGTGGTGCAGTCTCCTTGATCTCCGGAGCTCACTGGTCTTGGGCTGTCATTTAAACTGGCTCTGTGTTTGTCTTTGTGTTTTGATTGTTGTTGGATCTTTCTTTGGTGGGTCCTTCCTACCAGCTGGTTAACTGAGGGTCACTCTGTCCATCTCCTCTTGTATTTTGTTCTACTGGTGAGGGAAGGTTGTGTTGAAGCTGGTTTTTTCATGTGTACAAGGTTTTGAGATTCTCTCTTGCTCTTGTTCAGTTGTTTATACTGGGTAGTTTCTCCACTATTTAGTTATATTTCCAGATAGGTCCTGGATTGACGTTTGTGTGGTTTCCACTCCCTCCTTCATCTCTTCTGTTGTTATCTGTTGGTGGTTCCTTTGTTGTTGGGTTTCCTCTTCTAGTGGGTATCTTGGTGTTCATTGCGTGCACCTTCACGGCTGTCGGGATGCCCCCTCTTTGGGTCCAACTCTAGTCTTTTCACAGTTCCAGGTTTTTTGTCTCATGTCGGGTTTTCAGTGTCCGCTACAAGTTTTGGTCTCTTATTTTTCACATGCTGGGGTACTGTTGGCTGTTTGCTCTGTTCCTCCATTGATCGGCTAGTTTTTTTCTCCCACATGCGGGCGGAAGTCAAATCCACTCCCTACTACCACGCTGCCATCTTCCTCTTCCTGCTTCAAAATCCCCCCCCCAATTTTCCTCATCAAAAATCTAGGTGCATCTGGCTCCACACCATATGATGCACTTAGGTTTTACAGGAGGAAAATAGGAAAAAAATTTTGAAGCAAAAAATGTGGTTAAAAAGTGCATCTTATAGTCTGAATAATACAGTAGTCATAAATTTTTACAGTTTAAAGGATAAGCAAAGAAATGATTTAGGAAATTATTGCAATAATCCAAGCCTGAGACAAAGGTGGCTTGAAGTAGGATGGTGCCAGTGAAGATGAAGAAATGGAATAAAGTCATATTTGTATTTATAATACAGGGATTGGATGTGGAAGGGAGGGAGAGAAAAGTTTCAGATTTCATTTTGGGGAGTTACAAATTTTAGATGCCTGTGGGACAGACACTTGGGATGTCAGCTATTTAATTGGGAATGCAAATCCTGAAGAGTTACTTTACTTGAAGGGAAAATTTTAGGACTTTACGAGATCAGAAAAAAAATAATCTCATAATAGATACAATCGCCTTAAAATAATTTGTGGATAGAAGCGGGAAGAAAATACAGACATGTCTCTGAGGCAATCTGATATAGCTAAGGAGAAAAAAAAGGAAAGGAGATTGAGAAGAATAAATATGAGAGATAAGAAGAAATTTGGAACAGTGAAGTGTCACTGTGAAATAGAATTATATGCTGACTAATGACGACAGTTCAGTCAAAAGTGAACTGCATACATGTTGGTGATCCCGTAAGGTTATAATGGAGCTGATTTTTTTTTTTTTAAAGAAATAGAAGGTTATGTGGTTCAAGAGGAATTATTTTTCTCTGATGGGAGCAGTGTTGTGGGGCTTGGGAATAAATTTCCTCTCACTCATAACACTTCAATTTTGACTGCTCAAATTGCAACCCAGTCATTCACTGACCCGTTTCAGCTCAGAGGAGCTTTCCCCAAGGTTACACACTCAGTGGTGCTACAGCCCTCCCAGATCTAGATGATGGGCTTCAGAGGACACTGCTGTAAATTCTTTGATAAGGACCAAAAATCCTGTATGTGGGTTCACAGGAGTTAGGTGCTGAGAGGCACTGCTACTTTTATAGAAGCTTTCTTTGTTGTGTGTAGCCAGTATATCTCTGTGTTTTGGAAATATTTTCAGGTTGTAATGATGTAAAGCAGAGATGAGTTTTATTTCTTCCATCAATTCAATGCCAGAGAGAGCCCTTTGTCCTGGAAAGGGTCAGTGGAACGAGAAACAAATTTCCGAAGTTAAATATTGAGTCCTCAGTTTTATACCCTCTCCATGTTAAACATCCTCTTAAAAAAAAAAATGAATACAGAGTTTCTTAATCTGATCACTGCTCCAACATGCAATAGCCAAAACCACATTTTTATGACAATCCCCTATTTCCTTTTTCTATTTTGGCTTTTTATTCCTACCAATTCTCAGGCCACCTTCCCTCCTCTCTGACAGTCACAATTATTGTGATCTATGCCTTTCCCAGCCAGTTTCTCCTTGATATATTTCTAATCAATCCAGCCCTCATCCCTGTTCATGGAACCGCATTGACAGCTTCAGTGTTCTATTTCTCACCCTGTTAGAGGAAGCAGAAGCAGGCTGGTAGGACAGTATGAGTAAGATATAGAGGCATGTACAGTGTGTCCAGGGCCTCCACATTCACTTATCATTGACTTACTCACAGCAACTTCTAGTCCTGCAAGCTCCACGCATGGTAGTACATAGGTGTACCACTTTCAAAATCTTTTATAACATATTTTACTGTATTTTTTCTATGTTTAAATGAGTTTAGATACAAAACACTATTGTTTTATAACTGCTGATCATATTCAGTGTAGTAGCATGCTATACAGTTTTGTGCTACAGGAGCAACAGGCTAGAACACAGGTGTATAGGTGTATACTGGACTACGCTGTGTAGATTTGTGTAGTACACTCTGTGTCCCTGCAATAGTGAAATCGCCTAACAGCACCTTTCTCAGAGCACACCCCTGCTATTAAGTGGCAGGTGACTGTGAAAAATGCTGTTAATGAGAAAAAAATAATTAAATAAATACCTGAAGCAGAGATTTAGAGAAATGATAAATAATTCTACTGATAAGGTAGCAATATCCAAGAAACAAAGAGGATCCATAAATGTTAACAAGCTGAAGAAAATCTGTCTCAGTGTCAGATGTGTTTGCTCTTACTATAGTGATCTTGCTATAGATCCTCTCTGTTGCAAGACATGTAGAAAGGACATGGCCATCGCAGAGAGCAGCTTGCTGCTGCAGAAGATGATGGGAGTTTGCAGGGACATGGCACACCTACAGCGGGGGTCCAAGTAGAAGCAAAGGACAAAACCCTGGAAATATTCAGTTTCCTTTTCTTCCTAGCTTGAATTAAGTAATGTACTATGTGATTGCAGATCTATTTGCTTTGATTTTTATGAGAACATTTGCCTTAGCACATTGTAATCACCTACTATTGTCCTAATCACTGTGTTGTACACAGTTTGAGAAGGAGTACTTATGAAGATCTTTATCCTGTACCTAACTCTGTATGGTACCCAGTCTCATTCAATAAATATTTGTTAAATGAATGATACAGGAAAAGGATATACATCCTTAGTTTTAGCCTGAATGATCAGGTCAAGAAAGAGTAAGTGGAAATTCTAAGAACACTTATTTTTGTTCTAGATTAGACAGATATTTTAAAGATTTAGAATAAAATAAAAAGGTGATTCTTTTTCAGTGAAGTTATGGGGGGATTATAGAGGAGAGTTGCATGTCTGATGATTATTTAAGTTTATTTCTAACCTAATATTACATAGTGTTACTTAGATATTTAAGAAAATATTCTTATTTATTGAAGTGTAATTGTTATACAATATTCTATTTGTTTCTGGTAATTTGATATTTATGTACATTATAAATTTATTACCACAATAAGTCGAATTACCATCTGTCAACATACAGTTATTACAATATTATTATTATTATTGTTCTGCTGCTGTAAGTCAGGACTTTATAGTTTTGTTATTTGTTTAGACTTAAAATAGTAATGGAGGACATCTTAACAAGTGTATTTTACCTATAGTTATTACATCATAAATAGCACAAAAAATGAGGAAATGCTGTAGCAATAATTGAAAACTATTATCTGATGCAGCAAAGAAGTTGCCAACATGCTGTACATTACATCCTTGAGACTGCTTGTTTTATACCTCTGAATCCCCTTCACCTAGTTCTCCATCCTCCAACCCCTCCCCACTATGGTAACCACCAAATTGTTTCCTGTATCTATGAGACTATTTTTGTTTTTCTTTGTTTGTGTTTTTTAAGACTTTACATGTAAGTAAAATCATACAGTATTTGTTTTTCTCTCACTCATTTCACTTAGCATAATATCCACTAGGTCCATCCATGTTGTCACAAAGAGCAAGATTTCTTGTGTGTGTGTGTGTGTGTGTGTGTGTGTGTGAGAGAGAGAGAGAGAGAGAGAGAGAGAGAGAGAGAGAGAGAGAGAGAGAGAAACACTTCCTTGTATGTAAGTACCACTCTTCTTTATCCAAGTGTCTATTGGTGGACGTTTTGGTTGTTTCCACATCTTATTGTATATGAAATGTCTGTCTTTGTTGCTATAGCCTTTGGTTTAAAGTCTTTTTTTGTCTGATGTAAGAATTGCTACACCAGCTTTTTTAATGTTTCAGTTTGCCTGACGTATCTTTTGCCATGTTTTACTTTTAGTCTGTGAACATCTTTGGATCTGAAGTGGGTCTCTTGTAATCCTCACAGGTATGGGTCTTGTCCACTTCATTCAGCTACCGTATATCTTTCGATTGGAAAATAGGGGTGCCTATATCAATCTGAGTCAGTGTTGTATTCTCTTCAGATAAGTACCCAGAACTGAAATTAATAGATCATATGGTAGTTTTATTTTTAATAAATTATTTAAAATATTTTAATTAAAATAATTAAAATTATTTTTGATAAATTATTTCTTGAGGAGCCTTCATACTATCTTTATAATAGATATACCAATAAAATATTTTAATACTATATGACAATTTTTTAAATAAATTACTGGGCGTGAGATGAAAAATAGTTCTTACAAAAAGCACTAAGAAAATGAAAAGTCAGAGAATGAAGAGGGCGTGTGTATGGCTTAGTTTATGTTTTATTAGATGACATTTAAAATGATCCACAATGGGTATTCAGCCGTTATTATTAAAGATAACCTGGCTGCAAAAGTTAGTTCCTCTTTGTCTGTCTGTCTGTCTCTCTCTCTCTAAGGAAAGGGACATAATGGCAAATACAAATATTAAAACAGAAATTTTCAGGGAAACTTTCACGCTCCTTCCCTATATAAAACAATTTATTTAACAGATAACTGTATTTGGTTGTTATATGTAAACACGAGAGTAACTTTTCATAGATAATCATAGTCAAAAAATAAACCTCAAGCTACTTGAGCAAAGAGAAACAAAAAAAGTGATTGGAGGCCAGAAGAACAGTCAGTCAATTAAGGACTCAGATTCAAAATCAGTAAATATAATAATCAAATAATTCTTTATGAAAATTGTAAACATAAAAATCTTATATTTTAAAATGTAAAATTTTATATTAAAATGTTATTACTTTGTCATCACATTGTTACACATATCCATATATTTCCTATGTATAATGTGAAAACAATAAAATGTTAACTCACCTATGTTTTTATCAATTAATCATTTTTGTTTTTCTGGTTTTTTTGTTTTTTGTTTTTTGGTTTTTTTAGTTTTTCAATATGACTGATCCCAAATTTCAGTCATCAAAATGCTCTCCAATTTATTTTGAGAGGTAGCCATCCTACCTCCCACCCTTGATCTACCCACCTTTGGCTTTGTCCATGTGTCCTTTATACATGTTCCTTGATGGCCCTCCCCGTCCCCCATTTTTGATAAGTAAAGATACTGAAACTTTTAAATGTATTTACTGGCTGTTATATATGTTTATGATGGTATCTATTCATCTTGAGTGTCGTGTCATCTTTTATTGAAATATGAAATAATTTAGCCTTCAGTTGCTGCCACTGTTTAATTCTAAATTACTGTATTGAAAAAAAATACCTTGACAGAACTCTTGCACTATATGACCTTTAGTTTACTAATTTTGGAATGAGTTTTTAACGTAGAGAATATCTTATACTTATTTTGTATGAGTGAATTTTATTCTTTTATAGGCACATAATGTTTCATGTGTATGTTTTAAAGAATTGATCTAATAGTCTTATAAATATGCAAATAATACTTGAGAAAATGAGATCTGAACAAAGAGATATTTTAAGATGTAAAGTCCCTAAGAAGAGAATGAGGGATATGAGTTTAGCTAAGAAATAAATAGCAATTTACAGAGTACTCTAGGTATCTTTTTAATAAAATGTGTTGCCCCAGTAATGAGACTGGCATGTGGCAAAAACATGTTTTCTTAATTGCTTTCTTTCCCTTTTAATTGGGTTTAGGAATTGATTAATAATGTAAGCATGTCACTTCAAATACTGAACACTTGAGACTAAATCCAGATTGAATTTGTACACTCAATGAACAAGGTGAGGATTTCAGTTTGTGAAAGTAGAAATCAAGATAATTGAATGTGAGAATACAGTGAATTATCTCGTAAATTTATACTTGGCTGTTTTGAGGATTAAATGAGATAAAGTATGAAGAGTGTTTGGTAATATATCCAGCACATAGTAGGGGCTTGATAAGAACATTACTACAAATAATTATTTAATAAAATGTATTCTTTTCAGACACAAAATTGTATCTTTGATGAAAATAATTCAAATTTTCTCATCTCAATCTTCAGTGATTTTTTTAGTGGGTTGCTGAAACATCTAGCACATGTATTGCCCTATTCCTCTATTTGAATGGTCATATCCCCATAATCAACATAACCCCACCAACTGGTTAAATTCTATTTTCTTTCTTTTTCTTAATGGTATGTGCATTATGCTTTATTATCAGCAACATGATTTTTATTCTCGTTCTTGACTGCCCATCTAAAATCGGCCCCAGTGAGCTCTCATCTTTTTTAAACCATGTGAAGATGCATTGAGAAGTATGCAATCCAGAGTAGGGCCCTTGCCAAAACCAATCATGCACACTGATCTCGTAACAGGAGGATCACCCCCTGGAAATGGCAAGCGGTTGGGAGGTGCAGAGGACAGCACCCTCGTGTGTTGCTCCTGCAACTAGGGCAACACCGCATGACTCAACAAAAAGGGCATATGTGTGGGGATAGGGAGGTGACTGCGTGGAGGGATATACTCTCCCATCTCCTTCTGCCCTGCAGAAGATTCTGGCGGTCATCTTTAAGAAGAGAAGTGCATGGAAATGCCACACTTTTTGCTTTCCCCTCCCTTCAACCCTCCGGATGGCCGAAGGGGCTCGGGTTCCTGCACTGGAGGGTCTTGGACACCAAATGGTGTGGGAGTGCTCTTGGCACTCCTCCCAGAGCCTCCAGGGCCTCCCTTGCCAGAAGCGTAGCAGGCTCTTGGCCATTAAGAACATATTCTGCGCTGCTTTCACATAGAGGAAAGGAGAGTTATTGCAGGGTTTTGAGCAGAAGAGTGTTAGATCAGAATTACATTTGGAACTATCACTTTGTTTGCTGTTGAGAAGAGGAAGCCTGGGGATGCGGTGGGGTGGCAAGGATGAAAAAGGAGCAAAATTTCCATTTCATGTATTTCCATTTTATGTCCATATAATCAGTGCCATAATCTATTCACTAGGCAATCCAATTTTTTTCCTACTTTCTAGGTTATTTAATCTCAGGTTATATTTTTCTTTTATTGGATTACCCATTGCCAGTATTGGTCATTACAACAACCATTTTAATCACCTATTCAATAGCTTAACATCAAAGATCCCTAACTCATTGCACTCCACTGACATTTATGTCACTTTGCATCCTGGCCGTATCCCAAATCCTAGAATTACAAAGCATGTGCCACCTTTAAGACTGTGAATTTGTTCCAACATCTCTCCTCTTAAAAGTTCTTATCTCATCTTACAAAATTATTACAGCTTTTAGACTAAGTCATCAGAACTGACCCTGATAATATGTTCCTTAAATTCACCAAAATTGTCAACATTCCCTTGTGTCATAAAATTATACCTTAATATAAATTCCAGATTCAGCCATCACAAACACATTAGTACCTTCCTCATCAATTTATTATTGTCATTTCCCTGCTTGAAATCCTTTTCCTTCTGTTCAGCCTATTAATTCCTTAAGGCCTATTAAATGTTCTTCCTTTTTCAAGAAGCTTTCTCTATCACTTTAGGTCAACATAGACCTCTCCTTCCATCAGGAAATGAATGACAATATTTAATGAGTACCAGCTAGGTTTCTGGCACTGTACCAAATGTTGGGAAGTCAGATTTTAGTCACTAATGAATGTGTTATTACAAACAAAGGACTCAGAAACAAACGGAGACAATAAGATACAACGAATAGTCAAGGACCTGATATAGCTGAGGAAGCAAGAAGCTGACAAATGACCTGATATGGACAGATGAATTGGAATTACTTAGATAAATGAGGCTGGAGATAAAGAGCCATTCCGATCTGATCTTAATAAGCACTATGTTCACCATACATCAGGTTTTGGCTTAGATTCAATTAATTATTTTAGTTTTGACTACATTTATGTTCCCATGTTTGTTACAAGTCTGTTTTTTATGTTTTTTCCTTCCAAAAATTTCTTAATGACAAAGTCCATGTCTGATATATTTTGATGTTTTTATTTTACCACCAATCCCACCACACTTTAAAGCACAGATTGAGTACCTGATCAATAATTTTTAGAATCAAATTAAGACACTTAGCTTTTAATCATTTGTGCAATATTTGATCTGAAGTGTTTTCTACCTTGAACTTATCATTCAGCTAAAAACCCATCAGTGTTAATTAAAATATGAGTGAGATAATGGGCTTGATTTAAAATAGAGGATCATATTTTTTTTAATTCATTACTCCATTTATTCTTCCTCTGCATTCCCACTACCAAAGCCAACATTTTATTTTTATTTTCAGAATGTTTTGTGTCCTGAGGACATAATACATGAGAAGTATAATAACATGTGCAACATAAGTTTTACTGCATTGTTAAACAGATTAAATGTGAAACAATGGGGAGACAGTAATTATGTTACATAAAATTAATGAACTATTATTATACAGCCACTAAAATTAATACTTAGAAATCTCTTTGCATAATCTTGAAAAATGCTTTTGATAAAGAAAATATAAAAACATACTATTGTAACAGGTCAATCATTGCTCACATGCAAAAAGTATGTATATGACCAAAAACTTGAATGAAGTATGGAAAATAGAAATATAGGTTGTTAAAGTGGTCAGTTTACAAGTGATATCTCTCTGTAATTTTTGTTTTACAATATCTAGGTAACAATATTTAAGGGCACTAAAGACATCTCTTACTTTTACATAGTTATATGGTTAACCAAAGAATGAATATGCATTTTTGGATATGAAGATTTGACTAATTTCAACATGAGCATTTCATAGTCCCTAAATAATGTTTAGAATTTTAGCTCTCAATGTAAGTCCAAATCCCATCTTCCAACAGTTTTTTCTTTTGCTTTTATTGTAAAGGATACTTTTGTCAAATAATTATCTACTGCACTTGAATTACTCATAACCAGCAAGTCAGTTTTGGCATCTTTCCACCATCATAAGCTGGTTTTACAAGATGTTTTACACATTATTAGTAAGTTTATTTATTTATTTTTCACTGCTAACTGGTGTGAAAAAGATTCTAACACTATTTTCCCTTTTACTGATTAAAATTACTATAGTTTTGACAATTTTGTATACTTTGATAATCAACAATGCTAGATTTTACTTAGAGATTATATGAAAAATAGCATGAAATCTCCGTATCAGCTGCAATATATTGTTGAGTTCCCCAAAGAACACTTGTTCTTATCTTCTCTGTTCTTTGTCTCTTTTTCCCTCTGGCTTTACATCAGGCTACAGTGTTTTCTAGAGTGAAAATGATGATCGGATCTGTTGTAATTTTGAAGTTTCTTCAATTGAGAAGGGGTTATAACTCATATTAACTGTAATGTCTGAAGTTGGAACAAGATGTTACTAGATTAGCATTAAAAATAATTGTTAAAAAGCATCTTTTAAATGTCTAGGAATATTTCTTTGGTCTAATCCTATTTCTCCTAATAAAATTTTTGCAGCAAAAATCCAATTTATATGAAATTTAACTTGAACTTATTTTTATATTCTTCCTCACATTTATATTTCTTCTCCAACTAGTAAAGGCTTAGAAACTTAATCGTTTATTCACATCTACTTTCTTTGAAATAGTCAAGTTACCTATACACTGTTATTTTGGGTTAGTCAAAATATTTTGCTGATATTGGTCCAAAAAACTCAACATAAGACAGTCCTGCATAGTATTTACATCTTTTCATATACTTGATAGACATGTGGTTTGTTCATTTTAGTTTTTATAATCATGATATCATCTCTATGTATAAATTGTACCCACTACTTAATAGCTTAAATACACATTTTTATTAAATCAGTTATACTGAATTGTTGAGTTTCAATATAATATAAATCAAACAAGAATATATAATATCTATACTATAATATTAAGAATAATAAAAAAAATCTTCTCTCCTAATTTATCAAAGACCGGCTTTACAAAATAAGTATAAAATTTTAATTCTTTTCAAAGTTATCTGTCATAAATGTAGTGTTGAGTTCTAGCATGTGTAAAATTCTTCCTTTTATTTATAATGCATCAGAATTCTCTAGAAGCCTAATTTAATATTTGGGGCTTTTCAGAAAAATCATTACTGTTTTCAAAACTATTAAATGTCAAGCCAGATAACCCATACTGCAAAGCATGTGTTGTGACTCTGGTTTAGAGAAATTAATAGGACAAGGTTTTAATGTTTCCCATGTTTAAAACCTCTTCTAAGGTGTTCTGTCCCTTGGTTTCTTGTGGCCCCAGTGACCACATCCGGCTTTGGTGGCTATGCTGCCTAACACGTGACTTTGATACTGTGACCAAGTCCATTGGATCAAGGGAGACCACTAGGATTGAGGGAAGAAATTCCTTAATAATTGTAATAAATGTTTTTGCTGACAGGGGAGAGGTGACTAAATTAAATCTGTAAGACTCTTAGGTAAGAAACTTGAAAGTGTTATGTAATGCAGAGCTACTTTTTACTGGCAGCTGCTGAAGCTGAAAGGCACAGGGGAAAGGGGATTAGAGACTGCATGGAGAAAGAAAGAACAAAATTAATAGTGCTCATACTACCAGCAATACTACTACTACTAATATATAAAAGTAACAAGTGAATAGCAACAGGAGCCTAGAGGGTGCAAGTAAATCATGCAGATGATGCACTACTGAAATGGAGAAGTAATTCTTACCACTCATTCCTCGTTTAGCAGGATAATATCGTCACAGGGGTTCCTGGTTCCTAGAGCAACGGTGGATCCTAAATTGCCTCCTGGTCCCCACCATCTGGTTTACAAGAGGCATGACTGTACTGCAGTTCTGAATTCTATTCTCATGGCCTGGTCTATCTACTGTTCTTGAATTCCCACAAGGCCTGGTTATAACAAGGAAATTGGCTTTCTCCTCATTTTCTTTTATATTTTTAACTAACTCTCTTTTTTCCCTAATCTCAGCAAGCTTATATCTAAAAAAGCTTAATAAAGAATTCAGCTAATCGAAGACAGACAGTGAATGTCTTCAATAATGCTTGGTCCTTAGCAAAAGTATTATGACCGCAAGTTTATCTCAACTAGAAGTAAAATCATCACAGAGAACATACCTGAAAGGTGAAACACAATCTATTGCATGTAATTTTACAAATATTACAGTGATCCCTCACCTACCGTGGGAGTTACGTTCCAGAGAGCCCCTCGATAGGTGAAAATCTGCGAAGTAGCAGTGCTGTATTTATGTTATTATTTATATATATTTTAAGGCTTTATAAACCCTTCCCACACTCCTATAAACCTTTCCCACTCTCTTATTAACCTTCCCCATATGCTCTTAAACACTTGCTACATTTTTAAACCTACGTAATTTTAAAAACATATAAAATTCTATATGGGTACTCACCAGTGAAGTACACAGTCTTCCCTCGCTTTATCACAGTTCACTTATTGCGGCTTCACTGTATCGCGGATTTTTTAAAAAAGCTGCAATAAGTGAACCGCAATATATATCGAGGTTCTATATCTAATTCTTCATGCTGTTAGAGAATGATTGCACTTACATTTTCAAATACTTTGAAAATAGTTAATAAACATCTATGATTTTATTTTAAGAAAGACATTAAGAAATCTGTGTATAAATACAATTTTTTGGTATTCAGAATTATCACCAGCAGTGCAAAGAAATGTGTCAATATAAAAGCAAAAAAACTTATAGTGACTTTATAGTGTTAAAAGATAAACTGAGGCATATTAGACATTTTAAGAGTGTATTTGAGCAAAAGTCAATTTGAATCAGGAAGCATCTAATCTAGCAGATAGAAAGAAGCTTCAAGGAGTTATAAAAAATAAATAGGCAGAACAAGGAAGCTATACTAGGCAAAAAAGAGGACTGGTTATTGCAAGGTTACTTTCCTTTAGAGGAAGACAGGCATCTATCAGGCAAATTACTAAATAGTGATGATCAAGTAAACTGGCTTAAGATTTCGTTTCTGGGAAAGTTGAAACTGTAATTAAGTTAAATGTTAGTTGGTGACATGGGCTTAGCATAAGCAACTCCATTTTGGCCCTATTTTCTTTATTTAAATAATAGTTATATTTTAATTAGTTTTTTCTTATCATTATTGTTCATCCTAAACAATAATGCATGTTTCCTAGGTATTTTCCTCTTTTTTACTAAATATTCATTATTAGCTTTTCTTTGGGAACTCAGTAGGAATGAACAGTTTCTCTCCATATGATATTAATGCAAATGAAAAAACATATTACAGATATTTGGATATTTGTAAATAAATTTTTAATTAATAGTATAACATGAAAAGCAATGATGGTATAAGAAAATTTGAAAGGTAATAGAGAAAACAAACCTTTAAAGGGGAAATTAATAAAACAGGAAAAAGTATAAAGAATGGATGGAAACAATATTTAAAAGCATGCAAAAATAAATAGAGTTTTTGGAATTCAACTAGAACACTAAGAGAAAAATGTCAAAATGTATACACTGAACCAAAGATATAATTAAGAAATAAATATGAGTATTTATAATTAAAGCATTGTCTCGCGATTTAATAAGTTCATTGTGAGAGGGATCTTTCTGTAAGTGTACATGGTCAATGTGATGAATTGTACTGAAAGCCTGACCTATTGGACACTGTGCCAACCTATTAAAAAAAGTATTCTTTTACCATATTCTAAAGATTTTTGTAAGTATATACTTGTTATAATTAGTCTGTTCATTTCTCCACATAATTTGTGGAGTCCTTTGTTCTTGCAACCATATGGACTGGCTACATTTTAGGCTTGCAGTTGTCCTGAGACAACTCATATCTCCCAGATTTAATGGGTACCTTCTTAGATCTCATATTTTTCTTCTTTGTTATTTATTCTCATATTTTAACTGGATAAATGGTAAGATAACTTCTTAATTTGCTGAATCTTTGCTAGTCTGCAAATATCTTCTTTAAGCTTTCACACTTGATTATTTTGAAATGGAATTTTTGTTGGAATTTTCATGTACAACATTGAATATCTCAAGTCATTGTCTTTTTCTTTGTTCCTCCAGCTTTATTAACAGATAAAATTGTATTCATTTAAAATATACATTGAGATGACTTATGTGCATATACAGTGTAAAATATTTATCGTGATCAAGTTAATTGATACAAACATATTACATAATAGTCTTTTTTGGGTGAGTGTATGTATGACAGCACTTCAGAAATACTCTCAGCAAATTTCAGTGCTACAATAGAATATCATTATTTATAGTCACCATGCTGTACATTTCATCCTCAGAATGCATTCCTCTGATAACTGAAAGTGTGTGCACTTTGACTAACATCACCTCATTCCCCCCTCCCCCAGCCCAAACCCCTGACAACCACCATGACCATCATTCTACACTCTGTTTCTGAGTTGATTTTTAGACTCCACATATGAGTTACATAATACAGTATTTCATTATTTGTATTTCTATATCTGTCTTATTACATTTAGCATAATGCCCTCCAAGTTCATACATGTCACAAATGGTAGGATTTCCTTTTTATGGCTGAAAATAAATTTCACTTTTAATTTTAGAGAGAGGGGAAGGGAGGGAGAAGCAGAGGGAGAGGAACATGGAGTTGCCTAACCGAACCCACAACCCAGGCATGTGTCCTACCTAGGATTCAAACCAGTGGCCTCTAGCTTTGTAGAACAACACCCAACCGGCAGAGTCACACTGGTCAGGACATGCTAGTGAGAAATATCTTGCTAATTTAACTATAGCCTTTTGTGGATTACCTTAATCCCCAACATTAACACTCTCTTAAAATATTTTGAGAGCATTTTCACTATTCTCCTTGTTCTACGATTCTACAGTAGTGTGTTTTGTTCACATGTGATTGAGAGATAGTTAAGGTTTAGAAATCACACAGCTCTGAGAAATTCCCTTGTATTGATTTGATTATTTTTTTCCTCTTTTCTCTATTGCTTCTGCTCTTTGTGTCATTTCTAATATTCTAATATTTTGCTTGCCTAATAATTTTTGCACTTATATTCTTAATTTGAAGTTATTTATTCATAAATTTTTTATAGTACTCTTTACCTGTTCTTACTTAATGTATAATAGCTTCTTGAAAACACTTACAGAAATCTAATAACAAGTGTATTTGTATTTAGTTTGTTCCTGTTTTATAAATTACTTCTGTTTCTTACAGACTCACATTTTTCTTTTTTATTACCTAAATATATATGTGATAAAATATTTCTGACATTATGCAAAAGGATTAAATGGTATACAACAAATGTGTACCATACCCAATTTTTCAAATAAAACAATCAGTCTGCAATACAATTATATTCCTTCTTTCCAGGCTCCACTTTCAAATGTTAAAAACATTCTGAATTAATTGTTTATATTCCCATATATTTCTTATAATCTAACTACATTTTTTATCATAACATGGTTTTTTGAATATATTTAACATTTGTATAATAGTATCACATTTTTATTCTTTCTCTTACCACTCACTATTATGTTTCAAGAATCATACATACAGATACAGATAAATCTCATTCATTCCTATTCATCACTAACGATATTAATTTGTTTGGACAGGTGACAATTTAGTTATCCATTTTTGTGTTAATAAACTCTTACACCCCCCTTTTTTAAAAATAATGTTACAATGGCTGGGGACATTTTGGTATATGTCCCCATGTGTTACGAGGAAGAATTTCACAAGGGTATGATCACTAAGGTATGACATTCTGAATACTGAGTCATACACATTCTCAATTTAGATTCTGCTCAGGCACTTTTCTCAGCCATCTTCAGCAGCACATAAAAGTGCCCATCCTCCATTCTTTTCTTACTTTCACACTTTGAATTATTTGCTAATCTAAGGGACATAAAACATTGTGTGGTGTTAATTTTCAGTCACTTGAGTATTAGGAATGTGATCATCTTTGCATACATTATTCATCAGTGTTTCCTCCTCTGTGAGTTGGCATTTTACTCAGTTGGCTTTGCTCATGGTTTGTTTGTCAGAATACTTGTTCTAATCAAGCACCACTTTAGTTTAGTTTCTAAATTTGTGTTGTCCTAGGTTATTCTGCCTGTAAAACTTTGATGAATTTTACCAATGTAAATTCAGATCTATGTTCATAAAATTTTAGGGAAGTCTTTTTATCTCTCTAAAACATAAAAAGAAGTGAAGTTTTGAAAAGGAATCTGAGACATTAAGCTTTTTGTCATCTGAGACAGGTGTTTTTGTCATCCGTTTGCTGGCAGGTTGTTTTGTGTTAGTTCACCTTAGTAAAACTTGGCAGTTCTAGTTGTTTGCAAGGCATCAAAGTTCCAACTAGTCAACCAGCATACCCCCAGCACTTACCTTCTTTTCCTCATATGTCCGTTAAAGTAGTAATCTTTAGGTCACAGCATTTGGCAAATGTGTGAGTATCCCTTTAATTTCATCAGCGTTGCTTCTCTGCCTTTTGGCTAAGATCAAATGTAATATCTGTTCTTATCAGTTTAATTTCAGCAGCAGATTGCTACTCTGATGTCCTTTCTGTCTGTTCATTCCAGAAATACACTCCTTGCTTACCCATACCCCCACCCCCAAAGGAATAAAAAAAGAAAAGAAAAAGAAGAAAGAAAAGTAAAACATAAAATCTGGTCATATGGCTGGGCCTGACACAAACCACCTACAGAAATGCCAGAATGAGTAATTCTGCCCTCTGGCTTTAATACCCATATTGTCTTCCTTCAGCGTGTTCTGTGGGATGCCCCTTCCTGAGGATCTCTCCTGGCCACAGCATTTGAGAATGGTGGTCCCAGACACAGTCTGTTGTTCCAGTGGGAAAGGGGATGGTGATTTCCTCTAGTGGAGAATGCCCTGAGCCCTTCTCTGAAATGGCTTTTATTGGGATCAGTATGTATAGGGGTATACAGCATGTATGCAAAACTCATCAATCAATGCCATAGTTACAGAAAACAGATATCATCTATAGATAACAATTGCGGAAACACAGAGATCTGCCTCGGGTCAGGGTTTGTTAGATATGCTGATGCCAGAGTGTCTTAAGGCATGGTTCATGAGATTAGGAATTCACTCCCTTATGCTTTGAATTTAAACATCTGGTTTATGTCAACAGAACTGTACAAAGCAAAGCCAGCTTCAAAGGATACAATGTATTCTTTAGGCCTGATTTCCCATGGGGACCCTCAGTGTTAGTATCAGGTTGTGCCTGCCACCTGCATTCCTGGTTTTCCAATCAAGATTTACAGGCAGGGCCTTGCTCTCCCGGGGCTACAGTTTTCGATACCACACAAAGTGGTCCCCAACAGTGTTGTAGAAATTTCATTTACTAAATATTGAGGGGGAAAAAAACCTAATTTTTACTGGGATATAAAAACAAACAAACAAACAAACAAACAAACAAAACTGGCTTCTGGATGTTCTGTCATACTATGAGAGTAGATTATCTGTAATTTCAAGTAAAGATCTGTAAATAATGGTCTGTTGTCACTATCAGATTGCATGCCACACGTCCATCCTGTCATTTTAGAAACCTAAGCTTCTAGAAATCTACAAAGCACGTTAGTCCACTCTGGCTGCAGCTCCTTCATGCAGCCTTGCTTTTGTTTGTTTGTTTAACAATTACCATTTTCCTAATGTACTTTGGTTTTCTGCTTCTTCCTTAATCTTCTCTTTCTTTTTAAATCTGTGAGGTCTCATTTCCTTTAAAAATGTTTTATTATTGCCCTGACTGGTGTGGCTCAATTGGATAGATGTCCTCCTACAAAGCAAAGGGTCACCAGTTCAGTTCCTAACCCAGACACATGCCTGGGTTTGCGGTTTCATCCCTGGCCAATCAACTGGTGTTTCTGTCCCTCTCTTTCTACCTCCCTTCCCCGCTCTCTAAAAATAAATAAATAAAAGCTTTTAAAAATGTTTTGCTACTAGTTAAATGGAGTTTTAGAAGGGAGAAAGTTAATGAACCATTATGCTATGGACAGCATCTTAAATTTAAAAATTCCTGCTAACTTTTTATGTAGAAGTCTCAATATTTGCTTCAAGGTTTGAAGGCAGAATTAATAAAGTAGTGATCCATTTTTAAATCTAGTGACTTAGTTAATTCTTCTTCTAATGGATAGCTATGTGTTAGATTCATGCAGAAATGCTTGTCTGATATTACTAGATTTCATAATTTTTTTGAAATATATATATCATCAGAATTTTTACATCAGACTTCCTACTTTCTTAATGTTAGCATATTATTCCAATTTGTTTTTGATAAAACTGTGTGTGCTTAACATGCCCGAAACAAGTATCAAGAGTGTGTGGTGCCAGTTTATGTTATTTATTATAGATATATAATTTACTTATTTAAAAATCCTGAGAACTAGTTATTTTTCTCCATATTTACCAATAAATAAACTGAGGCGGTTTTACCTGGTTAATTGCTTTGCTAGGTGTTACAGAGAGGGCTTGAGTTCCGGTCGTCCGACATCAAACCCATGATACTCTGAAGAACAGTCTATGAAGGAAGCCATACAGTTATCTCACTTCAGTCTTCACCTTCTACTCATTTCTCAAGGTCTTGTAATCCGATTTCAGCACCACCCACTCTACTCCAAGGACAACAGGAGTAACATTTTGAAGGGTGTTTTATTTTATATGAGGCAGGTGAGAACTGCTTCCTATTAAACATTTCATAAATGTGTCTAGTAATGAAGGTACTGTCTAGCAAGTGAAATTGTGTTAGTGTATGTCACCTATTCCTAAACATGAGGTTTTAATGAGTTGTGCTCAATAAACTAAGAATAATTTTTAATACTCAGTTGTAGATAATCTGTATGACTCTGAAGAGATACCAGTTAGCAAAATTTTCACTACTAAGGTTCTAAAATAAAAACATTTTACTATATAATTGTGTAATGTAAAAGTCATTTTTCTACTCTTTGCAAACAAATTTGAATTTTGGGTGAATAAATAGTGCATTTATTCATTTTATGTGTTCCAAAATAAATACATCCCATTTATTTTGTGTGTTCCAAATAATTTAAATAATTGTTTGATCAGCCATGGCTGGTGTGGCTCAGTGGATTTAGCATCAGCCTGCAAGACAGGGTATTGCCGGTTTGATTCCCAGTCAGGACACATGCCTGGGTGGTGGGCCAGGTCCCCAGTTTGAGGCGTACAAGAGGGAACCACATATTGATGTTTCTCTCCCTTTCTGTCTCCCTCCCTTCTGCTCTTTCTAGAAATGGATAAATACAATCTTTAAAAAAATAAAATAAGAGAATTAAAAATAATAATTGATCAAATAATTAAAAATTAGTGTATTAATTTAGTGTCAAATATGTCTATTTATGTATGTTTGTATATACATGCATACAGGGTGGGCAAAATAGGTTAAATTATCAGACATCATTACCTAAAAGATTTATCTTAAGTCAGGACACAAAATAATAATGTTGATAAGAAGAAGAAGAAAAAGGAGATAAATAATACAAATAAAAAAACACAAAGAAAGAGTAAGTTAAGCTTACCCTTATTTACTTTAAGGGTATAATAAACTAAGCAGACAAATCATGAAGGATAATGCATCAGAGCAAAATGTAGCAAACTCTAATGAACACTGTAATATTAATGTATACCTTAACCAGTTCCCATGAGTCATGGAGGAAAATTAATAATGAATGTAGAAAGAATCTGGTGCATAGAAGAGTTTTAGTGCAAGGACTTGTTATAACCCTAGTGAAGCAGGATAGTTAGATTGAGGTATTGAGATACTGGGCCCTTCCTCCCTCCACCTCTGTAAAAAACAGGTTTGCAAGCAGAAGCAAGCTTGCAAGAGTAAATCCGCAGAGAGAAACAGGGCCCAGTTCTATCAAGCTGGGCCAGGCACCCTGACCGAAAGGTGATGGTTAACCAATTATGATGTCATTATAACATCATTAGCATTGCAGATAGACCAGTACCTATCATTCCTGGATGCCGTGGCACTTCCAAAAAGGACCACATAGGACAAAAACTTCCCTTCCCAGTGAGAAGGTGGTACCTAACTCCTTGTCTCTGCTCCACACAAAACTCACTCCATTATGAGTCCTTACTCATCAACCCAAAACATAATCCCTACCCTGGAGACCCCTGGCACAACCCACTTCTAGAGTCTGCCCATCCTCCCTACCTGAGTGTGTACTTACTTACTTTCACTTCAACGAAATCTCTGTGCTTTGCTGACTTTCTGTCTGGACCTGGAGTTCCTTCCTGTGCAGTAACAAGAGCCTGGACATTGCTTGGGGTCTAGGCCTCACTTGGCCTCCCCATGAGCCTCCTGACATCACTAGCATTTACTCGCTCAGAGACCTTGGACAAATAAGATTATCTGAGCTTCATTTTTTTTTTAATCATTTGTAACACGAGAATGCCTACTACATTTAAGATTGTTACATTGATCATGAGATTATGTATTTTTGAGATGTTAAGTAACAAGGCACAAGGTAATGGTAGTTTCTTATTTTCTAAATAAGAAACATGACCTGATCATTATAATCAGAAAGTTTTGTCTTGTTCCTGATCTTAGTGGAAAAGATTTTAGTTTTTGCCCGTTGAGTATGATGTTGGCTGTAGGTCTCTCATATATGGCCTTTATTATGTTGAGGAATGCTCCCTCTATTCCCACTTTGCTGAGTGTTTTTATCATAAATGGGAGTTGTACCTTATATGCAGCAGAAAGAAAGAAGGAGCTCCTACCCTTTGCCACAGCATGTATGGAACTGGAGAGCATCATGCTAAGCAAAATAAGCCAGGCAGTGAAAGACAAATACCATATGATCTCACCTTTAACAGGAACTGAATCAACAAAACAAACAAACAAGCATAATATAATCAAAGACATTGAAATTGAGAACTGGCTGACAGTCACCAGAAGGGAGAGGGGAGGGAATTTCAGGGGAAAAGGGGAAGGGTTTAGAGCAACAAGTATAAAGGACACATGGAGAAAAACTATGGGGGGTGAAAATGGGATGGAGTTGGGGAGGGCTGGGGTGGTGGGCTGGGGTGGGAGTAAAAGACAGAAAACTGTACAAGAACAACAATTAAAATAAAAATATTAGAAAATAATTATCCATAAGACTATACTGATATAAATAATAAAAAAAAGAAAGCTTTGTCAGTTTCTTCATGGCATCAATATTCCTATGGATTTCAATTGCTGAATGAAATCCCATCACTGCATAATTTGGAATAATGGAAATATGTTGTTGCAAATACCATTTATAAATGTTATGTTAACCTTTGATAATGTGATATAGAGTGTCAAATATAAGCTCTAGTCTGATGACCTTGGGCAAATCTTTGATTGTTCTGCAATGTTTCCTCATTTGAAAATGAGAGGTTTTGAGCTAAATAATCCATTTTAAACATTGTAAGACTTTATAATATTTAACAAGTTCAAAGCATGTCAGAGTTTAATTCAAATTTTGGAATAAAGCAAAATAAATTCATGTGAAAATTGTTAATGTATCTCTTAATATCATTTTTGTTATGTCAATGTTAGATTAGTCATTTCCATTATCAGACTTGACCCTGAATTTATAAATGTTTGTATTATTAATTTGTTCTTAATATCTCTGCTACTCTACAGATATTCTCTCCCATTTAAAGGCACTCTTTTGCTAGAAGTATTGGTGCTACTATGGCATGTATGATGATAATTACTAGCATAGCTTAAAAAATTGTGTAAGTAACTTCTTCATTATCTTTCTCATCACTTCAAAACAAGCACATTTTCTGAAAATTCATTTCTTCTGAAGACTTTGTTTTTCCCTACTATGAAACCAGTTGATAAACTATCCTTTTTTGCTTCAAATATATTCATCTGATAACTTGCTATTCTGCTTATTCAGTTTAACCTGTGTTTTTTTTAATATGTTTATAATATGTAATTTTATAATGATATTGTTTTCTTTATGACTTTTGCATTGTTTCTAAAGATCAAAGTTCATGGTTACTGCCGGTTTGTTCTTTATTTCAATGTCTAGAGGAGGGGGAGAAGGAAAATAAGGGATAGCAGGGGAAGGGCCATCAAAGAGCACGTATAAAGGACACATGGACAAAGCCAAAGAGGGTAGGTTCAAGGGCAGGAGGTGGCGATGGGTGGGGTGAGGGGTATGGTGGGGGGGAAATGGAGATAACTGTACTTGAACAACAATACAAAGAAAAAGATCAAAGTCCATGAATTGTCAGTATTTTTTAGTTGATATCTTCATGATGATTGCTTGGATTTTCATACTCTTGTTTGGTTTTAAAATTTTTTTACTACCTCTAGCGATACAACTAAATAAAGAAGTCTTGTCTCTTGTAAAATCAAAGGAAATAACTATAACTGAAAGTTTAATATTACTTAACTATACACTGAAAATGTATTAGATATACACATATATCATTGAGTACAATTTCATGATGGCATTGAAATTGGATTATGTCATTTAAGTATGTTAATTAAACAAATAAAAACTTTTATATGGAGTGATATTATTTAAAAATGTCTTCTATTCCCTGACTGGTGTAGCTCAGTGGATTGAGTGCCAGCCTGCAAACCAAAGATTTGCTAGTTCAATTCCTAGTTGGGTTACATGCCTGAGTTGTGGGCCAGGCCCCAGTAGGGGGTATGCAAGAGGCAACCACACACTGATATTTCTCTCCCTCTCTTTCTCCCTCTCTTTCCCTCTCTCTAAAAATACATAAATAATTTTAAAAAGTAAAATAAAAATGTTTTGTAATGCGAGATTAATAGAAAATGTTTTGGATTTTTAGTATCAGCTTTATTTTAGTTTCCTAGGACTATAATAACAAACAACCAGAAACTGGCTGTTTTAAAACAACAGAAATTTCATTGCCTGGCTTATTTCGCTTAGCATGATACTCTCCAATTCCTTCCATGCTGTCGCAAAGGGTAGGAGCTCCTTCTTTCTTTCTGCTGCATAGAATTCCATTGTGTAAATGTACCACAGTTTTTTGATCCATTCATTAACTGATGGGCACCTAGGTTACTTCCAGCACTTGGCTATTGTAAATTGTGCTGCTATGAACATAGGGGTGCATAGATTCTTTTGGATTGGTGTTTCAGGATTCTTAGGATATAATCCAAGCAGTGGAATTACTGGGTCAAAAGGTATGTCCATTTTTAGTTTTCTTAGAAAATTCCATACTGTTTTCCATAGTGGTTGTACCAATCTGCAATCCCACCAACAGTGCACTAGGGTCCCCTTTTCTCCACAACCTCTCCAACACTTGCTGATCTCACCTTTAACAGGAAGCTAATCAACAAAACAAACAAACAAGCATAATATAAACAAAGACACTGAATTTGAGAACAGTCTGACAGTGTCCAGAGTGGGAGGGGAGGGAATTTCAGGGGAAAAGGGGAACGGTTTAGAGCAACAAGTATAAAGGACTCATGGACAAAAACTATGGGGGGGTGGAAATGGGAGGAAGGTGGGGAGGGCTGGGGTGGTGGGCTGGGGCGGGGTAAAAGACAGAAAACTGTACAATATCAACAATTAAAAAATACTGATTAAAAAATGATTTAAAAAATGAAAAAAAAAAAACAGAAATTTATTCTCTCACAATTCTAAAAGCTAGACATCTGAAATCTAATCATCGGGAGAAATAGTTCTTTCTGGAAGATTCTGAGGGAGAATCTGTTCTGGTGGTTTCTGGGAATCCTGTGCTTTCCTACCTTGTAGACGCATCATTCTACTCACTGCCTTCCTCATCACACGACATTCTCACTGTTTGTGTTCTCTGTATCTTCATATGGCCTTTCAAATAAGAATACCATTCCTAATTAAAAGTCATTTGATTTAGGACCAACCCTAATCCAATACAACATCGTCTTAACTAATTACGACCTCAGTGATTCTATTTCCAAATAAGATCACACTCAGAGATTCCTGTGAAATGTGAAATTTTGCAAGGCATTATGCAACCCAGTGCTAGAATCTAAAAGAAGTTATAAGAATATTTTAAGTGATACAGTTGATACTTAAAATTATTTTTTATGAGATCAAGACTATAATTCAATAATAAGACTTTTTTTCTGAAAACCGTTAATGTTTTTAAGTCAATCTGCATTATTTTCACTAATAAGGGATATAGTTTATAATTGATATGCTCACATGTTTTGAATATAACATTCTAAATTATGTGTATTCTGTTTTTCTAAGAATTCTTATTATTTCTAGGATACAAAATACGAATTTCCAGAATTTAACATTTTTGTAGCAATTAGTGAGAAGTAGAGAACCCACTATATATTGTGACAAGAGTTTTTGTATGCATTGCTAAGATAAGCTTAGAATGTTATTGACGAAAGTGCTACTTCATTCACAGTCTCACGTGAACAAGTACCACTACACTATATAGCTGTTACTATTTTAACTGCTGTGATACTGAGAATAGGGCCAATCACTAAACTTTGAACTCCAGGAGTTAATAGAACAGACCAAGACTATCTTGTTTACTTCTTTATCCCTGAATTTAGAGTATCTCTAGCCCACAGGGAGCTCAACAAATATTAGTATAATGGTACAGTAAAAGAATGAATGTCTCAGTAAGATAGTTCTTTAAAAATGAAAATTAACAGTCTAATATTAATGTTTTGTTCATAACTTATTAAGGAAATTCCTTATCAAAGTTAATTATAAACATTCTAATTTTCATATTATATATTTTATCGCATCATTTTTCAGATACCAAATCTTTTAAAGGATAAAGATATTATTTTCATAGATGCAACTAACTGATGATATTTTTGTTTTCATCGAGTTAAAATATTTTCCCTGGTTTGAGGAACTATGGTTTTCTAATCAAAGCAGGTGCCATCCATGCTCACAGTGTGACCAAGTCATTGAAACACCTACCTGGTTTTCACTGAATCTATGGCAATAAAAATGGAGGGAAAAACTGAGACATGTTCCCAGGGATTTTTAAATAGTCAAATGCTTTTGTTTTTTTATTAACAAGCATATAAATATTTAATAAGCAATCCTCAAAGAGGAAAATTAACAGATATTTAATACTGGATTGTTTCCTGAATTCTTATTAGAGAGAATCCTAGAATTTAAATAATTGATTCTAATTTTACTGTAATCTACTCTTGTATAATAAAATATATCTTAATAAATTAGTACTTTGGTAGGAAATGTATACATTTTATTTTATTACCCATAGCATTATAGAATTTATTAATCATAATCTACCAGAAATTGATATCTCCAAAGCCTTTTTTTCAACCTACCACAAATATGAATACATCAATCGAATATCATTGTGTTTGAAAGAGCATTTTGCCATGAGATAATTCTTAGTGATTTATTTATAACTGAGAGTTTTCCAAAATTAAATTCTCATTAAGGAAGTGATATTTTCATAAACTTAGATGCAATATTGATTAATTAAGCACTGAAAGAAGAATAAACAAATGTTGATTTTTTTCTTGAGATATTTAATGAAAATATTTTCTAAATGGTAAAAAAGTAAATCTAATGCATATATATTATTTATAAATCTGCATAGTAGAATGTAAGCAGTGGTGTTATTTCAAATATTAACACCATTTCAAATGGCTTAAACAATAAAAAATGTTTCCTATCTCAACTGACTGGAAATCTAGGCAATCAGTCACTGATGTCATTGAAGACCCCTGTTTCTTTCCTAGCTCTGCTATTCCTTTCGGTCTGTGTCCCAAGTCTGGGAACCCTCATGAAAGGGTTTTGCTTTTTTCTTTTTACACCTAATGGGAATGAAGGAGAGAAAAAATTCTGCCCAAAATAAGTTGTGAATTCTTCCCTTGAAGTTTGTTGAGCCAAATCAGTCCATGGTCACTAGATGACCATTTCTGGAGTAATAGCAGCTGCTAAGAGAACAACATAAACTGATTGGCTTAAATTTATCAATATATTTTCCTCCTTGAACTTGCAGAACTGGAGATAGGGTGGAAGTCCTTTTTTTAAAATTAGTTTATTTGAAAGAAATCCATTAATATGTAATGCATGTTATACATATAATAGTCATACACAGAAATAGCATGCAATTGGCATTATCTGCATTGTTTGCCAATGGTATGTTTCATTTTCACCTAAAGTCTACCCTATGTGTGTGAGCAATAGGTAGCAAAAATCAAGCTCACATATTAGAGTTCACTTTATACAAATATGTCAAAAACTGATCAAATGTTGTCCTGGCTGGGTAGCTCAGTTGATTTGAGTATCATCCCATATGTCAAAAAGTTGCAAGTTCGGTACCCAGTCTGGGCCTCTACAGGAGGCAACTGATCTACGTTTCTATCTCTTTCTCTCTCTTCCTTTCTCTCTAAAAGCAATAAAACTATTATCTTCAGTGAGGATTTTTTTAAAAAATTGTTCAGATGTATGTGGTAGTTCGAATTTTTTAAATTTTTAACCAAACTGCAATATTCAATTTTTCCAAGACCATGCTTTATTTAGGCCTTTAGTTAACTTACAAATGTTCAATCTTGGAGTCTTCTATAATCACCCTATTTTAAGATATTACCTTACTGATTTGGTTCCACTCCAAGGTGTGGGATTCTGGTTTGTACCCTTCGATGGCTATTTCATCCATTCTCCCACTTGTGTTTGTACCACTCCATTGAGTCCTGATAGTGTTAAATTGAATGTTAAAGATGAAAATTATAAAAGGATCATAATTTTAATTGTTTGCCCCAGAAAAAAAATAGGAAAAGTCATTTTTAACAATTGATTTGACCTATGTTTATTTTATTCTGTCAGATACTAAAATATAAGTGTCTCAATTTGAACACTTGACAATGGACATTCTAATTGTCATCAAAAGAGAAAAAAGAAGTTAACAAAGAAAAATTTAGGTTATTTTTATGCATAAGAACTACAGTAATGCACTACATAATGACATTTCAATCAACATTGGGTTGCGTATGCCAGGGTGGTCCTGTAACATTGTATTGGAGCTGGAAAATTCCTATTACCTAGTTGCATCAGAGGTGCCCTAATATCATAGCACAAGGCATTTGTAGTGATGCTGGTACAAACAAACAACTGTGCTGCCAGCTGTATAAAAATATGACACATAAAATTACATACAGCCCTGGCTGGTGTGGCTCAGTGATTGAGTGCCAGCCTGTGAACCAAAGGGTCCCTGGTTTGCTTCCCAGTCAGGGCACGTGCTTGGGTTGCCAGCCAGGTTCCCAGTAGGGGGCACACAAGAGGCAACCACACACTAATAGTTCTCTTTCTCCCTTCCCTCCTGTCCAAAAATAAAAAATTAAAAATTAAAAGTTCCATAAAAATTTGAATACAGTGCACAATAGTTGATAATGATAATAAACAACTGTTATTGGTTTATGCATTTACTGTGTTTTTCAGACTATAAGACACACTCCCCCCCCCCCAAATTTGGGAGGAATAATGGTTGCTAATGCTGCTGTTGAATTTGAGTTCTGTTTACATTTACATTGGTGAAATATTATTTTATTTATTTTATTAAATATTTTACCACATTTTTTGCTTCAAAAATTTTTCCCTATTTTCCTCCTCTAAAACCTAGATGCGTCTTACGGTCTGAGAAATACAGTAGTGTACAATACGTTTTTTCATTATTTTAGAGTGTAATCTTTCTACTTATTAAAAAAAAAGGCATGCTGCCCTGGCTGGTGTGGCTCAGTGGATTGAGCGCTGGCCTGCGGGCTGAAAGGTTGCTGGTTCGGTTCCCCATCAGGCTACATGCATGCCTGAGTTAGGGTAGCATCTCTGGTTGGGGGCCTGCAGGAGGCACAATCGATGTTTCTCCCTCACATCATGTTTCTCTCCCTCTTTTCCACTCTCTCTAAAAATAGATAAATAAAATATTTTTTAAAAAAGGTGTGCTGTAAAACAATGTTCTGTATTATACCAGCAACAGCCTCATTCATCTGTTTACCAAGCCTCTTAATCACATCATTTTCTCTTGTGCTTGATTAAATCAGTCTTCATTGTGAATGGTAAAATGCTACACAGGTTTGTAGCCTAGGAGCGATAGGCTGTACCACATAGCCTGAGGTATGCTGTATATCATCTAGGTTTGTATAAGTGTACTCTCTGATGTTCACATAATGACAAAATTGCCTAACAACATGTTTCTCAGAACATTTTTCCTTTGTTAAGTGGCTCACAATTGTGTTGGAATTTCTTTCACAGTTATTTCAGTTTGCAGTAAAATATTTAGAACACAACATCTATATTATGTTAATCTAATAACAAAGTTAAAACTAAGAACTGTCAAAACTCGGCTTTTTAGTCAAAGCTTCTTAACCCTACATATTATAACTATTACTCTTCAGTAGTTGTATGTTTTCATGACTAAAGGTAAAAGTACAAACATTGCCCCTGACTTATCATGGTTTCCAGCTTAATTGAATGATAGGGGATTCACAACATACTGAACATATATATTTAAAGTGCACAATTTAATGAATTTTGACATGTTTTTTCTTTCCCTTTGTAATTCCTCTTTCTTCCCCTCCTGGCTGTCTCATCTCTAGGCAACTTCTGATCTGCCTTCATGATGATATATTTGTTTGCATTTTCCAGAATTTCATATATATATATAAGAAACCACAGAGAATGCATTTATGAGGATTCAGGCTTTTTTCATTTAAGGTAAGTATTTCGAGATAACTATTTGTCCTGCTCTTGTCTTTCTTGGACTCAGTACTTGTTTTCACAGGCAGATATTACGGGGACCATTCTTCCCAGCAATGGTGGCCCAGGCTGGGGAGCTTGGCATGGGCCTGGGACCCTTCATTCCTCACAGCAGACCTCCACATTCGAGATACTGCTCGCTATCCATAACTGCCATACTGTGAACGTGAGACCTGCTCATTCTGTGTCTCTGTCCTTCCTACTAGTCTTGATGTGACTTCTTCATGTCCTTAGTTATAGGAATTCTGTTCAGCTAATCATCAGGTGATTCTGAATAATGGTTGTTCTATAACAGACTTGTCACTTTGATGTGGTTGTGGGAGGAGGCAAGCACAGAGTTTACCTACTCTGCCATCTTGACCAGAAATTGTCTCCAGAGTGATTCACTCTGCGATCTTCAATATTTGATATTAAAATTGCTACTTTAACTTTTATTTTATTAGTGTTACTATAGCATATTTTAAAGTCTTTTGCTCCCTTTCCCCTCTGTATCCTGTGCTTTCTTTATGTTCACATGTGAATAGAATATAGCTGGATCTGACTTTTATATGCAATCTGATGATCTCTACATTTTAGTAGGTGTTCTCAGAAATTTTACACTTAAGTGATTATTGGGTTAAAACCTACCAACTTCCTATGTGTTTTCATTTTTTCTCATCTGTTTATTTATTTATTTTTTTTCCACATCCTTTCATCCATTTTAAATTTTCATTTCATTTCATCACTGTTGTTGGTTCATTAGCTAATTATTATTTTATTTTTAGTGCTTTGTAGCTTGTAAGTACATATTTATTACAGTGTACCTGATATACCCTGTATATGATTTGAACCTTATGATACTATACTTAAATTTTTCTCCCTGTGGTCACTGTGCTACTGTTTGTCATATACTTTGCATCTAACATGTTGTAAGTCCCAAAGTGGATTGCTATAATTTTTACCCTAAACATGTAGTTTTCTTCATTATTCTTTTTTCAATTAAGCTAAATGTGTATATTATAAAAGTCACCATTTTAAAGCATATGATTCATTATTTTTCTTTTTGCTTTATTTTTATTATATTCACAAGCTTGTGAAACTAACACCACCATCTATTAATAAGTCTTCTATATTAACACTCTATATAGACAGCTCACATCTGTTAGCAGTCACTTCCTATTACCCCACATTAGAACCACTGGCAATACCTAATGCTTTCTGTGCCTTTGTGTTTTTCTGTGCTCCACCTCTTTCACTGGAATAAAATCACACAATAGGTAGCCTCTTGTAACTGCCTCCTTACACCTAGTGTTATCTTTACAAGGTGCACCCATGTTGTGGCACATACTAGTGGTTTTTCTTGTATAGCTGAATTACATACCAATACATGAATTTACCAGTTTTTGTTAAACCATTCATTGGTTGATGCACATTTGGGTTGTTTGATTTTTTTTGTTATTATAAAAAATATTACTAAGAGTGTTCATGTAAAATTTTTGTGTAACATATATTGTCAATTTTCTTGGTTATTTACATAGGAGTGGAATTGCTGGGTCATATAAAGTTTAAATTTATTTTTTGAGGAACTGCAAAACTGTTTGCCACAACTGCACCATTGTACACACCCAACAGCAATGTATGAAGTCTCCAAATTCTGCATGTTCTCACCAACACATTTTTCTTTCTTAAAATTTTTTAGCCATTGTAGTATAGTTGTATCCCTTTGTGTTTTTAATTCATTTTTTTCATTGAAATATATTTGACATATAATATTGTATCAATGGAGCTAGAAACATGTTGATTTGATACCTTTATATATTATACGATTGCCATTGTGGTGATAGCACCTCTCTCATTTCACTTAATTATTATTTATTTTGTATAATGGGAATATTTAAGATCTAGTCTCTTAGCCAATTTGATGATTATAATATATTATTGTTGTCTATATTCACTCTACTGTGTATTAGATCTCCAGAAATTATTTGTCTACTAGTTGCAAGTCAACCTACAGACTTGCAACTAGTAGAAACTTGTTTCTGTATCTTGGCTATTGTGAATAATTCTGTGGTAAACATGGAAGTGCATACATCTCCTTAATATCCTGAATTTGTTTTCTTTAGGTATATACCCAGAAGTGGAATTGCTGGATCATATGGTAGTTCTAATTCTAATTTTTTGAGGAAACTCCATATTTTATTTTTCATAGTGGCCAATCTAATTTACATTCCAACCAAGAGTGTACAAGGGTTCCCTTTCTCCACATTCCCACCAACATTCATTTCCTGATTTCATGATGATAGCCATTCTAACGAGTGTGAAATAGTAGCTCATTACACTTTTTATTCACATTTCCCTGATGACCAGTGATGTCGAGCACCTTTTCATTTCCCTGTTGGTCATTTGGAGGGCTTCCTTGGAAAAAATATCTACTTAGTCTCACTGTGGTTTTGATTTTAATTTCTCTAATGACTAATGACGTTGGGCATCTTTGCATGTACCTGTTAGCCACTTATACATCTTCTCTGGAGAAATGTCTATTCAAGGATTTTGCATGGTTTTTAATTGGGTCCTTTATCTTTTATTAAGTTATAAGTGCTCTTTATATATTCTGGATACTAGACCTCTCATCAGATATACCACATGCAAATATTTTCTCCCTTTATGTTTGTTGTCTTTTACCTTTCTTGATAGTGTCCTTTGATGCACAAAAGCTTTTAGTTTGATGAAGTCCAATTTATTTCTTTTTCTTATATCCATTTGATGTCATTGAAGGAGCTGTTGTTTAACACAAAGTCACGTAGGTTTACACTATGTTTTTTGTCAATAATTTTATGGTTTCAGTACTTATATTTAAAAATTTGATCCATTAATATAATTTTTCATATGGTAGGAGATGTCAAAATTTATTCTTGTGCATGTGGATATCAATTTGTACCAACAGCATTTCCTCCATTCAATGATTTTTGAACTCTTATTAATAATTTACCATAAATGTATGAGTTTAGTTCTTGAATCTTGATTCAATTATATATATATATATATATATATATGTGTATATATATATATATATGTTCTATGATAGCATCATACTTTTATTACTGTAGCTATGTTATATGTTTTAAAACTTAACTTATTGGGAAGTGTAACTCTTCCAACTTCTTTGGTCTTCATTTGTTTCTTAGTAAAAATACTTTACTACTGAAAAATGTTAGTCATGTTCTGAGTCTTAGGAAGTCATATTTTGATTACTGTAGCTTTGTTAAACATTTTGTTAAATCTTTATTTTTCTAAATTTAGTATTTTTATTATTTTATTAACATGTAGTCCCCACAACACCTTGCCCTTGATCACCACACTGTAGTCCACATCCATGAGTCTTTTTCTTTTGTGCTCAATCCCAGCCCACACTATGCTCCCCACCCCTAGCTGCCATCCTGCTATGTATGACTGTGTCTCTTTTCCTTGTTAGTTCAATTAGTTCATTAGATCCCACATATCAGTGAAATCCCATGACATTTGCCTTTCTCTGACTGGCTTATTCACTTAGCAGAATGTTCTCCAGGACCATCCATACTGTCTCACTTTCTTCTTTTTTACAGCTGAGTAGTAATCCATTGTGTACATGTCCCATAGTTGCTTTATCTACTCATCTACTCATGGACACTGGTGCTACTTCCATATCTTGGTGATTGTAAATAATGCTGCAATGAACTATGTTCATTGCATAGTTCATAGGGTGAACTATGTCCTTTTGAATCAGTGTTTTGGGTTTTTTGGGGTATATTACCAGAAGTGGGATCTCTGGGTCAAAAGGCAAATAAATCTTTAATTTCCCAAGGTATCATCATACTGCTTCCACAGTGGCTGCAGCAATCTGTATTCCCATCAACAGTGCAGAAGGTTTCCCCTTTCTCCACATCCTTGTAAGAACTGGTGGTTCGCTGATTTATTGATGGTAGCCATTTTGACATATGTGAGATGGTATCTCATTGTAGTTTTAATTTGCATCTCTCTGATAATTAATGAAGTTGAGCATCTTTTCACATGTCTATTGACCATCTGTATGTCCTCTTTGGAGAAGTGTCTATTTGAGTCCTTTACCTATTTTTTAACTGGTTGTTTGTGTTTTTTTGGTGTTGAGTTTTGTAAGTTCTTTATAAATTTTGGATATTAACTCCTTACCAGATGTATCAGAGAATATGTTCTCCCATTAACTGGGTTGTCTCTTTATTTTATTGATGTTTTCTTTTGCTGTGCAAAAACTTTTTAGTTTGATACAGTCCCATTTGTTTATTTTTTTCGTTTCTCTTGCCTTGGGAATTATATATGATAAAATATTGCTATGAGCAATGTCTGAGATTTTGCTGTCTATGTTTTCTTCTAGGAATTTTGTGGTTTTGAGGCTAATATTTAGGTCTTTAATCCATTTTGAATTTATTCTTATGTAGTATTGAATAAACTATCATTAATCCATTGTATGTGCTTGCTTCCTGTCAAATGTTAATTGATCATAAAGATGTGGCCTTTTTTCTGGGATCTCTATTCTGTTCCATTGATCTATGTGTCTGTTTTTATGCCAGTACCAGGCTGTTTTGATTACTATGGGCTCATAGTATAGTTTCATACTAGGTATCACGATTCTCCAAATTTATTCTATCTCAAGATCACTGTTGTTATGTGGGACCTTTTGTGTTTCGTAAAAAATTTTGAAATATTGGTTCTAGTTCTGTGAAATACATCATTGGAATCTTCACAGGAATAGCATGGATCTATAGAAGGCTTTGGGTAGTATGGATATTTCAATGATGTTAGTTCTTCCTATCCATGAACACGGCATGTGCTTCCACTTATTTTTTTATCTTCATTAATTTCTTTCTTCAGTGTCTTACAATTTTCCAAGTACAGTTTTTTTTTTAAAGATTTTATTTATTTATTTTTAGAGAGAAAAAGGGAGGGAGAAAGAGGGAAAGAAACATCAATGTGTGGTTGCCTCTTGTGCACTCCCTACTGGGGACCTGGCCCAAAACTCAGGCATGTGCCCTAGACTGGGAATCAAACCAGCAACCCTTTGGTTCACAGGCTGGCACTCAATCCACTGAGCTATACCAGCCAGGCCCAAGTATAGGTCTTTTACATTCTTGGTTAGGTTTATTCCTAGGTATTTTATTCTTTTTGAAGCAATTGTGAATGGGATATTTTAAAATTACTTTCCCTTGCTGTTACTTCTTTACTGGCATATAAAAATGCAACTGATTTCTGGAGATTAATTTTGTATCCTGCTATTTTACTGAATTTATTTATCAGCCCTAGAAGTTTCTTGGTTGAATCTTGGGGTTCTCTATATACAGTATCATTTCATCTGGAAATAAAGACAGTTTTACTTCTTGTTTTCAAATTTAGATGTCTTTTATTTCTTCTACTTGACTGATTGTTATAGCTAGGACTTCCAATACTATGTTGAATAAGAGATGTGAAAGTGGACATCCGTGTCTTGTTCCCAATCTTAAGGGGAACATTTGTAGTTTTTGCCCATTGAGTATGATGCTGGCAGTGGGTTTGTCATATGTGGCCTTTATTATGTTTATGTATATTCCTTATATTCTCAACTTGCTGAAAGTTTTTATCATAAATTGGTGATGGATTTTATAAAATCATTTTTGTATCTATTGATATGACCATGTGATTACTATCCTTCATTTTGTTTATGTGGTGAATCACATTTATTAATTTGCAAATGTTGTACCATCCTTGCATTCCTGGAATAAATCCCACTTGATCATGTTATATGATATTTTTGATGCATTGCTGTATTCTGTTTGCTAATATTTTGTTGAGGATATTGCCATCTATATTCATTAGGGATATTGGTCTATAATTTCCTTTCTTTGTAGTATCTTTACTGATTTTGGAATTAGGATAATGCGGGCCTTATAAAATGAGCTTTGGTGCCTTCTCTCCTCCTGAACTTTAAGAAATAGTTTGAGAATAAGAGATGTTAGTTCTCGGAATGTTTGGTAAAATTCATATGTGAAACCATCTAGTCCAGGACTTTGTTTCTTGCGGGTTTTTTGATTACTACTTCAATTTCATTAGGTGAAATCTGTCTATTTAGATTCTTTGATTCTTTCTGATTTAGTTTTGAAAGATTGTATGTTTCTAGGAACTTATTTATTTTGTCCAAGTTGTCTAGTTTGTTGGCCTATAGTTGTTCATAATATTTGCTTACAATCCTTACTATTTCTTTGGTGTCATTTGTCATTTCTCCTATTTCATTTCTGATTTTATTTATTTGGGCCTTCTCTCTTTTTTTCTTGGTAAGTTTGGTTAAAGTTTTGTCAGTCTTGCTTATCTTTTCAAAGAACCAGCTATTGGGTTCATTTTTTTTTTTTGTATCTTTATCTTTAGACTCTATTTCATTTATTTCTGCCCTAATCTTTATTATTTCTTTCCTTCTACTCATTTGGGGTTTTATTTGTTGTTCTTTTTCCAGTTCCTTTAAGTGTGAAGTTAGATTGTTTATTTGAGCTTTTTCTTGTTTTTGAGAAAGTCCTATAATATTATGAATTTCCTTCTTGGGATTGCTACACTAACCTCCTCCCAGGACCAAACTGGAATTATAAGTAAATTATAGAAAAATCATCCTGAATAACCAACTAAACACTAGCTGGAGAGAAGTCTTGTAACCATGCACAGATGGAAGAAGCCACATCACCACAACATGATTGGTAGGGAGTGAAGTGGAAGCACAAGAGATGTGGCTGGTCTCCCATGGACAGTGGCTAAAGTTCTAGAGGGATATTTCAGTGACCTTGGTGTTCCCTCTTATAAGTGTGGGATTTAAAACCCAAGCTGGCCTCTCCAGCCTATAGCACCAGAACCGGGAAAGGAACCCAAGTGACATATGTCTATGAAAAGCAGAGGGGATTTTGTCTGCCATGGAGCAATGGCTGGAGACTCAGAGAATCTCTTAAAGGTCTAACACACAAAATTCCATTTGCAGCTACTTACCCTGGGCTCTGGCAGAGAAATAGCAGAGTGGACTAGAGATCTTGAGGATAGTCTGGGGCTGGTGGCTCTGGGGAGAGAACTGAAGGAACAGCCTCCAGAATCCCTGTGCTGAGTCATTCTCCATATAGCAGAAGGCATCTTTCTTGGGCAGAGTGCTCCTCTCCAAATGGCATGTCCAGCCCCGCCCACAGGAATTGCTCTGCCTCACCTGTGGTGCTTAAGTCCTGTTGCTGAGGAATACAATTGGAAGACATTCACTGATTACCTCTACAACTCTGAGTCTTCAGCTGACCCACCCTGGACCTGGTGCCAGTAAAAGCCAGCCTCAGTGTGTAGGCTCATTCTTTCTGCACACACTCAGGCACAGCAGAGGCAGCCACACACTGTAGATCCTGATAGCTCCAAACAGGTTGCCCAGGGCCAGTTACAGGCAGGGTTTGACTTAGGTGTGCACCAGAGTCGTGCAGATCTACCTAATACATAGAAACAAATACAAAGAAACGGGCAAAATGGGAAGACCAAGAAACAGACTCCAAATGAAAGAACAAGAGTATTCTGCAGAAGAAAAACTAGATAAAATGCAGGCAAACAATTTATCAGGTAGAGAGGTTAGAGTAATGATTATAAGGATATTCAATAACATGAATTAAGATATAGAATCCATAAATGAGGACCAGTAAGAAATAAAGAATGCAGTATCTGAAATAAATAATACACTGAAAGGAATAAACAGTAGGTTAGATGAAGCAGAGGGCTGCATCAGTTATTTGGAAGACAAGGTAGGAAAAAAATGCCAAGATAGGACAATAAAAAGAAAAAATAAATTGAAGAAAAAACAGAAAACAAAAATGAGGAAAGCTTTAAGAACATTTTGGACAACATGAAGTGTAACAACATCCACATCATGGGAATACTAGAAGAAGACAACAAGAAAGAGATCAAGAACCTATTTGAAGAAATAATGACTGAAAACTTCCTAACTGGTGAAAGTAAAAGACACACAAGTCCAGGAGGCTCAGAGAGTCCCAACAAGTTGGAGCAAAAGAGGCCTATACCAAAACACATCATCATAAAAATGACAATATAAACATAGACTAAAACTGAAAGGATGGAAAAAGACATTTTATGCAAGTGGAAAGGAAGAAAAAAGCTAGGGTAGTAGTACTTATATCCAACAAAATAGACTTTAAAACCAAGATTATATTAAGAGACAAAAAGGGACACAGCATAATGCTAAAGGAACAATCCAACGAGAGGACATAGCCCTAGTAAACATTTACACATCTAAATATGTGAAGCAAATCTTGATGGACAGAATGGGAGAAATTGACAGAAACACAGTTATAGTTAGGGATTTTAACACATCATTGACTTCAATGGGTAGATTTTCCAGACAAGCAGACAGCTGCCTTAAACAACACACTAGGACAACAGGTTTAATTAATATCTTCAGAGTATTTCACCCCAAAGCAGCAGAATGTACATACTTCTTGAGTGAACATGGAATGTTTTCTAGGATAGATCACCTATTAGGACACAAAACAAGTCTCAATAAATTTAAGAAGGTTGAAATCATATCAAGCACCTTCTCCAACCACAATATGATGAAACTAGAAATCAATGACAAGAAGAACACTGAAAGAGATGTGAAGACATGCAAGCTAAATAACATGTTATTAAATAATGAATGAATCAACAACAAGGTCAAGGGAGAAATCAAGATAACTAGAAACAAATGAAAATGAGAACACAACAATCCAAAGTCTGTGGGATATAGGGACAGCAATTGTTGTATGTTTTAAAACTTGCTTATTGAGTCTTGGCTGGTGTGGCTCAGTGAATTGAGTGCCAGCCTACAAACCAAAGGGTTGCCAGTTTGATTCCCAGTCAGGGTACATGCCTGGGTTGTAGGCTAGGTCTGCAGTAGGGGCCACGCAAGAGGCAACCACACATTGATGTTTCTCTCCTTGTCTTTCTCCCTCCCTTCCCCTCTCTCTAAAAATAAATAAAATCTTAAAAAAAAAATTAAATCCACAGTGAGCTACCAGTGTAAACCTAGTAATATGATTCCATAGCAAGACTGCCTTATTGTTAGTGGAAATATAAAATGATTCACTGTTCTGCAAAAGTGTAGGAGTTTTCTAAAACTTTAAATATAGGTCCTAGTCCTTCTACTCCAAGGTATTTCCCAAAATAAGTGACAGCATATGTCCGTAGAAAGACTTCTACATGTATATGTATAACAGCTTTATTTGTAATAAACCCAACTGCTACAATATCCCAAATATCCATAAACAGGTGAATAAATAAGCAGTTTATGATGCATCCATACAATAAAATACTATACAACAATAACAAGGATGGATTATTGATACATTCAAAGCATAAATAAATCTCAAAATAGGTATGCTGAGTGAAAGCAGCCAGTCGGGAAAAAATATGTACTTTATGATTCCATTTATATAAAATTACAGAATGTTCAAACTAATTAGTAATGAGAGAAAGCAGATCAGTGCTTGTCTCGTAATGGGTGTGGGGAAAAATGAGAGGAAGGGGTTACAAAAGAGCAATTTTGGATGTGATAGTTATTTTCATTACCTTAATTGTGGTGATAGTTTCAAGGCATAGGCATACAACAAAATTAATCAAATTGTATAATTTCAATATTTAAAATGTCTTTTATAATAATTATACCTCAAGTTTTGCTTTAACTTTATATAATAAAGTTATGCATGAATGAAATGTTGCTTACATTACTTGTATGGCATATTTTTAATATAGATTTTATATTTAATTATTATAGGATAAAAACTAATCTGTACAAATAAAGAATAAACCATTAAGTTATCTTTGTCCAATAGCATAATACAACAGTAGGAAAAATAGGCAATATTGATTGATAGGTTTTAAAACACTTAAGAAATAACATGTCATTTTCAGGGAAACACATATATCAAGTACTAATATATATTACCACATGTTGCTACCTGAGTAAATCATTAGTGTATTCTAAGTATGAATGTTGTTAAGGTTACCAACTGAGTTCATCAGTGTACTTTATTAGGAACCATTATTTCATGCACCCATATGATGCTCTGAGTATACAGTAAATAAGTCTAGAAAAGTAACTGGCACACTCAAAAGTAAATAGTTTTTGAATAGGTACCACTCAAAGCCTTTAAAATCACTTTGAAATGTATAAGTAATTTTATTTTTTATTTTTTATTTTTTATTTTATTGTTGTTCAGTAACAGTGGTCCCCATTACTCTTTCCCTGCCCTATGCACCCCTACTTCCCACATTCAATCTCTACTCCTTTGGCTTTGTCCATGGGTCCTTTATATATGTTCCATGAGAACCCTTCCCTTTCTTCCCCCTGCCAGTTACCCCCTCCCCTCTCCTCTGGTTACTGTTGATTTGTTTTTGAAATGTATGACTACTTTTAAATTGTGCTACTTTAATCCTGTTAAGAATTAACATTTTTACATAGGTTATTTAAAAGCTGTATTTTGGGTTACCTATAATAATTACTTATTTCCTGTCTTAAAATATGACGTCTCATTTTTCCATCCAGAGCTTTCCTTGTAATTTTCCCTTGAGCGTGAATAGTGTTTAGTGATGGCATCTTGACAACTTCCCTTGCTACCCTATTAGATTGCCTCATTGACCCCATGACTAAGAATTTCTACATCTTATCTAGCTTATATATTCTCTCTTCATGTTTCAGGTCATTAATTCTTGTCTTACTATCTTTAACTATCTTGAGTAATTCATCCCTTCAGGAATTTTAGCTACCCATAAATGTAAAAAGAGAAAAGCATATCTCATTGCCTGACAGTTTGTGAAAATTGAGACAACTCTATTCTGGTGAGAGCAGTGCTTTAGAGCATGCAGAGAGCTCACTGGTGAAGGAAAAATTCCCTGGCTTGCTGACCTGAGGGAAGGTCACTGAATTTTATATGCATAGATTCTTGAAGGCATTGTTCATTTACCAACAGGTAATGTCTAAATTTGTGATTGTAGCACTTATTTTATCTATTTTCTCTTTGTACCATGTCTATATATGTTGCTACTTTTCTTTAAATGATAAGAAAACAAGAGAGGATGAGGGATGTAAGAATAATTTTCTTATCAATTATCAAAATATTATCTTTTTGTGGCCAACTCTCTCTTGACTCCATTTTCTATTTTTAAAAGGGTTCTTTTTGTTTTGTTTTGTTTGTAGATCTCAGTAAATTTAAGAGTCCCTATTATTTGAAACAAATTATGTATTAAAATATTTTGCTTGGGAAATGTGATTTCCTCAACGGTTTCATTAGACTCTAAACATTTTTGAGAAGTTTCCAAATATGAAAGCCTAAAAATATATTATGTGCACTGAAATCAATATGCATATATTTCTTAGTATAAAATATTTGTCATTGAAAAGTAGATTTTAAACTATATAAACCCCCTGTTCCTCAAGTTTCACATGGTACAGATATTAATCCAAATCTGTAGTGTCAGAAACTGTTCAATTTCAACCAGCTCCCTGACATTTAAGAACCACATTCAGTCCAGGTTCAAAAAATCTATAAATACCTCTCTCTAATTTCTTCTTTTTGAGACCCTGGTAAGGTCATCAAATCTGTATCTGTCTTTTATGCAGTTAGTCTAATAAACTTAGCTTTGCTTGAATAACAAGGCTGGTTTTTGTTAGTGGCCTTTTGAGGTATTGACAGGTGATATTTACATGCCACAAAATTCATCTAAAATTACTCTGATTTTTAGAAATCAAACCAATATAACATAATTTTATATTATTTATCCTCAGACTGACTAGAAAATAATGCAATCTTTCACTTACAATAGTTTTTTGATGTTTATCATATAATTTTTGTGTCATGTTGTAGGTTGAATCATGCCCCCCCAAAGATATGTTTAAGTCTTAATGAGTGATACCTGTGAATGTGACCTTATTTCAAAACAGGGACTTTGTAGATATGCATAATCAAGTTAAGATGAGATTGTACTGGTAAAGAATGGGCTCTCATCTAAGAACTGACATCTTTATGAAGAGAAGAAATTCTCCCTGGAGACTGTGGTATCAACTCCTGCCTGAATTTCCAGTCTGTCAACTTGTCTTCAAGATTTAGAATTTGCTAACTCCTATGGCCACTGAAGCCAATTGCTTAAAACAAATCTTTTTATCAATGGATAGATGGATGGATGGATAGATAGATGATAGGTAGATAAGGGATATATAGACACAAGATGCAGAAACAGACATAGGTAAATGTCGATATAGGTATAGATATAGACATATCTCTGATTGGCTTTGCTTCTCTGGGGAACCCTGACTAATACTTATTTTGGTACTGGGAAGTGGCATGTAACAAATCTATAACTAAAAATGTAATAGTGACATTGGAATTAGATTATAGGTAGAGGCTGGAAGACTTTTAAGGCACATGACAGAAAAAGCCTTGAAGGGATTGTGGTCAAAGATATGTGCATTAATGCTGATTCGGTGAGGACTCAGAAAGAAGTGAGGAGAGCTATAGGGAAAGCTTCTAGCATCTTAATATATATCACTATGAACAGAATGATGCTAAAAATATAAAATGTGTTTCTTGTGACGTATCAGATGGAAATGAAAAACACGTTCTTCAATACTGGAGAAAAGGTGATCCTGCTTTTAAAGCGGCAGAGATTGCCTGAATTGTGTCTACCACTGAGTCCTGCTTCTCCTTAATGCACTCTCAGAGCCTCCAGGAGGAAATAACCTGCCAACACCAGGATTTGAACTTCTATCCTCCAAAACTGAAAGAATAATTTATTGACACTTTTTGTGGTTATTTGTTACAGCAGCCTTAGGAAACTATTGCATGACTTACATAGTAAGTTCTAGAGATGATCTCATTGGAACTCATGAAACTTAAAGGAAGAGTTAAAGGAGAGTGATAGTATAGAATAGGGTAGTATGGCACGATCCATGAAAGAAAAAATTGATAAGTTGGATGTTTTTACTAAAACAAAAAAAACTTCAGTTCTGAAAAATAAACCGGCAATAAGGAAAAACACAAAGCAAATAATTAAAATACTTGTTAAAGAAAAATTTGATAAAGAACATGTCCAAAATGTACAAAACATGCTTAAAACACAAAAAATAAGAAAATAAATATGTCAATTAAATATGGACAAATTAGACACAAAACCAAAGAAGATTTGCACGTGGCAAATAAGCATCTGAAAAGATGTTCTCAAAGATATGTTATTAGACAATTGCAAATAAAACAATAAGAAACCAAAACACACCTAATAGAATGGCTAATATTTCTAAATTTAAAAGCTAGCAATACTAAATGTCTATGAAGATGTGATGCAAGAGGGAATTCTCATTAATAGCTGCTGAGAATGCAAAAAGTTTCAGCCATGTTGGAAGACAGTTTGCAGTTTCTTACAAAGCTAAGCATAGTCTCACTCTGTGATACAGCATTGCGCTCCTACATATTTACTCAAATAAGTTGAAAACATATAATCACACACAAGAAGGAAACCCTGTGCATGAATGTTTAAGACTACTTTATTCATAATTGCTCCAAACTGGAAGCAACCAAGTTTTCCTTTAACAAGTTATTGGAGAAACGAATTGCGGTACGGCTATACAAACAACAGCACTTAGCAATAAAAAAGAAATGAGTTTCAAGGCACAAGAAGATGTGGAGGATCTGCAGGGTCTCAAATGAAGATTGCTAAGTGAAGAAAGCCAGTCTGAAAAGGCTACTACTGCATGACTCAAACTCCATGGCATCCTGAAAAAGGCAAATTATGGGCAGAGTAAAAACATAAGTTTTTGCCAGGGGTTTTGGAGGCAGGGGGTGGGATGAATACAAGGAACACAGGGGTTTTCAGGGCAGTGAAAATATTCCGTTTGATATTGTAACGGTGGGTATATGACATTATGCATTTGTCAAAACCCATGAAACTTTACAACACAAAGAGTAAACCTGAACAAATACTAAGAATTTTAGTTAACAACCATGAATAAATGTTGGTTCATTATTGTAACAAATGTACCACACTGACACGAAATGTTAATAACATGGGAAACTGTGGGGGAAGAAGGGCATACGGAAAAGTATGCTCAACTTTTCTGTAAATCCAAAATTGTTTTAAAATACACTTGTTAAGTAAAAGAAATTTTCCACATGCTCACAAAAATAATGATAGACTTGAAGCAACTCTATTCCTGTTTATTATTTTTATAATCATTATTTATTTTGAATTTCCCACTTAAAGCATATACACAAATCTAGGTCTGGGATTAGGGATGAGGGAGGATTATGTAACAGACTCCTCAGCATAATCCTTCATGTAGAATGCGATATTTATCAAAAATAAAGTTGTGCTAGTTTGAAATATGTATGCACACACAATATATATGACACATACGTATGACATAGATATATTGGGTTGGACCGAGAGTCCATAGGTTTTTTTCCATAAAATAAAAGATACAGTTTTTTCATTTTCATCAAAAACTTTATTTGGATATCTTGAGTATGTCAGCTATCTTCCACTTGGTATAACATTGATTGTTCTCAATTAATGTCTTGATTTGATTGCTATCAACTTCAACTGGTCTACCCCATTGTGGAGCATCATCTAGTGAGGAATCTCCAGCACGAGTCTTCGCAAATCATTCTTGACCAGTTTGATTCGTCATAGCACCTTCTCTATACACTGCACGAATCTTTTTCTGTGTTTAAATTGCATTTTTACCTTTCTTGAAATAATAAAGCATAATATGCTGAAAATGTTATATGCTTTCTTCTATCTTCAGTATTAAAATTGTTGCACAAAAATTCACCAATTTTCATAAGTTTTTTTTAATGCATGCTGATAGGACAGCTGTCACAATTCAAACAAAAGTGTTTCAAATGAATTTAAAGACAACTAAGTGCTACTAGAGCCATCTTAAGAGGAAAAAATCAAATGAGCTATTTGACCAACCCAATATAAATACAATGTATGCATATTTATACATGTAAAACAGATTCATTTACATATGTATATATATGCATACATGAAACTCAAAAGTGAAGCACTTGTTTTAATTGGACTTTAAATCACAAATGATTTTGGTTTTCTGTGAATGAGTTATCATTGAAAATGTTAGAATCACTGGTACTAATAAAATGCAGATTGACTTTTAATAGGTTTTTCTTCTTATTGAGGTATAATTGACATACAACATTATATTAGTTTTAAGTGTACAGCATAGTGGTTCAACATTTAAATACCTTACAAAATGGTCACCACATTCAGTCTAGTAAGCATCTGTCACCACACAAAGTTGTTACACTATTATTGACTGAATTCCCTACGCTGTACATCACATTCCCATGAGGTATTTATTTTATGACTAAAAGTTTGTACCTATGTTTTTAAAGTCTCTATAGACAACATAATCTCTCTCTTTTGTACCCCATTGTTGTAGTTAAGTGCCTACAATACCTGTAAATTTTCGTATATGGCCCCAAAACTAATAAGTAAATAAATTTAAAACAATGAAAATAAATTCATTTTCATCGTTTTAAATTAATCTGAAGACAGTAAAGGAATTTTAGCTAAGATTTTCTTCACTGACCTAGCTTTCCAGTTTTATGAACTGATTAGCTAGCTAGAACTAATTGATAGATTTAGCAGTGTAAACTTCATCACTAGAGGCAGCTCTCTGGGAATACATGACTGTGTAAACAGAGGACTTGATTAAGTCACAGAGCCCCGAGGAGAGGCCTGGACACTGGTTATGTACATAGAGCAGATGGCTAAGCAAATGCTGTGCTGTGCTAAGACTAGGTTTATAGTAGTGATCTATGTTAATACAGAAGATTTAAGAGGCAGGCTAGCCAACCTTTTAAAGCCAAAACAAGTAATGACAATATAATCCTGTCATGAAAATTATTTTAGAATGGGTTGGAATTTTTTCAAGTTAGCATTCTTTGGAGGAAACTACACTGTTAACTGTTCACAATGATTTTGTTATGCTTTGTGTGTTTTTAAGTGTTACTTCCTAAATAATGGTGTAAAAAAGTGGCTGGGACCCAGTTAATTTGGTGAAGGTTATGCCACTTAGCAGATGAAAGAATTGGTAAATGATTTCTATTAAAAAACAATTTATGAATGAATGTTCTGTGAATGAACAATGCAGTCAAGCACTAGATGGAACAACACTTAACTCACATATGGAAGAGCTAGGGCAAGATCAGCTCCAATAGTGAGTTGGTCCCTCAGGACTCACAGAAACCTCTGACAGCCCAAACGGGACAATTATCCTATGTGCACACATCTTGTGTTACCTAGAAGGACCTCAAACCCACCCCCTCCCCCGCATCCATGTGGAGCCTGAAAGCTGCTGAGGGTGTACCTGAGGGGCACTGACTCAGTGCTTAAATAGACAAAAGGAACACTCATTGAACTTGCAACAGGGAAAGATATTTCCACACAAGGCAAGAAGCACCTGCACAGATTATGTGGGCCCTTTATCCCTTGGTAACAATATGTTCCAAGCCCAGAGGAGTGGGATTTGGGAGGCTGTGCACAGAGACTGCTTTGCCCTATGCTACGTGTGCTCTTACGTACTCTTCACCTCAGTGTTTAAGTTAGGGGTAGATACTCCCCCCTTTAACAGAGAAAACAGAGAAACCAATGTTAAGACAGAAAATAAAACTGATAAATAGAAAAAACATCTTTGAGGCAATATGGTGCACCAACTACACATCAGAAAAGATGCACTGGAAAAGTCATAAAAAGGGCAGAGATTGGTGTCCACTTGAATGACCTTCTTTAAGAGATTTCAATATTTGAAAGTGATTCTTATCTTTTTCTCATTGGACTGAGAAAAGGAAAACAGTTGTTAAAGTGTAGGAAAGATATTTTTTTGATATGGCTTGCTTGTTTTCATTGTGAATTCGAAAGTACAGTGTCACATGGAAAGAAATGCATTATAGGATGCATGAAAACATTGGCCTGGATTATATGTAGATGAATAATCTGAACAATAAGCAGAATAGAAATCTTAGAAAGTATCCTAAAGCTCAGGCTTCTATCCACAGCATCTTGTAGATGTCAATCACTGCTTAAGCAGGTAATCATTATTAGAAGCAGCATTAGCCTGGAAAAAGGAACTGGCTGGATGCCAATGTCACTATATGTGTGTGTGTGTGTGTACATATACATATGTACATACATATATATACATAAATATATGTATGTATAAGAATATATTTACACACACATATAATTAAGCACTTATCATGGCCAAGCAATAGCCTAGGCCACTTGATGGCCTAGGCCACCATCTAATACAGTATCCTGCAAATTTACCCCATGAGAAGTTATGTCAACTGTCCTTGTTAAAAACAGAGATTGTAAAATTCTCTCCTGGAATCCTAATTCAATTTGTTAAACAAGGCTCAGGAAACCGTATTTCATTAAGCTCCTCAAGTGCCTATTACCAGATTTGTGAAGATAGAAACTATGGTAGTGGACTTCTAAGTAACTTAGAGTAAAACCAAAAGCATAATGACTTTAGAGGAACTGCATTGAAAATAAATTCCCCAAGAAATCTAGTTAGAAGCAGACAGTTGTTCATTTTTAAAATGTTCTCTTTTTATAGTGTGTATAAATAATTACATCGCTCATTTTTAAATAATCTACTTATTTTAAGATTTTGCAAGCTATATTAGTCTCCTTCTAACCTACTGAGGAGATTCCTGCTGAAACTACTCAGTTAACAGATTGCCACCTGGTGCTAGTATTTAAGAACATAATCTAAGGCACAGGATGCTACCTGAGACTATGCATATAGGGGATATAGGATCTAGGCCTCCTCATAAAAATTTTTAACTCCCACCAAATAACACTATTTATCTTCTTGTATAGGTAAAAACAAGATCTACCTTTAGTTATCAAGGACTGTATGCAGGCGGGTGGAGCTCCAACAGGTTTGCTTTTGTAATGGTGTTAGTGGTAGTACCGTTGAGAGGCCAGATGTATGGGTATGTACTCATATACGTGTGTGTGTGTGTGTGTGTGTGTGTGTGTGTGTGTGTATTCAGCCCAACTTGTTTTGATGCTAGCTGTCTGGTCATGCAAAATATGATCATGGCTTTCATTGAGAAATTGATAAATAATGATTATTATCCCACACAGAAAATTTGAGTTTGCTGACATTTTTCTTTTATTTAAGAAAAAGAGAAAAGAAAAAAAAAAAAACTAACGATACCTTTAACTATTGTCTAGTTGCTAGACAGAGCTGTAAGAGACATTTAACATGTATATCAATAGAATGGCCTAAGGCAATAGATCATGTCTACTTTTATTCTCCACGGTCAGCTGCTAGCACAACTGTCAAGAAATAATTCTTTTAACAGGTGAGAGTCTGCCTCATACATACTTTTATAACCCAGACTCATAAAAACTAGAATCTCTAATCCTCTACTATGAGGTTTAACATTAGAGAGTAAAAGGATGTTTAGTTTCCTTGGGAAAACTGTTCATTTTTTATTTTTAAAGTATATTTTATTGAATATGCTATTACAGTTTTCCCAATCCCCCCTTAATCCTCCTCCACCCTGTACCCCCCCCAACTCTCCAGCATTCCTTCCCCTTAGTTCATGTCCATGGGTTGTACATATAAGTTCTTTGACTTCTCTGCTTCCTAAACCATTCTTAACTTCTCCCCGTCTATTTTATGCCTACCAGCTATGCTTCTTATTCCCTGTACCTTTCCCCCACTATTCTTCCCCTCCCCCTCCCCACTGAAAACCGTCTATGTTATGTCCATTTCTCTGATTCTGTTTCTGTTCTAGATGTTTGCTTGTTTTGTTGTTGTTGTTGTTTGTCTTTTCTTTTAGGTTCATTTGATGATAGTTGTGAGTTTGTTGTCATTTTTCTGTTCAGATTTTTAATCTTCTTTTTCTTAGATAAGTCCTTTTAACATTTAAGTTATCCAAGACTAAAGATAAAGATAGAATCTTAAAAGCAGCAAGAAGAAAGGAGGCAGTTTCTTACAAAGGAGTTCCCATAAGACTATCAGCTGATTTCTCAAAAGAAACCTTACAGGCAAGAAGGGGCTGGAAAGAAGTATATGAAGTCATGAAAGGCAAGGACCTACATCCAAGATTGCTCTATCCAGCAAAGCTGTCACTTAGAATGGAAGAGCAGATAAAATGCTTCCCAGATAAGGTCAAGTTAAAGTAGTTCATCATCACAAAGCCCTTATTATATGAAATGTTAAAGGGACTTATCCTTAGGAAAACTGTTCTAAGCAAGTTCTTTAATCTGCTGCACAAAAATATATTCTAGCATTTCTAGTTGATTGAAAATAAGCAAATGTATTAGTTTTAGGAAACTTAATATATCAGTAAACTTTTAGAAGAGCCTCCAAATTCCTTATTGGCATAGATATAAAGGAGAGTAAAATGTAAGTTATTATAAATCAAGGCAAGGTCCAAAATTTTACTTTATTGTTATGAAGGCCGACAGAGTACAGAGAAAGCAAATTTCTTACTCATAACAAAGAAAGTAAAAAGTAAAAGTTATCAAGTGAAAAATATACACTCTAAATAAAACAAAATTCAAATTCAAATTCTTGTTCCTAGGAAAGTTGCAACTGAATCTATAAATTGCAATTCCACTACTTTTGAAGAGAGTGATATTTTGACTCAGTAAATATTTTAAATGTGGAACAATCTATTTTAGTAGACTTTCTTGATTATTAGATTCTTTCCAAAACAATATTTTTTCATTCTCTTCAAATGTCTATGGGTCAACGTTTCTCTTTTAGTAATTATTTGTCCTAAAATAAATTCAACTCCTGTCAAAAAATAAAGTAGCACCTAGTTAGTCTGTCAGCTTAAATATTATTTAACTCTAAAATAGTTTGTATCTTTGTTCAGGAAATTTAGAAGCCAAAAGAATCTTAAAATTGAACATTTAACATTTTACTATACCATTACATAGTGAGCGATTTGCTGTAGGTAATGAAAGTGGGTATAAACTGTAACAGTGAGAGCTCAGGGTTACTGTTATTAATATGTACTTACCTAAATAAAATATTTGTAGTTATGAAAACAGTTAAATCATGAAAAGAATAAATAGAATAATTTTAGGAGAATAAATAAATCACTATATGATACCATGTACATAACTGGGATAACTAGAGAATTAGGAAGCAAACATGAAACCCGAGGTCAGAAGAAGGGGACTGACATGTTCGACCAGTGATTGGAACATTTTCTAAATACATGAGTCATACTGACTGGTTCTGTCTTTTTCTCCCTTCTTTCCCCTTTCAAAAGCACATGGAAAATAATAATTTAAATCTCTACCTGATCGTCCTTACAGTTTGAAAACAATGTTGCCTTGATTACACTGTAAAATTACTGTTAACGGAATATTTGCCTTGCTGAGAAGGATCGTGGGTTCTTAGAGCAGATATTCCCTCCCTGTTTTCTGTGACTTGAAGTAATTTCTTATCGAAGGGAGCATGGCAGAAAGCCTGGAAGCAATTCTAAATTGCTGAATTCTAAAATGCTGAAAGAATTGCAGCACTGATTATGCAAGAATCTGTGAAAGTAAATTTAGTTGGATTTCTTTTCTTTTTTAAAGTGAAGCCTTAAATTCATTTAAGCGGGCTAAGTAAACCAAGAAAGGGATTTCTTATAAGGATGTTTAATGTTGCTATTGATTTCTTTTTAAAATGGCTAAATAGAAACCATGAAACTTAAAAACATGGAAATTTCAGAGTGGCTATTAATTCAATTTGAATAAACCCTGACATTTGCATTGTAGAAGGGGCAACCTTTTAAAGTGAATATTGGTATCTTTTCCAAGTGGCTAGAAAAATGTGTACCCTTTATGCAGTCTTGGTCCCTAACTATATCTCAAAGGTTATCAAAATGTCATCAAATATCTGAATACGTTTTCTAGATTATTTTTTATTTTGGACTTTAACTTTGTAGATTGGAAAACATAGCCCTTCATTAATTACACAATTTTATCCAAAATCTACATATAACAATCACTATGGACACCTCACCAATATCCCCTCAACACCTGCCATTTTGGTTCTTGTTAATGACTTCTCTCTGCAAGCATGAGTTACTTTCTGGGTGAGCACTTTCTCTAGCCAAAAGGAGAGCACAACTAAGAAGGCTCCCACTGGAAGTAGGGTTTCCAAATGGAGACTGCGATGATGGAATTCTACAACTGTATCTATCACTTGCCAGTCATACTCAACAAGGACATCTTTACTAGAGATGACTAAAGTAATAATAACCCCTGACACACTGCAGCATCCCAATTATTAAAACTCTCAATTAAGTGAATAGGATAGGGTACTGGTGGAAGGGAATGCTCTAAACTATGTAAATAGCTCTAGTACTTAAAATATATATAAAGGCAATAGTATCAAGTATGTGTTGACTATTGTTAATTGCTACAGTGCCTTTGCAGGAAGAAATAATAAGCTCAAGCACTCTGCACATAACGAAAGCTAGGAAGCCTCCATGACAGCATTAACTTTTTTTTTACTGTAGTGGGAGGGCAAATTGTGCTGAAAAACAAAACCAAGATCTGATTGTAATAGTGGTAGAGTTAAAAAAATTTACTAAATTCACAGCCCTTAAGTCCACTGTGCTAAAATCCAGGCTCTAGTAGAAAAGGAATAATATGTTGAGACTGGGAATGGGACACTAGGATGCAAACAATTGACAATCTTGGACATCTAGATTCTATACAGGGAATCTGGGGTAGAAAAAGAGGTTTCCTCATCCATGCATGCGAACAGCTCATTCCCAATTGCCAGAAAACTGTGAAATGGTCTAAACAGAAGTGATTTCCTCACACAACGATGCTTGTTCTCCCCAGTATCTGCAAGTTCCTTGATTCGCTCTTTCTAGACCAATAGCTATAATCAGTGATCAACATAGTCTTGTCAAGAGAAGAAATACATTATTTCCCAAAGAGATCCAGAACCTCTTTTGTAGACTAATTTGTACCTACAAGAGAACACATATGGCAATGGACATTAAAGAGACTGGGAAAGAAGGGCAGATTGTATGACTGGATATGCAAAAGTTTAATTATGTGGAGTCACTCTTTTGTAACTCAGTCTGTAACATTCTGGCAGGGATTTCTGGAGCTGTCTGAATACATTAGAACACTGATCTGTGAAAACTGAAAACACTGATTTATAGTAAATTAAGTGGAGAATTGTAACTAGGTAGCATATTGAGGAAGAGACTAAATAGTTCAGGAAGTAGGGCATGCTAAAATGAATCTGTTATGTAAAACCAAGAATACAGCATCTAGCTGGTGATAACTGTTGAAGTGTTGGGTTATAGCACCATTGATGCATGAAGTGATGACTGTCTTTTAAAAGCCAAGGCTGATGTTAAGAGGTTGCAGCTATTATACTGGGCTCTCTAGTGACAATGTGGCTGATGAGATTCAGAAATAGCAGAGGCTAGGTGGCAGCAATTGAACGCCATAAGCAAGGTCTAGGTGATGACTGTAGGGCAGAAATAATAGTAACCTTGATCCCCAGGGATTTGAGGCAGTGGCTAGTACACCATGGTATTTCTAGGGACAAAATATATGGCAAGGAAGATACTGCTTGGCTTATATAACTAAAAATTATCAAAAACAGGAAGCTGATGGTAGTCACCAGCCAAGGAAAAGCACTATCCACAAGACAGTGGTTTTTTACTCTAAATCTGTGGGAAGTTTTTTGCCTACCTTTCAAAATTCTCTGGCTGGACTAATGATCAAATTAATGAGATAGAATAACAGGAAAAAACAACCAAGTACAATACAATTGTACATGTGGGGACTCCATAATAATATGAAACTCAGCACACTTTGGGCAGTTGAGGCTTATTAGCCATTCTGGAGCTAAGAAGGGGTTGTTGTGGTTTAGGACATCAAAGGAAAGGAAGTCAATTCTAATGGAGATAGAGAGAATAGCGAATGTTTGGTAAATAAATGTAGTCTGAGGCATCTTTAACAATGAGAAACAGAGGACTTTGATCAAATGGGCCTTGCCAAGCTCCTCCCTGTCTATGTCACTTAGCTCATAGTAAACTGTAGTTATCTATGATGATATAACCCCATTTACACAGTTAGGAGGAAGGTCAAAGTTTTCTTCTGAGTCTTTCTTTTCTTAAAAATAACAAGCATAAAATAATTAATATCTTGAAAGGCATATTTCAGGGTGGCAAACTCTGCTCTCTCTATCTGTATCAGGTAGATAATCAAAAGCTGTTTCCATCTCCCTAAGAAGAACAGCGCACGTTCACAGTCTTATTCCAGGGTTATGTGAACTCTAAGTTTATGTCTCAGTGTAACCCAAAGATCTTGATTTTGCAGAAAAATACAATTTCAAATGGATGGATAATACTTTATTAATTGGGTCTGGTAAGTAAATAGTAGCAAGTACTATGAATGTATAAGTTCTATCACAGCTAGAAATATTATCAGAAATTGCTGGCCTGTTGGAAATCTGGGATGCCCTTTTAAAAGCACAGCTAATGTGCAAGCTTGGGAATGACACCCTGTGGTTTAGACTTTGAATTATTTACCATATTTTTTGGACTATAAGATGCACCCCCCAAATTTGGGAGGAAAATGGGGGTGTGTCTTATGGTCCCAATGTAGCTTACCAGGCTCCCTGTGAGTGGGGGTGGCAGTGAAGCAGGGTCACAGGTTATTAAATATTTTACCACATTTTTTGCTTCAGAATTTTTTTCCTATTTTCCTTCTCTAAAACCCAGGTGTGTCTTATAGGCCGGTGCATCTTATAGTCCTAAAAATACAGTATAGTGCTATGTATGTGAGTCTACCGGTCTGTAGAAATAGAAATGGCCCCTCTAACCATCATTACTAGTTAAACATTTGGGAAATTTATGTTTTCTATTTTTACCTACTTTAAGTTTTTAAGGATTTGAGGTTGTACTTTCAGTAATGGGGCAATACTTCTACCAAAGCACGTGAAACAAGTGTTCTAATAAGCCTAAATCCATGGTCATCTTGAACTTTTCATGATGGCAGTCTGACAAGCAAAGAAAGGACTTACTATGCTCATGTAATTAATTGACCTTGGTTATCATGTGGGGTTGTTGCTATGTAATGTAAAGAGGAAAAAGTATGGTGCCTGCTCTCAAAGTTCACTGGGGTTCTTCCAGTCTGGTGATAAAAGCCCATATGGGCAATTGTAGCTATCGTAGCCAGAGAAGAGCACCATATTAGAGGGGCTCAGACACCTCAACTGAGGTTATTTCATTGGAAAAGCAACTTAAATGAGCACAGATGCTGACCAAATATTAATGGAGTTTAAAATGGATGATAGAGGACAGAGAGAATATACAGCAAGGATATCCCCAGAAACAAGTGCAACATGATGAGTGTAGCTGGTCCCACTAACTATATATACTATTGCAAATCTTTTTGATTTAAACATTTTGACTGATCATAACCATGAAGAATCAGAGAGAGGACAGAAGAATTTCATGTGAAGCACAGGCACATTTGTATGGGCTATTGCAGCTTCTACTGGTGTCTGACTCATATTCACTACTCATGTTTCTTGGAAGATGATGGCTTCTCACTGCAAGCACTTGTAAATGCCTGAAGGCTTTCTCTAGAGTCATGAACAGACTTTGCTGCATGCAGGGCAGGCCAGAGTTCTGAGAAATAAATTCTTTCAAATACAACCCACTACCAATGACAAACAAGTGTTACAATTATATAGCCCATCTTTGGATATTTTGGACAATTTTGGGGCAACTCTGAGGTGTCTTCTACCCCATGAACTAATCCTCAGTTTCTCATAGAGGTAACCTACTCATTAATGCACTGGTTTAGGCTTATTTTCCTTCCCACTCCTACTCTCCCATTCCTATGTTGATGCTTCTTGGGATCACCTGCCAAATGAAATATCTCTCCTCAAATCTTAGACTCAAGGTCTACTTCTTAGGAACTCAGTTTAAGAACCAATGCAGGCCCTATTTTATTTTTTTTCTATGTATTTATTTTAATAATACAATGAAAAGTCATAAACATCCTACCTGAAAGCTACTAACCTAATAAAATCTTGGAATTACCTCTGAAAAGCACAACTAAGAAGCCTGCATGGGAATGACACCCTATTTGAAAATAGAAAAATGATAAAAAATTACAATAACTCCTTCCTTCAACTTTTGCCTCTGTTTATCAAAGATAATGGAAATTTTGTATATTTTTATCAGCTTTTGAAATTTTTAATCTGAATATATATATATATATATATGCCTATCTTTGTGTTTGACTTTCTAGAGACCATATGAATATGATTTGGAATTTTTGTAGAATTACTTTTTCACTAAATATTATTAAAATTCAGTTCTTTTATTATGTGTAGCTCTAATACATTATTTTAACTACTGTACAATATTCAACTGTGTAAATATATCACATGGATTTATATATTTTTATTTTGCACTTTTCAGTATTTAGAATATTTTCTCTTTTGAATACTATCTCTTTGAATATCCATGTTCATGTTTCTTAGCATGCATGCACAGAATTTTTATTGAATATAAGCCTAGGAGTGTAATGTCAGTTAATAGGAAATTTTACTGTTCAAATATATAGGTATTATCTTGTTTTCCAAAGTAATCATATCAATACATATTTGAAATATCAGTTTAGAAGCTATTCTATTACTCCATACTCTTGCTGTCAAAAATAAAAAGTACAGTGAAAAGAAGAAACAAACTTAAAGGACATGCAGATGATGAGAGAGATTCGCTACAAGGGAGGTTTGCTACTCAAACCTCCTTAGGTTTGAGTAAAATGTTTCTCACAATAATTTTCACTATTTCTTTTTCAAGAATTAAGACTTGAGGGTACTGTTACAGATCTACTATACATTATCAGAAACTCATGAGGATAGAAATGCTCTAAAATTCAAAAATCTTCTGATATTTTAAAAGCATATATGTTTTATACAGCATAACATCTTCAACTAAGACTGGCAGGATATCCACATCACTGCAGAAGAATGTTGGATTGACCAAAAAGTTCCTGTGGGTTTTTTTTTTCTGTAAAATAAAAGATACACTTTTTTTCATTTTCATCAATAACTTTATTGAATTGGATATCTTGAGTATGTCAGCTATCTCCCTCAGGTATAACATTGATTGTTTTCAATTAATGTCTCGGTTTGATTTCTACCATCTTCAGCCGGTCTACCTGACCATGGAGCATTGTCTGGTGAGAAATCTCTAGCACAAAATTTTACAAATCACTTTTGACAAGTTGGATCAGTCAAAGTATTTTCTCTCTACACTACACAAATCTGGAGGATTTTTTTGCATTTCAGTTGCGTTTTACCATTTTTCAAGTATGTTGCATATATTCTTCCATCTTCAATATTAAAATGGCTACACAGACATTCACCAATTTTGATGTTTTTTTTAATGCACACTGATATGACAGCTGTCACAGTATAATCTAACAAGTTGTTTTGAATGAAGCTAAAGACAACTAAGAGCTACTACAACCATCTTACAGAAAAAATCAATCAAACTGTTTGGCCAACCCAAAATAAGCATATCCCCTCGATTTAGGCTATTTAAAGTCTATACACAGATTTATTTCAGTTCTGGTTTTGTTTTAACCACCTCCTAGGTTAGCTCAGTTCAGGTTTAGTTTCCAAAATAGTTCAGGGAAAAAATAAAATTTTAGAACATTTGGATTTTGGTTTAATGAATATAGGACTGTGGTTGCACTGTTGTAACTGCTACAAGGAATAATATACTTCTAATACAAGCTAATATAAAGTTAAGTACTTGTTATAGGTCAGGCACTTTGTCTGCAAGTAGTAACAGTAGAACTTTATCATAGTTATCCAAATGTGGTTCACCTACACTCAAAAATATTTTAAAGTAAGTTTTCAAGCACATAAGAAACAGTGATAATGAAAATTCCTATAGTAGAGAAAGAATTAAGTGGATCACTTTTTATTTCCTTTTACTAAAGTTTAATAACAATAAAACTAATTTATATTTGAACTGTACAAAAATTTTGGGTTTGGTCGATTAACATTTGGAAATAAAAGCAAAAATTGTGACAGGCAACATTGCTCTTTCATTTTCCACCAACTGAATGGAACATAAATGAATCCTACCTTCTCTTTAGAAAGATATTACTTGAAAATAAAATGGCTTATCCAGAAATGAGCAAAGAACTTTTTCATTGAATCTAAGCTCCAATATATTATTGATCATGTTTAATTGTAAATCTTATGTGAACCATAAACATAATTAAATGAAATTATTTTGAAGGGATTAGAAATGTATGTATCTTGTCTTCCTGTGGAAGTCTCACACAGCTTGGATAAGGAGATGCATTTGTTCAGGGAGTTTACATTGCTAGCATTCATTTCAGCACTGCAAATTTGCTTTGGAGCTTTTCAATACACTTAATAAGTGTGAGGTATTGAAAAAGTGATTTTGAAGTCCCCAATTTACAGCTATGAAACCTGAGCTTGATTTTCTTGTGCAAATATAGGTTTAAGCTCTACCAAGTTGGAAGAGGGGACATAATTAATTGCCCAGTTCAGGGAGTTGCTGAGAGTTGTATTTTTTTCATATTATTCTAATTGTCCCCAAACATAAAAAGATTCTTACAGTACATGATATATGTATAATAGAACATATAAAAGGTAAGTGGAAAACAATAAAATGAGAATATACATTTTAATTTCATCACTAAAGTAAAAAGAATCTGAAATAGGATTATAGGCATTAACATAATATTTCATTCCAAAAGCATGTTTTTCTTAAGTTTAATGCCCTTTTTATCAAAAAGCCTTTTTTCTCCAATGTGAAATAAGTATGACCTTCTTTAAAAAGATGATTGATGAGATAGATAGATAGATAGAAAAAAGATTACCATAGTTACATTCTAAGCGTCCACTGATCTGTATGTCAAATCAGTTCTGCAAATTAATATGTATTTATATAGATTCAATTATGTCATTGTATTAATTCTGTAAGTCACCATTAAAGTCATTCTTAAAAAACAGTGCATTTATTCTTTCAATGTTTCTCAATTGTTCAATAAATGAATTTTTCTAATAAGTAAAAAAAAAAAAAAGAAAGAAGAAAAACAGGAAAAATGGGAGACGTGACAATTATAACCAAGTGATGATTTTAGTTATTGAATTTTACTAAAGTGCTAAACCACAGTATCAACTGGTAAAATAGTATTTGAAACACAGCTTGACTTGCACAGAATTTGGACATTTTTGTACTTCTGTCTGCGTTGCACTCATGCAGAGGCAGAGATGTCATATGCTGTATCTTAATCAAAGGAAGGAGACAATATAATGTGTAGGGAATAAATATATGTTTTAATTCTTCACAGAGATTGGATGTACTTTCCCATCAGAATCTTATGTTTATACATATAATCCTCAACTGGTTTCAGTAATGTATACCATCCAAATGGTCCCAGCAGCACAGTGCTTTCTCAAAGCTGCGTCCTTGAAAATGGTTCCCACAATGGGAACGGTGGGCAGAACATGCATTCCACGGACAGGGGGTGCACTGAGGACTCTCTGATAGCCTGGGTTAAGTTCTCAGGTCACTTGAGGTCACATCCTCTTACCCTCTCCACCAACCAAGTCTCCATACCAAGATTATGCTAATGGTTCTAGAACATCTACATTAGCTCAAAGATCTGTGTCTACTTTTAACACAAAACCATCAAAATAATTTTAACAAGTTCTAAGCTGGACTAAAGCTTTCCTCTCTGAAGAAATGCACTCTGTTTATGAGAGCTCTAACACTAGTGACAGTAGGCACAGAAGAGGCAGCACAAAAGAGTAGACAGGTCCAGGGGCCACAACAAGAATGGTGTTAGAACTAACTTTGCCATTTACTAACTACGTGATCATGGTCTACATACTAAACATTTCTAAGCTTCAGTTTTCTCATCTTTATAATGGGGATTTTAATACTATGAAGTTATTTTTAAGATAAATAAATTAATCAATATAATAGAGCTTAGATAAGTTCTTGATACATAGTAATGCTAATTGTTGGAGATTCTATTAGTGTTATTAACTTCTCATAAATTCAAAATATATTTGCTAATTTATGCTTAACTACCAGCATTAAAATCTATATGATATAAATGTTTTGTGTTTGTATTTAAAAATATGAAGAAAAAACATAGAAAAAAGCATTACAAGAATGTTTATGTGTGTATCATGTATGTATATGCATATGTAATAGATACTATGAGTATCTCATGTATGAAGTCTATATAAAATACATATACATTTTTTTTTGCATGTAGCTGTCCAGTTCTCCCAGCACCACTTATTGAAGAGGCTATTTTTGCTCCATTTTATGTTGCTGCCCCCTTTGTCGAATATTAATTGACTGTAGAGACTTGGGTTTATTTCTGGGCTCTCTGTTCTATTCCACTGGTCCACGTGTCTGTTCTTGTGCCAGTACCAGGCTGTTTTGATTACAGTGGCTTTGTAATACAGTTTGGTATCAGGTATTGTGATCCCTCCTACTTTGCTCTTCTTTCTCAAAATTGCTGCCCCTATCCAGGGTCGTTTATGATTCCATATAAATTTTTGAAGTGTTTGTTCTATGTCTGTGAAATATGATCTCACCTTTAACAGGAAGCTAATCAACAAAACAAACAAACAAGCATAATATAAACAAAGACACTGAATTTGAGAACAGTCTGACAGTGTCCAGAGTGGGAGGGGAGGGAATTTCAGGGGAAAAGGGGAACGGTTTAGAGCAACAAGTATAAAGGACTCATGGACAAAAACTATGGGGGGTGGAAATGGGAGGAAGGTGGGGAGGGCTGGGGTGGTGGGCTGGGGCGGGGTAAAAGACAGAAAACTGTACAATATCAACAATTAAAAAATACTGATTAAAAAAATACAGATGTTATATATGCTATCTTCTAAGATATATACCCTATATGTACAACTTCTAAGCATCTGCTGCTATCTTTTCTTCTGGAACAGAAGAAAATCAATGTCAGAAAAAATATTGGTAGCTATGGCAGAGAAATTTGGGAGCAAAAAATGTCATTTACCCATCATCTTGTAAATCATCCCCATACCCCTTTTCTATAAAATGTGGTCCAGTGGCAAACTCGTTGCCTACTTGTGGGGATTATGCAAGATGGCAAATCTAAAATGATTATCTCAAGGCATGAAACAAAATATGTATTCAATGGATATTATATTCCATCCTTTTCTTAACTGTAATCTTCTGTTCTTTATATCTGACATATTTTATTCATCTGTATTTCAACAGTATGTATATATGCATTCATAGCCAATACCGATGTGCATGGGCACAGGCGCGTTTTCATTAATTGGCCACAGAAGTCAATAGACAATATTTCTATATTTAAAATTTCTGAACAACACTGATAGGTAAGTAGATAGATTAGATAGATAGATGATTAATTGACTAATCCACTGGTAAATGATAGATAAATAGATAGTGTTTCCTATCATTTTAAAATTTCTTTAAGATTATATTTTACTCCAATGTCACATTGAAAATTTTACTAACTTTAATGTAACAAATCATAATATTTTCTAATAACTAAAAAACATATTTTGTGGTGGTGCTTACATTTTTATAAAGTGTTTCTTAGAAAAAGATTCCTGAATAGCAGATATTGTTTTTTGTATTAAACATTGTATATTATGTGTGAACATACAGGACTTATGGGTTTACCAAAATTATTCTAAAATATCAACTTTTTTATATATTGACATTTATTTCCAATATTATATATGGTGTCTATTTATTTTACTTCTTTACAAACAATTATATTTGAACTACTATGAAAACTATACCATTTATTGTGGAAAGTGGAACTTCATGTGGAAATTGATGTCAATAACAATTTAGTTGATAATTATGCTTATTAAATCTTTTCATATTATGCACAATTAGCTGTTTTTAAAGTCTTTTGTGACTTTTGAATACCTGATATCTCAAAGACTAAGGCAATAAGCTGGGATAAGTTTCTGAAAACAAAAAAATTAATAAATGAAAAAATATAATTTAATGAAAGCTTTAGAGAGTTTAATTAGACTTTGAACATATTTTCTCACAAACTTTAAAATGTTTTTAAATGAATGTTTTATGTGATACAGAGTAATTGGATATTGAAATTTATACAAACACATGCAATTAAAGTGTAATTAAATTGCATTTAGTGGATGAGTACAATTATGTGGCTTAAAAAAGAATATTTCTAATGATTTCTTGGCATTTATATTTTCTAAAGATTTAGCTCTTTTAAAACCCACCAATATGAATAAGAGTTTTTTATGTTAATTGTGCCATTTCTGAGAATGTATAACAGTCCTCGTCATTATACCTCTCTTAGTTTCTAAATCTCACATAAATACACATTCTTATTAATATGAAAAGTAACATATCCTATTCTTCTACTACTTGCTGTATTTTATATCCTAAGCACTTTTTCTGGCTGCCTACATTTTCAATACATTCCAAAGAAAGATGAAGATTTAAATGAGATATTAAGTAAAATAAGAAGGAAGAAAAGCAGGGAGTTAGGATATTATTTCTTTATGTCTTTGAGTAGCATCTTTAATCTTTCTCATTCCACTTGAAATGATGCAAACTTTGACAAGACAGTGAAGTGCAAGACCTTCTTACAAATGAACCAATGAATCAGTTTATCCTGGAGCATATTTTGGGGAGACTTCTGTTTGTGCTTGTGAAGGGAAATTTTCTTTATGACTACTCAGATGCTGAACACTATAATGAAAGCATTATAATTGTTGCTGTAGCTTTTGCTCTTATTTCCTAAATAACGTTAATCATGGTTTTATGGTATCATTTCTTTATTACAGAACTTTAAACAGCACATTTTTCTTTCCAAGAGAAAACAGTTTTTGATGTTGCAGCAATGCAGATATACAGCTATTTTTAAATTTGATTGTATAGAAGGAAGTGGTTGTGTTAGTTTATGAAATTTGGAGTAAATTATTTAATATCTCTAAGTTTCATTCTCTTTATTAATAAAATATGATATTAATAATAAAACAAAGTTTTTAAGATTACTAAATAAAAATGTCTTGTTAAATTGTTAGTATAGATCTTACTATACAGGATGCACTAAAATGCTTATTATATGCATAATATATAGTACATTATTGATAATGTACTTCACATAACATCACATATTATGTAAGTGCAGTTGACCTTGAACAACCTGAGGCTAAGGGTCATTGACCTCCCTTCTTCAGTCAAGAAGCCACATATAACCAAAGTACAGCTCCATATATGCACATTACCAACTGGACAGTTGACTCGGACTCTGTGGGTTTCAACTGCATGGGTCAATTGAAAAAACCCTCATATGAACTGGATCCATGACTTCCAATCATATTTTATTTTTTAAGGATTAACTGCAATGTATAATATATATATAATATCTAATATAAAATGTTAATTATTCACTATATCATTTTTATTGTGGCTATCCTTTTATAATGCAGAAGTCATACACATACTTGGGTCCTGGACTTTAACAAATCATTGCATGCTGACATGGTCTTTCCTAGTAACTTTCTAAGAAAAGTTACCCCAATAGTTTTATCTAAAAATGTTTTTCCTATTAAGCAAAAGTCCATAAAAAGAAACTCTCCCTTAGAGAAATTATTTATAACCAAACAAAAGGGGCAATTCCTTTCTGAAATGTCAACTTCTGCCCGTACTGGGCAAGAGATTTCCATAGAACAGAAATAACCTGCCCCCCAGATGCCTATACATTAAAACTAACCTCATGAAAGAATCTTGTCATCCTTTATAAACACCGTTTTTGTTTTTACTTCAGGCCAATGGAAATCAGATTGAAAGAAAGTATTTAAGGACAATAACAGAAAATTTGGATGATTTACATTGTGAACTGTATTTCTAGTTTGCAATTTTGTAGTTAGTATCATAAACACAAAATCTAGAAAAGATAAAAACCTTGATTAAAATACCTGACAATAGCATCATTTTATTATATTTTATATGCCATTTTGCAACCTCTATATTGTCATACTTTTCTTCTATAACTACTATACATGCTGGGTAATGTGTTGGTAGAAAATAAAGGTAGTAAAGATATTGATAGAGCACACTTTCTTCTCCCTGAAGTTGCTATTGATCAGATTGTAGTCCACAGTATTTCAGCTCCCTAGAAGTATGACAGCAGCAATCATGAACTTTAGTACAGGTTATAAAAGGATACTATATAAACTCCTTACTCAAAAATTGTTCCTCAGCAATATATGTCTTTGGTGCAAGCAATCAAATAGCACTTTCCCATGTCAGTTGTAACCCTCTCTTCAAGGTTCAGGATCGAGTACTGAAGCCTGTGGTGATAATAGCTTAATTCCTGTGAAAGGCTATTGTCATCACTTATATTTTTAAAATTATTTTTAAACCTGAATAAACTGAGTTGTATACCCCAAAATATATGGTTCTATGTCAAATTTTATGTTTAACCTACTCAAACTCACAAGATCATTTTTAGCTTTGGCTTTATAAAATCCAGATAAAAGAAAGCACTATCAATAGGAAGTTATAAAATTATTTTACTTAGATCAGAAACATAAAGCTTTAGACAAGTTATACTTGGGAATAAAGCAATTGAGATGGGCTCTACTTTAATGCTCTGAAATATTAAAACTTTTTCTTGGAAGTAATGATAGGATTTTTTATTACTTGTTTTATTTTTTATTTGGCTTAGTGCTCTGTGTATTCCCAGTTCTCTCATGTGCAGGTCTTAAAAGTGGGGTAGAAGCCCTTTGCTCCTCAGGGGGACACTCAGGTTTTGAGTTCCTTCCCAGTTGTGAGTTGTCATGTTGTGGGTAGGGTTTCTGGTGAGACTGTGTCTGTCTTTCCTACTCTCTTCCACATGGTTTTCTTCTTATTTGCCTGATGTGAAGGGGTTGCTCTATGAGTTTTTAGATTTTTTTTTTTTTCCGGAGGAAATTGTTCCATATATAGCTGTTGATTTGAGGTGTCCATCGGAAGAGGTGAGTTCAGGGTCTTCCTATGTTGCCATTGTGAACCTGAACCCTCTGCGTTCCCAGTTTCAATACAATTTTTACATAGTCTAGTCCCACAGGATTCCACAGTGTCTATTATTGAAAATACTGACATACGAGCTTTCTCCCCTCCTGTTAAGCTCACTCCAGCAACTAAAATCCTAGGTTTTTATTTCACTACGAGGGGAAACACCTTTTTTTATGCAGGGTTGAAACTGATTATAAACAAGTATTTGGGGATTTTAAAAACATTTTATGTTACAAATTAAAGCCAGGTTGTAAAGACAGTTCCCAGGTAGCATATACAAATTAAATCCCTGTCTTTCTGGTGCTTGCAATTGCCTCCTGTTCTGACATCACTGTTACTCAAAAGCCTCTGCTTCTTAACACTAGCCACACCCAGTCCTTAGTCATCTTGTCTTCGTGATGTCTTAGTGTGATTTTCCCCTTTAACATTTGTAACAGTTCTTGCAAAATGGTAAAAAAAAAAAAAAAAGCATATCATATTTATACACATATACTGAGAATACAACACATTTATTTCATTAATGTCAATTACATTTTAGTACATACATGACTGTTACAATTTTTCATTTAATATAGACTTTACACTACCACGCATCTCATTAAACTTGTGGAAACAGAATATTCAGTAGGTATCTGTGTTCCAGTTTACTTCTAGAGTATTTCATCCTGCAGAGACCTTTCAAAGACAAGGACATTTTTCTTGCTAATCAGTTTGTTAATACGGCTACCTGGATTTTTTATGGTTGGCCAGTTTTTCAAAAACATTTAACTAATCCATGGAAAGTATACTAGTGCCTAAATTTGTAAATTTATTAAAAATTGCTTGAGAACTTTCATGTATTTGGAAATGAGCTTACAGGACTACTGTGTAATTTTTGGTATATTAATTGAAATATTGTTTTTATAAAGATTTTATAACGCCAGGATGCAATATTCAAAGTGAGTAAACCATAGCTGAGTATCCATAACCTAGCACTAGCTCTTAGTGTGTCAGTAAATTATTGTTTTTTAATTTTACTACAGTGAATATCTATACTGTTACACTGATATCTGCCCACTAGAACAATGAGGTAAGTAGCATACTACTTGTGGCTCTGAGTGAGAAATTTGTTTCAGTATCAAGATGACATTCAAGCACTGGCTGGTTTACTTGCTTGGTTAAAGCATCATACCTTGCACCAAAGGCTGTGGGCTCGATTCCCAGTGGAGGCAAGTGTGGGAGTGCAGGAGGCAACAGACTGATGTCTCTCTCTCTCTCTCTCTCTCTCTCTCTCTCTCTCTCTCTCTCTCTCTCTCTCTCTCTCTCTCTCTCTCTCAAATAAATGAACATATCCTTGGGTGAAGACTGAAAAAAAAAACAAGATGGCACTCAAAAAGTTTTTATGGTTACAGGTACACATAAGCATCCAGGACAAAAGTTCTTTTCAAATGGTAAGAGAATATTTAAAGTAGACAAAAAGAAGAAATATTACAGATGTTTTTGTAAGTATTGCATAGATTTAAATCATTGTATTATTGATACATGTTCATTATTACTCTTCTACTTAGTCTTAAAATATGTATTTTTCAAGTGTATTAGCAAAGTGTGGCCAGAAATAAAACAGAAAAACACAAAATGTTGAAACTCATTATCTTAAAGTTACAACTGAGGACGAGTTCTCACACATATGTTTTTATTTATTGTTTTAAAGCATTTGAAATAATTATAAATGTATATTCATAAGTGTAATATTAAGTGACACAAGAGAAATAATTTAGTATAAGAACACTATAAACCAGTTTTAGGTTGTTTAGTTTTACTTGCTTATTTCTATGCTATGAAACAAAACAAAATATTTTATTTACTTTTATTTTTTAATTGACTATTCTATTACAGTTGTCCTTGCCTTTTTTCCCTTTGCCCACTTCCACCCCGCCCACTCCCTTCTCCTTTGTAAGTCAATCCCCATGTTGTTATCCTTATTCATGGGTCATGAGTAAGTGTTCTTTGGATAACCCCCTCACTACCTTTTATCCAGTCCTTTCCTCCTCTCCCTGAGCTGTTAGTCTGTTTCATATATCTATGCTTCTGTTTCTATTTCATTCATTAGTTTATTGCATTCATTAGATTCCACATATAAGTGAGATCATGTGGTATTTGTCTTTCACTGCTTGTTTCACTTAGCACAATACTCTCCAATTCTATCCATGCTGTTGCAAAAGGTAGGAGTTCCTTTTTTGTTTTTTACTGCTGTGTTGTACTCCATTGTGTCAATGTATCAGAGCTTTTTGATGCTCTCATCTACTGATGGGCACTGAGGCTATTTCTAGATCTTGGCTATTGTAAATAGCTTTGCCCTGAATATAGGGATGTATATATCATTTGTATATACTTAGTATTCTTAGATATATTCCCAGAAGTGGAGTTTCTGGGTCAAAAAGAAGTTCCATTTTTAATTTTTTGAGGATACTCCATACTATTTTCCACAGTGGCTACACCAGTCTATTACATTCCCACCAACAGTGCAAAAGGGTTCCCCTTTCTCTACATCCTTGCCAACACTTGTTGTTTGTTGACTTATCAATGGTAGCCATTCTGACAGTTGTGAGGTGATATCTCATTATGATTATCATTTGCATTTCTCTGAGGATTAGTGATGTTGAGCATTTTCTCATATGTCTATGGGCCATCTGTACATCTTTGGAGAACTCTGTTCTAGTCCTTTTCCCAAAATATTTTAAAAACATTTATGTGAAACCAACAGTTAACAATAAACATGTTTAGGTATTGGATTGTGGAGTCTAGAGTCTAAATGTTTCAATTGCTTTGGTTTATAGTAAAAGCTTATAGTCAAAAATTAAGAAAGTGTGTTAGTCATGTCTGAAGGCCTGTCTGTAAAGTTAGTTTAAGGAGAAATGTTTAAAAGTATACTTTGCTTGGGATAATAAAACCTGTAGCTAGTTAAGCACAAAGTAATGATAACTTAATAACAAAGGTCACAAGATGTATAGTGTATGCTTTTTGCTTTAAAATAATATTACTAATGCACAATTACGAGATATTTTGCAGAATCTTGCTTCTTCAACCCAAGACCCTTTATTCTAACAATATAATTTTGTGTTGCTGATGTACTTTTTTTGTCAAGTAAGAGGAGTTAACCCCAAGGTCACAAGAAGATATGGATTTATTTTGGAGAAAGAATAAATGCCTTTAAGAAAGTTGCAATTAGCTGCTGCCACCCGGAAATCTGGCTGTACAAAATGGTATCTATGATTGAAGAAACACAAACCTTTTCCTTGGTTCCCCGAAACCTTCTTTTCCTTACCCCTCAGCCACATAAACACACTCTCTGTCTCTCACTTTTTGAGGAGGACAAAATTGCAAGTTCTTGTTCTCCTCTCCTCTCACTGTTGTACCATCTAATAAGCTTTCTCATCTCCAAGCACCTGTGCCTTACTGCCTTGCCTTCCTACCACATCTGGCACAAAAATTTGAATTTTGAGGATGTCATTCAGTAACATACCAAGTTTCTTCTCATTTGGATTTTTAATAACAATCAATACTTTGGGACAATGTATCTTTTAATTAATATGTATTATATATTAGTCATAAATTTATAACTTTTACTGTATTACCCTGTCCTCTAAATCCACTCCGTGGCAAATCAAATTGATTTTAATAGAGAAATGATTGTTCTTTAGATGAATGTACTTTTTCTCTACACTTCAGATATCTGTACATGTGTATTAATAAACAAAGAATAAGTGTCATAAGCTGGTAGGGCAAGGAACAATTGATTATATCTCAGTTTTTACTGGGATAAAAATTTAGAACAATGGAAAAATTGCATATCTCGTCATACCATTTGTTAGTATTATAGCTCATTTCTTAAGTTTCTTAAAATGTAAATGACTCCAAAATTTAAGTTTTACCCAGCCAAAAAAAATACATATGCCTTTAAATAAAAGAGCCTTTATCTACACATTTTGTTCATGTATTTTCTTATTGTAAATAATTTACACACATATACAAGAAATTTGGTTTTAGTGACTTCTTATATGTACATTTCCTCTTAGAAATTCAAAACTGCTTACTATTTTGGAATCATTTATAATTGTTCAGTTTATTACTAGCCATTAAAAATTACATGTTATTTTTAACCGAGCACACTAGAAAACAATAACGAATTCTAATAGAGCACTTGAGAGGGTATGTAATTGGTACTCTTGTTTCTATTAGAAATGTCATACATAAGGTATATGTCATTAATGCATCAAGATGGATAGTAGTTTTCTTAAAACTTAAATGTATTATCTGCTTTGTTAAGTCTATGAACAGTTTTTTTTTCTTTGTAAGGGACCATATCTAAGAAGTGGCATAATAATTAAAATTTGTATAGCACCTCTAAGTGTTTCAAAACACTTACATTTATATTTTCTCATTTGATATTTCCATTGACCTTAAAATACGTACTTAATTTTTTCTCATTATTTGGAAAAGAAAGCTGACATGACAGAAGGAAAAATAAAAAAGAAGCATATTGGTAAAGTTGTAGCTGTGGCCATTGTGGCAGTTTCCTACTTAGATATCCTTTCATTTAGGAGATGTTTTTAGTTTTAAAAATCATTTTATAAAAGTTGGACATAATTCACTTTTTTTAAGAGTTGGACATAATCAGACTCATAGGGAAGGCCTGTTCTGAGTCTGATGTGAGATCTGAACTTACTTTACTTGAATATGTAGGTTCCACTCTTTCAGAATGCTGTTTAGTAAAAAACACAGGAGACACTTGCTGCAAGGAGTGTAGTGAGCTGAGTGCCTCCACCTGCTCTGCCTTTTGGATGCACTCCACCCTCCTGGCTCAGGCTGAGGCCATGTCATCCCTGAGTGCTCCCAGCCAATGACTGAGCCTAGGGGGATTTCTAGAGCTGAGTCATCCCTGCCCAATACAGGATTGTTACAATAGGTTGTCTTTGTCCTGGGACCCCAGATTGTCCTGACTGCTACTTTTAGAGCTGCATTACAGTCTGAGACTCTTTCTACTTATTGTTCCTCCCTTCTCTTCTTTAACAGGTGTCAGACCAGCATTGCAGTATGCAGGCTGTCCCTGCCAACTTCTGCTCTTCCCTCTTCTATTCTATGCAAGAATTTCCCCAAATTGTTTACAGGTCCAATCCTGTGCAAATGTCTGCTGCATGGAATACCTGAGATGATACAGTGGCTAATTACCTTCACAGATAGTAGAAATGAGCTCAGGCCATCAGAACTAGTGGTAATTGAGAAATGTTATCTGGCTAAAATATTCAATGCTTTTTCTATTATATAAATAGAGTATAAGAATATCTGTTTCTAGGAATAGTAAACAAATATATTACAGACTAACCTAATTATAGGGATCAAGTAGAAAATTATAAAGGTTAATGAAAATAATATATACTTGAAGACATTAAAAATCTTGAAGACTTTTAAGACCAGACCTAGAGAAATAAGAACAGTGAGATAAGATCAATATTGCTAGTATTTTTATAATATTTTACAAGTTCAAAAAGAAACAATAAACCAAATAACCTACTTAATTACAAACTAAATACTACAGTTCAGAAAAAATTTCACAAATAACCTACTTAATTTCAAGCTGAATGCTACATATTATAAAAAGCCTGAAGATCTGCTTTTTGTTTTTGAATGTGTAATTTTGTGAATGAGGGGAAGTCACTTAACCTGTCTCAATCATCTCACTGTGAAATGTGTTCAATACTAATATACCACTTAATTAGTATATTATGATAATTTTTGAGTTAATATTTTTAGTGCTCTGAGAAGACTCTTTAATACATATAATGCACTAAGATTTTGTTAAAATCTAAAAGAAGAAATGAAATTCACACACACCAATAAGATGCTATTTTATTTTATTTTTTAATCAGTATTTTTTAATTGTTGATATTGTACAGTTTTCTGTCTTTTACCCTGCCCCCAGCCCACCACCCCAGCCCTCCCCGCCTTCCTCCCATTTCCACCCCCCATAGATTTTGTCCATGAGTCCTTTATACTTGTTGCTCTAAACTGTTCCCCTTTTCCCCTGACATTCCCTCCCCTCCCTCTCTGGTCACTGTCAGACTGTTCTCAATTTCAGTGTCTTTGTTTATATTATGCTTGTTTGTTTGTTTTGTTGATTAGGTTTCTGTTAAAGGTGAGATCATATGGTATTTGTCTTTCACTGCCTGGCTTATTTCGCTCAGCATGATGCTCTCCAATTCCATCCATGCTGTCGCAAAGGGTAGGACCTCCTTCTTTCTTTCTGCTGCATAGAATTCCATTGTGTAAATGTACCACAGTTTTTTGATCCATTCATTAACTGATGGGCACCTAGGTTGCTTCCAGCACTTGGCTATTGTAAATTGTGCTGCTATGAACATAGGGGTGCATAGGTTCTTTTGGATTGGTGTTTCAGGGTTCTTAGGATATAATCCAAGCAGTGGAATTGCTGGGTCAAAAGGTATGTCCATTTTTAGTTTTCTTAGAAAATTCCATACTGTTTTCCATAGTGGTTGTACCAATCTGCAATCCCACCAACAGTGCACTAGGGTCCGCTTCTCTCCACAACCTCTCCAACACTTGCTATTCGTTGCTTTGTTTATGAAGGCCATTCTGACTAGTGTCAAGTGGTATCTCATTGTAGTTTTAATTTGCATCTCTCTTATAGCTAGAGATATTGAGCATCTTTTCATGTGTCTCTGGATCCTCTGTATGTCCTCCTTGGAGAAGTGTCTGTTCAAATCCTTTGCCCATTTTTTAATTGGGTTGCTTGTCTTCTTATAGTAGAGTCTTGTAAGTTCTTTATATATTTTGGAGATTAATCTCTTGTCTGAGGTATCATTGTCAAATATGTTTTCCCATACAGTTGGTTGTCTTTTCGTTTTAATGCTGTTTTCTTTAGCTGTGCAGAAGCTTTTTATTTTGATGAGATCCCATTTCTTTATTCTTTCCTTTATGTCCCTTGCTCTAGGAGACATATCAGTAAAAATATTGCTGCGTGAAATATCTGAGATTTTCCTGCCTATGTTATCCTCTAGGATTTTAATAGTGTCATGGCTTATATTTAAATCTTTTATCCACCTTGAATTTATTTTTGTGTATGGTGTAAGTTGGTGCTCGAGTTTCATTTTTTTGCATGTAGCTGTCCAATTCTCCCAGCACCACTTGTTGAAGAGGCTATTTTTGCTCCATTTTATGTTACTGCCCCCTTTGTCGAATATTAATTGACTGTAGAGACTTGGGTTTATTTCTGGGATCTCTGTTCTATTCCACTGGTCCATGTGTCTGTTCTTGTGCCAGTACCAGGCTGTTTTGATTACAGTGGCTTTGTAATACAGTTTGGTATCAGGTATTGTGATCCCTCCTACTTTGCTCTTCTTTCTCAAAATTGCTGCTGCTATCTGGGGTCGTTTATGATTCCATGTAAATTTTTGAAGTGTTTGTTCTATGTCTGTGAAATATGCCATTGGAACTTTAATAGGTATTGCACTGAATCTGTAAATTGCTTTGGGTAGTATGTACATTTTGGTGATATATATTCTTCTGATCCGTGAACACGGTATACATTTCCATTTGTTTGTGTCTTCCTTGATTTCTTTCTTCCGTGTTGTGTAGTTTTCTGCATACAGGTCTTTTACCTCCTTGGTTAGGTTTATTCCTAGGTATTTTATTTTTCTTTTTGCTATATCAAATGGGATTTTTTTCTTGATTTCTGCTTCTGCTGTTTCACTGTTGGTATACAAAAATAACTTTGATTTTTGGATATTGACTTTGCATCCGGCTGTTTGGCCAAATGCATTTATTACGTCGAGCAGCTTTTTCGCGGAGTCTATAGGATTTTCTACGTTCACTATCATGTCATCTGCAAACAATGATAGCTTTGTTTCCTCCTTTCCAATTTGGATGCCTTTTATTTCCTTTTCTTGTCTGATTGCTGTGGCTAAGACTTCCAATACTATATTGAATAGAAGTGGTGAAAGTGGACAACCTTGTCTTGTTCCTGATCTTAGTGGGAAAGATTTCAGTTTTTGCCCATTGAGTATGATGTTGGCTGTAGGTCTCTCATAAATGACCTTTATTATGTTGAGGAATGCTCCCTCTATTTCCACTTTGCTGAGTGTTTTTTATCATAAATGGGTGTTTTACTTTATCAAAAGCTTTTTCTGCATCTATTGATATGATCATGTGATTTTTGTCTTTGCTTTTGTTTATGTGATGTATTACATTTACTGATTTGTGAATATTGAACCATTCGTGTATCCCTGGGATGAATCCCACTTGGTCATAGTGTATGATCTTTTTAATGTATTGTTGGATGCGGTTTGCCAATATTTTGTTGAGGATTTTAGTGTCTATGTTCATCAGTGATATTGGCCTGAAGTTTTCTTTCTTTGTTGTGTCTTTATCTGGTTTTGGGATTAGGATGATGCCGGATTCATAAAAAGAGTTTGGGAGTCTTCCATCATTTTGGATTTTTTGGAATAGTCTGTGAAGGATAGGGGTTAGCTCTTCCTTAAATGTTTTGTAGAATTCTCCTGTGAAACCATCTGGTCCAGGGCTTTTGTGTGTCGGGAGTGTTTTGATTACTGCTTCAATTTCATCAGCTGTTATTGGTCTGTTCAGGCTTTCTGTTTCTTTTTCTTTGAGTTTTGGGAGATTATATTTTCCTAGAAACTTGTCCATTTCACCTAGGTTTTCAAATTTCTTGGCATACAGTTCTTCATAGTAATTTATTACAATCCTTTGTATTTCTGTGGTGTCAGTCATAATCTCTCCTCTTTCATTTCTGATTGTGTTTATTTGAGTCCTCTCTCTTTTTTTCTTGATGAGCCTGCTTAAAGGCTTGTCAATTTTGTTTATCTTTTCAAAGAACCAGCTCCTGGATTCATTGATCCTTAGGATTATGCTTTTAGTCTCTATGTCATTTAATTCTGCTCTGATCTTGGTTATTTCCTTCCTTCTACTTGCCCTGGGCTGTCTTTGTTGTTGTTCCTCAAGTTCTTGTAGGTGTAGGGTTAAGTCGTTTGTTAGAAATGTTTCTATCTTCTTTAGGTAGGCCTGTATTGCTATGAACTTCCCTCTGAGGACTGCCTTCATTGTTTCCCATAAGTTTGGGGTTGTTGTGAGTGCATTTTTGTTTGTTTCCAGAAACTTTTTTATTTCCTCCCTAATTTCATTCTTTACCCATTCATTGTTTAATAGCATGCTATTCAATCTCCATGATTTTGATGGTTTGGGGATTTTCCCCATCAAGTCGGTTTCTAGTTTCAGTCCCTTGTGGTCGGAGAAAATGCTTGGTATGATTTCAATTTTCTTGAATTTGTTGAGGCTTGTTTTGTGCCCTATCATGTGGTCTATCTTTGGAAATGTTCCATGTGCATTTGAAAAAAATGTGTATTTAATTTCTTTGGGATGAAGGGCTCTATATATATCAGCTAAGTGCAATTCGTCTAGAGTACTGTTCAATGCCATAATATCTTTGTTGATATTTTGTTTGGAAGATTTGTCCATTTTTGACAGTGGGATGTTAAAATCTCTACTATAATTGTGTTGCTGTCTATATCTTTCTTGAAGTCCTCTAAGATTTTCTTGATGTATTTAGGTGCTCCTATGTTGGGTGGATATATATTTACAATGTTTATGTCTTCTTGGTGGATTCTTCCCTTGAGTATTATGAAGTGACCTTCTGGATCTCTCTTTATAGCTCTTCTTTTGAAGTCTATTTTGTCTGATATGAGTATTGCTACTCCGGCATTTTCTTCCTGTCCATTTGCTTGGAAAATTTGTTTCCAGCCTTTCACTTTGAGTCTGTGTAGGTCTTTTGTCCTTAGGTGGGTCTCTTGTAGGCAGCCTATGTGTGGGTCATGCTTTCTTATCCATTCAGCTATTCTATGTCTTTTGATTGGAGCATGTAATCCATTTACATTTAAAGTTACTATTGATAAGTACTGATTCATTGCCATTTTCATACCTGTGTTCCTCTCTCTCTCTTTTCCTTTCTTTTCTTAAAGCAGTCCCTTTAGTATCTCTTGCAGTACTGGTTTGGTGGAGGTGTATTCTTTTAGACTTCTTTTGTCTGGGAAGCTCCTTATTTGTCCTTCTATCTTGATTGAAAGCCTTGCTGGATAAAGTAGTCTTGGTTGCAGGCCTCTGGTTCTCATTACTTGGAATATTTCTTTCCATTGTCTTCTGGCTTGAAGCGTTTCCATTGAGAAGTCCGCTGCTATCCTTATAGGGGCTCCCTTGTATGCTACTTCCTTTTTCTCCCTTGCTGCCTTTAAGATTCTCTCTTTGTCTTGGAAGTTTGCCATTTTAATGATGATGTTTCTTGAAGTGGGCCTGTTTGGGTTCCTCTTGATTGGGACTCTCTGTGTTTCCTGGATTTGTGTGACTTTTTCTCTCATCAAATTAGGGAAGTTTTCCATCATTACTTTTTCAAACAGGTTTTCTATCCCTTGCTCTACTTCTTCTCCTTCTGGTATTCCTATTATACGGCTATTATTACGTTTCATGTTGTCTTGCATTTCTCTTAACCCCTCTTCATTCTTTCTGAGCCTCTTTTTCTTTTCTTGCTCTTTCTGGCTGCTTTTTTCTACTTTGTCCTCCAACTCACTGATTCGATCCTCTGCTTCATCAAATCTGCTTTTCATTACTTCTACTGTGTTCTTCAGCTCAGAAATTGTATTCTTCATTTCCTCTTGGCCTTTTTTGATAGTTTCTATTTCCTTTCTTATGTTGATATAGTTTGCAGTGAGTTCATCATAGCTTCCCTGTAGTTTCTGGTAGCTCATTGAGAGCTCTTGGAGCTTCCTGACAACCATTTCTTTGAACTCCTTATCTGATAGTTGAGTTGCCTCTGTTTCATTTAGGCTTCTTTCTGGGGTTTCCTCCTTTTCTTTCATTTGGGGATTGTTTCTTTGTCTTCTCATTGTTTGTGAGACTCTTCTTGTAAACCTCAGCTTCTTAAATTGATCTGTTCTGGCTACCTGGGTTTATGGTGTGAACTTCTGTCATGGAATACCTGTGAGATTCAGTGGTGTAGTCTACTTCAGGTATCCTGGTGTTCACAGCTTCCACTGTCTCAGCTGTTGGAATACCCCCTTTTTGGGTCCAACTCTGTATTTTTTTCACAGTTCTAGGATTTTTTTTGCCTCACTCGTGGGTATTTAAAAAGAGAAAAGAATAAAGTGAAAAAAGAAGGGAAAAAAAAGAGGAAGGGAGGAGAGATAGAATTGGAAAGAAAGGAAGAAGGAATAAAGCCAGAAAGAAGTAAAGAGAAGCAAAAGGAATTGAGGGATAAAAAAGGTAGGAGTAATAAAAAAATAAAAAATATATAATCAAAACAAAACAAAAAGAACCCCACAAAAACGAAAAACAAACCAAAACAAACAAACAAACAAAAAACCCAACTAAACAGACAAAAAACAACTATCAAAAAACCCCACAAAACAAAACACCCAAAAACCAACAACAACAACAACAACAACAAAACCAAACAAACAAAAAAAACAAAAAACCTCTTGCTATTTTCAAACAGGCCAAACTGAATTTTCTGGACTTGGTGGCTGTAGCAGGCTTCAAGTCGACTAGTACCGCTTTTCTTCCTGTTCCTCACTCAGTCAGCTTTGGGCTACTGTCCTCAGTGCCAGCCGCGCACTGTCCCCAGGGCTAATGGCACACTCGCCATGCAGGGCCTTGGGTGTGATTTCTGAGCCTCCTGCAGAGGGAGCACTTTCCCGAGTTTATGGGTTTCAGCTGGTATCTCTTACAGATCCATCCCTCCCTGAGCCTATTGCTGTGAGCTCCGGGTCTCCTACAGGGTGCAAGCGCCCACCTGAGACTACGTGCGTGGGCTCCGTGAGTTTCCCGAGTTGCTCGCACTCACCCCAGGATCACAGATGTGAACTCCGGGTCTTCCACAGAGTCCCCTTCTCTAGTTGCAGGGTTGCCTCTGGCCCCAGGACCTCTTCCGACCCGGTCGCAGAGCCGCCTCAGGTTGCAGGGCCGCCTCCGGTCAGTTGCAGAGCCCTCTCAGGACCCAGGGCCACCTCCAGTGGGTTGCAGAGCCAGCTCCGGTCACAGAGCCACTTCTGTCCTGTTTGCAGAGCCGCCTCAGGTCCCAGGTCCGCCTCCGGTCGCTCGGCTGCCACGTCTAGTTTTCCAATGTCTGCTACAGATTTTGATCTCCTATTTTCATATATACTGTGGTATTGTTGGCTGTCTGGTCTGTTCTTCTGTAGATCAGTTAGGTTTATCTCCCATGCGCAGGAGGAAGGGCAATACTGTGTCCTCCTACCATGCCGCCATCTAAGATGCTATTTTATTGAAAGTTGTCACTATTTTCCAAAAAGTTCTCTCAAATAACTTTTGTGCTTCTACCACAAAATTTCATCAATATTTGTTCTTGGATAAAAATACAAAATGCAGATACTCTCACGTTAGTCTGTGGTATGTATTTGGTGATAATTATATATTTCAAAATTGATGGTTAAATATATTCTCTGAAGTAGTTCATCAAAATTTTTCATTAGTGGTATGTTATAAAAACAAACATTTAAAATGGTTGCTTGATAAGTTGTTTATAATCAATTAAGGAATATGACTTGATGATCATAACACGATGGTTTTTATTCAGCCTGGAGCCAGGATCTTCTGGAAATCACACCTCAACGTCAAAGAAGGGCTGTGCCTTACTGCACAGGCATTTTATGTCAGAGTCGCTTTGACTATTCTTTACCAAAGCAATAGGTGGAAAAATTACATAAAACCTAGAAGTATTTTTATACTGAAATAGTTTGTATTACAATGTTGCTTTAATACAGGATGGTTTCTTAAGAATGTACCTATCTAATTATAATGAAATAAAAGGCATACAGCATTTTTTAGTTTTCAAATGTCATAAAATATTTTATAAGTGTTTCTTACAGTTATCCTATCAAGTGAGCATTGATATAACTATTGTGGAAATGATGCATAAAGATATTGAATGACATAAAGTAAAATATGTAAATAATTAAACAAAAATGAATGATTGTGGTATTTATTTTGTGATCTATCATTCTAAAGTTTCATCGTTTACTGAATAAGGATGTTGGGTTGGAGTGGACTTTTTCCTTCATAAAAAAGTAATGATTTATGATATTATCGCCTAAGTGTTATCTGGACTGATACACCATGTCATTGTGAAATTAATTCTCAAAAAGTTTTCAGAACTTTCCAAAACCATTTATTTCTATTTATATACCACATTTGATCAGCTGGAGGTTATTTCTTAGCCTGTTGGTATTGATAACCTGTATCAGTTTCTATTTCAAATCATTCAGACACTTAATAGTTTATAAATGTTTACACTGGGACCAAAATAGAAAAGAAAACAAGTTTTTGAAGGAAAACATCAGTTTGTATTCCAGTTCTGGACAACACCCAGTAATGTTGGCTTCATTTTTTATTATTAGTTTCAGTCTCTCTGCTGTCGAAGTCAAGTCCTCATACCACCTCCCATTCCACACTGGCCTAGTCTTTGCAAAAACATTTCTTGTATCATGTATTTTTATGGAAGAAATTAAAACTATTTAAAGATATAAAATCTCCCATAGATTATTACAATTTATCCAGTTCTCCCTGTGTCTATGCCCTCTAATAGTTACCTCCATACTGACCATAGCCAAGCAAATCGCCTTGGTTAATAGAAAAGTGACAAATAAGATGCAAGCAGAAACTTGAAAATTACTTCTGCACTGGATTTACCAATTCTTGGTGCTATTGAAATTTTCCATCCAATTTATTTAAAAAGAAAGCCTAGGGTAGCCTGTTCCCTGATAAAAACAAAACAAAATAAAATAAAACAATGATCACATAAACCCCATAACCTGAACTAATACATAGCTCCAATTGTGCATATTAAGGCACAAGAACAAGGCCATCCTTGATGACCTGTCTACTGACCACAGATGTCTAGAAAACTGTAACCAGGGTCAGCGGGGCCTGACTTGCATCAGAAGAGATATCCAGATAAAACAGGTATTCATGAGAAATAATAAATGGTAGCTGTTTAAGAAATTGGATTTTGGAGTAGTTTGTTATGCAGCTGAAACTAATTAATTAAGACAATATCATTTGTAAGATGAGTCATAAAAAAACTTCACTCATTGGACCTGTTTTCAAAGTGCCAAAGCAAATGTGTGCTAATAAATTTTTTAAACAGAAGAATCTAAGGCTTAAGACTATTTTACTCAGAATTACAGAAACCAGGAGGAAACTTTATAGTCTTGCTTTTAATGGACATTAATGGTCAGTATAATAAAATAATGCAATGCAGTAATGATGCTTAATATTTAAATATGATCCACCAATCTCACTTCTGGATATATATTCTGCAAAAGGTTTGAAAACAAGATCTCAAAAGGATAAGTGCATCACAGCACTATTCACAATGGCCAAGTAATAGAAACAACCCCAATGTTCATTATCCTATGAATGGATAAAGAAAAAACAGTATATACTTACAGTGGAATATTATTCAGAATTTGAAAAAAGGAAATTCTGTCATATATGACAACATGATGAACCTAAAGGGCATTATGCTAAGTGAAATAAGACAGCCACTAAAGGACAAACACTGCATAATTCCAATTAGGTGAGGTATCTAAAACAGTCAAAGTCATAGAATAGAGAATAAAGAATAGAATTGTGGTTACCAGGGACAGGGTTAAAGGGAAGTAGGAAGTTCCCATTCAATTTGTATGATTCACTTTTGCAAGATGAATTAGTCCTAGAGATCTGCATACGGCATCCTAATTATAGTTAACATACTGTATCGCTAAAAGAGTAAATCTCATATTAAGTAGACTCACCACAAAAACAAACAAAAAAACAGAAGAAAGGACACAGGACACTTTTGGATATGTCTAATAACTTGACTGAAGTAATAGTTCCACAAATATATGCATGATAATCACTTTTCTTTTTAGTTGAATTTATTGGGGTGACAGTGGCTCACAAAACCATACAGATTTCAATATATATATTGGTTTTTGGTAATGCCTTCACCTTCTTCATTTAGTCCCCCAGCATTTTTTTCTCTGACAACTGTTCAAAATTGCACATTTTCCCAACTCTTCTTTCACATACCTTTGACATTATTCTTAAAACACAATCACACTATATGGTCAGTAAAATGGCTATAGGGGAGAATATATCAATGAATCAAAAATTCAACAGCATGAATGGACCTGGAGAGCATTATGCTAAGTGAAATAAGCCAGTCAGAGAAAGACAGGTACCATATGATTTCATTCATATGTGTAATCTAATGAAAAATAAATTAATTAACACACAAAATAGAAACAGATGCACAGATAGAGAACAGACTGACAGGTATCAGAACAGAAGGGAGTTGCACTGCTGGGTGAAAAAAGTAAAGGCACTAAGAAAAGAATTACCTCACAGACAACAGTACGGGGCATACGAGAAAGAAAGGAGGTGGGGGCAGGTAGAAGACAATATAGGGGTGATAAGTGTTGATGGTAGGAGACTTGACTTGGTGTGGTAAACACACACTACAATATACAGTTGATGTATCATAGAATTGTACACCTGAAACCTGTATAACTTTATTCACCAGTGTCACCCCAGCAAATCAATTAAAAATAATTAAATACATAAATACCAAAAGTCTTTCAAAATTATCTATAATCCTCTAACAATTATGTTTGCTTTTGGATGGCAAATAGTTCATTTATAACAGATTTATCTAATAACCACTCATATAATGATTTATAACAAAACTACAATTACTTACAAAGTGTTAGCATAGCTGACTTAAAGCCAGAAATATCCATCACCTACAAAGTTGTTGTGATAAAAAATAAATAATGCTGATATTTAAATTTGTCACTGATGGTACAGATACGAATACATATGAACAAAGTATATAATGTACATTGAAATTATATTTTTTTAGAAATTGTTAGGATCCATGCAATAAAATATTTTACTACTTGTCTTAAACTTCCACATGGCTCATTTCCCTTCTATATTTTCACAGTGTCTTGTATCCACTTCTGTTACATACTTCCAGCATTATAATGCAATAATTCAGTTAATGTTTGTTCTCCTTCTGTGACTTCCTTGAGGATCTGTTCTGTTTCCTGTTAATCTTTTTATCCCTAGCATCTAAGGTATTCCACCTTAGTACCATAATATATTTCCTAGAGTTTTCCATCTCCTCTGGCAGCAACCATTTAGACTAAACTGCTCTGTTTAAGGCAGGAGGTGAGGCTGTAGTTGAAAGGACCAGATTCAGATTTTAAAAATAAGGAGGTAAGTGGCCATAAAAGAAATGGAAAGACAGTCCAAACTAATAACACCAGGATATTGCCTTGGAACTATGTAGGGGGAGAAAAATCTAAAAAGTTTTGGATATTATGAGGCTGCCAAGTGCATGGCATACATAATATTAGCAAAGAAGGCTTTTAAACGAGTGTTTTTACACTAAATAAAAATTTTAAATAGCAGGTAGAAAAATTAATAGTTTTAGGTAAACTAATATAATGCAATTAGAATGAAAACATTATCCAAATAATTGCTGTATTATCACATCTTTTCTAAAATATTTCTTATACAAAATTCTTAACCATGTGACATTCTCATGAATCATTAGTTAACATTTGTGAAATATTCATTGACCTAATTTATAAGCTTTCATTGAAATGCACAAATTAATGCACTTATTTATGTACAGACTATCAAATCTGGAAACATAAAAGGCCACTTTTTATGTACATATGGGTTCATGTGTCTATATACAAAGTAAATTTTTATGAATTTTATTGCCTTAGCCATCTAAAATGAATGCGTTTCTACTGTGTTAATTACCTGAATCTTTGCAAATAATTTGGATGGCATTTATTTGTGACACATAATATATAATTTAATGAAAATATAATTTACATAATTTGCATTCTGTAGAATTTTTTAGTTCATATGCACTTAAAGACAATATATTTAAGGAAATCTTGTTAGAAGGTTCATCTGTTATGGTAAAAATAAAAAAGCAATGAGAAATATTTCAAGAAAAATTGGGTTATAAGTTATTTTTTTGCCACTGCTCAATTTTTGTATTTATCTGTGTATTTAGTGAGGGCTCTTGATTGCTAATTATTCACTAATTCTGTGCATTAGTGCTTCCCTTCACTTTGCACTTTTTTCTCCTGCACTAGGAAAAGTATCTGTTAGAACCTTTCTGTATTTCTTTCTTCAGCTTCATATATTAGAATTAATAAACACCATACAAATTATCATGTGGGGGGGCTCCGCCCGCAGAGCTGCATCCCTCCGTCACAGATGAAAATAAAACTACCAAGACATGATCTGCTTGGGGAGGAAAGGTGGTCAAACTCTCAGAGGAGGATGACCCAGAGCTCCTTCCTGACTCGGCTTTTATTGGGTTCAAATACACAGGAATGCAGGTTTAACATTTCAAAGAAATCTGAGGGTTTAATCTGAGTCAGTGTCTGTCAGGAAAGGGGGTTGCAAAACTTTGGGAAAGGTACTCATTTCCTCCTCGGACCCTTATCATTTAAATGAGAGCGCTCTTAGCAAAGCAGGTTTCACAAGACTTTATGAATTCTTTCTTATGCCCGATCACCCAGGGAACTGTTCTGGCCGGCACAGAGCTGTACCGCTTGCCGTCATAGTTTCAGGCTTTAAGCCAATTAGGCTCAGGAAGCAGAAGACATCTCCTAGAAAGAAATGGGGACTCGGGCTATGTCAGAATAGTCAGAGGGCGAGGGTCCATCACCCCCTTTGCTGCAGCCCCCCCACCCCAAGTCCTTCCATAAGGGCATCCCAAGTGGTTGTGTCTGGCTTAGGTTGCCCCTCCCATGAGGAGTCTTACCCATCATTGACTGACTAAGCATTGGGACCAGAGATGGATGAGGCAGGAGCAGCACTCCTGCCAGGGAGATAAGCTTTGTCTCCTTAGTGGCTCATGTCCTCTTGACAGAACAGACCCAGATGAAGTGGGTTCCTAGGCTCTTACTTACCCCACCATGGGGTGAGGGTTACAACTCCTGAAACCAGGCTGAATGGTCTGCAACACTATCATATGCATTATATTTTTCCTAGTTTATATCTGATCGTATAAATTTAATGTCTCTTGTTAAATTTATAAGCAGAATAATATAATTTATTGTTATTTAAAGCAGTAAAAACATTCATTTAAATTCAATGTTTATGGAGGATCTTTCCTGAGTAAATCATTGTATTAGGTTCTATCTACATAAAAAGTCTGTGATGTTTTTAAAAGTCAATGGTTTAGTGGGAAAGACAGTTTGTATTTTGTGGGAAATAGAAAGTTGAAAACTTAAATTTTTGGTGATATTTTCTGTCAATAAATTTTTAAGAGAGTACTTCTCTCAGGACAGATTGAGCAGAAAGACTTCTTACAGCCACAAGACTTCCTATAAGAGTAAAGGAGAAGGATGATGTACTTTGATGCTGACTTCATTTGAAATTCCCTGAACCATCAATGTAGGACTACTTAGGTTAGAAGCAAAAGCCAGTATTGTTTTTTGAATTTTGACATGTGCTCTAAAATGTACACATCCTATATTTATGTCCTTTCAGCTGGAAACAATTGTTTCCCTGTCAAAATGCTTCAAAAAGATTCATTGTTTACTTTCCTGAGAAGACTGAAGCCTGACCTTGGGGTATCAGTTCCTGGACAGTAAAGATCACAAAATAAATGTCTCTGCCATATCTAAGTTCCAATGTCTAACAGACATCTCCTGCTCTTCCATCTCTATTGGAAAAACAAACAAACAAAAAGTAACCCTTTAATTCAACAACATTGAAAGTATAACCAAGTTCTTATTTTATAAAGTATCATTGTTTATTTTAAAATTCCAAACAGAAATTTCCTATTTCACTAAAAGAGACAAGTGAAGTATAGAAAAAAAGACCAGAAGCATTAATGAGATTGTGTATTTTGGTCACAATTTTTTCTTCTCCTCAAAGAAGATACAATTGGGAATTAATTAATCAATCATGTAACCAATTTCAGAGATCCTATGTGCATATAACCTTGTGGAACTCCAAAGAGAGCAATTTATGGAATAAATTATCTTTTGTTTATATTTTTGAACTAGATGTTCAATTATATTTTCAAATGCTTCTCATGTTCTTTGCATCTGAAATGCATATTTTAATTTTACACTAATGTTTCTTCATAAAAACAACAAGACGGTCTCATAAAAAATTTTTAATAAGAAAAATTTAAGATTTAGAGAAGACAGGATGAGATCCAAGATGGCAGAGGAGTAAGTGGGAACTACACTAACCTCCACCCAGGACCAATATGGGCTTACAACTAAACTGAAGAGAAATCATTCTGAATAACTAACTGAACACTAGCTGGAGAAAAGACTTATAACCAAGGACAGATAAAGGAAACCACTTCACTACAACAAAACAAGTTGGGAGTGCAGAGTAGGCACAAGGCTGCTGGCTGGGCTCCCATGGGCAGGAGCTGAAGTTCCAGAGGGATATTTCAGTGGTCTGATAGTTTCCCTAAGAAGTGTAGAGTCTAAGCTCCAAGCTGGGTTCCCTAGCCTACACTACCAGAGCAGGAAAGAAACCCAGATAATATTCAGCTGTGAAAAGAGCAGGGTTTGTGTCTCCAGGGAAAGACAGCTGAAGATACAGAGAGCCTTTTAAAGGGACAATGCACAAAATTTCATTTGTAGCCACTTCCCCTGAGCTCCAGCAGAGTGGTCTACAGACACTGAGGAGAGTCTTAGGTTGATGGCTCTGAAGAGAAAACTGAAGGAACAGCTGCCAGGATCCCTGTGCTGTCTCACTCATTCCCCATCTTGCAGGAGCCATCTTTCTATGTCAGAGTGCTCCACTCCAAGTGGCATCAACCTGAAGTGAAGCGATATACCTGAAGGGAGCAATTATTCTGCCCCACCCTGTGGTACTTAAGCCAGGCTGTTGATTACAGCTTGAGGCTGTATCATTGATCAGTTTAACAACTAAGGCAGAAAATACAAAGAAGTAGCTAAATAGGGAAGACAAAGAGAGACTCCATATGAAAGAACAAAAGAATTCTCCAGAAGAAGAACTAGATGAAATGGAGGCAAGTAATTTATCAATAGACAGTTTAGGGTAATGATTATAAAGATACTTAACAGCATGAAAACATACATAGAATCATTAAAAAAAGACCAGTCAGAAATAAAGGAAACAATATCTGAAATAAATAATACACTGGAAGGAATATACAATAGGTTAGATGAAGCAGAGGATCAAATCAATGATTTGGAAGACAAGGTAGAAAAAAACACCCAGGGAAAGCATCAAAATGAAAACAAGAATTTTTAAAAATGAGGAGTTTAAGAAACATTTTAAACACATGAAGCATAGCAACATCCTCATCACAGGAATACCAGAAGGAGAAGAGAGTGAGCAAGGGATCAAGAACATATTTAAAGAAATAATGACTAAAAAAATTCCCTAATTTGGTGAAGAAAAAGTTTCACAAGTCTGGGAAGCTCAGAGAGTCCCAAACAAGTTTGACCCAAAGAGGCCTACACTGAGACACATCATCACTAAAATGATAAGGCATAAAGAAAAGAAGAGAATCCCAAAGGTCACAAGAGAAAAGCGGGCAGTTACACCCAAGGAAGCACCAATTAATCTGTCATCTGATTTCTCTACAGAAACATTTCAGGCCAGAAGGGAGTGGCACGAAATAGTCAAGGTGATGAAAAGCAAGGACCTACAACCAGGGTACTTCACCCGGCAAGGCTATCATTTAAAATTGAAGGAAAATAAGAAGCTCCCCAGCAAGAAAAAACTAAATGAGTTTGTTAACACCAAACCAGTACTGCAACAAATGTTAAAGAGCTAACTCAATTTAACAATAGAAGGTACTAAAAACTTATCTATCAATAATCACCTTAAATGTAAACGGCTTAAATGATCCAACCAAATTATATAGGGTAGCTGAATGGATGAGAAAACAAGACCCATATATATGTTGCCTCTAAGACACCCATCTCAGATTGAAAGGTCCACTCCATTGATTTGAGTCCCAGTTTCCTTCCCATCACTATTGCTTCCCTGTACATTTTCCTTTATTTCACTTAGCATAGCCTTCATTTATTCATCTAATTTTTGACCAAATTCAACCAATTCTGTGAGCATCTTGATCACCAGTGTTTTGAACTGTGCATCTGATAGGATGGCTATCTCTTTGTTACTTAATTGTATTATTTCTGGAACTTTGATCTGTTCGTTCATCTGGGCCTTTTTTTGTTTGTTTGTTTGTTTGTTTTGTTTTTTGTTTTTTGGCCTGATGTGCCTGTTCCGTAGTGAAGAGCAGATCCTTAGGTGTTCACCAGGGTGGGGCAACCCACATTGCTGGGTTGTGATGCAGTATGTGGGGGAGGGGTCCAAGAGGGAAAAATGGTGTTTGCTCCACTCTCTGCTGGATTTCACCCTTCTGCAGCTTCCCCCAAGCAAAATGGGACTTTCTGGTGCTGATTCCTGGGGGGTGGGTTTGTGTACATTCTAGGACCCTGTGGGTCTCTCCAACGAACTCGCCTATGAATCTGGGAGTCTCTCCTGGTACCTCGACCCTCACAGGTGTTGTCAATCAGTGTTTTGAGGCTTTATTTTCCAGAGCTGGGACCCTGGATTGCGCAGTCTGTCTTGCTTCCCAGTTTTGCCTGGCTTATCTGTTCACGAATGTGGGACCACCTTGACTGCCAGCCACCTTGTGGGCCTTGCCTCTCCACAATCCACCTCCTCATTGGGTCTGCCTGCTGCTGCCTTGCACATCTGGGGTCCGCCATCCACCACTTTCCCGCAAGTCCTCTCCACCCCGCTGCCCAACTCCACCCCTCTTACTGGTCTGGGTGAATGTTTCTTCTTTAACTCCTTCGCTGTCAGACTTCCATGCAGTTCAATTTTCTGTCAGCACTGGATGTTTTTTTGTTTCTAAATTTTTGTTGTCCTTATTTCGGTTGTGCAAGGAGGCACAGTGTGTCTACCTACACCTCCATCTTGGCCGGAAGTCCCCAAGATGGAGGAATCTTGCTACATAATAGTATAGTTACTGTAAGGCCATAGTAATCAAAACAACATGGTACTGGCATAAAAACAGGCACATAGATCAATGGAACAGAATAGAGAAACCAGATATAAGCCCACACATTTACAGTCAATTAATATTCAAAAGAGTAAGCAACCATATCCAATGGGTTAAAAATAATTTATTCAATAAATGATGTGGGGATAATTGGACAGATATGTGCAGAAAATGAAAGTAGACTACTTTCTTATGCCACACACAAGAGTAAATTCAAAATGGATCAGAGACTTAAATGTTTAGAGCGACAAGTATAAAGGACACATGGACAAAAACTATGGGGGGTGGAAATGGGAGGAAGGTGGGGAGGGCTGGGGCGGTGGGCTGGGTGGGTAAAAGACAGAAAACTGTACAATATCAACAATTAAAAAAATACTGATAAAAAACAATTAAAATTTAAAAAAAAAAAGACTTAAATGTCACTTCCGGCCAAGATGGAGGTGTAGGTAGACACACTTTGCCTCCTTGCACAACCAAAAGAAGGACAATAGCAAATCTAAAAACAAAAAACAACCAGAACTTGCAGAAAATCAAACTGTATGGACATCCGACAACCAAGGAGTTAAAGAAGAAACATTCATCCATACCAGTAAGAGGGGCGGAGACAGGCAGCCAGGCAGAGAGGACTGGCAGCAAGGCAGCAACTGGGGGACCTGGACAAGCAAGGTGGCGGCCAGCAGATGGGCAGTCCCACATTCAAGTGCAGATAAACTGGTAGGAGCACCTGGGGAGCAAGACAGACCGTGCAACCCAGTGTTCCACTGAGGGGAAATAAAGCCTCAAAGCCTCTGACCGAAAACACCTGTGGGGGTTGAGGTGGTAGCAGGAGAAACTCCCAGCCTCACAGGAGAGTTCCTTGGAGAGACCCATAGGGTCCTAGAACATATACAAACCCGCCCACTTGGGAAATAGCACCAGAAGGGCCCAATTTGATTGTGGTTAGCAGGGGAAGTGACTGAAATCCAGCAGAGAGTGGAGCAAGCACCATTGTTCCCTCTTGGACCCTTCCCCCTCATATAGCATCACAACCCAGTGACATGGGTTGCCTCGCCCTGGTGATCACCTAAGGCTCTGCCTCTTACTATGTAACAGGTGCACCAAGACAAAAAAAATGGTTATATTTTACTTCTTTGTTTGTTTTGTATAACCAAAGACATTGAAACTGAGAACAGGCTGACAGATACCAGAGGGGAGAGGGGAAGGAATTTCAGGGGAAAAGGGGAAGGGTTTAGAGCAACAAGTATAAAAGACACATGGACAAAAACTAGGGAGGGTGGAAATGGGAGGGACGTGGGGAGGGCTGGGGTGGTGGACCGGGATGGGAGTGAAAGACAGAAAACTGTACAAGAACGACAATTAAAATAAAGGAAAAAAATGGCCCAAATGAACAAACAGATCAAAGCTTCAGAAATAATACAACTAAGTAACGAAGAGATAGCCAACCTATCAGATGCACAGTTCAAAACACTGATAACCAGGATGCTCACAGAATTGGTTGGATATGTTCACAAATTAGATGAAAATAATGAAGGCTATGCTAAGTGAAATAAAATGTACAGGGAACCAACAGTGACAGGAAAGAAACTAGGACTCAAATGAACAGTGTGGACCAGAAGGAAGAAAGAAACATTCAACTATAACAGAATGAAGAAACAAGAATTCAAAAAAAAAAAAAAAAAAAATGAGGAGAGGCTTAGGAATCTCCAGGACATCTTTAAACATTCCTATATCTAAGTGGAGTACCAAAGGGTGAAGAGGAAGAGTAACAAATTGAAAACTTATTTGCAAACATAACAAAGGAGAACTTCCCCAATCTGGCAAAGGAAATAGACTTCCAGGAAGTCCAGGAAGGTCAGAGAGTCCCAAAGAAGTTGGACCCAAGGAGGAACACACCAAGGTACATCAGAGTTACATTAGCCAAGATTAAACATAAGGATAGAATCTTAAAAGCAGCAAGAGAAAAAGAGTTACCTACAAAGGAGTTCCCATAAGACTGTTAGCTGTTTTTGTCAAAAGAAACCTTGCAGGTAAGAAGGGGCTGGAAAGAAGTATTCCAAGTCATGAAAGGCAAGGACTTACATCCAAGATTATTCTATCTAGCAAAGCTATCATTTAGAATGGAAGGGTAGATAAAGTGCTTCCCAGATAAGGTCAAGTTCAAGGAGTTCATCATCACCAAGCTCTTATTATATGAAATGTTAAAGGGACTTATCTAAGAAAAAGGAGATCAAAAATATGAACAGTAAAATGATAGCAAACTCACAGTTATTAACAGCCACACCTAAAACAAAATCAAAAACAAAAACAAACCAAGCAAACAACTAGAACAGGAAATGGAGATCACATGGAGGGTTATCAGTGGGGGGAGTGAAAGAGAGAGAGAGAGGAAAAAGGTACAGAGAATAAATGGCATAAATGGTAGGTAGAAAATAGACAGGGGGAGGTTAAGAATAGTATAGGAAATGTAGAAATCAAAGAATTTATATGTATGACCCATGGGCATCAACTAAACAGAGGAAATGTGGGTGGAAGGGAGTGTGCAGGGCAGAGGGGAATAAAGGGGGGAGGATTGGGACAACTGTAATAGCATAATCAGTAAAATATATTTTTAAAAGACTTAAATGTTAGACTGAAAACTATAAAAATCCTGGAAGAAAAGATAGGCAGCAAAATATTGGGCATTGCTCATAGTAACATTTTATCAGATATATGTCCCCAGGCAAGGGAAACAAAATAAAAAATGAACAAATGGGACTACATCAAACTAAAAAAAATTTGTACAGCAAAGGAAATGGTCAACAAAATAAAAAGACAACCCAATGAATGGGAGAACATATTCTCTCATACATCCGATAAGGGGTTAAGACCCAAAATTTATAAAGAACTTACAAAACTCAACACCAAAAATACAAAAACAATAACCCAATTTAAAAATGCACAAAGGAACAGAATAGATACTGCTCTAAGGAGGACATACAGATAGCCAACAGACATATGAAAAAATGTCTATTCACTCAATTTCACTAATCATCAGAGAAATGTGAATTAAGACCACAATGAGATATCATCTCACACCTGTCAGAATGGCTGCCATCAATAAATTAAGAAACAACAACTGCAGGTGGGGATGTGGAAAAAAAGGGAACCCTAGTGCACTGTTCGTGGGAATGCAGACTGGTGCAACCACTGTAGAAAGCAGTAGGGAGATACCTCAAAAAAATTAAAAATGGACCTGCCTTTTGATCCAGCAATCCTACTTCTGGGAATACATCCAAAGGAACCCAAAACACTAATTTGAAAGTACATAAACCACCCCTATGTATATTGCAGCATTATTTACAATCTGCAAGATATGGAAGCAAGCCAAGCATAGATGAATGAATAAAACAACTACGGGACATTTACACAGTGGAATTCTACTCAGCCATAAAAAAGAAGAAAAATTTACCCTTTCTGGAGAACATTATGCTAAGTGAAATAAGCTGGTCAGGAAAAGACAAATACCAAGTGATTTCACTCATATGTGGAATGTAATGAACAAACTCAACTAACAAGCAAAATACAGGCAGACTCATAGATGGAGAGTAAGATGACAGCTAAGAGGGGGAGGTGAGGCAATGAATGGATTGAGAAAAAAATGTAAGAAAGTCTAATGAACATAGACAACAGTGTGGTGATTGTAGGGGGTCGGGTGTGTCTACATGGTAATGGAAAATGTACAATAAAGATTAAATAGATAATGAAAAAATAAATATATAAAAGAAAAGTGCTGTGGCAATGGTCCATTGGGTAGCCAGGTGGGCACTTTTATCACATAGCTTTGTATTTCAAGAACTAATAAAGGAGAACTTCCCCAATCTGGCAAAGGAAATAGACTACCAGGACGTTCAGGAAGCTCAGAGAGTCCCAAAGAAGTTGGACCCAAGGAGGAACACACCAAGGCACATCATAATTACATTAGCCAAGATTAAAATAAAGCAGAGAATTCTAGAAGCAGCAAGGGATAAGGGGACAGTCACTTTCAAAGGAGTTCCCATCAGACTGTCAGCTGCTTTCTCAAAAGAGACCTTACAGGCAAGAAGGGGCTGGAAAGAAATATTTGAAATCTTGAAAAGCAGGGACCTACATCCAAAATTGCTCTATCCAGCAAAGCTGTCATTTAGAATGGAAGGGAAGATAAAGTGCTTCTCAGATAAGGTCAAGTTCAAGGAGTTCATTATCACCAAGCTCTTATTATATGAAATGTTAAAGGGACTTATCTAAGAAAAAGAAGATAAAAATATGACAGTGAAAAGACAGCAAACTCACAGCTATTAAGAACCACACCTAAAACAAAAGCACACTAAGCAAACAGCTAGAACAGGAACAGAACCACAGAAATGGAGATCATATGGAGGGTTAGCAACAGGGGTGTGGGAGGAGGAGAGAGGGGGAAAGGTACAGAGAATGAGTAGCATAGATAGTGGGAAGAAAATAGACAGGGGGAGGGCAAGAATAGTATGGGAAATGTAGAAGCTAAAAAACTTATGACACATGGACATGAACTAAATGGGGAAATGTGGGTGGGAGAGGGTGTGTAGGGTGGAGGGGAATGATGGGGGTGAAATGGGACAACTGTAGTAGCATAATCAATAAAATATATTTTAAAAAAAGAACTACAAATTGATTAGAAAATAAAATTACAATGAAATACCAAAAACAAAACAGAGAGAAGATAGAAAAAACTCAACAGCTTTTGGATATTATTCATTTTTACCTGCCTTATGCTTATAAAAGAAATAACACTTTGAAAATATTAAGATTTTTTAAAATTTTCTCTTTAATGTTTCTTTGTGGCTTCCCACGTATTTGCTAATTTTATACTGAGATTGAAAACCCTATCTTTTTTAAGAAATAAAAGGGTTTTTATAAATTCTATCACTTGCTGAATATATCTAGGATAAAATTTAATTTTCCCCAGAATATTTCATCATATAGGGAAGGATTAAGGATGTTTGTGTGATTATGACTCTTCTCTGCATCTCCAGCCCACCAGTCAACCCTACAGAATTTGGAATTACATCTCCACAATTACTTGAGCCACTTCTGTAAAGTAAGTATCTCTCTCTATGCACATACATCCTATTAGTTCTGTTTCTGTGGAGTAAGGAATATCCTCAGCCTGTAAAACAACAAACATTGTTGTTGTTTTACAACAAACAAACATTTCCAAGACCGGGGCTATTAATACCAGGGAGATATCTCAAAAAGAGAGAGGAAAGACAAGAGATGAGATTCAGATAGCCAGACTTTCCCCATCCTTGGGTTCCAACTCCAGGTGTGGAGGTATCCTATTATCTTTGGGAAATTCTGTTTCCCAGGGCACAGGAGTAGAAATTGTGTACACACAATGCCTTGGCCAACATAGTATTAGGAAGTATATTAGCAAAGTCTGGTAAAGAGGGGGAGACGCTTTCCTAATAGGAAGAACAGTTGTGGAAGAGGCACAAGAAAATAAAAAGTGAGGCTAAAGATGCTAGAAGCTAGGCAGTTTCCATGAATATCAGCAACAGATCCAGCTATTGTCTTAAAAGAACAGATAGATCAATGAACTTAGTACAGAATGACCAGTTCAATGACTCATAAAAGTCACACTCTAACAAAGAGCTTCAGGAAGGTGAAGAAGGTTCATGGATTTATAAATATTCCCTGTGCTTTGCCTACAGCTTTACCCCTTGCTCTCCTGCAGTCACTGCAACCAGTTCCTTGTATCTCCACCTAGAAATATTGTAAGATTTAGTAGATATTTTTAAAATATTTATCTATACATTTTTAAATATACAGTTTTCTTCATCTTATTTATTTATATGAGAGGTTAGTTCCTATTAATTCAAATAGAACTGCCCTATTCTTTTTTGCAGGATGCAGTTTTGCATAGTATCGATGTTCTATAATTCACTTAAGTCCCCTTTATCAAAGATTTTGCAATAGAATTTTAGTGTTTTTGCAAAATTTCTTCCACCAAAATCACTGATTAAATTAATTCTTGGGGTCCTGAACTCCATACCAGTCTGCCTTCTTCACTAAACCTTAAAGTGTTTTCTTGTATTTGTTTTATATAGAATGTTCAGGACTTCTAGGTGTATGTACTTAGTGGGAGGAAGACAGAAAATTATGTATACTTGATATTCCCAGAAGCAGAAGTCTTATTCATTTCTGTTATTAGCTTTCAACCTCTTGTCCTATTTCCTTGTGTGTTTTAAGAATAATAATGAGATTCTATAATTTTTTTTGATTAGGTGCACCATAATACACTCTATGATGAGTCAAGAGTAGTCCACATTAGCTACTCAAGAGTGCTTCAGGGCTGAGCACTTGTATAGGTCCTCTGGATGCCTAAGAGCCATTTTTACTTATTTTTTAGTTTTTGGACATGTAAGATAATGGGGGTAGTAGTTAAGAAAAGACTTCATGGAAAACAAACTCAGCTATGTTTAGTATTTTGGTAGCTCTAATGAGTTTTCATAGAATATATTTTAATGTCATTTATATTACCTCTTATTTCCAATAAACTACATTAAGTGATCACCAATGTATAATACAGGAAAATATTTGAAATACTTATAATCAGAAAAATATTATTATTTTAGTTATAAATAAAAATATCTCTAGCTTGACTTCCTGAACTGATAATACCAGAATTGTAAGTGGAGTAAAACCAAATACAGAAGATAAGATGAGCGTGACATACAAATACATGAATCATGTTGTACCAAAGTATAAAGAGTTTATTGTTAAAGATAGGGTTGAAGTCAAGCTTTCCCACTTCCAGTCTCTGCTACATCAAAACACTTAGCCTGCCTAACTAGTTAGTTACCTTTATAAAATGGGAATCATAATAGCTTCCTGGAAATATTGTTGTAAAAATTCCAAATGGTATTTTAGCAGTGTGTGGTTTGGTGACATTTTGGGGAAATATCTTATTTCTGAGAGAACATAACGCCATCTTTAAATTACTTATTTACTTATCGCTACTCCACAATCTCAGGAAAATAACTATGCTTTTTGGCATTTTACCACCATTAACTGTCTCCATGTATGAGGAATGGATTAATTAAATAAATGTTATGGGTTTCAAGTAATTTGTCCATCATTTTCAAGACTATTACTGGAATCATGAGATATTAAGAACATAATTTTATAGTATTTAAAGAAGAAATCTTCTCATCTTCAATATGCTTTATGGTATCACAGTGTTTCAGGTTTTCTCTGTATGATATATCCACATGCATTGCCTGTCTCCAAAAAGAAACATGACCACTGTATTTGTGATGTTTTCATTCTGCCTTATTTTAACACTTAAGTCCAATTAATAAACATTAGGCAAAGATCACTGTATTTGTACAATGATTAAATAAACAAATAAAATTTTATAATCATAGTCCTTATATAGGGAAATAGTTTCTATTGTTTTTCCAATAATAATAAAATAAAAATTTTTGCAATTTGTAGCTATGGTCTAGACCCCATACAATTTACACCATATGTAGATACAACTCAATTTATGTTTTAGATATTTCCTATAAAAATAATGTGGGTTTTGCCCTGGCTGGTGTAGCTCAGTGGACTGAGCGCCGGCCTGAGAACCGAAGAGTCACAGGTTCAATTCCCAGTCAGGGCACATTCCTGGGTTGCTGGCCAGTTCCCAGTAGGGGGCGTGTGAGAGGCAACCACACATTGATGTTTTTCTCCCTTTCTTTCTCCTTCCCTTCCCCTCTCTCTAAAAATAAATAAAATATTTTTAAAAATAAAATAATAAAAATAAATAAAAATAATGTGGGTTTTTTAATGTGTGCATGTGGTTATTTTTTTAAAAAATACTTTAGTAACTTTAGATATTTTTCCAACTGAAAGAATATTAGTAGAAAAAGAAATTTTCTAGAATATGTATAACCAGTCCTTACTAGTAAGCATTTTGCAGACCTTTGTGATTTAAAAAAATACTAAAATATATTTTATTATTTATTTACTTCAAAGAAACTAGAAAAGGAGAACTTTTAATTTTTAGCATAATGTAATAGATTAGGCTGATAGAAACATGAATCTAGAGGCTTATCAAACTATTTTCAATGGAGAGCTAATGCTTTTGCCTTAATTTTTTATGAAGTGATTCTAGCATTACATTTTTTAACATATACAAGCTTTATTATCTCTGTTACTTATTATTCTGACTATCTAATTTAAAACTGCAAATTATATTGAAATGATAAGTGGAATGAATATAAAAACCTCTGTTTTAATACTAGCTATACCTATAGACTACTTTCTTTTTTTAATCTTGAACTTATCCTGTTTTTAATAGCTTTTTTGAGCTATAATTAATTTACAGCAAAAAGTAAACAAACAAAAATATACTATACACTTAGGTTGCTTCCTACTGTAAATAGTGCTGCTATGAACATTGGGGGGCACAGGTTCTTTTGAATTGGTGTTTCAAAATTTTTAGGACATAATCCCCAAAATGGTATTGCTGGGCCAAAAGGCAGTTCCACTTTTAGTTTTCTGAGGAAATTCTATACTGTTTTCCACAGTGGCTACACCAGTCTGCATTCCCATCAACAGTGCACTAGGGTTCCCTTTTCTCCACAACCTCTCCAATACTTGTTTGTCAATTTGTATCTGATGGCCATTCTGACCAGTGTGAAGTGGTATCTCATTGTGGTTTTAATTTGCATCTCTCTAATGGCTAGTGATGCTGAGCATCCTTTCCTATGTGTCTGGGCCCTCCGTATGAACTCTTTGGAAGAATCATAAAACACCAGTTCAAAAAAAACTAAGCACCCCAATATTCATAGCAGCACAATTTACAATAGCCAAGTGTTAGAAGCAACCTAAGTGCCCATCAGTAAATGACTGGATTAAAAACTATGGTACATTTAAATGATAGAATACTATGCAGCTGAAAGAAAGGATGAACTCTTACCCTTTATGACAGCATGTATGGATCTCAAGAGTATTATGCTAAGTGAAATAAGCCAGGTAGTAAAAGACAAATAGCATATGATCTCACCTATAAGTGGGACCTAATCAACAAAACAAGCAAGCAAGCAAAATATGACCAGAGACATTGAAATAAAGAACAAAGTGACGGTAACGGGGTGGGGGGGGAGCGATAATAGGAAAAGAGAGGAAGCGCCATCAAGGAACATGTATAAAGGACACATGGACAAAGACAAAGCAGGCAGGTTTGAGGATGGGAGGCAGGGATGGGTGGGGTGGGGAGCATGGTAGAGTGAAAATGAAGACAACCATACTTGGACAATAATGAAAAAAATAACACTACACACCACCTCTATAAAATAAAGGTTTTTTTGTTTGCTTAATAAATATTTATCAGTACAAATTTTCAAGATGTTTTCTTTCTTTTTTTAAAGTATATTTTATTGATTATGCTATTACAGTTTTCCGAATTTTCTCCCTTTATCCCCCTCCATTCTGCAACCCCTAACACTCCAGCATTCCTCCCCCCTTAGTTCATGTCCATAGGTTGTACATATAAGTGCTCTGAGTTCTCTATTTCCTATACCATTTTTTATCTCTCCCCATCTATTTAATGCCTACCAATTGTACTTCTTCTTCCCAATACATTACCCCCATTCCTCCCTTCCCCCTCCCTACTGAAAACCCTCCATGTGATATCCATTTCTCTGATTCTGTTCCTGTTTTAGATGTTTGCTTGTTGTTTTTTTTTTTTTCATTGTTTGTCTTTTCTTTTAGGTTCATTTGTTGATAGTTGTGAGTTTCTTGTCATTTTACTGTTCTTAATTTTGATCTTCTTCTTTTTCTTAGATACGTCCTTTTAACATTTCATATAATAAGGGCTTGGTGATGATGAACTCCTTTAACTTGACCTTATCTGAGAAACTTTATCTGCTCTTCCATTCTAAATGACAGTTTTACTGGATAGAGCAATCTTGGGTGTAGGTCCTTGCCTTTCATGACTTGGAATACTTCTTTCCAGCCCCTTCCTTCCTTCAAGGTCTCTTTTGAGAAATCAGCTGACAGTCTTATGGGAACTTGTTTGTAGGTAACTCTTTCCTTTCCTCTCTCTTGCTGCTTTTAAGATTCTCTCTTTGTCTTTAATCTTGGATAACTTAATGATGATGTTTCCCCTTAAGTCAGCCCGACCCCCCTGGTCCTCCAATTCAGGTTCTCTCCATCTGCCGCCTTACCAGGCTGGTTGTTCTAGTTGATTTTTTCTTTAATTCCTTGGTCGTTGGAGTTCCATCCAGTTTGATTTTCCGGATCTTCTGGTTATTTGATTTTAGATTGGTTGTTATCCTCCTTTTGGTTATGTGAGGAAGTGAAGGATTTCTACCTACACCCCCATCTTGGCCTGAACTCCTCAAGATGTTTTCTAACTCTAAGTTATAATTTTCAATGAAGAGATATTTCATACTCTTTGGTATTAACCATAGTAAATATGCTCTAAATCAATTTAAACAATATAAATAACTGCAAGTATTTATTTACAGTAATGTCTTTCTCTGGAACATATTTATTCCCAGCTCTGAAAAATAATAATGATAATCACCCTCAGGTGACAGTTAGATTACAAATATTTTGTTTCAAGAAATATATTGATATGATATTGAGACTAATGTTTTAAATTGGGATAGAACATATAAAGCAAATATAAATGTAGGTGCAAAGTAATTAAATTCTATATCCAACACATTCTGTTCATGTGGAGGCAGTTACTGACTGTATTATCAGAACATAACACATTTACAGCACTACCAGTGTACCATTTATGATGAAATCCACACTGTGACTGATTGTGCCAACCATATTGGAAACAAAATGACTTATTTAAATGCATATTTATTTGGTGTAACAAGGATATTTGTTTTGTTGCCATGATCAAGGTATTTTTTTTGCTGTTGTTAACATGTTTTAGTTTGGTGATTATCTTAAGTACTTGGCAATGCGCTGCCTTGTCAAACATTTTTAATTAACTGTCTGAAAACCTTGCTGGAATAATATATTAATAGCTCATCATAAGAAATTAATATATTCAGTGCCTCTGTAATATCTATTATACCTTAACAAGTGCTCCTTGGCAATTTATTGAAAATGAATTATCTTGCCAAAGGAATGCAAAACAGTCGACTAGAAGACTAATTGAAAACATCATAACATTTTGTGTAAATATATATATGACTGGATAAGGAGAACCTCTTGTAAGTTTGATTAATTATCTGATCAATGATTCTTTATATTTATATTTGAAATATTAAATAAGACATCACTGCTAGTTATTATGCATTAATCTAGTTTTCTAAGTATTTAAATCATTTTCTTGATACATCATTCAGTAAACTTCCTTTATATATTCAAAAATTCTATTAATATTACTGGCTATATTAAAAAGCTTTAATTAGATGGAATATTTTTACAGTGACCTGTCATTTCTCACTGTTCTGAATTTCTCTCTTACACCCCCATTGTTACCATCATCTGTTCTTCTCACCTTCCTTTATTTCATTAAAAATATGTGTGCCTGCGTCATATTGCTATGGTTTTCTGAACAGTAGATGTTGCATCCTTTGACGTAAGTACAGTACTTAAGCAGTTTAGTCACTACATTTGTTATAACTTAATATATAAATGAAATTGAAATGCATATCTTCTTTATATACTAGCATATACTTCATATACTTCTTTATATACTAGATATCTTTATATAAAGATATCTTCTTTATAGACTACTGCTAAAATTGTTGATTGCAACAACTGTTAGGCCTGTGAGAGAGATGTTTCACAGAAGGGAAAACAAAAGGGCTCCTCAATAATTTCAAAAAATTAGCCTTTATTGAATCTATCCATTTATTGAATCTATCCACTAAGATAAGTGCTTTAGAAGAAAAAATGTATTTAATCTTCATGTAACTCTTGTGGGATTTACTCTATTGATACTATAAATATTAATAAATATGAATAGGTGCAGGATAATTGACAGATAATTAATAGGTGCAGAAATTTAGCCTCATAGAAGTTAATTAAATTACTCAGGGTCACTTGTTAGTAAGCGAAAGTTTTGGGATTTTAACCGATGCAGTCAGAATACAAAAAATCTTAACCACTATGTATAATTCTTCAAAACCAAAATACTTTGAAAGCTACTTATTCTGTGTAAGTGTAGGAACAGCTCTACTTCCTGATAGCTAATAGACTGACAGAAGTTAAGCAGAAGGTTAGTAACAGTCAAGCCATGTCACCCGTGGATAACATTTCAGATTTTGTCTTTACAGGTTGTTCCTTCTTTCCAGTGATTGTCCACACGAGGTTGAATATCTTTTATTTATTTTTTAAATATTTTATTTATTTATTTTTAGAGAGAGGGGAAAGGAAGGCGGAAGAGAGGGAGAGAAACATCAGTATGTGGTTGCCTCTCACATGCCCCCCACTAGGGACCTGACAACCCAGGAGTGTGCTCTAGCCTGGGAATTGAACCAGCGACCCTTTGGTTCCCAGGCCCATGCTCAATCCACTGAGCTACACCAGCCAGGTTGATTGAATATCTTTTAAACTAAACCAGAAACATTCAATAGGAAAGCTTGTGACTAGAAACTCTTCACAAATTGATTGGAAAATATATTTAGAAAGAATAAATTAACATAGAGTAAGATCAACTTAGGCATTTGTGCTTATATTCATAAATTTATTAATGGTGAAGGTAATTTTGACGTAATGTAAACCTGTCAGTAAACAATACAATATGCTGCGTAGCAGTTTGCCTTCTTCAAAAGAATGTCTATATACATTTGATACTTTAAATGCCATTTATTTTTCACATGATTCTCATAAAACTTTAATAACAAAAGTTAATATATTTTGTTGCTATTTTATAATAAAAACTATACAAAGTAAATTTATTTTTATTTATATATCTGTGTAAAGTTATAAATTATCATGTACTTAGCACTTTGCTAGATACTAGAAAAAACATAATTACAGAAAACATTTAATGCATAAATGTGTAAAATAGTAATGTTAATTATGTTTTTGAAATTTTTAGAGTTAAGTAGAGTAAAATTCCACTCTAGGTAGTTTAAGAAAGAGGAAATTTGTTTAAGGATTTTGAGATTTATTGGATATTATTGCAGGATATTAAAAGTTTTAAGAAATCAGTGAGAGGACTGAAGGAGAAGCTACTTGAGTTGTGGAACAACTAATCAAACCCTTCCTGGAACCAGTATACCAAAAAACTTTCTTTTAAGATAATAAACTTTTAAGCCCTAGAACTACATTTATATTGTCACAACCAGGATCTACTAAAATAAAAATCCACTATCATTAGGAAATAGAGCACTCAGTAAACATTGTACCTTCTACAAAATAGACCAGTACAATTGATGTTTGTACCAATATCTGTGTTCCTGAAGCCAGTTACTGCACTATGGCACAGCTGCTGATGTGCTGTGTGAAACAGTAAATGTTTCAACATCCACATTTGCCAGATGAAACAGCAAAAGAAGTTGTCACATGGCCTTCATCTAATGTCAGTTTTTCAGTGCCTTATGTGTGCATTTGATCAGCCAAATCTAAGTGACATCTTTCTAGAAACTTAAATCCAAATAAGTTTCAAGAATGCAGTTTTAATCTTTCCATTCTCTGTATTACAGAAGGGAAACAAGAGAAGTGTGAAATGGATAACAAATCTATCATACAAAAAGTTTTTGTATGCCATTTTGTAAGTCTTCCTTCCCAGCTCCACTTAGTCCTTCTCAATTCCCAACCATAGATTTGTGTCCTGTCAATATAGATTAGTTTGTATTTTCTAGTATGTAATAATGCAGTCCTATAACATGGACTCTTTATGCTTTTTTTATTGCACTCAGCATAATTATTTTGAGATAGTTCATTTCTTTTTACAATAGAGTAGTATTCTATTTATAAATTTACCACAATTGTTTATCCATTCTCCCCTCAATGAATTTGGGTTATTTCCAGCTTTTGGTTTTTACAAATAAAGCTGCTGTAAACATTCATGTACAGTGTGCTCATGGACACATACTTTCTTTCTCTTAGATAAATACCTTGAGTCGAATGACTGAATCATACGTAACTTTTTATGAAATTATCCAACTATTTTGCTAAGTGGTTCTATCATTTTGTTTTTCTACTAACAATGTTGAGAATTCTAGTTTTTCCATAGCTTCTCCAACATTTGATATGTTCAGACTTTTAATCTTACACATTTTTGTAGGTGGGTAGTGTATCTCATGGTTTAATTTTCATTTTTTAATTACTAATGATTCTAAGCATCTTAAACATTTTCATTTTCCCAAGTGAACTCCCACTTCTCCCCAGAATGAAGTAATAGAGACCAGACTTTTTCTCTTATATCAAATACTTAAAAAAAAAAACTCACAAATAATGAAGCAACAGTTTAAAAAAGGCAATAGCAATTGCCTAGAAAGGCATTTCATGTTGTAACATAAATGAAATAAAACCCAGGAGCGCCCCAGCTCACTGCCATGAGGGAGTTTCTAGGTCCTAATTCAGTGAAGGGGAACCAGGTAGAGACCAACAGCCACCAAGAGTTGAGGAGAAAAAAACTGAGTATCTAAGGTAAACAAAGCAATTGAAGTTCAGAAGACATAGAAAAGTTGAAAAAAATCATCACCAGGCACACAGTACAACTTCTCTGGGGAAAAATGATACAAGTGAAAATATGTGTCTACAAAACAAAAATATACTCTCATGTCATATATCCTCACCCAGTAACTTTAATGTAAAAATATAGCAGCAATGATGGCTGCTCTTATACCTTTGTGCCCTTCTCCACGGCATATGTCCTCAGGAAATCACGAGTGAATAAGTATTGTTTTTGGAAATATAGTTCTATGATAAATGTTAACAACAATATATTCATGTTGTATTGACAACAGGACTCAGTGGTTTCTGTTTCCCTGGCTCTTCCTTTTCAGAAGTTGTAACTATGAAAATTTTTCAGATATAGGCTTCATACTCCACTCTTTCAACTTCATTCTTGTTGCTTTGAGAAATGTATCTCCTAATATGATTTCAGCTGTTCCTTCTTTGTCATTAACTGGCAAATCTGGAATTTTAAATATGCAGTTTATGATGATACTCTCTCAGGAGGCATCTCCACTTCACTGGCTCATCTAGGCTCCAATACTAAAGGGTTGTCCCAAGATTTGCTTTTCTATTTGAACTTACTTTCCTGAATCACCATATCTTTATATCTCATCTCCTTCACCAACCTCTCTGCTGCTTTGCTTACTGACCTCACCGTTCATTCCACCATGATGCTTTCCTTTCATTCCAGAACTCCACATGTTTTCCTATCTCTCACAGTGCCACTTTGGCTTAACATTCTGAACACTTTAAAGAATGTCTGTCCTAGTTTGTTTGGTACCCTCTTTTCCATACATTGCTCCAAAGAACGGTTTTCTAATTTATACATTCCGGTCTCACTGGTGAATCCAGAAGTTTTGCTTAACCTCTACCTTTTATTTGACAATAATACACTCTAAACACTTGATGTCATCCTTGTCTCTTAACTTTCTTTCTGTTCTATGTTAAACTAAAACATAAATCTGTCTATTATTTTTCTATTTCTGTATTCATTCCCTAAGACAAATTCTGTTCACCTAACATCTGTGACAATCAGCAACTTTTTCTCTCTACGGGGCCATCTTGTACAATCCTTGTTACAAAAAAAAAAAAAAAAAAAAAAAAAAGCCTTATTATCATTGATAAAACATCAACCTATTTTGGTAAGTCTGGTATATCCCTGCTAAACCATGTACATATTTCTCTCTACCTTTGATTACAACAGCATTAAATTCTTCAGTTTCTATACCAGGATCCTTCAAGATCATGTGCCAAGTTACTTAATAATTTTATTCTACTTCTAATGCCAACTACACCATTCCAATAAGTTTAGATCCACACTATACTTTCCCCATTTTGTATTATCAGTACATGCATATAAACAGTCTAGATATATTTACTTTACCTCTATATATTTACTCCCTGCTTAACTGAGTCATAGGTATCCTTCAAAGTCCACATCATATTCAGCCTACTTCATCATATTCACTCCTATTTCAAGCATTCCTGTGAATGAATCTATTAATTGATGTTACCTGATCATACTAGCTGTTCAAACAACAATGAATTTGTTCCTAGAGAAATTAAATTTCCCTCTTCCAGTTTTTAAAAATATTCTTTATTACATGTAGCATTCTCACATTTACTATCCAGTTCTCATTTGTACATATACAATATTTACCACTTTATTCTTATAGTATAAAAATTATACATAAACTTTCATTAGCCATTTCATTGGAATTTTTATATGTCCTACCTATATACTTAGATGTATGTAACTTTAAAAGTTGATTATTGTAACTTTCAAGACTTTTATTTATATTACCTTATATATATATTTTTACTTCTAGAAATGAAAGAGTGTAACTTCATTCTGTGACCCACTACCCTCTCCTTGCTACATGGAAGACTTGATGGTCTTGAAAAGCCCACCTTGTAAATAAATATGCTAATATCATCTGTGAGCAGAAGGGTGTGGAGGCCCCTATGTAAAAATGCTTTAGGAAGATGTATCTGCCTAGATCACGTATAATAAATAAATCTACATTAATGGATTTATTTCACAAAACTATTTGGGAAATAGGAAGTAAAATATATTCTTCTCTATGTGTAACTAACCGAATTAGAGGCATGGGAACCCCAAAACAAAATGGCTTCTTTTGTAAACAATGTTCCTATATATAATATTCAGAAATTGTCTGTCTTAATCCAAAACACCCCATACTGTGGGAGAAAGGGACACTTTTTGAAAGCTGTATTTGCTGGGTCACAACTCCAGAAAAAATATGCTACCACTATACTTTGTTGTATATCATATCCTTAAGATAAAATGAATAATTTGAGTAAGTCAACTTGGCAACTCAAACCATTGTATTAATACAAATCACTGTGCCTACAAGTTTTGATATAGGTAATATATTCAGAAATGCTTCAATGTTAGTTGCTTATAACATGAGATAATTGATCATTCATTTTTCATCAGTGTAGATAATGGCCATCCATATAGGAACAGATGGGACACAATGTAACCTATCATACAAAAGCATTTAAGAACACATTTATTTTTTAACATTTTAAGATTTTGCAGGTAATTTACAGCACTATTTTCAAATTGAGTGATGTTTTATACTCTGATATATCATATTTGACACTAATGTATAGTCAAAATTTATAGATATAATAATTTTAACCTTAAAATCATTTCTAAAATAAACAATGTATATTTAGTATACCAGTATTCTAAAATGACTATTGCACTGTGGTACCTGTTATAGTGTATAAGGAATAGTTTTCTTTTTTTTTTACCCATACCCTTTCAAAAGAAACTTCCAATACCTGGGACTCCAGGAATTTTGCGTTATTTTGGTTCAAAGCTAATCCAGATTCAGATATGATGATGTGAAGCTTCGTGCTGTTTGAAGAAGCTGGGGTTCATCTTGTGTGATGCTTTGAAAATGAGAAGAAAGGGCTTTCCTATATTTGGAAGTGTCCTGGCAATGAGCAAAGGGTAAAGAAATCACTGCAGAATGCTGTTTGTTCAGTTCAAAAAGCAGTCTGCTATTTTATGAGCCATTTTTATTCTTTGACTGGCTTCCCTGGAGAGATTCAAATAAAGAGGTTTGAAATACACCAGGTTGAAAGGCTGAATATGTCAGGAGTATGGATCACTGAAGCAAGATCTTCATCTTGCAGGTTAATTTTCTGGCTAGAGCACTTTATAAATGAATGGAGACTCATGATTACTGTTGATGCCTCAGACTCCAGGAACATCAATGAGCCTCCAAGGGGTTCAAAATATTTCACCACACTGAACATCAATGGGGAAGCCTCTCTTTAACAGAACAGATGCTACAAACCTTACCAAATTTCCTAATTCCTCCTTTCAGTACTACAAAATATACTTTTTCACACTCTGTAGCATGAGCCAAGGCAAGCAAATTGTAAACAGATTTTGTCATTTTATGCACAAGGAAAACCGGCAGTTTTACTGCACAATATGTGCTTTCAAATAGACAATATTCAGCTCTGCATCCTTCGAACACTGCAACTTCTTTATTATTTTTATGTTATTCATTGAGCACAAAGCACACATGCTGAATTCTGTGGTCCTTAGCATGTGATGTGATTCAATAAGTTATGTGCTATAATTATGTAAAGGTCCAAAATACTTTTTATGCAAATTATATTGATTGACAATAAATATACTTTTCAATACTAACAGAAAGACTCCAAATGGAATGGTGAATTTGAAGTTCAATGTAGAAAATTAAAAGGCTTAGATGCTTAGGAGTGTTTTCATCTCTCTTCCCACTAAAAAATAATTACTCTGAAAAAGATGTGAGCCATGGGTAGATAGTGAGATGCCACAATGGTGAGATGGAAGAATGTTCCCCCCAACCCAGGATTATGTTCTTCTTGCAAAGAAAGGGAATTACTAGGCTTTTTCAGGAAAATCCCCTTTGAATTTTAGAAATTAAGTCTAAATAAATCCATGAAAATTGTATAAACCTGAAGGTGGGAGGGAATAATGGGAAGAAAGGGGGGAAGGTTGTCAAGGAACATATTTAAAGGACACACGGACAAAGCCAAAGCAGGGTAAGATCGAGGTGGAAGGTGGGGATGGCTGGGGTGGGGGGAGTGGTGCGGGGAAGTGGAGGCAACTGTACTTGAACGACAATTTAAAAAAAGAAAAGAAAAGAATTAGAAAGTCACATGGGTACCTTAAAAAGGCATCTAACTTGCACAAGAGTTAAATTTTTGCTTTGAAAAGTAAACTTCTAGAAATATATATAAAGCATGGGCAGAAACTTTGAAAATGGAAGATGACTAAGAAGAAATGGGAAACCACATCCAAATAAATTTTCCTTTATTTTCTATTTTAGAGAGAGGGGAAGGGTTGGACAAAGACAGGGAGAGAAATACCAATGTGAGAGAGAAACATCTGTTGGCTGCCTTCCACACACACCCTGAGTGGTGACCGAACCTGCAACCCAGGCATGTGCCCTGACCAGGAATCAAACAGGTGACCTTTCAGTTTGTGGCATGACGCCCAAACAACTGAGCCACATTAGCTGGGGCACACAAATAATATTTTGATAGTATTGTCACAAAACACATTACGATGGCCAAAGAGTGAGTCATCTAAAGAAAAACACAGTGAGCTCTTTGCAGAGCTCTTGTATAAAAATGACATGCAGACAGTGTAGGAGGAGAAATGCAATATAAAAGATGCATTTAAAAATAATAAACAAAATCTAATGATAATGTCAGGAAAGCTAAAGGTAAAACAAGAGGTTAAAACAGAAAGATAGGAAACCATTAGAGGACAAAGCATAAAAAGACTAGTCTGACCACCTGGAATCGATGGTAAAATGCTGATAATGAAGCAGGGGAAAGTAGAAGAGCACTGATGTTTTTTCTGTCATTCAATGGGTTATCATTCATAACAATCCATTTATACATTTTATTTTTATTGTGTGTACACTATATGCTAGTGAGTCTTGCAAAGAAGTTCTGCAGTCATATAAGAATTAACTTATATTCATTATAAATTGTAATAAATTCCCTGGCAGAGATATACAGAATGAGAATATTCACTGGTAGCTAATTATTATTCTAACCAGGTATTCCTGTGGCCTGATTTGGTTGCTGCTCCCACTCACATTGCAGCTTCTCATGGGTTTTCTGAACTGTCTATCTTTCAATAAATCTCTTTTTTCCTAGATTAGCCAGAGTCAATTACTTTCTGTCCACAATCAAGAAATCTGACTGATACACATGTGTTTTAAAAGTTATAAAAATACATATTATAAACTTTTCTACTACAAACAAAAATTCACAGAACTTTAATATAGTAGCTTACATACAATAACATCTAATGCTTTTAGCTCATCCAAGAATTCATGCAAAGAAAAATACAATGTTTCTTACAGAAAGACTAGTGAAAGTGTAACATATGTTAACTAAACATGACATATAAGAAAAATGAAGTAGTACTACCAGCTATCCAGAATCAGAGATTAGAAGTTATAGACCTGATGATTTCAGGTAAAAGACATATAAACTATTTTATATATTTTTAAATGTAATTATCTCACTTAGGAGACTGTAGTAAAATGAGATTTTGTCCTAGATCTTATTCCTACATCTAATACTTATTGCTCACATGATTTTGAGAAAATAACTTCTCTAAGATACAGTGAGTGCCTTTATTTATATAATAATAATAATAAAGCTATATGGCCAAAACCAGTCTTGCCATTTATTAGTTTCCTATTTATGAATTGCATAAATCTTTACATGTGTTCACTTCATTTATTTGTATAAGACTTTTTAACTTTAAAAAATTATCACTAACATTAAGATGTCCATATAGACCCATCTGTGGGAGCCAATTAAACTATATAGCCCAATTTTCCATCTCATGGGCTGTTTAAGTCCAGACATGTATTTTCTTGGTTCTCAGAGTAAATCACAAACAGCAAAAAAGTTTTACTTCTGTTATCTGTCTGATTCTGTTTTTTCTTCTGATTCCATATTTTTATTTGCTTATTATGATGGGCTGTCAACAATTCTCCCATCACTATAAAGTTGTACCAATTCTTTCCTCAGGATGTAGAATCCTTCACCATCCTTGAATCTGGGCTGGCCTTGTGACTTGCTTTAACCAATAGCATATGGAAGAGTGATAATGCACCAGTTCTAGTCCAAGCCAGTGTGATCTTTGACAGCCTCTACTTTTGCTCTCTTAATGCTATATTTCAACATTTAAAAAGTCAAACTACCCTGATAGAAAGGGAGATACCAAGGCACATTTATCCCAGCCATCTTAATTTTCACACCAGACACATAACTGAAGCCATCTTATATATTCAAGCCCCAGCTAAATAAAGCCCAAAACGTAACCCCAAGACAAACATACTAGAGAAGAAGGACAAGGCAACTAAGCTCAACCCTTGTTAAGACATCAAAAAAATTAAGCTATTCAACCTTAGACATTCTCAGGACACAAAAAGTTTTCTCATGAATTGTAATGAAATTATTCAATGATAGCTGGACACACCTAAGGATACGTCTGCTCAGAAAAGATTATAAATGTGCCTTTTGGGTCGTAAAGTTAAATACAATAATAATCATAAGAAAAGTCATTGCTTTCTTTTTTTATGCCTCACTTTTTGTTGTTGAATGTGTGTTGTGTGTGGGAGGGCAGTAATCATAAAATGTCCTTTTAGCAGTAACTTTAGCATAATGGATCATAGTTATCAAGATAGTTACATATATGGAGTTATATATGTGTAGTATATATGTATGTGTGTGTATATATATATTTACTTCTCAATTTTAACAAATCAATTCTATATTTGGGTTATATTAAAAACAATAATGTTGCGATTGTTCATTTTTGCCTATTTCAGAACGTGTGGCTATAGAGGGTTTTATTATATAAGTTCATGGTCTGCTATAATGCTTATGCATGATAGATGATTCCCAAATAACTAGCTTAATTGGTTATTTTCCTGAAAGATAAGTTAGTTACTTTCCTTAAAAGGTATCATATGAGGGGTTGAGACTGTAATATAAAAAAGAACAACATAAATATATAAAGGGTAATGAAGACAATCATTCCTGACATTAACATTTCAAACGTGAATATAGAAATATTATTATTAGCATACTTCCTTCTGTTTTTCTTATCATCATTTTTGTTATTTCACATTATTAATGATTGTCATTAATTATTTTCCGTTTATATTTGAACAGCTGATGCTACATTCAACGTAAGCATACAATGTAAAGATAGATACAATGCCTCACTTGGACTTTACAAAAAAATCTTTTTTCCATTTCTAATGAGAATTTAATTTTTGTTCTTTAAAAAGGGGAAAATTATTCTTCTATATCTTTGTCTTGAGCCTTAAAACCTGTGTCTTTTCTTGAATTTACACCAAAAAATTAGGCTTAAAATGATCGCCTCAATTTACAAATTTTCCACATGAAATCTCCAATAGCACTGTTTTCCTCCAGTGGGAGGGTCGCCCTCACTGACCAAGCCATAGCTTGCGGAGGGTTACACACGGAGTGGTAAGGGAGGAGGGGACACCAGATCCGCTGAATCCACCCGGGTGATAATTGGGGTGACAGATGTCACAGCCAGATGGCCCTCACATCCAAGTGGAACTATTTTTGAAAAATTAAATGTTTTCCATGATTCACTGTAGATCTTAGAAATACCAAATATCCAATGGACACAATTTCTGCATAATAAGGTCAACAGCTCTGAATGACTCAGATGTGCATTACTTCATGTATTTATGCCTGGCACTCTCTAAGACCTGCTTTTTTTTCTCAGCGGTGATAAACATATGTAATATTACCACTGAAAAGTTACTTGTTTCAAATTGATTGTGGATTATTTTCCTTCATAAATATCAGTTTTTTCACAATACTTCGTTCTCATTATAGTTCATGAGATATGTACTCTGTTCAATCAGACACCGGCCATGAGCACAAGCTTTGACCATAGCACAGACAAGACGTTTTTCTGTGCGGAGTGCCATGCATTTCCACAGGGAGACACCAGTCTTGTGGACTGTGTATTTGATTATTTTAACCCTTAACCAGTATACGTCTGGCAAAGCAAGGCATTTTTGCAGTACCAAATCTGAAAGTTTTTGTTTTCTAACTTTTGTTCCATTCTGATTTTAAAAAATCATTACTTTCTTTGGAGAGGACAGGAAAAGCTATTACTACTAGAAAAGCATAATTACACATTGTGAATATTTAAAATATTGACCACAAATCTCAGCATGAATATAGATGCATATGCTATTAGAATAGTTATATTTGGTTCTGCTTTAACAGCTTTTGCTAAACTACCTTCACATTCACCACTTTAAATTTAGGTTATACAAACCAGACAGACTTTCTTGTGGGTGGAAATTCTCATTTGGCTATCATTCACCCACACTGAAGAATAACAGAGTATTTACTAATCTTCTACTAAAATAGCAATTGCATATTTGTACATCTAAATTAGTAATGTTTGGTGTGTTTATGTTACATCTGTGTGCAAATGTATGGCTATGTCTTTATCTACCTGATTACCTATATCCATATTTTCATGTGTATACACACACATACTCTTCCAGGATTCCTTTCTATGTACATACTGATGTTACTAAATATAAAGAAAAAGGCATTAAGTTATACTGTAAAACTATTTCTAAGTGTTTTTATTAATCATTATTTTAAAACCATTCTTTAAATATATTTTACATGTATTCATATGTGTAAATACATATGTATCCTTTAATACTCTTAATAAGAATGTCAGACACAAACAACTTGCTTAGAATTACAGGTATGGCCAAAGAATAAATTATGGTTTTTGGTAACACATTCCCCAAGGACTCTATTATTAGTTCCACTGGGGCCAGTTTAAAACTATACATCCGTCTTCTCATGATTTGAATACGGCAATGTACCATTGTTTAAGTGGGTGACTCAAAGCTGGAGCCCAGAGGGAAAAATATAAGAAGGCTGAGTAAACAAAAACCATCACCTTTAACAATACTCTTTTTACAAAATTTTAGAAATAACTTCTTACTACTAATTTATTTATAATGTTTAAAGTATTAAAAAACAAGGAGTCAGAAATACAGTATGTATTCTTTATATGTTTCCCCTTGGGTAAATACTCAATAGTAGTACCATGTGAGATATTCTACTATAGTACACCAAATGAAAAGGAAAAGCAATTTTATTTACAAGCAGGTTCTAGCATATGCAAATTATTTTGTTAATTGTTTTATATACTAAAAACTCTTGAAGGGTCATAAAAATACTATGAATTTAACTTTTTTTTCTATTTTACCAAAGGACTGAGTTCCCAGTGTTATTTGAACCATTTTCTGACTCTAAAAATCACAATATCCTAATGAATGTAACTTACTCATTCTTACTTATTCATATCTTTGCACAATACTTGACTTACACATTTTATATGCATGCATTCCTGTACCTACTTAACAATTGTTCTAATGACTATTTAATAAATGCTGAAAGGCACTTTACTGAGAACTTCACACAGCTGTCTCCTTTGCATTGTCTTTGCAGAAATATTACTCCAATATCACACTCTGTCCCATTTAATTTTTTTTCATAAAACTGCTTTCAGAATTTATCACATTTTCTTATGCATTTGTTTTACTTTATGTGTTTACTGTGTGTTCGTCACAATAGATTTCAGGCAGCCTGACAACACAGGGGATCTGTATAATTCACTCTGTGTGTTGGGTATCCAGTATTGGAACAACATAAGTATTAATGAAATACTTGGTGACTGACACAGTAAATGAAAGAGTATGTAAATGAGCTCTAGGAACTGTGATAAATGAAGTTAGACTGTTTTTAACTCTGTGACGGTGCCTTGCTATACCAGCTGGTAGACAGCAATTCTCAGGAGCTCAAATTGCATAAATCCAGAAAGTTTTAAATTAAAGGTCACCTTCTGGTATGAGATCCACACATACTTAGTTCCAAAGCACTGGTTTAGGAGGAATTATGATATTCCAAAGCTTTTTACTAATACTCAAAATTGTTCATCTTGTTTACCAAATATTAAAACTTGTCCATGGAGATTTGCAAAAGGTCAATAGCTCCACCTTATCTTAACTCAGGATTGTGTCAAACCCAAAACCTTGTTTTGACTCTAACAAAGTGCTGTATAAATTAAAAATATAAGCACTATTTTAAAAAGTGAGAATGAAGTAATGAAAAAATCTATCTCATTTTATTGTTAAACACTCTTATGAGCACACAAGTAAGCAAAATTAAATTATTTAATATAAATAAAAACATACCAAGCCTACTTTCTACCTAATAATGTATCATATACAACAAAAAGTATAGTTATGCCTTTTAATTCTATATTTATATTACATTTATATAGTACTATGTTATTATTAAAGTCCCATAACTCAGTTAATGCTCACATAACACTTAAAACTTGACATAGCAAATATTATACTATTGTATCATTTTGTAATTCAATGTTAGTTGAATGCTTACCAAGTGCCACACGATGAGCAAGACAGACATGTTTCTTTTCACCCTCTGATAGAAACAAACTGGTCAATGATACAGATAAACAAAGAAATTTAAACATTATAACAAAAATAACATACAAGGAAATATGATTGGGGAAATTGATCTTACCTGCGATTTCAGTGAAGCCTTTCTTAAGGAAGTGATATTTGAAATTAAGCCTGAAGAATGGGTAGAAATTAACTGGGAAAGAGACACTGTAATGATTCTGTATTACAGAAAGAGCAATCAGCAAGTAAAAATAGCCTACCATGGAAGAGAGCTGGTACTAGAATCTAAATCTTCTAATATACAATGCAATATTACTATACAATAACAAAGGGAGTAGTTGCAGTTCATTTATTTTGAGAAAATAAACAAATTAGACGACAGAGTGGATTATTTTTTACGTTAAATAAGCTATTGGCCTGGCTACTGCAACAAAGATCAAATAACACTGGCGGAAGCAAAGCACTGCAATAGTTGTGCCATGTGCCACTCGTATGCCAGTCGGAACTGATGGACCTGGAACATGCTATACACACAGAATTTCTAATTGTGCCATAATGTGAAAAACACTGTGAAGCACTGGCATGAACGAGACAGCTTTACGTACCTCTTGACAATCTAAGCATTATAAGTCCAGGGCTATTATTGTAGCACTCCAACATCCAGGGCCCAGGACCTTAATGACTTCACACTGACTTCTGTGTAAGTGCTGTCTCATACAAATGGTCTGAGATGGTACATGACTGCATCTGTCTTCTAAATTGTTCGAAGGCTCATTCTTCCCTGCCTTACAAAGATATAGTACAAGAGTTGAACACATCACTTCCAGCCACATCATATTGGCCATAATATGGTCACTGACCATGATTAACTTAAAAAGAATCTGGGGAATGTACTCTTCTTTTGAGTGCACTTGTTCCTAGCTGCAATCAAAAGGTTTATATTGTTAATAGCTCGTGTATCCCACAAGTATTATTGAGTGACTAACTTCTAGGTATCTGCACTTTTCTAAGCAGAGATCCACTAGAAGGGTACATCAATGAACAAAAGGAAAAAAGTCTACATTTGATTTTATATTCTAATAGGAAAGATAGAATAAATACAAAACACTAAAAACCTAAAAATAAACATGAAGATATTTTCTAGAAGATCATGAGTACTATGAAAAGATAGAGGAAGTAAAGGGGATCAGGAATAGTGCTCTGGCAAGTAATTAAAAACCAGCTCTGAAAAAAATATTCCTGATCTGTGGGTTTTTCCAGTGTCCATGGAATAAATATTCCCACCACAGCTAACCAGAAGCTACCAATGTGCCGTCAACCTACTTGCAAAATTTTCAGTGTTAATCACTTATCATAAGCCTGTGTAAACTGGCTTCAACATACCACCGAAATCTGAAGGTGAGATTTGGAATTTTAATACGGTGATCTGGAAAAGGCAGATAACACAATGACATCTGAGCTATCTGGATACGAGGAGGACAAGGGTCACTGGGAAGGAAATGGACAAAATTAAGCACCCGGCAACGTTGAGGAACAGTAAACAGACTAGCATGTTGGTGCCAAGTAAATTAAGGGGGGATCATAGGAGAGGATGTTTAAGAGGACACAGAGGCTTGATCATGTAGAGCCTTGTCAGTGCATACAAGTGCTTTGACTTTTTTTTGTAGCAGACTTAACAATTTTTTAATTAAACTTATTGGGGTGACACTGGCTAGTAGAGTTGTATAGACTTCAAGTGTGCAATTCTGTGATACATGATTTGTATATTATATTGTGTGCCCACCATCCAAAGTCAAATTATCTTGCATCTCCATATACTTGACACTCTTTATCTTTTACTACCCTCCATTCCTCTTCCCCTCTGGTAGCCACCATGCTGTTGTCTGTGTCTATGAGTTTTGTGGGTTGGTTTGTTTTTGTCAGTTTGTTGGTACCAGTTTTATATCCAGGTATGATTGAAATTATATAATTCTTAACTTTTTCTGTCTGATTTATTTTGCTTAGTATGACATTCTCAAGGTCCATCCATGTTGTTGCCAATGGCTTTCAATGTGATAGAAATGGTTACCTAAGATTTGAGCAGAGTGGCATTATCTTGTTTTACATATATTTAAAATGATTTCTCTGACTGATTCATTGAAAATAGACTATAGATAGCCTGTGGAAGAAATTTGATTTAAGGTTATTGCAATAATCCAAATAAAAAATAAACATGTCTCAGGCCGGTGTTGGATTAGTGAATGCAAAGATAAGTGAAGACTCTTCACTTTGAAGGTAGATGCAATAGGATGTAACAAATGACTAAAGAATTTAATTTGAGCAACTGTAAGTATGGACATAGCTGTTTGTGACCTGGAAAGCTAAAAAAAAAAAGCAATGTTTCTCTACCTTTAACCAATATACTATGAAAAAATAGCCTAACTATAAGAAAAACTCCCACATGGAATAGAGAATAACAGAAAACACACATCATTTTGTCACCCAAAGCAAATATCACATCCTGCTGGAAGACCTGCAATCCCCCTGCACAACAATAAAGAGAATTCCTGTGTTGGTCCCTATCAGTCATTGGTTATATTTTCTGTAGGGTCCTCCCCTATCCACCATCCTCATTGGGCCTGACATTGCCCTCTGGGAGTTTCTTCCTAATTTATTACTCTCTACCTCTATATCTGAATTGTTTAGTGAAGAGTATATATTCTCATTAAGGGTTTAAATTATTTCAAAACTTATGTTATTTTTGGAGAGTTATCTTCCTCTGTCTTTATGGTTTTATGGTTTTGTTGAAGATTGATGAAAATTTTCTACATTATGTCAAACTTTCTTGAAACTTTTAAAATCTCAGTATATTATTGTGTATATAATTGTATACATTATTGTATACTTCTGATGTGTGATACTTTTAATTTTTTCTATTTTATTAGTCATTTCAAAAAACAACTCATATTTATTCATCAGATCTGCTTCTCTGGTTTCATTGTAAATTAATTTGGACTTTTATCTTTATTGCTTCTTCTTTCCACTGTACTATTTTACTTTGTTTTTCTTATACCAGCTTCTTCAATTAAATGTTTAGGTTATATGAGGTCTTTCCAGAGGTGTCCAGCTATATAAAATGACAAATAGAGACATTTGTTGAAGAAGATAGAAGATCCAGGAAACATTGTACATAGGACAACGATGCCTCAGTCCCCTTCAAAGTAGACACCTTGGGACCTCACACAGTTCTCTAATCACTATCAGTTGCCCTGTCATATTTTCCAGAATTTCATTGATGATCTGGAATCTCTTCCCTTTCAAAGGTGATTTTAGATTTTGGAAAAGCCAGAAGTCACAGGGCACCAAATTTGGGTTGTAGCAAGGCTGAGTCACCTGGGTGATTTGATGTTTCACCAAAAAACTCTGTATGAGATGTGATGCATGAGCAGGCACGTTGTTGTGATGAAGCTTCCAATCACATAAAGCTTAATCCCTTTATGGGTAGACTACTTACCCATAGTCACAGCCTTCTTAATCATGCAAATAGTTTCTTCAGAGGAATGTTCAAGCTTAATGTAAAATATGATGCAGATTCTTTGCCTTACTCACTCATTCGTTTTGAATGTGACAGCCACACAGTACACATGCTCACACAAAGGCGTCTACTGTCCCCCACAGACTTGGACAGTGAAGTCATCATTGTTCATGTGGGTGCATGCCAGTCCACTCTCCTTGGCTGACAGGTTACATCTGTGTCACACAAACCTTTCTTTATATATTAACAATGGCTGCACATTTTCCGGACAGACCTTATATATATCTAATGAGTAAAGTGTCACAGAAACTTCTTTAAAATTATATATTTTATATTATTTATTTTGATATTTTCCGAGGTGTGTTGAAAGAGGTACTTTCATTTTTAAAATAAACTTTTTGATTTTAGAACGGTTTTACATTTACAGAAAAATTCATAGTGTTCCCTTTACCTGCCACCTAACTTACCCTACTGTTAACACCTATGAATATTTGTTACAATTACTGAAAAACATTGATGTTATTGTTAGCTAAAATCTATACTTAATTCAGATGTCTTGAGTTTATCTAATACACTTTTATTATTATTCTGTTAGAGATGGCCCATTTTTCCCCTTTGCCCTCCTCTGACCAGCCCACAGCCTGCTCCCACAATCCATCGCACACCATTGTTCAGGTCCATGTGTCTTTCCAATATGATGTTCTTTGACTAGTTCCTCACCCTTCTTTCCACCATTATCCCCCTCTCCCATCCCAACTGGGCACTGTAGTCAGTTCCATGTTTTCATGTCTCTGGTTCTACGTTGCTTATTAGTTTATTTTGTTCAGTAGATTCCTCTTATAGATGAGATCATATGGTATTTGTCTTTCACTGACTGACTTATTTCAATTACCAAAATATTCTCTAGATTCATCCATGCTATTGCAAGAGATAAGAGTTCCCTTGATTTTTCTGCTGCACAGTATTCCATCATGTAAATGTACCATAGTTTTCTGATCCATTCACTTACTTCTGGGCACTTAGGCTCTTTCCAGCACTTGGCTATTGTAAATAGCCCTGCTGAAAATGGGATGCATACGCTCTTTTGAGTTGGTGTTTTGGGATTCTTAGGATATATTCCTAGCAGTGAATTGGTAGGCCAAAAGGCAGTTTCATTTTTAATTTTCTTTGGAAAACCCATACTGTTTTCCACAGTGGCTGCAAAAGTCTGCATTCCCACCACCAATGCAAAAGTGTTCCCCTTTCTTCACATGCTTGCCAGCACTTGGTGTTTGTCGATTAATTAATGCTAGTCATTTTGACAGGAGTGAAGTGAAATCTTATTGTGGTTTTAATTTGCATCTCTCTGATAGCTAATGATATCGAGCATCTTTTCGTATGTCCTCCTTGGAGAAGTGTCTATTCAGATCCTTTGCCCATTTTTAATTGGATTTTTTCTTCCTGAAGTTGATTCATATGAGTTCTTTATATACTTTGGAGACTAAACCCTTGTCCAATATATTGTTGGTAAATATGTTCCCACACATATAGTCAGTTCCCTTTTCATTTTGATGATGGTTTCCTTAGCCATGCAGAAACTTATTAATTTGATGTAGTCCCATTTGTTTATTTTTTCCCTTCACTTCCCTTGCCTTAGGAGATATATTGTCAAAAATATTGCTACATGGGATATCTGAAATTTTCCTACCTATATTTTCCACTAGGACTTTTATGGTATCATAACTTACGGTTAAGTCTTTTATCCATTACGATTTTATTCTGGTGTATGGTGTAAGTTGGTGGTCTAGTTTCATCTTTTTATTTATTTATTTTTTTGCATGCGACAGTCCAGTTCTCCCACACCATTTATTGAAGAGACTATTTTTACTAACTTTATGCTTGCGACTCCTTTGTCAAGTATTAATTGACCATAGAGACATGGGTTTATTTCTGGGCTCTCTATTCTGTTCCATTGATATGTGTCTGTTCTCATAGCACTACCAGGCTGTTTTGGTTACCATGGACCTCTAGTATAGTTTTATGTCAGATGTTTTGATCCTTCCAACTTAATTCTTCCTTCTCAAGATTGCTGAGACTACTTGGGGTCTATTTTGATTCCATATAAATTTTTGGAGTAATTGTTCTAGATCAGTGAAATATGCCATTGGTATTTTAATAGAAATTGTATTGAATCTATACATTGTTTTGGGAAGTACAGACATTTTAATGATGTTGGTTCTTCCAATCCATAAGCTGGGTATATGCTTGCATTATTTTGTGTTTTCTTCAATGTTCTATAGTTTTCCAAGTACAGAGCTTTTACCTTCTTGGTTAAATTTGTTTCTAGATACTTTATTTTTCTTGTTGCTATAGTAAATGGGATTTTTTCCTACTTTCTCTTTCGGATAATTCATTCTTGTTTTACAAAAATGCCATCAAATTTTTAATATGATTTTGTATCCCACTGTTTTGCTAAATTCTCTTATTAGGTTGCGTAGTTTTTTGGTGGAGACTATAGGGTTTCTATGTGCACTATCATGTCATCTGCAAACAATGACAGTTTTACTTCCTCCTTCCCAATTTGGATGCCTTTATGTCTTTTTTTTTTTTTTTTTTGTCTGACCACTGTGGCCAGAATTTTCAGTACTGTGTTGAATTAGAGTGGTAAAAGTGGACACCATTTTCTTGTTTCTGATCTTAAGGGGAAAGCTTTTAATTTTTGTACATTGAGTATAATGTTGGCAATAGGTTTCTTGTATATGACCTTTACTATATTGAGGTATGCTCCTTCTATTCCCAGTTTGATGAGTGTTTTTATCATAAATGAGTGCTGAATTTTATCAAATGCTGTTTCAGTATCTATTGATATGATATTGAAGTTTTTGTCCTTCATTTTGTTTATGTGATGTATTCCATTTATTGATTTGTGAATATTGTACCATCCTTGCATCCTGGGATGAATCTCATTCGATCATGTTGTATGATCTTTTTAATGTATATCTGAAACCAGGTTGCTAATATTTTGTTGAAGATTTTTGAATCTATGTTTATCAGAGATATTGGCATGTAATTTTCTTTGTTGTGGCATTACTTGGTTTTTGAATTAGGGTAATGATAGCCTTGTTATTAGAGTTTGAGAGCCTTTCCTCTTCCTGAATTTTTTGGAATAGTTTCAGAAAGATAGGAGTTAGTTTTTCTCTAAATGTTTGATAAAATTTGCCTTTCAGTTCAGGGCTTTTGTGTGCCAGTGATTTTTTGATTACTGGTTCAATTTCAGTAGTTATTGATGTATTCAGGCTTTCTGCTTCTTCTTGATTCAGTTTTGGAAGATTGCATTCTTCTAAATTTGTCTATTTTACCTAGGTTGCACAATTTCTTGACATATAGTTGTTCATAGTAATTCCTTACAATTGTTTGTATTTCTGTGGTTTTGGTTGTAACTTCTGCTCTTTCATTTCTGATTTTATTTATTTGGGTCTTCTCTCTTTTTTTCTTGATGAGTCTGGCTAAAGTTTCGTAAATTTTGTTTATCTTTTCAAAGACCCAGTTCCTGGATTCATTGATCCTTTGAATTGCCTTTTTTTTTTTTTTTTTTTGTCTCTATGTTATTTAATTGTGCTCTCATCTTGATGATTTCTTTCCTTCTACTCACTCTGGGCTTTGTTTGTTGTTCTTCTAGTTATTTTAGATGTAGGGTTTAGTTGTTTGGGGGAGATTTTTCTATCCTCTTTAGGTAGGCCTGTGTTGCTATGGATTTCCTCCTCAGGATTGCCTTCGCTGTGTCCTATAAGTTCTGGGTTGTTGTGTTGTTCATTTTCATTTGTTTCCATGTACTTCTGGATTTCTTTCTTGATCTTATTGTTAACCCATTCATTATTTAATAACATGTTATTCAGTCTCCATATATTTGAATGTTTTTGTGTTTTTTCCTGAAGGTTGTTCTCTAGTTTTAAGCCATTCTGATTCAAGAAGGTACTTAATATGATTTCACTTTTCTTGAATTTGTAGAGGCTTTTTGTGTTCAACTATGTGTTCTCTTTGAAAATGATCCATGTGCATTTGAAAATAATCTATATTTTGCTTCTTTGGGGTGAAATGAACAGTAACTATCAATTAAGTTCATTTGATCTAGGGTGTCATTCAATGCCACAATATCCTTTATGGATGACCTATCCATTGTTGACAGAAGAGTGTTAAAATTCTGTATAATGACTGTGTTGCTGTTGATCTAACTTATAAAGTTCTCCAAGACTTTCGCTATGTATTTAGGTACAAGGGTTATATCCTCTCGTTGGAGAACTCTCTTATGTATTATGTAGTGACCTTCTTTGTCCCTTATTATGGCTTTTGTTTTGAAATCTATTTTGTCTGTTATAAGAATTGCTACCCCAGCTTTTTCTATGGCCATTTACTTGGAATATTTTATTCCATCCCTTCACTTTCTGCCTGTGTATGTCTTTTGTTCTGAGACAGCATACATGCAGTCATATTTTCTTATCCATTCAGCTATCCTATGTCTTTTGATTGGAGCACTTAATCCATTTATTTTTAAAGTTATTATTGATAGGTATTTATTCATTGCCATTTCCCCCCTTTGTGCCCATGTTCCTCTCTCTGTCCTTTTCATTTTATCTCTCTTTTTCTTCATTTATCTTAAAACAGTCCCTTTAGCATCTCTTGTAATTATGGTTTGGTGGAGATATAGCCATTTAGCCTTTATTTATTTATTTTTTGTCTGGGAAGTTTCTTATGTTGCATTCCATTTTGAATGAGAGCCTCATTGGGTACAGTAGTCTTTTTTGCAGGTCTTTGCTTTTCATTATTTGGAATATTTCATGCCATTCCTTTCTGGCTTGTACTGTTTCTCTTGAGAAATCAGCTGATAGCCATGTTGGATCTCCTCTGTATGTTACTAGCTATTTCACTCTTGCTGTCTTTAAGATTCTCTCTTTGACTTTAAATTTTGCCATTTTAATTATGATGTGTCTTGGGAGCTCTTTTTGTTTGTTTCTGTTTATTAGATTGATCTGCTTTGACTCCCTGTCTTTGTGAGGTGGCTTTCTGTGCTAGAAGTCTTATAGGACTCAATGGTGCAGTCTCCCTGAATTCCTGAATTTGATAGTCTAGGAATGCCGTCTATGTAGTTTTTGTGGGCTCTCATGTTGTAATTGGGTTTTGGTTATTTTGGGCTTATACCTTGGTGGGTTCTCCACACTGGCTTGCTAACTGAGAGTCACAACTGCCACCACACCTTGTGTCCTTGTACCAAGCACACCTTGTATGCTTTTGTACAATGTTTCTAGAACAAAATAAAAGAACCCAGCAAACACAATACACACCAGTAAAAAATATCCCCCAACCGCTAATGTAATATCAACAACAAATGAGGTAAGATTTAAAGGTGGAAAGAAAGTAATAATATTACATAAAAGAAAAAAAGAATATGAGGTGACCATGGGGAAAAAATGAATTTTAGAGGGTGGGGAAGTAGAAATGATAAGAGTAGGAAATAGAAACAAAGCAAAGAGAAGGAGGAAATAAAAATGTACTATATCAATAAAATAGGGAGGGGATAGTGCAAACTGGGGTAAGATGAGGGAATAGTGCAGTAAGAGGTTTGAAGAAAAAAATTGTTAAAAAATAGGAGTAAAATTGCAGTAAAACAGTAACCTCAGTGATATCCATGACAAAGGAGCAGAGTTTGGTAAAGGTGGAAAGAGAATAATGTTATTATATGAAAGAGGAAAAAAACGAAAAGAAAAAAGTGTGAGATGTCGAAAATTAATTATGATAGGATAGAGGAGAAATAATAAGTGTAATGGTTAGAAACTAGGGTAAGAAGGGGAGAAGATAAAATATGGAATGAAAATAAGGGCAGAAGAAAGGTGAAATGGAGTGGGACAGGGAAACAGTAAAATATGATATTTAAAAATAAAAAAATAGTGAATACCTATGGGTAGATTTGAAGAAATGCAACAACAACCCTAATATCAATGACAATCAAATAAATATTAATAAAGACAGAATTATAATAAGGTTATTATAAGAAAAGGAAAAAGAATTTGAAATGACTAATGGAAAGAAAGATGGCTTTCAGCCCTGGCTGGTGTAGCTCAGTGGATTGAGCTCGGGCCTGCGAACCGAAGGATCGCGGTTTGATTTCCAGTCAGGGCACATGCCTGGGTTGCCAGGCCAGTTCCCGTCAGGGGACATACAAGAGGCAACCGCACTTTGATGTTTCTCTCCCTCTCTCCTTCCCTTCCCCTCTAAAGATAAATAAATAAAATCTAAAAAAGAAAAAAGAAAGATGGCTTTCAGAGGATGGAGGGAGGAGAAATGGTGAGAGTGATGAATAGAAACAAGGTATAGAAAGGGAAAAATAAAATTTAAAACAAAAATAAGAAAGAAGGATAAAGGGAAAAATGGAATAAGAGAAGGGAACAGTAAAATATGAGATTGGAATTAAAACTAAAATAAAAATAATAATAAAAATTAAAATACATACAAAAATAAAATTAAATTAAAAATTCTGAAATAATAGGAACAAAATTGAAGACCAAGAAACAATGTTAAAAAGCTATGCAGGAAAAAAAATTGCACAAATAATGAAAAAGACCAAAGTGGAATTCACCTCAGCAGACTCTAGTGTGTGTTGGCCCACTGTCTCCTCCTTCAGGATCTGTCTATCTTTAGGCAGCCTGTTAGAGGCTACAAGTGATCCACCTTCTGTGGCTCTCTACTTCAGGCATGGCTGTTCCCTGCTGCTCCGCGCTGCTGACTTTTTGTTCTGACCAGGGGTCTGAGTTCACCACCTCCACCTGCCTCCAGAGGGGGCAATCAGAAGTGTGGGATCCCTAGATCACTCCCCAGGAGGTACTGTTCAGCCTTTACGGAAGATGGCGAGTGTGTTCCTTGCCCCTGCACCACATGTCTTGGTCTGTTCCAGATTATTTCCGCTAATTTATAGTTTTGGATGAATTTCACACGTGGGACCAATCTGTGAAAAAGGGTCAGCTTTTCCCTTCTTGGCAGCTGAGTGAGAGCTTCTGTGTGAGAGCTTAGGTTTGGGTGGGGCCCCTAATACCACTTGCTGTACCAATTTCTAGTCTTTCTGCTCTGCTGTTTTCAGTCAAATAGGGCCCAAAAAGGAGCCAGTATAGTGTCTGATAAATGTTCATAAAGGGCTTCTTTGGAGATTCTCTTTCTTTACCCTGCAAGTATGCACCTGGCAGAGGGTACTTGAGCCTCACTTTACTGTCCTATGGAGATTGCAATTCTGCAGATGGGGAAGGGCACACCACCCCTCTCCCAGAGGTTTGTTTTCCATGGTTTGGGTGCCCCTGACTGACTACAAGGAATCTCAGGTGTTCAGCTCTGTACCGTCCAGTCCCTGACTCACTGCTCTGGCAGGAGGCTCAGACCCAAACCCTCTGTTCTGCTCTCAGCCTTGCCCTCCCCATCACCCTCCACCTACTACCACTCCCTAGCCATGCAGGATGGGGCCCCACAGTCCCTTTACCATGTAGCCTTCTACTGGCCAGCTGGTTCAGTGGGAACAAACTAAACTTTGTATCTGGCCTCTTTTCTGGCAGGACAGCTATGTGCATGTGGGTTCCCTGCTCAGCCGTGTTTCACTCCCCTCTTTAAAAAATGTCCCTATGTGGCACCCACACTGAAGCTCCAAGCCCTTCTCCAGCTCTCCACCCACTCCACTCCTCAAAAGGCAAAAAGTCTCTGTTGGTCAGGGCTGGCCTCAGCCTTCTAGTGCCTCCGACAGTCTAAAGAGCCAGAATTTCTCTCCTGGACTCTCAGTTGGTACTCCAGACATGGATGTGCTGCTCACTGAGTGTGTGCAACCCCAGTCTCCCAGGTTAGGATTGGGATTAGGATATCTACCCAAGTCTCTCTCAATTAGGATTGGGGTTCCCTGTGTAGGACTGGGCTCCCACTCTGAGAGGGGCAGGAACCACCAAGCTGTGCTTTCTCTCCTCTGCTCTCTCCTTTGCTTCAGGCACCTCATGAAAGGAATTTACCCTTCAACTTGTAAAATCTTTTACCATATGGTGCAAAGCTTCTTCTGCACTCCCTGGCTTCAAAAATTCATTGATTCAGCTAAAATTCCATTGATCGTTCAGGTCTTGTCGGAAGACGGGTTGAAAATTCACTCTGGGGCATGAGTAGGGCTCAGCTTCCACCTACTCAGCTGCCATCTTTCACCTTCAAATGTATCTTTCTGTTAAAGCTCAGGATTCCATGCAGGATACCACTTTACATTTAGTAGCAATGTCTCCTTAAGCTTCTTCTGACTACATCCATTTCTTAGACTTCCCTTGGTTTTGATGACCTTGGAAATTTTTAGAAATATTGATATTTTGTAGAAGGACCCTGAATCAAAATATGTCTGATGTTCTTCTTAACATAAGAACTGGGTTATATGTTTTTAACAGGACAATTACAGAGATAAAATGCTATTTTCATTATAGCATTTTAGGCATATACTATCAATATGACTTATTGTCCTTATTAACCTTGATCACCTGGCTGATGTAGTTTTTAAGTTTATCTAATGTAAAAGTACTGCTTTTTCTCCTTTCAAAATATTGTTTTCTTTGAGAAAGGTATTTGTACAGTTCATACCTAAGGAGTGGGGCATTACATACCACGAACTTTAGGGCAGATTATCAGTATAAATTATTTGGAAATATTCTTCATGGAAGATTTTCTCTTCTTCCCATTTATTTTTATCAATATAAACTCATAGATACTTGCTTTATACTTAGGTTTATATTACAATAGAAACTGACTGATTTTTTCTAGTATTGATATTTGGAAGCTCTTTGAGTTGGCTCATGTATCTCGTTGGCATACCACCATTATGGTCATTTTCTGGTGGGGGAGGGAAGACTTCCTTAATTTCTGGGATTATAAATTACTCCAGTTATATCTTTATAATTTCTATCTTAATAATAGAATCATTTATACCTCCAAGTAGCCTTGTTTTTTCTTTTTAAGAAGAAGGGTTTAAGAAAGCCAAATCTGAGCATTAGATGTGCTTGTTACTACAGGGATGTCATTGTTTCTAGGCTATTTCAGCCTATGGAGAACAGAAATATATCTGTGTGTGTGTTTATATATGTGTGTGTGTAGTCATCTGTGGTTCTGTTAAACTAGTGTTTCTCTTATACTAGACTCTTTTCCTTGCTTTTATTTTATCTCCTACTTCAGTGATTTTCAACTGGTATGCCACAAGATTTTTAAAACATGTAATACCTATTTAGTCAGAGGCAGTGACCTCCTTTCCCTTAGATTGTCAAATTAAAAAAGTGACAACAACTAGCACAACAATAGCAGTTTGGTGCGAATGATCAATTTATAGCTGTGAATGATCAAAATATAGCATTATTTTTTGACAGGCAAAAATATAATATACTTTTTGGTGCGCCACAGAATTTTAATAATTAATGTGTGTCATGAGATGAAAAAGGATGAAAATCACTGTCTTACTTCATATATATATACACATATATGTATGTGTGTGTGTGTGTGTGTGTGTGTGTGTGTGTGTGTGTACTTTTTAGGCTTTTATTGAATTTTTCCATTACCATTTATCCTCTTTGTACACCCTTGCCTCCCACAATCACCACACTGTTGCCCATGCCCATAAGTCCTTTTTTCTTTTGGCTTGATCCCTCTGCTTCCTATCTGCCCACCACATAGCTGTCATCCTGCTGTCTATCTGTAAGTCTGTTTCTATTTTTCATGTTAGTTCAGTTTGCTCGTTAGATTCCACATAGGAGTGAAACCATATAGCATTTGTCTTTCTCTGACTGGCTTATTTCACTTAGCATAATGTTCTCCAGGTCCATCCAAGCTGTTGCAAAGGGTAATGTCTTCTTTTTTTACTGCTGAGTAGTATTCCATTGTGTAAATGTACAATAGTTGTGTTATCTACACATCTACTGATGGACACTTGGGCTGCTTCCATATCTTGGCAATTGTAAATAATGCTGCAGTATCTATATATGTTTACTTTACATCTGTATATTTTCTTTAGTAAGATGAGTTTTACATGTTTTAAAAATTGATTATTTCTTATTGATGTGTTTTGAAGTTTATTTACATTTTCTGGATAAAAGTCTTTTATAAGATATGTGTTGAATAAATATTTTTTGCCCCTCAGGAGTTTTTAACTTTTTTATTGATTGTTTTGGAGTGAGACTAGTAAACAAAGTTATACAGGTTACAGGTGCACAATTCTATTACACATACTCTGTACGCTTTATTGTGTGTTTCCCATCCCAAATTGTTTCCATCCACTGCCATTTATTCCCCATATACCTTCCTCCACCTCCCCACTGCCCCATCCCCAGCAATCACCACACTGCTGTCCATTTCCATGAGTTTTATTCTCTCTTTTTTCTCAACCCCTCCACCTGCTACCCAGCCATCCCAATTAGCTCTAGCTTTTCACTTTCTTAAGCATCTTTTGCGAGGGGAAGTTTTTAATTTTAATTAACATCAAATTTTATATCAATATATCAATTTTTTCTTTCATGGATTGTGCTTTTGGTGTTGTATATAAAAACTTATCATCAAAGCCAAAATCACACAGATTTTCTTCTGTATTTTATCCTATAAGTCTTAGAGTTTTACATTTTTCATTTAGGTCTCTAATCCAATTTGAAATAATTATCGTGAAAAGTGTATAATATTGTATAAATTTAAGGTATACAGTCTAATTTGATCGGTATATATGAAATAATTAACTATAATGAGGTTAGTTAATACATTCATCACTTCACATATTTTAAGTGAGAATATTTAAGAACCACTCACCTAGCACCTTTATATAATACAGTACAGTTGCTTATTTTGACAATTCCATTCTATTCTCCGTTTCTATTATTTTGGCACTTTTTAGATCCTGTATGTGAGATAATACACTATTTAGCTTCTCTGAGTTATTTCAAAAAGTATAATAGCCTCAAGGTCTACCTATGTTGTTACAAATAAAAGGATTTCCTTTTTCTTTATGGCTGAACAATATTACATTGCACATGTACCAGATTTTCTTTATCCATCATCCATCCATGTCCACTAAGCTTGTTTTCATGTCTTGACTAATGTAAATAATTCTGCCATGAAATGAAAGTGCAGATATCTCTTTGAGACAGTAATTTCAATTCCTTCAGATATGTATGTAGAAGTGGGATTGTTGGATTATATAGTAGTTCTATTTTTAATATTTTAAAGAACCTCTATGCTGTTTTCCATAGTGGCTGCACCAATTTGCAGTCCCACCAACAGTGCACAAGGGTTACCTATTTTCTACCTGTTGGCCAGCAGTTGTTAATCTCTTGTCTTTCAATCATAGCCATTCTAACAGGTGAAAGATGATATCGTTGTGGTTTCAAATTGCACTTCCCTAATGATTAGCAGTGTTGAATATCTTTTCATGCACTTGTTGGCCATATTTTTAGTCTTTGAAAAAGTATCTATTCAGTATCTATGCCCTTTAAAAAATAGGTTATTAATCATTTTGCTATTGAATTGTATGTGTTCTTTATATATTTTGGACATCAACACATTATCTGATATGTGGATTGCTAATATATTCTCCCATTCCATACATTTGTTTATATTTGCTTTTTTTTTGCTATGCTTTTGATAATATATGCAAAAAATCATTGCCAAGACCAATGATGAAAACTTTTTCCTATATTTTCGTCTTTTTTTATTGCTCAATTACAGTTGTTCCCATTTTCTCCCATTACTCTCTCCTACCCTACCCACCCCACTCCCACATTCAATCCTCCCTTCTTATCTTTGTCCCTGGGTTTTTTATACAAGTTCCTTGACTCTACCCATCCCCTTCGTTCCCCTGCTATCCCTCTCCATCCTCCCCTCTGGTTACTGTCAGTTTGTTCTTTATTTCCATGTCTCTGGTTCTATTTTGCTTGCTTGTTTGTTTTGTTGATTAGGTTCCACTTATAGGTGAGATCATATGGTATTTGTCTTTCACCACTTGGCTTATTTCACTTAGCATAATACTCTCCAGTTCCATCCATACTGTTGCAAAGGGTAGGAATTCCTTCTTTCTTTCTGCTGCATAGTATTCCATTGTGTAAATGTACCATAAATTTTTGATCCATTCATTTATTGATGAATACTTACGCTGTTTCCAGCACTTGGATATTGTCAATTTCGCTGCTTTGAAGATTGGTGTGCATAGGTTCTTTTGAATTTGCATTTCAGGATTCTTAGCTTATAATCTCAGCAGTGGAATTGTTGGGTCAAATGGCAGTTCCACTTTCAGTTTTCTGAGAAAATCCCAACTGTTTTCCACAGTGGCTGCACCAGTGTGCATTCCCACCAACAGTGCACTAGGGTTCCCTTTTTTCCACAACCTTGCCAGCACTTGTTGTTTATTGATTTGTTTTTGATGGCCACTCTGACCAGTGTGAAGTGGCATCTCATTGTGTCCACCTCCAGTCCTCATTGTGGTTTTAATTTGCATCTCTCTGATGCCTAGTGATGTTGAGCATCTTTTCATATGCCTCTGAGTCCTCTGTCTCTCCTCCTTAGAGAAGTGTCTGTTCAAGTCCTTCGCCTATTTTTCTAATTGGATTGTTTGTCTTCGTGGTGTGGAGTCATGTGAATTCTTTATACATTCACATGACTCCACACCATGAAGACAAACAATCCAATTAGAATTGGACAACTCCCTGTATAGGGAGATTGAAGCCTTGTCCAAGGTATCATCAGGCAAATATATTTTTGCCTACAGTTAGTTCTCTTTTCATTTTACTGATGTTTTTCACCTATGCAGAAGCTTTTTAATTTGATGTAGTGCATTTGTTTATTCTTTCCTTTATATCCCTTGCTCTAGGGGAAACATCAGAGAAAACTACAGAACTCTGAGGAAAGAAATTAAGGAAGATGCAAATAAATGGAAGCATATGCCATATTCATGGACTGGAAGAATTAACATCATCAAAATGTCCATACTATCCAAAGGAATTTATAGATTCAATGCAATCCCTATTAAAATACCAATGACATATTTCACAGATATAGAACAAACATTTCAAAAAATTTATATGGAACCACGAATGATTCCAAATAGCCCCAGCAATTTTGAGAAAAAAGAACAGAGTAGGAGGGATCATAGTACCTGATACCAAACTATGTTAAAAGGACACTATAATCAAAACAGTCTGCTAGTGGCATAAGAACAGTCACATAGATCAGTGGAACATCAGTATAACATCAGTATCAGAATAAAGAGCCCAGAGACAAATCCAAGTCTCTATGGTCAATTAATACTTGACAAAGGGGACAGAAGCATACAATGGAGTAAAAATAGCCTCTTCAACAGTGGTGTTGGGAGATCTAGACAGCTACGTTTAAAAAAATGAAACTTGATCACCAACTTATACCACACACAAAAAATAAACTCAAGTTGGATAAAAGACTTAAATACAAGTCATGACACCATAAAAATTCTAGAGGAGAACATACACAGGAAGACTTTAAATATTCTTATGTTTTCTTCTAACAGTTTTACAGTTTTTGGTCTTATATTTAAGTCTTGAATCCATTTTAAATAATGGTCCAGTTTCATTCATTTGTATGTGACTGTCTAGTTTTCCAGCACCATTTATTAAAGAGACTTTCCTTTCCTCCATTGTATATTACTGTCTCTTTCATAATAAATTAATTGACCATATATGCATGGGTTTATTTCTGGACCTTTTGTTCTGTTCCATCGATTTATGTGTCTGTGTCAATGCCAATACCATACTTTTTAGCTTCTAGTTTGAAATCAGGAATTATGATGCTTTCAGCTTTGTTTCACTTTCTTAAGAACACTATATGATTTTTAGTCGTGCTACCATTTTATTTTGTTTCCTATTTATTATCTTTCCTTGTCTCCTTCCTCTCTCACTATCCTTACTGGTTTTATTCTTGATTTATTTTTAATTCTAGAATTTTGAAAGCCATATCTATATATTTAGTAAACAATCTTAAATATGCAGTAACTATATTTAAACTGCTGTTTCATTGTAATAGGAGGAATATATTATTTACAGAGCCTTTTTCCTAAACCTAATAGGACTTTAGCAGGTCAGAGTTTTTCCTATTATCTAGAATTTAAATTATGAATTTTCATCAATTTTATTTGTTATTTTACCTTCTTTCTAGGAATAATTTTTAATTACTTTGTTTCATAGCCACCTATTTAATATTTCAGGGCTGATTACATACATTCCTGGTGTTTTTTTCTCAGTTAGTTTTACATGTGTGATATTGATATCTATCTATCTATCTATCTATCTATATATAAATTATTTCTTTAAAATATAAAAATGTTCAGGAGTGTTAAACACTCCCAGTCTTTGAATATCTCACATAGTCTTATTTTGACTTTGCACTTTAATTATCATTATGCCAGACATATAATTACAGTTGCAAAAAAGAACATTTTCTCAGAATTTTTAGGGAATTAATGATCAAATATTTAATGAGAATATAATACTTCTTTTTGGTAGTTCTTTTGTTTTCCTCTGAATCTTTGTCTACAATTGCTCCAGGAGTTCTAACATTTTATCAAATATTTCTGGTAAATACATATGGACAAGTCTTTTAATTTAAAAATGTGAAGAGAATTTTTTTATTATTGTTTTATTTTCTTCCTTGTGTGATCGGTTATCCATTTTTAGAAATTCTAGAACAAGAATGTTGTAACCTCACATTCTATCCTCAATGTACCTAACTTTTTACTCACTAACTCTTAGCTTTTGTGTGTTTCACTCAGCATTGTAGAGATGATATTTGATCTTCCAGCTCAGTAACTACCATATTTTTTTAACTATAAGATGCACATTTCCCCCCAAATTTGGGAGGAATAATGATTGTTAATGCTGCTGCTGAGTTCTGTTTACACTTAAATTGGTGAAATATTATGGTATTTATGTTATTAAATATTTTACCACATTTTTGCCTTCAAATTTTTTCCCTATTTTCCTCAAAAACCCAGGTGTGCCTTATGGTCCAAAAATATGGTAATTATTTAATAATACTAAAATTGTGTTTGCCTATGGCATTTTTATTATTATAGCTGCCTTCTTTCTAATTGTAGAGAATTCTAAGTGTTTCTTATCTATAGCTAAATAGTATCTATTCCTAATTTATGAATCTAATATATTCATAAGTGTTTTCTGCAATAACTCTATTTGTTCCCTGAATTCCTTGGAGTTTAATATCATCCTATTTTATGAGATTAGTGATTTTTTTCTTAACTGTTTTATTATTCTTGGTTCTGTCTATATATTTTTATATGAGCCTATAAAATGCTCAATATAAAATGTAAACACCCCATCCAAGTTATTATCTTTTTTCATGGTAAAAAGTGTAATGGTGAAATATTTAACAATCTATACAATACTATTAATAAGTTTATGAATCAATACATATGAAAATTTATAAATAAACCTTTTAATTTCCTAATAAACCATCTGTGATAAATACATATAGTTCATCACCTTGTTTTTAACATGATAAATTGTGGGTATTTTACAAGTAACAATATATACAATAAATTATTATTAAAATTGATTAATTTTTATCAGTTGACTTTTGGATTTATAAATTAGTATTGTGTGTATGTATGTGCCAGGGCTAATAGTGACTTTGTGCAGTTATTTGATATAAGGGACCATAGGAAGCTCTTCCAATAATTTCCTCATTAAAATTAAAGTTATTATGTTATTTGTTGTCTCTAATGGTACTGAAGCATTTTCTCCTTCTGCTTAATTTAATGGCAATTATATTCAAAGTGTTCAACCCAGTCTGGGACTTTTTAAAATTTTTAATATCTCTATTATCGAAAAGTCATAAAAGTAGTGTATTACCATGCCATATTTAATGGAATGAAACCTAACCCTGTGGGAGAAGTGTAGCATGGCGCTGAAGAGACTGGACTCTGAACAGGATGTTCACAGTTACATTCCAGCTCTGCCACGTATCTCTTAAAGTCATTGCTTTGTTCGCAGTCACTTAATCTGTAAATGGGAATGAGATAAAATTATAGTACTTTTATAAGTACTTTTAATGTTAATTTAGAGCAGTATCTTGCATGAATCAAATGCTCTGTAAAATTAGCTATTTCTTTTACTGCTAAAATTAAAATCTGTTAACGGCTATGAAGAATGAGGATTTTGATGGTGTTGCCAAGCCACATTTAAATAAGGGCAAAATTTAACAGGAATAATGAACAAGAGAAATCATAATCTGAGAGCGTTCTGGAATGCAGACACACACCTGGGTGACGTCCTTTACTTTAAATCCTCTCTTCTGTAATGAATGTGCCACTCTGTTGGCAGATTTCCAGGCAGCTGTGCCTGCAGTAGCCCTTGTTACTGTCATTCCAAATCTTCTCCCTCCTTCTACCTCGATGTCTTAATTTCCTCAAGTAGTTACGTAGGTGTGACTCTAGGGAAGTATTAGCTCTAAGTGATGGCCGTATCGTATAAGGGCTAGAGAGTACCAGCGATTTGTTTCCTAGATGCCAGAACTTTCATCAAGACACAAACCATCCTGTTAAGGGCTAAATTTGATAGACCTAGGCATGGCAGCTGTCATGAAAGAAACTGGTTGGAATGCCCAGGCCTGATTGTCACAAAGGTAAATACATGCTGCCTTCCTGGAGCACAGGGCAAGACTGGCATTTAAACGGATCATGGTCCAAATTTCTGAGGTCCCTAGAGAGAAGCATTCACAGTGCCCTTGGCATGTGCCTTTTAGGAACATTGGCATAGGTACTGGGACCACAACAGAAGTTGATCAGAACTGGGCATGTCCTAGTCTTCTGTAATAAGCCAAGCATTTTAGTTGCTTGAACCTGGGGTTGTTCAAGATAATCTGGGAAAAGAATTTTGGTGACTGGGGCAACAAGAAGGCAATCTGGTTCTAAGATGAGCATTTATTTAACCAAGTAAGGTGGAACTATGACAAATGTTAGCAACAAAAGTTCTATGTGTCAAGTGTCAGCCTTAACTAACAGTATAAATTCTACTCATTGAAGACTTAATATGGAGTTATTTTTGAAGCGAGAATAAGTTGAGAAGAATGAGAAGAAAATGTCATGGAATAAACAGGCTATGTTGGATCAAACAGGTCTGTGAGGCTCCTTTCACTGTGTGGTGAACTCTAACTTACCCCCACTCTTAGGATGGCCTGAGGGACTTCCTTGATCAAGAGAATGGGCGTATTTTTTATCTTCTTTTTCTTAGATAAATCCCTATAACATTTCATATAATAAAGGCTTGGTGATGATGAACTCCTTGAACTTGACCTTATCTGAGAAGCACTTTATCTGCCCTTCCATTCTAAATGACAGCTTTGCTGGATAGAGCAATTTTGGATGTAGGTCCCTGCCTTTCAAGACTTCAAATACTTCTTTCCAGCCCATTCTTGCCTGGCAGGTCTCTTTTGAGAAATCAACTGACAGTCTGATGGGAACTCCTTTGAAGGTGACTGTCCCCTTATCCTTTGCTGCTTCTAGAATTCTCTCCTTCATTTTACTCTTGGCTAATGTAATTATGATGTGCCTTGGTGTGTTCCTCCTTGGGTCCAACTTCTTTGGGACTCTCTGAGCTTCCTAGACTTCCTGGAAGTCTATTTCCTTTGACAGTAAAAAGACAGCAAGCTTACAGATATTAACAACCACACCTAAAACAAACACCCTAGGAAACTAAGCAAACAACTAGAACAGGAACAGAACCACAGAAATAGAAATCACATGGAGGGTTAGCAACAGGGGAGTGGGAGGAGAAGAGGGGGAAAAGGTACAGAGAGTAAGTAGCATAGATGGTGGATAGAAAATAGACACAGGGAGAGCAAGAATAGTGAGGGAAATGTAGAAGCTAAAGAACTTATGACACATGGACATGAACTAAAGAGGGGGAATGTGGGTGGGAGGGGGTGTGCAGGGTGGAGGGGAATGATGGGGAGAAATGGGACAACTGTAATAGCATAATCAATAAAATATATATTTTAAAAAAGAGAATGGGCATACACGACTTCTGGGACCTTTAAGTCTAAGCCATAAGGACCTTTGTTGGCTTCTCTGTGAGCATTTGAAACTGTTTGCTCTGGCTATCCTGATAACTCCATACCGTGAGCAAGCCCAAACTAGTAATATTAAGATGGAGAAACAGAGATGACTCATTAGTTAGTTTCTTGGTGTTCTAGACATCCCAACTCAAGTGCCAGACTTGGTAGTGAGTGCATACGCCCTTAAATGAACCCAGTTTCAACAACCATCCAACTGCAACAGTGTAACAAATTGAGAGGGAGAACTTGGTTTAGTTTCTTCTTTCTTGTGTAAGTCATTTATTTTGGTGGATTTGGTGGAACAGAGCTTAAAGCAACCTCCCAAAATAGGTTATAGAGTTTTACTTCTGGTGACACAAAGTCAATATTATCCCTCATAATTTTATAAGGATTTGCCCTGTGGTGTCTATCATCTAGTTTGCCAGTGAAAAGTCTAATGCTAGGCTTTTCTTCATGCCTTCATAAAAGACCTTGTTGGATAATCTTTTGAAAGCCTTAGGGTCATCTTTATGTTTTTAGTGTTGTAAACTTTTACAGCTCTGTATCTTACATGTGTTATTTTTTTATTAATTGAGTTGTAAATCTGATGACTGTTTTGAATATTTGTGTAAATCTTTCCTGTTAAGTATCTTGGATTACATGTTTTGTAATAGCCTCTCCATCATAATTCTATTTCCTTTTAATGAAACTTCTATTAATAGGATATTGAAACTTTTAGATTGATTTCCTCTCTCTCATCTTATCTCTTATTTTTTATGTTTGTATCTCAGTTTTTCAGAGTCCCTTAACTTTACTTCTTATGCCTCCATATATAATTTTCGATACCTTCACTTTAGCACTTACGAATTTTTTCTCTAAAATCATTTGCTTTCTGAAAGGTCCATTTTAACAGCATATTGATAATAACCTTTTGATTTCCCTAAGGTTAATAAGTAGAGAATTTGTAGGTAGAATTTATTTCTCTACATTTGATATGTTTTATTCATGGTTGTTTTTTTTCTGGTGTTGTCCCTTGTATGGGTAGCTTACTTCAAATGTGTGGCAAACCCTTAATTTTTCATGTAGATTTTAAATTATAGTATAAGAGTTCTGATTGGGGTCCATAAGTATGTAGGAAAAGAGCTTTGTCAATCAGTGGTCCTCACAACTGTGCTGAGTGGTGACAGGGGCAGGTGATCATTATGTTGGGGAAGATGAAACAGCAGCGGTATTCACTCTGAAGGGTCAAGAACTCACAAACTGGCCTATTTTTCAAAGATTATTTATTCAATTCCCTTAGAGCATTTTTTAGTCTTGTGTTCAGATTCCAGGTGTACTGCTCATGGAGATGTGAAACTAGAATTGAAGGGATCTATTCATCACGTAAGATTCTAAATACACCCATTGTCTCATACTGCCAGGATCATCTTTGGGGCTTCCGAGAGCCTGACACCTCTGAGAGTCTGCAGGGAAAATTGCAACTTAGCTATACCTCCTTCCATACATCTCAGATTTTAGCCTCCTGTAACTTGCTGCACTCGAGAAGTTTGTATGTGTGTTTGTTCCATTGGATATTCTATACAGACATTTGTTTCATCTACAAATAAAGACAGATTTACTTTTCCATTCTTAGGGTCCTATACTTTTTCATACCTTATTGTACTGGTTAGAACCTCAATAGAACATTGAATAAGAAGTTATGAGAGCAGCTATCATTTTTCCATATTCTTGATTTTAAAAGTAAAACAGCAGTCTTCCCCCCCCCACAAAATTGATGTTAGCTGTAGGTTTTTCATTAAGACTTGACATCTTAATAACATTGAGTTATTATGCCCTTTATGGCATTAAGGAAATTGCTTTTTATTCCTCATTTTTCTGGAAGATTTTATCAGGATTGAATTGTTTCCTAAGGTATAAACTCAAGCTATCGATTTGAGACCAATCTTTTTTCAGATGTATTAAGTTTTTTACTGCTAAAAATTTCCTGTAAGTACTGCTTTAGCAGGATCCCACAAATGGTTATTTTTCACTGGGTTCAAAATGCTTTCTAATTTCCCTTTTTTCAACCCATGAGTCATATAGAAGAGTTTATTTAAAGGATTTTATAGCAATGTTTTTATTTGGGAATATTATAGCTCTGTTGTGATTGTTATTCTCATAGTTCATTTCTATAATTTGAATTATTTCTGCCTTCTACACATACCCAAATTGTAGCTTCCTTGCCTTTATTTTTTTCAGTTTGTTTAATTGTTGTTCAAGTACAGTTGTCTCCACTTGCCTTTAGTATATTAATAGTCACACTTCCAATAAGATAATATTCTTGTAAACTGTGTTTAAACTCATCATCAGTTGTTCTCTCATTTGTCCTGGTATATGTATACATGTGTGAGTATGTACATGCACACACACTGAAAATATTCATAGCCATTTTAATGTAGGTTTAACAGTAAGAGCAAATGAACACATTGAGATATCTGTTTTTCAGCAGAAATCCTTTACCCAATACCAGTTTAAAGCCACAGATAATCAGGCCCTATCCTATTTTAAACCTTATTTTTATTTTATATTTTTTAGAATTTTCCTTTGTCTCTCTTTGGTTATTTATTTTAGAATCATATTCAAGTCTTTTCTCACATCTTTGTTATTTTTCTTGACTATGTAAAGCCCATGTATTGTCTAAATCCAAGTAACAAGTCCTCCCAATTTCATAAAAATATTTTGATCTATGAATCTTCTTGTCGACATTCTCCTCTTCTATACTTTGTGACTCTTAACAGTTATGGTTAGAAGTCGAGGAGTGTAAAGGAGTGTTGATAAATGTAGTCCAAGAATTGTGCTTCTCCAGGGTATTACTATGTTGGAAAGACATTGTCAGAAATTTCCAGTTATTCTTTTTATAATTTTACAATAATTAGGGGGGCATGCTTATTTAGTTGATGGGGGCCAGAGATGCTAGTGGTTAAATGATGTGCAGGAGAGTCCCTAACCACAAAAGAATAAAAACTCTTTCTGGGAATCTACAGCAACGTTGCATCCTAGAAGATACTCATGTAGTACTTGGTAATCAGTTTATAATTTCCTTAGCTCAATGCTAACTGTGTTTTAAACATTTTGATGAATTTATAAACTGCAATTTTGTAATGCAGGAATGTAACTATTATATAAATCAGGGGAAGATTGAATTTTGCTTAGAATTTATTCAGTGTTTTATTTTTTGTTTACTATTTAAGAAAACTGCATCATCAATGTCAACATAGTTTATGGCACTTATATGGCAAATACAGCACAACTAGATCAACCTCCATTTATAGCAGTTGTTTTCAAATGTGCTATAAAAAAGATGTAAAATTCTTTTTTAAAAGATGTTACTTATTCATTTTTAGAGGGAAGGGAAGGAGAAAGAGGGAGAGAAACATCGATGTGTGGTTGCCTCTCGCACGCCCCTACTGGAAATCTGGCCCAAAACCCTGCCTGGGAATCAAACCAGCAACTGTTTGGTTTGCAGGCCAGTACTCAATCCACTGAGCTGCACCAGCCAGGGCAAAATTCTTTAAATTATTTTGAAACTTACAGTATTTGAAGTGAAGAAACTACATTTTATACGTTTCATTTGAAAAGCTGTTTTACATTATTTTATATTCCCATCCTAAATGTTTGTGCGTATTAGTACACTGATAAGAAACTTATACTATGAAGATTACTTAATGAAAATACAGTTTTCTACTTTTAGATTGATATGATCTTTAGGCTTCTAACACACAATTTCTCTATTGAGAGAATTTATTTTCTCAATTGTTTCTCTTTTCCCTATTGTCTGTAATGAATATGGTGTTCAAAGCACTGGAGACTAAATGTATGTTTGCACTTGTGGTGTATTTCAAAAGAAGAAATATGTTTTCCATGATATCTCATTTCTATCCCACTCCACATCATATAAACAGATATTATTTAGTCACCACTTTATAAGCAGTATAGTCTAATAAAGTAAAGACTACATCAGTGCTCAATTCATGTAATTAGAGGAAATGCTGTTTTGCAAAACTTGTTTTATTCATATAAAGACATGAACTCATGAAAATATATGTTAATGACCTGGATCTGGATCATGATATATATAGATTAGATATAGATATATAGATAGATACAGATATAGATAGATATAGTTAATAACAAATACATACATATTTATAAACACACATGATAATATTGAAAGCTGGGGTTCTAAAGAAGAATTCTGCAGGAGTGAAACTCCACATATAATACAAGGAATATTTCACATTATTTCACAAAAAAAGCTTTCACAAATTGATACTTTATGCAAAGTCTATTATTACTTGCTTTAGGTTGTGGTTCAACTTCATGTTTACAATACACAGTGTTTAGAATTTTGTTGGGGCTAGAGAAGATCATGTACTTTCAAACACATATAAGTTTATACATTATTATACATAAAACCTATGGCTTTGAAATTAGAGCATTTTTATCTTCATTATTTTGCACTAACATCTCTAAATCTTAAGGACATTTTTGTCTTATCTGAAATTTGAGAAATCAGTTTTAGCCATCCTCTAGTAAAGGATCGTATTTTCTAGGATATGGCTCAGAAATGGGTTTTAAGATAGTGCTAAGAAAATGAAATTGGAAGCCTTACTTGTCCCTTTCACATTACTGTTCAAGAACATAGGTCTTTTCCTATATATTCTCTTTTATCTGTACTTGACTAACTCCTCAGGTTCAGCTGTGAAACAAGTTACTGTGGAGAAAAACAAGAATGAATGTATCCATAGCCTGTGTCTTCACATTCATGGGCTTAGAGAAGATAAAACTTGTATATGAAATTGAGGAGATCAAAATGACAAATTATGTATTAAGATATCTCATATAAGTAAATGAAATAGGAATTCCGAGCAGAGAGAGAGAAGGCAGAGGCTCTGGAGAGAAAATAGGGAGCAAGGCAACCAACTACTTTGTGTATGAAAGAAAGGTCACATTGTTAAATCACGGAGAAAGAATTAGAGGGTTGGAAATAGAAGCAGAATTATTATACAATCCCTAGTGCATAATCAGTCTGATAAGAAGTATGGTGAGAATCTATGGTGAAAACAGATAATGCTTAATTGGTTAGGTGAAAATAGCATTTTAGTCTTAAAAATGCCTATGTTTCCTAATATCGAGTTCATAACTTTTAATATTACTTTTAATCTACTTAAGATATTTTCCTTATCTCTTTTGTATGAAATTCCCAGATAGAATTATTGTTCTTGAAACAGAAAAGTTGTAAGGGCTCTTTAACACTTATTGTTTATTATATTGGTATGTTTTTGCCTCTGTAGGTGATTTTTTTCTTATTGTAGGTACACTTCGATACTCATTTTATTTTTGGTAGTTACTTAGTTTTTGTTCTTTCTATTTTGTTTATCTAAAGAATCATTAGGAATGTGCTTCTAACACTTGTGTCACAAAATATAAAAAGACTAAGGTCTAACTTAGTAGGACAGCATTAAATTCAGTGAAAAATATGACAAATGTATAAGCATTACTATATTCATAAAAAGCTAATATATGTCTCACTCATTCATTCCCTGCTACTTTAAATGGCTGATTTCAACAACCATATGTTGTTGTTTTTTTTTTTACAAGCTGAATATTACTGGATGCTGAACAAGTCCTTTTGCAGTTTAAAGCTTATAAATTGGTTGCATGTTACAGAGAAGTAATCTTTAAAATATGTCTCCTGTGTGTACCTGTTCATTGATCCAACACTTTGCCTTATGGTGATGCCAACATTCAATAATCATCATTATGGAAATAACAATGTTTGCCTGTTTCAACCAGTAGTTAAAGCAGATGCTGGAATACTAGAAATCACATAGGCTTTCGTGCATCCTTACGGACTGATTGACTGCTTTTTTGACTGGGGAATATATTTATTGGTGTATTTTCACTCTTTTCCCCACCTGTTTTAAATTTCAAAGAACTCAAATTCCTGTTTTATCATTTTAATTCTAAAACATGATCTCCTATATTATCCCTTACACTTATATGCTACTAATATAAACTTTTCAAAAACTTGAGGAGTGGAGTAAAAGAGTCATAAAAGCTCTGAATGCTCTGGGATGGTACCATTCAAGGACTACTGATTGGGGAAAATATTTTTGAAAAAAAATTGTCAGATAACTTGACATTTAGAGTTTTGATAATACTGGCTAAATACGTTTCTGTCTTAATTGCATCCAGAGTTATTCAAATCCATGTGCTTATACATTTAAAATTTTGGAGGGAAAGGAAAAACAACAGATGCCAACTTTTGAGCAAATATTACACCATCTTCTTCCTCTCTCGAGATTAGTTTGTATTTGATAGAATTTATACAAATGGAAACATACTGTTGAATTTTGGGGTTCTGGATTTTATCACTCATTATAATTATTTTGAAATTATACATTCATTTTTGTGTAAAAAATAGTTCCTCTTTATAGCTGATGAGAAATCAATTGTGCAAATATATCACAATTTCTGAATGCATTCACTTGATGGACTTGGGCATTTTCTAGTTTTGAGACATGCCAAATAAAGCTGTTGTCCTTATGCATATACACATCTTTGTATGGACATGTGCTTTCCTGTCTCTCAACTGGATACTTAGGAGTGGAATGGTTGACTAATACGGTAGTAGTAAGTTTAACTTTAGAAAAAGTAAACTACTTTTTTTCTTTTTCAGTTTTATTTTTTTAATATTTTTATTTTAATTGTTGTCCTTGTACAGTTTTCTGTCTTTTACTCCCACCCCAGCCCACCACCCCAGTCGTCCCCACCTCCCTCCCATTTTCGCCCCCCATAGTTTTTCTCCATGTGTCCTTTATACGTGTTGCTCTGAACCCTTCCCCTTTTCCCCTGAAATTCCTTCCCCTCTCCCCTCTGGTGACTTTCAGCCTGTTCTCAATTTCAATGTCTTTGGTTATATTATGCTTGTTTGTTTGTTTTGTCGATTAGCTTCCTGTTAAAGGTGAGATCATATGGTATTTGTCTTTCACTGCCTGGCTTATTTCACTTAGCATGATGCTCTCAAGTTCCATCCATGCTGTTGCAAAGAGTATGAGCTCCTTCTTTCTTTCTGCTGCATAGAATTCCATTGTGTAAATGTACTTTTTAACTTTTTTTTAAATTTTTATTTTCATTGTTGATCTTGTACAGTTTTCTGTCTTTTATTCTCACCCGAACCCGCTACCCCAGCCCTCCCTCCCATTTCCACCCCCCCATAGTTTTTGTCCATGTGTCCTTTATACTTGTTCCTGTAAATCCTTCCCCTTTTCCCCTGAAATTCCCTCCCCTCTCCCCTCTGGTGACTTTCAGCATGTTCCCAATTTCCATGTCTTTGGTTATATTATGCTTGTTTGTTTGTTTTGTTGATTAGGTTCCTGTTAAAGGTGAGATCATATGGTATTTATCTTTCACTGCCTGGCTTACTTCGCTTAGCATGATGCTCTCAAGTTCCATCCATGCTGTTGCATAGGGTATGAGCTCCTTCTTTCTTTCTGCTGCATGGAATTCCATTGCGTAAATGTACCACAGTTTTTTGATCCATTCATTGACTGATGGGCATCTAGGTTGCTTCCAACACTTGGCTATTGTAAATTGTGCTGCTATAAACCTAGTGATGCATAGTTTCTTTTGGATTGGTGTTTCAGTGTTCTTAGGATATAGTCCTAGCAATGGAATTGCTGGGTCAAAAGGTATATCCATTTTTAGTTTTTTTAGAAAATTCCATACTGTTTTCCATAGTGGTTGTACCAGTCTGCACTCCCACCAGCAGTGCACTAGTGTCCCCTTTTCTCCACAACCTCTCCAACACTTGCTGTTGGTTGCTTTTTTTATGAGGGCCATTCTGACTGGTGTCAAGTGGTATCTCATTGTGGTTTTAATTTGCATCTCTCTGATAGCTAGCGATATCGAGCATCTTTTCATGTGTCTCTGGATCCTCTGTATGTCCTCCTTGGAGAGGTGTCTGCCCAAGTCCTTTGCCCATTTTTTAATTGGGTTGCTTGTCTTCTTAGAGTGGAGTCGTGTAAGTTCTTTGTATATTTTGGAGATTAAACCCTTATCTGAGATATCATTGAGAGCCCAGAAATAAGCCCTAGTCTCTATAGTCAATTAATATTTGACAAAGGGGGCAGCAACATAAAATGGAGTAAAAATAGCCTCTTCAATAAGTGGTGTTGGGAGAACTGGACAGCTTCGTGCAAGAAAATGAAACTCGAGCACCAACTTACACCATACACAAAAATAAATTCAAGGTGGATAAAAGACTTAAACATAAGCCGTAACACCATTAAAGTCCTAGAAGAGAACATAGGCAGAAAAATCTCAGATATTACACGCAGCAACATTTTTACTGATATGTCCCCTAAAGCAAGGAACATAAAGGAAAGAATAAACAAATGGGATCTCATCAAAATAAAAAGCTTCTGCATGGCCAAGGAAAACAGTATTAAAATAAAAAGAGAACCGACTGTGTGGGAAAACATATTTACTTTTTAACTTTTTAAAAATTTGCCACCATCTGTTTTCCAAATTGATTATACTATTTTACATTTCCATAAGCAGTATATAAACTTTTGAAATGTTTCTCATTTTCACCAATACTTGACATAGTTTGTTAAATTTAGTCATTCAAATTGGTTTATAATGGTATATCAATGTGATTTCAATCTGCAGTTCCCTAATGGCTACTAATGTAGAATATTGTTTCATGGGCTTCTTGGGTAAAGTGCCATTCGAACTATTTCACCATTTAAAAATATAAGTTCTGCTTTCATATTATATTTGACAGTCCTTAAAATTTATAAATGATTCATCTTATATGTATTAAAACTTCTAAATATTTTCTCCACATTTATGAATTGTCTTTTTACTACTTTAATAAAGTTTTTCAAAGAGCAGAGTTGTTTTTTTTTTGTTTGTTTGTTTGTTTTGTTTTGGTGAACTTTGTAATAGTTTTTCTCTTTGAATTGTACTTTTAGTATCATCACTAAAAAATTTTTGCCTAACCCAAATTTTCCTCTGGATGTCTCATAGTTTTAAGTTTTACATGTAAATCAATAATATATTTTGAGTTAATTTTTGTGTTTTTTTCAAAATATAAATGTTTGGGGAAGAGGTAAATACCCAATCACTACAGCAATATTTGTGAAAAAGTCTATCCTTTCCCCACTGAATTGTCTTTGCACTTTTGTCAAAAATCAGTAATCCATATATGTGTTGGTCTATTTCTATATATTTTATTGTTTTTCATTGATTTATATATTTTATCAAATAACAGACTTTCTTAATAACTGGCAGCATCATAATAAATGTTGAAATCAGGTCATTTTAGTCCACCAAATTAGTTCTTCTCTTTCAAAACTGTTTTGGATATTTCACTCCTTTGTATTTCCACATAAATTGTAAAATTATCTTGTCAATTTTTATGAAAAAATTTAAAGGAATTTTGAAAATGATTTTGTTGAATTTATGAATCAATATTAAGTGCTCATCTGTGATCTCAGGTGGTAAATCTAAAATTGAACCAGTATGGAGGGGTTTAATTCATTTTAGGTAGGCAGACTACTGTAAAAGTGAATGCAATATGAATAGACATGTCTCCAATGAAGATATACTAATATAAACACATGAAAAGATGTTCAACATTATTTGCCATCAGGGAAACACTAATCGAAACCACAATGAAATATCACTTCACACTCAAAAGGGTAGTTATAATTGAAAAGACAATAGCAAGTGTTTGCAAGGACATGGAAAAATCATTCATTCACTGCTGCTGAGAATGTAAAATGCCACAGCCATTTGAAAAAGGCAGGAAGTTCCTCAACTGTTAAATGTAGAGTTACCATATGATCCAGCAATTCTACTCCCATGTATATACCCAAGAAAAATGAAATATATTCCACATAAAACATGCATGAATATTTGTAGCAATATTATTCATAATATCAAACTGTATAAATAACCCAAATGTTTATCTGATGAATGTATAAACATAATATATTTGTTTTCATACGAACCAGAGACCTGATAAGGACTATATATCTAGAACATATACTTACAACTCAAACATAAAAAGACATAATTTAATTAAAGCAGGGACAAAGATTTTGAATAGATATGTCTCCAAAAAAGTTGTCCCCATAGCACAAAAGATATGAAAAGATGCTCAACATCAACAGCTATCAGGGAAATTCAGGTCAAAACCACAATGAGATACCTGTTTATACATACTAGCATGGCTAAACAAAAAAAGACAGACAATAATAAGTGTTGACAAAGATGCGAAAACTTTTGCAATACCACTGCTAGTTGTATTGTAAAATGATGCAACCTATTTGGAAAACACTACAGTGGTTCTTCAAAATGTGAAAATTGAGTGACCACATAGTCTAACAATTCTACTCCTAGGTAAATACCCAAGAGAGAAATGAAAACATATGTTTTATAAAAAACCCTTGTATATGAATGTTCACAGCTGAAGTATTCATAATAACCCAAAACAAGAAATCTAAATGTCAACCAACTGATGAATGGATACACAAAATATAGTATTACTTATAAAATGGAATATTATTCAGCCATAAAAAGGAATGGAGTACTATGGCAAGCTGTAATGTGACTGAACATTGAAAATGTTACTCTAAATTAAAGAAACCAGTCACAAAAGATTAGATTTTATGTAATCAAATTTATAAGAAATTTCCAAAAAAGGCAAGTCTATGGAAACGAACATAAATTAGCGGTCGCCTAGAGCTAGAAGGAATTGGGGGATAGGAATGATGATTACAGGCTATAGGGCTTCTTTTTATGGTGATGAAATATTTTAAAATTGATGATGGTGATGGCTGCATGACTATAAATATACTAAAACCAATGAATTGTATACTTTATACATGTAGATTATATGGCATGTAGACATATCTCAATAAAAGATTATATATATGTACATATATGTAAATATATATGAGTGCTACAGAACAAACCATACTGTAAAATGCGGGAAATAGGCAGTATTACATACACATTTGATAATTAGATGGCTCCCTAGAGGAAATCACATCTAAGTGGCAACATGAATACTATTGGAATAGACAGTTGAGAATAGGTCAAGGGTAGATTTTTTTTTTAAGAAAGGAAAAATATATATGTTCCAGGCAGAGAAAACAGCAGGTTCTAGCACCCAGAAATGATTAAAGAAAATGATGAAAGAAATGATGAAAGAAATGATGAAAGAAACTGAAAAAATTTAGTACCTGGGGTGTTTGTTAGGGGTTGGTGGGTGAAAGGGAAATGCCGACTGAGGCTGGAGAAGGTCACAGACAGCCTTATAAACTATATTAAGATATTTGGACTTTTTCATAGGTTTATTGAAATAACAATACTATTAAAATTCCTATTAGGGGCTGAACTTATCAAATATACCTCACCAGTCATTGGCTAGTTTGAAATGGAACTTATATATAGATTTCAAGAGAAAAAATTCTTTATAAGAAAATTTTATTTTTTACTATCTATAACTGATTTTTGTCTTGATATGTTAAAATGAGAACATATTACCTTCTTATATCTATATCTATTATTTAAAATCCTAAGACTTTCCATGGTAGATATCTCCAGTTCACTAGAAGGCACCTAATCAGCTCAGAAACCCATGTAGTCTTCTCAATTAGTTTGAGTATCTAAAACGTAAGGGGAGAAGGCAACACTGAAATTTGCAAAGATGTTAATTTAATTTTTATTTGCTCTGTAACCTCTTTGACATTACTTTATCAGAAAAATTAGAGATTGGAAAAATCTACCTTTAATTTTGTTTGAATTTGGGAATATTCGTTTTTAAAATACTGGTTCATTGACTATCAGTTGATTGGTGACCAATGAAAAGCAACCATCATTAAGTATGAAACAAATGTAGTAAGTAATATTGAAAGGTGTTGATTTGGTTTATACCTTTTCCCTTTTACCCTTTTTAAAATTAATTTAGCCACAGCAAAAAAGGTAAGAAAATGTTGTCATTTCAAAAGCCAAAGTTTTAGTTTCAAAATCCTAAACGCTAAATGATTTAGTAGTTACAATTTATGTCATAATTAATTTAGAAAACTAAACATTCAGAATTAATTTTTCTAACTTTTATTACCTCAGTTTCAAGCACCATCCCTGTGACTGAATAAAGTTAGTCCAGAAAATTTAGAGAGAAATAAAATAAGAGTTTAAATCTATTGATTTCCTAGAAGGAAACTTGCCTCCCCTGGACAAATCCTGGAGAGAGTATGAAAGCTACTGACAGATTTTAGTTTGGGGAACTCAAGAGCAGATGAAAGCCTGAACCACTTTTTTTTTTTTTTTTTTTTTTTTTGAAGTTTAGGACTCAGGAATAATCAAGAATCAAAGAATCAGAGTTCTGTTCCCAGCCTGGTGTGAGAGCACCAGCAATATCTGCATGAGCTCCACAGGCAGTTAGTTCTGAGACAACTTGATATAATCCCCATTTGTGTGCACCATAGGCTCTTTTCCTCTGCAACCAGGAGCACACAGATACAGCACCTCGGTCTGGGAGTCCTGGAAGGTTACTGAAGCAAGACGAGGAAATGTATCAAAATGAACCAATGATCTCTGTGGACCCACCATCAATGAGCAAAAGTAAATGAAGTCTTCATGGTGGAAAACATTAGCAATACGTGAGTACAACCTCTGTTGGACTTACCTTGCTTCCTAAGAGTAGAACTTACCCTTAATAAAGTCCCCAACAGAAATAACCCTATGAATTAAAGACTGATTTTTAAAATTTATTATTTGGTGTCTGATAGAATGGAGGTGAAAAAAAGTAAAATTAAAATTAATCATAGAAAAAAGTCATAAACCTTATGCAAGTGTTATGGCCTGAGAATTGTAGCCGTTAAACCAATAAAAATCACTGCTATTCACTGAGTGCTTGCAAGGTGGCAAGTATTATTTTAGTTGCTTTACATGGTTTATCCCAATTTCTGTAATTAACCATATTCTAAGAATGGTCCTCTTTGAACAAATGTTTCTAACGACAGATTCATTTCCCTTTGATAATAAAAGTTGGTATTGGTATAACATCTTGTATTTGTTTCACAGCATATACCTTAAATAAATATTGGATTAATAGTTCTTATACCAGCCAGTTTTATATATAACGATTTGAGGTTCCTATTCATACCATAATTAACTTAGTATTCACATCCCCTGTCTTTTAAAGCCACTTCCCATTAGCAAGAACTTTATGATTTCCCAGCACAGTTGGCAACAATTTTCCTATCAAGCAACAGACAATAATATGTTAGAAATATTCACTGTAACATAAATAATATTGTTAAACATTTTATCTTGACATAGGTTATCCTTCACCTTCAAAAAAGTTAATTGGCACTATAGGCTTAATGGGTTTTCTATTTTTGAAGGAGGAATTAGGGAGGAGAGTGTTTAAATCGTATCTTCTTTTCCTAAGGCACCCCCTCAAAGCACCCTCAAAATGGGAAAAGCCCAGCAAGAACTAACAGGAACCATACCATATTCAGCTGTGACCTTTACAGTATATTTCTAAAAAGTAAATTTGGCCACCAGTCTTGCCAAAAGGTATAAATAAGCTTTACAGTTTTGACCTTCACTAACTGTGGAGGACCCAGAGAAGCTGACATCAAAAACAGTTGCTTTCATTTTAAAAGCATTTCTTTCACGCTTGTAAAATGTAAAGTAAAGGTAGGCTGAGTGAGGGGGGAGATGTGGTGGCAGAAAAGTGGACTGGGTAGGTATAGGGTGTTATCTTTTCTCTCTTTAAGTTAGTAGAATGCTAAGGAAAAGTCACGTATCAAAAAAAGAAAAACAATTGTTTTTATCGATCTCACCATTATGTACATTTTTCTGTCTCTTGAGTATTTGTGTGTATGTGTGTGTATGCATGTGTGTGTTTAAATCATTGCAATAAGGCAAACATTACAAAGAGGAATTGTTAAACCCCTCAGATGTAAAAACAATCCCTAGGTATTTTTCTTGACCTTGCAGAAGTAAAAAAGCATGAAATAATTTGCCAAAAGGAACATATGTTTCTGTTGTATATTTCTTACTCCCTGGGCATGTTTGAGAATTCTAAATATAAACGTTCGAACAGACAGGATGCAAACACAGGAAGTTTGGGGGAGAGTAAGGATTCATTTAGGTGATTCATTATGATTCACAAGTTTGCACATGAATCAAAAATCAGGAAAACTGGAAAAAGGACCACTTACACATATTAACCTGTGTGTGATATATATTTTAAAAAGCAATAAAATTCAGAGAGGTAGCCAATCTCATGTAACTTATAATACATAAATAATAAAAAGAAACAAGTTTCAAAGAAGTACATACTAACTTAATTTTACTTGATTATCTCAATTCCCTTATGTGACAGACTGATTGGAATCAACTATGCAAACTTCCATATTTGGTACAGTTTTTTTAAGATTTTATTTATTTTTCGAGAAAGAGAAAGGGAGGGAGAAATAGAGGGAAAGAAACATCAATGTGTGGTGCTTCTAACCCTGCCTGCAACCCAGGCATGTGCTCTGACTGGGAAACGAACCAGTGACCCTTTGGTTCACAGGCCCATGCTCAATCCACTGAGCCACACCAGCCAGGGCTGGTACAATTTTATATATTAAATTAAACAATAAAAATCTCTCTCTCAACAGAAATGAGAGTGGAGTCAGAATGAATTTTCTAACTAACCAACACATGGCCTGGCACATGGCCATCTAATACAGGATCATAATTTAAGCTTGCTCACCAGGATGCTGTAAACCAATTCAGCTCTGAGTCTTCAATGCATAGTGGCTACAGCTTTCATTTCCATATCTAGGTGATCTCCCTGATGTACACAATAAAAGTCTTCTTCAGAATGGAAATACAGTTTATTTATTTTTATTTTTATTTTTTTAAGGGATAGATTAGGGAATGGAGGGAGTGAGGAAAAAGGAATAAGGACTCATGGACATGGACCACGGTGTGGTGATTGCTGGGGAGAAGGGGATATTAGGGGACTAAATGGTAATAGAAATACAGTTTATTATAATGAATATAGTATGTAACATTATCAGGATGACAACATAGGTCATTCTTCACTTAAATCCTCTTCCTAAGACCAACTAGCAACTAAATAAAGAAAACATCACCGAGAAAATCCTACAAGCCAAGGGTGAGGCTGAAACACTCTTCTGGGCGAGAAACCAAAAAGGATCACACTTGAGGGGTAAGAACAGCAGCTACCCTCCGACCTTATCACCCTCCCCCAGGCTGGCATGGCACCACACTGATAGGGCCTTCTTGTCCTACAGATTCTCTACTGCAGGGGTGTCAAACTCATTTTCACCAAGGGCCACATCAGCCTCCAGGTTGCTTTCAAAAGGCCGAATGTAATTTTAGGGCTGTATAAATGTATTCCTTAACAGTTAAGCGAGAGCTCGGCACTGCTGCTGGGCCAGATAAAACAAGGTGGAAGGCCAGATTTGGCCCATGGGCCTTGTGTTTGCCACCTGTGTTCTAGTGGTAAAAAGAAAAGTTAAGGCTGACATGCAGTTTTCCTGCCCACTCAGATCTCATCTCACAGGGATTCCTAGATGACTCTATGAGGCTTAACCACTGAGGATCAGAAAGAGATGAAGAAGAGGTCTGGGTTTACAGCAAACGGTGCTTAGATCTCAGAGGGCATTTTTTTCTTGCAGCAGTGCTTGAGCAAACGTTCAGCAAGCATGTGGCCAGGAAGCTCAGTTGGGAGTTCTGCTTGGTTTGGGTGTCCACCCAACAAGCCTTACTGAATCTGGAGCCCATTGCACTGCCCACTAGGCAACAAACTTGAAGCTCTGCTCAAACTTCTGAGTATAGTCTCCAGTCCAAGGAAGCCTGACTGGAGAATCCAGGTAAGCCACAGAGTCCATTATCCAGCTGCTGTTGGACAGGAAGCCAGGTTAGCAGTACTGCCAAACTTTGAAGTATAGCCTCTGGCCCAGCATAACCAACAAGGCTGAAGAGTGGCCCTGAACAACCTCAGAATCCAGACTGTGGTCCCGCCTAGCCACAAAGCCCAGCCCACAGCAGAGTTCAGGCTACAGCTTTATTAGATTGCTAAAGGCAGGCTGAGGATTTGAACAGGTCGGGATGGGACCAGTGACCCCAATCAACAATGAAGTATTACCTGACTGAATAGCCTTGATGTCAACCCCACCTGAACATGAAACAGTCTCTGGCACCACTCACCTGCAGGAGACAGCTGGAAGCGGCTTCCAACGAAAGAGTGCAGCCAGCAGTCTTGCCAAAATTAGAGCACAGTCAGAGGCCCGCCTGACGAAGAAGTCCATCCTATAGCCCACCTAACTCTAGGAAACAGTCTGTGTTCTCTCCTGATCACAGAGCACAGCCTAAGGCCTTATGCAGCCTGGGAACCCTGCCTGGGGCCTTACATGAACACAGAGTTCAGTCAACAGAACCTTGAGGCCGGGATGCACAGCCTGAGACCCCAGTTGGCCAGGAGCAATTGTGGAGTCCAGTGGACAGCCCTTCCCAATGCTGTGGCGCCATCCTTCAGGCAAAACAGAGTCTGTGACTTCTGACCAGAGGTGACTACAGAGATCAGCTAGTGGACCCACTTAGCCAAGGAGCACAGGCAGCAGCACAGACTAATCAGGGACACCACCTAGCGGCCTCTCTTGAATGCAGAACCCAGCTAGCAAGTCCAGTCAAATGTAGAACGCAGCCAATGGCACCCCATGACCTCAGAGCACATGCAACAATTCATTTGGAAAATGTCTCTTTTGGTTGGTTTAAGAAAGTAAGAACAGAAGCAGGTCATATTCACTCACAAAAGATGAGCAAGTATGTACATTTACTGCCATGACATTGGACTGGGTTCATTCCCTTGTTCCTCTTCTTTATGTACATATTTGCCATGAATGTTGCAAACTGGAACACAGATCTCTATGGTTCTGGAGAAAGGATTTATGCTGTCTGCTAGAAAGAACTATAAAACGTTCAAAAAGCACTTTCTGAGCAGAGAATGTTAGAATGATTCGTGTGATAGTGCATTAGAGTCGGAAACATCAGAATAAATTCAACTTTAGCTTAGTATGATGAATATATAGAGAGAAATATAAATTTTTGGATCGTTTTATTTATGAACTATGTCATTGGTATTTTAATAGGAATTGCGCTGAATCTATAGATTGTTTTGGGTAGTGTGGACATTTTAATGATGTTAATTCTTCCTATCCATGAACACGGTATGTGCTCTACTTATTTGTACCTTCCTCTATGTCTTTTTTTTTTAGAACTTTTTTAAAGGTTTTATTTATATATTTTTAGAGAGAGGGGAAGGGAGGGAGAAAGAGAGGGAGAGAAACTCAATGTGTGGTTTCCTCTTGCACACCCCCCTGACTGGAGACCTGGCCCGCAACCCAGGCATGTGCCCTGACTGGGAATTGAACCAGTGACCCTTTGGTTCGCAGACTCATGCTCAATCCACTGAGCTACACCAGCCAGGCCTCTATGTCTTATAGCTTTATGAGCACCGGTGTTTTAACTCCTTGGTTAAATTTATTCTTACGTACCTTATTTTTTATTGTTTCAATAGCAAACTGGATTGTTTGCTTAGTTTCTCTTTCTGATAGCTCAGTATTGGTGTATAAAAATGTCACCAATTTCTGAATATTAAGTCTATATCCTGCTAATTTGCTTAATTTATTTATTAGACCTAGTAGTTTTTTGAATGAGTCTTCAGGGTTTTCTATGTACACTATCATGTCGTCTATGAAATATGGCAGTTTTATTTCCTCCTTTTCAATTTGGTTGCCTATTGTTTCTTCCTCTTGTCTGATTGCTGTGGCTAGGACTTCCAGGACTATGGTGAATAAGAGAGGTGAAAGCAGACATCCCGGTGTTGTTCCTGATCTCAAGGGAAGTGCTTTCAGTTTTTGCCTATTGAGTATGATGTTGGCTGTTTCACATATGGCCTTTATTATGTTGAAGTATGATCATTCTACTCCAACTTTGCTAAGATTCTTTTATCATTAGTCGGTATATCCAGTACTTTTTCTGCATCTATTGATATGATTATGCAATTTTTATTTCTCACTTTGTTTATGTGATGTATCACATTTGTTCATTTGCAAATATTATACCAACCTTGATCCCCAAGATAAATCCCATTTTGATCACAGTGCATAATCTTTTTAATGTATTGCTGGATCCAATTTACTAATATTTTGTTGAGGATTTTTATATCTATGTTCTTCAAGAATATTGGCCCATAATTTTCTTTCTTTGTAGTGTTTCCACCTGGTGTTGGAGTTAGGATAATACTGGTGCCTTGTAAAAAGAGCTTGGAAGTTATCCTTCTTTTTGAATTTTTGGAATAGTTTGAGAATGAAAGGTGTGTATTGATTAGTTTTTATCTCAAATCTGGGTCATATTTACCTCTTTTTCTTCCTGTTGAATAATTTTTATTGCATAGTATACATTGTAGGTGACATATTTTAGAATATCTTTTTCATTTGTCTTCTTCTTAAGACCTACAATTTTGTTGTAGGAGTTAGCAAGGAATTGGTTAGAATGATATCTAAACCCTATTTTCCCCATGTAAACAGCAACTGAAATCTCTGCTCAGTTCCCTCAAATTCCCATCTGTCTCTGACCTTGACAAACTTAGAATTTCCCTTATAAAGTGCAATTCTGGGGTAATCCAAGAACCTTCCTCTAATTTACATATATATTTTTGAGATTTCCCCAACTATGGGGAAATATTTCCACAACTATTTAAGGGGTATATCCCTTCACATTGCTATTGTCTGAAAGATTCAAACTGAACCCTCTAACTTTTCAAATGAGAAAGACTGCATCTTACCTTTCAGATGTTTTGCTCCATAGGAAGTAGGCAATATCTCAGACTCCATAAATGGAATAATATGAAATTGCTGTATAAATGCAAGTCTCCTCCAGCTTTTGACTTTTAATGATCGACTTTTCAATTTTTTTCATAATTTTGTTGATTATCCTGTACTCTCAAAAACATTTTTAAAAATTATTCTATACAAAATTTATAATTAGTATCTCTCAGAGAGTTAATCCAATATAGCCTAGAAATATATAATAATTCATTCCAAAAATAATGTGGAACAAAGATATTATTAAATAAACAAAAGATGAGAGAATCTGACACCTAATGAAATACTCTAAAACATATTTCTCAGATAGAAAAATAATTGCCACAAATAAAAAACCCAAACATGGGAAGGAATAAAGAACAATGAAAAAAATATAAATATGTAAAAAAACACAACTGGGTAAAACAAATTATTAAAGTCTAGAAATCATGTAATATGCATAAAATTTAAATTTATGGTAACAATAACATATCAGAAAAAAGAAACTAAATAGAATTAGTATATCAAGGTTCTAGAATTGCATGAAGCATATTTAGAAACAATAATAAATCAAACATATTTTATAATGATTAAGTCATCTAATAAGTTAATATTAAAAAGGTTTATATTTAACAAGCTAATGGAGAGAGAAAAATAATTTTAAAGATATCAGTAAATTAACATAAGCTCAGTGGGAAAATAAAAGCCAAACAATATTATGATAGATAAAACCCAACTCCAGTGATGATTATTTTGAATGTAAATAAATTAAACACTAAGATTTGTCAACCTGTACTCCTTAAAAATGCAAATAGAAAAGAAATACTCATATGTTACTTACAAGACACCATTTCAGTTAAACAACACAGCATTAAAGAAAAATTGCAAAAAGATATAAAATGCACATTGTTTAAAACTCTGGATTTTTTTATATTAATAGCAGGAAAAAATAGATAGCAAGGCTAAAAGCACTACTGGAAAATAGGAAAGGCATTTCAAAATAATAAAGGGGTTAATCACCATAGTATTTTAACAGCTCTTGGTGAGTATGCACCCAAATTCAAACTATATAAAGCAAAAGTTGACAGACCTAAAAGGAGAAATAAATAGATTTAGACTCAGAATGGAAGATTTAGCAATTTTTTCATTGATTGAAGAATAAACAAATCAGAAAAAAGTAACAGTATAATGTAGACCTTGTGATCAACATTAACAAACCTGATGTAACTGAATGATACAGAAGAATGTAATTAATCATAATAATAGAAAAAATATTATTTTCAAGTACCTATGATGCACTTACTCCCCCCAAATCACATGTTTAGTTCTAACTCATATCTCAATACATTTCCAGGAAATAAAATTATATGAAATACATAATATGACCATGGTGAAATTAAGCTACAAATCAATAACAACAATAAAAAGTTAATAGGAAATTTCCAAGTGTTTGGATATTAGGTTTTATATTTTTAAATCATAATGGAAAACAGGAAATAATTTAATTGGGTATTAATGAAAATTCAATATATCGAAATGTTGTGTACCTGTGATTAGAGGGAAATCAATGGACTTTAGTGCATACATTAGGAAGAAAGCCTAAATTTCAATGAGCTCACTAGCTATTTGATGTTAGAAATTTTAAAGCAATTAAACCCAAAGAAAGTAGAAAGATGAAAATATAATACCATATTTAATAAAATATAAAGCAAAGACAATTTTTCAAAATCTAAATTCATGTTAGAGGAATACTTTGTATTCCCTTTTCTGAAGAAGATTAAAATAAATTATTTCTACTTCCAGCCAAGATGGAGGTGTAGGTAGACACACTGTGCTTCCTCACACAACCAAAGAAGGACAACGACAAATTTAAAAACAAAAAACATCCAGAACTCACAGAAAATTGAACTCTGTGGAAGTCCAACAACCAAGGAGTTAAAGAAGAAACATTCATCCAGACCAGGAGGAGAGGCAGAATTGGGCAGCCTGGCAGGCAGGACTCGTGACAAGGCAGCAGCTGGTGGACTAGGCAGGGTAGCAGATTGTGGACAGGGTGGTCCCACATTCCCGTGCAGGTAAACTTGGAGGAACAACTGGGGAATGAGACACTACGCAACTCAGGGTTCCAGCCCAGAAATAAAGCCTCAAACGTCTGACTGAAAACACCTTTGAGGGTTGAGGTGGCATCAGGAGAAACTCCCAGCCTCACAGGAGAGTTCACTGGAGAGACCCACAGAGTTGTAGAACATACACAAACCCACCCACCCAGGAATTAGCACCAGAAAGGCCCAATTTGCTTGTAGGTAATGGGGGAATTGACTGAAAACTGGCAGAGAGTAGAGCAAGCAGCATTGTTCCTTCTCAGACCCCTAGCCTACATATAGCATCACAATGCAGTGACATGGGTTGTCCTGCCCTGGTGAACACCTAAGAATCTGCCCCTTACCATGTAACAGGCATGCCAAGACAAAAAAAAAAAAAAAAAAAAAAAAAAAAAAAGGCCCAAATGAACAAACAGATCAAAGCTCCAGAAAAAAAATATATAACTAAGCAACAAAGAGATAGCTGACCTATTAGATGTACAGTTCAAAACCCTGGTAATCAGGATGCTCACAGAAATGGTTGAATATGGTTGCAAATTAGATTTTAAAAAATGAAGGCTATGCTAAGTGAAATAAAGGAAAATGTTCAGGGAACCAACAGTGATGGGAAGGAAACTGGGACTCAAATCAACAGTGTGGACCAGAAGGAAGAAAGAAACATTCAACCAAAACAGAATGAAGAAACAAGAATCCCAAAAATGAGGGCAGGCTTAGGAACCTCTAGGACATCTTTAAATGTTACAATATCTGAATCATAGGGGTGCCAGAAGGAGAAAATGAAGAGCAAGAAATTGAAAACTCATTTGAACAAATAAGGAATGAGAACTTCCTAAATCTGGCAAAGAAAATAGACTTCCAGGAAGTCCAGGAAGCTTAGAGAGTCCCAAAGAAGTTGGACCCAAGGAGGAACACACCAAGGCACATCATAATTACATAAGCCAAGATGAAAGATGAGGAGAGAATCTTAAAAGCAGCAAGAGAAAAGGAGACAGTCACCTACAAAGGAGTTCCCATAAGACTGGCAGCTGATTTCTCAAAAGAAACCTTACAGGCAAGAAGGGGCTGGAAAGAAGTATTCCGAGTCATGAAAGGCAAGGACTTACATCCAAGATTAATCCATCCAGAAAAGCTATCATTTAGAATGGAAGGGTAGATAAAGTGCTTCTCAGATAAGGTCAAGTTCAAGGAGTTCATCATTACCAAGCCCTTATTATATGAATGTTAAAGGGACTTATCTAAGAAAAAGGAGATCAATAATATGAACAGTAAAATGACAACCAACTGACAGTTATTAACAGCCACACCTAAAACAAACACAAAAACAAAAACAAACTAAGCAAACAACTAGAAGAGGAACAGAATCACAGAAATGGAGATCATACAGAGGGTTATCAGTGGGGGAGTGAGTGGGGGAGAGAGGGCGAAAAGGTACAGAGAATAAGTGGCATAAATGGTAGGTAGAAAATAGACAGGGGGAGGTTAAGCATAGTGTGGGAAATGTAGAAGCCAAAGAACTTATATGTATGACCCATGGACATTGAACTAAACGGAGGGAATGTGGCTGGGAGAGGGTGTGCAGAGCAGAGGGGAATAAAGGGGGGGGGGTAGGACAACTGTAATAGCATAATCAATAAAAATGTATTTTAAAAAAGAAAACAGAGTTTTGAAAATAAAAAATAAAATAAATTATTTCCCCAATCAGTAGTCACTAAGAATCAGAGTTTATGTTGATCAGTTCCAGTAGAAGGTACAACATCCAGCACAGCCGCAAAGACAGGGGCTACCACTTAACATCCTATCATTTGTGGTTTCTCCCAGAGAACGCGCAGGGGAATTAAAATGGGAATTGATAAGATTCACTACAACTTCATTCTTTTGATTTTTGAAGATGTTGTTATTCATTGTAAATTATCCTAGGAGTTTTTCATTGTTTCTGATTTACCAACTTGGCCTGAAATAGGGGCATTTTCTGGAGCTTTTATTTGGCCTTTCCTGACACAGACTCTTAGTAGCAATAGTACACTCCATAAGAGACAGTCTGCCATTGTTCAGTATATCATCCTAAACATACAATCTTGGAAGCCGAGAAATAATGATATTTTCATTCTTCTGACATCAGAATCAGTTAAGGGCTAGCATCTAACAGCACATGAAAAAATGTATATTATTTTTCTTTTAGTATAGTTCTTCTTTTGAATATCTTTTGCCTATTACTGTAGTGGAGTTTACAGTTACTTCAGTAAATGGCAGAACTCCTTGGGAGACTTTACAATAAATGATTTTACAAGGTTTTTCACCGAAGGGCTCTAGCCACCACTTCAATCTGAGTGCTAAGGATTTGAGATGTAGCTCAGGTTTGAAAATTAGTTGAGTGACAAAAAAATTTTCCATTTGGAGATCTAACATCACCCTTCTGTTTGTTGAATATAATTTTTATAGGTTACATATGTCACATATTATTTAGCAGCCTTACTATCAAAAAAGAACACAGTGTATTAACCATCACCAGTAGTCCCCAGGGGCTATGACACCTGGACGCCATTCTGACAATGTTTTCAGTTAGTATAGTTAAATTTTAATGTAATTCCACAGAAGTAATTTTAGAAATTATATAACAACATGTCTCTTTCAGCTAGGCTAGAAGACCTGGGTTTTATTTATTTATTTATTTATTTATTTATTTATTATCCTGATTGTATTTTTTGCATTACTTTTTAGTCTCCTTATACCCCCTTCCCCCCCAGCAGTCATCATACCATTGTCTAGGTCCATGAGTCATTTTTCTTTTTTGCTCAGTCCCTCCTGATTTTTTTAAAATTCAGAATCCTTTAATCATAGCAGAGGTATGCTCTCAAGAAGTATTAACTATCAATTATCCTGATATTCAAACCTCTTACTGTTCAAAGTAACTTCCAAGCCCTGTAAAAAAAAAAAAAAAAAAACAACAAAGAAACAAAAAATAACTTTTCGGCAAAAAGATGAAAGAAAGTACCATCACTTGGGAATGGTCTGCAGCCCACCAACAGGATACTGATGCAGCACCAGTATTTGATGCACTGAACTTCATATACTACTCAGACCCAGTCATTTCCCTGAGATACAAAGATAATCCCTGAGTCGTAAAGCTGTACACACAAGCTGTATCTTCCCCTGGAATCATTTATTTAGATACCAAAGTGTAATGATCCAGGATACTTCTTATTATATTCCAAAGGTACTCTTGAAATGAGAAGAGAGACAGCTGCCTGTATCTTCTCTATAAATGCCAAATTTATTTTTATGATCCTCACCTACTATAGATCCTGTTACATCCAAGATGATATCTGATTCTTCTCACAGGGATAAAAAGAGAGGCAAAGAAAAACATAAGTACTTAATACTGTATTTAAGTACAATTAATCTACCATGGTCCAGAATCTTCATGTTGGCATTTCAGATAGTAATGATAACTATAGACATTAAAGATTTAAGAAACTCTATTTTCTTGGCTCTTTGTCCATAGTCAAAAAGAGCCTAAAATGACAAAGAGCAGCCATACCCTTGACAAAGGGTCACAATTAGTGGATCTTTATGGTGTTCCCTGATAGAAGCACAATTCCTGTCACCCTTTGCTCTCAAATCACCACTCCTCACACTTTAGGAATGAGTTTTTAAATTCCAGCAGTGCCTACAATTGTGCACATAGAAGCATAAACTTCCAAGTGGGTCATGGAGAATTTTGATGAGATGAACAAATCTTATTTCCAGGCAAAATAGTTCCCAGACCTGTGTATCCTACCTATCAAGGATATGGTGCCACAAAATAACCACTGGTTCAAATTGTACATTTCATTTTGAAATATAGCAGCCCAACTTTACAGGATGTCATAGCCAACTTTGTATATTGGGTGAGCATGTACCTAGTCATCATAATGTTTCCCGTTCAAGTCTTGGGCATGGTTTTTAGCAAATGTTTCCTTCCAGTCATAGGCGATAAGAATCTCTTTAATTCTCCCATATAATCCTTCTACTTTCACCATGTATCATGGGTTGGTAGTAAGCTGAAATGTGCTTGTCATTTTCTTCTTTCATTGTTTTCATTGTGTTTCTTCTTTCATTACACTGAACACAAAATATCTAAAGTATATTCATTTTAATTGCCAGTACCACCACATATCTTATGCAATGGCATGAATCAGTGTTTCCAATAGTAGTGTAAGCAGTCTAAGGCTAATTTCAACTCCTTAGCATAGACTGGTTAAGAAATGAGGCACAAGCCACTTAACAGATGTCCTAGTCATGGAAATAAGTATATAAATAGTAAGTGATTTCTGGGAAGAGATTACACTCAAGGGAAATCAAATATAAAGGATGACTTCCATTGTTCCTTAAACATTATGGTATAAGATGTGAAGCCAACAAAGAAAAAGAACAGAATGAGGGAATCACCTAGCCAGGCTGACCTTGAGATGAATACTCTCCTCTGGATTCCTAATTGCAAGCTAAAATAGGTCAGTTTAATTCAGCTTTGCAATTTCTTCCAGCAGAACTCAATTTAACTATTATACAGTATGACTGAATGCTATCTCTGTAGAAATGAACAAATTTTATCTATCATAAGTAAATTCAAGGGAGGAAATAAGAATAGAGAAATGATTTAAGATTTTTCCAATTCAATTGAGGTATAATTGACATAGAGTGCTGTTAAGGTATATATGGTGATTTTATATACACAATTGTGAGATGGTTACCATATCAGTTTTAGTTAACACATCCATCACCTCACTGAATTACCATTTATGTGTGGTATAGTGAGAACATTTAATACGTACCCTGTTAGTAACTTTCAAGTATATAATACAGTAATATTTACTATTTTCACCTCATTGTGCATTAGATGCCCAGAATATATTCAGTTATAACTGGAAGTCTGTTCCTTCTGACCAACAGCTCTCCATTTCCCTCACCCCCCACCTCTGGCAATCACCAATCTACTCTGTTTCTGTGAGTTCAGCTTTTCAAGACTCCACATATAACAGAAATGATATAGTATTTGACTCTTTCTGACTTATTTTAATTAGTATAATGCCTTCAAGTTCATCCATGTTATCATAAAATCTGTGTCTATTCTTTCTTATAGCTGAATAATATTCCAATGTGTGCATATGTTTGTGTGTAGGTGTGTGCATATACACAGTGCAAGGTAAGATTATATAAATGTATATATTAATGCATATGTGTATGTATTTATATACATGCATTATTATGTGATATAATATTATATACATATATCACCTATTCCTTATTCTTTCATCTGTGAATGAGCACTTAGGTTGTTTCCCTGCCTGAAGTATTGTAAAAATGCTGCAATGAACACGGCGGTGCAGATTCTTTAAAGTAATGATCATCAAATTCAGTTTTCAAAATAAATCCTAACAGGTTAAATTCCACTGTTCTGTGAGTTGACATCTGATTTCTACCTATTTCAGATGTAATTATATTAATTTGAATCACATGAAATTTCATTTCTGAAAGTAAAAATGACAAAATATTTCTAATTTTATATAGAACAACCATTTTAAAATCTCAAAGATATATGTAAAATACTATAATAGTGCATTACCTCTTGTATATTATGTTTTTATATGTTTTCTTATATACTCAATGTGATAGAAATTAGGCAAAAATGAATTAATAAAATTTAGTGCCTTTCCTTAAAGAGCTTATAGCTGATAACCTGGTAGGAAATCAATAAAGTTTTAGATCAACGAATATATTCAGAATGCAAGTGACTGACAGTGAGCAGAGAAAGAGTAAACAAAACATTGAATATGAAAAGGAGGATCATATGAAGTGGGTGAAGCAGCCATTTATTGCCTGAAGATTACTAAGTGAACACTTTGTAAATAACAATAGCAATAACATTACATCAGCATACTATTACCCCCTTATGATTAAGATAACATAATTTCAAAGAATATTTTTTGCATAATCCTTAGTAAACCATGTAGGGTTTTTTCTCTTAACTTACTTCAAGAAATACATAAATTAAGAATAAGTCAGCAGGTTGATATATAGCAGCACATCTTGGTTATGAGGAACTGTAACAGCTTAGCTTCATGGGGAACATGTGGACTGTTTCCTGGGTGTCAGTTAAGCAGACAATGTTTAGGTGCAGACTTGTTTATGAGTAGGAACATCTGGAAGTTCTGTAATTTGGTAGTAATATAAAGAAAAGATAAAAACTCACAATGTCAAATATCTATTTACATATAGGATTCTAAATCAACATTTGTCCATCACAGGGGATACATTATTCTTTTATTAAAGAAGGTGGAAATGAATCTGTACAATGCTGTTCAAGAATAAAGGCCTGGCTGGCCACTGTGAAAACCAGCATCCCAGCAGCCCCTGGAAGTGGCTGAATGAGTTAAGAACTCCCCATAAATTTCCACCCAGGATAATTGTCCGTCTTTGCCTGTCTATGCAATTCTCAACAAGCTTAATTCTCAAGATTTGTCTATATTTCACTTAACCTTCTCCATGGCAAGCAGCTTATACCATGGGCCTATAAAAATCATTTACAATAGTTTAAAATCTCACCTGTATGGGTTGGCAATGAAAATTTGGACTAATAAGAAGGTGAACAGAAACTTAAAAGAACAGTGGAAAATGGTATCAACAGGGGACTTTGAAAGGTTTAAGCAATTTTTGGAAATCAAGAAGATGATGCCCATGTGCAGGGTTATATACATGCCAAAAAATAACAAAGTAAAATCTAATTTCTCAGCTCTGTTTGACGTTAAAGCTTTGACGAGAAGGTTGAGAAAGCAAACACCAATGCAAACTGGGCTCTTCTCCTAAGACTGGGGTATTATGTTTGCAAAGCATGTAGGCAAATACTTCCTCATTCATTAGCTGACAAAGCTAACCAAGTAGAGACCTCAGAGGCTAGAAAAGACAAAAAATATGGACCTTATAAAAATCAGCACAAAACAAACAAATACCCACAAAAAGTATGTAACAATCAGCAGTAACTACAATCTGGTGAGAGTGCAGGAAAGGGGGCGAGTAGTAAGTTTCTGTTGCCAGGTCCCGGATGACATTATTTTAAAATATCTAGGTTTTAATGAAATATTACAAGACATATCAATAACAAGAAAGCCTGACCCATTGGGGAGAGGAGAAAGTTCCAACTTTGGCCTTAATATTCAAAGAGTTTAATTCAACTGGTATAAATATGTTCAAAGAGCTGAAGGGGGAGTGTTTGGGAGGGAATGAAGACAATTGTACTTCAAGGAAAAAGACAACTGTACTTCAAGGAAAAAGACAACACAGTAAAAGAAATAAAGAAACCAAGTATGAAGAATTAAAGAGACTGTGGGAACAATGTCAAACCAAACAGATATTAATCAAGGGACAGAAACTATTAAAAAAGAAGAAATCTATAATTGTAAAGTCCAAACTGAAGTTTTAGAGGGCATAAACAGCAGATTGAAACTGATACAGAAAGAATGAAAAAGTCACCTTTAAAATAAGTCAATTGACCATGTGTCTTTTATACTTGTTCCTGTAAACCCTTCCCCTTTTCCCCTGAAATTCCCTCCCCTCTCCCCTCTGGTGACTTTCAGCCTGTTCTCAATTTCAATGTCTTTGGTTATATTATGCTTGTTTGTTTTTTTTGTTGATTAGGTTCCCGTTAAAGGTGAGATTATATGGTATTTGTCTTTCACTGCCTGGTTTATTTCGCTTAGCATGATGCTCTCAAGTTCCATCCATGCTGTTGCAAAGGGTAGGAGTTCCTTCTTTCTTTCTGCTGCATAGAATTCCATTGTGTAAATGTACCACAGTTTTTTGATCCATTCATTTACTGATGGGCACGTAGGTTGCTTCCAACACTTGGCTAATGTAAATTGTGCTGCTATAAACATAGCAGTAAAAGACAGAAAACTGTACAAGATCAACAATTAAAATAAAAATTGAAAAAATAAATAAATAAAATAAGTCAATTGAGGTCATTCAATTTAAGGAACAGAAAGAAAAAAAGAATGAAGAAAAATAAATAGAGCCTCAGGGTCTTGTGACATACCATTAAGCCTACTGTATGCGTGTTTGGAGTCTCAGGAGAGGAGTGAGAAATGGCCAAATAGAATATTCAAATAAATAACAGTAAACAAAAACTCTCAAACAGGATGAAAAACACTAATCTTCCCATCCAAGAAAACTCAATTAACTCAAAAAAGATAAACTAGACAAATACACATATAGACACATCTTGGTGCAACTGACAAAAGGCAAAGATGGAAGGATGCTGAAATCAGCAAAAGAAAAGCAATGTATCAACATGAGGGATTCTCAATGAAATTAACAGCTGACTCATCATCAGATAAGGGATGCCACGTGTTAGTGGATGATATATTCAAAGCACTGAAAGAAATAAATGCTATCTAATAATTGTATAGTCAGCAAACTACCTTGAAAATTTGAAAGAGAAATTAAGACAGACCTAGACAAACAAAAAGTGAGACATTTCATCACTAGTGGGCCTGTCCTATAAGAAATACTAAAACAAGTCATTCAGAAAAAGACACTAGACAATAACTCAAAGCCAAGAGAAGAAATAAGAGCACTGGTCAAAGTAAACATTTGTAAAAGATATTTTGAATGTATTTTTTCTTTTAATGCTTCACTCTGTACAAAAAATAATTATAAAACTGTGCTGAAGGACTTATATAAAATGTTCATTTCTATCAAAATTGGACAAAGAAAGGGGAATGAAGCTACATTGCCACAGTTTTATACAATATATAAAGTTTGCCTTCATACCAACTAGATTGTTTCAGTTAAGATGTTAATTATAATCCTTAGAAAATAACTAAAAATATATCCAATAAGAGATAATTAAAACAACATTCTTGGAAATATCTATTTGGCACAAAGAAGTAATAACAAAGGGAATAACCATACAAAAAGGACCATATATATAATATATATATAAAATATATAATTATTATATATGTAATATATATATATATATATATATATATATATATATATATATATATAACATAGTGCAAGGATGGCAAATTTAAATATCATGCTGTTAGTTATTCCATTAAACCTAAGCAGATCTAGCATTAAAAAAAATGGCCTGGTAGAAGAGATTAAAATACCGGAGCTAACCACTGGCTGCACGTGATAACACTTTAGATTTAAAGACACAAATAGACTGAAAGTGAAAGGAAGGAAATAGGTACACCATATAAAAACTACAGCTGCTACATTATTATCAGACAAAATAGACTTAAAGACAAATATTGGGTTGGCCACAAAGTTCATTTAATTTTTTTCCATATGATGGATCTGGTAGTGCTTTGTTGTCTTTAACTTTATTGGAAACAATTTTGTTAGACTGTATTGTGACAGCTGTCATATCAGCTTGCATTTAAAAAAAAACTTATCAAAATTGGTGAATTTTTGCGCAGTCATTTTAATACTGAAAATGGAAGAAAATACCCAACATTTTGGTGTATTATGCTTTATTATTTCAAGAAAGGTAAAAACACAACTGAAATGCTAAAAAAGATTTGTGCAGTGTATGGAGAAGGTACTGTGACTGATAAAATGTGTCAAAAGTGGTTTGTAAAGTTTGTGGTACTATTGACCAAATAATTCTTTTTTGTGGGCTGTGTTACACACTGGAAGGTGTTTAGCAGTATCCTGCCCTCTATCCATAGGAAGCCAATAGCAGGAGATAAGTAACATACTCAAAATATCCAAATCAATAAACTCATTGATGACAATGAAAAATATGTATTCTATTTTATGGAAAAAAAATGGATTTTTTTGCTAACCCAATATAAAACATGTTCCAAAGAAATTTAAGAGGTCGTAAATAAATAGAGCCATATCCCATATTCATGGATTGAAGATTAGTACATTGAGGAAATATTCCCCAAATTGACCTGCAGATTCAACACAATTCTTATCAAGCAGAAACGAAGAAGCTGATTCTAAAATTCATTTTTAAAAATGACACAAATAACCAAAACAGTAATGGAGAAAGAAGAACAAAGCTGAAAGATACATATTTCCTGATTTCTAAATCCACTTAAAACTTATATTAATCAATACATATGCTATTGACACAATGATAGACATATAGATCTATGGAATAGAATTGAGAGTACAGAAATAAACTCTTAAATTGTGGTCAATTGATTTTTGAGAAGGTTACCAAAACAATTCAATGGAAAACTAACAGCTGTTTCAACAAATTAGGCTGGGTCATTCTTGATCCAGAAGAATGAAGCTAAACCTATGCTTCATATTATGTATGAAAAGTAACTCAAAATTGATCATAGGCCTAAATAAAAGAACTAAAGTGATAAAACTCAGAAGTAAAATATGTGAGTAAATCTTTGCGGACTGAGATTAGCCAATGGTTTCTTAGATATACATTTCTAACTCCAAAAGTGCAAGTGATAAATGAAAAAAATAGTTTAAATAAACTTTATTAAAATGAAAACATGCTTGTGATTTGAAAAATACCATCAAGAAAATGACAAGATAACACAGTATGGAAGCAAGTTTTTACATTCATGTATTTGATAATGTTATTGCATGCACAGTACAAAAAAGAACTCTTAGAATTCAAAAATAAAAAGACAAATTACTTGATTAAAATGGGCAAAATATTTTAATCGAAATTTATCCAAAGAAAATGCATAAATGGCCAACAAGCACATGAAACGTTCTCAGCACAAGTAGTCATTAGGGAAATGCTAACCAAAACCACAATGTGATACTCCTTCACACATACAGAAATGGCTGAATTAAAAAAAACAGGCAATTACAAGTGTTGTTGAGGGTATGGAGAATTCGAACACTAAAAATTTCTGTTGACAATGTGAAAAAGTGAAGTATGTTTGAAAATAATTTGGAAGTTCCCCAAAAGTTAAACACAGAGTTAACCATATGACTCAAAAATTTCAATCTTAGGTAAAATCCCAAGAGAATTGAAAATATATGCCCCCACGAACTTTTGTATATAAATATCCTGAGCAACACTGTTCCTAACAGCCAAAAAGTAGAAACCATACAAATGTCTATCAACCAATGAATGGGTAAACAAAAGTAATGTACTCATACAAGTGAATATTATTTGGTCATTAGAAAACACACAGTGCTGATACATGCAACAACAAGTTGAGGACACTATTCTAAGTTAAAGAAATCAATCACATAAGACTGAATATTTTATGATCCCATTTATATGGAGTACCCAGAATAGGCAAATCTGTGTAGACAGAATGAGTGATTTTCAGCTGCTTGGGGATAGATAGATAGATAGATAGATAGATAGATAATGAGTACAAGGTTTCATTTTTGGAGTAATAAAAATGTTCAAAATTTAGGTAATGATGATAATTGTACAAGTCTGTGACTATACTAACAACCACTGAATTGTGTACTTTAAAATGGTGATTTTTTGGAATGTGAATTATACTGATATCTTAATAAATCTGTTATAAGAAATAGTTAAGAACAAGAATATTTTTATATTTTAAAAGATTGAAATTGGTGGTAAAGTACAGTTAAGGCCTTAGTCTGTGTTCCCTGGAAAGTAGTAAATTTTTCAAAAAAGTGATGCACAATTGTGTGTGTGTGTGCATGTGTGTGTATGAGTAAAAGAGATATAGTAAGAGAGAATGCAATAAAGGGACAAGGATTTTATTCTTCTGGAAAAATCATTTTAAATTTTTTCTCAAAATCACTCACCTGGCTCCTACTCCCACCTGGTGGCCCCAGGGACACTGGCTCCCTGCCCTTCCCATATGCACTTACACAGGTTAAGCAGTTAACCAGACAGAACATGGAAACACATGGAAGGCCACATATGGCAGTGGAGGGCCCTGCTCACCCTGGAAAGAATTTAAATTTTCATTTTATGACTGTGCTTGTATAAAGACAAATATTTTGCTATTGTACACAAAAGAACAATCTAAAAGCATTTTTCTCCCAATTTTCTTTTTCTATTGTAGCTTTTTTATTTCCATTTAACCCCCTATACCCTTTTCCATCTCCTTCCACCAGCCTTCCCCCTGCAATAGCCACACTTTTGCCCATGTCCATAGATCCTTTTTCTTTGTGGCTCAATCCCTCCTGCCCCCCAAACCCTCCCCACAGAGCTGTCAGCCTGCTCTCCAGTCTGTCTCTATTTTGCTTGTTAGTTCAGTTTGTTCATTAGATTCCATATATGTGTGAAATCATATGGTATTTTTCATTTTCTGCCCTTTTTTTTTTAAGATTTTATTATTTTTATTTATTTTTAGAGAGAGAGGAAGAGACAAAGGAAGGGAGAAAAACATAAATGTGTGGTTGCCTCCCACAAGGCCCCTATTGGAGATCTGGCCCACAACCCAATTCCCAAGCTCGGCACTCAATCCACTGAGCCACACTAGCTGCGGCTGTTGTTTTGGGGGTTTTTTTGTTTGTTTGTTTGTTTTTGTCTGGCTTATTTCACTTAGCATAATATTCTCTATGTCCATGCATGTTGTCTCAAAAGGTAAAATTGTCTTCTTTTTTACAGTTGAGTAGTATTCCATTATGTAAATATACCATGTTGTTTTACCCACTCCTACTGATGAACACTTGGGCTACTTCCATATCTTGGAAATTGCAAATAACACTGCAATGAACATAGTGGCACTTATGTTATTTCTAAATAGTGTTTTGGCTTTCTTCAGATAAATTCCCAGAAGTAGAATTGCTGGGTCATAAGGCAGTTCCATTTTTAATTTTTTGAGTTATCTCCATACTGCTTTCCACAGTGGCTGCACCAGTCTGCATTCCCACCAACAGTGCAAAAGGGCTCCTCTTCCTCCACATCATCTCCAGCACTTGTTGCTTGTTGATTTATTGATGATGGCCATGCTGACAGGTGTGAGGTGATAACTCATTGTGGTTTCAATTTTCATTTCTCTGATGATTAGTGATGTTGAGCATCTTTTCATTTGTCTTTTGGATATCTGTATGTCCTCTTTGGAATAGTGTCTATTCAGGTCCTTTGCCCATTTTTTAATTGGATTGTTTGTTTTTTTGGTGTTGAGATTTTTAAGTTCTTTATAAATTGAATATCTTATGCCACATATAAGAATAAACTCAAAATGGATTAAAGACTTAAATATTAAACCCCAAACCATAAAAATTCTAGAATACATAGACAGTAAAATATCGGTTATTCCTTGTAGCAGTATTTTGTCTGATGTATCTCCCTGGCAAAAGAAACAAACAAAAAATGAAACAAATGGGACTTCGTCAAACAAAAATGTTTGTATAGCAAAGGAAACCATGAATAAAATAGAAGGACAACCCACCGAATGGGAGAACATATTCACCAATACATCTGTGAAAAGGTTTTCTCCATTTAAAAAAGAAATTAAAACATTTTTGTGGGCTACAAATAGCAGTACAGGCCTAGGCACTCTGCCTAATATATGAGCAGTCCTGGGGGGAGATCCATGCCTGGAATGGGAGTCTTCGCACAAAGTGAGTCCCTGGCACAGAACTCTGGGACGAAGGTGTGTTGCAAGTGGACATCAGAGGCATCTGCTCTCAGCAGTCATATGAATAGTTTTACTTAAGGCAAATATCATACCTTCTTACAACATCTTTTATACAAAAATCATTTCTAAACTATTCGGCCTGTTATTCTAAATCACCAACTGTACTTTACAACCAGGGAAACATGTAATGGGATAAGGTTATCTGATATTATTTTTGAAAATATTTATCTACTAGTCCTTGAAAATTGCATAGAAAGTAATTTTTTTCTATCTGGCAACATGAATCAATGCAATAAAAGAGATCACTGTAGTGACGCTGATGTTGGAGGGTAAAATAACACCTATGTTGTACGCTTCTTCCATGTTATATTAAGAAAAATGCACAATGTACAAAGTGGTCATAGTTTGACCCAAGGCATAATTGAATCTGTGAAATAGTGAAGTGTTTTGTAATAGAGTTTTACTGTAATTGCTGTGTCAGGTTATCAGTCTTATACCTCTATACTAAAGAGAAAAAGTTTCTTCTGCTGCTTGAAGATATAGAAAGTTGCAGAGGAACAAGTGTATATCAGCTAAGGTGGCACTGCCCCAAGGGAGGCAGGAACACCAAAAAAGTTCAAGAGTCTTTCTGATTCCAGGCTAGTACCAGCAGAATAAGAAATAATCAGTTAAATGGTGTTGATGGAGTGGGGAAAGGGGTTAAAAGCAGAAAAGTGGCTTCATAAAACTTGCACCCTGTACTATAAGTTTTGAAAAGAAAGGATGCTTTTACTAAATTTTCCACCAGTTGCTATAATATCTTGAGAAGCCTCTTAAAGTAAGGGAGGCAACCCCCAGCAAGTATTTATAGATTTAGAATGAGAATAAAGTTAAGTTTCCTTGGAGTCATTGTTCTTCCAGGACAGATCTGACCTGGTTTGAAGTCACTTGAATATTAGAAAAATTTAACTAAATGTTGCCTGTTTCTTCCTTCTAAATCAACAAAAGTATAAAAGATTTATAAATTTTAGATGAGAAAAGGACTTTTAAGGGTAATGAGTGCTGCCTCCACATTTTAGACATTATTTCCACTGAGAGATTTACTTCATCAAGATAATTGGATGATGAATAAACTTTATATTGTGCCTTAATAGTTGTAGGGTAAGTGGAGGTAGTCTGGCTTCCTCACCCAGGTGTCTGGGTAGCTGAGGGAAGCAGTGCTCCCATAGTGTTGGAGGGTCCTGATAACCAGTGTACTTCTAGCCTTGAATGTGGATCTGATAAACTGTTCCCATAACATGAAGTGGGCTTGCATGTGCAGCATTAGGTTATGTTATATAATTTCTGGCATCTAGCCAGCTTTGTTCCCCTCTAGTACTTAAACAGGTAGGGACTGGGTGCCACACTGGGGAGCAAGGTCCAGAGTGTGTGACACACAGGGAGACACGCAGCTTGCAGCATGCGTGGCTCACCCACCCATGAATAAAGGCATGCCAGACATCCCAACAGCTCTGTAAATATTACTCCATCTGCACAAATATCATGGACCTCTTCGACCTTGAGTGGTTGCAACACAACAGGTAAATTATAATTTAACCTACCTTAAAAATAAAAAAGTACTTTTCTTTAAAATTTGGTGGTAATTCTTATTTAGAATGATTAAAATTGCTGTAGGGAAAATAGTTAATTGCTCTCTTATTATAAAACATGAAGAGAATCATAACTTTTTAAGAATAATCTTGAAAACTATTCTTATACAATCATTTTTGCACTTTATACCAAAATATGTCATTGTCTTTCATATTTTTGAAATGTATTTTTAAGTTCTACAATACTGTGTCCAAAGCAATTATAGTAATTTTGTTTATTTTGTTAAATAATATTAAACATCCATTGGTGTGTATGTATCAGCATATATATGCTGGGCTTCTGCTTCCAAATTTCATTCCACATTTAGGTTTTCATTCAAAACTGAAAACATATATTTTATGAACTACATGACATGATTATCCAAGGTTATTGATTCTTAAATCTACTTTGAATGAGGATAGGTTTGTGCTTCTTAACAGTATACATTCTTGGTTCTAATGGGGATACACTAGAAACCTGAATTCTATCAATATCCTCAGTCTCTTAATTGAGGAAAAAGGAAGAAGAATACCATATATCTTTATGGGTTAGGAGATATACATAAAGTCCATTTGTACTTAGCAGTATACCCAACTCTCTAAGTTGTTTCCTGTATTTCTGAGGCAAGAAGCATAGAAAACTATATCTTCCAGACTAACTTCTTAGCCAAGTTCTAGCTTAGATTCCACCAAAAACAGGCACTTTCACAAGAGTTTAGAATAGAAGAGAACTAGAATTCATTTTTCTCTCACTAGAGTTTATTTTTCCCCACCCCAGGCCCAATGATTTTGGCTGAAAACGAAGTCATTTTCCAGATACTTACCTATGAATTGATTAACTAGGTACTGCAAATAGCTGAAATCAACAGTGCTGGTTCCATCAAGACAACTTTGTGAAAATTTCAGAATCTGCGGTTGAGGCTAAAGGACCCTCTTGGACCATAACACTTGTGAAAAGCTGCATTGGAAGGGTTAAAGGCGTGGCTTCACTTTGACTGCATCACCCCTCCCCCAGGCTGGAACAGCATCACACTGAGGACCTAAAGTTTCTCCAGACAGAAAAGGAGAGCCCAAGGTGGGTATCCAGCTTCCCCAGGATTACAGGATGCTTTCAGGAGGCCTACTTAGGTATTGTCTCATGGGATTCTCTGGGGGAATCAGCTAGAGACAGAGAAGTAGGGCAGGGATCCCAGCAACACATGCACTGACCTTGGAATACTCCATTCTTGCTCGCAGTGGTGCCAGAGCAGAGGTCACAGCCAGTGGCTGTCTTCAACTACAGAGTCAAGCTGATGACCCCATCTGGCCTGTGAGAGTAAGCTCTGTCAGCTGTTATGCTCAGTTTTTGTCACCAGCCTATAGGCCATCCCAGCTGTGTAGATCATTCTGGATTCTTGATTGGATGGGGAAGCAAGTTGCCAGTCCATCCGGCCAGGAAACCTGGTCAAAGCTGCTAGGCAGCTATGGAGCACATTCTACAACCCATCAGGGCAGAAGTAAGTTAGCAGTCCCTCCCCACTGTTGAGAAAGGCTTGAAGAAGGGCTTCCTACTTCAAATGTACAGATACTAATGGAAGAAAATGAAGTTATTATCATGAAGAGATGTCTGTACCCCATGTTCCCTGCAACAATATTCACAATAGCCATGACATGGAAATAACATAAGTGTCCATTCATGAATGAATGGATGAAGAAAAATGTATATATATGCACAGGGAATGTTGCTCATGAATAAAAAGAAGAAATCCTGTCACTTGTGACAGCATGATGAACTCAGAGCACCATGCTAAGTGATATAAGTCAGGCAGTGAAAGACAAGTATTGAATGATCTCATCTTTATATGTAATCTAAAAAAGCTGAACTCACAGAAATGAAGAATAGATTGGTGGTTGTCAGAAGCTGGGGAAAGTAGTGAGATGTTGGTCAAAAGTCACATTCTTGCAGTTATAAAAAGGCTTACATTCTTGGAGATACAAGGCACAGCATGGTGGCTATAGTTGAAAACATGAAATTGCACACTTGAACGTTGCTTGAGAGTATATCTTACATGTTCACACCACGATGAAAACAAAAGGGTAAATTATGTAAGGTTACAGTATGTTAAAGTATTACAATAATAAATTTGCAATGTATATGCGTAGCAAGTCAGCACACTGTAGTGCCTAAACTTAGCCAATGTTATATATCACCCATGTCTCAATAAAATGGAAAAGAGAGAGACAAAAGGAAAGACAACTGTTCTCACCTGCCAGAGACTGTCAAGTTGGATTTTAAAATGTTTTTTAAAATAAATTTTGCAGGTGATTCTGGTGAATATATCTCAACCAAGATATTTTTTTTAAAATCGTCTTAAATCATTGAAGGTAAAAAAGAACTTTTACTTACAAGTCTAAGGTTTTCTCTTAAACTAAGCAAAGAGCCCTGGCTGGTGTAGCTCAGTGGATTGATCACGGGCTGTGAACCGAAGGGTCGCTGGTTCAATTCCCGGTCAGGGCACGTGCCTGGGTTGCAAGCCAGGTTAGGTCCCCAGTGGGGGCAATGTGAGAGGCAACAACACATTGATTTTTCTCTCCCTCCCTTCTCCTCTCTCTAAAAAGAAATAAAATCCTTTAAAACAAAAACAAAAAACAAAGAGGTTTAGGAAGAAAAAATGGTGATAGGAAACATTCACTTTGCTCTCGAGAGTCCAAATTTAACTTGGTGAGCAGAAAGTTGGAATATTGTAGGCCAGAGATATTCTCACTATTAACCTGGGTCAGTTATCCTATAAAAGACAAGTTTTGTATGTGATTAGTTAACAAGCAGTGTATCATGATGGTGATGACCTGCAACGAATCACAGCCCATATATTATGTTCCCTTTGCAACGTGATGTCACTGCTCTTCCCATGGAGAGGTGCACTCCATTTCTCTGACATCTCCAGCTCAGGCTGCTCTCATTACTTGATTTGACCAACAAATGTGCCCATTTTAGAGATGAGGAACCAAACAAGGTTAAGTTACATGGCCAATAAGAAGCAACAGTCAGCATTTAATAATCCCTGGCAGTCTGAGACCAATGTTCATGCTCTAAATAAACATACTACAATATATTGATGTTAAGAGATTGAGTCAGCATAGAAAACACCCAAACTAGAAGACAAAATTCTCAATAAGAAATAAAAAAGAGCCTTGACTGGTATGGATCCGTTGGTTGGGCATCATCCCCCAAAACAAAAAGTTGCTGGTTCCATCCTGGTCAGAGCACATGCTTGGGTTATGGGTTCAGTCCCTGGACAGGGTTCCTACAAGAGGCAACCCATGAATGTTTCTCTCCCTCTTTTCTTCCCTTCCTTCCCTTCTTACTAAAGATAAATAAATAAAATCTTTTCAAAAAGAAAGAAAGCTTCAGTGAAGGAAGAACAGTAAGTTATTTTTCAAGTCCATTTAAAAGCTGTTTAAATATTATCACCACCATTAGGTAAGGATGAGATTTTCAAAGCCTTTTTATGATTGGTTTGCTGCTATTCTCTACGGTGAGAAATTATGGATTGTATAAATGGGCTCCAATACTGTTAATCAAATTGATAAAAATGAAGAGTTAGCAAAAGATAACCAAATGGCTTAAACTGAATTAGAAGTCATCTGTATACTACTGAGAAACCACTAAAGGAAATTGATTATATCAGACCTGAAGTAAAGAAAATCAGGGGGAAAATAATGCACCCCTATGTTTATAGCAGCACAATTTACAATAGCCAAGTGTTGGAAGCAACCTAGATGCCCATCAGTAAATGAATGGATCAAAAAACTGTGGTACATTTACACAATAGAATTCTATGCAGCAGAAAGAAAGAAGGAGCTCATACCCTTTGCAACTGCATGGATGGAACTTGAGAGCATCATGTTAAGCAAAGTAAGCCAGGCAGTGAAAGACAAATACCATATGATCTCACCTTTAACAGGAAGCTAATCAACAAAACTAACAAACAAGCATAATATAACCAAAGACACAGAAATTGAGAACAGGCTGAAAGTCACGAGAGGGGAGAGGGGAGGGAATTTCAGGGGAAAAGGGAAAGGAATTACAGGAACAAGTATAAAGGACACATGGACAAAAACTATGGGGGGATGGAAATGGGAGGAAGGAGGGGAGGGCTGGGGTGGTTGGTTCGGGTGAGAATAAAAGACAGAAAACTGTACAAGATCAACAATTAAAATAAAAATTTAAAAAAAAGAAAAAGAAAATAATATAATTGCTCACAAGATGTGAGTCAATGAATACAATGAAACAAAGTAGCTTTGTGGGTTCTTTTTTTCAGTGATGGTGTGGTAAATAAGAAAATAAGAATACTAAGAAAAAAGATTTACATTTCAAAGAAATTATTATCAGAGAATTTTATTCAGAATGACTCTTAAAGTGAATATTTTGTAAAGGCACATCATTATAAAATCATCACTCACTAACCTTTTCAGCTGTAGTGGTTGTATACATGATGACCCTAAACAGGTGCACAGTAACATCTCTGAGTTGCAGAAACTTCATGATGAGTAACAAATATAAATGCTTTGGAAGACAAGCCTCTGTAAAATGCTACATCTCTTTTTTTCATGAAAATATTCCCCAATATTATTTAATTAGGATTTGTTAATCAAGGACAGTTCCCCAGGCTGTATTTAGTCTATGCTTAGGTTTACATAAAATACATGGTATCTGGCCTGTTTCTGTTGTATTACAATTTACAATAGGAAGAAAGGTCAAATTTACAAATGTCACAAATGTTTCAAGTGAGTAAGAACATCGAGATAAATTCATAAAAAATTTTTAAAGATTGGTTATCATTGGGAGGGCAGGAGATACATTTTAGCTTTCTTTTTCCCAGTAATAAAGTATAGTTTGAAAATTTAGCAAGCATTTTTAAATATGTGTGAGTAGATACCAAATTATGAATGGAAAAAAAAGAATAATCTCCAACTTTTATCTGATATTATTTTAATGTTTACTATACTTCTGTCTTGAATTTATTTTGTAACTTTTTAAATTAAATTTATTGGGGTGAAACTGATTAATAAAATTATGTGGGTTTCAGGTATAAATTTCAAGATACATGATCTTTATATTGCATTGTGTGCCCACCACCCAAAAGCAAATCATCTTCTCTCACCATACATTTGACCCCCTTTACTTGTTCCACCACCAACCCACTTCTCTCTGGTAACCAGCATACTGTTGTCTGTGTCTATGAGTTTCTGTTTGTTTTTCTTGTGTGCTCATTAGTAGCTTTCAGGTCAAAATTCCACTTATGAATGAAATCATAGGATTCTTAACTTTTTCTATAACTGATATTTTTAACGTTCAATTTTTGTGTTGTTAAAATAAAACTTGTAGAAAGCTAAATTAATTAAACTAAAAATAGCAAGCACTGATTTCTTCTTGACTGTTAGTAAGTTATCTGAGCAGCTAAAGATGAGGAAGACCTTGAGTTCCAAACCCTTTCTTCTCTCAGAGTACATTTTCCATTGCTAGGTGGCAACAAGGATTAATATGACATGATTTAGAAGGAAAAAAAAAGAGAAACCAAAAAAATGGAGCAAAAATCAGGTGCCAGCAGCAATTTCTGATGGACAAACAAGTTCAATTCAATCATCAGTGAAAAATCAATAAAGTGAAACGACCCACTAAAACACCTTCTGGCCATTCCAGAAAGTCCCCAACAACACTTGGAATCCCTATCCATTTATCTCCATCACTCTCTTCCTCCCCACCAACTTAGTTATACAAATACAAGACTTGAAATACAGGATTAAAAATGTTATGCTCCATATGCCTACATTAGACCTGTATGTGCTCCAGAAGACTTTTCAAGTGATCCAGCAGCCCTCCCTACTATCAAATACATATAAACATAAATATAAATATAAAATCTCCTTGAAACCATACACAAATAACATTTGACTTCCTGGTATTTGCCTGAGTGCTTAGCCCTGAAACATCCTCAGATTCACAGCAGAACATTTTTCCCTCTAAATTTAACCAAAGAAGCTCAACCATGTTGATATATGCATGGATCACTGGTAGTCCTGTGAAACCTGGACTACTTCTCAGAATAATGTTTTTAATGAATTAACTAAAGTGCATAGAACTTAATATAAACCAAGTGTATTTAAATATAGATTTGAAAATATAAAAAACTTATTGTTTCTTTATTAATGCCTAATGTAAGTTCTAGTAGTATGTCTGATCACCATAATACAATTTTGAAGCACTAATAAACATAAACTATATTTCAAAATATTTGCAGTGTTTCATGATATACAAGTCTCTGATTTCTGTTAGTGTCAAAGCCACATTCACTGCTGATACTGCTGTGACTTATACACATGTGTGTATTTATATATATGTGTGTGTGTATATGTGTGTGTATATGTATATAATTTTTCTCTTCTCATAGTCCACGGACCTCAGTGTGTGGATTGCTGAATCCCATCCGCAGGCCTTTGGGAGTCCATGGACTTCCAGTAAAGTTTTATAAGTAAAGCACAAACTGTCTCTTTAAAGAGCTGCATTGTATACACTTTTTTTGGAAATTTCACAATGATTTGAGCATTATCTGGTACTGCTCTTCAAATTAATATCTAAAGACTTTCACAAGCTACTTTTTCTCTGCAAACAATGTCACACTGTATTGATGACACTTTAAAAAAGTCTGGGAAGAGACACTATCACTTTTGGGTTCTTGTTCTCACTTTGTTGGGAACATGGCCTAATGTGCATTTGTTTGCACGTGTTCAAGTTGTGCTTTTAATAGAAATAGTGTGTTTGTTCATTTTTACTACCTCCCTCACAAGTCACTAGCCACACATATATGATTTGATTGACATCATGTTATTAGTAACAGGGAGACTAGTGGTTTTTATGACCCACCACTTGTCCCTATTATGTAAAAACATTACTATAATTGACACTGGTAATGTGTGCCTCTCTCTGCATCCTAAAAAACATTTAAAATTGTGGAGTAAAGATGCTATAAAATGTAGTTCCTTTCACAGCAAGCAGGCAACTGCCAGAAGTATGATAGAAATAACTGCATACATTTTGAGTGCACTCTTATACGTCCCACTATTGTTTACAGAGTAATTAATTTTTGTAAAGGACTAATAGAAAAACGTTAATGGAAAATACTTATAGGAGGCAGTTGGATGAGGTTTTGCTTTGGAAACAGAATGTGTACCTCAAGAAAGGTATTCTTGCTTACTCTGTAAAAGACCCCTTCAGTCACTCACTAGATAACCAGTGCATGATTACTTGATATGGAAAACCAAGTGGAAGAAAGCTTTTATGAAATTGCTACAATGAGAATCCCATAACAAAAAAGAAAAAACTACCTTCAATTTGGTCTTTTCCTTATTTCAAGATTCCTCACTGAGGAATAGAGAGGAAGGATGGGGTGAGTACTTTCCATTCATCCCTCCGCTGCTCTCTCCACTTTCATTTAGGTGATAGAAGTAAATGAACGATCTCTCTCTCTCTATATATATATATATAATATATGTGTGTGTGTGTGTGTGTGTGCATATATATACATATATATACATATACATGTATAATATAGTTACTTTTATTTTTTAAAGATTTTATTTATTTATTTTTACAGAGAAAGGAAGGGAGAAAGAGAGGGGAAGAAACATCAGTGTATGGTTGCCTTTCGAGTGCCCCCCACTGGGGTCTTGGCCCACAACCCAGGCATGTGCCCTGCCTGGGAATTGACCCAGGGGCCCTTTGGTTCACAGGCCGGCACTCAATCCACTGAGCCACACCATCCAGGGCTACTATAGTTATTTTTAAATTTATTTTATTTTAAATTACATTAATACATGTCTGTCTCAAAATTAAAATGTTTTTATAATCTTAACAAGACACAATAGTTATATGCCCATTCCTTCTTCATGTTCCTTAATTTTCAGTCTCAGGAAACTATAATTTGCAATTCTTTAAGATGATTATTCTGTTTATACCTCTGCATTTGTAGCTAACATCTATTTGCTGCCAGTCTTTGATGTTTACACACATTTCCACAAGGGGAAGATGAGGATTTAGATCTCTTATACATATACTTATACTTCCCTCCTTCATTCCCTTCTAATATAAGTATCCAAGTTTCAAGGACTGGTATTCAGGGTACATATTACTGTAACTTGCCATCACTGAGGATTTAATATTCAATTAAAAACTATCAATGACTACAAAATTTTTACTTTTACTGTAATAATTTTTTATTTGCTTCATTTTCTATTTCTCCATTAAACACCAACAGAAACATAGCTCGTCTCTCTATGTTGAGAATATATGTATATATTCTCCAATATATGTTAATTTATTTATTGTTTATTTTCCCTGAAAAAATTCCTACCATACTGATTTTCTTCCCATCCAGTGTTTAATCTCGCTGGTTGCTTTCTAAGTGTGCTTCTTAACTGTTGTACTGGGATTTCTCTTCATATTTTTCCAGAGTTTTAGCTTGATATATAAGGTATGTCTTATCTTCTCTTTTCTGAACTCTATATTATCCTATTTCTTGATCAGTCATCCTTTTGTGGAGCTTATCCTCTAGTACCTTTGGGAGCAATGTTAAACTGAGTAGATTTGAAGGATAGTCCATGTCTGAAAATGTCACTATTCTGTTCTTCATTCTCATATTTTGACTGAATATAGAATTCTAGATTAAAATTTGGGGGTCTTAAAATTTGAAGACTAAACACCAGGGTCTGTCTTCCTATAGGGAAGATATGTTTTCCATGACCTGTTTTTATTTTTCAATGATCTTAAAATCTGTTTATCCCTACTTTTCTGAAATTTCATAATAATTATAACTCACATAAATATTTTATTCATTAATTATAGTAATCATGTCTTCTTCCCTTATCCTCACTCAAAGACATGCTTAGAGAGAGGGGAAGAGAGGAAGACAGAAAGGTAGAGAAAGATCAGTGGGAGAGAGAACATTGCTCAGCTGTGTCTCATAGGCTCTCTGGGGACTGAACCTGCAGCCCAGGCACATGCCTTGACCTGGAATCACACCTGCAACCCTTCGGTTTTTGGGATGACACTCCAACCAACTGAACCACACCGGCCAAGGCAATTATACTAATCATTTAATGAGAACTTTCCTTCTGAAAGTTTATTTTCTTATGTTATTTGATAAGTTTTTTACCTTTTTTCAGTTTTTTTCCCTCAGAGTATTTACTTTTATAGGATTTCTTAGATAGAACCTTCAATTTTATATTTTTTGTCTTTTGTTGTACTTTTTGTGATATTTCTCAAATATTTCTTTTGACACTGCCAAAAATTTCAATTAATATACATATGTTAGAATTTTGAAGAAATTATTTTATTTTATATCTGTGTATTTAGAGTTCACACCTTTTAAAGTAGCTATAATTTCATGCATTTGTATTAATGTTTATCAATTTAAATAAAGATGATATAATTGTATATAGCATTACTACAAAATATAGTCATATATAATACTTGAGTATGAGTTTTACACAAAACAGTGCCAAAATATTTATCTATATAAATACTTTTTAAAATATCATAAAGTGAAATACTTTTATGGAAAGCATACTGTCACCATTTTTATCAGAAATTTTCAGTCGACAGATGGAATCTGAAGACCATGGAATAACTACAAACCACATGACCACTGTTCCACACACAGCTTTTCTTGTCTCCTACTCCAAACACCCGACTCAGGAAGTCCCTTCACTGGGCTCCCTTCCCCACATATACACACACTTGCATGTGTACAAATGTGCACATAATTTATTTTCTGGCAAAATATTTTTTTCTTATTTTTAAGAGTAAATGTGATGGAGAAATACTTCTGAAAAAGCAGAGCCAATGTCCACCAACCGAAGAATGTATAAATAAAATGTAAAGAATTATTTGACAACAACAGGAAAAGGAATGAAGTATTGATGCAGAAACAGCATGAGTATTCCTTGAGAACATTACTCTAAATAAAGGAAACGTCAAAAAATCACATATTGTACATTTTCATTTACTTTAAATGTTTAGAATAGACAAATGTATAGCAGCAGAGAGTCAATTAGTAGTTTTTTAGGGCTGTGGGGTGAAGAGATGGTGACTGCTAGTGGACACAGGGTTTGCTTTATGGTGAAAATGTTCTAAACTTAGTTGTAATGATGGTTCTGCAACTTCATGAATATACCAAAACATTGAATCATAGACTTTCAGTAGGTAAATATTATGGTAGGTGAGTTTTTTCTAAATAAAGATTTTTAAAATAATAAATGTCTTCATTATAGAAAAGAAATATATATATATATATAATTATATATATATATATAATTAAAGGAAAAAAGAGTCCCTTACATAGTCCCTTATACAATATAGCACTGTTAATACATTTAAGTATATATATCTTTTTCATGCTTTATTTGTGTTCACAAAGTGTTTATATTGATTTCTAATTTCAAACTACAGATTATATAGTATTTTTTCAACCAGAGGAATATTTGTTAATATATTAGGTTTACATTTTATAGATTAACCATTTTGTAATTTACCTAACAAATTATTAATGTTGTTTATTTAGCGTTTGCTTATTCACCCTCATTGTTGAAGATAACTGTTTGTTTTTTATTTAATCTTTATTGTATTGTTCCACTACCATTTAGTCACCTCACATCCCCCTTCTCTCAGCAATCAACACAGTGCTGTCCATGCCCATGATCCTTTCTCCTTTTTGCTCAATCCCTCTACCCACTAATATCTTCCCCACTAACTACCATCCTGCTCTCCATCTATGAGTCTGTCCCCATTTTCTTTGTTTGTTCACTGTGTTAGATTCCATATATGAGTTAAATCATATGGTACTTGTCTTTCTCTGACTAACTTATTTCACTTAAGCATAATATCTCCAGGTCCTTCCATACCATCATAAAAGATAAAATTTTCTTCTCTTTTATAACTAAATAGTAATCCATTGTGTAAATGTATCATAGTTGTTGTATCTACTCATCTATTGATGAACACTTGATCTGCTTCCATATCTTGGTAATTGTAAATAATGCTGCAATAAAAATAAGAGGGCACATAGATCAATGAAACTGAATAGAGAGCCCAGAAATAAAGCCATAGATTTGAAGTCAATTAATATTCCACAGAAGAAGCAAACACATATAATGCTCTAAAGATAGTTTATTCAATAAACTATGTGTTGGAAAAATTGGACAGATATGTGCAAAAAAATGAAATCTGACCACCTTCTTACACCACACACAACAATAAATTCAAAATGTATCAAAGACTTAAATATTAATCTGAAACCATAGAAATCCTAGAAGAAAACAGGGGCAGCAAAATCTTGGACCTTGCTCATAGCATTTTTTTTTTATCAGTTGTATCTCCCCAGACAAGGGAAACAAAAGAAAAAAAAATAAACAGACAGGACTATGTCAAACTAAAATAGTTTTTGCACAGCAAAGGAAATGATCAAGAAAATTAAAAAACAACCCAATGAATGGGAGAACATATTCTTTGATACATCTGATAAGGAGTTAATATTCAAAATTTATAGAGAACTTACAAAACTGAACACCAAAAAAACAAACAATCTCAATTAAAAAATGGGCAAAGGACCTGAATAGACACTTCTTGAAAGAAGATATACAGATGGCTAATAGATATACGAAAAGATGCTCAACGTCACTAATCATCAGGGGAATTGCATAGTAAAACCACAATGAGATATCATCTCACACCTGTCAGAATAGCTATCATCAACAAATCAACAAACAAGTGCTGGTGAGGATGTAGAGAAAGGGGAGCCCTTTTGCACTGTTGGTGGGAATGGAGACTAGTGCAGCCACTGTGGAAAGCACTATGGAGATAACTCAAAAAATTAAAAATGGAACTGCCTTTTGACCCAGTGATCCAACTTCTGGGAGTATTTCCAAAGGAACTCAAAACACTAATGCAAAGATAACTTTGAATTTCAGGGTGTCTAAAAGAGTCATATGCTAGGGTTCTTTATAAATTCTGTATGGGAATTCAAGAATGGTCTGACACTGAAGTTAACTCAAAGGAATAGATTAGAATGACTTTTTTCTTGGTCTATTTCTCCATTTTTATAGAGTCCATCTTTCTACTGTAGTTTCTAGAGGACAATTTCTTCTCATGCAACACTTTATAAATGCCAGTCAAGTTCACATACTATCCATTTTGCCACATATACATTATTCTTAGTTCTCTATGCCATCATCCGTTTTTAGTTATCAAAAGGCATTGTAGCACAGTAAAGACAAATCAATAAAAAAAAATTAAAAAGCTACAGTAATCAAGATAGTGTGATATTGGCAAAAGAATAGACAAATAGATCCATGAACAGAGTAGAGAACCATTTAATAGACCCAGACATATACTCAGCTAATCTCTAACAAAGGAACAACAAAAAAAAAAATCAAAAAGAGAAAAAAGGTTTGTTTTTTGTTTTTGTTTTTAACAAATGGAACATCTGATATCTAATTGAAACAACTTGACCTTTAGTTACAAAAAAATAAATCTAGACATTTCCACAAAAATTAACTCAGAATGGATCATAGTCTTAAATATAAAGTACAAAATTATAAAATTTCTATGAGATAATGTAGGATAAAATCTAAATGACCTTGTTTTTGATAATGTGTTTTTGAGATACAATACCAAGAGCATAGTCTGTGAAAAATACCTTTAAGGGAAAAAAATGACAAGCCACAGACTTGGAGAAAATATATATAAGACACGTCTGATAAAAGAGTTATCTTAACAATAAAAAGAACTCTTCAAACTCAACATTAAGAAAACAACCTAACACAAAAGTGGAGAAGAGATCTGAACAGATACCTCAACAAAGAAGATAGTCATACCTCGGTACTTTTAGGCTTCAGAACATGTCAAACTCTGTATTCATTGCATTTTGAAGAGAAAGCAATGTTTCATCACTCAGTGCTTGCTTGGAACTCATCGCACTTGCTAGAACTTGTGTGAGTCATGACACTGCCCCCAAGAGAAAATGCTTCATTACTTGTCACTTGCTGGTCACTTGGTGCCCCTGTCTCGCAATGAAGCAGAGCTCAAGGCATCAATCTCATGGTGGATTGAGGACAGAGCAGAAGCCCCACATAGTCTTCATTACTCTCTTGTGCTTTTATGCATTTTAAGTGCTAAGCATGGGTCATAAAAAAGGTTAAGAGTGATACCACAAAGGGGTGGGGGAAGGAGGAGAATGGGAGGAAGAGAATAAGAAGCATAATTGGCAAGCACAAAATAGACAGGCATATGTTGAGAATAGAATAGGAAATGGAGAAACCAAAGCACTTATGTGCACATGAACTAAGTGGGAGGAATGCTGGAGATAATGGAAGTACCAGGCAGAGAGGGATAAGAGGGAGAAAACAATGAGACAATTATAATAGCGTAATCAATAAAATATACTTAAAAATAAGAACCACAATCAAAAAGAGAAAAGAGACTGTAGCTAAGTATGAGAGTAGTGTAGGTGTGACTGATATGGCTTTTATGTTTGTTCAAATGCTGAGAATGACGACCATGATGATAGTGAGAAATAAGGAAGGGACTAAAGCAGCAAGTGTTGCTAAAGGTGTGGAGTCTGTGAGTAAGCAACGTTCACAGACATTGGAAGAAGTCAAAAAACTGCTTTACAATTGGATTAATGAAAAACAGTTAGCAGGCGACAGCATTTCTGAGGCAGTAATTTGGGAGAAAGCTAGGCAATAGCATGCTGATCCGTGAAAAGACAAGCCCTGGAACAAGTGGTGAGAGCACTGAAGTGTTTAAAGCCAGTCAGGGATGGTCCGATAAATTGAAAAAGAGACTGCCATTCCTAGTGTGGTGAGGCATGGAGAGGCAGCCAGTGCCAACAATGAAGCCACCGAGAGGTGTCGCTGAGTTTAGGGAGTATGTAGAGGCGGAGGGTTTTGCCCCCAACAAGTGTGTAACTAAAATGAGACTCGTTTGTTTTGGAAGAAAATGCCTAACAGAAGCTACATCCCTCAGGAAGAGAAGGCATTGCCAGGGCACAAGCCAATGAAGGACAGGCCAGCTCTGTTGATGTGGGGGATGCCAGTGGGGAGTTAAAGCTTAAGCCTCTCCTAGTGTATGACAGTGAAAACCTGTGAGCTTTTAAGAGAGAGAATGTTATAAAAAGCAAGTGTTATGTGGAGGGTCGATAGTAAGGCTTAGGTGACAAGGCAGTTTTTATAGAGTGGATGAATGAAGTTTTGGGCCCCCTGTGAAAAAATATTTTCAGGGAAACGAACTGCCTCTGAGGGCTTTGTTAGTTATGGACCATGCTCCTGCTCACCCTCCAGGCTTGGAGGACAACTTACTGGCTAAGTTCAGTTTCATAACCGTGAAGTTTTTGTCCCCTAACACAATTCCTCTGTTCCAGCCCCTAGACCAACTTCAAAAAAAACTCTATATGAGGTCCTTTGCCAGAGGTGTTTTATTTTTTTAAATGTATTTTATTGACTATGCTATTACAGTTGTCCCATTTTTCACCCATCATTCCCCTCCACCTTGAACACCCCCTCCCACCCACATTCCCCCCTTTAGTTCATGTCCATGTATCATAAGTTCTTTAGCTTCTACATTTCCCATACTATTCTTGCCCTCCCCCTGTCTATTTTCTACCCACTATCTATGCTACTCATTCTCTGTACCTTTTCCCCCTCTCTCCTCCTCCCATGCCCCTGTTGCTAACCCTCCATATGATCTCCATTTCTGTGGTTCTGTTCCTGTTGTAGCTGTTTGCTTAGTTTGCTTTTATTTGAGGTGCAGTTCTTAATAGCTGTGAGTTTGATGTCTTTTCACTGTCCTATTTTTGATCTTCTTTTTCTTAGATAAGTCCCTTTAACATTCATATAATAAAGGCTTGGTGATGATGAACTTAACCGCAGATACATACACAGTTAATATTCAGAGTGTTCTAGAAGGACAATTTAAATATCCTCCACTGCTCTACTCTTATAAATAAGACCTGGTGTGAAGTCTCTTACAAGACCATGAACTCTGCCTGGAAGAAACTGTGGCCAGAAGCTGTAAATCCAAGGGATTTTGAAGACTTTGAGGATGATCCTGGTAGTCCAACAGTGGAGCCTGTCATGTCCCTGGGCAAGTCCATGGGCCTGGAGTTCAGTGATGAAGATGCTGAAGAGTTAGTGGAGAAGCACAGAGCAGAGCTCAGCATGGAGGAGCTGCAGGAACTTCAAAGGCAGCAGCAACCCATAGTGGCTGAGGAAATACCTTCAGGTGAGGAAGAGGGAGGGGAGAGAGCATCCACAGCAATGATAAAAGAAATGCGTGATAAATTGGTTGAAGTTGAAAACTGTGGAAAAATATCACCCAGACGAAACTCTAGCAAGCTGAAATGTGGACCTGTTTAATGAACAATGCCACACTTTAGAAACATAGAAACAATTTTCTCTTGATAAGATTTTACTGAAACCCCCTAAATCTGAGTCTCCAACAGTGTTCAGTGAAGCCAAGAGAGAGAAAACAGAAGAAACCCCTAAGAAATTGCCTGAGGTCATCTTTGAGGAGGACTCCCCTTCCAAAAATTAACCCCCTCACCCCCTACTTGCCATCATCCTGTTATGCCAGGAACTCCTCTCAGTACAGGTAAAATGATGTTAAATTTTATTTTTATGTAATTAATTACTTTTATATTCATGTCTGTTTAGTTTTAAGATTCTGTATTACAAAACAACCTTATTACTTAATTTTAGCCCAGTAAAATATGAAAGTCCTAGGAAACGTTCATGAATTATTTATTTTTTTTAAGATTTTTATTTATTTATTTTTAGAGAGAGGTGAAGGGAGGGAGAAAGAAAAGGAGAGAAATATCAATGTGTAGTTTTCTCTTGCACATCCCCTACTGGGGACTTGGCCCGCAACCTAGACATGTGCCCTGACTAGGAATCGAACTGGTGACTCTTTTGTTCACAGGCTGGAACTCAATCCATTGAGCCACACCAGCCACGGTTCATGAATTATTTCTAATTACATTATTTCTTATGTAAAAAAAATTTTTGGTACTCATCATATTGTGCACTCATCACAAGTTCTAGAATGAATTAACAATGAATACCAAGTTACCCATTGTATATGGATAGGAAATAAGCATATAAAAAGATGATCAACTTTATATGTCATTAGAACATTAATAATTAAGATTAAAATAAAATATCATTACACACTTATTAGAATGGATAAATTCAAAAACATGGATAAGCCCAAATGCTGACAAGGCTGTGAAGCAACAGGTAATCTCATCACTGCTGGAAACAGCTGTGGAAAACAAAGCAGTGCAGCCACTGTGGAATCATTTGTAAGTTTCCTGCAAAACTACACAGTCTTAACATATTCAGCAATGCCATTCCTTAGTAATTACCCAAAGGGGTTGGAAAAATTTTCATATAAATACCTGCACACAAATATTTATAGGAGCTTTTTCCATAACTGACAAAAACTGGAAAAAAAGCCTAGATTCCTTGAGTAGGTGAATAACTGTTATACATTTATCTGTAGACTATTACTTAGCAATAAAAAGAAATGTATATAATGTATAAATATTAGTTTATCAATTGTAACAAATATCTCACACCAATAAGATGTTAATTATAGGGGAAAGTGAGGAATGAAAAGGGGTAATATATGGTAATGCTATTTTCTGCTCAGTTTTTCGATAACTCTGAAACTGCTCTGACATGTTCTTTTAACTGAAACATACATACTTTTTTTGCACTTCAAGTTATCTTCATGTTTCCCCAGAAGACTCCTGGAAAATCAAAAAAGATCTGTTATTTCATTTTATAAAAAGAAGTGTGTCCAAAATAATTAGGTTTATTGATATGTTATTATTGAAAAGAGGTGTCAAATCAAGAGAGAAACTCAGATTCCCTTGAGTTAAATTTATATTGATGAAGTTTTATTAATATATTCATTATAGAAAAACTATATTGTATGGAATATTCCTAAAGATCTGTCTGTGTCCATGTTGCCAATGATGTGTTTCTATTTATTAGAGGCTTGTGGCTGCTTTGTCTCAAATTAAACCAAATATAATGTCTTCAGTCATAAATTCAGTTAATTTTAAAAGGTTAACTTAGCTGTAACTTTACTTCTTTAACTTAATTATAGCACCTTCTAGACTATTGGTTTTCAAATGAAGATTCACATCTCTTGACTACGGAGTTTTATTCGCACACAATGTTTAGGATCTCTCCAGTCTTACACAATTCTTTTACTTTATAGTCTTCACATATTCTTGGTACATTCTAACTACCGTATTTTTGGACCATAAGACTCACATAGGTTTTACAGGAGGAAAATAGGGAAAACATTTTGAAGCAAAAAATGTGGTAAAATATTTATAACATAAATAACATAATATTTCACCAATGTAAATGTAAACAGAACTCAACAGCAGCATTAACAACCATTTTTCCTCCCAAATTTGGGGGGAACGGTGCATCTTATAGTCCAAAAATACGTATATCCTTGGTATATTCATGGTACATTATGCCGGTGTATTCATATGGTATACATGAAGTTTTTCCTGTAAATATTGTTTTTTATTTTTATAAATTAAATTTAATACATAGTATCTTGAAAATAGTCTTAATTGCTGTGTTTATAAATATTTTGTCAAAAAATTTGAGGGATTGACTTTTATCTTGTTTTGCATATGAAACAAAAAACAAATTTCTATTTCTGTTGCTTTATTCTTACAATGAATTCTCGTCAGATCTTTCAGGTTTGAAAATTGCTGGTATTAAGTTAACCACTGCATTTCTAAGTCTTTTGTCATCTACAAATAGTCTTTGTTTTATTCTGATGTCTTGAAAGCAAGCCAGAATGCTTTTCAATTACAATCAATTACAAGCCAGAATGTGTTTTTTAAAAAGAATTGCCCAGAGTTCTTTGGAAAAAGACAAAGCAAAATTTCAGTGCAGTCTTCTGACAGCAGTGCTTAAGGAGCTTTAAAATCATTCCATTGGACTGAATCATAATTTCTAGAACTCCAAGTAAGATCCAGAATTCATGAGCTATTAACCCAAGATAGATCACAAAAGGATTGATTGCATAAGACTGAGTGAATTGATGAAGGATGATTGGGGATTATGTTTGAAATGTTTTTAATGGTTTAATGTGCTAGTTGTCTGGACATATAAGGAATTTCCATCTCCTTTCTCTTAAGCTATTGATAATTCACAAGAATTTAGTATTTATGTTTCTGTAAACTGAAATAAAGCATTTATTAATGATACCATTTTCCTTCTCCCTGACTTTTCAGAATTCAGAAAATCTTATTGAATAGTCTTATTTGTTTGGAAATGTGATTATATGATAGTGTGAATAAACATTCTGTAATCCCTGTTAGTGGGATATAATTTTCAATTATTTAATAAATAAATTGAAAATTATATCCCAAAATACCATAGTATTATATATGCTGAATTAATCAGATGTATTTAAATAATTTTTCAAGTATATTTTATTGATTATGCTATTACATTTGCCCCATTCTTTTTTCTTCCCTTTATCCCCCTCTGCCCGGTACCCAATTCTCTCCAGCATTCTTCCCCCAATTTAATTCACATCCATGGGTCTTACATATAGTTTTTGGGCTTCTCTATTTCCTATACTATTCTTAGCCTCCCCCTGTCTATTTTGTACCTACCATTTATGCTTCTTATTCCTTGTAATTTTTACCCCATTCCCCCCTTCCCCATCCCCACTGATATCCCTCCATGTGATCTCCAATTCTGTGATTCTCTTCCTGTTCTAGTTGTTTGCTTAGTTTGTTTCTGTTTTTGTATTTTATGTTCAGTCATTAATTGTTGTGAGTTTGTTGTCATTTTATTGTTCATAGTTTTTTATCTTCTTCTTTTCCTTAGATAAGTCCCTTTAACATTTCATAAAATAGGGCTTGGTGATGACAAAATCCTTTAACTTTACTTATCTGGAAGTACTTTATCTGCCTTTCCATTCTAAATGATAGTTTTTCTGGATAGAATAATGTTGTATGTGGGTCCTTGCTTCTCATGACTTTGAATACTTCTTTCCAGCCCCTTCTTACCTGCAAGATTTCTTTAAGGAAATTAGCTGATAGTCTTGTGGGCACTCCTTTGCAGCTAACTGTCTCCTTTTCTCTTTCTGTTTTGAAGATTCTCTCCTTATCTTTAATCTTGGGTGACATAATTATGATGTGTCTTGGTATGTTTCTTCTTGGATCCAACATTTTTGGGACTCTCTGAGCTTCCTGGACTTGTATGTCTATTTCCTTCACCAGATTTGGGAAGTTCTCTTTCATTATTTTTTCAAACAAGTTTTCAATTTATTGCTCTTCCTCTTCTCCTTCTGGCATTCTTGTGATTCAGATGTTGGAACATTTAAATCTGTCCTGGAGGTTCCTAATCTTCTCCTCTTTTTTTTTTTTTTTTTTTTTTAATTCTTGTTTCTTCATTCTGTTCCTGTTGAATGTTTATGTCTTCCATTTTCCCAAAATTATTGATTTAAATCTCAGTTTCCTTCCCTTTGCTGTTGGTTCCTTGTATATTTTTCTGTATTTCACTTTGTATAGACTTCACCTCTTCCTTTATTTTGAGGCCATACTCAACCATTTCTGTAAGAACTCTGTATCTTATAGATTGTCTATCTCTTCATGAGCTTTTTTTCTGGAGTTTTGACCTTTTCTTTCATTTGGGCCATATTTTGTTGTCTCAGTGCACCTGTTATGTTGTAAGGGGTGGGGTCTTATGTATTTGCTAGGGCAGGACAACCCATTTCACCAAGTTGTGGTGCTGTATGTGGGTAAGGAGTCAGAGGGAACAATGCCACTTGCTTGGCTCTCATCCTGCTTTCAAGAGACTAAAAGCTCTACAGCCCTTAATACCACAACCCCCACAACTTTTTTACAGTCAGAGGTTCTGAGGCTTTATTTGCCTGAGGGTGGAACTCTGAGTTGCATAGTCTGTCTCACTCCAAAGTTGTTCCTCCTGGTCTGTCCACATACAAATGTTGGACTGCATGGTCCACCAGCCATGGCCTTGCCATGCGTCCTCTCTGCCCCAGATGCCTGTTTCCACCCCTCCTAGCAGTCTGGATGAATGCTTCTTCTTTAACTCCTTGGTTGTCATACTTCCATACAGATAGATTTCCTGCCAGTTCTCATTGTTTTTGTTTTTAAATTGATGGCTGTCCTTTGTTTGATTGTGCAAGGAAACAAAGCATATCTGCCTATACCTCCATCTTGGCTGGAAATCCATATTCAAACAATTTTATGGACTAAGTTGGACTTCATGGAGCCAGTAATCACAAAGTCTTCTTGGGAAAACTGTGCTGGTACCTGGTTTATGGGATTCACAGCCATAAAGGTGAATAAGGAAGCTCATCTCCTGTCAAGCCCAAGAAACTCGGCATATAGGGGACTATAAGGAGACAGGCATTTACCCCAATTTATAGGTATTTTAAATGACATCCAGTTTGTATATATTTTTATTGCAGTTGTAACTAATTACCATGAAATTTGAGGGTTTGGAATAATACAACAGAGATTTATTAGCTTATAGTTTTGTAATTCAGAACTCTAAAATGTGTTTTCCTGGGCTAAAATCAAGATATCAACAGGTTTATGTTCTTTTCTGAAGGCTCTAAGGAGAAATCCATTTTCTTACCTTTTAAGGCTTCTTGAAGACTCCCACTTTCTTTAATTCCTTGGCTGATGAGCTTCCTTCTTTGTTTACAAAGGCCAGAAAGCAGATTATCTGTCTTTCTTTTTTAAATTAAAAAATATAATAATTGTAGTAAAATATACATAAAATTTATCAAATTTCCATTTTTAGTGTATAGTTCAACAATTTTAAGTATATTCACATTTCCCTAACTCGTGTGGCACAGTCAGTTGGGTATCATACTGCAGAACAGAGGGTCGCCAGTTTGAGTCCCAGCCCTGGTTTCTGGGTTCAGTCCCCTGGGTGTCTGTGAGAGTCAACTGATTGATGTTTCTCTCTCACGTTGATGTTCCTTTCCCTCTCTAACTCCATCCCTTTCCCTCTCTAAAAATAAATAAATAAAATCTTTTAAAAAATAAGTATACTCACACTGTTGTATAAGCAATGTGCAGAACAATATATAGTTTTAAAGCCGAAAGGGTACAAACACCGTTATAAGTATGCTATTAACCTTAGAATTTTAAAAATGTTTTTGTATACTATCAGTTACTATTACTATCGACAAGTTTCTTCTAATTCATGGATTTGGGGAAATTTTGTTCTCATTTTTCTGTTTTCCAGGTTTACTGAGGTATAACTGATGAACTTCTATATATTTGTGCCCTATGATAGATAATATGATGGCATATACATTGTAAAGTGTTTACCACAATCAAGTTCATTAACATGCCCATCACCTCACGCAGTTAGTACCTTTGTGTATGTGTAAAGTGATAATGTTTAAGTTTTACTTCCTTAGCAAATTTGAAGTATACAATACAGTGTCAACTCTGGTCACCGTGATGTACATTAGATCCTCAAAACTTATTCTTCTTATACCCGAAAGTTGTGTCGCAAAGTGTTTACTAAAATAAGGGTACTTAACACAGTCTTTGTCTCCAATATCATTTTGTCGTTGTTGTTATGGTGAGACATTAGAACCTAGTCTCAGAGCAACATTTGATGATATAATGTAGTGTTGTGAGCTGTAATCACTATAGTGTGCCTTAGATTGCCAGAACTCATAACTGCACCTTTATACCGTTTGACCAATGTCTTTCATTTTCTTCCCACCACCCTGGTTCCCTTCGACTTTGTTTCTGCATTTGATAATATTTGTCTTTCTGTGAGCCTTGTTTGACTTGATGTTCATTCATCTTGTAGCCAATGGCAAGACTTCCTTTTTTCCCATGGTGAAAAATATTTATTGCAGGAGGTCTGTGTGTGGATGAATAATTCTATGTCTATCTATCTGTACATATATACATATGTACACATACATACACATACACATACATACAGACTCACACACACCCAGGTCCTCAGTGACAAAGGTTGCCAGGGTCATCTGTCGAGGAGGCCACTGGGAACCCTGGTGGCACCCACTGCATAGCTGACACCCATAGTGCCTGCCCTTCTTCATTGTTCCTTGCTGTCTCCAGACATCTTGGCTAAGCCAATCTCCCCAGAAATCTTTTCTGTGTAATTATTCTGGTTTTTGCTTCACTGTGTTGCTATAGGTTCTTAATTGTTCTGGTATTATTTTTCTCATTCCATAGAATTATTTATCTGTGCTTTTTGCAGCTTTCTGAACATCTCGACAACTATTATTTTGAATTTTTTGTAAGCTTTTCAAAGATCTCCATTTCTTCGGAGACACAGACTGAAAGTTCACCATGATTTTTTGGTGGTGGCATGTTTCCCCATTTCTTCATGACCCTTGAGGCCTTGCATAGGTGTCTGCTTGTTGGAAGAAGCAGTCATTTCCTCCAGTTTTTATGATCTGATTTTAGTAAGGAAAGACCTACACCTTAAGTTGAGGCATGCTGGAGCATGCCGTGACCTTGAGTCTAGTGGTGTAGGACACCAAGTACAGCAGTATGTGGCAGCTACAGGTTCAAGGAAGTGGAGGGGCATGTAGTCTTTTTGGTCAGGCAGTTGGAGTCCACAACAGGGACAACTGAGTGATCTTTGATGAGAGCTGTGAAGATGTGCAATAGACACAAGGGCTATTGGGGTCCCGATCAGTCTTTTTATGCCCAGTAGCTGGACATAAGGGCAGCGTCCAATGGTGAGGCCGTGAATACAAATTTGAGTGGGACGGCTGACCACAGATGTCTCTGCACAGTGTCAATGGTCAGCTGCAGAGGACACTGGATGTTGGTGTTTCCTTCAGAACCAGTGGCGTGCCTGACTGTAGGGCTAGCAGCAGGTATGTGCAGTGGTATAGGCCAGTGAAGGAATCAGTATCAGGGCCCAGCAAGCAGCTGTGGTGTCCTGGGCTCTTAGTGTGCACTTGCACCAGATAGCTGCAGAAGCCATCGTCCAGAATATCTGCAAGACTCGGCCAAGGCTGCCGGGACTGGCATATTGCACACACAGCCTCTGAGGCCATGTTGCCTTCCTGGTGAGGATCCAGGACTCCAGCAGGAGATGGCAGGGAGGGTGCAGTAAGGGACTCAGCCAGCTTGTTCTGCTAATTTAAAAACCTGTGAGGTTCACAGTGGCTGGCTGCACTGGCTTTGGTTTCCTTGATGGCAAAAGCTCCTGGGGTCCTCTGCAGAGCATTCTGCTGGGATCCAGGACAAAGTCGCCCGTGATGAAAATCAAGGGGTCTACAGCATTCATAAGGGCTGTTATAGTCCTCAGCAGTGAAGGCTTATTGGGGTTCTCTGTAGAGCAGGCAACTGGGGACATGGTCACCCCACCACGTACTGATTTTTGTAGACTCTGCCATTCTTCTTTGTTCTTAGCCATTTCCAGGTATTTCAACTTTGCTAACATCTGGATTGGATAAGATTGAAGCAGACCCTTCTTGCAGTGCCCCAAACAACTGGGGAACCTGATCGCACACTTTACTCACCTTTTACCTTGGGTCAGGGAGTTCCTTTTGGCTCTAGGCATCTGAAGAATGGGATGAAGCAAGCAAGTAAAACATAGATGTTTCTCCAACTGTTTTTGCTTGGTGATTCCAGATTTTTGCTCCATTGTCAATGTAAGAAACATTCAAACCTGTAGAGAATTTTTACGAGTTTATTTCAGCCAAACTGATGATAATTGCTGGGAAACAAAATCTCAACAGATTGAGAAAATGGCAGTTTTGCACCTTACTTTATACATTACAATCAAAGAGAAGCTATAAGTGGGTTACATGAAATCCATTTGTTATAGATTAGGGAGGCAGGAGGAAGCAAAGCAGTGAGACCTTTGGGATTGGATAAAAAGTAAGATGATAAACACATACATCTTTTACATAGGAGGATACAGGATAGTTAATAGTCAACAATTAACATGATAACTATAATAATGAGGGGCTTTGTGGTCTCCCTCTAGCATGGTACCTGTGCTTGAGGGGTCCAGAAAAATGAAATTGCTTCGACATTCCAAAGGTATGTTATTGTAAGTTATTTTAGGTGCAAAAAGATAATAGACGGACTTAATTAAGATAAAGGTTGACTTGGGTCAAAGAAGACTGTAGCCTAGGACATGACTACCTGCCATAAACTGCTCTTAGTTAATGTTTTCATTTTCAGCCCATCCTTCATGATTACTTTACTTTAGGTCTCTGAGTTCATAAGGCTGCCATGCAGGCCTCCCCTGAGTTTGTCAGATTAGTAAGTGGCCTTCCCACTGCCCCCCACCCCACAACTATGTGACTAAAACTACTTAAGCTTCCTCAGAACTACTTTTGTTTGTAAATAGCTATTTAATTGTTCTCTTTTGGGGGGATGGAGGCTGGGTTCTTCTGTTCCACCATGTTGGTGACATCCTGTAGATTCTCAACTGAACTCTAAAACCCTTCCAAGGATATGTTTGTTCATAGATAGCTAATTGTCATTTGTGCGGAGATGAAGGCTAGTATCTACTCTGCCATCTTGCTGATGTCACTCTGCAGGTTGATTCCTTATCAGATCATTTAACTTAGACCCCTTTTTTCCTGTGCTCTTTTTCTATAAAAAGGACCCTTATGATTATATAGAGTCTATCTGGATAATTCAGGATAACTTCATTATTTTATAGCTGCTTGATTACCATCCTTGATTTCATACGAAATCATATTTCCCTTTCTCACGTAAGGCAACAAATTTACAGATTCCAGGGAATAGGATGTAGATATCTGGGGAAGAGAAATAGAAACATCATTCTGTGTACTATACCAGTTCTTATGAAGCTTTTAAAAGTTTAATCTGAAATTTATTTTTTTCTGAAAACATCCAAGATGGAAAATTTTGAAAAGTCAGTATGTTACTGAGCCAACCGAGGCCCATCCACATGGTGCCTTGGTGAATGACCTAACAGTTAATGCTGGAAGGAGAAGATCTTTAATTATAACATTCCAACTGTGAGGGTAGGGGCTCAGAGCACCTCAGCTGGGAGCCCTCCTTTCCCGCAAGATCCAGCACTTCCCATACTCCCCACCAGGCTGAGCCAAAAGCCCCCGGATTTCCCATGTCCTTATCTGTGCAGGATCTGGAATACCCCACCATCAGCCTCCATTTAATAGTCCAGGAAAGCATGTGCCATGTTATTCTGGATCATGGTGAAACTCAGGAAAGGCACGAGACTTAGCAGTTCAGGTAAAATCCAGGTGCAGCAGGACAGGATCTTGCAAGGAAATCCTTTACTGCTTGCTCCAGAGTCAGCTAGAGGAGGCAGGATCACAGCACCAGCATCTCCTTTCTTATTGGTCCAGGCTGCATGGTCTCTTTCCTCACTATAAACTACATACCTCCTTGTTTACTTCCCCCTTCTTACTGCTCTCTTTCAAACCACATGGCAAAAATCCCTTACTACAGACAGTATGTCTCTTCCCTCACCACTTTTCCCTGCATGGCCAAGAGCAGTGCAAGAATGGCTGCCATGCCTAGTTTAAAGCCCAGTGTCTCCTCCATAACCCCATTTCCAACTCCTCCCACTAAGGGCTACATTTGCTTGTTCTCTAATATCTTCTGCCTTTCTCCAGCTGCCATTGTTAGTCTGGGCAGGTGTGACCAGGGGGACCTCCTCCAAACTCTTGTGGTAGCAACCAAGGGACTGTCTCTGGGCTACATCACTGGTTAAAGTCAAACCCATCTCCCTCACCCTGAGCACTGCAGGCAAACTATTTAGCATGACTGTGAAGCTGGCCAGCTATTATTGATATGCAAAGTACATCTGTCAGCTTCCTCATCCCCCCCCCCTCCATCTTGGCTGTGAAGGCTTTGTGATTTTTTTTCTTTTTTCTATATTCCAGGGACACTTCTCAGCCTACGCCCTGTTTTGAAACTCATTCCACTATTACAAGTATGGCAAATTACTGTTTTTCCTTTCCCTATGTAAATAATCAAGCCAAATCCAATTGAGATGTCTTATTTTGTCATCAAGATCTTTCTTTGAGATTAGTTTTGATTTAAAAAAAGTTACACTCTAGAGAACAATTTTGTGTTTCAATGATAAACTTTGCATCATCTACAGCACACCCTTCTGGGTCATCAGATTCTAGCTGTGCTCATTGTGTTCTGAGTGATTTCGCATGTTCTTGTAAATTGCAGGTAACTAGCGAATTTTCAAACTGTGGTGCCTGCTGGAGATTCAGTTTATTTCAATCAGTTTTGGCATCTACTGGTATGTATATTGGACTGGATCCAACTACCTTATCCAGATTGTCAACTCCAAACAAATTTTCAGTTTTTTCAGTTTTCCCTAATATCTGTCTATAGTCCTCCAAACTTATTTTTCCAGTATTTCCTCCTCCTGTCTGACTTGTCACAGAGAAGAAAAACGTTACTGTCCAGGACTCTATAGTGACTTCAAATTGCCTTGGGGCTGGTCCTTTCCCTGAAGGATGGCTACTTGATATAAATTTGAAGGATTCACCACTGCAGCAGACTGTGTATGGGCAAGAATTCCTCCTGCACGAGCTGCTGTCTGGGTTACTAAGCATGTGTGGCCAAATAGTCGGGTCATTCATGCAAGAAGTAACCAAAACTGTGGTCAACATCACTGAGAACATCAATTTCTTAGCTCAAGTGCTTCCAAACTCAATTACCAGTACTGCATAAATTTTAACAATATCCTGGACTATTTCTTACATGAAGCTTCACGTCACTCAGGAAGCTTATTATCAACTCAGAGTTGTCCATCAGTGAAGAATATTTGTGTTAAACAAAAGGGAGAATTAATGTGTCAAACTTGATCATGATCTCCATGAAGCTCAAAAATGACTTGCGCCCTGGCTGGCGTAGCTCAGTGGATTGAGCGCGGGCTGTGAACCAAAGGGTCACAGGTTCGATTCCCAGTCAGGGCACATGCCTGGGTTGCAGGCCAGGCCCCTAGTGGGGGCCACGTGAGAGGCAACCACACATTGATGTTTCTCTCCCTCTCTTTCTCCCTCCTTTCCCCTCTCTAAAAATAAATAAATAAAATCTTAAAAAAAAAAATGACTTGCTTATTTCCTTTTATAAAACCCCAGATCCCCTTCCTTTCATTTGAGATATTCCTCATAAACCAATACTTCCCTAATACTTCGACTTTCACAATCTAAACTCTTTAAACTACTCTTGAAGCCAACAAAGCAGGTTTTGGTTTTGATATTGTTCAAATATCTCTCATGGAACCCTTTGTCCTGTTATTCCATTTTTGATTGTTGCTCTCTAGGCATGTTTAAATAGATTTATTTTAGGACTTCACTGTAAAAAAATTTCTTCATCTTTCCCCTGAGTTCGACCTATTTCTTCCTAAAGCTTAAGTTTTCCTTTGTGTTGTCATTCCTTCGTTTACATATTCTAGGTGCTCCCAAAATAAAGGTTTGCATTTGAGGAACTTGGAGACTTTGAGTGGCTGAATATGCCTTTACTTATTTACTATATCAAACTGATGTAGCAATGTAGGTTTAATCAGGAGAGAAACTGCACATAAAGAGGAGAACTTAAATATAGAAACATGTAACTATATAAAAAGAGTAACTACAAGATAATAAAATTGATACGTTACCGCCCTGGCTGGTGTAGCTCAGTGGATTGAGCGCGGGCCTGCCAACCAGAAGATCGCGGTTCGATTCCCAGTCAGGGCACATGCCTGGGTTGCAGGCCAGTTCCCAGCAGGGGACACACGAGAGGCAACCGTACATTGATATTTCTCTCCCTCTTCCTCTCTCCTACCCTTCCCCTCTAAAGATAAATAAATAAAAAAAATTTAAAAAAATTGATACGTTACCATGGGAATGAGGGAGAGTCCCTAAGAAAGAGAAACAGGAAAAGGGTTTTAGATGTCTCTAGAGAATGTATAGTTCAACCCACCAGAAATCCAAGAAGTGTGTGAATTTGGCCAGGCTCATCTTGGTCCACAGTCATTGGACAAGCAACAACAGCTTGACAGGGTAAAGTGGGGAACAGGAGATTAGCAACTGGTGAGAAGGGAATGCAGTGAAGCACAAAGGGGGTGATGTTTGCTACATCCCTGTTATCTGTTTCCTTTTCACTGGAATTTCTTTTAGATAGATACTGAAACTCCTGGGCTGAACCTCTAATTATTTTTCTTATCATTTCTCTCCCGTATTCCAATGGATGTTGTTGCTGTAGTTATGTTTACCTAGATATTTCCTCAAATATATTTTCATACTCTAAATTTCCTTTATGAAATATAAGCTTCATGAAGTTAGACAGTTTTCTTTGTTTTGTTCACTGATGTGCCCCAGTTGCTGAGAACATAGTCTGCACCATAATACAAGTTTAATAAATATATGTTGAGTAACTTCAATGTATGCTAAAACTTGTAGTTTTGGATTTTCCAGTCTATTCTCAGCATTTCTTATTTATTCTCTGATTTTCTCTCTTATAATATCCTGTCCTTGTTGTTGGGACATACTACTGTAAATGAGGTACAGCACATGGACCCGTTGATAATGGGGGACCAACCCCATAATCCTGCTTTCAGGCAGTATATGGGGCAGGAAGGGTGTCCACAGTGTGAAGTATAGCATTTAAGACACATTACACAACAAAGGCAATATTGACAGTTTTGCCTTTCTTAAAGGAAAATCTTGAAAGCAGCAGAATTGTGTGGGTGACTCTAAGAATGTGCAGTGACTCGTGACATAGTTGGGGGTGGGGGAGCTCAGACAGTGCCTGTGCAAAAGGCAGGGAGCAGATGCCCGCACTGGATGCCCTGTGTCACTAGGAACTCTTGCCCTGACGAAAGATGGTGGCGAAAAGAGGATAAAAGACACTGGAGAGCTGACAAAAATGGCAGACCTTAACGCACCATAGAAAGGACCAGATGTGAAATCACATAGGAAGTTCCAAGCTGAGCATTTATATTAGTGTGGGCTGAAGTTTAGAGAGAAAGCCACAAGGTTTACAGTAAGAAAGAAGGTCTTCTGGAAGAAGATAGCGGCACAGTTGGTGGCACTTTAGGGGACCTGCCTAGCCACTCAAATTCTTAAAAGACGCTTAAAGCTGGAACTGTAACCAGGAATGCTGAGTTGCAGACTTCTGTTTTTCTGAAAGATGGTACCTCTAAGTGGTGTATTCTGAACCTGGCCTGGTTTAGCAAAGGGAGACAGGACTGTATGATTTTGGGTTGTTTTTAAAGGAAGTGGGACTTAATAGCAGAAGACAAAAATCTGCCATTATTCTAAATATGTACAACCTTTAAATAATCAACCTATTTCCTTTTCACCAAATTCTTGCATTGGAAGTCACATTTCTTGGCAGTGGACAATCAAACCCCACAGGTGTTCCAGAACAGCACTGGCTGACTCTGTAACACTACCTTCCATTTCTTTGGGCTCACTAACTGTATATTTTAACTTCTTTTCTTCTCTCTGCACTGACTGTTTCCTTCAAATGCCTTCTTTTCATGATTTTTTTTGTTTTCTCTCTATTTAAAGTTTCTTTAAATAACTGGTGGTCCTTGGCTGGCCAATAGAGCCTACCGGAAGTTCTGTGAGCATGGGGTAGGCCTGCAGGCAGGTAGAATTCACTCTAAGTAAGTCAAGGGAACTGAGGGAAAAGGAAAGCAATATAGCTGAAGAAGAGGGGAAAAAGAAACATGCTAAGGTCTGCCGTGTAAATCACATTCCCTAATTTAGCTTATAAAGTAAATGTTGCTGAGCTCAGCTTTATAAACAATATGCATCTTTTATTTGAATTCTGCTTGTGTTCTTTGTACTTAATTGTCTCAAAAGGGGAAACTGATAGGACCAATTTCTAGGAGCATTCTGCAGCTTCATCACCAGAGGGGAGTAGCTGCTGTCTAGAAATCTCAGGGTACTATTTAGAGGATATATGATATCCACTGAAGATCAAATAAAAATTTGCATGTGGATTTGGGGGCCAAACACATAGATGGTACATTGCTCTAGGCTGAATGCTTGTGTTCCCCCAAATTTAGATGTTAAATGCTAATGTTCAATGGGATGATCTGTGGAGGTGAGGCCTTTGGGAGATAATTAGGTTATGAAGGTGGAGCCCTTATGAATGGGATTAATGCCATTATAAGGAGACCCCAGAGAGCTTCTTTGCTTTTACCTCCATGTGAGAACACAGCTAGGAAACAGGCTGGCTGTCTCTGAACCAGGAAGGGAGCTCTCACAGGACTCTGAGTCTGTCACATCTCAGACTTCCCAAACTCTGGACTATGAGGAATAAATTGCTGTCGTTTACAAACCACTCGGTCAATACTTTTTGTTTTGTTTTGCTTTGTTATCAGCCCAAGCAGACTTGTATATCATGCCTTGGAAATAAAGTGTGATTCCCAGACTCAGTGCCTGAAAGAATGGGTGAATGTGGGTGTCATTCAAAAAGAGAGCACAGTTAAAGAAGCAGGTTTCTTTCAACAGAGCAGGAGGTCAGTTTTAAGCCAGGTGCATTTGAGGTCCTTTGGAACATCCCAATGCATATGTCTCAAAGTTGAACAAAATATAGGGAGAATAATATGAACTCCAGATACCCAATTAAGCTTCATTAGCATAGGGACAAGAATATCACCTACTTCCAGAAATCATTTTGGGTCTTTTTAAGTAGATATAAATATTTTCTCTTCTCTTTTCCCATTTAACATATTTACATGTCTATCAGTGAAGACACAATATGATGCAATTATATGTTTAGATGTCATAAATTTAAAATTTCTTATGAAAATAGAACTTAATTTTAAGTAGTTTTTATTACTTTTGTATGAGTTTCTAAAAACATCATGTTTGAGTTGTCCCACCTAGTCATGAATTGGATAAAAGATTAAAAATAAAAACAATCTAATGTTCAATATAAATAGTTTAACAATAGTTTAATAGTTTAACAATCTAAATAGTTTAGCACATACTTATTTAAATAGCATAGGTAATATTTCCTTGAGGAACTTCTAAGCTTTCCTTATTCCAGTGATCAAAACAGTTATTTAGCAAGATTAACATGTCTACTATTTTTTAAAAAAGAATTATAAAATTACAATTAAAAACTTGTCTCATTTCGATACTCTAAAGTAAACTATGGTACTCTTTTGCACAGTCCAGTGTATTAAATAGGAACAACAACAACAACAATAACTTAGTGTTGATATTATAGATGATACCTGTGTTAGTTTCCTATTGATGCTGTAACAAATTAACACAGACTTAGTGACTTAACACAACTCATATTTATTATCTTACAGTTTCAGAGCTCAGGTAGCCCAAACTAATCTTACTGAGCTAAGATCAAAGTGTCAGAAGAGCTACATTCTTTTTGGAGGCACCAGGGGTAACTCTGTTTCCTTGATTTTTTTCTGGATTCTAGAATTACTTGGCTCATGGCCCCTTCTGCCATCTGCAAAGAGCACCACTTCACACTTGGCTTCCCCTATCACTCCATTGTTTGTTTTTTCTAACCTTCTTGCTTCCCTCTTATAAAGACCTTTGTCATTCCACTGGGGCTACCGGGATAATAAAGGATAATACTACTACTTCAAGATTTTTAATTTAATCACATCTGAAAAATCCTTTTTGTCATGTAAAGCAACATATTCAGAGGCCAGGATTAGGACTTGGATGTCTTGGGAAGGAGGCATCATTTAGCTTACTATATTTCTTTTCCAACTACATTTAAGTTAGCTGATTTAGGTAAAATTCAATTTAATTTAAATTGTCTAGACATACTTCTTTCTTCCTAAGTCTATATTTTTTAGAGATTGATAACCTCAGACCCAGACCATATGTGAAGGGAAGATCTAATAATGCAATTTCTCACTATTCTTCATTCTTATTTCTTTGTACCAACAAACTTACTCTTACAAAAAATAAAGTTCAAAGGAAGTAATGGGTTGAGTGCTTTGTCTTTAGTTTGAAACATTATTCACTTATCTTTTCCTTAAACTATATTATGAAGTTGTTGTATGTCAGACAGAGTGCTAGACTGAGAATGCCACCATAGCAGATGCTACTACATCCAAGGCACACGTGATCAAATGAAGAGTGTAGTTCTGTAGGACAGTTATGTTGTAGTATAATTAAAAAGTATGAAAAAGTTGATTATTAGTCATGAGTTTTTCTTTTTTTCATTTTGAATCTTTGTTTTCAGTTAGTTGTAATTTTTAAAAATATTTTACTTATTTATTTTTAGAGAGAGGGGAAGGGAAGGAAAAAAGAGGGAGTGAAACATCAATGTGTGGTTGCCTCTCGCATGCCCCGTACTGGGGGTCTGACTTGGCTCACAACCCAGGCATTTGCCTTGACTGGGAATCGAACCAGCAACCCTTTGGTTTGCAGTCTAATGTTCAATCCACTAAGTCACACTAGCCAGGGCTGTATATTCTTTTTTAATACTAACACTCATTTAAATGTCTCCTGTAGAGTTTATCTTCTTTATGTGAAAATAATGTGTATAAATAGTAGGAACTATTTACCCTAGCATGTGATGTATCTTTGCTTCTTGTTTAAATATTCATGAACTGTATATGGAAGTTATTGCAACCATCTTCTATTGTGTGTCACCACTGCTACCCTTGAAATAACAGTGACTCGTAGAGTCAAATACTTAGGGCATATTAAGTAAGTAGGAGAACTCCTACAGAGAAAGCTAAATCTTATGTGTACCTAACCCTCACAATCAACTCAGATGATTGGCGTGCTGCAACCAGCTGTACATTTGGCTGAACTGTTCAACGTCTGTCCCAGTTCCTGTCACCCCTGCTGAGTGAGCCCATGCCCGACTCAGAGTAATTATTCCCAGATTAATTATTGTGATTCTTAGTGTTTCCTCTCCAAAAACAACCTTTAAGGATACTGAAGATGTATGCAGATTTAAATGTGATAGTGAGGTAAGTAAAATATATAAGCAAATGCATTGAAAACTAAACTTTCTTTTATAATCAAATAAACTAGAAAGCAACATTATAATTATCATTGGGATTATTTGATGGCAAAGAGCAGAAACTCATGCTGCCCAAATCAAGCAAAATAGATTCAATTGGAAAGATATTTGAAACAGAATCAAAGGGATGCTCAAGAATCAGAATTAAAATTATAGAACCTAAGCTATGTCTAGAACCCAGAAAATAGAAACAAAATAACATTCCCATAGCAGAATGAACATAATAATCAGTTTATACCCTTGGGGTGCCCAGAAAATCAACCATTCTCAGTCCCATTGTCCTTCTGCTCTTGATCTAGTTTGGGGGGAAGTAATATATTAGTTTAGCCTAGGAAACATGCCATTGGTGAGGGGACATAGGGAGATAAAATTTCTCTAAATGAAATTGGGCGTTGTGAGGAAAGTGGATTCCACACATTGAAAAGACATTAAATATTTACCACATATAATGTGCATTCCCATTTTCAGTACTACACTCTATTCAGACAAAGTTCCTGCTCATCTGTGAAAATAACTGATGCTTAATTACTTCTGTAATATCAATATTTACTCAAAACAGTTTAAAACTCAAATATGAAGTATTTATATGAGAAAATGAATGCTTCTATATTAATTTAGATCAGAGATTTACACAAACTACTTGCTTAACCAAAACATTTTCCATAAAATCTAGTAAGTATTCAAATTTTCTAACATATCCTCCCTAAGATTCTGAAGCATATACTGTATTTAATGTTACAAAACAAAAATGAAAATTACTTTGAAGTCATACATCAAAGTAAAAATTCTAATTTCAGACTATAATCATTTGTAATGTACCATTCAAATATACTAAATTCCCACAGTGTAAATTTTAAAAGCATGATTTCTTTCCTTTCAAAATTGTCCTTTCCAATGACAGGGTAGCAGATTACAAAATGAAACTTCAGTTTAGATTCCCATTATACACATTATCATGTTACATTTGGACAAAATGAAGAAATCATTCTTTCTTGATCAGGTGCATTGCTGGTGCAAACAGTGATATTTTTAGTCAAAGTATCTGATGCTAAGGAAGACTCGTGAAATTAGAAGGTCTCTGTTTAAAAAAAAAACAGTACAGATTCACTTAAGTTAGATGTTTTATAATTTTACCTTTGAGAGGACAGTAGCAATGGAACAATCACTTTATTCAGGAAGGTAAGAACAACTTTAGAAATTAAACATCTACTTGGCATTTTAGCATTTTCTTATTTGAAAACTAGATGTTAATTTTATAAAATATAACAGTTTACAGTTCTTTTTAATAACAACTTGAAACTATTTAAAGAAAACAAATATTTAAGGCATACTATTAAGACCTATCTCATGTAAACAATTTCACATTCTGTAAACTCAGCAAAAAGCTTCATTTTACTCAGAATGTAATTTTTTATTTTGTAAACTAAGAGTTTCAATTCAAACTCTGATTCTGCCAGAGCAAAGCAAATAACATTATAGGGCCTGTTTCCCTATCTTTTAAGTGGTGATAATACAATATTGATAAAGTTTTGGAATATCTTAGCATGACTGCCCATAGTGAGAAAAGTGGGGCATGCAGCAAATTAATGACTTCTGTTAATCCATCAAATAACATATGTTGCAAGACAAATGGCCACCCTAAAGAAAGAGCCTCCTGCAGGGAGACAGGAGCTCAGCTTTTGTTACCTCAGGAAGGCATCACTGGGCAATATATTGGACAACATATATTTTTATAGAAACATTAAACTAGAATTTTTTTACAAATTTCTAGAGGATGAGTATAAGCTAACAAGAAAGTAAAAATCTTTTGGAAGATGCAATAATAGGGAAATTCCCACCCTTTTAAAATCTTTCCTCCAGGAAGTCCACCAGGCTCTCACATAGAGGATCAGGAAGAATCCTGAGAAAGCTCATCTATAGAGGATGGAACCGAGATTTTTCTCCTTTCCTCAGGCAAGGCTTAGTCCACAAGGGGGGTAATAGAGATTGAAGACACACGCAAAAGTCCATCTCAGTTGGAAATAGGGAACCCCACCCAGCCCCAGTCTCCCTGGCATGCTAGAACTACTACAGCAAAACACCATAGACTTGGTGGCTTAAGAAAAATAAGTTTATTTTCTCATACTTGTGGAACCTAACATTCCAAGATCAAGGTGTCAGAAAGGATAGGTTTGTTTGTTTGTTTGTTTGTTTGTTTGTTTGTTTTCCTGAGGCCTCTCTGCTTGGCTTGTAGACAGCTACCTTGTCCTTATGTCATATTTTCTCCGTGCATATATATGCCTGATGTCTCTCTGTGTGGCCAAATTTCCTTTGCAAATAAAGACACAAGTCAGATTTAATTAAGGTCCACCCTAACAGCACCATTTGAACTTAATTACTTCTTGAATGGCCCTTTCTCCACTCATGTTCTGAGATACTGGAGCTTAGGGCTTCATCATATGGATTTGATGGGTGTTAAGGGACACAATTTAGCTCACAACACTCTCAACTAAGGGGAAAAAATAAAAGTCTTAATATGCAGAGCAGAGTACCTCAAGAAAAATAGAATGAGAACACTGGAGGACACCTACTGCAGCTAAGAAAAGAAATGGAGAAAAGAAAAACCTACACCTATGGAGGAAGGTCATACTCCGCAGAGGCAGGCTTACTGTGCATTGCAAAGACCAAGACTTCCTTAGTACATCAGCCTAGGCTTCCCTCATTTTATACCCTACCACCACATGGACAGCCTAGTAACAATCCAGTGGATTATAGCTGAGAGATCTGCAAAAGAGACATTCTCTCTGAGGTGCATTTTAGGAAAAAAGAAAGACCCAAAGGCAAGAATAGAGAAAAAAATGTCACTAGGGAAACTTGAGCCTTATAGTGCCCACAGTAACAACATACTTCAAATGCAATGCAATTTCAGGCTGGATTAACATAAATTCTCCCTGTACGAGCCTATTAATTCTGTATCTTTTTTCCTGTATAATATGCCCAGTTTTCAAACAAAAGTTACAAAGGATGTCAAAAGGCAAAGAATAAAACATCTGAAGAAACAACACAATTATCAGAACCAGACTCAGGTATGACACCAATATTGATATTATCAGATTTTAAAATAGCTATAATTTCCATACTTTACAGTGTATAATGTGCACTTTTTTGCCCAAATTTTTAGAGAAAAGTAACGATGCACATTATACATGGGTAGTACTAATTCTGTAACTTTAAAAAATGTTTTAATTCTTTTATTTATGCTTATGTGTTAAAAGGGTAACTAGAAAGCAATAAGGATATCTGTATGGAAAATAAGAACCTGGAATATGATAATCAGTTTTGTTTGTAAACATAAATAAACACAAAATTGAATTTAAAAAAATAAAATGAGCTCCGGCCTGTGTAGCTCAGTGGATTAAGTTTCGGCCTGTTAACCAAAGGGTCACAGGTTCGATTCCCAGTCAGGACACATGCTTGGGTTGGGGGCCAGGTCCACAGTAGGGGGCACATGAGAGGCAACCACACATTGATGTTTCTCTCCCTCTCTTTCTCCTTCCCTTCCATTCTCTCTAAAACTAAATAAATAAATTCGTTTAACAATTGAAATGAAAGACTTTTCTTCTCAAAAGTTTGGGTCAAAAATGTGTGTACTCAGTATACACAGGAGCACATTATACACCACAAAATGTGGTGATATTGAAAGCACTAATGAAAAAGATAGTCATACATGTTAGATCAGATAAGTAATTTCAACACAAAGATGTAATCTATCACAAATAATAAAATGGAAATACTACAAATAAAAACACATAAAAACAGAAATAAAAATGCATTTGATGGGCTCATCAGTTGGCTCAAAAAGCCAAGGAAAGTGTGAGTTAACTTGTAAATAGGGTAACAGAAATTACACAAATTGGAAGTAAAGAGAAAAGCAAACAGCATAAATGACCTGCAATATAATATAAAATGGTACAGCATACACATAATTGTAATACCAGCAGATAAAGAAAGTGAGAAAAGAACAGAAGAATGTTTGAAGACATAATGGCTTTAAAATTTCTAAAATTAGTGACAAACACCAAACCACAGAACTAAGACACCCACAGACACCAAAATGTAGAGAACACCAAAGTGAATAAATATTAACACAGCAAACAAATGGCTGTATCTTATTCAAACTGCAAAAAAAAAAAAAGAGAGAGAGAGAGAGACAGAGAAAATCTTGAATGCAAGCTGGGGTAATGATGGGGTGGAGGGCTGTCCTTATAAACAATCAAAAAAGACAAGAGTTACAGTAGACTGCCCATTAGAATCCATGCAGGAAAGTAAATAATGGATTGATATCATTAAAGTTTTTGAAGAAATAAATGTAAACCCAGAATTCAGTATCCAGAAAAATTATACTTAAAGATGAAGAAAAATAAAAACTTTCTCGGGAAAAAAAACTGATAACAGTTTATTGCCAGTGAACCTACCTTATAAGATAGTTTATAAGAATAAGGTCAGAAACTTATACACAAAAAATAAAAAGCATCAAATTTGAATGAACAAATGTAAAACATAATCTTTTTCTCAATAATTGAAATTGCTCTAAAAGACAGCTATTTGAGGCAATTACAGCACAGTATATAGGTTTTTTACAGCATATGTAAACACTTCATTAACAGAGAGACTTTTTAACTATGATCTAAATTCTGATGCTATGACTACCTACTGGTACCCCTAAAGTGCCAACAAGAACCTATTTTCTTAACTTGATTAGTTAATATAAATTTATAATTTGCTTTGGATTGATTTTGAAAGCTTTATTTCATTACTTCCTCTCCATAACATTCTAATGTTCTTATTTTAATTCCATCTTTCACAATGTATGTTTGCAAATGTGACTCTCTCCAAAAAACACCTTCCCAGTGCATACTTTTTAGCCTGTCACAACTAACAAACAATTTCCAAAAAGAAACTCCTTCAACTTCTATATCATGCTTAGTAAGAGCAATTTAACCTCTTAAAATCCAATGAATTTAGCACTTCATTTAAAATATACAAAAACTTCTGGTGAATAAAGTGATAAAAGAGGCATTATACAATACAGGTGTTTGTTTGTTTGTTTGTTTGTTTGTTTCTTTTAGAATTAATGCATATCAAATCCAAACATTTTACTTCACTCTTTGAGGGCTTATTTCAATTTTAAGTAACTTTCAATCAATTATAAAATTTAAATTGTATTTAAATTACAAATTTTATTGAAATTTTAATTTATACCATATGATCTCACCTTTAACAAGAACCTAATCAACAAAACAATTTAAAAAGCAAAATACACAATACAGGTTTTAAAGCACAGTTTGATTAATATATTGATCATTTAGAAGTGATTGCAGACCTTTTCTAGCCAATTAGCATACATCTTAATTAATTTGTGTTTTACTGAAAACATAATTAGAAAATAATAATGAAAACTTAAAACATCACTAAGTTTGTCCTCCATGGATTTAACAGTTCAATAAGATTCATTTAAACTTTGGAACATCCCTTTAAAATCAGGTAATATATAAAAGAAAATAAAACTTATACACATGATCAGTGTCATTTGTTCTCTTAAATCATTTCTCCAAAAGTATTATTTATTAATTTGTCACCTTTCATGTTTTTCTAATCTTCAGGGTTTTTTTTTTTAATTTGTTATAGTTACGTTGTACATTTGACTTGAATTAGTTTCTTTACATTTCTCTAAATTTGCTATGTATAGGTATTTGTCACTATATTCCTATATTTACTATATTATATATGTATACATACACACATACTATACTTTTATATACTACATATGTAGAAGTATGCATACTATAGTACTATGCTATATACTATATACACATATACACATACATACTACAGTATGTGTACTAATTATAGTATATATACACATACTGTAATTTGCTATGGAATTACTATACTGAGGAAATATAATGTGTGTGTTGCCATTGGCAGAAAAATTAGATCATTGATTTAAATAAAAGCTTGCACAAAATGCTTATTCTTCATGGATAATACTATTGAATCTGATTTCAAGTTTTGGGCTCTCTTACTCTTTTTCTCTCAATTTTAATTTTAACTTATTCATCCCTTCTGGAAAGAAAAGAGAATACTGAATGAAATTGGCTATGCAACTTTAAAAAAATAAGGTTCTTTTTTCTACTGTTTTAGTTTGTAGAAACTGGTATTGTCAGAATGCAATTAAATGATGGGTATTAAAAGCATTTTATTTTGCTTCCATTCTTCGGAAGTCACCAAAGCTAGCTAAAAATAAGAAAAGTAGGAGAAAAAGAAAACTGTTGAAACTGGTAAGAGGGTATGACACATAAACCAGTACCTGATATTACCTGCCAAATAATTTAAATATGAACAAAAACAAAGGACCTACAGAGAAAAGGCAAAATCTTCTCATGCAGTTCTCAAAATGAATGCTTTTTTTACACAAATGAATTTTGAGAACTAAAGTTCTCAAAATTGTAGCTTTTAAGCACCTAGAGTGACAAGATCAACATCTGGGAACATACCAAGCATTTGAACACACATACCACACAGAGCAAAACATTCCCTATAATGGGGGAATTTTTATGTTTGTAGGGGTATTTTTACATTTGTAACAGATTTTTCTGATGTATGGAGAGGAGATTTACTTTTCAAAATATAAACATCTTTATGCTTTTTAAAAATATATTCCTGGAGGAAACATCCTTTATTTACCCTTTATTAGCTTCATGCTTCTTCTATGCTTTTCCCCAGTCTTATTTGTCCTTTTCTGAGAAAGTTTAGCACTGTATTCCCTCTCCTAATGTGCAAATAGTGTGCTCTTTTAAACATGGGCCATTTACTTCAGATCTTTTTCTGTGTGCCCTCTTTCAACCATCTCTGCAATGGTTTCAATACCTTGTAAAGCCATCAATTAGACATCATGTCATCGTGATGATTACTAACACTTTAGAATGCCTGCATGTGTCAGTAATCTACAAATATCTTAATATTTAATCTTCACAATAACTTCACAAGGCACATATCTAGGAATATGTTTATTATCAATTATAGAAATAAGTGAGAGGCCAGAGAATAATTGATCCAAGGTCACAAAATCAGCAACTGGAGCAGCCTGTTATTGCATAGATATATCAGGCCTGTATTTCATCCATTACATGTGCATGACTGAACTGAGGTTATCAAACAACAAGTAGATTACAGTCAATCTCTCTTATTTAATAAGGCATAGAAATATGTAATTCATTTTAGCATGATATCCAACAAAAAAGTTAAAACAAATAAAAAAACAAGGACAATGTCAATTACCTATTTCATTTGGGTGGAGGGGCTCTTCCTCCGAAGATGCCAGGCAAATGAGGTGTCTACATTTTATTGCCTATTTTGTTTCTGTTTTTGTGCGAGTTTTAGATTCCAAGCAGCTTTTCAATATCTGATTCATTTTTATTTACTAAAGAAGTTTTAGTTTATGTTAGAACTTCAAGCATTTAAAGACTCATGATAATTTGCTTCATGCCAATCTATCTCCGTGTTTTCATTTTAAAGTGTCATCATTAAAATTGCTACAGTACAATATGTGCCTCCATGGGCATTAATTTTGGCACAGGCTCAGAAACAGTTTCCTTTGTGACTGACCTGGGACGTTACTTTGTTTTTGGCTTTCTAGCCCCTTCTGGCATATCTTTAGTCTTCCTAATGGTATTCATCTCAGTCAGGCTTTCAAGTTGCTTAAAATTTCTCTGGGCAGTTTTTGTTTCAATTAACCCTCATTTTAAAATAATTTCATCCTTTAAAACTAAGATTAGAGATGCCTTGCAATATTAGATGAAAGGTGTTTTTCCTCATAAGTCATATTTGTTATTTCAAATGGTTACTTTTTAAGTATATTTTATTAATTATGCTATTACAGTTGTCCCATTCCTCCCTTTATTCCCCTCTGCCCTGCACGCCCCCTTCAACCAGCATTCCCCCACTTAGTTCATGCCCATGGGTCATACATATAAGTTCTTTGGCTTCTACATTTCCTACACTAATCTTAACCTCCCCCTGTCTACTTTGCACCTACCATTTATGCTTCTTATTCCCTGAACCTTTTCCGCTATCCTCTCTTCTCCACCTCTCCACTGATGAACCTCCATGTGATCTCCAATTCTGTGATCTCTTCATGTTCTAGTTTTTGCTTTGTTTGTTTTTGTCTTTGATTTTTTAGGTTCTGTTGTTGATAGTTGTGAGTTTGTTGTCATTTTACTCTTTGTATTTTGATCTTCTTTTTCTTAGAAAAATCCCTTTAACATTTCATATAATAAGGGTTTGGTGATGATGAACTCCTTGAACTTGATCTTATCTGGGAAGCACTTTATCTGCCCTTCCATTCTAAATGATTGCTTTGCTGGATGGATTAATCTTGGATGTAGGTCCTTGCCTTTTATGACTTCAAATACTTCTTTCCAGCCCCTTCTTGCATGGAAGGTTTATTTTGAGAAATCAGCAGATAGTCTTATGGGAACTCATTTGTAGGTAACTGTCTCCTATTCTCTTGTTGCTTTTAAGATTCCTCATCTTTCATCTTGGCTAATATAATTATGATGTGCCTTGGTGTGTGCTTCTTTGGGTCCAACTTCTTTGACACTCTCTGAGCTTCCGGGACTTCCTGGTAGTCTGTTTCCTTTGCCAGAATGGGGAAGTTATCCTTCATTATGTTTTCAAATAAGCGTTCAAATTCTTGCTCTTCGTCTTTTCCTTCTGGCACCCCTATGATTTGGATGTTAGAACATTTAAAATTGTCCTGGAGGTCCCTAAGCCTCTACTCATTTTTTTTTTTTTTAATTCTTGTTTCTTCATCTGTTCTGGCTGAATGTATTTCTTCCTTCTCCAAATTGTTGGATTTAAAATCGAGTCCTGGTTTCCTTCTTGTCATTGTTGGTTCCCTGTCATTTTCCTTTATTTCACTTTTCATAGCCTTTACTCTTCCCTCTATTTTGTAACCATATTCAACCATTTCTGTGAGCATCCTGAGTACCAGTGTTTGAAACGATGTATCTGATAGGTTGGCTATCTCTTCATTGCTTAGTAGTATTTTTTCTGGAGCTTTGATCTGTTCTTTCATTTGGGCCATATTTCTTGTCTTGGTGCACCTGATATGCAGTAAAGGGTGGAGCCTTAGGTATTTGCCATGGGGGCCTACCCACATTGCTGCGTTGTGGTGCCCTATGTGGGGGAGGGGTCCGAGAGGCAACAATGCCACTTGCTCAACTCTCTGCTGGCTTTCAGTCATTTCCTCTACTACCCAGAAGCAAATTGGGCCCTTCTGGTTCTGATTCCTGGGTGGGTAGGCTTGTGTATGTTCTAGGACTCTTTGGGTCTCTCCATCAAACTCTTTTGTGAGGCTGGGAGTTTCTCTTGCTGCCTCAACCCCTCAGTCAGGGGTTATTTCAGTCAGGGGTTTTGAGGCTTTATTTCCCAGCACTGGGACCCTGCCTTGTGCAGTCTGTCTCACTCTCCAGTTGTTCCTCTTGGCTTATCTGCACCCAAATGTGGGACCACCTGCTCCACCAGCTGCCACCTCACCTGGTCTGTCAGCTGCCACCTCACTGTGCATCCTCTCTGCCCAGCTACCTGTCTCTGCCCCTGCTACTGGTCTGGATGAATGTTTCTTCTTTAACTCCTTGGTTGTCGAACTTCCATACAGTTTGATTTTCTGTCAGTTCTGTTGGTTTTTTGTTTGTAAATTTGTTGTTGTCCTTCTTTTGGTTGTGCAAGGAGGCAAAGTGTGTCTACCTATGCCTTCATCTTGGCCAGAAGTCCTCAAATGGTTAATTTTTATCACAGGAGTAAAACAGTATGCAATGACTCTCCTTTTTGCAATTGTATCATATAATTTTCTTTTTCTTAATTTCTCTTTCTCTATTTTCTTTATACTTTAGCATTAGAATCAATCTATACTGCTTTAATGAACCATAAACAAAATAATGATAGTTGGAAAAGGAACTACTGAAGTTAAGGAAAAAATTGGAAAGTGCTAGATTTTTTGAAAACAGGCTCTTAACCTAAATAAATATAATAGGTATATATTTTCATTTCTAGCACATTTTTGGAAGTCATTTTTATTTTTAATATTTGCTAAATTACATTTTGCATTCAATATTATTTTGCATTAGTTTCAGGTATACAGCATACTGGTTAGACAGTCATATACTATACTTTACAAAGTGTTCCCCCTGCTAGTTTCAATACCAAACTGGAACCATATATAGTTATTACAATATTATTATTATTAACTATATTTTCTTCAACTTTTCCCTGGAAACATTTCATTTCCACTTGATGTTAGCACCTAAAAGTATTTTCAGTAAAGACAATTGCAACAATTGTATAGCAAATATCAAAAACAAATTTTATCTACTATTGACACAACCAAGATTCTTATCAGCAATTTTTGGGGGGTATACTAATTTACTGCATTATGTACTGCAGTTATTAATTTGCCAGAGGCTTGCCCATATTTTCTAGTTGTATCTGAACCTAACTCCGTGTGTGTATAATTTGGGGCCATTTGAGGTATCAGGAAATAATATTAGGTTCATGAACTTAGAAGTCATAGTGAATGAGGTAGCCCAGTTCCCTCCCTGCTGTTAAGCAGGAGCAGGCTGCACTATGCTGAGTAGATTAGAGTACATCTGCTTCACCATGGCAAAATCCTAGCACAGTATCAAGCCAGAAACAAAACAAAAAAAAATTCACATGTTCAGAAAGTGCAAGGTCAAGGCAACACAATGCTGAGAATGACCTATTAAATCATTAATAACTGTCAATAGGTACTACTATAAAATGTGGTAATGGTCGATTTGTGATGTAAAGCTTATTTGGGGTTTTATTTTGAATTTAAATACCTTCAAATGTAGTCTCTTGCTGAAAAAAAGAACATAAATTTCTCATTTTAAAAACTTGAAGTTAAGAATGTGCATCACAAAAAGAAAGATTCACTAGATATGAATTCTTAAAAGAAATTTATTTGCGGAGATGAGCTCCCTATGGTCAAACAAGGGTCCAAATTTTATAATAATAAGAGCCTAGCAACTATTTGCTGACCAGGACTCCACACATACTCAATACAGAGATGAATCTGAGACTGAATTCTTGGCTTCCCAGATTATGTCCCACTTGTTTACACCATCTGAGTCAACCGCTTCAGGAAAGGCCTGATTTTGTCTTTCTACCAGTGGACCGAGGCCTGCCCTGTTCAGTCAGAACTATAGAATTTAGATACCCCACCACATAAAATGGACCTAATTTAGAACCTGGGTGGGAACTTTTGCTATAAAAAGCAGCCTCTGTTTTATCTCAATGGAACATGATTTAGGTTGCTATTTGAATTGTGTCTCCTGGGCTGCAGCTCCTTTTGCCCCAATAAATGCTATTTATTCTTTATTATAGCCTAAAATTAATTTTGGTCTACAGGACTTTCATAAATATGAACATTTCTCCAGAACAAAACCCTTTGCCATTTTGCCAACAGGTGGCAGAAATTCTAACAGAATAATTTAGCCATGTACATTGTACTGATTATGGTTGTTCTTTTTTGTACTTACTGCTAATATACTCAAATATTTGTTAATATTTGTCAGGGTAGGGCAAAAGTAGGTTTACAGTTGTTTGTATAGAAAGTACTATAATATTTAGTAAATAATAGTACAAGAATTCCATCTTTCCTGTATTCCCAACTGTAAACCTACCTTTGCCCCATCCTGTATTGAACATAGCACACTTGAGTGTGAAATAATGAAAACAATTAAAGTGTTTAGTAAATGATGTATAGATCATGAAAGATATAGAGACTAATATAAGAGTGCTATGCCTATCACTGAGTTTGTGAGCAATTTTCAACTGATTCTGTCTAGTCCAAATTCAATCTAGGAGCAAGTCTTTTGCTTTATAGCACCATCACACAGGATGTTCAAGTTCCCTGTTTTCTATTAGCTGGCTTATGAATATTTAGCTACTGTTAGATAATGTTTAGCTACTGTTAGGTTATCTAAAAGTGATGGGCTTTGAAAGTAAGGGTTTAACCAAGTTAGCCTTAATGTTCTTCATTTCCAAAATGGCCTAAACTTTAGACTGATTATTCCCAACTCTGGACTCTTTACCTTCTTTTCCTTAGAAAACTTACAATTGTAAACTTTTCCTCTACCCCTTTGAGATACAAATCTTCTCTCAAACACTTGCCAGTTTTACAGTATTTCCAGCAGCTCATTTCAGTACTTAAAATTATGACTTGTCTCAGCAGAGTTGAGTTTAATCCCTCTACCCTATTGCAATAGTCTTGGCCATTGTCCACACAGCTGCTTATTTTGTTAACTGAAGGTTCTTTAAAAACTCCATACTGAGAGGTCATTGTGCCTTTTTTCCTTTGTCGCCAACCAAAATTTGGTCTAACTTCAGGAAATTTCCATAATTTTCTCATGTAGGGCTCTCAAACTTTCTTCCTCTCTAACCCTTGGTGAGTAACTTTCTTTTTCTCAATTTCTTTCCAAGAGACTAAATCATTCCTACTGGAGACAAATTGGAAATACAACATTTCCCATGGATAAAAGTGAAAAAGCTAAGGGAACTGCAAACAAGGATGATACTTGTAGATATAACCCTACTACCAAGGGGTGGGAGGGAGTTCAATATAGTAAGAATATGAGTAATGTCTAGTACAGGAGGAATGACTTTAAAAGACAAAACGTAAGCAATGATGTAAAAGTGTCATTCTTATCAATCAATGATTATTATCAAAAGATGAAGAAAAATACACTCCATTTAGTTCCCAAGGCTAGGAACAACAATGACTGGATGGTTCCTCTAAAGCTCCTTGTCACCATTTACTATATGACCCAACCTTAAATCCCTGATCATCATATTCATCACACCCTTGAAATCACTATAAACTCTCTTATTTTTCATTCTGTCCTCTCCTGAAAAAAAATAAACTTTGAAGCAACTCCCTGCTACTCTTTTACCTGCAACCACATAGGTGAACTGTTTGGATAAAACCTCATAACCATGCTAATTCGTCTCCTCTTAAATTCATAATCATTAACCTCAAATGGGCCCTTCGTGCTCACCAGCAAATCCTGCCATATCCCCCTAATCTTTTAACTCTACCACTCTTTTTTCTAAATGAGTGCCTCTCAAACTTGAATGTGCATATAAATCACCCAAGGATCTTGTAAATATAGATTCTGATTCAGTAGGTCTAGAATGAAAGCTGAAATTTTCCATTTAGGTAATGAATATACCGAGAATTTGGGACTTCTACCATGAAAAGTCTTCCAGGACAGCTTCTCCATTTCAAAGCATTAACACCTCTTCCTCCTCATTACTTTTACTTGATGGCTCTTTCATATCTCAATGAGAGTCAGGTAGAACTTTCAAAAGCTTATTCTCTAAAATTGTGAACCTATTTGAATCTGTACTCACATAGCATATTTTCCCTCCTTTGGAATTAAGCTTCATACTACTATTTTTAATGACATACCCATCATTTGTCTCTGGACCCAACCATTTTTCACATATGCAGGGTCATAGTTTCAGTAGTTCATCTCTTTTATCTCTGCACCTTTAATTTATGTATGTGATCACTCTCAAATCCATACTACACAGCTAGATCATCTCATTGGGAAAAAAATCTATTTCTTAATCCCACAGCCTCACCAGTGGCTACCCATTCCTCTGCTCTCCCCTTCAGAGAAGAAAACTCCCTGAAAAGGTTGTCTATATAATTTTTACCTAGTTCTCCTGCCTTGCTTTTTTCTTGAAACCACTGAATAAACTATCTTTTATACATTTAAAAAGGATAGTGACATTGCTAAAACTACTGACCAACTTTTAATACTTATTTTTCTTGGCCTGTCAGTAGCACATAATATCCCTAACCCTGCTTCATCGTGCCCGTATTTAATTTCTTCACTTGGTTTTTAGAAACAACATCCCTGGTCTCCTGTTTCCCTTTCTCTCTCACTCCTGCTCTCTCCCCAACCCTCTGTCTCATCTCTCTCTCTCTCTCTCTCTCTCTCTCTCTCTCTCTCTCTCTCTCTCTCTCTCTCATTATTCCTTCTTGTTGTTCCTTTCTAGTTCCTTCTCATCTCTGTAACCTACAGATCTATGATTCTCAACATTGGCCACAAATTATAATTACCTAACAATTTTTTTAAAACAAATACCTGAGCCTTATCTCCAAGGAATCAAATATAACTTGTACATAAGTCAAGGAACTCGGGCAATGGTGGTTTTCTCATGTGCCAGGCATTTCTAACATGCAGTCAGGACTGAAAACCACTGCCCAGCCTCATTCTGAAACACTTCTTCATCTAGAATCACTACAGGGTGATGCTACAAAAAATTTTTTAAAAATTACAAAAAGCCTTTTCAAATCTTTTCTATTCAAGTGTATAAAGAAGTCACATCAGAAATACTGATTTACCAAATTAAAAAAAACTCAACACACATTTGAAGGAGAAAAAACCCACAAAATTATCAAGAGTGCTAAGTTTACATTAATCTGCTCATGGCAGGAAGATAATATTCTCAAGTTATTACGTTTACAAACATCATGCAAATCTTCAGACATCAGTATATCATAATTCGGGGATGATTTCTTTTTGATATAAAGTCTAAATTTATGAGCAATATTAAAGTTTTTATTATTTAAAGGATCAGAAACAATTAAAGAAATCTTGGTATTGGCTTAATCTCACAGTGTTAAGTGTTTTTATTTGCTTTTCCAACTATACTATAGGAAGTACTTAATTACAATGGAAACAGGGTAAAGTGTAGGTTTTGCTTCCTTAAGTCTCATAGCTTTGAACAGTTTCCACAAGTAAGATGCCCAAACTGTGCCTGCAACACAGATAACTCTAAATCATTGACTTGCACATCCTATTGCCCACTCAGCATCTACTACTGAATATTTCATTGCCATTTCCAAAGTCCACATGGCCAAAACCATCCATTCCCAACCTGTTCTTCTAAAGTGGTCTCTAAGTCTATAAAATGCAACTCTATCTGTCCAAGTGCACAAACTAATAATATTTGGGTTGTCTTTGATAGCTCTCCTTTTCTCTTAACTCACATCTAACCCATTGGAAAAATATCGTTAGTTTATTTTTTTCAAAAATGAGAAAAACACCATCACTTATCACATTCATTGCCACCACTCCAGTTAAAACTGTATCAACTCTCACTGAATTAAGAATTTATTTGTTTCTACCTATTTCTGTCTCAGTTCTTGACAGATTATTTTCATTAAAATAATACAGCAACCTTGTAAAAGGGTACGACGAATCATATTTTTTCTGCTCATATAACTTCTGCTTAAATACTTCCTATCTCAGTACAATCATGGTGGATATTTGTGGCCCATCTTCTCATCCTTATCTTACCACTGCTCACTCCAGTGATATGCCTCTTTCTTGCTCCTCAGTCACCCTGAGCACATGGCTACCTTTAAGCCTTGTCCTCCTGTACTCACTCTTCTCTCCACCTGAATACTCAAGATAGAAGCATACTCACCTCCTTCAAATCTATGTTCTGATGTCACCTTCTCAGCAAGACCTTTCTTGAGAAATATATTAAAAATCACAACCCATTTCCTCCATCCCTGCTCTGCTCATCTTTCCCTCTTATTTTACCCCATAATATACATCACCTTTGACAAGCCATTTTTAAATTAGTTTATTTTGGGATTCAAGATGGTGGCATGGTAGGAGGATGCAGATTGCACTACTTCCTCCGGCACATGGGAGATAAACCTAGCTGATCTACAGAGGAACAGAGCAGACAGCCAACAATACCACAGCATATATGAAAATAGGAGATCAAAATCTGTAGCAGACTTTGGAAAACTACACAGGGCAGCCGAGTGACCGGAGGCGGCTCTGCCACCGGTACGGAAGAGGCTCTGTAACCAGAGGTGGCTCTGCAACCGACCAAAGGCGACCTTGCAACTGGAGGAGGGGGCTCTGTGGAAGACCCGGAGCTCACATCTGTGATCCTGGGGTGAGTGCGCGCAACTCGGGAAACTCACAGAGCCCAAGCCCGTAGTCTTGGGTGGGCGTGTACGCCCTGTAGGAGACCCGGAGCTCACAGCAATAGCCGCAGGGAGGGTTCCATCTGTAAGAGATACCAGCTGAAACCCATAAACTCGGGAAAGTGCTCCCTCTGCAGGAGGCTCAGAAATCACACCCAAGGCCCTGCATGGAGAGTGTACCATTAGCCCTGGGGAGAGTGTGTGGCTGGCACTGAGGACAGTAGCCTAAAAGTGACTGAGTGAGGAACAGGGAGAAAAGCAGTACAAGTCACCTCGAAGCCTGTTAACAGCCAGCAAGACCAGAAAAATCCAGTTTGGCCTGTTTGAAAATAGCGAGAGTTTTTTGGGTTTGTTGTTTTTTGTTTTTGTTTTTGTTTTTTTTGTTTTTTTGGTTTTTGGGTGTTTATTATTTATTTGTTTATCTTTGGTTTTTGGGTGTTTTGTTTTTGGTAGTTGTTGTTTATCTGTTTAGTTGGGTTTTGGTTTGTTTTTGGTTTGTTTTTCGTTTTTGTGGGGTTCTTTTTGTTTTATTTTGTTTTGATTATACATTTTTTATTTTCTTTATTATTTCTACCTTTTTTATCCCTCAGTTCCTTTCGCTTCTCTTTACATCTTTCTTGTTTTATTCCTTCTTACTTTCTTTCCAATTTTATCTCTCCTTCCTTCCTCTTTTTTTCTCTTCTTTTTTCACCTTCTTCTTTTCTCTTTTTAAATACCCATGAGTGAGGCAATAAAATCCTAGAACTGTGAAAAAACCAGAGTTGGACCAAAAAAGGGGGTATCCCAACAGCTGAGACAGTGGAAGCTCTGAACACCAGGATACCTGAAGGAGACTACACCACTGAATCTCACAGGTATTCTACCACAGAAATTCACACCATAAACCTAGGGAACCAGAACAGATCAATTTAAGAAGTTGAGGCTTACAAGAAGAGTCTCACAAACAATGAGAAGACAAAGAAACAATCCCCAAATGAAAGGAAAGGAGGAAGACCCAGAAAGAATCCTAAATGAAACAGAGGCAACTCAACTATCAGACATGGAGTTCAAAGCAATGGTTGTCAGGAAGCTCCATGAGCTCTCAATGAGCTACCAGAAACTACAGGGAAGCTACAATGAACTCACTACAAACTATATCATCATGAAAAAGGAAACAGAAACTATCAACAAGGGCCAAAAGGAAATGAAGAATACAATTTCTGAGCTGAAGAACACAGTAGAAGGAATGAAAAGCAGAATCAATGAGGCAGAGGATCGAATCAGTAAGTTGCAGGACAAAGTAGAAAAAAGCAGCCAGAAAGAGCAAGAAAAGGAAAAGAGGCTCAGAAAGAATGAAGAGGGGTTAAGAGAAATGAAAGACAACATGAAACATAATAATATCCATATAATAGGAATACCAGAAGGAGAAGAGCAAGGGATAGAAAACCTATTTGAAAAAGTAATGATGGAAAACTTCCCTAATTTGTTGAGAGAAAAAGTCACACAAATCCAGGAAACACAGAGAGCCCCAATCAAGAGAAACCCAAACAACCCACTTCAAGACACATCATCATTAAAATGGCAAAATTCCAAGACAAAGAGAGAATCTTAAAGGCAGCAAAGGAGAAAAAGGAAATAACATAGAAGGGAGCCCCGATAAGGCTAGCAGCTGACTTCTCAATGGAAACGCTCCAAGCCAGAAGACAATGGCAAGAAATACTCCAAGTAATGAGAACCAAAGGCCTGCAACCAAGACTACTTTACCCAGCAAGGCTTTCAATCAAGATAGAAGGCCAAATAAGGAGCTTCCCAGACAAAAGAAGTGTAAAAGAATACACCTCTACCAGACCAGGTCTGCAAGAGATACTAAAGGGACTGCTTTAAGGAAAGGAAGGAAAAGAGAGAGAGAGGAACACAGGTACGAAAATGGCAATGAATCAGTACCTATCAATAATAACCTTAAATGTAAATAAATTAAATGCTCCAATCAATAGACACAGAATAGCTGAATGGATAAGAAAGCATGACCCACACATATGCTGCCTACAAGAGATCCACCTCAGGACAAAAGACCTACACAGACTCAAATTGAAAGGCTGGAAACAAATTTTCCAAGCAAACGGACAGGAAAAAAAGGCCGGGGTAGCAATACTCATATCAGAAAAAATAGACTTCAAAAGAAGAGCCATAAAGAGAAACCCAGAAGGTCACTTCATGATACTCAAGGGAAGAATCCACCAAGAAGACATAAATATTGTAAATATGCATGCACCCAACATAGGATCAACTAAATACATCAAGAAAATCTTAGAGGACTTCAAAAAAGATATTGACAGCAACACAATCATAGTAGGGGATTTTAACACTCCACTGTCAAAAATGGACAGATCTTCCAAAAAAAATATCAACAAAGATATTGTGGCATTGAACAATACTCGACGAATTGGACTTAGCTGATATATATAGAGCCCTTCATCCCAAGGAAACTAAATACACTTTTTTTTTCAAATGCACATGGATCATTTTCAAAGATAGACCACATGATAGGGCACAAAACAAGCCTCAACAAATTCAAGAAAATTGAAATCATACCAAGCATTTTCTCCGACCACAAGGGACTGAAACTAGAAACCAACTTGATGGGGAAAATTCCCAAACCATCAAAATCATGGAGATTGAATAGCATGCTATTAAACAATGAATGGGTATAGAATGAAATTAGGAAATCAAAAAGTTTCTGGAAACAAATGAAAATAAACTTACAACAACCCAAAACTTATGGGACACAATGAACGCAGTCCTCCAAGGGAAGTTCATAGCAATACAGGCCTACCTACAGAAGACAGAAACATTTCTAACAAACGCCTTAACCCTACGCCTACAAGAACTCGAGGAACAACAACAAAGACAGCCCAGGGCAAGTAGAAGTAAGGAAATAACCAAGATCAGAGCAGAATTAAATGACATAGAGACTAAAAGCACAATCCTAAGGATCAATGAATCCAGGAGCTGGTTCTTTGAAAAGATAAACAAAATTGACAAGCCTTTAAGCAGGCTCATCAAGAAAAAAAGAGAGAGGACTGAAATAAACACAATCAGAAATGAAAGAGGAGAGATTATGACTGACACCACAGAAATACAAAGGATTGTAAAAAATTACTATGAAAAACTGTATGCCAAGAAATTTGAAAACCTAGGTGAAATGGACAAGTTTCTAGAAAAATATAATCTCCCAAAACTCAAAGAAAAAGAAACAGAAAGCCTGAACAGACCAATAACAGCTGATGAAATTGAAGCAGTTATCAAAAAACCCCCGACACAAAAAAGCCCTGGACCAGATGGTTTCACAGGAGAATTCTACAAAACATTTAAGGAAGAGCTAACCCCTATCCTTCACAGACTATTCCAAAAAGTCCAAAATGATGGAAGACTCCCATACTTTTTTTATGAAGCCAGCCTCATCCTAATCCCAAAACCAGATAAAGACACAACAAAGAAAGAAAACTTCAGGCCAATATCACTGATGAACATAGATGCTAAAATCCTTAACAAAATATTGGCAAACCGCATCCAACAATACATTAAAAAGATCATACACCATGACCAAGTGGGATTCATCCCAGGAATGCAAGGATGGTTCAACATTTTCAAATCAGTAAATGTAATACATCATATAAACAAAAGCAAAGACAAAAATCACATGATCATATCAACAGATGCGGAAAACGCTTTTGATAAAGTAACACCCATTTATGATAATAAGACTCAGCAAAGTGGGAATAGAGGGAGCATTCCTCAACACAATAAAGGCCATATATGAGAGACCTACAGCCAACATCATACTCAACGGGCAAAAACTGAAATCTTTCCCACTAAGATCAGGAACAAGACAAGGTTGTCCACTTTCACCACTTCTATTCAATATAGTATTGGAAGTCTTAGCCACGGTAATTAGACAAGAAAAGGAAATAAAAGGCATCCAAATTGGAAAGGAGGAAACAAAACTATCATTGTTTGCAGATGACATGATAGTGTACATAGAAAATCCTATAGACTCGGTCAAAAAGCTGCTCGACATAATAAATGAATTTGGCCAAAGAGCCGGATACAAAGTCAATATCCAGAAATCAAAGGCATTTTTGTATACCAACAGTGAAACAGAAGAAGCAGAAATCAAGAAAAAATCCCACTTGATATAGCAAAAAGAAAAATAAAATACCTAGGAATAAACCTAACCAAGGAGGTAAAAGAACTGTATGCAGAAAAGTACACAACACGGAAGAAAGAAATCAAGGAAGACACAAACAAATGGAAACGTATACCGTGTTCACGGATCAGAAGAATTAATATCACCAAAATGTACATACTACCCAAAGCAACTTACAAATTCAATGCAATACCTATTAAAGTACCAATGGCATATTTCACAGACATAGAACAAACACTTCAAAAATGTATATGGAACCATAAACGACCCCGAATAGCTGCAGCAATTTTGGGAAAGAAGAGCAAAGTAGGAGGGATCACAATACCTGGTACCAAACTGTATTACAAAGCCACTGTAATCAAACAGCCTGGTACTGGCACAAAAACAGGGACATGGACCAGTGGAACAGAACAGAGAGCCCAGAAATAAACCCAAGTCTCTACAGTCAATTAATATTCGACAAAGGGGTCAGCAACATAAAATGGAGCAAAAATAGCCTCTTCAACAAGTGGTATTGGGAGAACTGGACAGCTACGTGCAAAAAAATGAAACTCGAGCACCAACTTACACCATACACAAAAATAAATTCAAGGTGGATAAAATGTTTAAATGTAAGCCGTGACACCATTGAAATCCTAGAGGAGAACATTGGTAGGAAAATGCCAGATATTTCACGCAGCAACATTTTTACTGATATGTCCCCTAAAACAAGGGACATAAAGGAAAGAATAAACAAATGGGATCTCATCAAAATAAAAAGCTTCTGCACAGCTAAACAAAACAGTATTAAAATGAAAAGAGAACCAACTGTATGAGAAAACATATTTGCCAATGATACCTCAGACAAGGGTTTAATCTCCAAAATATGTAAAGAACTTACATGACTCCATTCTAAGAAGACAAGCAACCCAATTAAAAAATGGGCAAAGGACTTGAACAGACACTTCCCCAAGGAGGACATACAGAGGATCCAGAGACACAAGAAAAGATGCTCAGTATTGCTAGCTATCAGAGAGATGCAAATTAAAACCACAATGAGATACCACTTGACACCAGTCAGAATGGCCCTCATAAACAAAGCAACAAACAGCAAGTGTTGGAGAGGTTGTGGAGAGAAGGGGACCCTAGTACACTGTTGGTGGGGGTGCAGACTGGTACAACCACTATGGAAAACAGTATGGAATTTTCTAAGAAAACTAAAAATGGATCTACCTTTTGACCCAGCAATTCCACTGCTTGGATTATATCCTAAGAACCCTGAAACACCAATCCAAAAGAACCTATGCAGCCCTATGTTCAAAGCAGCACAATTTACAATAGCCAAGTGGTGGAAGCGACCTAGGTGCCCATCAGTAAATGAATGGATCAAAAAACTGTGGTACATTTACGCAATGGAATTCCATGCAGCAGAAAGAAAGAAGGAGCTCCTACCCTTTGCCACAGCATGGATGGAACTGGAGAGCATTATGCTAAGCGAAATAAGCCGGGGGTGAAAGGCAAATACCATATGATCTCACCTTTAACAGGAACCTAGTCAATAAAACAAACAAACAAACAAGCAAAATATAAGCAAAGACACTGAAATTGAGAACAGGCTGACAGTCACCAGAGGGGAAAGGGGAGGGAGTTTCAGGGGAAAGGGGGAAGTGTTTAGAGCAACAAGTATAAAGGACACATGGACAAAAACTAGGGAGGGTGGAAATGGGAGGGACATGGGGAGGGCTGGGGCAGTGAGCTTGGATGGGAGTAAAAGACAGAAAACTGTACAAGAACAACAATTAAAATAAAAATTTAAAAATAACAAATTAATAAGATTTAAAAATGGAAAAACCTGTGTTATTTTATTTGATTTTTTTTATTTTTTTTATTTTTTTTAATTTTATTTTTTTTTAATCAGTATTTTTTAATTCTTGATATTGTACAGTTTTCTGTCTTTTACCCCGCCCCAGCCCACCACCCCAGCCCTCCCCACCTTCCTCCCATTTCCACCCCCCCATAGTTTTTGTCCATGAGTCCTTTATACTTGTTGCTCTAAACCGTTCCCCTTTTCCCCTGAGATTCCCTCCCCTCCCACTCTGGACACTGTCAGACTGTTCTCAAATTCAGTGTCTTTGTTTATATTATGCTTGTTTGTTTTGTTGATTAGCTTCCTGTTAAAGGTGAGATCATATGGTATTTGTCTTTCACTGCCTGGCTTATTTCGCTTAGCATGATACTCTCCAATTCCTTCCATGCTGTCGCAAAGGGTAGGAGCTCCTTCTTTCTTTCTGCTGCATAGAATTCCATTGTGTAAATGTACCACAGTTTTTTGATCCATTCATTAACTGATGGGCACCTAGGTTGCTTCCACCACTTGGCTATTGTAAATTGTGCTGCTATGAACATAGGGGTGCATAGGTTAGTACAAAAGAAAATTAATTTCAGAATTGTATACTCACACAGGTTTTTCTATTCATGCAAAACAAAAAGTCCATGAAATTTTCCTTGTTATTTTAACCCAATGCAACCTTGGCAGTATGTCTGTTCATTTGTGGTATTTGGATATAAGTAGCAGAAATTTCTTCAGGCAGAATACTTCAGGTTGGCTCCTTGGAAGAGTTTTCTAGTATTAAGCCTAAAATCAGAGAGTCCACAAGTGTTTATTTGAGATCACATAGATTAAGTATTAGGGGAGCAGTGATTTGGGCAGGAACCCAAACAGTGTTCTGATTATGGACTGAAGGCATGGGGTTGTTATGAGAAAAAGAAGAGAAATAATTATATAAATAGAATGAAGGAATTTCTCTTGGATCTATAATATTAATATTATATTTTAATATTATAGCAGAGTTCTTTCTGGCCAAATTGCTCAACAGCATGGATGGAACTGGAGAGCATTATGCTAAGCGAAATAAGCCAGGCAGTTAAAGAAAAATACCATATGATCTCACCTTTAACAGGAACCTAATCAACAAAACAAATAAACAAGCATAATATAAGCAAAGACACTGAATTTGAGAACAGTCTGACAATGACCAGAGGGGAGCAGGCAGGGAATTTCAGGGGAAAGGGTTTAGAGCAACAAGTATAAAGGACACATGGACAAAAACCAAGGGGGGTGGAAATGGGAGGGAGATGGGGAGGGCTGGGGCGGTGTGCTGGGGGGGGGGAGTAAAAGACAGAAAACTGTACAATATCAACAATTTAAAAATACTGATTAAATAAATAAATAAATAAATAAATAAATTAGTTTATTTTCTTTGCCTCCATACACTCCCCACACTGGAATGGAAGCTCCACTAGGGGCAAGACTTTGATTTGTTCATGTGTTTGGGGTTTTCTCTCCCTTTAGTACTATTTCATTTACTAACCTCCAACATGACAATTCTGAAGGGCCTCATGTGCCATCCTCTTTAACATTATCCTAAAAAGTATTTTGTTTTAAAGATTTTATTTATTTATTTGCAGATAGAGGAGAAGGGAAAGAGAAAGAGAGGGAGAGACACATCAGTGCATGGTTGCCTCATGCAAAACCCCCACTGGGAACCTGGCCAGCAACCCAAGCATATGCCCTGACTAGGAACCGAACTGGTAACCATCCAGTTTCCAGGCCCACACTCAATCCACTGAGCCACACCAGCCAGGGACTAAAACTTTTTTTTTTTTTTAAAGTTATGCATTGGAAAAGTTTCTGGAACACAAAAGGCTTGAAAAATCCCAAGGTACACCGTATATGGTCTCTCTCAACATTTCCGGGTCTCCTGTTTTAGAGCTATGCTGCTGCTCTTGTTGCTGTGCTGGAGTTGAACTTCAATACTCCGCTGTTTCATGGAACATTTGTCTATCAATCTAGCTAAGGAGGATGTAGTTCTGCTTTTGAGAGAGAAGAAAAACCATGGAGAAATATTTTGGTTTATGTTGAGGTCAACAATCTCTATGAGTGGTCTGCCAAATGTAAACTTGTTTCAACAAAGCTGGAGCAGGACTGACACCATCATACATGCTAGGGGGTGTAGTGACTCAAAGAAAGATTTATTCTGCTTGGTCAAAATGTTTCCCAGGGAGTTTGGCCACAGTTGGCTCCATTGGTGGTGCAGTGTCCAGCTGTAAAGTCAAGGATCTGCAGTCAGTGGGAGTCAACTCGTGCTTATCTGATGCTCTAGGATGCAAGAATGAGGCAGAGGTGGATGACTTTCTCACTAAGATGATTCTTCTCGCTGCATAAGAGCTGCTAAAGTGAGGAAAATCAAACTCACTGATACTCCTGCTCACAGTATATTCTGTTACACCCATGTGGTTAGCTGGCATCGAATCACCTCCCAGAGAAAACAAAAGACTGAAGTGGTGGTTGTGCTAAAACTACCTGTTTTCTTCTCTGTTCTATTCAGCTTGTTGGAATATTTATTTCATCCTTGCCTCTCATGCCTTGAATATATTTTAATTTATCTAAGAGAGATTTCAAGGTCATTAAAATTCATCTTTTAAAGGTCACAATCCTGCATTGTCAAATTTGTAGTTATAGAGGAATCAGCCTTTAAACTTTCTAATAGATATTCCATAAAATCTCTAATGGCATATGGTAGAGAGGAAATATTTCACTCAGCTGTATCTGTGAAAAGCAATAATCACTGCAAAACAGCACCACTGCTGTTCCATCAGGAGAGGCATTTTTCTTCTAAGAATGACTAATTCTATCTAGTAATTTTAAAAGGCTCATATTCAGAATGACTAATAAAGATTAAGTAAATGCTATATAACATTTTATAAAATATTTTTGAGGTATGGATCCATCTATATTTCCCCAAGCATTTGTTTTACTGTATTTTTTTCATTACCATTTATTCCCCTTATACCCTCTACCACCTGCACCCGCCACCCTGCAATCACCACACCACCATCCACGTCCATGAGTTCTTTTTGTTTTTTGCTCAATCCCTCTACTTCTCCAACCCCACCCCAGAGCTGGAAGCCTATTCTCTATGATTATGTACAAGTAATTAATCACAGAAATAAACAAACAAACAAACAAACAAACAAACAAATAAATAAATAAGTGTGTGTGTGTGTGTGTGTGTGTGTCTGTCTGTCTGTCTGTGTGTGTGTGTATGCAACCCAACACCTAGCATCATTCTGGCAACCAGAAAGGTCATATGCATATATGCATGTACTATTGAAATTAGAAAATTAGATTTTAACTTTTAACATATTTTTAAATATAGCTAACACATAATAAACCCTCTGGGATTATTACACGTCCAGAACCTTCCGAATTAAATAGTGCATGTTAAAAAAAGAATCTCATTATGTAGAGACAGGCTTTTTTTTTTTTTAACCTTATTCAGTAATATGTAATTTCCAACAAATACAGACTGTTAGCTGTTAACATCCTCTAACTGCAAAATGAGGATAAGAAATTTAATGCTGGTAGTTTTGTTTTTATGACTGTTGCCCATAAATCACACACTGGTTATGGTTGAGTATTTGTATGTGTTTTTCTTTCACTTGAAATTCACTGCAAATATGACAAACTGTCTAATCCCCTGTGAAACAGCATTAGTTGTTACCATGGAAAACTACTTAGATTGTTCAAACATCCTCTGTAATCTCTATAGCAACTAACACTAGAATTGGTTAAGATAGGGAAGTATCTACAGCTCCACTTGGTTCCATTCCATTCTGGTCACCTCTACACCAGGAAACTTGGAGACAAAAACATGGAGGTATTTTTTAAGTTAAATATCAGAGTTGTAATGTGTTTTATATAATTTAGATTAAAAAAATAGAGAGCTATCATTCATTAGAGATGACAGTTTATAAGAACTGGATTTGGTGTTAAAAAAGGAATAAATAATCACCTTAGTCTAAGTCAAAGGTGTTGTATGTTATTAACTTGTACATTTCTTAAACTCAGAAATTTATTATAGTTTCTGTGGCATTTACTAATTAATATTGTTAATTACAATCATGTGTTATAAGACATCACCCTAGTTTTTTTTTTAATTGAAACAATAGTAAAAATTGCCAACTACTCTGAGTGGACCTTAAGAAAAGAAAAAGTATATATAAGATAGTTCTGGGATGGAACTTGAGAGCATCATGCTAAGCGAAGTAAGCCAGGCAGTGAAAGATAAATACCATATGATCTCACCTTTAACAGGAACCTAATCAACAAAACAAACAAACAAGCATAATATAACCAAAGACATGGAAATGGGGAACATGCTGAAAGTCACCAGAGGGGAGAGGGGAGGGAATTTCAGGGGAAAAGGGGAAGGATTTACAGGAACAAGTATAAAGGACACATGGACAAAATCTATGGGGGGGGGGTGGAAATGGGAGGGAGGAGGGGAGGGCTGGGGTGGCGGGTTCGGGTGAGAATAAAAGACAGAAAACTGTACAAGATCAACAATGAAAATAAAAATTAAAAAAAATAACTTAAAAAAATAAAAATACAAAAAAAAAACCTTAAAAGGCTAATAAATAAATTCAAGATGGTTATTAATTTTAAAAAAAAGATAGTTCTGATGTCTCATTTAGTCTTGAGAAAGATAAAACAATGGAGAAATGTGATTAATTTGAAAAGAACATAGATCTTTTTTAGGCGGTGAAGGCACTACTGAATTATTAATTGCACAATTTTTTTGATGAAGAATCTAAAAATTGTAAGTAATAATTATCCTTATAAGGAAACTTCAGCAGAAATTCATTTGAGATAGCCTTCCTTGAAGTGGAAAAGCCTCTTTGAAATGGAAGCCTGGTAATCAAATAAGTGAAGTCCCTGAATTACCAAAAAAAAAAAAAAAATTAGGAGGAGAAGGAGGGCGAGAAAGAGGAGGGGGAGGATAAGGAAGGCTACTCTGCCAAGGCTTGTACTGCAGGATCTGAATTCATCCCTATGCTTAATTCATCCCTATTCTTAAGGAGACCAACAACTTTTAGCAAATGCACTCTCACCCCTTCCCAATTTCCTGTAAAGTATCCACTGCAGGTTATCTATTTTAGCAAAACTTCAGTTAGATTACTTCACTTCAAAGATTCATTTGAATCTTTAACCTGTATAGACTTCTAAAGAAATGAAGCAAAGAAAAGTTTGCTTCAGAGAGACTCAACCAAGGAGAAAGCTATTTCTTCTTTCCTTCTTGTTGAGTGCGTAGCAGCCAGCATTTGCGGCTAAATGAGGATGATTCAGCCGAGAAGCATGCGCCCAAGACAGCAGGACTGTGCCAAAAGGGCAGGATGAGCTGACCCTCTGCTTGCATTAGGCTTAACGATGTTCTACCAAGACACTGTTATGGGTAAGCCGAGATCCTTTCCATGGTCACTTTATGCTATTGACACACTTGGGAAAGAGATTTGGAATAGTTAAATTTGTTTAATCTGCTCTCTCATTAAAAAGACAAGGCAGCTAAGGTGAATTTACATCAAGGTTAATAACTAAATTTGACTCATAATGAGATAGGAAAACCCAACCTCCTTTTTCTAATGAGCAATTTGGCCAGAAAGAACTCTGCTATAATATTAAAATATAATATTAATATTATAGATCCAAGAGAAATTCCTTCATTCTATTTATATAATTATTTCTCTTCTTTTTCTCATAACAACCCCATGCCTTCAGTCCATAATCAGAACACTGTTTGGGTTCCTGCCCAAATCACTGCTCCCCTAATACTTAATCTATGTGATCTCAAATAAACACTTGTGGACTCTCTGATTTTAGGCTTAATACTAGAAAACTCTTCCAAGGAGCCAACCTGAAGTATTCTGCCTGAAGAAATTTCTGCTACTTATATCCAAATACCACAAATGAACAGACATACTGCCAAGGTTGCATTGGGTTAAAATAACAAGGAAAATTTCATGGACTTTTTGTTTTGCATGAATAGAAAAACCTGTGTGAGTATACAATTCTGAAATTAATTTTCTTTTGTACTAACCTATGCACCCCTATGTTCATAGCAGCACAATTTACAATAGCCAAGTGGTGGAAGCAACCTAGGTGCCCATCAGTTAATGAATGGATCAAAAAACTGTGGTACATTTACACAATGGAATTCTATGCAGCAGAAAGAAAGAAGGAGCTCCTACCCTTTGCGACAGCATGGAAGGAATTGGAGAGTATCATGCTAAGCGAAATAAGCCAGGCAGTGAAAGACAAATACCATATGATCTCACCTTTAACAGGAAGCTAATCAACAAAACAAACAAGCATAATATAAACAAAGACACTGAATTTGAGAACAGTCTGACAGTGTCCAGAGTGGGAGGGGAGGGAATCTCAGGGGAAAAGGGGAACGGTTTAGAGCAACAAGTATAAAGGACTCATGGACAAAAACTATGGGGGGGTGGAAATGGGAGGAAGGTGGGGAGGGCTGGGGTGGTGGGCTGGGGCGGGGTAAAAGACAGAAAACTGTACAATATCAAGAATTAAAAAATACTGATTAAAAAAAAATAAAATTAAAAAAAATAAAAAAAATAAAAAAAATCAAATAAAATAACACAGGTTTTTCCATTTTTAAATCTTATTAATTTGTTATTTTTAAATTTTTATTTTAATTGTTGTTCTTGTACAGTTTTCTGTCTTTTACTCCCATCCAAGCTCACTGCCCCAGCCCTCCCCATGTCCCTCCCATTTCCACCCTCCCTAGTTTTTGTCCATGTGTCCTTTATACTTGTTGCTCTAAACACTTCCCCCTTTCCCCTGAAACTCCCTCCCCTTTCCCCTCTGGTGACTGTCAGCCTGTTCTCAATTTCAGTGTCTTTGCTTATATTTTGCTTGTTTGTTTGTTTGTTTTATTGACTAGGTTCCTGTTAAAGGTGAGATCATATGGTATTTGCCTTTCACCCCCGGCTTATTTCGCTTAGCATAATGCTCTCCAGTTCCATCCATGCTGTGGCAAAGGGTAGGAGCTCCTTCTTTCTTTCTGCTGCATGGAATTCCATTGCGTAAATGTACCACAGTTTTTTGATCCATTCATTTACTGATGGGCACCTAGGTCGCTTCCACCACTTGGCTATTGTAAATTGTGCTGCTTTGAACATAGGGCTGCATAGGTTCTTTTGGATTGGTGTTTCAGGGTTCTTAGGATATAATCCAAGCAGTGGAATTGCTGGGTCAAAAGGTAGATCCATTTTTAGTTTTCTTAGAAAATTCCATACTGTTTTCCATAGTGGTTGTACCAGTCTGCACCCCCACCAACAGTGTACTAGGGTCCCCTTCTCTCCACAACCTCTCCAACACTTGCTGTTTGTTGCTTTGTTTATGAGGGCCATTCTGACTGGTGTCAAGTGGTATCTCATTGTGGTTTTAATTTGCATCTCTCTGATAGCTAGCAATACTGAGCATCTTTTCTTGTGTCTCTGGATCCTCTGTATGTCCTCCTTGGGGAAGTGTCTGTTCAAGTCCTTTGCCCATTTTTTAATTGGGTTGCTTGTCTTCTTAGAATGGAGTCATGTAAGTTCTTTACATATTTTGGAGATTAAACCCTTGTCTGAGGTATCATTGGCAAATATGTTTTCTCATACAGTTGGTTCTCTTTTCATTTTAATACTGTTTTGTTTAGCTGTGCAGAAGCTTTTTATTTTGATGAGATCCCATTTGTTTATTCTTTCCTTTATGTCCCTTGTTTTAGGGGACATATCAGTAAAAATGTTGCTGCGTGAAATATCTGGCATTTTCCTACCAATGTTCTCCTCTAGGATTTCAATGGTGTCACGGCTTACATTTAAACATTTTATCCACCTTGAATTTATTTTTGTGTATGGTGTAAGTTGGTGCTCGAGTTTCATTTTTTTGCACGTAGCTGTCCAGTTCTCCCAATACCACTTGTTGAAGAGGCTATTTTTGCTCCATTTTATGTTGCTGACCCCTTTGTCGAATATTAATTGACTGTAGAGACTTGGGTTTATTTCTGGGCTCTCTGTTCTGTTCCACTGGTCCATGTCCCTGTTTTTGTGCCAGTACCAGGCTGTTTGATTACAGTGGCTTTGTAATACAGTTTGGTACCAGGTATTGTGATCCCTCCTACTTTGCTCTTCTTTCCCAAAATTGCTGCAGCTATTCGGGGTCGTTTATGGTTCCATATACATTTTTGAAGTGTTTGTTCTATGTCTGTGAAATATGCCATTGGTACTTTAATAGGTATTGCATTGAATTTGTAAGTTGCTTTGGGTAGTATGTACATTTTGGTGATATTAATTCTTCTGATCCGTGAACACGGTATACGTTTCCATTTGTTTGTGTCTTCCTTGATTTCTTTCTTCCACGTTGTGTAGTTTTCTGCATATAGTTCTTTCAACAATTCTGAAATTAATTTTCTTTTGTACTAATAATTGATTCAAATAAAATAAGACAGTTTTATGTTATAACTTTTAATAACAAGAAAGAACTATATAGTAACTTTATAAAATACATTCCAAAAATGATTGCTTTCTAGGTCAGCATTTTATGTGCATTACAAAATAAGCCATTTTTGTATCATCTTACCTATTTTTTCTTGCATTTCTCAATGAACATTTTTCTTATTCTCAATCTTTTCTTCTTTTATATACCTTTTCCTATTTTATGCATCAATATTTCTTCATTGTATTTTGATAACACTGAATGAATTTTACTTCTTAGAATATATATATTTTTATTTTTTTTCTTTGCCGATACAGAAGGCATTCTCTACTTTAGTACACTTCAAGACCTGCTATTATGTGACAATTTTCTTTGCCTCCTGTTCCCTACTTCCAACATATAAGAGCCATTCGGGCACAGATATAAAATTAGTTTTGCTCAATGGATTTCTTGTCATGCATGTGCACAAAGTGTCATTTACCTTCAATTTAGATTTTTGTTTTCCTCTGGTGACTCATTTTGCAGCATCTGTGTTTATTCTATAACCTGTGGATAAGGCATGTTTCTCTGGCTGGGAGCTGGCTAAGCATTTGCTGTTGGCTGCCATGTGTTAGCAATTCCTGAATGCAGGTCAGGGGTGCTCCATATTCTGCTTCCAAAATCACTGCTCTTTATACATTTCCTATGTGGTAATCAGCTTAGGTCCTGTCCCTTTATTTCCGGGATTTGTTGTTGTTTCTGTTCGTGATTTACCTAGTGTATCATAGATACTCATTAATTTTCTGATGGTAAATGAATACAAATCTTACTAATTCTGGTCACCGATGTCAGATATTTAGTTACAGTTAATGCTTTGCCTCTTCTCCAGTGCTAAATGTGATCACAACGCTTTGTTCTCTCTCCTTTCTAAAATTTATCTCAAATTTTTGGGTCTTTCTTACGTCAGTGTAAACTCATTCCAGCCACAAGATTTTCCATAGATAGTTCAAAGTCTGTTGTTCACATACATGTTGGCCATCCATGGGTTGGTGCTCAAATGTGTTTGAGGTTATTTTCCTCCTAAACTAATGGATTATTTAACCTACTTTACAATTAGTGGGCTTTTTAAAAATACTCTTAATCAATGGATCTTACTTTCTGAGTTTATTTGATTATAGTGCAGACTAAGTTACAGTAGGAGGAATCAGTTTGTGTATGCAATAAAAGTTTGCACAGGGTGAAGTTATTGACCAGTTTTGAAAAGTGTTTAAATATTGCGTTTATGTTTGGAAGAGCAAGGAGACTTCAAAGTAATTAGATTTAAAATTTGTATTTAAATAAAAATGGTTACTAAATAAGAACATTCTCATACATAGAAGGAAGTTTGCTGTCCATTCATGCAGATTGTTTAATAAATAACTCCTTTTTTGGCAAGGTTATTTGATTCTGAGAGAAAACAGCTAATCGCAAATTATTCATTCCTTGGAAATACCAAAAAAGCTCTATTGGGAAGAAGAATCACTTCAACTATGAAACTAGGGAATTGGTCTAGTCCCACTGAGACCCCTGTTTCAATTTCAAGGTTTGTCCATCATGTCAAATGAAAGAATAATAATGTCAAAACCATGGTCCTTCCTTTGTATGAGATTTCCAGGGCTGATGTAACAAAGTGCCACAAACACGGTGATTTACAACAAAGAAACTTATTCTGTCACAGTTCTGGGTGCTAGAATTTCTAAATCAGTGTGTTGGCAGGATCATGCTCCCTTTGAAGCTTGTAGAGAAGGATCCTTCCTTGACTCCCCCCGAGGCGGACCCCAGCCTGTGGGGTCCATGTGTTGTGGCTGCAAAGAACAAATTCACAGGGACTACGGAAGTCCTGTGGAGAAAAAGGAACGGCACGGCTGCTTTCTACGTGAGAGAGCCCCAAGCCCTGCCTGGACAGGTTTTTATTGCTTTTCTAGGTACATTACATCAGGATGGTCCTCATTTACTATGCACAGGTTCACTGTAGGTGATTACCTTTTACAGATAACAAAAGAAAGAATGTTGCTAATTACTTCAAAGAGAAGAATGTTTCAGATGGGAGGAGAAAAGTGGTTGAACTGGTTACACTCCATACTTGGGAGGTTTAGCACAGATTTTAGGAAGTAACTTTAGAGATATGCAGTAAACATTTGCTGTCTCAATTCAGGGTGAGGGAATTTTAGCAAAACCAAGCCTCAAAGCAGCCTAGGTACAGTGCAGGCCTGATTCCCCATGGGAAAACACACACACACACACACACACACACACGGCATGGGTCCTGTGTGCTGACTCACTCCCCACTGCATTTTCGATTTAGGAGCTGGGCTACATTTGCCACACCATGTAGAACAGTTCCCTGTATCTCCCTGCACTGGTAGCCCCAGATATTCCTTAGTTTGTGGGAGCATAACTCCGGTCTCCATCTGCATATTACATGGCCATCTTCCCTCTGTTTGTCTGTCTCTGTCTTCACATGACTTCCTCTCTATGTGTTTTGTCCACAGTGCCCATTTCTGATGAAGATATCAATCATACTGGATTAAGGTCCCACCATACTCCAGTATAGCCTCATTTTAACTAATTAAATATGTAATGACACTATTTCCCAGTAGATTATATTTTAAGCTACTGGAGGGTCAAATTTTAACATATTTTGTGAAGGACATAATTCAATTCATAACAAACTAAGTTTATTTCTTGCCAAAGTAATATGCCAGTCAGGTAGGCAGACTGACAGAGTCATCTTGCATGCATTCGTTCAAGACCCAGATTGACATCTCCCTACCATATTTAAAACATGATTCTAAGGACTCCCTAGAAGTTATGGCCATGTCAGACATCCAGAGAAGATACAGGATATAGAGGAGCAAGAGTGGAATAGGCTAGACATGGAAGTGACATCATTAACTCCTGCTCATGTTACGTTGACTAGGATTTTAAAGTCTACCTGCGTATCCCAGAAAAGAAGAATGCAGGTTTTTCTAAGACAAAATAAATCTCTGTCACTTTTATACAATGACACTATAAGGCATTTTATGAGATAATGTGGATGCCATCCTACGTGATTGGTGTAACTACAGCTTCCAGTGTTCCTATGGCTACCTAGATATATGTGCATCATATCATAAAAAGTATTAATTACATTTCCTATCCCTCTCAAATGAGACCTGATTTGGATAATAATTTATATGGCCATCCTATCAGTAAGGATGAAACCCTAAGACAAGAAGAAAAAGAACACTCCCACACACATACACTAAAAGAATATATCAAATGTGCCAAGTGAAAGCAAGATTTCAACTTGCTGCGCTCCTCGAGGAGCACTTAACATATTTCAAATTCTACAAGAATGATATTTGGCAAGATTCTGAACCATATGTCTGTAGCCTTCTTCAAACCAGAATGATTGAAAAGGTGTTTAAGACATTTCAATAAAGTATAAGTATACACCTGTCTAAAAAGTATGATCTTTAAAAAGTATTTTCTAACCAATCTGTAAAAAACAGACTTTGAGGCACGTCTACAATCGTCTTATCTGCACTCAACGTAAATATATCATGGGCACTTCCTAAATGAAAGTTTTTGATGGGTATCTTTAGAATGAATATTAATTCATTTTTCAGGGAAAAGTTGCTTCATGAAGATCTGGTGCCAGTTTCCTGAACTACTGATTCTGATTCTGCTTATCTGAATTAAATGTGGCTTTACTTTGTTTAGAAAAGCACATGTTGAAATATTCCTGAGATTGTCCTTGAAATTTCTTCATTTTTTTGGAATTCCTCATCATAATGAAATGATCCATTCACTCTATGTACTAAATTTAAGAAACAAAGTGCCCTCTCATTTTTTAAATTTGTCAAAATATAAAGAAAATTTGAACTCAAAAGAACTCATTTATCTTTTTCTACACCTCTATGGAGTGTTTCCATAGCTCTGTTGCCAATTCCTTGGCATAAAAGAACTCACAAACTCTGAAATTTGAGCTTTAACTTTCCTATATTTAAGTCAGGGAGGCCTGCTGAAATTCTTATATTGGGTAATAATATTTAACTTAGCTTTTATAGAAGAGTTTGTATCCTCTATACTTTTATAGAAGAAAAGTAATCAATTCTACATATACACACATAACTTTTATAAGTTATAAAGAATTGAAGCACATGTATGAAAGGCATGATTAACAATATGTTTCCCATTAAATGCTTTACTGAGGTCAATGCATTTTTTATCATGATCTTTTTTTCTCAGGGGTTACATGTGAACATTTATAGTTATTGCACATTCTTGCCAATATCTGTCAACTCACAATGAAATACAGCTGGAAAGGCTTTGGACTATTCGATGGTGACAAACAGAAACTTTCTGAATGTCCTTCTGAGTCTCATACAAGTCTCCTATGGTATTATGCTGGAAAAAAATAAAAAATCTAGCTCCAATTCTTTTACTATTGATTGAAAATCTGAAAGAGTTGGACTATCCTTGATAGCTAGCTATGAAGAAGAAAACAGTATTTTGCACAGTAATAGTAATGCTACCAGTGGTTTCAAATATAACACACTCAAAATAATTCCCCAATCACAATTATAAATATACAATCTACTTGGTACTGTATGAATTTGGATCATAAAAATATGTTCATTATGCATGCCAAAATATTTCCTTTAGAAAGTTTCTGATTACAACTTTCTGATTACAAAAAGATGGAAGGAAAGAAGGAAGGAAGGCAGGCAAAGAGTGAAACATAATTAATTGTTGGTAACATTACATTTTATACTTTTGTTCTTAACACCGTGAATAAAGGCAGAATATTCCACCAGAAAAATAAATGAATTAATATCAACAATTTGGCTAACACATGCTTCACATCTACTGTAACAGCAATTAACATTTCTTCCAGTGATGTGATTTTCAAGTTTTTGAGTCATTAAGATGGATAATTAGCACTTGATATTAACAGAGATATTTGTAATCCATGTATTAATAATTGCAACAGTTATTTAATAATCACTTCATTCTGCACAAGTCTTCAGATTTCCTGAGCACATATTTTGGAAGAGCACTTTATATAATAAATGCTTCATTTTCAGTAGCCTAAGTAACTCTCACTGAGTTTCAGTTTTTTTTAAGGGTGTAAAAAGAATCTGTGTATGATCTAAGTTCCAATGAAGCATGAAAATTAAACAATGTTGGACATTAGATAAATTTCTCACAAATAGATTTTAGATGTTTTGTATATTTTTAAAAAACTTTTTTAAGTGAAGAGTTAAATAAAAGCTATTTACAAGCCTTCAAAGAGGAAAGAGTGTCACCTTCAAAGTCTTATTTTCAGATTCTCTGAGTATGAAACAAACTTTGGACTCTAATATCTCATGACCAAAATTAGTTATAAACTTCATCTTGTTTTGTTGTCTTTCAATTTCTTTCAGAAAATATTTCAAACTCCTCTCCAGCTACTCCTGCCAGTAGCAAGTATTCCCTTATAAATATTCCACCTAATAAAATCCAGATATAAATACAGATGCCAAATAATGGCATCAATTTTAAGTTAGTCTTAATCAGTGCTAAAGTTGTGATTAACAGCCCTAATTGGGAAGTTGTTTATTGGTGTTGTGAGGGTAGTGACAAAGCTAACATTTATTGGTTGCATTTCCTTCTCCCTTCCAAATGTGACCTGGCACTCTGCTGGGTGCAGAGGTGTGTTGGGGGAAGATCCTGAGCTTCTTGTTCAGATAAACCGGGATTCCAACATCAGCTTCCTCATTTACTAATTGTGTGTCCTCTGAGTAAGTCACTGAGTTTTTCTGAGATTCTATTTTCTCTGAACCTCAGTTTCCTCATCTTTAACATATTTAAAAGATCATACAGATTGTGATGTTTGAGAAATAGATAATATTTCGTAGATAAAATGCTATGTTGAGTAAATGCTCCAATGTTAGTTCCAGTCCATTCCTGCTTTCTGCTTTTGTCTATTTTATCTACTTTACTTTTCATGATTACATGGCGAAAGTTTATAGAATTTTTTCACTATCTACTCATTATTTTTATAAGAACTCAAGAAGAGCCAAAGGATATTCATTCTATTTCAAGGACTTCACTATGAAAGGAATTTCTATATTTCTTCCAAATTGGTGCTACTGTGCTTCTGTGGTCTAAATTCAATATATATTTTTCTTTTTCTTTTCTTTCTTTCTTTCTTTTTTTTTTTTTTTTTTTTTTTTGGTTAATCTTATACTTCCCACACTCCTTTTGCTGCTTTGTAGTATGAATTTTGCTCCTATTTCGTTTTGGTCTGTGCCTTGGATTCAACCTGAATAGGCCACTTTGGGGCTGCTCATCCCTCTACTTATCCACATTTAAGGTCATCTAATCTTTTAAAGTAAAATCCCTTGGCTTTTGGGTCCATTACTCATATAACTGCTTTCATGTTCTACTGATTTCCCTGACCACAAAGGAAACTTTTTTCCTAGTTTCTTCTGTGGTTCAAGTCGTAGTTACCTTTTCAGAACAATTTTTTTCATGGAAAAATAGAGTAAACATTTGGAAGAGTTGTAATATATTTACTCTCTAACATTTTTAATGGCTGCATATGTATGACATATTATATAATTAAGACCATCTTGGTACATATATTTTTATCTTATTTGCTATAACAGATGACACTGAAGTAAACACCTCTGAGGCTAGATTTTTAAATAATATTGCTTGTCAACTGAGAATGTTCTCTTTTTCAAGGATGCCTACCTCACTTTACATATGTTTCAAATATGTTTTTTTCAGTTTGTCCTTTTTTTCTTGGTTACCTTTGTAATTTGTTTCAATAGATGTACTGAAGTTCAAAATATTTTTATTCAAGTCTATTGATACTTTTTTCTTATTTTTTAACCTTAGAATATTGGAAATATTTTCCTCACTTATGCTAATATAAATAACATAAGTATAACTCTTCTAATAACAGCAGGATTCCATTTTCAAAAATTATTTAAATGTTTAATCTAGTGAGAATTTTTTGGTGTGCAAAATTAAGTGGGTTCCTAAATTTCTATGTACAGTAGTCCCCTCTTGTTCATAATAATTATGTTCCAAGACACCCAGGGATGCTCGAGAAAGCAAAGAGTAACAATTCCTATACACGAGGTCTGTCCAGGAAAAGCCCAACCATTGTTGATATAGTGAGAATGGTTTGAGTAACATCGATGTAACCTGGCAGTCAAGGAGAGTGGACTGGAATACACATGGATGAACAATGATTACTTCACTGTACTAGTCAGTGGGGGCAGTAGATGCCATTGAGTGAGCACGTGTACTATGTGGTCATTGCATTCAAAATGGCTGAGTGGAGCAATGAATCTGCATCTAATTTTGCAGTAAACTTGAACATTACTCTGAGGAAACTATTGGCAAAACATCAAGCCACACAAGTGACTCATCCCCCTATAGCCCAGACTTGGTGCCCTACAACTTCTGGTTTTTCCGGAAACTAAAATCACCTTTGAAAGGGAAGAGATTTCAGACCATTGATGAGATTCAGGAAAATACAACATTACCCCTGATGACAATTGAGAGAACTGTGTGAGGTCTCAAAGTATCCATTATGAAGGGGGCTGAAGCATCACTGTCCTATGTACAATGTTTCTTATATCTTGTATATTCCTCAATAAATATCTCTATTTTTCATATTACATGGTGGGATACTTTCTGGACAGACCTCCCTCATATACTATGTTTTTTCCTATATATACATACCTGTGATAAAGTTTAATTTATAAATTAAGCACAGTAAAAGACTAACAATAAGTACTAATAAAACAGAACAATTACAATAATATAGTATAATAAAAGTTACATGAATATGCTCTCTCTCAAAATAACTTCTTGTATGGTACTCATCTTTCACATAGAGAAAACTCTTCACCACTTCTCTTTGTCATATCCCAATTGCCAGCACTACCACTCTTACACTTTGGGACCATTCTTAAGTGAAATAAGGATTATTTGAATACAAGCACTGGAGCCATGACTGTGGATCTGAAAACCCAGAGGCAGATATGGCAGCTACAGTGACTACCAGGCAGTAGCGTACACAGGGTGCAAATGCAGACAAAGGGGTGATTCAGGACCCACATAAGGCAGGACAGTGAGAGACTTCATCATCTACTCAGAACAACACAGAGTTTAAAATTTATGGATGTTTATTTTTTTATTTTTCTTTTAATATCTTTGGACTGCAGTTGAAGATGATAAGTAAAACAAGGGAGAGCTTAACTGTGGATTGGGGGTGGTACTGCACCAACAAAATCATTTGACTTCTTTAATTTTTACAGTGATTCAAACACAGCTTTTAACATGTGCATGTGTGCACACATATATGGTTTTTGCTTATTTAAATGTGTATGTGTTTACAAAGTTTCTTTGTGTTCATTCATTTCTTCTTGTGCAAATTTTATTGTCATTAACTATAGCTTTATAATAATGGTGTATAGACATATGACCATACTTCACTTCATTACTGTTTGTTTTCAAATTTGTCTTTACTATTTCCTTGTGTATAATCTTTTTTTTTTTTTTTAAAGATTTTATTTATTTATTTTTAGAGAGGGGAAGGGAGGGAGAAAGAGAGGGAGAGAAACATCAATGTGTGGTTGCCTCTCACGTGGCCCCCATTAGGGGCTTGGCCTGCAACCCAGGCATGTGCCCTGACTGGGAATCGAACCTGTGACCCTTTGGTTCACAGCCCGCGCTCAATCCACTGAGCTATGCCAGCCAGGGCTCCTTGTGTATAATCTTTATGATAAACATTTAAATGAAAATTTGAAGAAGTTTTTATTTAGCTACTATATTTGACAAAATTAATGTCTAACCACATTTTTTACTGGCCTTTCTATGCCTCAGAATCTTCATCCATAAAAGACCTTTTGCAAAGTGCCTAACTATGGATCTTGACAATACCATGCTGAGTGAAATAAGTCAAACAGAAAAAGTCAAGAACCATGTAATTTCACTCATATGTGGGACATCAAAATGAAAGCAACAAACAAACAAGAAAAGCAGACCCTCACAGACAGACAATAGTAGAGGGAATGGGGGCTCAGGGAGAGGCAGAAAAGGGTAAAGAGATGCATGTATATGGTGACAGAAGACTTTAAATGGTGAACACACAATACAATATATAGATGATGTGTTATAGAATTGTACACTTGAAACCTATATAATTTTATTAACTGGTGTCACTCCAATAACTATAATAATTTTTTTAAAGTGTCTAACTTAGATTTTGCAGTGAAAATTAAAAGGATAATCAAACTAAGCACATACACTAGCTCATCAATAACTGTTAATTTTTCATTGATATTTTCATTAATATTTTAGGAAAGCCATAGGCCATTTTCATTGTCTTTTGAGTTGTGCATTTGAATTAATTAAAACTTATTATTTCAAAAGATAGAAACCCAACTTCCATTATCTCCATTCCAAAATTCCTGAATAACTGGATCAGTGGCAGGTTTAGTAGCATGCTCATGAATTATATACAGATGAGAGAGGTTATAAATCAACTGAGTGGTGTTATTGCAATAATATTTTATTGGCTTTTAAACTTTTATGTGTATACATATATGTATGTATTAAAAATATGTTAATATGTTTATATTTTCAGATTATTAGTTTTTACACCATTTTACTTTTTTGGTGGGGAGTTTACAATGTGCCTTTTTCCTAATCTATTGATCCAAATGCTTAGTTGATTTATTTTAATTATTTTTATATTAAAAGCATTAAAGATACAACTTTTATTTTTCTGAATGTAGCTGTTTTGGTAACTCATATTCAGATATGAAAAGTTTTCAATAACATTAACACAAAAATAAAATGAAATTGTAGTATTAAATTTCTTTTTGAAAGAAGCAATACTTAGAAGGATAACTTTTTAAGTCATTTAAAAATAATAACTTTTAATTTCAAATTTTATTGGATTACTATCAGAGATTTTGTCTACAGTATCAATTTCTGGATATGTATTGAGGTATTGTAACATGATAAGTTATTTTCCAATATTCCATCTACAAAAAAAATAAAATTTTTGAGCATATATTTTTTAAATAAAAATTTAAGTTTAAGATTGTGTTCTAAATTCTAGTTCTGACATCATAGAATCCTTTGAGTTTGAGTCTTGCAACAATGGGACAACACCAATAAACATCCTTATCCTTGTATCTTGGAAATCTAACCATTTTTAATCTGATAGTATCTGTTTTAAATGGCCATTCACCAACCTATACAGAAAGTGGCCATTACAAACTGCATTACATCTATTTCATGGCAACTAAACCTGGAATTTTACACATGTGTAAAAGATGATAATAAGAATAAATATCTCTAGGTTTTGTGTCTGTAAAATTTTTCAGGCACATTGTTCATCCTTATGCATAATTCTCCTAACAGCACTCTGAAATCCTTATTCTATAATTACCATTTTACAGGTGGGCTAACCACAACTTATAGCAATTAAATAATTAAGTGGCAAATCCTTTATTGGAACCTAGGTCTATCAGACAACAAATTCTATAATCTTATCCATAAAATATAATTTAATATCAACAAGTAGAATGTAATAATTATATACATATGCACACACACATAGTTGCTGCTCATTTCTATATTCTTTCTCTTCCAAAATGGAACTAGAAAATTTCAAATAGATAAGATCACCCCTAAAAAATACTCTTGATATTCTGGACCAACTAATTTAGTAATTATTTTTCATCATAAGTTTTTATTACTATAAACCCATATAAATCTACAGTTATAAATTCCAGAATGAAGAATTCAGCCCTCTGCAAGATCTTAACAGCTCCTTAAGAATATTTGTTTTCCTCAAATAATAGTCTTTCTGTTGGTGATCTTTGAAAAAAATCACTATAATTAATATTATATGACAATATTTTTATGATTTTGTGATTTAATATTTTGAGCAACTGGAAAGTTATAGATTGTAGTTTATCAACTAAGAAACTGTTGAAGTTCTTTTAAACAGTTATTGGCACTTTAAAGCAGGCTTCCATTTATAAATAATACTTAATCTAACTCTCTCTTTCTATACTACTCTCTGTGTATATTTTTGTTTATCTCTACTTTCTCTCTTTCACCCTCAATCTTGTTTTTCTTCCATCTCTTCTTTTCCTTCTATTCTTCCTTAATTGGAATCTTAACAAAATGAAGTATAGATTTCCCCACTATTTAAAAGCAGAGCATTCCTGTTCCTATGAAATCTTTCATTAGCCAAAATGGCATCAAGTGAAGGAGCAATTGCCTTAGAACACATCTTCCTTGGGGACAAATAGGTTAAGATATAGCTCAAATATTCATGTACAGAGATCAAAGCTCTGGCAGCTTGTTAAGATGCTGAGCTCCTAGGGAATGAGCCTGATGGGAAATACTCTTGCTGTTTGGGGTGCATGTGTTGTGTTGCTGCCAAGCAAACACCTAACAGTGTTTTCCGCATTTTGCCTTTTGTCCTAGAAGCAAAAATCCTCTCTGGACTGCTTTTGGACTTAAAAGGTAGTGATATAGTTAGCTCTTTCATAGAAGTGAAGAGGCATGAAGGAAACTTTTGAAAGCATGGTATACCTACACGTATATGATTACAGTTTACTATACTTACTGAATAAAGTGTTATCTCTTCTATTATTTATTTTTAAAATTAGGTAAGTGGAGATTGATATGTCTTTATAAAGGAAGTCCAAAAAGGAAGTATAAATATATGGCATTTTTTGCAAATCATTAGTTCTCCGCAATACTAAGTCTAACCTTCATCTCCATCAAGGATTAGCTCATCAATAGCCCTGACTGCTGGGGCTCAGAGGATTGAGCTCCAGCCTGAGAACCAAAGGGTGGTAGATTAATTGTGAGTCAGGGCACATGCCTGGGTTGCAAGCCAGGTGCCCAGTAGGGGGTGCGTGAGAGGCAACCACATGCTAATGTTGCTCTCCCTCTCTTCCTCCCTTTCCCTCTCGCTAAAAAACAAAAACAAAACAAACAAAAAAAAAGAACAAAAAACAAAAACAAAAAAACACATAAAAAAGGATTAGGTCATTAATATTCACCTATAATCCCCCTTTTTGTATTTAAGTCCATTCAGTGCAAATTCATGCAAACTAACCTAAATTTTAATGGTATTATTGTGCTCTTCAGAATTCTTCCAACTGTTTCTCCTGTATTATAGATGAAAACCACATATTTTAACCATTGTATGTATCAAATTATTTCCCCTTACATACAGATACCTTCCAGCTTGACATAGGTGACTGCTGAAAAGCACAACATACAAAATGCCTTTACATAAACCTTGAATTGATGCTACAAATGCATCCTTGTTTCAAAATCTTTTTGATTCCAGGTTTGTTTCTTCCCTTTTTCTCTATCACTGAAAAGTGTCTTTCAGCCCTGGCTGGTGTAGCTCAGTGGATTGAGCGAGGGCCTGTGAACCAAAGGATTGCGGCGGTTCGATTCCCAGTCAGGGCACATGCCTGGGTTGCAGGCCAGTTCCCAGCATGGGACACACAAGAGGCAACCATACATTGATATTTCTGTCCCTCTCCCTCTCTCCTACCTTTCCCCTCTAAAGATAAATAAATAAATCTTAAAAAAAAAGTGTCTTTCATTGTAAAATTGTTTACAGTTAGCCTCAGAAAGTACTCTAATAATTTTTAACACTAACGGTATTGTCATAGACATTTTTACACAGGTAAAGTATAAGCTAAGCTTTCATTGTCATATGAAAATATTCCTTTTTATTTTACCTCCTCTTTTTTCCCATCAAAACACTATACATTTTTATATCATATCATAATAGGGCAACTTCTTTGATGCAGTTAGCAAAATGAAAATAAAAATCTTTTTTATCTAAAAAAGGCTTTTGCCTAAATTCAGCTAATATAGTATTCCTCCATTATGTAATAATGTAACTAGTTTAAACTTAAAATAGTTAATATAATATGCCTTTGTTTTATTGTGTAATGCAACTACATTGGTCATTGAAGGAATGATAATAAAATATTAAAATTATAGAACTTTGAAAGTCTTTTCTTATATACTTTTAAAAGTATGCATTTATTGTGATGCTATTTCTGTGCCTGGAAATTTTGCCTTTTACAAATGATTTTATATTCACAACCAAAGCTTACTCTATGCATATTGGTTGAAATCTGTATAGATGCTATTTAAGTTTAAAAATTAATTGAATAACTTTATTAGGTATATTTATAAAATTCCAGGGTGAATATATGTAAAATTATTTTTCAACTTAATTACTTATTTCTTTTTTTTTCTACTTTAATTATATGAGGTAATATGTCACATTTTCCATAAAGGATGATATATAAATATATGACAAAGCTGTGGATCTTGTTTTTCCTGGTATGAGCACATTTATACTTGCAAGATATCTCCATCGGCTACTACATAGATAAAATAAATTTCAGATTAAGCATAATTCTTACTCATTACTTCTAATTTTATTCTTTTCTTCTAATTGAATTACAACACACCAGAGTTGTGGTTATGCATGCCCAGATGCATTGTCCTCGGATATCTTCTGGAATTATCTGAGGCACTCAATTACTTATTTCTAAAGTTCTTTTGGAACTAAGTCCCTTATCCACAACCATTTAAACAGGTATATAAATCCTCTGCAAAACTGAACAAGTTGGACTTATTTGTGGTTGTGTTTGCTGATACTCAAATTGACAGCAGTGGATATCTTTCAGGGATTCATTGATGTAGCAGTATACCATAGCAAAAATAGATTGCTCATTTGCTTGATGGATAGGCATAGAAAAGCAAGCAGTGCATGGAAAGTTTCCTGAAAGGTTGCTGCTTCTTATGGCTATAGATTGTGAATGAAGAAATAATTTTGTCTAGCTAAGTGACTTGGTTGCTGAGTTGGAAGCAATAACTACTAATACTGGGCAGGAGATTTGGAGATGCCATACGCCCTCTGCTTCTGTTCTCTTTACCAAGAACCCTTCACATCTGGAAGAAAATACAAATTTACAGCTCTGTAACAGCAGTGTGACATAAATTAACTCACCTCAAAAGTGCAAAGTTTTTTGTTAAATGTCTAATAATAAATATCTCCATACTATAATTAGAGTTTGATGTTCTATTTTGTTTGGCTTCATGCTAAAAGCTTTCAAGTCATTTTGTTTTTTATGAAAGTTCTGGTGCAAAGCTATGATGATGCTGAGTTACTCACCTTAAGTAATCATGCCCCTCATGTGGACCATTTAACATACTAGTCATGGCAGTGGTATCACACTTGGCTCAGGTACATTTTATCAGAATATATAGGCTCCATTTTGTTTTCAAATGAACTGATTATACTATAGCTCTGCTCTATCAGTTCCTACTTACTCAGGAACTGTGGCAATGTGTGCTTTATACTGCATGTATGAAATTATAAGTTGATCATTCCATCTGTCTCTTTCAAATTTGAAACATTAGGAAAATAAACTCTATCTCATCTCCTTACCCGATTCCAGCCAACTTTTGATTTAGCAATTTTAGTTTTCTTAAGATGACAAGATTTTCAAGACTTTGTCCAATGTACAAAGTAGTTGATAAAATTTTAGTCTTTCAAATATATAATTTTCCCTCAAAATATCTAAAAATCTATCCCTATTACATAACCTCCCGTTCCCACTGAGGAGTTTAGTTAATCCATGTATTCTACCATGCCTTAAAACATATCACTGCAAAGTATATGCCCTGAAGCAATTTGTGCACACCTCCTAATACCATATTTTTATTGATTAGATGCTCCCTGGATTTCCTATTATTCAAATTATGTGCATGCATACTTTTTAGTCAGTAAACTACTGGTAATTTAAGGTATAATTTTAGTTAAATCTGACACATGATAGCTCTGTGTGATAGTAAAAAGCATATTGACAGTGAACTTTATTTATAGCCAACTTGTTCCAATCAGTCTAGTAATGAAAACCAACAATACCTCACCTGTATGTGTCAACAAGAGATAACAATATATTTTATATTTTATTAACTAATAGAGTAATACAATAATATCCTAAAGAAAGAAAAAACACTGTTCTTTAAACATGTGTTTTTGAAGACATGAGCTAAACTCTCCTTAGAATATGTATAACTTTTAAGAACAAATATATTTAGCACTAGAAAACTGAAGCTTTTTTTAAGGTAACATGAATCTGTGTGTGAGTGTATGTGTGTCCAACTCACCAGAAAATTAACCCACTGCATACACATTATATGGATATTTTATTGTTGAACTTTAAATTCCCTTGTTAAAATACAAAGGGACATATTGTTACTTTGTGTTATACTTCAAAATGTCCTGTGGAACTCCAAATTATAAAATTAAAATCCAATGGGTGAGACCAATGTAGTCTATATTGACAGATAAAACTACATGCCAAGTGGAGGGTTCAAATGAAATACAACCTGCAAACTCTTGACTTATGACAAAGGTGTCTTCACTATTTAGTCTTCTGTTCCTGAAATACTTCTTATTGTGCATTACACATAATAAGCACATAATATATTTTTCAGGAACAGATTCAATTTAGGACAAAATTATGTGTCTTTTCATCACAGTAAACCATGAAGTAGTAAAACTAAATGGAGAGGTTAAAACAACTAGTGGAATATGCCATAAAAACAAACAATTTAAAAAAGAGACTTTGAATGTATACCCTAGGTATACATGTCATACAGGAAATGGGATCACAGCTCTCTGCTCCAACTCATCTTATCAAAGCAGGAAACAAGTCCACATCCTCTTGGCCTGAGAATCCAGATGCACTGTTTTCTAGCTATTGTCCCAAATGTATATTCTCTACTTCTTTTGGTTTTGGTGAATTATTTTATAGCATGAATATAAGTAATCACTAATTATTTTTAAAAGGAGACATTTCTCAGGAAATACAAATCTTCCAATTTCACCTGTGTAAAATTCCTCATACATTTTACATAACTGTAAAATGAGTAATGTCTACCTGTGTTATTTTTTAAATGCATGCAGACCGACAGGGAGTAAATCAGCTGAGACGCCGCTGAGTCTTTCAGACACATCAAAACTCAGGCCAATGAGTGATAGAGGGAAAATTCCAATTACCACCTAAAGCAGACGTTTCCAGAATCTTTTCAGCAACCTTACCCATAAAGGAGAGTAGTTAAGGGGCCATAATGGGCCATATTTTCACCATTGAGTGAGAGAAAAAGAGTGTCTTGTCTCTGGGCCAAGCATTTGCTTTGAGACTGTTGGTAACTTGCCACTTCATAAGGTGGAAAAATTGTCTCTGCCAAGAAATAGTCACAGTGTTATGTTATAAACCTCTCATTGAAAAGCGGCTAGAATCTGTGAGGGTTTGGCCATAGGACTAAGAATTACTCTCATGCTTCATATAAACACAACACAACACAACTATGCAGAACCCTTCTTTATCTAGCTCTGTGTGACATTAAACATATATTTTGGAAAACTTCAATTTCTAGGTATGATAGGAAGGGACAGTCAAACATTCAGCCTGTCTAAAGCATTTGACAGATTCATAGTCAATGGGGGAGTTGCTCTGCCAAAAATCAAATGAATCAAAGAACTTGCCAAAGAACCAGCTAGTGGGAGAGTGCATGGCCAACCTTCCAAGAGTCCAACTCTGCTCCTAGAAAATCTGCTAAAGAACTTGGCACCTGGGGGTTTGCCTGCCAGCCACCAAGTGTGTGGCCAGAGCAGTCAGTCTGGGGAAAGAAGGTGAAATACACAAGGGCAAAATGGAAGAGTGATGAAGAGCACAACAATGCCAAATAGATCATTTAAATGCAATGTGATTTGCTTTCTTGCTGTCAACAATTTTTTAGTAGAGGTGGTTAGGCTTTCCTCAGTTATTGTGTACCATAGGAAATGATAAACCAATGCACAGGATTGAAGTAAGTTCTACAATATCATCCAAAATTATGTAGCAGGCAAAAATAGTTCCAGTCCTTCTTTCTAGTCCTTTAATTTATCGCAAAGTCACCAGCTGATTTAATGCTAAGTTATAGCAATGCAAGGAGCCCTTTTGGTACCCTGCTTGTACTTTTCCTCCAAGATTAAACCCCAAAATGATAAACCTTTTCTCTTATGTCATCTATAACTTCAAAACTGATCTTTTCATAAGTTTCACTCTCACACCTCTAATTTCTGCTGTGGAATTGTCACAAAAGTAAAGTATAATATTGATATTTTAAGAAGCTTATATTAACAGTCATATGCTATTTCTATGTCTGGTTGTACCCTTGAGTTTTAGAGGTAAATATAATGAAGTACAGAATTATTAAAAGCAAAGTAACTAACACTTTAAAGTTTAAGGCATGAAGATGAGACTGAGGTTCCTTTTGACAACCCTTACTAAGGTACAGCAGCTTTTGTCAGGTCTTTATTGCCAGACTTCCCTGCAGTAGATGCTATGAAGTTTGATAATAAACAGAAAAACTTGATGACTTCAGCATTTTGGATTTTTTAAATAAGATGAAAGAAACTACTTCACTACAGAGTTTAGGGAAATCTGAGCTAACAGTAGAAAAATGAGGTCCAGAGGTGGGTGGGCTTATCTAGCCTGATCAAGGGGTGCATGCATGGGCCGCTCACAAGTACCATGCTCAGAAACTTTCCCATAATGCCTGCAGGATTTACTCTTTTCTTTATACTGTTCTTTGTGAGTATTTGGACTAATATTTAAGGTCAATGTTTACTTTTAATAAAACAATATTTAATTAACAATGTCTGCTACTTTAGGTCCACTATTTAAATATATTTTATTGATATGGTATTACAGTTGTCCCAATATTTCCCCTTTGCCCCCCTCTGCCCAGTACCCCCATTCCCTCCAACAAGCTCCCCTTAATTCATGCCCATGGGTCATGTACATAAGTTCTTTGGCTTCCCATTTCCTGTGCTATTCTTAACATCCTCCTGTCTGTTTTGTACCTACCAATTATGCTTCTTAATCCCTGCACATTTTCTGCCATTCTCCCCCTCCCGCTCCCAGCCAATAACCCTCCAGATGATCTCTATAACTATGATTCTCTTTGTGTTCTGGTTGTTTGCTTAGTTTGTTTGTATTTTTAGATTCAATTGTTGATAGTTGTGAATTTGTTGCCATTTTAATGTTCATAGTTTTAATCTTTTTTTTCTTAAATAAATCCCATTAACATTTCACGTAATAATATCTTGGTGATGATGAACTCCTTTAGCTTTACCTTGTCTGGGAAGCACTTTATCTGCCCTTCCATTCTAAATGATAGCTTTGCAAGATACAGTAATCTTAGTTGTAGGTCCTTGCTTTTCATCACTTTGAATACTTCTTGTCAGTCCCTTCCTGCCTGCAAAGTTTCCTTTGAGAAATCAGCTGACAGTCCTATGGAAACTCCTTTGCAGTTAACTATCTGCTTTTTAAGATTTTCTCTCTATCTTTAACCATTGGCATTTTAATTATGATGTATCTTTGAGTGGTCCTCTTTGGGTCCAACTTGTTTGGAATACTCTGTGCTTCCTGGACTTGTATGACTTTCCTTCACCAAATTAGGGAACTTTTCTTTCATTATTTTCTCAAGTAAGTTTTTAATTTCTTGCTCTTCCTCTTCTCCTTCCGGCACCCCTACAATTCAGATGTTGGCATGTTTGAAGATGTCCCAGGGTCTTCTTATACTGTCCTCATTTTTTTTTTTTTTGAATTCTTTTCTGTTGCTATTCTGGTTGAATGTTTATTTTTTCCTTCTGTTCCAAATCATTTATTTGAATTCCAGTTTCATCCCCACTATTGTTGGTTCCTTGCAGATTTTTCTTTATTTCACTTAGTATAACCTTCATTTCTTCCTTGGTCTTTTTAATTTTGTTGCCATACTCAGTGAGTTATTTGAGCATTGTGATTCCGTGTTTTGAATTCTGCATCTGAAAGGTTGGTTATCTCCATTTCACTAGTTCTTTTTCTCAGGTTTTGTTCTGTTCTTTCATTTGGGCCATATTTCTTTGTCTCCTCAATTTGGCAGCTTCCCTGTGTTCATTTCTGTATAGAGATGCTTTGACTCCATCTCTTACTAGTGTGACCTATTGTAGAAAAGGTACCTGTAAATTGTGTGGGGAGGAGCCTTAGGTAATTGCCAGAGCTGGGCAACCTGCTTCACTGATTTGTGACTCTGCATGGAGGGAGGTCTCGGAGAGGGGACAATGCTACTGCCTGGCTTCTGGAGATTTGCCTGCCACTCACCTACTGTGATTGGCACCCTTCCAGCTATAGCCCTGGTGCTGCATCCCAGAGGGGTTGGGTCTGAGTACATTTTAATTCCATGTGGGTCCTTTAACCAGATTCTCCCAAAAACCTGGTAATTTCTTCTACCACCCCAAACCCCTCTGTTTTTTGCAGCCAGAAGTTATGGGGATTTGTATTCTTGGCTCTGGAACCTAGGGTTGAAGGGTCTGGCCTGGGCCTGTGAGGTCTAGCCTGGGGCCAGGATCACTCACTTGCAAGGTTTTATCTACCACACATGAATATGGGATCACCTGTTCTGCCATTGCTGCTCCTCTGTGCCACACTGCATCTCCATGCCTCTCTGCCCATCTCTGCATCTCTGCCCTTCTGCCCATCTAGATGAATGTGGTTTCTTTAAATCCTCAGTTGTCAGACTTCCATCCAGTTCAATTTTCTGACGGGTCCAAGTGTTATTTGTGATAAGGTGTAGCTGCAATTCTTTCTGTGATTGCATGAGTAGGTGAAGCTTGTTTATCTATGCCACTATCTTCACTACAAGTCCAGGCCCATTATTTTTTCAACTCACTAAAAATGTATCTGGATAGATGCTTGCTGCTTTGGCTAATATAAAAGACAAATTTACTTCTGAAGAAAAGGAAAGTAAATGGATGGAATATTTGTGAAAGTTCAGATTGTCTAGAGTAAAGAAAGGGAACAAAATCTGTGGGAAAATTAAGATAGTTTTTCTTTATCTCTTCAATCTAAAAATCAATAAGTTAATATGTATACAGAATATACCAAACACTAGAGAAATCAAAATGGATAACGAACTTCCCTTCCTTGATGTAATAAGTACTATTTTTGTTATAATTACTATAATATGAAGAAACTTACACAGATACTTGCAAAGCACTTTTAAATGTGGTAACTCACTTGATACTTATAGGTATCCAGTGATGTGGATACTATTTCCACTTACTATGACATCAAATTCCATAAATCTACTTTATTGATAAAATTGCATTATAAATTTTAATTAGTCTTAATACAAAAGTAGCACACATATTATATACCTCATGCCAATAAAGCACTTTTATGGTGAAAATTTAAGTGTTTTATTCTCAATTTGCTTGTAATTCCACACCCCAAAATGTTCTTTTGATTCCATTTCAATGTTGAGATCCCAATTTATTCATCATTTTTAAAGCAGCACTTTTTTATAATCTTCTTTAATATCCTTCCCCCTCTCTATCTCTATCTCTCTCTGTCTCTCTCAATATTCATTTGACCTTTATCTAAGTACTCTAAAACAGTCATCTGTAGATGGAGATTAGAAATTGTTACAGGACTAATACACAGGAAAAAAGGAGGTAAAATTTCACTTCTGGCATAGAAAAGCAGGACTTTTAAGCAGGAAAATAGAATATTATCCTGAGAAACAAATGTCTAACCACCCTCTATCTGTTACTTTAGCTTGCCAAGATTCAAGCCTTGAAGATCCAATTCATAGAGTTATTCTGGAGAAGTAACTCATTTGCCACTAATAGCAAATCAAGGAAACATGTTGCTGGATGGTAGAGGCAGGTAAGGAAATATTACAGGGGTGATGATTACAAATAACTAACAGCTGTTAAGCACAAGCTCCAGTCATTCAGAGTTGAAACTGGCCATAGTTCAGGATCAGTCTTAGAAGCTCCTGTTAAGTCATAATTAGCCCTTTTGTTTCTGGATGATGGAGGTTTCCAGTGTGTGCCACAGGGGACTGGTAATTTGGGTGACATGGAGGTATTGGGGATTTCAGGATGATAGCTACTTCCCAATGTGTATGGAGTTTTTCAATATTGAATCAGCTAGTTTGATCCTACATTTGAGTACCATTTTGAAGTAAGGAAATGATACACAGTAAACAAATAAATGAGATAACCCATTGCTTTGACAAGAGTAAAATAGAAATGGCATAAAAGGGATTGATTAGGAGCTACTTTACATTTAGTCCTGAGTTGGTGACATTTAAATTTAAATCTGGGTGATGTGAAAGAACATACATGGGAAAGCATTGGGAAGAACATTGTAAAGGATGTGGCCAACTAGCTAGTACACTATGTGACATTAAAATAAAATCAACATTAGAGAAGATGTATTCATGTTTGTTATTTTTAATCACTAGGTGATGTAGTGGTTTGTTATACAACCAAAGTTGACTAATAAGAGGCCAAAGGAGGAAAGTGGAAGTAGCATGTATCTGACATAAAATTGAAGTACATCGAGAAAATAATTGTTAGATGCATGGACCCTGAGATAGTAACTATACCAGTATCAAGAAACACTGCCAAGAATTTTAATTCACTTGAATTCCAATTTTCAAAAATAAAATAAAATAGAAAATGAATTAAGCATCATTGTACTAATTGCTAGGATGTAAAAGTAAATACCGCTCCCCTCAAGCAGCTCAGAGAGTCGGAATGTAGGTGGTGGGGTGGGATGGTGAGGGCTGTGCTGTTAATAAATTATTTCAGTATTATGTCAATTCCCAGGGACAAGGATCCTCCAACTGTAACTTTTAAAAAAACATGGAGTAAACCCCTTTTCTCCCCTCAAAATAGCTTCTTGTCCCTCAAGTTAGTATACATGCAATATATACAAATATATTTTTAAACATTTTTAAATGTTCCTCTTCACAAATTTTAGGAAAAGATAATTTTTAGGAATGATTTTGAGTGATTTTCAAGTGTAATGACTGAAAACATTCTTCCTATAACTTACAGGTACCCTTAACCTTCCCTTCACTGCTCTTTTCCTTGCCAGAAATTTAGCTTCTCAGTGAGATATTAACCCACAGAGAGTATATCTTAGTTCACTCAGTTTCTTCAAGTAGACAAGGCAGCAGAATAAGAATGCCTGTAAAAGAAAATAGAATGTATAAGGAATATAAGCTGGTGATCTTTTACCATTTTTACTATTATCTTCCACAACAAATAAATAAACAAACAAATAAATAATGTTTTTATTGTTCAATTACAGCTGTCCCCATTTCCCCCATTACTCTTTCCTGCCCTACCCCCCCCCACCCAGCTTCCACTTTCAATTCCCCTTCCCTATTGTCCTTATCCATGGGTCCTCTATACATGTTCCTTGACTTGACCCTCCCCTTCTTTCCCCTGATATTGTCCTCCCCCTGTCCCTCTGGTCACTGTCAGTTTGTTTTTTATTTCCATGTCTCTGGTTCTATTTTGCTCTCTTGTTTGTTTTATTGATTAGGTTCTACTTATAGGCGACATCTTATGGTATCTGTCTTTCACCACCTGGCTTATTTCGCTTAGCATGATGCTTTCCAGTTCCATCCATGCTGTAGGGAAAGATAAGAGCTCCTTCTTTCTTTCTGCTGCATAGAATGCCATTGTGTAAATGTACCATAGTTTTTTGATCCACTCATCTACTGACAGGCACTTAGGGTGCTTCCAGCACTTGACTATTGTAAACTGTGTTGCTATGAACATTGGGGTGCAGAGGTTCTTTTGGATTGCCATTTCAGGATTCTTAGGGTATAGTCCCAGCGATGGCATTCTGGGTCTAAATAACTAAATAAATAAATTTTTATTTTGGTCATATTCTTCTCCACACAATAAGCCACACAGCTCCTTCTATGTAGTCCTACAAAGGCATGTCAGGATCTAGGGTCATTTAAAATCGGAAGGGAACCATTGAGCCTCTGTTTCCCATAGATTTTGACCTTTCTCCCTTATGGTTGCAGCAACTCAAATGAAAAAAACATTATGAATACATAATATTATTTATTTTCCTTATCTTGTATTTCCTTCTTTTACTCTCTATCTCTTCCCCAAGTTATTTTGCAGATAGTTTACCTTATATAAAAGCTTCTGTTTTTAAACAATGATTTTATTTGTTATAGTAGTAGGTTTTTATTTTAATGGATTGAAAACACTGTAGGAATTTGAATTTCTCATGGAATTTAATAAAAAGTGATTATACATGTACACGTCTCCTTATACATTTCTCTGGAATACAATTGTTTGTATATTTCTGTTAATTTGGGGGGCTTATGATCATTCACAATATGTCCTTAATGTTGGGTTAAGCCTTGGCCTGTGTGGCTCAGTGTGTTAGAGCACTCACTGTCTCATAGACCAAAAGGTTGAGGGTTCGATTCCTGGTCAGGGCACATACCCAGGTTGTGGGTTGGATCCCTGGTCAGGGTGTGTATGAGAAAGCAAACCAATTAATGTTTCTCTTCCTCTCTCTCTTAAAGTAATTTTTAAAGATATCCTTAGGTGATGATTAAACAAAATTTGGGTTAAAAAGCAAAGATTAAGTCACATGTTTTGTCATAAAGTGCTTGGAAATCAGCTTTCCTATTGTATGGAGAAGGAAGATACTACTAAGAAGAATGAGCTGTAGGCATAATACTATATATATATATATATATATATATATATATATATATACGCGCGCGCGTGCGCGTGCGTGTGCGTGTGTGTGTGAATTTCAATATGCTACCCCTCTGTCTATTCTCTCTGTCTCAGTGGTCATTTCCTCTCAGGTTCACAACTCAGAATAGCCCAAGATGCTTTGCATTCTTTAGTGTGATGATTCATTGGATTTTATATTTCTTCAATTTCATGAAAAACATTAAAAATCATTTCCATATCACTTTTCCTGCTCATTCCCATTGTTTCTAGGATCATCACTTTTTTAAAAAGTGTGCAAAGAGTAATCTGAGTCAAAACACTCTTAATATCTATAGTATTTACGACTTTTCACCTAAGACCTAACATGCTTTGTATATATTAAGCCATCAGTAAATACTCATTGATAAGGATCTGATCCTTTTCACATTTTGAATCCCCTACTCCCATAAACAAAATAAAGTTATAAAAGTTCCAGGAGGACAAAGATTTTCCGTTGTAAGGAGCCAGGCCATGCTCAACACTGCCTCGCGCACATCTGCAGAGGCTGCTCTCCACACTGTGACCTGGGAATCCCCTCCTCTGAATGCGTGTGCCTCACCGTCTGTGGAGCCAGCGTGTCCACTGCAACATTCGTCTAAATCATGGTTTTAGTGTATATTGTGGAGAATGTAGGGAACTTTTAAATAAAAATAAGAAAAAATAGCTTCATAAACCTAAAGAAAAGATGAAACTTATGGAAGACCACAGAGGGCAGAAAGAAAAATAGGCCCTCACTAAGGTCAGTGATGAAGAACTTTGAATTGAGAAACTAAGATTACTCTGTTCCTGTCATATTCTATGGTTGCCCATCTCTCTTCCTTTCCACACACTGGTTTCATTATTAATTCTCTCATAGACTGTCTTTTTTCTTATTCTTTCTATCTCTAGTTTTTCATGCATTCTAGCTCCAGTGCCAAAATTCACTAGAAATTCTTTACTCACAAATTTCTGAAAGATGCCATTGGGTTAAAAAAGCATCGATCAGGTGTTCACCTCAACTGTGGCCAAAAAAAGCAGGATTAAATAAGTACTTCTTTTCCTAAATGAAATTCTGGGAGCTGAAATACAAACTCAGTGAAAAAAAAAAAAAGAAAGGATGAGAGTAGAAAAGAAATTCTGGATATTGCTGGTACATATATAAATTTAAGCTAATTATCTTCCCCAAATATAAACCAACAACTTCTTATAATATGTGTATCATAGCATAATATTATTTTCCAAGTATTCTTTAATATTTTATTTTTTATAGAATTCTCATATGAAACATGATTTAAGAACTATTATTACCTTCATTTTACAAATGGAAAATCTAGGTTTAGAATGTTTAATTAATTGTTCTGACAGCAGATTGCTAACAAGTAACCACTTTTCCAGTTACTCCATATTTGCCTTGTCACCATTTCTCTCCGAGAGAGTTTATTTTTTTAAATATATTGAAATGCTTTGTCCTGTATTGTGGATAGAGTACGTAAGCAAATAGATTAGGTGAACTGAATTAAATGAAATCATGAAGAAAATTAAAAATTGAGTAACTTCAGGCCTTTTATTGTAAATATGATATGATATGATACCTATTGGGAGATATTGGAACTGGTTTTATAATTAGGTTGGCCCTTTGTGACTATATGAAAATAGCTATACTCAAAGGTTTTGAGATTATCTTGCTTTACAAATGAGCAGTTTTCCATATGTGGTCTGTAGTAGGTAGCCAATTCATTTCCTTTCCAAATAACTTTAAATAAACTACTAAATTATAGCACATTCCTGTAAAAGACATTATTGGTTTTCCCTCACATATGTTGTCTGACTATTATTGGATGAATTTACTGATTAGTTTTAATTTATTGTTAAATATAATTGGTATTAAATTGACTTATTTGAATCATTACACTAAGAAATTAAACCTTTGAAGGAATATTTTCAAGTCTAATGAGATATTTCAAGGCAAAGTTCAATCATGCGATCTAAGGGAATTTTGTCCTTGTTTGCTTAAATGCTGGTGAAGGATTTACCATAATATTTGCTAAGGTTAGATGAGCAGATGTGGCATGTTATAATTCATTTAATGTTAGTGAAGCTTAAGGAAAAGTTATTTTTCTAACTTGAATGTCATTCAGATGTAATTTTCAAAACTTTATTTCTTTCAAATCCTTTACAGATGACCAGAAAATGTGCTTACCATGAACCAGGAAGGGCGTTATTGCAAACAGTATATATAGGAAACAACCAAGGTACAATGTTCAATTGGCTTGACTGTATCCCAGGCAGTGCAAATCAAATTGGATCCCTAAATGGTTGATCTGATCTATTTGCAGAGACAACAATGAGAAAAAGAAAAGCAGACTCTGAGTGTTCCTCTGATTGATGGCCCATGTTAAACTGCTATGATGGTGAGCAAAAGTCAATCTGATCAGCCAAGTAAATATCCTGAGAGATATTAATCACACAGTGTTAGAGCTGGAACAGACTTTAGGGATCACCTGGGAAATGCCCTCACTTAATAATTTAGTAAACACAGTCTCAGAGACATTGCATTTTATTCAAAGTTTCACTTTGAATTATTGGAAAAGACAAGCTGAAACTATATTGCTTGTCTCCAAATCCTCGTGCTTTTGAGTTAGCAATTTTTGTGCCCAAGAGTTAGATCATGGAGGGATGAGCTCTGAGGAAGGGATGGACTGGTGGGGAAAAGGGAAATGATACTTTAAGTATGTTGATGTGTTGTCATGTTGAATGAGAGCTTATTTTTTCCTTCATGTTCCCCCATAAGCCTACCTAAATATTTCTCCACAATAGCCTAAAATCTATCAATAAGGCATAAGTTAATTAATTACATTTTCTCAAGGGTCATTAGTGATTCCATTCAATTAATTCTCTTGTAGTGTGGGTATATCTTTTTCTGAGGGTACCCCTATATCACCTTTTTAGCATTAATATAAAACCTTCATTTATTCAGTGGTATGCTGGAGATGGCTTAAATTTGGAAGAGGCAATTGTTAAATTTTCAAAAATTTCATGAGCTAATTGTTAAACACAGACATTAGTAACAAATTATGTGAGTTTACAATGAAATAAATTTAGTTAAAAGCAGATAATAGACACTCAACACTCATCATTTCCTATTTATTTTCCTGGTATCAATCATTTACTCTTTACTATTATCTATTTTACTATTATTTTGAGGTGAACTATGTATATTGCCCCTGTATACTGTATAATATAGTATGCTACACAAATCCCTTTCCAATTTTTTTCAGTCATATACATTTGGTAGCTTGAAATCAGCCCCAGTGAGGTTATTTATAACATGGAAATCAGCAAATACTACAAAACGAGCTTTGATGTATTGATTTTATTTTCCCACCCAGAGAGCCAGTCGTTACATTCACCAGCTAGCACTGCTTATAATCCACTTATGCTCCATCTTGCCCCTAAAGGAGTGGAGACCTGAAGTCTGCTACCACTTCTAACCAAAAGTTTTAACTTACCCAATGCATTTCAGTGTTCTTGAATGCTGGGATATGCCTGTGAATTTATTAATAGGATGTGATAGCTTGATAAAGTGGCAGGAAACTAGACTATGGAGGCAAATAGACCCAAGTTCCAATCATATTCCTACCAACTTGTGACTTTAGGAAACTTCTGTCACCTACAGTCTTCAGTTTCTTCATATGTAATGTATGGGTATAGCCTATCTCACATATATACCAATCTCATAGTGTTGTTTTGGAGGTTAAATAAAACAAATAACATAAACTACTTGAGACATTGGCTGAATTATAAATTATTAATTGTTTATAAACAATTAATAAACATTAGTATGTCCTTCTTATTCCATAGCAACTAGGGAAATTCAATATGCCTGAAGACAGCAATAACAGCAACAACAAAACATTCTAAACCAGGCCTATGTTTATGAATATAAATTTGAAGCCAATTTTCTGTGAACACAGTCAGAATGAATTTTACGAAAAATTTGTCACAGCCGTGCCAGCAGCAGTGACCTGTGAATACTAGCATCACAACATGGATTCCCTGTAATGAAGTGGACCAGACCCACTGAATCTTTGAGTCCATAATGCCTATAGAAACATAGCCTTAGGTTATCTCCATCAGAGTGTGAACACGCTGCCAGCCCACCTCCCAAACATCACTCCTCCCACAGGTATATTAAAGCGATTGCCCTGTCAATCCTCGCTATGCTTTATCTCCACAGTGTCACTGCATTTACAGAAGTCTGCATAGTGAAAAAACAGTTTGTGAAAATATCATTCAAGTCCCCCTTTCCCTAACTAAGCACCCTGGAGATTTTTTGTGATAGCTCTTAAACCAGCCATGACATATATTATGAGGGTCAGGATGGGTTGAGGCTAGTTGATAGGGAAGCTTACACTGAGTTTTTCCTTAGAAAAAGTAGATTGCCTCAGAATCACACTGTAGAGAATATCATATTTGAAGAGATTTCTACACTTAAGCCAGATTGGGTCTGACTTCATTAACTGATAAGGTCACTGGAGTTACAGTAAGAGTTAAAACATTGTGTATATTCTTGTTAGTGAGATGCAATGTGTTTAAGATGTAAATGCATCACTGGTCCAAAAGGAAATGGGCAGGGATTGCTTAGAATGCAGACTGTTCCTCAGAAGATAAGAAAAAGATGAGCAGGAAAGAAAGAGAGGGAGGTGGATGAAGATGAGGAGAGAAGGAAGAGGAGAGATTGAGAAAGTGAGAGGGAGTCCACAACTCCTTGTATAAAAAGCTATATAAAAGAGATTTCTCTAAAAATCTTATCTTTTTCTTTTTTCTTAAGACTTCTCCCAGTCAGAGATTGTCCTTGCTTTTGAATTTAAGGCTATTGACTCAGCGCTCCCACCTGCCTGGGAACTTCTGCTAAAGAGCCTAATCTGCATCACTCAAGCATCCAGGCAAATAAGCCCGTTCTCCTGCTCCATTTCAATCCAGTACATGCAGGCAATCAATACAGAGTGTGAAACAAGAGCATGCTGGATACACTT